>CP136056.1:373846348-375327598 GCA_032464435.1 Aegilops umbellulata
AAAATAGAAACTGGCACTGGGCTGTAGGTTAATCGGTTAGTCCCAAAAATCATATAAAATAGCATATTAATGCATATAAAACATCCAAAACAGACAATATAGTAGCATGGAACAATAAAAAATGATAGATACGTTGGAGACGTATCATCTGTGGACGAAGAGCCTGGCGGGCTCTGAGCTCGACGGCCCCAGAAGCTTTGCCGGGGTAATATGGCCTTGTCCCCAGGTGCGGTCTCGACCCTGCCGGGCCCTTCTGTCGGGCAGGGGATGCTTTCCTAGGATGATCTCCTTTCAAATTGATCTTCTTAATGGTCTCCTTGATTTCATGAAGAGCGATTTCTCTGGCTTATCACATGTCGCGCATAGATGTCTGATGTATGAACAACTTTATGCCTGTGCGTGAGTCCGAGCGGCAAACGTAAATATTAGTTGCACCGACAGGAGCCCTCGGGCCTGGTCTATATGTGCCGTCGGGCATCGTTGGGGCAGCCCAAACAACGCATAGGCCCGTACATTGACTTTTCCGTGGTGGGTGCCTGTGTTCTTGAGGTCTTCTTTGTTTCTTCATTAGTCTAGAGTTGAGTTAATCTCTGGGCCTCCCATGAAACTCATAGTGTCCGAACGACGTGGGTTTACCCGTGCAGTAGGCCAGATGGCGCCCATGTTCACGTGGGTTAATTAGGGTGCCCGTGCATGAATCAGGGGTAACTGACATTTCACTTCACCCACTACGCCTGCCGTTTCTGCCACGCGTGCCGCATGCATTGCGTGTGGTTGGTGATGGACGCGCAGGGTGCGGGAACGTGTGCCTTGGCAGAAGACGCAGTGCCCCGGATTGGTGTAAAGGGGCTGCCGACGAATCTGGACGCCGTCAGGGGTGTAGATAGGCCGGATTGGGGGATGGGGGGGTCGCCCCAGGGTAGGGGAGAGCTGGCCTTCCGCCTTGCTCCTCTATAAAAGGGAGCACGAGGGGGATGACGATGCTCATCCACACATCTCCTCCTTCTTCCTTCTTGTTTCATCTTCACCATGAAGAGGGGAAGGGGCCGAGCCCGGGCCGTGACGGTGGCAACGAGGGCTTCTTCTCGGCAGCGTGCTCCCACCCCCATTGCAGCAGCAGGGGTAGGATCCAGTGCGCAAGGTGAAGCCGCAGGGTACGGTCGGGGTCGGCGTGGCACTCGGGGCCGAGGTGGATGCGGTGGTGCTCCAGCTGTGCCTCCCCCGACCGCTCCAGTTCCAATGGAGGGTCACATGGGGGACACGGCGCTGGAGTTCATCATCAGGCTGCGCGAGCCCCCGCGCAGCCGCCTGCGGCTTCCTCGTCCCTTTGCTAGGGTGATGGAGGTTGATCAGCCGCATGGGTTGAGGCTGCACATAAGTGGATGCTGCAAGGGCACCATGTGGGTGGATGCTGAGTACCCTGCACCTCATGTCATGCTTCTCCGGCGTGGTTGGAAGACTTTTGCTCGTGCCCAGAGCCTCGCAGAAGGGCACGTTCTTCACTTCAAGTTGGTGGAGGTCAATGTGCTATCCATCAAGGTTTTCGGGTGTTCAGGTGCTCGCTTAGGGTGTTGTGCGGAGAGCTTGAGTGATGACGAAAGTTCCTCCCGAGCGACAGCGACGAGGAGCCCCTGGTCGTCAAGCATGAAGATGGCGACTCGGACTCTGGTTGAGCGCCGGGCACACCGTCACCGTTAGCTAAGCTAGTGAGATTGACATCTTTACTAGTCTTGTTGGGGGCACAAGAAGATTTGTTTTATGTGTGCGCGTATTGATCATTGGTTGTAATCGCGTAGCTCCCGTTGGTTCGATAAACCTTTAGGTCGCTTGAGGGAAATTGTTGCTTGCTACAAACCATTCCACCGGGGGAGGGGGGCAATAACTTCCTAGTAGAGAGGAAACAATATCCTATGGTGCAGCCGACTGTAGGGAATCCGACCGCCCCTTGTCTTGGTGATAATGACTATTGGTGCTTGTTTCACTAGTAGAAAAATGGCCTAATGTGAAGCACATTAGTACCGGTTTGTAACAAAACCGACACTAATTTGTTCATTAGTGTCGGTTCGAACGGCTAGGCGGCCGGAGCTAATTAGTACCGCTTCATTGCGAACCTTTATTACCGGTTCGTGGCACGAACCAGTACTAAAGAGGATGTGGCACACCGTGGTCCAGTTGGGGCCCCACCAGCACCTTTAGTACCGGTTCGTACCACAAACAGGCACTAGAGGTTTGAAGTTGCAATTGTTTTTTAGTCCCACCTCGCGCGGCTAACAGGGTTTTTTCCACCTTAAATATGTTACTTCTCAAACTATCACAAGCACTTGGTCTTCATTGAACTCTATGTGTAGAATTTGTGGCCGCAATATGAGTCTTCACCGGTTTCTAAACCGTTGAGGACTCATATTGACAATTCAGATTGTACACAAAAAGATCAATGATGATCAATGTATTTTTGATGTATATTTTTACATGTTTACACCCTCACTCTGTCCTCTCAAACTCCGGACTTCTTTTGCGTTCAGCAGGCGCCATTCAAAGCCACGTCATCAATTTTTCAACCCTTTATGACATAATTTGCTATTTTAACGCATTTACTAATTTGTTTTGAGCTAAATGGCCCTGAAATTGAAAATCACTACAAATGAACTCTGAAAGGGTTGAAACTTGGCATGGTATCATCATTTCACCCGCATAGCATGTGCAAAAAAGTAGAGAGGGTCACGGCAAAAACTGGATGCACTTCGTGTACAAACTGGACAATCTCTCGAAGTATGAGGGTTCCGGACAAAAACTCATCTGTTACACCGGCAATTCAAAATTTTAATAAGTTATTACAACTCCAGACTTTTTTGCATTTAGCAAGCGCCATTCAAAGCCACGTCATCAACTTTCCACCCTTTCTGACATAATTTGCTATTTTTAATGCATTTACTGATTTGTTTTGATCTAAATGGCCCTGAAATTGAAAAGCACAAGAAATGAACTCTGAATAGGTTGAAACTTGGCATGGTATCATCATTTAACCCGCATAACATGTGCAAAAAAGTAGAGAGGGTCACGACAAAACCGGACACACTTCATGTACAAACTGGACAATCTCTTTCGAAGTATCAGGGTTTCGGACGAAAACTCATCTGTTACACCGGCAATTCAAAATTTTAATAACTTATTACAACTCCGGTCTTTTTTTGCGTTCAACAGGCGCCATCCAAAGCCATGTCATCAACTTTCAACCCTTTTTGACATAATTTGCTATTTTTAATGCATTTACTGATTTGTTTTTAGCTAAATGGCCCTAAAATTGAAAAGCACTACAAATGAACTCTGAAAAGGTTGAAACTTGGCATGGTATCATCATTTCACCCGCATAGCATGTGCAAAAAAGTAGAGAGGGTCACGGAAAAAACTGGATGCACTTCGTGTACAAACTGGACAATCTCTTTCGAAGTATGAGGGTTTCGGAAGAAAACTCATCTGTTACACCGGCAATTCAAAATTTTAATAACTTATTACAACTCCAAAAAATAAAAAACTATATAAAAAATTACTCAGAAATAAATAGAAGAAAATAATAAAGCAGAAAAGAAAAAAACTATATAAAAAGTTACTCAGAAATAAATAGAAGAAAATAAATAAAGTAGAAAAGAAAAAAACTATATAAAAAACTACACCGAAATAAATAGAAGAAAATAAATAAAGTAGAAAAGAAAAAACTATATAAAAAACTACTGAGAAATAAATGGAAGAAAATAAATAAAGCAGAAAAGAAAAAAAACTATATAAAAAACTACTAAGAAATAAATAGAAGAAAATAAATAAAGCAGAAAAGAAAAAACTATATAAAAAATACTCAGAAATAAATAGAAGAAAATAAATAATGCATAAAATAAAAAAACTATATAAAATATGTTGGGGCGCTGCCCAGTGGGCCTGCCAGACCTCGGGTGTGCAAATTCAGGCCTACAAGGGCCAGCAGGCTCACATGGCACGGTGCCATAGTTAGGCCCAGAAGCATGCTATATAGAGGAGTTCGAAGGAGCAGCCGTGACTGGGTTTATAAACCAGTGCGGCTGCCCTTCGCCCGGCGAGGTGGGACTAAACTTTGCACCCCTCGCCTGGCAGCGCATCCCCCTTTAGTACCGGGTCTTGGTAGGGTGTCTAGTATCGGTTGGAGCCACCACCCGGTACTGAAGGGTTGCCCTTCCCGCCGCTTGGCCTGGCCAAAATTGACCTTTAGTACCGGTTGGTGGCTCCAACCGGTACTAAAGGCCCATCCTATACAAGCGGCACTTACAAATTTCGTCAGTTTTCATCTCCTTCTTCTCCTCTGCCCCGTCGCTCGCCGCCCCCGTCTGTTGGAAATATGCCCTAGAGGCAATAATAAATTGGTTATTATTATATTTCCTTGTTCATAATAATCGTTTATTATCCATGCTAGAATTGTATTGATAGGAAACTCAGATACATGTGTGGATACATAGACAACACCAATAGATGGTTATGGTTTCCTGACCATGGACATTGGATGTCATTGATAACGGGATCACATCATTAGGAGAATGATGTGATGGACAAGACCCAATCCTAAGCCTAGCACAAAGATCATGTAGTTCGTATGCTAAAGCTTTTCTAATGTCAAGTATCACTTCCTTAGACCATGAGATTGTGCAACTCCCGGATACCGTAGGAATGCTTTGGGTGTACCAAACGTCACAACGTAACTGGGTGGCTATAAAGGTACACTACAGGTATCTCCGAAAGTGTCTGTTGGGTTGGCACGAATCGAGATTGGGATTTGTCACTCCGTGTGACGGAGAGGTATCTCCGGGCCCACACGGTAGGACATCATCATAATGTGCACAATGTGATCAAGGAGTTAATCACGGGATGATGTGTTACGGAACGAGTAAAGAGACTTGCCGGCAACGAGATTGAACAAGGTATCGAGATACCGACGATCGAATCTCGGGCAAGTACTATACAGGTAGACAAAGGGAATTGAATACGGGATTGATTGAATCCTAGACATCGTGGTTCATCCGATGAGATCATCGTGGAACATGTGAGAGCCAACATGGGTATCCAAATCCTGCTCTTGGTTATTGGCCGGAGAGTTGTCTCGGTCATGTCTACGTGTCTCCCGAACCCGTAGGGTCTACACACTTAAGGTTCGATGACGCTATAGAGTTATAGGGAATAGATGTATGTGGTTACTGAATGTTGTTCGGAGTCTCGGATGAGATCCCGGACGTCACGAGGAGTTCCGAAATGGTCCGGAGGTAAAGATTTATATATAGGAAGTATTATTTTGGCCACCGGAAGTGTTCTGGGCATCACCGGTAGTGTACCGGAACCACCGGAGGTGTCCGGGGATCCACCAGGTGGGGCCACCAGCCCCAGAAGGTTGCATGGGCCAAGTGTGGGAGGGGACCAGCCCCAGGTGAGCTGGTGCACCCCCCACCAAGGCCCAAGGCGCAGGGAGAGTGGGAGGGGGCAAACCCTAGGTCTAGATGGGCCTTAAGGCCCACCCTAGGTGCGCCCCCCTCTCTCTCCCCCCTTGGCCGCACCCTAGATGGGTTTTGGGGGCTGCCTCCACCCCTAGGGAGGGAACCCTAGATGGGGGCGCAGCCCCTCCCCTTCCCCTATATATACTTGAGGTTTTGGGGGCTGCAAGACACACGATTTGATCCCTCCCTGGCGCAGCCCTACCTCTCTCCTCCTCGTCTCTTGCGGTGCTTGGCGAAGCCCTGCTGGAGTACCACGCTCCTCCACCACCACCACGCCGTCGTGCTGCTGCTGGATGGAGTCTTCCCCAACCTCTCCCTCTCTCCTTGCTGGATCAAGGCATGAGAGACGTCACTGGGCTGCATGTGTGTTGAACGCGGAGGTGTCGTCCGTTCGGCACTAGGATCATCGGTGATTTGAATCACGACGAGTACGACTCCATCAACCCCGTTCACTTGAACGCTTCCGCTTAGCGATCTACAAGGGTATGTAGATGCACTCTCCTTCCCCTCATTGCTAGATTACTCCATAGATTGATCTTGGTTATGCGTAGAAAATTTTAAATTTCTGCTACGATCCCCAACAGTGGTATCAGAGCTAGGTCTATGCGTAGTTTTTATGCACGAGTAGAACACAAGTTGTTGTGGGCGTCGATTTTATCAATTTACTTGCCGTTACTAGTCTTATCTTGATTCGGCGTCATCGTGGGATGAAGCGGCCCGGACCGACCTTACACGTACTCTTACGTGAGACAGGTTCCACCGACTGACATGCACTAGTTGCATAAGGTGGCTAGCGGGTGTCTGTCTCTCCCACTTTAGTCGGATCGGATTCGATGAAAAGGGTCCTTATGAAGGGTAAATAGAAATTGGCATATCACGTTGTGTTTTTGCGTAGGTAAGAAACGTTCTTGCTAGAAACCCATAGCAGCCACGTAAAAACATGCAATAACAATTAGAGGACGTCTAACTTGTTTTTGCAGGGTATGCTATGTGATGTGATGTGGCCAAAAAGAATGTGATGAATGATATGTGATGTATGAGATGGATCATGTTCTTGTAATAGGAATCACGACTTGCATGTCGATGAATATGACAACCGGCAGGAGCCATAGGAGTTGTCTTAATTTATTTATGACCTGCGTGTCAACATAAACGCCATGTAATTACTTTACTTTATTGCTAACCGTTAGTTGTAGTAGTAGAAGTAATAGTTGGCGAGACAACTTCATGAAGACGCGATGATGGAGATCATGATGATGGAGATCATGATGATGGAGATCATGATGATGGAGATCATGGTGTCATGCCAGTGACAATGATGATCATGGAGCCCCGAAGATGGAGATCGAAAGGAGCAAAGTGATGATGGTCATATCATGTCACTATTTGATTGCATGTGATGTTTATCATGTTATTACATCTTATTTGCTTAGAACGATGGTAGCTTAAATAAGATGATCCCTCACTAAAATTTCAAGAAAATTGTTCTCCCTAACTGTGCACCGTTGCGAAGGTTCGTCGTTTCGAAGCACCACGTGATGATTGGGTGTGATAGATTCTTATGTTCTAATACTACGGGTGTTGACGAGCCTAGCATGTACAGACATGGCCTCGAAACACATGCGAAACACTTAGGTTGACTTGACGAGCCTAGCATGTACAGACATGGCCTCGGAACACGGAGGACCGAAAGGTCCAACATGAGTCGTATAGAAGATGCGACCAACATGAGATGTTCACCGATGATGACTAGTTCGTCTCACGTGATGATCGGACACGACCTAGTTGATTCGGATCATGTATCACTTAGATGACTAGAGGGATGTCTATCTAAGTGGGAGTTCATGAAATAATCAGATGAACTCAATTATCATGAACATAGTCAAAAGGACTTTGCAAATTATGTCGTAGCTTAGGCTTTAGTTCTACTGTTTTTAGATACGTTCCTAGAGAAAATTTAGTTGAAAGTTGATAGTAGCAAGTATTCGGACTGGGTCCATAAACTAAGGATTGTCCTCATTGCTGCACAGAAGGATTATGTCCTTAATGCACCGCTCAGTGAGCTGAACCTCAAGCGTCAGTTGTAGATGTTGCGAACATCTGACATACACGCTTTGATGACTACATGATAGTTCAGTGCGTATGGTTTAGAATTGAGGCACCAAAGATGTTTTTGAAACATCGCAGAACATATGAGATGTTCCAAGGACTGAAATTGGGATTTCAGGCTAGTGCCCGCGTCAAGAGGTATGAGACCTCTGACAAGTTTCTTAAGCCTAAAAACTAAGGAGAAAAGCTCAATCGTTGAGCATGTGCTCAGATTGTTTGAGTACAACAATCGCTTGAATCGAGTGGGAGTTGATCTTCCAGATGAGATAGTGATGGTTCTCCAAAGTCACTGCCACCAAGCTACTAGAGCTTCGTGATGAACTATAACATATCAGGGATAGATATGATCCTTGAGCTATCCGCGACACCGCGAAAGTAGAAATCAAATAGGAGCATCAATTGTTGATGGTTAATAAAACCACTAGTTTCAAGAAGGGCAAGGGCAAGAAAGGGATACCTCATGAATACGACAAATCAGTTGCCGCTCTAGTGAAGAAAACCCAAAGTTGAACCCAAGCCCGAGACTAAGTGCTTCTGTAATAAGGGGAACGGTCACCGAAGCAGAACTACCCTAGATACTTGGTAGATGAGAAGGCAGGGAAGGTCAACAGAAGTATATTGGATATACATTATATTAATGTGTACTTTTACTAGTACTCCTAGTAGCACCAGTGTATTAGATACCGGTTCGGTTGCTAAGTGTTAGTAACTCGAAATAAAAGGCTACGGAATAAACCGAGACTAGCTAAAGGTGAGATGACGATATATGTTGGAAGTGTTTCCAAGGTTGATGTAATCAATTATCGTACGCTCTCTCTACCATCGAGATTGGTATTAATACCTAAATAATTGTTATTCGGTGTTTGCGTTGGGCATAGACATGATTGGATTATGTTTATTGCAATACGGTTATTCATTTGAGGAGAATAATGGTTACTCTATTTATTTGAATAATACCATCCCGATCGTAGTGATACACATGTTCATGCCAAAAGATATAAGATAGTAATGATAGTACCACATACTTGTGGCACTGCAATTTGAGTCATATTGGTATAAAACGCATGAAGAAGCTCCATGTTGATGGATCTTTGGACTCACTCGTTTTTGAAAAGATTGAGACATGCGAACCATGTTTATTGGTAGATATGCATGAAGAAACTCCATACAGATGGATCGTTTGGACTCACTTGATCTTGAATCACTTGAGACATGCAAAATCATACCACATGGGCAAGATGACTGAAAGACCTCGTTTTCAGTAAGATGGAACAAGAAAGCAGCTTGTTGGAAGTAACACATTTTGATGTATGCAGTCGAATGAGTGCTGAGGCACGCAGTGGATATCGTTATGTTCTTACTTCACAGATGATTTGAGTAGATGCTAAGTGTATTTACTTGATGAATCATGAGTCTGAATTATTGAAAGGTTCAAGTAATTTCAGAGTGAAGTTAAAGATCGTCGTGACAAGAGGATAAAATGTCTGTGATATGATCATAGAGATTTATATCTGAGTTACGAGTTCGGCACACAATTAAGGCATTGTGGAAATTGTTTCACGACTAATACCGCCTAGAACACCATAGTGTGATGGTGTGTCCGAACATCATAACTGCACCCTATTGGATATGGTGCATACCATGATGTCTCTTATCGAATTACCACTATCGTTTATGGTTTAAGCATTAGAGACAACCGCATTCACTTTAAATAGGGAACCAGACAAATCCGTTGAGACGACACCGTATGAACTATGGTTTAGAGAAACCTAAACTGTCGTTTCTTAAAAGTTTGGGGCCACGACGCTTATGTGAAAAAGTTTCAGGCTGATAAGCTCGAACCCAAAGCGGATAGATGCATCTTCATAGGACACCCAAAACAGTTGGGTATACCTCCTGTCTCAGATCCGAAAGCAATAGGGATTGTTTCTGAAATCGGGTCCTTTCTCGAGGAAAAGTTTCTCTCGGAAGAATTGAGTGGGAGGATGGTGGAGACTTGATGAGGTTATTGAACCGTCACTTCAACTAGTGTGTAGCAGGGCACAAGAAGTTGTTCCTGTGGTACCTACACCAATTGAAGTGGAAGCTTATGATAGTGATCATGAAACTTCGGATCAAGTCACTACCAAACCTCGTAGGACGACAAGGATGCGTGCTACTTCAGAGTGGTACGTAGTCCTGTCTTGGAAGTCGTGTTGCTAGACAACAATAAACCTACGAGCTATGGAGAAGCGATGGTGGGCCCGGATTCCAAAAATGACTCGAGGTCATAAAATTCAAGAGAGGATCCATGTATGAAAACAAAGTATAGACTTTGGAAGAACTACTTGATGGTCGTAAGGATGTTAGGTACATATGGATTTTAAAAGGAAGACGGACAATGATGGTAAGTGTCACCATTGAGAAAGCTCGACTTGTCGTTAAGATGTTTCCCGACAAGTTCAAGGAGTTGACTACGATGAGACTTTCTCACTCGTAGCGATGCTAAAAGTCTGTTGGAATTATGTTAGAAGTTGATGCATTATTTATGAAATCTTGCAGATAGGATGTCAAAACATTGTTTCCTCGATGATTTTCTTGAGGAAAGGTTGTATGAGATACAACTAGAAGGTTTTGTCAATCCTGAAAGATGCTAACAAGTATGCAAAGCTCCAGCAATCCTTCTAAGGACTGGAGTAAGCATCTCGGAATTGGAATGTACGCTTTGATGAGATGATCAAAGATTTTAGGTTTATACAAAGTTTATGAGAAACTTGTATTTCCAAAGAAGTGAGTGGGAGCACTATAGAATTTTTGATGAGTATATGTTGTTAACATATTGTCGATCAGAAATGATGTAGAATTTCTGGAAAGCGTGCCAGATTATTTGAAAAGTGTTTTTCAATGGAAAACCTGGATTAAGCTACTTAAACATTGAGCATCAAGATCTATAAGGATAGATAAAAACGCTTAATAGCACTTTCAAATGAATACATACCGTGACAATATTTTGAAGGAGTTCAAATAGATCAGCAAAGAAGGAGTTCTTGGTTGTGTTATAAGGTATGAGTATTGAGTAGGACTCAAGACCTGACCACGGCAGAATAGAGAGAAAGGACGAAGGTCGTCCCCTATGCTTTAGACGTAGGCTCTAAAGTATGCTATGTTGTGTACCGCACCTGAAGGGGTACAAGTGTGATCCAGGAATGGATCACAGGACAACGGTCAAGGTTATCCTTAGTAACTAGTGGACTAAGGAATTTTCTCGATTATGGAGGTGGTAAAAGAGATCGTCGTAAAGGGTTACGCCGATGCAATCTTTGACACTAATCTGGATGATTCTGAGTAGTAAAACGGATTCGTATAGTAGAACAGTTATTTGTAATAGCACCAAATAGAGCGTGGTAGCTGCATCTACAAGATGACGTAGAGATTTGTAAAGCACACACGGATCTGAAAGGTTCAGACCCGTTGACTATAACATCTCTCACAAGCATAACATGATCAAACCCAGAACTCTTTGGGTGTTAGTCACATAGGGATGTGACCTTGAGTGTTAATCACATAGCGATGTGAACTGGATTATTGACTCTGGTGCAAGTGGGAGACTGTTGGAAATATGCCCTAGAGGCAATAATAAATTGGTTATTATTATATTTCCTTGTTCATAATAATCGTTTATTATCCATGCTGGAATTGTATTGATAGGAAACTCAGATACATGTGTGGATACATAGACAACACCATGTCCCTAGTAAGCCTCTAGTTGACTAGCTCGTTGATCAATAGATGGTTACGGTTTCCTGACTATGGACATTGGATGTCATTGATAACGGGGTCACATCATTAGGAGAATGATGTGATGGACAAGACCCAATCCTAAGCCTAGCACAAAGATCGTGTAGTTCGTATGCTAAAGCTTTCCTAATGTCAAGTATCATTTCCTTAGACCATGATATTGTGCAACTCCCGAATACCGTAGGAATGCTTTGGGTGTACCAAACGTCACAACGTAACTGGGTGGCTATAAAGGTACACTACAGGTATCTCCGAAACTATCTGTTGGGTTGGCACGAATCGAGATTGGGATTTGTCACTCCGTGTGACGGAGAGGTATCTCTGGGCCCACTCGGTAGGACATCATCATAATGTGCACAATGTGATCAAGGAGTTGATCACGGGATGATGTGTTACGGAACGAGTAAAGAGACTTGCCGGCAACGAGATTGAACAAGGTATCGAGATACCGACGATCGAATCTCGGGCAAGTACTATACCGGTAGACAAAGGGAATTGAATACGGGATTGATTGAATCCTAGACATCGTGGTTCATCCGACGAGATCATCGTGGAACATGTGAGATCCAACATGGGTATCCAGATCCCGCTGTTGGTTATTCGCCGGAGATTTGTCTCGGTCATGTCTACGTGTCTCCCGAACCCGTAGGGTCTACACACTTAAGGTTCGATGACGCTAGGGTTATAGGGAATAGATGTACGTGGTTACCAAATGTTGTTAGGAGTCCCGGATGAGATCCCGGACGTCACGAGGAGTTCCGAAATGGTCCGGAGGTAAAGATTTATATATAGGAAGTATTATTTTGGCCACCGGAAGTGTTCAGGGCATCACCGGTAGTGTACCGGAACCACCGGAGGTGTCCGGGGATCCACCAGGTGGGGCCACCAGCCCCAGAAGGTTGCATGGGCCAAGTGTGGGAGGGGACCAGCCCCAGGTGAGCTGGTGCGCCCCCCACCAAGGCCCAAGGCGCAGGGAGAGTGGGAGGGGGCAAACCCTAGGTCTAGATGGGCCTTAAGGCCCACCCTAGGTGCGCCCCCCTCTCTCTCCCCCCTTGGCCGCACCCTAGATGGGTTTTGGGGGCTGCCGCCACCCCTAGGGAGGGAACCCTAGATGGGGTGCAGCCCCTCCCCTTCCCCTATATATACTTGAGGTTTTGGGGGCTGCAAGACACACGATTTGATCCCTCCCTGGCACAGCCCTACCTCTCTCCTCCTCGTCTCTTGCGGTGCTTGGCGAAGCCCTGCTGGAGTACCATGCTCCTCCACCACCACCACCACGCCATCGTTCTGCTGTTGGACGGAGTCTTCCCCAACCTCTCCCTCTCTCCTTGCTGGATCAAGGCATGGGAGACGTCACCGGGCTGCATGTGTGTTGAACGCGGAGGTTTCGTCCGTTCGGCACTAGGATCATCGGTGATTTGGATCACGACGAGTACGACTCCATCAACCCCGTTCACTTGAACGCTTCCGCTTAGCGATCTACAAGGGTATGTAGATGCACTCTCCTTCCCCTCGTTGCTAGATTACTCCATAGATTGATCTTGGTGATGCGTAGAAAATTTTAAATTTCTGCTACGATCCCCAACACCGTCACCACCCCTCGTCGCCGCCCTCGTCGCCGCCTCGTCCCCGTCACCGTCCCCGTCGTCGCCGCCCCGGCCATCGTCCGCGCCCCGTCCCCGTCGTCGTCCCCGCCCCGTCCCCGTCATCCCGTCGTCCCCGCCCCGTCCCCGTCCCCGTCATCGCCGCCTGTCGCCGTCCCCGTCGCCGGTGAGCTTCTGCCCCGTCCGCCATGCATGTCCACACACACACACACACATTGTTAATTACTTGTAAAATTGTTAGTATTTTTTTATGTTTTTTAGTTATAGAAATGTTAGAAATTTTACTGTTTTTTACTTATAGAAATATTTATAGAAATGTTAGAAATTTTTTCTGTTTTTTAGTTATAGAAATATTAGAAATGTTATAGAAATGTTAGAAATTTTAGAAATGTTAGTTCTAGCAAGATGGATTAGATTAATGTTAAATGGTTAGACGATGATCGATGTTTTTTTAGTTTCTTATAATTTTAGTTATAGAAAAACTTAGATTTGCATATAGAATTCTAGTTATCACAATCCAATCATTTAAAAAATGTTACTTTTTGCGGGCATGTAGTATTTGTTGTCGACGATGCCCGGCCCGCATCTCGCCGTCGACCCGTTCGCGATGACGTCCTGCTTCAGAGGACCCATGTCCGGGACTGGGCTCCGCCGAGCTGGCACTGGGAGGTGCCACCTTCAGGGGCGCGCCGCTTGGTCAGGAACCCGGCCCCGGGTCCTGTCGTCGACCCTGATCTCCTTTGGTGGCGTTCGCGTGGGCCACATTCAGTGCAAAGGGATCCAGCCCCGCCGGTGGCGGTGCGTTGCCATGTCAGGGAGGAGGACGAGCACGTCCGTCGCTACATGGATGCTATGGACGCCAGGTTCTCCAATACCTGGCAGGTTCTTTGGGCAGATGACCGGAGATATGATCCTTTGATGGTTCCTTCTCTTTGTGTGTCCACCGCCCGCGCCTTAAGAACCGCGAGTGGCCTAGATTCTTCTGTAGTATTCGATCTTTATTAGCTACCTAGCCAGTGATGTATTTGATATAAAATATTCGAGACGATGTATTCAAGATTATATATATTATTAGAGACTTTGTATTCGAGATTATATATTATTCGAGACGACGTATTCGAGATTATATATTATTCGAGATGATGCATATTGTGTACTATGATTCGGTTTTTCCTTATTGATTGCATCCATGCATTGTAATTTGAATACTAAATTGTTTTATATTTCTTCTGGATTAGTTAAATAAAAGCTATGGTGGACAATACCGGCAGAGAGGGAGAAGAGGCCCTGTTCGGGATCATACACAGCCCTCGCAGGCCAGATGATCTGAATGAAGCAGATGACGGCTCTCAGTATATGAACAATACCGGGGAGGGTGATGATAAGATATTCGATCTCGAGGACCGAATGGATGAAGTCATGAACTATGATTATGATTATGATGACGCACACAATGTTGATCTGGAAATAGCAAAGACCGACGAGGTATATTTATATAAGCAGGCATCTGGTGATCATCACATTTTTTTATTTGAAGATATATTAACGAATCGATCTTTCTTCTTTCAGCCCTCCGGATCGAGAAAATCTGCTTCTACAGACAGCAGGACAAAGTGAGGCCCGGGAAAAAAGTTGAAGGAGGGTGTAAAGTACAACATCAATTCCATCAAAAGCTAATGGCGAACCCCTCATGCCTAAGAACATTGCGAACAAGTTCGTTCGTCAGTGCGGATTTCTTGTGAAGGACCAACTCCCGATCTCCATTCAAGAATGGAAGGAGACAAAAAAGAAACATCCAGATGTTACTTGGGTCGACGACAGAGCAAAAAATGCTTTGGGAATCTCTCATGGAACATTTCACCCTACCAGATCATTTCACTGATGCAGATGTGCAGAAAATCAAGAACCATGCTCTTAGAAAGATGGCAATTGCATTCAACACCCGCAAGAAAACTGTATGGCCCAACTACGTCGAAAGAGAAAAGAAGACTCCAAAATTCAAAGGAACACTGGAGAAGCAAAGAGAAAACTGGCCCGCTTTCGTGGAATTCAAGGAATCCGAATTAGCTAAGGAACGATCGAGAAAAAACAAGGCCAATGCCGCAAAAAAGACGCAGTTCCATAGGCTGGGGCCAGGTGGCTACGAGGTGGCAATGCCTAAGTGGGATAAGTCTGAGGAAGAGATGTTGGATGTAGGGGTCACTCCAGTAACTAGGATCTGCCCCCCCCCCCAGCTGTAGAACTTGGTTCTATGCGCACGGGGGGCGTTGGACCCGAAGACAGGCCTGGTTTCCAAGAAGGCAAGTCTAAAAGGAGCCGAAGAGAAGTTACTTCAAGCAATAGAAGATGCTCGAACGGGGGTGTTCACGCCCAACAGGTAGCACACAAAAACATCTCCCACGCCGATGCCCTTTCCCGTGTGACTGTACCTCCTTTCCCCGCGCGGCATGTTGGCCCAAAGCGGAGGCGATCGGTCACTAAAGCCAACATTGAAGCGGTGCGTAATCCTCGATCTAGTCGAGGCGACCAGTCGAGCCGGTGATAAAGATGCAGATGTCGACGATGAAGTTTCATTCCAAGGCGTAGTTCTCCGCGCTTGTTCAATGCAGGAGCAACATGACTGGGCGAAGCAACATGATGATTTTCTACCCATTGAAGCACGTTGCCCGTCCGTCTGCCGACCAACATTAAACAGGCACAACGGCCGAGAAACCCACTCCAGCGCCTACATTGAAATAGCCCGTCGGCGCCCGCTATTTATATATGGCCGGGCACGACACGATCTGCACTGCACCACGTCCGCTTCCTTACTTCTTCATGCGCCTCCAACGCAATGACAGCGAGCTCTAGCGCGTGGTGGGAGGCCTCTCGATGGAGCTGAAGAATGAGTTGGCCGGCCTTACGCCCGATTAACAGGCCCGTCGTGTGTGACGGATAGAGGGCGGCCTGCCTGCGAGCGCGTCGGAGGTGAGCGACAATGACCTCATGATTGATGAGGCATCCAATGACAAGCCAACAACTATGTCCGCGCAAATCCTTGTCGGCTTCACAATGGAGCATGTGTGGGCGCACTTTAGTGCCATCATAGCGGAGGTGCAGTAGGAGGAGTAGCCAACGCCGTCGCTGTCGACGTTCCGACTGGCATAGGAGGACCAACAATACAACCTCGACCTCCTCACGCATAATCGGTTGGCTGAGGGGCAAGACCAAGACGATTCACGAGCGAGGAATCCGTGGTGACCATGGTCGCGGAGGACCCGAACTTCGCTGACCAGCAGTGGTGCTTTATGAGGCCGCGCGCGGGGCTCGCGCCAGCTACAAAGCGATCGTGGTGAAGGCGAACACGAAGATGACGCCCATGATCGCTCACGACAACATGGGTGCCTACATCAGCAGCCCCGCATTGTTCGCGCCAGGCCACAACGATCACCAGGTCAGCCCGTCCACGTCTACATCCAAGTGGCAGACTTCGGCAAGGAAAAGTAGAACATGAGAGACAGACATCCCATGTCTTACCCTTCCTTGCTAGACATGCAAAAGAACATGACGTGGAACATTGAGGCCTCCACGACGGGCGAAGATTTAGACTAGATTTACCTTTGTTTAATAAACATGTCGAAATGTCAAGAATTTGGCCCGATTTAAATGAAAACTATCTGGTTTGTATGAAAATCAACTGTGTCGGACGTTTAATGCATAAGGTTGGATGGCCGACTCTCGTAGTCCACGGACCCGTCTGCAAATGTGGGGTTAACGGCGGAGATGCCCTTAAGTGTCTGTATTTTCCGCACTGAACAACCACATTTCTAAACGCGCAAAAAGTTATACCATCCAATCCTACATAGTTTAAGGGGAGCTTTTAGCACAAATTTCACCTAGAAAGGACGAAACCCAAAACACAGATTTCACCTAAAAATGACTGAACAAAAAACACAGGTGTTCACAGAGTTGTAGTAGTACTCCCTCTGTTTCTTTTTAGACCACATATAAGGTTTGGTCAAAGTCAAACTTTGTAGAGTTTGACTAATTTTATATTAAAAAATATAAACATTCACAATACGAAATCAATATTATCAGATGCATCATGAAACATATTTTCATACTATATAAGTTTTAGTATTGTAGATGTTTATAATTTTTTATATAAATTTGGTCAAATTTTGTGTAGTTTGACTTTGACCAAATCTTATATGCAGAGTAAAAAGAAATAGAGGGAGTACATTTTTACACCTCGAAGGAAACAGCTGGTGAGTACATGTTTGTGGCCCTTTAACTTTAACAAAGACTCTCCTTGGATTGCTGTGAGATTCGAGCCATCATACAAAAGTCAGTCATCGCCTTTACTCTAACAAATATCTGCAGAGAGAAAACAGTGGTAGAAAAGGTACATCCCAAAAGGTGCTTTAGAGAAAGCCTTGTTCGGGAAGTGGGCAAGGAGGGATTAAAAGTCTCAACTGATCGCAGTTTCAAAAGGCTATGTATCTCCTCTTTATCTCGAAAAGTGAGCGAAGCATAGATTCTCCCCTGCAGGCAGCGCGCACACACACACGCTAGCTTTTTCTTTATCAACTGCCACGCTCAAGCTTTTGACAATGAACTTTTTGTTGTAAACATATGCAGACCATGGAACTTTCCTTCTACTCGCAACAATTTAGAGCAACTCCAACTTGCCGACACAAATGGACAAATGTTTATCCGCTTTTCGTCCATTTAGGTCAGTCAGACGGACTTGCGAGTCCGCTTTTTTATTTGGGTAAAAGCCCAATGGAAGGCATAACCATTTTTGCCGACGTGGCCGACACTGACTTCATTAAGCATTTATATATAAATAGCCGGTCAAACGTCGTCCAAAATCCACTTAAACATGAATACAAATTAAAAAAAACTCTACTAAACGCCCGCACACTGTCCTAGTAGACCGTATTGCCCTTGTCTTTGCCCTTGCCGTTGTGGTCGTCGCCGTCGGTAAGGTCGATGAAGACGGGAGGCGGCCCAGCCCAACCGAACGCGGCTTGATAGGCCGCCAGGGCAGCCTCCTCCGGAGTCTGCTGCGGCGAGGCGGGCACACTCCTCCTCCTCCTCCTCCTCCTCCTCCTCCTCGCGCCGTGGCGCCTCCTGCTCGCGGCGCAGCTGCTGCTCCCGGCGCATCTGTTGCTCGGCGTCGACCCCCTCCTTTGCCATTCAATGCGGCTTCCAACGCACAAGGTGGGCCTCCTCCTCTTACAGCAAGGAGGCGAAGTAGCAGGGAGACGCGCTCACCCACTCACGGAGCTGGCCGGTCCATGAATAGAACTCCTCGGGCCAAGTGGGGGCGGCGGTGACCGCTTCCGCGCTTCGGCTCCGGCTCGGCCTTGGGCTCGACGAGGGGCGGCGCCAACGGCGGTGGCGGCATGAACAGGGGCGCATGGACGGAGTCTCCCGCTGCGGACAAAGCTATCGCTTGCTCTAGTCCATCCCGATGTGCGTCCTCCTCTAGTCGGCTCGCATCCAGCGCGTGCTGTAAGGCCTCCTCGAGGGCAGCTTGGTACTCCGCCTCCGCCTGCTCTTCCTCCGGATTTACCTGCAGGGGCGGCGGTGGAAAGTCGTGGTCGATGTGGATGCCGAGGCGGAGCTCCTCCTCGTGCTCTAGCGCAAACCAGCGCTCCCACTTGGGAGAGTCTAGCACGTAGGCACACATGGCGTGCTGCTCCGGCATAAGGACCTCGCGCCGCCCGGAAACCTCCTCGACGTGCGCTCACGCGGAGCGCGGCACCGCCGAGATGGGGATGCGCTGCGGGTCCAGATGTTAGCCGTTCGACAAGTTCACATCTGGATACGACAGGGGCTGGCGGTACTCTAGTGCCACTGCGCCTGGTGGACTCGGATGTACAGCCGCTCTTGCTCCCACGGTGTTGTGCCGCGTCTAGCCGACAACGGTGGAGGAGGTAGCACGCGGGAAGAGATCGCTCCGGCGCTGAACCTCCCCTCCCTTCTCGCAGAAGATGCCTATGGCTTGGCTAGGGTTTGGGCCTGGCCGGCTGGCTGGCGAGGCTTTCTAGTCGCCGGCAAGGGAGCAAAGGTGGCCAGATGTGGACGGGGGGAGTGAATGAGGCCGTCCCCGCCACACGCATCCATTAAAAAGGATGGGCACATGACTCTTCCGCACACTGCTGATGTCTACTATGCAACCTTCTTCTTGTAGATTCGTGTTAGGCCTCCAAGCGCATAGTTTTGTAGGACAGTAGAAAATTTCCCTCAAGTGGATGACCTAAGGTTTATCAATCCATGGGAGGCGTAGGATGAAGATGGTCTCTCTCAAACAACCCTATAAACAAATAACAAAGAGTCTCTTATGTTCCCAACACACCCAATACAATTATAAATTGTATAGGTGCACTAGTTCGCCCAAGAGATGGTGATACAAGTGTAATATGGATAGTAGATATAGATTTTTGTAATCTGAAAATATAAAAACAGCAAGGTAACTAGTAGCAAAAGTGAGCAAAAACGGGATTGCAATGCTTGGAAACAAGGCCTAGGGTTCATACTTTCAGTAGTGCAAGTTCTCTAAACAATGATAACATAATTAAATCATATGGCAATCCTTCAACATGCGGCAAAAGTCACTTCAAAGTTCCTATCGCGGAGAACATAAGATGAAATTGCTTGTAGGGTATGAAACAACCTCAAAGTTATTCTTTCCGATCAATCCATTGAGCTATTCCTATAAGTGTCACAAACAACCCTAGAGTTCGTAGTAAAATAACACCATATCACACACATCAATCAACCCGAATGTCACCTAGATACTCCAATGTCACCCCAAGTATCCGTGGGTCAATTATACGATATGCATCAAACCACTTCAGATTCATAATATTCAATCCAACATAAAGAACCATGAAGAGTGCCCCAAGATTCCTACCGGAGAAACAACGACGAAAACGTGCATCAACCCCTATGCATAGATTACCCCAATGTCACCTCGGGAATGCGCGAGTTGAGTGCCAAAACATACATCAAGTGAATCAATAGAACACCCCATTGTCACCACGGGTATCCCACGCAAGACATACATCCATTGTTCTCAAATCTATAATAATATTCAATCCGATAATAGTGAAACCTCAAAGGTAAAAGTCAATTCATCCCAAGAAGGTAGAGGGGGCGAAACACCATATGATTCAACTATAATAACAAAGCTCGCGGTACATCAAGATCGTGCCAAATCAAGAACACGAGAGAGAGATCAAACACATAGCTACTGGTACATACGCTCAGCCCCGAGGGTGAACTACTCCCTCCTCGTCATGAAGACCGCCGGGATGATGAAGATGGCCACCGGTGATGGTTTCCCCCTCCGACAGGGTACCGCAACGGGCCCCTGATTGGTTTTTCGTGGCTACAAAGGCTTGCGGCGGCGGAACTCCCGATCTAGGTTTCTTTCTGGGGGTTTTACGATTTATAGGAATTTTTGCGTCGGTCTCACGTCAGGTGGGGGGGTTCCTGAGGGACCCACAAGCCAGGGGCCGCGCCCTCCACCCTTGTGGTTACCTCGGGACTCCTCTGCCCCAACTCCGATGCTCCGTAGGCTACTTCTGGTCCATAAAAAATCATTGTAAAGTTTTAGCTCATTTGGACTCCGTTTGATATTCCTTTTCTGTAAGACTCAAAAACAAGGAAAAAAAATGAAAACTGGCAGTTGGCTTTGGGTTAATAAGTTAGTTCCAAAAATAATATAAAATAACATATTAATGCATATACAACATCTAAAGCAGATAATATAACAGCATGGAACGATAAAAAATTATAGATACATTGGAGACGTATCAACTACCACGCGGGCCCTTGATAGGTGGCCGCGTTAATTATGACCACTTAAGGGTTGTTGGCTGGCCGCCATGTAGGGCCGTGGCGGACACCAAGGGCACGCACAACTCGTCCGCACTAGCTCATTTTAGACGCACATTCGGGCCGGAAATGGGTCCGCGCGGAGGCGAAGTGGACAGGTTTTCCGAATGGGTCGGCGCATTGGGTCATCTTTTTGTCCACGGCGACCCAAACAGACGTGGACAGACAAAATGGGTCGCCATTGGAGTTTCTCTCAGTCCCATCATCATTGGATATCCTTAGAGCAACTCCAACGCGCCAACCCAAACTGTCCACCCGTGTCTGTTTGGGTTGAAACGGACACAAAAGTCGGTCCAATGCGTCTACCCAAAAGGATGCGCGTCCTCTTTTTATCCACCGTGCGACCCATTTCAGGCCCAAATTTGGGCCGCGTTTGCGTCGGTGCGGACACGAAACGGATGCGCGTGACGCCCGCTAATCCTCCCCCTGGCCTGCTCGTTGGCAGCATAGCCACCCACGTTTCCCTATCTTTCCCAAAAAACAACAGCTCGCTCGCGCTCCCGGCAGCTCGCCATGGACGACATGCCAACTCTCGACATCGCTGCCGGCCTCGCCTCCCTAGCCTCCACCAAAGGCAAGCCCCATGGCGCCTACAAAACGGCGACACCGACGAAGGAGTTGACGGACGCATAGCAGGTTGTGCAGTCTGCCAAGAGGAAGGGCCAAAGGCAGGTGCCGGCCAGCAAGCTCGAGGCTGCATCCGCCGCCGCCCTGGTGGCCGCCGCACAACAAGAGGAAAACAAGGCCCTTCTCCTTGTGGCGACTAGGGAGTCCCTACTCTACCTAGGTTTAAACCCAGGCCGGCAGGGGCTCGTCGTTGCCGTCGCGGCCGTCGTCAGCACGGGCTCGTCGACCTTTCCTCGTCCACCACTGCCAGAGTCGCTACGCACATTCACCACACGGTCGATGCCAGGCTTCCATCCCTACCCGCAAGCCTCTCGTTTCTCCGGGGAATGCTCGAATGAGGTGAGCATGGTCGCCCCAGCCACGCCCGCCCAAATGGGCATCGACCTCAACGCCACACCTGTGTGGCCGGTGGATCATCCACCAGGGGCCAGAGGAAACGCCCGCAGGAGGTCCCAGACAACATGCATCCCGATGCTGCAACCTGTTTGAAAGAATGCCAGCCATGGATGACGAGACGAAAAACCATTTCATCATCGAGAACATCATCTTTGAAGTTTGTGTGGGTGCCGCGACCTTCGATCTCGACGAGAACCAGAGCCAAGACGGCCGAGGCCCCATCATGGCTAGCGATGAGGGCACGACAGACACCTTTGATCAAGGCCATGGAGGCATGGCTAACCCCTTCATGCAAGGCCAAGATGGCATGGGCAACACTTTCCCGTAAGACGAGGAATTCCCGGAAGACTACAGCCTAGAAGAATAAGATGAAGTGGGCATCAACGGGGAGACTTGTTTTCCAAAGACAAGATCTCCACCCAAGAGAATTCAAACAAGAAGCGCCAAAGCATTCAGGCGAGGGCATACACAGAGGATGAGGATAACGATGACATGTACCTAGGGTAGGGTCTTAGGCCCGACCTAGACACCTTACCCAAGGACACTGCCTTAGAGTCAAAGACATAGAAAGTCTAACATAAGATACCAACTTAAATCACCCTGAAGTGCAACCCACTCGACGAGGGATTGCACTCAGATACCCCAATTCCACTCGACCATATAAAGAATCACTCGGAGTACAGAAGGCCTAAAGTCACCCCAGGATGGCAACGGCAAGACATTCACTCCGTCGCCATAAAGGTCATTAATAGCAGGCATTACCAGTAACGTCCCAGTCTTAACTCACACAGAAACCTGTGTAACCGAGGGCTGCGGGGGGTCTGGTGCACTCTATATAAGCCACCCCTTCCTATGGCACAAGGGTTCGCACCCCCTGTAAGTTTCACACATGTCCAGTCAACAAGCCTCCGCGGCACCGAGACGTAGGGCTGTTACCTCCTCCGAGAGGGGCCTGAACTGGTAAACTTGTGTGTACAACCTCGCCGTAGCTAGGACACTGCCTCCTCCTACGTACTCCTACTCTTACTGTTAGACTCATTCCCACGATAGTTGGCGCCCACCTTGGGGCAGGCGTCTTAGCGACTTCCGGTGATGTTGCAGTTTTTTGATCTCTATCAACATGGTTTCTGGCGGTGGTTTGTCCCCGGGCCACGAGGTCTGCCTCGGAGCGCTCGTCTTCGTCGCCGATGACTCCGCCTAGCTCCAAGAAGCCCCCCTCGACGCCGAGACTCTTCCCGTCCGCGGGGCGACACACTTTCGCGCGAGTGATTGCAACATCCTCCTGCGGCAGCCGTCGACCCAGTATCTGTTGGCTCCCGCAGCATCCTCGCTCCCCGTTGTTCGCCGTCGCAAGCGATCTAGTCGTTCACGGCTCCGGCGATGGGTGAAGCATGCGGTGGCTCGCCAGTCGACCACCCCTCAAGTTGCGGCAATCGAGCCCGACAAATCTCTCTACGGATCATTCGACATGCCGATTGGGCACTCGGACACTCTTTCCAAGTGCGAGAACAACGACCCTGCGGCGGAAGTCCTCATGGTCAACTCCCAGCGCAGCCCGCACCGATTTCATCACGGCGGCGGCGGCGGAGACCCGTCGCGTGATCATGACGAGTACTATCCCCAAGCCCTCACTACGGAGCAGAGGGAGGAGCCGCATCGCTGCAACGTCCAGGCCCTCCAGATCCCAATCGGGGAGACCTCCGAGGCTCGGGCATTGGAGGCCGCGCGCTTAGCCACCTTGGATCTGGAGGGCCTCAACGAACGCGCCCGTCAGCAGATCCCTGGATCCAGTCGACGACCATGACAATTGTTTCCGACTGAACCATGGGAAGAACCTCAGGTATACCGTACCCCTATCCAAAATGTCGCAGCAACAGCAGGCATAGCAGAGTCAATTCAGCCGTCACGTTCAGAAGCTGGTAGAGGTTTGCTGCAGATCCGAGCGCTGCTCCGGGTAGCAGGGGAACAAAACTCAGTTGTTCTCAGTCGCGCAATAGAATCCATAGCAGATTCGTGGTTGCGGACACAGTTCAATCGGCGCATAGCCCGAGATCGCCTCCGCGGCATGAAGATCGTGGTTACCACCAAGCTCAGTACCTTGGTCGAGGCCATGGTCGGTTTGATCCTCGATATCCTCTTGATGACCACCATCGAATGCCTACGCCTCCTCTAAGGGGCGGGTCGTACGCGCCCCAGCGGTATGACGACAGGCACCCGTATGGTGACGAGCGGAGAGCCCCAGTCGACCCAAGAGAACCTGGGTTCGATGCGAGGTCACTCCTCGTGCAGGGTTTGGTCGACAGAGGCAGAACAAACAGAGAAGGACAAGACAAAGACCGTCTGATTGGAAGCAGAGCATTTGTTTCTGGGCCCGAGTGTTTCAGTAGAGCCATCCGAGCTGCTAAGATCCCTCCCAACTTCAGCTTGGCTGCCGGAGTGAGCAAGTTCACCGGTGAGTCGAAGCCAGACACTTGGCTAGAAGATTACCGAGTGGCGGTGCAGATTGGTGGAGGCAACGATGATGTAGCCAGAGCTTGGTTCAATCTGTTGGTCCTTGGAAGTATTTTCTGTTGGGAAGATTTAGCCTGAGTGTTTATTAAGACATTTGAGGGCACCTTCAAGCGACCTGCTGGACTGACTGAATTGCAACACTGCATTCAAAAGTCGAATGAAACTTTGAGAGACTTCATCCAGAGATGGACTACCCTTCACCATGTGGTGGAAAATGTGTCAGAGCACCACGCAGTTTGCGCCTTCAAGGAGGGCGTCTGGTACAAAGTGCTCATCCTGAAGTTTGGTCGTTCAGGAGACATGTCTCTAAGCCAAATGATGGAAATAGGAACTCATTATGCAAACGGCGAAGAGGAAGACCAACTCCGCAATGGCAAGGGGAAACCAGTCGACCAGGACACCGGAGGCGGAAACACGAATCGGAAACAGAAACGTAAAGCTCAGCTTGCGGATCCCGCCAAAGCCGCAGTTCTGAATGCACAAGGGAAGTTTTATGGAAAGCCTAAGGGGCCATGGGTGCCCAAAAAGATGAAAGATCAGTCAGGCCAACACGTCTTGGATCTGCCGTGTCATATTCACACGAAGAAAGATGAAGAGGGTAACTTGATTTTTCCCAAGCATACCACTCGATAATGCCATCTCCTGATTTAGCAGTTCCGAGAAGGCCAGCCCAGTGAAAAGGACTCTGATAAGGATGAAGAGAAAGAAGAAGATGATGGTTATGCTATGGTCAATGCTACCTTGGTGATTTTTGCTGATGTCGAGAGCAAAAGTCGACTGAAAGTCATTAACAGAGAAGTGAATATGGTTGCCCCGACAACTACGACATACTTGAAGTGGTCGAACATTCCCATTACATTCAACCAGTCAGATCACCCGGCGCATGTTTCTACCCCCGGGCAGCAAGAATTGGTGGTCGACCCAGTCGTTGGGGGCACCCGACTGACTAAAGTTCTTATGGATGGTGGCAGTGGTCTAAACATTCTGTATGCTGAGACCCTCCAAGGGATGGGCATTCCGATGTCCAAACTCAGTGAGAGCAACATGCAGTTCCACGGTGTCATCCTAGGAAAGAAAGCAAAGTCACTCGGGCAGATAGCTCTTGACGTGGTTTTCGGTGATTGCAAGAATTACCGCAAGGAGAAGTTGACGTTTGAGGTGGTGGATTTCCACAGTGTCTATCACGCTATTCTGGGTAGGCCCGCATATGCTCATTTCATGGCCCGACCATGTTATGTGTATCTTAAGTTGAAAATTCCTGGACCCAGAGGTGTGATCACAGTCACGGGAAATACGCAAAGAGCTGAGGAGTGCCTCCAGAAAGGCTCCAAAATTGCTGATTAGCAAATGGCGGTGGTAGAGCTGGAAGAGTACAAGAAAAATGCCGATCCGAGTGATTTGTTGTGAGCTAAGAAGCCTTCTTAAGAGTCAGCATTTCAGTCAGCCGGCGAAACTAAGCCAGTCCACATTCACGTGGAAGACCCCTCAGCTGCTCCGACCCACATTTTAACGAAACTCGAGAACAAATAGGGAGAAGTGCTCATCTAGTTCCTCCATGAGAACTGGGACTGAGGGAGTCCTGGATTAGGAGGTCCTCGGACAGCTGGACTATATCCTTTGTCCGGACTATTGGACTATGAAGATACAAGATTTAAGACTTCGTCGCGTGTCCGGATGGGACTCTCCTTGGTGTGGAAGGCAAGCTTGGCAAATCGGATCTGTAGATCTCCTCCCTTGTAACCGACTGTGTGTAACCCTAGCCCCCTCCGGTGCATATATAAACCAGAGGTTTTAGTCTGTAGGATGACAACAATCATAATCATAAGCTAGCCTCTAGGGTTTAGCCTCACGATCTCATGGTAGATCAACTCTTGTAATACTCATATCATCAAGATCAATCAAGCAGGAAGTAGGGTATTACCTCCATCGAGAGGGCCCGAACCTGGGTAAAAATTGTGCCCCCCGGCTCCTGTTACAATCTGCCTTAGACGCACAGTTCGGGACCCCCTACCCGAGATCCGCCGGTTTTGACACCGACATTGGTGCTTTCATTGAGAGATCCACTGTGCCGTCACGTTAAGGCTTGATGGCTCCTTCGATCATCGGTAACGATGCAATCCAGGGTGAGGTCTTTCTCCCCAGACAGATCTTCGGATTCGGCAGCTTCGCACTGCGGGCCAACTCGCTTGGCCATCTGGAGCAGATCGAAAGCTACGCCCCTGGCCGTCAGGTTAGGTTTGGAAGTAAGGGAGTCCTGGATTAGGGGGTATCCGGACAGCCAGACTATACCCTTTGGCCGGACTGTTGGACTATGAAGATACAAGATTGAATACTTCGTCTCGTGTCCGGATAGGACTCTCCTTGGCGTGGAAGGCAAGCTTGGCGATACAGATATGTAGATCTCCTCCCATTGTAACCGACTCTGTGTAACCCTAGCCCCCTTCGGTGTCTATATAAACCAGAGGGTTTAGTCCGTAGGACAACAACAATCATACCATAGGCTAGCTTCTAGGGTTTAGCCTCTACGATCTCGTGGTAGATCAACTCTTGTACTAATCATATCATCAAGATCAATCAAGCAGGAAGTAGGGTATTACCTCCATAGAGAGGGCCCGAACATGGGTAAACATCGTGTCCCCTGCCTCCTGTTACCATCCACCTTAGACGCACAGTTTGGGACCCCCTACCCGAGATCCGCCGGTTTTGACACCAACATTGGTGCTTTCATTGAGAGTTCCACTATGTCGTTGCTGTAAGGTTTGATGGCCCCTTCGATCTTAGACAACGATGCGATCCAGGGTGAGGTCTTCCTCCCCGTACAGATCTTCGTATTCGGCGGCTTCGCACTACAGGCCAACTCGCTTGGCCATCTGGAGCAGATTGAGAGCTACGCCCCTGGCCGTCAGGTCAGGTTTGGAAACTTGAACTACACTGCCGATATCCGCGGAGACTTGATCTTCGACGGATTTGGGCCCATGCCACGTGTGACGCACGATCGCGACGAGCACCATATAGCTCTGCCGTCGGACAGTGTTCGGGAGATCACACCAGCAACCACTCCGGCCTTCTGTCCGGAGCAGATTGCGCCATCCGAGGACGGGCGGATAGACCCCGCCTCGGAGGCCGCACCCTCAGGGACGATAGAGCTGAATACTGACCTTACCCCTCACGAGAGCCGTGATGCCAGACCTATAGACTCGTCTCCGGCCACAGACTCTGAACCGCCTGCGCCCGTGCCTATCGAATCCGACTGGGCGCCGGTCATGGAGTTCACCTCCGCGGATATCTTTCATCACTCGTCCTTCGGTGATGTACTAAGCTCGTTAAGGTCTCTCTCTTTGTCAGGAGAACCTTGGCTGAACTATGTCCGGCTAGAATGGATGCAGACGATGAAGAAAATCAAGCCCCACCCACCACCCACTTAGTAGCCACTGTCGATGATCTAATCAACATGCTCGACTTCGACTCCGAAGACATCGATGGTATGGACAACGATGGAGGAGACGAACAGGAACCACTGCCCACGGGGCACTAGACCGCCACCTCATCATACGATATATACATGGTGGATACACCCAGAGAAGGCAATGGCGATAAGACAGCGGAGGAAGACCCCTCCAAGAAGCAACCTAAGCACTGACGTCAGTGGCGCCGCTCTAAGTCTCGCCACAACAAAAGCGGTGATACCGGCACAGGAGACAACAGTACTCCGGACAGTGCCAAAGACGATGACAATCCCCTCCAGTAGGATCCAGAGCCGGAGGGTGAACAAGCCAGCCCTCCGGAGCGAGCGGCAGAGGGAGAGGAGGACAATTACATGCCTCCCTCCGAAGACGAAGTAAGCCTTGACGACGAAGAATTTGTCGTACCTGAGGATCCCGTCGAACAGGAGCGCTTTAAGCGCCGGCTTATAGCCACAAGAAATAGCTTGAAGAAAAAACAGCAACAGCTTCAAACTGATCAGGACTTGCTAGCAGATAGATGGACTGAAGTCCTTGCGGCCGAGGAATACGAACTCGAACGCCCCTCCAACACTACAAGAAATATGTCAACTTGTGACCACCATTACTGGTCACTGAATGGTCACAAATTTCCATTTGTGACCTTTTTGTGACCAAAAACATAAGGTCAAAATCTGGCCGTCGTAAACTGACTATAGCGACCTTTCTTCTGGAATGGTCGCAAACGTTTATGACCAAAATAAGTCCACTGTGGCGTTTTGGTCACTAGTAACCTCCCCAGGACATGTAGGCATCCAGCGTGGCAAGCTGATATGGCACAAGATTCAGCCCGGTCCAATTCAGTTTTCTACATGGGCCTAGCCCAACAATTCGGCCTTTTTACTATATATTTTCTTTATTAATTTTCTCTAGCTACATGGGCCTGGCCCAACAATTTGGCCTTTTTATTTTCTAGGCATGGCCTTTTTCGGTCCATTTCATTTTTATTTTCAAGGGTTTCTTGTGGTCCAATTTTTAGATGGGTCCCAATTGTCAGATTTTTCCTGGCAGTGGAGCCACATCGCTTTTTATCAAAGAACTCATCAGCTTTCCATTTCTCACATTTCTCACAGTACACAAATGACAAATATTTCAAATGAAACAGAGCTAGGTACAAATTATATTTCTCACATTTCTTACAGTTTTACAACTTCACTGGATTCTGCTCCAGAATGTGCTGACTACTACAGAATACAATATAACTAGGTACAAAGTACAACGAAAACACAAGGCAGATTATCCAGATAACCACCATGCTTCATCGTCTTCTCTTCCAAACAAGTGGAATGAGCCCTCTCTTCTCCTAGGCATGCTCCACCTACAACAGCAGCAAGAGCAGGTCAAGAACAACAATAGAGTCATATGAGCTGCTTCTGCTCATGTTAAACAGAATAACAACAAATCGAGTTAATAAACAAGCTTGAAGCACTATGGGAAACAAAAGCATAAAAACGAACTAATGTCTCAGGTATAATCATAGGATAAATCTGTGTTGAATCACTGTGTTTATATGTATTTTAATTAATTTCAAATGTTTAATGTAAGGTGTTGTGGATCAGTGTATAAGAACAACAGTTTGTAAATAACAAGAACAACTTGGTATTACACACAGAGCACTATACAGATTTTAGCTTTTCTATCCAAGTACAAATAGCAAAACATACTAAATTAATTGAGACACTCATAAATACTTGCCAAGAGACTAAGATGAAACGTG
The DNA here is from genome assembly GCA_032464435.1 of Aegilops umbellulata. Lineage (NCBI taxonomy): Eukaryota > Viridiplantae > Streptophyta > Magnoliopsida > Poales > Poaceae > Aegilops > Aegilops umbellulata. The sequence continues at coordinate 373,875,987 of CP136056.1, forward strand.
CATATATATATATATACTACTGTAAATTAATTGAGACGCTCATGCCAACATGTTCAGATCGAAATGCACTAACAAGTAGTACCTTCCTAGAGCTCCTGTACACCCAACTTTGGAAGAATGAAAGCCAACATCTGCAAATAATAAATTATGAAAAATTAGAAACATAATCAAGTGAATCCGTGAATATAAAATTCTCATAACGATGAAAATTTGCTGCAGAACTTTAGATTTAACAGGAAACCATGCATATAACATTCTCATTACAGCGAAAATTGAGATATATGGACAGTACAACAGGTCAGAGAGCAGCAAGACACAAGCCGTATGCAAAGCAGCCAAACAGTTCAGGGAACGACAAACATGCATGCATGCAACTGAAGTATGTACTACTACTAGTACAACACAATGCCAGGTTGGAGCATATCATGCTTAAGCAAACAATGGCAGCGGCATGGCATAACCAAATAATGGCAGTGGCATGGCATGGCATAATCAAATACTGATCTAGTTGTGTGGTAGCACTAGAATATGCATGATTTTAAAAAGGCTTCGGCAGGATGCAGTGAAGTTGTCATAACACAAAAATGAACAATTCCTAAATCTAGCATCGAACAAGCAGTGACACACCCAGGCATTCATCAACCAACATATATTACACAAGTGCATACAGTACTCAACATTCACTCAAAGTATGTTGTGCAGGATGGAACCATTCCATTTTTACCCAAAGTACTACAAGTTAACTAAGCTTTTTTAGTTTCAGAATATGTGAGTCAGAAAATAAGCTTGTTAAATACTCCCAGCAAAATTACTCCACACATGTACAATTCAATCTTGTTAAACACTCTAAGCAAAATTACTAGAGTACTGGAGTACTAGAAGTTAAATGTAATCCAAGCAAATTGAGAAGTTAACAGTATTGCTGCTAACTTAGAGTAGCTTTGACTATGTACACAGCAAGATGGAGGGTCTAGCTTACTGCTGCTACTCCACATATCAAATTTTACTTAACAGAGCAAGATGGATCAACCCAAAAAATTAACAGAGCAAGCAAATGTACTCGAAATGGCAGTTCACCAGAGATTTTCAAGTTAAAATACTCCCAGGGGTAAATAACAATGACATGGACGGAATAAAGGATAGATGTTTTAAATTAATCCAGTAATTCTTTTTTGTTATCATATTTTCACCCTCTAGACACTGCCTAGAGTGCTTACAAGATGACAAAGTTAATTTGCATAACACATATGGATTCTTATCTTCTTCAGTAAGGGAGGCACATTTACAGCTAATTAAGCATGATGAAAGGGACCATCCAACTAAATTACATTTGTATTATCTTCTTCTTCTTCTTCTTCAATAAGGGGGCACATTTACAGCTAATTAAGCATGACGAGAAGTTAATTAATTAAGCAGGATCAAGTTCATCATCCAAAACAGTGGAAGGAAGGGGATGGATTAGAAACGGAGGAGTCATCTTCAGATACTCTTGTGTGGCTGCTGCTCCTCTTCAGCAACCTTGGGTCACCTGGCACAAACAACAACCAGAGGAAGCAGGGATCGGTTCAGGAATTTCCTCGCAATTATCTAAACCAAAAAAGATGGTTCCTCTGTTTTTGGAACAGAGATGGAAGTAACAACAGGCTGCAGGGCGCTTCTCTTTTAGATATGCAAAATTACTTTTGCTTGGAAGATCCATCGTTTTGTGTTGTTAAGAATACGACGGACTATATCTGTTTAGTTTCTTCATACAGTAAAAATGCAGTTAACCCAACTCTCGACGGAATCAAGCTCAGGAGAGAACCTACTGTGAAGTTTAAAAATGCAGTTAGAACAGGATCGGGACAAAGCTCGGGCAACTCACCCCGCAGGCGAACTTGAGGAAGACGCCGAGCGGCGGCAGGATGATGGCGAGGATGATGTCGATGCAGTTGGCCATCCCCTCGTCCGCCATCTTTCTTCTCTCTCTCCACCTCCTGATCCACCACACACATCGGTCGTCCCCTTGCCATTGTCGTTCCGCGAACACAAGGAAGGAAGGATGGGGGGGTCAGATCTGCACCACGCAAGCCACGCATGAGAGGAGATGGAAGAGTTGGCAAGTACGGTGTACGTACCTTGGGCGTCTAGGTCCCGCTGGAGTTGCGTCATTGTCGACGACCAGCACAGCAGCAATCTCCGGTGTGGTGTGGTGTGTCGTGCCACACCGATCCGGCCGGCCTCCATCACGCAGGTGGATCCCGATGCGGCCGACCTCCATCGCACAGGTGGGTGCGGGTCCGGCGCTGCCATCGCCAGAACTGGTGCGCCCCATCCATCGCCAGAACTGGTGCGCTGCTGTAACTTTGGATGGCGGAAGGGGGTGGTCGGGGCTGGGGGAAGAAGGGGCGGTGATGGCGGGGGTGGCGGAAGGGGTGTGTCGATCTAGATCGGAGGAGGCGCCGGCGCGTTGGATCCGCGAGGGTGGGGGTCTCCGAGCAGTGAGAGTGTGTGGGGGCGGCGGCGCGTCGAGATCCAGAGGGATGGAGTGGGGCGATGGCGCGAGGAGATGGGGGGATCTAAGCTAGGGTTTAGGTGGGGGAAGGGGAGGGGCGTGCGGGAGGCCATGGACGGCGGCCAGCTCTGCCGGAGGGAGGTGCCAGCGGCGATATGGAAGGGAGGAGGCAGCTCTCTCTCTCTCTCTCTCTCTCTCTCTCTCTCTCTCTCTCCGTCGGGCAGCGAGGAGATCTGGAAGGGAGGAGGCAGCGAGGAGATGGATGCATGTGGGAAAGAAAGGAGGCGGGGGGGTGGATGGAAAATGACCAGCTAGGGTTTCGGGGTTGGTGTGGAAGGGTTGAGGACAGTCGTTGGATCCACGAGCATCTGACGGCGTATGATGCACGATCCGCGTGAAACGTATACAGACCAATCAGAATGCAGTATGATGCTATGACCATCTAAATTGGTCATAGTTGTCTAAAAATAATATGTTAAAATCATGTCAGCTATTTTATGACCTGAGAAATTCAAAAAGAAAATAGAAAACATTCTCATTGTGTCACCAAAATGTGAACGAGTTTTCAGAAAAAATAACAAACATGAAAAAAGATAAATATCTTCAAAAAGGTTTAGTGAGAAATGAGTTTTTTTTGCAAAAATAAACATTTTTCATTTTTCGACAGCCCAAAATGAGTTTTTTTGTGAAGGACCTCCCAAATATTTGTTGCAAAATTGGACCAATCATTTTTCTAAAATACTAGGCCATATTTAATGCACAATTGACAAAATGGTTGGGTGTCAAAAGTTTTGATCCACCTCTGGTGAAAAAGATAAATTCCCGCCGATTCAGCTGGAAGCAGGTCAAATTTGAACTGCAGGTGCCTCATAGTTTGCTATTTATTTTTTCCAAAAATTATTTCTAGGTACATAAGTACCTATTTAATCAGAGAAACACCAAAAAAAATTCAATATTCAACCACTAGCTAGGAACGGCCATTCCCGTCGTTTTGACCGCATTTTGAAACGGGCATAAAAAATTCAAAAAATTGGGAAACCTTCGCATTGTGTCATTATATGTGGCCAAGTTCCCAGGAAAAATAACAAACTTGTAATACGGCAATTATTTTAAAAAAGTGTTCTAAAAAACGAGCTATCACGTGTGGAGATCAATGACTTTCAACTCAAATGATCAATCTTATGGACAAATTCATGGCATAGTTTGTTCAAATGATCTCATATTGTGCACAAGGGTGCATATTGGAATGGCAAACAATGTTGCCTAAGGAAGTTTTCATTTTCTTTGGACGAAAAAACCATTTTCCATTTTTCGAGTGCCCAAAAGGAGGTTTTTTTGTGAAGGACCTCCCAAATATTTGTTGCAAAATTGGACCAAATCATTTTTATAAAATACTAGGACATATTTAATACACAATTGACAAAATGGTTGGGTGTCAAAAGTTTTGATCCACCTCTGGTGAAAAAGACAAATTCCTGCCGATTCAGCTGGAAGCGGGTCAAATTTTAACTGCAGTTGCCTCATAGTTTGCTATTTATTTTTTTCCAAAAATCATTTCTAGGTACATAAGTACCTATTTAATCATAGAAACACCAAAAAAATTCCAAGATTCAACCACTAGCTAGGAACGGTCAAGCCCGCCGTTTTGACCTCATTTTGAAACGGGCATAAAAAATTCAAAAAAATTCAAAAAATTGGGAAACCTTCGCATTGTGTCATTATATGTGGCCAAGTTCCCAGGAAAAATAACAAACTTGTAATACGGCAATTATTTTAAAAAAGTGTTCTCAGAAACGAGCTATCATCTCTGAAGATCAATGGCTTTCAAGCCAAATGATCAATCTTATGGCCACATTCGTGGCATAGTTTGTTCATATGATCTCATATTGTGCACAAGGGTGCATATTGGAATGGCAAACAATGTTGCCTAAGGAAGTTTTCATTTTCTTTGGACGAAAAAACCATTTTTCATTTTCTGAGTGCCTGAAAGGAGGTTTTTTTGTGAAGGAACTACCAAATAATTGTTGCAAAATTGGACCAAATCAATTTTCTAAAATACTAGAACATATTTAATGCACAATTGACAAAATGGTTGGGTGTCAAAAGTTTTGATCCACCTCTGGTGAAAAAGACAAATTCCCGTCGATTCAGCTGGAAGCGGGTCAAATTTGAACTGCAGCTGCGTCATAGTTTGCTCTTTATTTTTTTCAAAAATCATTTCTAGGTAAATAAGTATCTATTTAATCATAAATACATGGTTTGATGGAGAGACATCGAGGTTTGGATGGTGGCCGAGGGCCCGAACTCTAGAGCGCGTAAGCTCGCATGCCCGCCGCGTGGTCACCGCGTGACCGTGGCGTTGCCATGTGTTCTGGGTGGCCTAGACATGTCTAGTGGGTTGGGCACTCCCCAAGTAGGTGCTAGGAGGAAAATTACAACATAAGATTCTCACGAGGAGACCGATCGATGCTCAAACATGAATTAGCAGCCAAGTGTTTGATTAGCGGTACAGGAAATGTACATGGCTAATGGGCGTGAGTTTTTGGCTGAGGATGATCAGTTACTAAGAAGACCGTCTTCACAAATTTTCAGCTCAAAAGGAGGAGCCTAGCTGGTACTTGCTTTGGAAACCACCACACTGGACATAAATACGAATGTTGAAGCTCGGCTCAAAATAATGAATGGATTGAGCTGGCATTTGGTGGAGGATGGTTATTTGGGCATAGGAAAGCACTGTAGAAAATGGATACTATTTGGACATGCCAAAGTGGTACTTCCTTCACAAACTGTTACTCTGAACAGAATAGGAAAATGAATATTTTTGAATTATTTTTGAACTAGGCTAGGAAGGTTTTTACATATTTGACGAAGATATGACCCAAAGAATTTATGAGATTTTTTTGGGAATTTTGGGAATGACAGAAATATAGGTTGCTTCACAACCTAGGGCAAAAACTGCCACATGGACATGCCACATAGGCAAAACTGATGAGGTGGCGCCTAGTCATAGCAACCCACCACAATTTACAAGGCTATGACCATCTATATTGGTCGTTAACAACTAGAAATACGGCAGCGGACTAGCGTTGTTTGCTTTATGACCTTTTCGTGTGAGGAAATTACGACCTTTCTAACCAAAATGGTCGCAATGGTTTAGGGTTTGGAGCCCCCCGGACAGCTTTTGACCAATTGGTCTGAAATGGTCATAAATTTATGACTAATTCTTCGAGGGTCACTAACAGAAGGTCATAAGTTGACATATTTCTTGTAGTGCAAGAATCACTCAAAGCGCAGGTTGCTACCCCGACTTGAGGAGGAATCATGGAAACCTACATCACCAGCATACGATGCGGCTGATCGGCCACCCCGTGGCCGAGACAGAGCGGCAGTCCGGCCTGAAAATCAGCCTGCACCCCGCCGCCATTCAAACAAACATACCAAGGCACCGGGAAAAACGCGAGACCTGCGAGACGTACAGGAAGACCGGGCAAAACACACAAGATCAATCTATGGATCACGAGGGTGTGCCCCTACGCGGGACGGTGAACATAACGCCGGATACAGTAAAAGTAAATCCGGCCGTGCCGAATACAGCAGGCAAGACTCAAATGAGCTACACCGAGATATAGCCCAGCACAGAGGCGCCGCACACCCCTTATGCTTCACTGACGAAGTAATGGATCATGAATTCCTAGAGGGTTTTAAACCCGTAAACATCGAATCATACGATGGCACAACAGATCCCGCAGTATGGATTGAGGACTTACTCCTCCACATCCACATGGCTCGTGGCGATGATCTACATGCCATCAAGTACCTCCCGCTAAAGCTTAAAGGACCAGCTCGGCATTGGCTGAATAGCTTGCCAGCAGACTCCGTTGGTTGTTGGGAGGATCTGGAAGACGCATTCCTCGACAACTTCTAGGGCACTTATGTGCGACCACCAAATGCCGATGACTTGAGCCACATAATTCAGCAGCCAGGGGAATCGGCTAGGAAATTCTGGACACGGTTCCTAACCAAGAAGAATCAAATTGTCGACTGTCCGGATGCAGAGGCCTTAGCGTCATTTAAGCACAACATCCGTGACGAGTGGCTCGCCCGGCACCTCAGCCAGGAAAAGCCGAAATCAATGGCATCCCTCACGACACTCATGACCCGCTTTTGCGTGGGAGAGGATAGCTGGCTGGCTCGCAGCAACAATATATCAAGGAACCTTGGCACGCCGGATACCAAGGATAGTAATGGCAGGCCACGTCGCAGCAAACATAAGCGCCGCAATAACGGCGATAACACCGAGGACACGACAGTCAATGCCGGATTCAGAGGCTCTAAGCCCGGTCAGCGGAAGAAGCCATTCAAAAGGAGCACTCCGGGCCCGTCCAGTCTTGTCGGTGTACAAAAAGAGGGGTACACTTTTTGTACCCCTATGACTGTGCACGGGCAGTCCGAGCCAGGGGCGCCACCACGCCAAACACGACAAGGGAGGTGAGCCAAGGTAAGACCGAAGCTCAAGAGAACTGGAGCAGCGCCAAGACCAAGACCACAAAGAGCAAAGGGGATGAAGCGGACTCCCCCGGCAAGATCCTTGCTGGGGGTAGTTTTAGCAAACCCGGCATGACCCTTGCCATGGCAATTCGCCCCACACCTACGAAGCGAGTCACCCTTGAGTCCACTTCCCCCATGGGGCAAGGATTCGGGAGACATCCCCGTGGTGGCATGCAGATCTTTGTGAAGACGTTCAAGATCGGATACACACTATAGAAGATGACGACCCTTGGCGGGATCCCAGCCAAGGAAGACCACAAGGCCCCCGGCAAGCGCCTTGCCGGGGATGACAGCAGGCGCCTCGGCAAGATCCTTGCCGGGGCCCCGGCAAGGCCCTTGCCGAGAACACCCGCAGGTCCACCATCAGGCCCACGCCGACCAAATCTCCACCGCCGTGCGCATGTAGCTGCCGACCCAACCAGCTGGGCAGGCACCTGCATGGCGGCATGCATGTCTTTGTGGAGACCCACCATTGTGCCACCTCAGCTGCCCGCCTACCTACATGGCATCGTAGGCACCGCTGGCCAGGGCGCGTGTCGACGCAAGAGGGAGCGGCAACGGACAAGACAGGCTTCGCCCCCGCCCCTGATAAAGCAAGGACACCTAAGCAAGACGCATTAAATGCGCCTTGTCATGTAATCCGAGGGATAACCTTGCGTTACTGTACCCTTTCCACCTCCTGTGTGCCACTGTGGCAACCCCTTTTCCTATAAAAGGAGGCCCGAGGCGACCAGGAGGAGGATTTGGCTTTTTGGAGCTCCTCACGCCCCATAGCTAGCTCAAGAACACAGATATACAATCCACCAAAGCAGGAGCAGGGTTTTACGCATCCTCGCGGCCCGAACCTGGATAAACGAACCATGTGCTATCTGTTTGATCCGCTCTTCTCACGACCTCGCGCCCCGCTAACCGTAGTAGGGATTCCTGTGATCCCATATGTGTCATTCGTGAGAATCGGCTCTAGCAATTAGTCCAGCGCCTCTTCATCATAATGGTGCCCAAGAAGAAGACGACGGTGGCGGTTGGCTAGTCGGAAGCCGGGCATCCCGTCCCGACGCGGGCGAGCAGCGGACCGGTCGCAGAAAGGACCCGAGGCACCGCCCGCGAACACCAACACCGTCCCGGCAGTCGGAGTTTGGGGGGCGGCGATGTTCGTGCGCCTGGTAACGGGCCGCACACCGCCAAATCCAAAGACGGAGCCACGCCCTCGGCGGGTGGCGCGGGGTTTTCCAACATCGCTGCCACCCCGCCCGAGGGCGACGCGAGGGCTTCCAGGACTCCCACGCCGGCGCCAACGACGCGCTCCTCTCAGGCGGCGCGCGACGAACGGCATAATCACGCCAAAGACCCCGAGCGTCGCCGCGGGAAGAGCCCCGAGCGCCACTCCCGGGACGTAGAAGACTTGCCCGCTCGCTGAGGCGCTGGTGAATATGGCATGCGACCATGGGGTTGTGATGGAGCTCCTTCTGACATGGTCAGAAGTCGAAGCGCGTCGCGATCCGTGCAGGTTTCGCTGCCACCAACGCCAGCAGAAGCCCTGGTGCGCGCGCAGTTGCTCCTCGACTTTCCTCCCGCTATGGGGAAACTCGACGAATGGAGAGCCACTATCTGAAGCCTTGTTGCGGTGGCCAACAAAGACGAACCGAATCCGGTGGAGCCCCCGGGTCGATGCTCCGATGGAGTCCCATGCACCGGTGACAGGAAAGCTGGCGGCGCCGCGACCACGGTGCATTCGCCTCCTCCTCGCCCGGTACCACGGACGCCAGCCCGTCGCGATGTTACGGGCAACGAAATATCCATAGTGTCGTCTGACCCGCGGACCCACAGTGACCAGCGCCAAGTTCTTCGTGAACGAGAACATGAAGACGCTCGAACCACTATCGAGCGCCGGCGCGGAGCGCGCCACCAGTCAGACAGGCGAGCAGGGCCTGCTGTGGACCACTCGACACCGGATAGCCCTGGAGGCCTACCTTACAAGGTAGGCTGTCCGGCTTTTACACGTGAGCTGCGGCAGTTCCAGTGGCCCACTCACCGCACCTTCAAACCTGACGTTGGCGAAAAGTACGGCGGCAAGACCCACCCGTCCGAGTTCCTCAGCATCTACACCATCGCGATGCAGGCTGCCGGAGCCCGCGACGATAAGGTGCTTGCAAATTACTTTCCATTGGCTCTTAAACCCAATGCCATGTCATGGTTGATGCACTTGCCGGTAGACTCTATTTCCTCCTGGTCGGATTTGTGCCATGAGTTTGTGGGCGCCTTTACTGGAGGCCACCAAGCCCATGGCCAGGCGAGCGACCTGCACGTCATTCCCCAGAAGGGAGGCGAGAGTCTGCGCAAGTATATACACAGGTTCAGCCGGATACAGTACAATATCCCTGATGTTCACCCTGCCGCTATCATCAGCGCATTCCATCTGAACGTGCATAGTCGCAAGATGCGCGAGGAGATGGCAATGAACAAGGTGAAAGATGTGGCAGAACTCTATGTTCTTGCTGACAGATGTGCCCGAGCTGAAGAGGGAAGGAAGTACCCCGGCGAAGATGCCGGCATGGAAACCGACTCCTCAGATGAGGATACTGCCGCCCCGGCGAAGAAAGGCCGGCGCCGCAACAGGTAGCGCAAAGGTAAAGCCGTGCTTGCCGTCGAGGAATCTGATGACACCGGCTCCACCAAGAAAACCAAGGCAGATGACCCCGGCAAGGAAATTGCCGGATGTGTTGCCTGCCGGGCATTGGCGGCTGCCGAGAAGCCAGGAAACTCCGACAAGCGATATTGCAAGATCCATCGCACCAAAGGCCATGATCTCCAAAACTGCCGACGGTTGAGCTCCTTGCTGAGAAGCAGAGGGCTGAATATGAGAGGCGGGACAAGGAGAAAGTCCATGACAGTGCTGAGGGGTCCGGCAAGAAGCATGACGGCCAGGCGGGCCGTCGTGGCATGGATAAACAGCAGGAGAGGCCCGCCTGGGGCCGTGACAAAAAGCCAGAAGACGACGATCACGAAGAGGATGACGAGTCCGGCGACCAAGAGTTTCAGAAAGCTACGGAGGCCATGTGCGTTGATGGTGGCGCCTCGCTGCATTCTTCTCACTGCCAGCTTAAATAATGGGCGCGCGAGATTACAGCGGCGGAGCCGTCGTTGGGTGCCCAAAGGCCGCTGAAGTGGTCCAGCACACCTATCATTTTTGACACTGAGGATCACCCTGATCGCACTACTGCGGTCGGGTGGTTGCCATTGTTGGTTTCACCAACAATACGCAACCTCAAGGTGACAAAGATGCTAGTCGATGGCGGGGCCGGTCTGAACTTAATCTCACCTACCGTGATCGAGAAGCTGCAAATTCCTGATGGAGACCTCGAAGAAACGGGCACGTTTCAGGGGGTCAACCCGGGAAGAAGTCAGCCCAAGGGAAAGGTCACGCTGCCCGTGACCTTTGGAAGTGATCTAAACTACAGGATAGAAAGGATTGTGTTTGATGTTGCCAAGATCCCCTTGCCCTACAACGGGATCCTTGGCCGCCCAACGCTGACCAAGTTCATGGCGGCATCACACTACGCCTACAACACCCTGAAGATGCCAGGACCTGTAGCGATCACCGCCATCCCCTCTGATAAGAAAGATGCGCTGATTTGCACTGACCAACTATACCAGCAAGCAGTTGCAGCAGCTGCCGCCACTAGGGGAAGAAGAAGAAGAAGACCGGTGAGACCTCGGACACCCACTCCGGCAAGTGCACCTCTTCGGAGTGTAGCGCTCCCGTCGAGGACGTGCCAGAGAGATCCACCAGCGGAAACAAGAAGTCCAGGGCCATACTGCCGGGAACCAAGAAGGTTTCTGTCAATGAGGACGGCACGGGAGGAGCTTTTACCATAAGCTCCACCCTTGACGACAAATAGGAAGACGCGCTCGTCACCTTCCTGCGGGCGAATGTCGATGTGTTTGCATGGCAAGCTTCCGACATCCCCGGTGTTCCCAGGGAGGTGATTGAGCACCACCTTGCTGTCTGTCCTCATGCACGGCCCGTCAAGCAGAAGGTCAGAAAGCAAGCTTTGGAACGACAAGAGTTCATCACAGAGGAGATCCGGAAACTGGAAGCAGCGGGTTTGGTAAGAGGAGTGCTCCATCCAACGTGGTTGGCCTATCCGGTGGTAGTGCGCAAGGCAAATGGGAAGTGGAGGCTGTGTATTGATTACACAGATATCAATAAGGCTTGTCCCAAGGACCCCTTCCCATTGCGGCGCATCGACCAGATTGTCGACTCCACGGCTAGGTGTGACCTGTTTTCATTCCTCGATGCCTACTTCGGCTATCACCAGATCTTCATGACAAGAGAAGACGAAGATAAGACGACATTCATCACCCCATGTGGTACGTATTGTTTCATGCGGATGCCTTTCAGGTTGAAGAGTGCTGGTAAGACGTTTGCAAGGGCGGTCCATATTGGTTTTGAACCCCAGCTCCATAGAAATATGGAAGCTTATATGGATGATATAGTGGTCAAAACCAAGGACAGGGCAACCCTCATATCGGATTTACAAGAAACATTTGCAAACCTGCGCAAGATCAATCTCAAGCTGAACCCTGAGAAGTGCGTCTTCGGCGTCCCGTCCGGCAAGCTTCTCGGGTTCTTTGTGTCACAGCGTGGGATAGAGGCCAATCCGGACAAGATCAAAGCTATAGAGCAGATTGAAGCACCCAAGCGAGTCAAGGATGTGCGTCGGCTTGCTGGTTGCGTCGCCGCCATGGGCAGGTTCATTTCCAAGTCTGCCGACCGTGCCCTTCCCTTTTTCAAGATCTTGAAGAAGGCGGACCTGATGGATTGGATGCCAGAAGCCGAAGCAGCATTGCAAGATTTGAAGAAATACCTCTCCTCCGCGCCAATACTAGTTGCGCCTAGGCCACAGCAACCGTTGCTGCTATACCTAGCGGCAACGAACCTGGTGGTCAGCGCCGCACTAGTGGTGCAGAGAGAGACTGATAACGAGGTAATGGCAGTGACAGAGCCCGACCTCACCAATGCAGAGACGACACAACCAGCTGAAGTGCCGCCGAAGAAGAAAATGATGCAGCGCCCGGTCTACTTTGTTAGTTCCCTCCTGCAGGGGGCTAGATCAAGGTACTCCGGCATGCATAAACTGCTCCTATGGCCTCGAGGAAGCTGCGTCACTACTTCCAGGTGCACGAAATCAATGTCGTCACTCGCCTTCCTTTGCAACGGATATTGCACAATCCAGACGCAACGGGAAGTATCGTGGAATGAGGACTGGAGCTGTCCAGCTTTGGCCTCAAGTTTGAGAGTACCTCGACGATTAAAAGCCGAGTCCTCGCGGAGTTCATTGCAGAATGGACCACGACGACCGACGAAGAAATCCAAGAGACTATTCTCCCCGACAAGGAGGCAAGTTGCGACTGGATCATGTACTTTGATGGGGCTTTCTCCTTACAGGGCGCCGGGGCTGGCGTGCTGCTCGTCGCGCCCACCGGAGAGCACCTCAAGTACGTGGTCGAGATGCACTTCCCCAGGGAGGCGTCGACAAACAACACGACTGAGTACGAAGGGCTGCTTGCCGGTCTTAGGATCGCGGCGGACCTCGGAATCAAGAAACTCATCGTCAGGGGCGACTCGCAGCTTCTCGTCAAGCAAGTCAACAAGGATTACCAGAGCCCGTTGATGAAGGCCTACGTTGATGAAGTGAGAAAGCTGGAAGAACGTTTTGACGGTATACAGGCAGAATACTTTCCCCGAGCGGAGAACGACGTCGCCGATTACCTGTCAAAGCGCGCTGCCCTCAAGCTACCTATGGAACCAGGTACCTTTATGCTTCAGCTAACTCAGCCATCCGTTGATCCATGAACAGAGCGAAACAAGAGGAGGAAATCAGGGCCCGACAAGTACTTTCCCGCCGAGCACCTCGGAGCCGCCGGCAAGGACGTTGCCGGGAACACTGAACCCGCCGTGGGACGGCTAGCTCCGGCGGAGCGTCAAGCTCTTGCCGTCGAGATAGCCACTCCTATAGCAGAGGAAATGCCTTTAGTCCTCGCCGTCGAGCCCCAGGCTCCAGCGTGGGCGCAGCATACCGTCCGATTCCTCCAAACAGGGGAACTTCCCGAGGAGCAGGAAGAAGCGGAAAAAGTAGCCCGTCGCTCTACTATGTACCAGATCGTCGATGACGTCCTGTACAGAAAGAAGCCGAACGGTGTGAAATTGAAGTGTATCCCTCGAGAGAAAGGACTGGAGCTGTTGGCGGAGATACACGGAGGCATATGTGGATCCCACATCGGGTCAAGGGCCCTTGCCGGCAAGGCATTTCAGCAAGGCTTCTTCTGGCCCACCGCCCTACAGGATGCAACGACACTAGTCACCAGGTGTGAAGCGTGTTAGTTCCATTCAAAGAAACTTCATCAGCCAGCTCAAGCACTTCAAACCATTCCACTCTCCTGGCCCTTCTCGGTCTGGGGGCTCGACATACTGGGCCCTTTCCCCTGCGCTGTCGGGGGCTTTGAGTACTTGTACGTCGCAATCGACAAGTTCACAAAGTGGCCAGAAGTGGAGGCAGTAAGGAAGGTTACAGATCAGTCGACCGTCAAGTTCTTCAAGGGACTAGTGTGCCGTTTTGGTGTACCCAACAGGGTTATCACCGACAACGGCACACAGTTCACAAGCCGCACCTTCATGCAATATACCCAAGACCTCGGCAGCAAAGTCTGTTTCGCTTCCGTTGCTCACCCACGAAACAATGGTCAAGCTTAGAGGGCAAATGCTGAAGTATTGCGAGGCTTAAGGAGAATGACCTTTGACAGGCTGAACAAGAATGGAAGGTGCTGGATTGATGAGTTGCCGACGGTTCTTTGGTCGATCAGGACGACACCAAATCGAGCCACCGGCTAGACACCCTTTGCCCTAGTATACGAGGCAGAAGCAGTTCTCCCCACTGAACTCATATACGGGTCACCTCGAGTACTCACTTATGATGATCTTGAGCAAGAGCGACCGCGGCAAGATGACGCAACGCTCCTTGAGGAAGATCGTTTTCAGGCGGTTGTGAGAGCAGCACGCTACCAGCAAGCCTTGCACCGCTACCATAGCTGCAAGGTTCATGCCCGAAGCCTTGAGGAAGGCGACCTTGTCCTTCGGCGGGTTCAATCGGCCAAGAATTCCAACAAGTTGACGCCAAAGTGGGAAGGCCCTTATCGGGTAATACGAGTCACCAGGCCCGGCGCAGTCCGCCTGGAGATCGAAGATGCCATTCCGGTGAGTAACTCCTGGAACATTGAGCATTTTCGCAAGTTTTACCCGTGAGGCGCGGCTTGCCGGGCCCCCCGGCAAGCCACCTTTTGTACAAGCATTTCCGATGATGCATGTAACCCTTTGTACAAAACCAGGCGCAGACCCTGAGCATAAATAAATGAAGCGCTGGCGCCCTAAGTTATAACATGCATGCTAGGTCGAGTCTCGTCCTTGGTTAGGGTTGATAGTGCTTGGCGGCGACTAACCCCTAGCTTAGAGGTCGAGTGTGCGTCTCTTTGTCTTTCTCTTTGTCTTCTTTGGTTCGCAGGACACGCAGATATCCTTGCCAAACCACTTGAAAGGCTCAAGGGGACGGACCAGCATCTAGGCCCCGGCAAGCTAGTATTGCCGGGGGCTGCAAGAGCAAAGATTCACCCACGACAAACCAGGGTTGCCGGGGGCTGCAGATTCAGATAGGTTCTTCATCCCTTTTCATGCATTCCGTTATGGACTGAGGTATGTGAAACCTCATTTCTCCTGATCTACCGTGCTCCCTTAACTCTAGGCCCTAGGGCTCGTTCCCGGGGCCAGGTTTGGTCGTAGTCGCGGCAGCGAAAGGATGAAACAAGGAGCCTGAACTCGCCTCGTCCCTGCCTCCGCCAAGGGCGTGAGAAAGGTCGAGCGAAGTGGGAAGACGGCAAGGCCTGTTGCCGGGCGAGGAAATGTTTATCTTAAAGATATCAAGGATTTACTCCTTGTCGTGGGTTCTACCCGCAAATAAATGACCCGGCAAGCATCCCTTTTTCATTAAAAACATTCCACTCAGGTACAGTCCATAGGGAATGAAAAACATGAATGATGGGATTACAAGTTTTAAATTCAGCTAAGGCCCGAAGGCTTACAAACTAAAAAGAGATAAGGTGCCCGTAATCCCTTCCTTGTCCCTCTCCTCAGGAGGTAGGTCAAGGAGGCGAAAAGGGCAAGAGGGAGCGCCTAGGCGAGCTACGGGTGGCAGAAGACGCCAGGAGAACATCTCGGTGTCCGTCCGAATGCTGGATGGTGATCGCGGCGCCGGAAGCAGAGCTCGAAGACGAGGCGGCAGGACGTCAGCACGCGTCGAAGGCGTCGTGCCAGCGTACTCCGACTCGACGGCTTTGCCGCCCGCCCTCTTCCTCTTCCGCAGCCTCCCAATGCCAGCCACTCAAGGAGACGACCCCGAGAAGTTCAAGGGGGCTGGTGACACGGATGATGGGGTCGTCGGTGCCGCACGGGGCGGCACCCGACACCTAGTCCGACCCGTCATCCTGCCGCCTACCGCCCTCGTCGTCGCTGCCGCTGTCTTCCTCGTCACTCCCGCCCGAGGAAGAGTCTTCGCTATCAGAAGAGCTCTCCACGCAACACCTCGCACGGGTCCCGAAGAGCCCGAAGACCTTGATGGAGAGGAGGCCGCCCTCCATCAGCTTGAAATGGAGAGTGAGCCCCTCCGTCAAGCGGTGGATATGAGCGAACGTCTTCCATCCCCGATGAAGATACATCACGTGAGGGGCTGGGAAGTCAACGCGGACCCGCGTGCCGCTGATCCCGCAGCCCCTCATATGCAGCCGCAGCGACTTTGGCGGATCCAGCTCCATCTCCCGCGCGAATGGAGTCGGGAGACGAAGGCGACGGCGCGGTGGCCGGCGCAGCCTGACGAAGAACTCACAAGGGTCATCCCAAACATGGCCCTCCATGGGAGGGGGAGCTGCTGGCGGAGGCGAGGCCGGCGCACCGCCCCGTCCTCCTCTTGCCCGAGCACCCCGGCCTCGCCCCCTCCCCCTTCCCCTCGCGGCTGGCTCTGCCACCGCAGGCGTAGGATAAGGAGGAACGCGTTGTCGAGCGGCGACCCTTGCCGCCACCATTGAAGGACCAATATTCCCTCTCTCCATGGTGGATTGAAGGGGGGGGGAACAAAAGCTGAAGGAAGAAGAAGGTGAAAGAATGCGGGACGCCATCCCCCCTCCCGCTCTTTATAAAGGGACGGGGTAGGGGGCTCGGCCGCCCCGCTCGGCCAATCAAGATGCAGAAGGCGCAGGGAACCGGGACCGACACGCTGCCCCAGCCCGCGGGGGCCCGGTTTCCCGCCTCCACCGTTTGCCACCCCAAGCGCATGGGAGACACGTGGCAGGCGTGCAGAACCGAGGGGACGGGTGAGGCGACCTCTCCCCACCCCGTGATCGTGGGGAGTGGACGCCTTGAAGACCATGCATCGGCCCCGTTCAGTAAATGGGCCGCGCCTCCACGCCTTCCTCCGTTTATGGGGAAGGCACGAACCGCCCCCTTTACTACGACGTGATGCATGCGTGCGGAGCTCAGCCCCACGCATGCCGCCCACATCACACGCGCCTCCCCACGCCGCGCCATGCACGGGAGTCATGGGAAGCACAGCGCGCGAAGAATCTTACCGCGGTAAAAACCGTCCCGCCTGCCCGCACACCATTTTTGGGCCTAGCCCAACGGCGCGCTGCGCTTACATGTGGCCCAGGCCCGGGGGCTCCTGTCGGTGTACAAAAAGAGGGGTACACTTTTTGTACCCCTATGACTGTGCACGGGCAGTCCGAGCCACGGGCGCCACCACGCCAAACACGGCAAGGGAGGTGAGCCAAGGTAAGGCCGAAGCTCAAGAGAACTGGAGCAGCGCCAAGACCAAGACCACAAAGAGCAAAGGGGACGAAGCGGACTCCCCTGGCAAGATCCTTGCCGGGGGGCAGTTTTAGCAAACCCGGAAAGACCCTTGCCGTGGCAATTCGCCCCACACCTACGGAGCGAGTCACCCTTGAGTCCACTGCCCCCATGGGGCAAGGATTCGGGAGACATCCCCGTGGTGGCATGCAGATCTTTGTGAAGACGTTCAAGATCAGATACACACTATAGAAGATGACGACCCTTGGCGGGATCCCAGCCAAGGAAGACCACAAGGCCCCCGACAAGCGCCTTGCCGGGGATGCCAGCAGGCGCCTCGGCAAGATCCTTGTCGAGGCCCCGGCAAGGCCCTTACTGAGAACACCCGCAGGGCCACCATCAGGCCCACGCCGACCAAATATCCACCGCCGTACGCATGCAACTGCCGACCCAACCAGCTGGGCAGGCACCTGCGTGGCGGCATGCAGATCTTCGTGGAGACCCACCACTGTGCCACCTCAGCTGCCCGCCTACCTACATGGCATCGCAGGCAACGCTGGCTAGGGCGCGTGTCGACGCAAGAGGGAGCGGCGACGGACAAGACAGGCTTCGCCCCCGCCCCCGATAAAGCAAGGACACCTAAGCAAGACGCATTAAATGCGCCTTATCATGTAATGCGAGGGATAACCTTGCATTACTGTACCCTTTCCACCTCCTGTGTGCCACTGTGGCAACACCTTTTCCTATAAAAGGAGGCCCGAGGCGACCAGGAGGAGGATTCGGCTTTTTGGAGCTCCTCACGCCCCATAGCTAGCTCAAGAACACAGATATACAATCCACCAAAGCAGGAGTAGGGTTTTACGCATCCTCGCGGCCCGAACCTGGATAAATGAACCGTGTGCTATCTGTTTGATCCGCTCTTCTCATAACCCCGCGCCCCACTAACCGTAGTAGGGATTCTTGTGATCCCATAGGTGTCGTTCCCACCGACAAGCCTGGACCGCATACTCGATCGCTCGTGCCAAATACACGACACCCCTGACAAACCAGCCAATCACACGAATAGAGAATGCTGGGTGTTCAAGCAGGCCGGCATGTTAAACGCCGAAAACAAGGACAAGGGGACGCACATCGATGACGAGGAAGAGGCCCAACCGCGGAACATGGGAGGACAGAAGAGGTTCCCCCCACAAGTAAAGATGGTGAACATGATATACGCAACCCACATCCCCAAGAGGGAAAGGAAGCGTACACTAAGGGACGTATATGCGATGGAGCTCGTCACCCCAAAGTTCAACCCATGGTCCTCTTGTCCGATCACCTTTGATCGCAGGGACCACCCCACTAGTATCCGTCATGGCGGATCTGCCGCATTGGTCTTAGACCCAATCATTGACGGATTTCACCTCACTCTAGTCCTTATCGACGGCGGTAGCAGCTTGAACCTGCTTTATCAGGATACAGTGCGCAAAATGGGTATAGACCCCTCGAGGATCAAACCCACCAAAACGACCTTTAAAGGCATCATCCCAGGTGTAGAGGCCCATTGTACAGGCTCAATCACACTGGAAGTGGTCTTCGGATCTCCGGACAACTTCCGAAGAGAGGAGTTAATCTTTGATATTGTCCCGTTCCGCAGCGGCTATCACGCACTGCTCGGGCGCACCGCATTTGCAAGATTCAATGTGGTACCGCATTACGCATACCTCAAGCTCAAGATGCCAGGACCTAGGGGGGTCATCACAGTCAATGGAAACACAGAACGCTCACTCCGTACGGAGGAGCACACTGCGGCCCTCGCAGCAGAAGCACAAAGCAGCCTTTTGAGGAAATCCACCAGTTCAACGATCAAGCCCCCAGAGACCGTCAAGCGCGTCCGTAGTAACCTGCAACAGGATCGTCTGGCACGCTCAGAGGTCGCCTAGAAATTTGGCCCCCGCCCTAGTCTCGGTACAACGGCAAAGTCCGTCCCGTGCGTGCATAATTACGCATTGAAAATACCATGGGTATAGGCGGGGGCACGATCATGGCGCGTCCCACAATGCGGCTCAACCGCACTAGGGGCTTACTACCTTTTATCACTCTCTTTCTTTCAGGACTCTACTCTCTGGAAGCCCTATCCGGCAGTACGGTACCCGGACACATGATACAACACCCAAGGGGGCAGGAAGCTATGTCGTACAACGGAATCCCCAGGTGGTATCTGATAACGAGTTAAATACCTGTTTTAAGATACCAGTCCATAACTTGCCATTGGATGGGACATGTCAAATAGTCCTATTTTTTGCTTACCGCGCTACTTGTATCAGTATGCTTCAACGCATTTCTTAAGTAAACAATGCATAGCACTAGTCTTTTATTGCATTCTATATTCCTTTATATATATGTTCATCTATGACAAACAGCACCCGTACACTCTGTTACGGCCAATACGCCAGGAACTTCCGTATACCCCATAATTCGGCGTGAGAAGTCCGAACACTTTCGACAGTGCGGCACCCTGAACTTATAGCATTAGATGCATCAGCTCCGAATCATGTCTTGGGTCAATAGTTGGGTTTGCTCGGCTCCCATTTTTTGGTACCTTACGTTCCGCTACATCGGCTAAGGTAGCACTGGGAGAACAACTACGATTGTGCCCCGGTTCTTCCGTCCGAGCACCTCAGTAGAGAAAGCTAAAACTGACTGTCATGATGAGGCGAGAGTTGGTCGCTGTTCGGGAGGTCTCAAGTCCCTAAAGACTTTTTCCACTTCGGGCGAGGAGTCGGCCTAGTCCGGCTTAGGCGTGTATAGCGCCCCAACTTCGGCTTTCCGAATACTAGGGGCTTCGCCAAAACTTAAAATTGTAGACTTCTATGTCTAAGTGAGAGCGATAAAGCATTATAGTCCGATTGCCTGGTTCGCTGCGCTGAGCACGTCCCTCGAAGGACCCATAAATGGGAAAAAGAGTGCCCAGATTTATCCCGAACACCCCAGCACTAGTTGCATGGGGGCTGAAGCCGACGACTAGCAACTACCAGATTTTATAAACGGCCGCACAGAAGGTAATATTTTAAATTCGAAAGCGTTGCATAGCGCAAATGAACTAGTTTTCATAACACAGGATCACATGAGCAAGTTTCATTCAAAAATTACATCCTTCGCGCACTCGTCCGCCACAAGACGGGCACCCTTCAGGACACAATCGTAATACATTTCAGGGTGGCGATGCTCCTTGCCCTGCGGTGGCCCCTCCTTCACCAGCTTCTCGCGTCCATCTTGGCCCAGTGCACCTTCGCACGGGCAAAAGCCCTGCGGGCACCCTCGATGCAGACAGACTGCTTTATGACTTCCAGCCGTGGGCATGCATCCACAAGCCGCCTCACCAGGCCGAAGTAGCTAGGGGGAAGGGAATCGCCAGGCCACATCCGAACTATAAGGCCCCTCATGGCCTGTTCGGCCGCCTTGTGGAGCTCGACCAGTTGCTTCAGCTGGTCGCTCACGGGCATCGGGCGTTCGGTCCCAGTATACTGAGACCAGAACAACTTATCCGTCGAGCTTCCCTCCTCGGCCCGGTAGAACTCCGCGGCATCAGACACACTGCGGGGCAGATCTGCGAACGCTCCTGGAGAGCTCTGAACTCGGGTAAGTAAAAGGAAATTTTCTTTCACATGCCTACTTTGCATAATGAATGCCTTACCCGCCGCTATCTTCTTCACCGCCTCAATTTCCTAGAGGGCCTTTTGGGCCTCAGCCTTGGCATTTTTTGTGCTTTCGAGGGCCCGGGCAAGCTCGTACTCTCGCGTCTTTGAGTCAAGCTCCAGGGACTCATGCTTCTTGACGAGAGCCTGGAGCTCTTGCTGCACCTCGCCTACCCGGGCTTTGGGTCTTTCTCGCTCGGTGCGCTCCTTGGCTGCTTTGTTTTTGGCCTTGGCGAGCGCCTGCTTCAGGGTCGCCACTTCGGTCGTAGACCCTGGTACATCCATGATGGTCCTATTATCTTGCAACCAGAACTCTTTTTTTATACATAGACAAGGAATTACTTACCTTTATTCTCCTCGAGCTGCTTTATGGCAAGGCCGAGTTCTTCCTCGGACCGCTCGAGGCTCAGCTTTAGTGTGGCGATCTCCGCAGTATGTGCGGCATCAGCCAACAGTGAAGCCTACATACGCATATAGACATATTTGGACTAGGCTACTGCAGTTATCATTTGATCCTCTATTTGGCTTTTCTTTGCGAACGCCTAACAAAGCATCAGGGGCTACTGTCTATGCGGTGATATTTTTATATATTTCGACTACTCACCTCAAAGCCTGTTAGGAGGCTGGCACATGCTTCAGTCAGTCTGCTCTTGGCGGACTGAACCTTTTTGATCACCGCACTCATGATAGTGTGGTGCTCCTCGTTGATGGAAGCGGCGCTAAGCACTTCCAGCAAGTTGTCCGGTGCCTCCGGATGGACGGAGGTCACTGGCACGGGTGGCTTGCCCCTCTTAGCAGGAGGCCGCCTGCCGGAGTCTGGGACTACTGCTGGTCTCAGTGCGGTGTTCGGCTTGGAACCAAACTTGGTGCCCACGAGGGTCTTGCTCCCTTTGCGCCCGGTGTCCGGAAGGTTGCCTTGAGGCGCCCCCAGGACTACCTTCCCTCATGGTGCCCTTTGGGACAACACCTTGACATTGTCTGTAGGGCAAGGGGAGGAGGCGGTCGAAAGTGATCCGCTGCTCATAGCCGACGGGACCAAAGAACCGTCCGACGAAGACACGTCGATGCGGGCTCGAGGCGGGCTGCACAATTATATTCGGCGTAAGGAGAAGCAGTGCAATAAAATCGTACCATGAATTACTCTGGTATCCGAATACTTACGACTTTGCCAGGGGCTTGTCCCTGGTCAACCACTCATCATCGTTATGAGTGGCAGTCGTGGTGCAGTCCGGAAGGAGAGTCCTTCCCTTCTTGGACCCTCCGGCCTCCCTGGTTGGGGCTACCTTCCTTTTCCTATCTCCCCCGACTGGAGCGGGAGAATCTTCATCTTCCTCCTCCTCGTCTTCGCGAGAGGAGTGCATCTCGGAGTTATCGGACGATGAGTACGATATCACCTGACGGCAGGAGCTCTTTCGAGTCCCCGCGGCCATCTTCTCCGGCACCTCATAAGGCGCCGGAATCAGCATCTTCGTAAGAAGACCGTCAGCTGGATCTTCGGGCAGGGGTGCCGGGCAGTTGATTTGCTCTGCTCTCTCCTCCCATTCCTGTCAAAGGCATGGGAGCTCAGATCCCGCACTTGATCAAGCCGGGAAAAATAAAAACCTTATAAGGTGTAAAAACTTACCGGATTCGCAGGGCGCTTCGCGCTAAGTCCGTTGTCCTCGGTAAGGGAAGGGGGGACCTCGGCGCCCTTGAATATCACCCTCCAAACATCCTTGTGCATCGTGTCAAAAAGCTCGCGCAGGGTCTGGTGCTGGGCCGGGTCCAACTCCCATAAATTGAACGCCCATTGTTGACACGGGAGGATCCGATGGAAGAGCATGACCTGGACCACGTTGACAAGCTTAAGTTTCTTACTTATCATGTTCTGGATACATTTATGGAGTCCGGCCAGCTCTATCGGTGAGCCCCAGGACAGACCCTTCTCTTTCCAGGAAGTGAGCCGCATGGGGATTCTGGATCGAAACTCAGGGGCCGCCACCCAGTTGGTGCCGCGCGGCTCGGTGATGTAGAACCACCCTGATTGCCACCCCTTTATGGTCTCCACATAGGATCCCTCGAGCCATGTAACGTTGGGCATTTTGCCCACCATGGCACCTCCGCATTCCGCTTGCTGGCCGCCTACAACCTTCGGCTTAACATTGAAGGTCTTCAGCCACAGGCCAAAGTGGGGCTGGACGCGGAGGAAGGCCTTGCACACGACGATAAACGCCGAGATGTTGAGGATGAAGTTCAAGGCCAGATCATGGAAGTCCAGCCCGTAGTAGAACATGAGGCTGCGGACGAACGGGTGGAGGGGGAACCCCAGTCCGCAGATGAAGTGGGTGAGAAAGACTACCCTCTCGTAGGGCTCCAGGGTAGGGACGATCTGCCCCTCGTCGGGCAGCCGGTGAGCGATATTTGCGGCCAAGTATCCGGCCCCCCGCAGCTTCTCGATGTCCTCCTTCGTGACTGAGGATATCATCCACTTTCCTCCCGCTCCGGACATGGTTGGGGCGGTCTGAGGAGAGAGGTGCGAACTTGGGCGTTGGAGCTCGAGTGCGCGAGAATGGATAGGCAAGGAGGAAGAAGGCGTGGGTGAAAAAGGCGAACTCTTATCCCTTTATAAGGGCGTATGAAATTATATGCCCCCACTAGCCTGGTGTACTCGCTTATTCCCCAAGCGCTGATATTGATGGCGCACTTGGGTTATCCACGCCTGTATTGATGAGAATCCCGTGATAAGGGGACACGATCTATGCTTCGACAAGACGTGCCAAGGAAACCGCCTCGCGATGTGCGCGAAGGCTAGTTGAGAAAAATAGTTCGATAAAAACCGGGCCATGGCGTGATGTCATGATATCAAATACATCAGCAGATCGGAAATATTATTCTCTCTACGGTGGTATGTGGAACTTGTTTTGCAGTGCCGGACACTATCCTTGTGTTCAAAATCTTCTATGGAGTATTCAGAGGAGGAACCCGCCTTGCAATGCCGAAGACAATCTGCGTGCCGGACTCATCGTCATTGAAGCCTGGTTCAGGGGCTACTGAGGGAGTCCTCGATTAGGGGGTATCCGGACAGCCGGACTATACCCTTTGGCCAGACTGTTGGACTATGAAGATACAAGGTTGAAGACTTCGTCTCGTCTCCGGATGGGACTCTCCTTGGCGTGGAAGGCAAGCTTGGCGATACAGATATTTAGATCTCCTCCCATTGTAGCCGACTCTGTGTAACCCTAGCCCCCTCCGGTGTCTATATAAACCGGAGGGTTTAGTCCATAGGACAACAACAATCATACCATAGGCTAGATTCTAGGGTTTAGCCTCTACGATCTCGTGGTAGATCAACTCTTGTACTACTCATATCATCAAGATCAATCAAGCAGGAAGTAGGGTATTACCTCCATAGAGAGGGCCCGAACCTGGGTAAACATCATGTCCCCTGCCTCCTATTACCATCTGCCTTAGACGCACAGTTAGGGACCCCCTACCCAAGATCCGCTGGTTTTGACACCGACAGGAAGCTTAAACTATACTGCTGACATCCGCGGAGACTTGATCTTTGACGGATTCAAGCCCATGTCAGGTGCGCCGCACAGTCAAGACGAGCATCATTTAGCTCTGCCGTCGGATGGTGTTCGGGAGATCACACATGTGACTACTCCGGCCCTCAATCCGGAGAAGATTGCGTCGTCCAAGGACGGGTGGATGGACCCCGCCATGGAGGCCGCACACTCAGTGGAGATAGAGCCGAATACTGACTTCACCTCCTACGAGACCCGTGCTGCCGAACCATTGGATTCATCGCCGGCCGTGGGTCCCGGACCGCTTGTGTCGGTGCCTATCGAATCTGATTAGGAAACCGATCATGGAATTTTCCTCCGCGGATATTTTTCAGCACTCGCCCTTGGGTGATGTGCTAAATTCATTAAAGTCTCTCTCCTTGTCAGGAGGCCCATGGCTGAACTGTGTCCGGCTTGAGTGGGAAGCGGACGACGAAGAAATTCGTTCCCCACCCACCACCCACTTAATAGCCACTGTCGATGATCTAACCGACATGCTTGATTTCGGGTCCGAAGACATCGACGGCATAGACGACGATGTCGGAGGAGAACAGGAGCCATCGCCCACAGGGCGCTAGACAGCCACTTCATCACACGATATATACATGGTGGATACACCCAAAGAAGACAATGATGAGGAACGGGAGGATGCAGCCAAGGATAACCCCCTCAAGAAGCAACAAAAGCGACGACGTAGGCGCCGCTCCAAATCCCACCTCGGCAAAAACAGCTATAACAGCGCAAGAAAGAATGAGACCCCGATCGACTCCAAAGCAACAGAGCAGGATGAGCCAGCGGACGGCGACCATAGTACGGAGCCACTGTCCGATCACGGCGACGTCGAGGGTAGAGATCATCAACCTGTCTCCGGAGAGGAGAATAGTCCGGACGACGACGCACACATCATCCCGGAAAGGCACTTGGAACAAGAGAACCTCCTTAGAAGGATTATTGCCACCGTGAGGAGTCTTAAGAAGCAGAAGCAAAGGCTTAAGGTCGCGCAAAATACACTCATCAGTAGTTGGAACGAAGTGCTAGACATTGCTGAAAAGTACGGTGGCAGTCACCACACAAAGAGTTATCCAAAGCACAAGCTGCTGCCTGAATTCGATGACGAGGCCTTAGAGCCTATGTAGCCAAAAGTAAAACGGCCAATCAGCTGGATCGACCACCCCGAGGCCGCGATAGAGCGGCTAATGATGTCGGATATAAGCCAGCACATGACTTACGTGAAGACTTGCTCGAAAAAGCCGGTATGACCAGGTCCATCTACGGATCCAGGAAACGCGCTCCGGCACATAAGCGAAACCAAACACTACAACCGTTAGCACGCCATGACACACCCAAATATAGGGGTGCCGCACACCCCCTATGCTTCACGGATGAGGTGCTGGATCACGAATTCCCAGAGGGATTCAAGCCCGTGAACATAGAGGCATACGACGGAACGACATACCCTGGGGTCTGGATTGAGGACTTTATCCTTCATATCCATATGGCTCGCGGAGATGATCTCCATGCCATCAAATACTTGCCCCTCAAATTGAAGGGACCAGCTCGGCACTTGCTGAAAAGCCTGCCCGAAAACTCAATTGGAAGTTGGGAAGAGCTTGAGGATGCTTTTAGGGCTAATTTTCAAGGGACCTATGTCCGACCTCCGTATGCAGACGATTTAAGCCATACAAGTCAATAGCCCGGAGAGTCAGCCCGAAAGCTTTGGAACATATTTCTCACTAAGAAGAATCAAATCGTCGACTGCCCGAACGCCGAAGCCTTAGCAGCTTTCAAACACAATGTCCGGGACGAATGGCTTGCCAGACACCTCGGCCAGGAAAAACCGAGGACAATGGCAGCCCTAACAAGCCTAATGACCTGCTTCTGCGCAGGCGAAGACAGTTGGCTGGCCCATAGCGGCACCAGCGACCCAGGCACATCCGAAGTCAGGGATGGCAATGAAAAACCACGACGCAATAAAAGCAAGCGTCGCAACAATGAAGACAACCCAGACAACACGGCGGTAAACTCCGGATTCAGGGGCTCTCGATCCGGTCAACGGAAAAAGCCATTCAAAGGCAGCAGAGATGGACCGTCCAGCCTAAACAAGATCCTAGACAGATTAGTCAGATTCATGGCACCTCCGATAAACCTGCAAATCACACCAACAGAGAATGCGGGGTCTTCAAGCAGGCCGGTAAGCTAAATGCCGAACACAAGGGGAGGGAGACACCAAGTGAAGATGAGGATGAGTCTCGCCGGTAAAATACTGGGGGACAGAAAAAATTACCACCAGAGGTCAAAACAGTGAACATGATTCACATAACAAAAAGAAGGAGCAAACACGCACTCCGAGACACATGCGCCGTAGAGCACGTCACCCCCAAGTTCAACCCTTGGTCGGCCTGCATGATCACTTTTGATCGCAGGGATCAACCGACTAGTATCCGGCACGGAGGAGTGGCTGCCTTGGTGCTAGACCCAATAATTGATGGATACCATCTCACCCGAGTCCTTATGGACGGCGGCAGTAGTCTTAATCTGATATATCAGGACACAGTCCGCAAAATGGGGATAGACCCGACAAGAATCAGCCAAAACAATACTACCTTTAAAGGAGTAATACTAGGCCCAAAGGCCCTTTGTACGGGCTCTCTAGTACTAGAGGTTGTATTCGGTTCTCCTGACAACTTCCGAAGTGAAAGGCTAACCTTCGACATCGCTCCATTCCGAAGCGGCTATCAAGCACTGCTCGGACGAACGGCCTTTGCTCGTTTTAACGCAATACCGCACTACGCCTATCTTAAGCTTAAGATGCCCGGTCCACGTGGCATCATCATAGTTAGCGGAAACACAGAGTGTTCCCTACGTGCGGAAGAATGTGCGGCGGCTTTAGCAGCCGAACACTGAACGACCCCGCCAACCAGAATAAATGATTGGTCATCAAGACCGTGGACACGGCTAGACGAGTCTGACGCACAACTAGCTGTAACAGCTCGGACAAACCTAAGATTGGGTCGATGGATATACCCCGATAGGTGACTCTAGGGGCTTCCCGCATGTAAAAACGACTATAGTTCGGCTTGACCCTGTTTAGATTGAATTTCAATGGTTTGTTAAGAATAACCAATTTTTGCACAAAGACTTTCACCTAAGTTTCTCTCTTTTATAGATGATAATCGTGCTACAACCCTCCATGATACGGCATAACCGATACATAGGCGCAGACGTGCAGTAGGGCCCTGCGAAAAGGTTTCTTTTTAGATTAAGACCCTACGTAAACCTTTCTTATTGTCTCTTGTTGATTCATGCCCTCCGGACACTCAATACAACCGAGAGGGATGGTGGCATTATTGGCATTTCGCCACGTCAGACTAATGCACATACCTGGAAATTCAGGGTTCATTATCAAGGGTGTTACACAGCCCGGTATATGTTGTAAAGTCCGAATACCTTAGGGAGTGTTCGGCGTCGCGAGTTTGGCCTTATATGCATCAGCTCCGAATCATGTCTTTGGTCAATAGTTGGGTTTGCCCGGTTCCCATGTTTTGCTACCTTACGTTCCGCTCTATCGGCTAAGGTGGCACCAGGAGAACTACTGCGATTGTGCCCTGGTTCATCTGGACGAGCACCTCAATAGAGAAAGCCAAAAACTGACTGTCATGATATAGCGTGAGACTGGTCAACCACTCGATGACTCAGCAGAATCTTTGCGATTCCTCCGCATTAATGAAGGGCCGGTTTCCCGGTCATGTATGTACGCGCGCCTCATCCGGATGAGCGTGGAAGTACTAGGGGCTATATAGTAGCCTGAACGTCTCCGTCGTATCTACTTTTCCAAACACTTTTTCCCTTGTTTTGGACTCTAACTTGTATGATTTGAATGGAACTAACCCGGACTGACGATGTTTTCAGCAGAATTGCCATGATGTTGTTTTATGTGCAGATAACAAAAATTCTCTGAATGACCTGAAACTCCACGGAATATCTTACAATAAATAAAAAAAATCCTCACCAAAGATGAAGACCAGGGGGCCCACACCCTGCCCACGAGTGTGGGGGCACACCCCCCCTAGGGCGCGCCCCTACCTCGTGGGCCTCCTGGAGACTTTCCGACGCCAACTCCAACTCTATATATTTGCTTTCAGGGAGAAAAAAATAGAGGATAAGAAATCATCGCGTTTTACGATACGGAGCCGCCGCCAAGCCCTAAAACTTCTTGGGAGGGCTGATCTGGAGTCCGTTCGGGACTCTAGAGAGGGGGATTCGTCGCCGTCGTCATCATCAACCATCCTCCATCACCAATTTCATGATGCTCACCGCCGTGCGTGAGTAATTCCATCGTAGGCTTGCTGGACGGTGATGGGTTGGATGAGATTTGTCATGTAATCGAGTTAGTTTTGTTAGGGTTTGATCCCTAGTATCCACTATGTTCTATTGATGTTTCTATGACTTTGCTATGCTTAATGCTTGTCACTAGGGCCCGATTGCCATGATTTCAGATCTGAACCTATTATGTTTTCATGAATACATGTGAGTTCTTGATCCTATCTTTTAAGTCTATAGTCACCTACTATGTGTTATGATCCGGCAACCCCGAAGTGACAATAATCGGGACCACTCCCGGTGATGACCATAGTTTGAGGAATTCATGTATTCACTATGTGCTAATGCTTTGTTCTGGTTCTCTATTAAAAGGAGGCCTTAATATCCCTTAGTTTCCATTAGGACCCCGCTGCCACGGGAGGGTAGGACAAAAGATGTCATGCAAGTTCTTTTCCATAAGCACGTATGACTATAGTCGGAATACATGCCTACATTACATTGATGAATTGGAGCTAGTTCTGTGTCACCGTATGTTATGACTGTTACATGATGAACCGCATCTGGCACAATTATCCATCACTGATCCGATGCCTATGAGCTTTCCATATATTGGTTTACGCTTATTTACTTTCCCGTTGCTACTGTTACAATCACTACAAAATACCAAAAATATTTACTCTTTTGTTACCGTTACCACCACTATCATATTACTTTTCTACTAAACACTTTGCTGCAGATACTAAGTTTCCAGGAGTGGTTGAATTGACAACTCAGCTGCTAATACTTAAGAATATTCTTTGGCTCCCCTTGTGCCGAATCAATAAATTTGGGTTGAATACTCTACCCTCGAAAACTGTTGCGATCCCCTATACTTGTGGGTTATCAAGACCCTTTTTCTGGCGCCGTTGCCGGGGAGCATTGCTCTATTCTTTGAGTCACTTGGGATTGATATCTGCTGGACACCATGAAGAACTTGAAAGACGAGGAAACAAAAATTTATCCCTCGACTACGAGGGGAGGTAAGGAACTGACATCTAGCTCTGCACTTGATTCACCTTCTGTTATGAGTAAGCTAGCGACACCTAAACCTGCTTCTGCTATTCATTCTGATATGTTGCATGTTATTGATGATGCCACTTCTGCTATGCATGATACTTATGATGAAACTACTTCTATGCTTGATACTACTGTGCCCCTTAGTGAATTTCTTGATGAACAAATTGCTAGGGCTAGAGAGAAATAAATTATTGAATCTGATAATATTGATGAATATGATGATGAGATAGACCTGTTATTCCTGAAGGTCATATTTTCGATAGAGAAGCTTCTGCTGCTATTTTAGCTTGCAACAATAACGATGAGCTTAGAAGGTTAATAGCTAGATGGAACAAAGAATCACTTAGAGATAAAATGAGGCATGATCCTGCTTTTGCTACTTCACCTATTTGTGTTCCCGATAAGGATTATGAATTCCCTGTTGATCCTGATATAATTACTTTGGTTGAATCTGATCCTTTCCATGGTTATGAATCTGAAACTGTTGTGGCACATCTTACTAAATTAAATGATATAGCCACCCTATTCACTAATGATGAGAGATCGCGCTACTTTTACACACTTAAAATATTTCCGTTCTCATTAAAGGGTGATGCTAAGATATGGTTTAATTCTCTTGATCCTGGATGTGTGCGTAGTCCCCAGGATATGATTTATTACTTCCCTGCTAAATAATTCCCTGCTCATAAGAAACAAGCTGCTTTAAAGGAAATATACAACTTTGTGCAAATTAAAGAAGAGAGTCTCCCACAAGCTTGGGGGAGGCTTCTCAAGTTACTTAATGCTTTGCCTGATCATCCTCTTAAGAAACATGAAATACTTGATATCTTTTATAATGGACTAACCGATGCTTCCAGAGATTACCTGGATAGTTGTGCTGGTTCTCTTTTTAGGGAAAGAACACCGGATGAAGCTGAAATTCTATTGAATAATATGTTGACAAATGAAAATAATTGGGCACCTCCTAAGCCGGCTCCTGAGTCAGCTCCTGCTCCAATTAATGATCTTATTCCTAAACCAACTCCGAAGAAGAGAGGTGTTCTATTTCTCAGTCCCGAAGATATGCAAGAGGCAAAGAAATCTATGAAAGAAAAAGGTATTAAAGCTGAAGATGTTAAGAATTTACCTCGTATTGAAGAAATACATGGTCTTTATTTACCGCTCGTTGAAGAAACATATGATCTTGATCCATTACTTATTGAAGAACCTCCTGATCCCGATAACCCGACACAGGTAGTAAAGGTAAATTCTCTCTATAGATTTGATGAAGGTGATATTCCTCATTATAAGTATGATATACAATGCTTGGATGAGTTCGATAATTTTATTGTGAAACAAGAAAACCTCAATGCTTATTTTGGTAGACAATTTAAATATGATTCCAATATGATTAAATGCTTGGGTGATTATATCGCTAGTATTGAAGGTGAACTTAAACTTGTTCGCAAACATGCTTCTATGGTTACCACTCAAGTAGAACAAGTACTTAAGGCTCAAAAAGAAGTACTTGATGAAATGAATAGTAAAAAATGATTGTGTTGTTAGAGTGGCTACTAGAACTGGTAGAATGACTCAGGAACCTTTGTATCCTGAAGGCCACCCTAAGAGAATTGAGCAAGATTCTCAGA
The DNA here is from genome assembly GCA_032464435.1 of Aegilops umbellulata. Taxonomy (NCBI): domain Eukaryota; kingdom Viridiplantae; phylum Streptophyta; class Magnoliopsida; order Poales; family Poaceae; genus Aegilops; species Aegilops umbellulata. Next base: position 373,907,147 of record CP136056.1, read on the forward strand.
GAAATAATATTGATGCACCTAGTTCTTCTAAAAAGAAGAAAAAGAAAAATGATAGAACTGTGCAAACTTCTACTGAACCTATTGCTGAACCGCCTGATAATCCAAATGATATATCTATATCTAATGCTGAAACACAATCTGGTAATGAACATGAACCTAGTGACAATGTTAATGATGATGTTCATGAGGATGCTCAAACTAGTAATGATAATGATGTAGAAATTGAACCTGCTGTTGATCTTGATAACCCACAATCAAAGAATCAACGTTATGATAAGAGAGATTTTGTTGCTAGGAAACATGGTAAAGAAAGAGAACCTTGGGATCAGAAACCCATGCCTTTTCCTCCCAAACCATCCAAGAAAAAGGATGATGAGGATTTTGAGCGCTTTGCTGAAATGATTAGGCCTATCTTTTTGCGTATGCGATTGACTGATATGCTCAAAATCAATCCTTATGCTAAGTACATGAAAGATATTGTTACAAATAAAAGAAAGATATCCGAAGCTGAAATTTCCACCATGCTTGCTAATTATACTTTTAAGGGTGGAATACCAAAGAAACTTGGAGATCCAGGAGTACCTACTATACCATGCTCCATTAAAAGAAACTATGTTAAAATTGCTTTATGTGATCTTGGAGCCGGTGTTAGTGTTATGCCTCTCTCTTTATATCGTAGACTTGACTTGAATAAGTTGACACCTACTAAAATATCTTTGCAAATGGCTGATAAATCAACTGCTATACCTGTCAGTATCTGTGAGGATGTGCCTGTTGTGGCTGCAAATGTTACTATTTTAACGGACTTTGTTATTCTTGATATTCCCGAGGATGATAGTATGTCTATTATTCTTGGAAGACCTTTTCTTAATACTGCAGGGGCTGTTATTGATTGCAACAAAGACAATGTCACTTTTCATGTTAATGGTAATGAGCATATGGTACACTTTCCAAGGAAACAACCTCAAGTCCACAGTATCAACTCTATTGGAAAAATTCCATCAATTATATTTGGAGGTTTTGAATTTGCTCTTCCTACTGTCAAAAAGAAATATGATATACTTATTATTGGGGATGTGCATATCCCCGTTGAGGTAACCTAGTGTTATTCAAAATTTCTCCGGTTTCCTGTTAATCAGAATGAGTTTGTTAACAAGACTTGATCAACCTTGTTAGTGGATTCTTTTTGATGAGAATGAGACAGATGAAACTAGAAGCACAACCTTCTGTACCCTCTTTATAATTTCTGTTATTTAGTTGAAATAAAGTAAAAATAGTATTTTTCTCTCTGTTTCCTGATTTATCCGTACAATATAAAAATATCCCGAAAATAAAAGTCCTCAGAATGACATGCCAATTTAATATGATTTTTTCGGGAATATTTGAGGATTTATGGTGCAAAAATTACCGCGGGGGGAGCTGCCACCTGGCCACGAGGGTGGAGGGCGCGCCCCTGCCTCGTGGGCCCACGGTGGCCCTCCTCCACTTATTCCTGCACCCATCCTCTTCTTCTTCCTACCACAAACACGAAAAACCAACTCAAGCACGAGTTCTAGCTCTCTTTGCTGTGATTTTCGATCTCCCTTCTCAAAGCACCTCTCGCAAAACTGCGTCGGGAGATTGTTCCTTGGTATGTGACTCCTCCATTGGTCCAATTAGTTTTTGTTCTAGTGCTCTATTCTTTGAAAATTTGTGCTGCATAGGTGACCATGTTCTTGAGCTTGCATGTCAAATTTATATGGTTCAAAGTAGTTCTAATGCTTGATATAGGCCCTAGACACTTGTAGGAGTAGTTGCTATCAGTTTTGTTGAGCTTTGTTCACTTTTGTTTGAAGTTACTAAAAATTTCAGAAATTTTTCAGAGAAAAACAATATGCTTAGGAAGATGTTCCAAGGTGGTTCTTCTAAGAAGCAAGGACCCAGACTTGCCATGCGTGATGCTGACGAGGAACCACCAAGAGACGCTCTAGTGCGGCCTTGTGAATGGCCGTCAGAAGACTTTATGGATTGTGCAGGAATTAAAGAAGAATTTAACGCATATTTGCGTAATGCAGGTCTTGAGGGCTTTGAGGCAGACAAATGCCCCCAGTATCATGATCTCACAAGCTCATTTGTGTGGAGGTTTGAGTATTCATCTTCGCGTAATTCTCCTTCAGTCATGTTTGATCTTTATGACGAATCTTATACCATGGACTTAGAGGATTTCACTTTTGCTTGCAAACTTCCACAATGTGGTAGTGTTAGGGATCCCCCTAAATCTGAATTTAGAAACTTTCTTGCTAGTATAACTGTAGGGGAATCTACAGATATAACGCAAGCTACCATAGGGAGCATTCATTTTCCTGCTATACATTATTTTGCTCTCTTCATAGGTAGATGCATAAATGCTAAGGATGAAGCATATCACATGTGTGTCCCTGACCTTAGCATTCTCAGGAGTGCTGTGTTAGGAGATCAATCTTATCATATGGGAGCCATTGTAGATCGTAGGTTGCATCATAATAGATATAATGGAGATTTCTTTGGAGGAATATATGCAACCCGCTTAGCTAAATTTCTTGAGATAGACGTTCGTGAAGGAGACATGTAGTTGCCTCCTGCTTATTTAGATTTTGATTCTATGGTTTCTCATCATTTTGTTGAGAGGACCGAGTCACCTCTCCAGTATCGATTAATATTTAACAAACGGCATGTTGTCCGTATTACTCTCCCTGCTCCTGCCTTCTTTGATTACTAGGCGAACGGAAGATATACTATTACCAGGGAGGAGGCAGATGAGTACGAGAGGAGAGCGGAGGCAGCCCGACTCCACGCTGCAGCTCAGGAGGCGATAACTGCTGCATCACAGTACAACCCCAACTATTCTTCGTCGCAGTACGACCCCAGCTACACCTACGGGTATCCGCCAGGCTATCCCTAGCAATAGACCAACTTAGGCCAAAAGCCTAAGCTTGGGGGCGTACGTATTTCTGACCGACATTACATTTATGTTCACACACACTCATGTCTAGATGTCGTTGCTCATACTCTTTCACTGTAATATCCATGCTAGTTTATTTTCTTTTTCCTGCTTTCTTCTTGTGTGTTTGTTAAACCTTAAGAAAAAAATAGTAGTAGTTTACTTTTCTTGCTGTAGTAGTAATAATTAAAAAGAGAACCCAAAAATATTTCCCGTTCTTCTTTTGCTTGCTGGGAGCTTTCCCGTGTAAATAGTTTTTATTTATTTTCTTTTCTTTGGGGGTCAATAGGAGAAGACCATGATTAAATTGTTGAAGTGGCTCTTATATGCATTATTGTTGATTTAACCCAGAGCCCATATTGCCTTGTCTTCTCCTGTTTACTGAATGCTCGCAGATTCCAGCTTAGTCCAATGCACGTTCACTCTTATTATTGTTCACATCATTCAGTAGTGCAAGTGAAAGGCAATTATGATGATATATGATGGACTGACTGAGATGAGAAAAGCTGGTATGAACTCGACCTCTTTTGTTTTTGTAAATATGATGAGTTCATCGTTCTTGATTCAGCTTGTTATGAATAAACATGTTTGCAATGACAATTTGAGATCATAGTTGCTTGTGCCATGCTTGATTAGCTATGAGTTATAATGGTTTACCTTGCATGCCAACATGCTATTGAGATGGTTATGATGTGGTATGATGGGGCGGTATCCTCCTTTGAATGATTCAAGTGACTTGACTTGGCACATGTTCACGCATGTAGTTGAAACAAATCAACATAGCCTTCACGATATCTATGTTCATGGTGGATTATATCCTACTCATGCTTGCATCCAATGTTTATTAATTTTAATGCATGTACATGGCTGTTGTCGCTCTCTAGTTGGTCGCTTCCTAGTCTTTTGCTAGCCTTCACCTGTACTAAGTGGGAATACTACTTGTGCATCCAATCCCTTAAACCCCAAAGTTATTCCAGATGAGTCCACCATACCTTCCTATATGCGGTATCTACCTGCCGTTCCAAGTAAATTTGTATGTGCCAAACTCTAAACCTTCAAATAAACATTCTCTTTTGTATGCTCGAATAGCTCATGTATCAACCAAGGCTGCCCTTATCTTCCATGTTAGGATGGTTATTCTCAAGAGGAGTGGACTCCGCTCCTCACTCACGAGAAAATGGTTGGTCACCGGGATGCCCAGTCTCATGCTTTATGCAAACTAAATCAAAAATTAATTGCAAACAAAACTCCCCCTGGGACCTGATGTATGTTGGAGGCACTCGTTGTTTCCAGCAAGCCATGGATTGATGCTTGTTGGTGGAGGGGGAGTATAAACTTTACCATCTTGTTTGGGAACCGCCTATAATGTGTGTGACATGGAAGATATGGCCATCTCTTTGTTGCTATGTTGACAATGAAAGTATACCGCTCAAAATATTATTTATCTCTATTTCAAAACCGAGCTCTGGCACCTCTACAAATCCCTGCTTCCCTCTGCGAAGGGCCTATCCATTTACTTTTATGTTGAGTCATCACCCTCTTATTAATAAGCACTAGCTGGAGAGCACAGCTGTCATTTGCATTCATTATTGTTAATCTATATTGGGTATGACTATGATTGGATCTCTTTTACCATGAATTACAATGTCTAGTCAGTCCTTGATCTTCAAAGGTGCTCTGCATTTATGTTTTGCGGTCTCAGAAAGGGCTAGTGAGATACCATCTTGTTATATCATATTATGATTGTTTTGAGAAAGTGTTGTCATCTGAGATTTATTATTATGGCTCGCTAGTTGATTATGCTATTGATATGAGTAAGTATGAGACCTGAGAATTATCGCAAATGTGGTTAGTTATAATCTTTGCTGAAAACTTGAATGCTGGCTTGACATATTTACAACAACAAGAGCAAACAGAGTTTGTAAAAGTTTTTCTTTATTTCTTTCAGTTTGTCAACTAAATTGCTTGAGGACAAGCAAGGGTTCAATCTTGGGGGAGTTGATACGTCTCCGTCATATATACTTTTCCAACCATTTTTGCCCTTGTTTTGGACTCTAACTTGTATGATTTGAATGGAACTAACCCGGACTGACGTTGTTTTCAGCAGAATTGCCATGATGTTATTTCATGTGCAGAAAACAAAAGTTCTCGGAATGACCTGAAACTCCATGGAATATCTTACAATAAATAATAAAAAATCCTCGCCAAAGATGAAGACCAGGGGGCCCACACCCTGTCCACAAGGGTGGGGGCGCGCCCCCTACCTCGTGGGCCCCCTGGAGACTTTCCGATGCCAACTCCAACTCTATATATTTGCTTTCGGGGAGAAAAAAATAGAGGAGAAGAAATCATCACATTTTACGATACGGAGCCGCCGCCAAGCCCTAAAACCTCTCGGGAGGGCTGATCTGGAGTCCGTTCGGGGCTCCGGTGAGGGGGATTCGTCGCCGTTGTCATCATCAACCATCCTCCATCACCAATTTCATGATGCTCACTGCCGTGCGTGAGTAATTCCATCGTAGGCTTGCTGGATGGTGATGGGTTGGATGAGATTTTTCATGTAATCGAGTTAGTTTTGTTAGGGTTTGAACCCTAGTATCCACTATGTTCTGAGATTGATGTTGCTATGACTTTGCTATGCTTAATGCTTGTCACGAGGGACCGAGTGCCATGATTTCAGATCTGAACCTATTATGTTTTCATGAATATATGTGAGTTCTTGATCCTATCTTGCAAGTCTATAGTCACCTACTATGTGTTATGATCCGGCAACCCCGAAGTGACAATAATCGGGACCAGTCCCGGTGATGACCATAGTTTGAGGAGTTCATGTATTCACTATGTGCTAATGCTTTGTTCCGGTTCTCTATTAAAGGGAGGCCTTAATATCCCTTAGTTTCCATTAGGACCCCACTGCCACGGGAGGGTAGGACAAAAGATGTCATGCAAGTTCTTTTCCATAAGCATGTATGACTATATTCGGAATACATGCCTACATTACATTGATGAATTGGAGCTAGTACTGTGTCACCGTATGTTATGACTGTTACATGATGAACCGCATCCGGCATAATTATCCATCACTGATCCGATGCCTACGAGCTTTCCATATATTGGTTTACGCTTATTTACTTTCCTGTTGCTACTGTTACAATCACTACAATATACCAAAAATATTACTTTGCTTTCTTTACTCTTTTGTTACCGTTACCACCACTATCATATTACTTTGCTACTAAACACTTTGCTGCAGATACTAAGTTTCCAGGTGTGGTTGAATTGACAACTCAACTGCTAATACTTGAGAATATTCTTTGGCTCCCCTTGTGTCGAATCAATAAATTTGGGTTGAATACTCTACCCTCGAAAACTGTTGCGATCCCCTATACTTGTGGGTTATCATAGCCCCGCTGTCAAACTGTTATGGCTGAAAGTGTTAAACTAATATAGTCTGATTGCCTTGTTCGCCGCGCTAACACCTCCTTAATGGACGAAGATGTTGGATCAAGTGTGAATACGCGCTTTTCTGAACACCCCCGCATTATATGCATGGGGGCTAAAGCCGACGACTGCAAACTTTTAGGTTATTTAATATATACAAATGGTCGCACAGGAGGCATCATAATACTTTCAAGCAAAAGTGTAAACGCAGCCTTCATAATCAAAATAGCATTGTTTTTACAATCGGGATACATGTCACTCAAACATGATACTCTTCGAGCACTGAGCCTCTATTAAACGAGCACCTTCTAGGACTTCTTCAAAATAGTGCTCGGCCAAGACCTGGCCTATGGTCGGATCCTGGGTTGCCACAGCGGTGGTCTCCATCTCCGCCCAGTATGTCTTAACACGGACAAGAGCCATCCGCACACCCTCTATGCACGCCGACCTCTTTACAGCGTCGATATGCGGCACAACACCAAGGAACCGTTGGACTAAACCAAAATAACTACCCGGCCTTGGCCCTTCCAGCCAAAGATGATCCACGACAGACCTCATGGTAAGTCCGGACAATCTATGGAGTTCAGCCCACTCGGCCATTTGTTCATTTAACAGCAGCGAAAGCGTTGGAGCACTGAACTGCGACCAGAATAACTTTTCCACTTCATGATCTTTTTGATCTTTGAAAAATTCAGTCGCATCAGCAGCACTCGCTGCCAAGTCCAAATACGCGTCCGCAGCACTCCATAATTTATCCAGGGAGGCATACTTCGGATCTCCAAACTTCATCCGCAACAAGATGGGCTTCCCAGCCGTGATAATTCCGTCTTGACGAAGCTCCTCATTCGCCGCTCTGATTTCGGAGCGGGTTTCCTTGGAAGCTTCCATGGCTCTTTTCAGATCCGCCGCTTTCGCTTGGTTTTCCTTTTCAAGAAGCTCATAACGGTCGGCGGCATCCTTCAGCTCAACAGTCATCTTGGCTATTTTCTCTTCGGCCTGTCGATGAGCAGCATGTTCGGCCTTTAACTCTTCGGCCGCCTTCAGTGCGGCCGCGTCGCTCCTCCTGGCTTGTTCCTTGGCTCGGGCAAGCTCTGCCCGAAGGGTCTCCACGGCGGCAGCTCCATCTGCAATCACAACATATGATAGATACTAGCATCATGCTCCTCTTAATATCTGTTGAAAACCGGAGAATACATGCCCTATGCCTCGTCAAGCCGCTTGTTTACAAGCACGATGTCGGCATCTGCCGCATCAAGTTGCCGCCTCAGTTCGATAAACTCAATAGTCTGGCCAGCCACCGGACCCCCATCCGCCTACACATGAAAGCAACATGATCATTACCTGGGACTATGATCCTCTGTTTGCCGCCTTGGGACAGCAACCAGAGTCTCAGGGGTTACTATCTGCATAGGGCACACCTAGCGTGTGTGGTACCATAAAAAAATGTATATTACCTTGCGTACCTCAAAGCCTCTTAGCAGGCTCATAAACGCTTCATGCAACCCGCTTACGGCGGATGAAATCCTCTCAACCACCATACCCATTAAAATATGATGCGCCTCTGAGATAGCCGCTTGCTCCAAAAGACTCATCTGTGCATCCGGTCGTGCACTGGACAGTCCCGAACTCTTTCTATTGCTCTCCTTAGGAGAATACTCCGGACTTCGGGTCACCGAAGGGTTACCTTCCGGCCATGGTGGATCAGGAGAAATCCTCCATGACGACACCTTAGGGTCATCCGCTTCATGAGGCGGGGAGGCACGGGGACGCTTTTCGCTCATCATCTCCGAAAGAAGATCCCCCGAAAACTAACTCCGTCGAGAAGGGCTACGATCCGAACTACAGGACATATGTCCCGGTTATTGTACTCAGAAAGGAAGCATGATATATTTACCAAAAGTACTCTTGTTTACTCACAGCTTGGTGGAGGGATGATCCCCTTGCGGGCATTGTGCGGTAAGGATGCCCTCCGGGGCAGGGCCCCCTGGCGAAGGTTTCTTCCCTTGTTTGGAAACCCTTGTTTCCAAGTTTTCAGAGGCAGCCCTTTTCCTTCCTTGAGGAGGAGGAATTTCAGATTCTTCTCCCCGATTATCCTCCTTCGCGGAGACACCAAATCCCCCGGTGTGGATGAGTAATGCGTGAGGTCCGCTCTCGGCTCCTTTATTACTCCCTTTATCTTCCCCTGATGGCGCTTGATAAGGTGCGAGCTCGAGCATCTTGGCTAGTACAGGATCCGGTGAGCCTTCGGGAAGGGGGCCGAACACCTGATCATCTTCGCCTTTTTTATCCAGTCCTGATGAAAGAGCAGTTGTTCATTATGATGTCAGGACAAAAGAAAAGACAGTGTGTTTGGCCGCAGAAATACTTACAGGGGTATCTGGACGATTGCAGTTTAGACCCACATCCTCGGTGGTGTCCGGACACTTTATTCGTGATCCGAAGAACAATCTATACATCCCTTCGAGCGTCATGCCGAAGAATTGCTGAATAGTTCACGGTCCTTCCGGATTGAACTCCCACATACGGAGAGGTCGATGTTGACATGGCAGGACCCGACGAACTAGCATGACTTGCATTACCTTGACAAGGCTGACATCTCTCTTGAGGAGATCTCGGATGCGACTCTGCAATGTCGGCACGTCATTAACTGGCCCCCAGTCCAGCCCCTTGTTGACCCATGACGCCAGTTGTGGCGGGGGCCTCGAGCGGAAGGCGGGGGCAGCTACCCACTTAGTACTTCGAGGAGCAACGATGTAAAACCACTCCCGCTGCCACAAAGCGGGCATCTCTGGGAAGGAGCCGTTTGGCCATGGAGCATCGGCGCCTTTGCTTATTATAGCACCTCTGCATTCTGCTTGCCGCCCATTGATCATCTTCGGCTTCACATTGAAGGTGTTGAGCCATAAGGCCAAGTGAGGGGTGATGCGGAGGAAGGCCTAACACACGACGATGAACGACGAGATGTGAAGGATGGAATCCGGAGCCAGATCATGGAAATCGAGCCCATAATAGAACATAAGTCCTCTAACAAAGGGATCAAGACTAAAGCCTAGCCCTCGGAGGAAGTGGGAAACAAATACGACACTGTCGTTGGGTTCGGGAGTGGGGATGACCTGCCCTTGAGCAGGCAGCCTGTGCGAGATTTCGGCGGTTAGATACCTGGCCTCTTAGCTTCTTGATGTCCTCCTCTATGACAGAGGAGGCCAGCCATTGACCTTGAAGGTTGGATCCGGACATGATTGAAGGTCCGAAGCGCTTAACCTGAGCTTTTGGTGTTGGAACTCGAGGTGGGGGAAGGATTCGATTGAGCGTGAGAAGAAATGGACGGGCCTTGGCCCCTTTATAAAGAGGGTGAATATCAAGCTTCCTCCGCGTGGCCGTTTGGAACTTGCCTAGAATCGAGGAGTCATACCAACAGGCACGATTGGGTTACCCATACCCGTATTGATGAGAATCTCGTGATAAGGGGAGCACGATCTCTGCTTCGACAAGACGTGCCAATAAAATCGCCTCGCAAAACATGCAGTGGCAGGCTGGGAGAAACGGTTCGAATAATGACCAGGCCGTGGTGTGATGTCATGTTATGAAAAGTTGTCAGCATATTAGACTTGTGGAAATATTGTACTCTCTATGGTGGTATGTGGAATTTATTTTGTAGAGCCGGACACTATCCTTGTGTTCAAAATCTTCTATGGAGTATTCAGAGGAGGAACCCGCCTTGCATTGCCGAAGACAATCTGCGCACCAGACTCATCATCATTGAAGCCTGGTTCAGGGGCTACTGAGGGAGTCTATCGGCGTACTGGGAACGGGGGTCCCCAGAATTGCCTGCCTGCGGCCTGCGGCGTGGCTCAAGTGGGGGCCCAGCGCGGCCCATCTTCATCAGCTCAGGCTCAAGAACCTCGCGAGGGGCCAAGCCTCGCGGGGCGGACAACAGGAAGCTTCCTCAGATGCAGCCTCATCAGGCAGGCTCGCAAGGAGGCAGAGAGATCAAGAAAGGGGCACCTCGCGAGGAGCCCATGACGCAAGCCATGACGATCGAGACCAGGCGGGCGCCGGCCTGTGCAGTGTCCTTGTTTCCCCTTCGGTGCAAAGGGAGCAAGCACATGCCAAGGCATCGGGCATAGGTTACCATTCCGGTGCAACGAGACCAAGACCAGCAGAGCGGCAGGACGGAGGTTGTCGTGGGTTTGTCACGGCAGATGTCCTAGTCATAGGACTTAGTCGTGGAGCCATCGCAACGGGTTAGTTTGAAGGGGTTAAAAGTGGACACAAGGACACAGTTTTATACTAGTTCGGCCCCTTCGATGAAGGTAAAAGCCTACGTCTAGTTGTGATGGGATGGATGGGTTTCGAGGGCTTAGGGAGCAATAAGCTTCGCCTAAACCTCGAGTTCTTCTTCTCTGTCCAAACCGCCGTCGGGTCGTCCCCTTATATACACGGGTGACGCCCGTCGGTCTGCAAAGTCCCGACCTCCGGCTTATAAACGTGCCCGGGTCGGTCTCTCTATTCCTAACTTACAATACAAGTTTACCCCAGGCCGGTTTACACCGTAAACCTTTAAACCGATTACAGGCCTTGGGCCCTTCTATTTCTCCTTGGGCTTTAACATCTCGGGTCTATTGACGGAGGTAACCCGGGCCCTACAGGCCGGTTTACCCCAGATAGCAATATCCCCAACATTAGGCCCCAGATTGATTTGAACAGGTTCATGTCAATCCTTAACAAAAATTTCTGTCTTCAAATGTCTTCCAGTAACTGTTGAACCGCTGGTTTCTTCGTCTCCCCTTGCTACGGTAAACCGATATGACGTCAGTGCAAAGTTATCGCCTCCTTTTGCTAATCCGCAACAATCAGGGCGACGGCTGGGCTCCCGAAATCTCCGGCCCCTGGATTCGCGCGCCTGACACGCGCGCCGCGCCTTATAAATAGGACTTGAAGGCCATCTTCCTTTCCTCCCGTTCGTCTCCTTCTTCGTCTTCCTCGCGACCCAGACCTCAGAGCTCCGCCGCCGCCGTCAGCCACCGCATCAACTCCGGCCGCTGCATCAACCTGATCGGTCCAGAGCACCGCGGCGACCTTCTACATCCGTTTGGATCCCGGTAAGGCCTCTGCTCTTCTGCTTTTAGATCTGTTTTAGGGTTCGTCATCCTGTTACTGTTTCTTGTTCATCCCCATAGCAGCTTTTCCGAACAGATGATGATACCTGTATCGTGACTTGTAGTCCCTCTCAGCAGTCGCCATAAATCTGTACTCATCTCCTTAGATCTCACTCTTTTTCCTGCTTGCCGAACTTACGTTGTTCTGCTGTGAGCCAAACTTCATATTTTTGCTTCTTTTTCGCCCTAGCTGTAGATCCATTGCTTTGAACGAATCCATACGGGATCTGTTTCTGCTTGCATATTCACAACTGTTATATCTGGTCGGTTTAACTTTTAGCAAAGCGAACAAACCGATCCACACATCCATTAGTCCCCTTGATGAACCGCGGGTTGATATCATTGTAGATAACCTGACTCTATATAAGAGCATCTTCGGTTTACACTCACACTCGTTCTTAAACCGGAACACCTTTGTCTTGTAGATTTTCTCATGGCAAAACAGGTGTACGAATGCAACTGGGTTCCCTCTCGCATCACTGAGACCCAACTGAACAACTTAGTTCTGACTGGCGCTTTGAACAGCAAAAATGCCATTCATTGGAGGGTTCCAGGAAACGAATGTCCTCCTACCCCACAGAATGGAGAAGTGGTGGTGTTTGCGGATCACCTGGCCCGGGGTTTTAATCCACCCGGTTCAAAATTTTATCGGGACGTCCTTGCTAACTTTAAGCTGCGCCCACAAGATGTTGGTCCAAACTCAGTCACGAATATCTGCCATTTTCAAGTGCTTTGCGAGGCGTACTTCCAGGAGGAACCTACTGTAGAGCTGTTCCGGGACTGCTTTCATTTGAACCGACGTACTGAATTCACCGACGGCCCTAATATGGAGCTGGGTGGTGTGACGATTCAAAAGAGGAAAGAAGTGACTTATCCTCATGCCAAGCTGCATAGTCATCCGCAAGAATGGAATCATACTTGGTTCTATTGCAAGGATACTTCCCCTGCTGAAGAAAATCCACTGCCCGGCTTCCGTCCGGAGAGGCTTAGCAATACCCACCCCTTCCCCCAAAGGCTAACCGCCAAAGAGAGGAGTAAGTATGCCCCTCAGCTGTCCAAGCTCAGACCCTTCATGGCTAACGGTTTGATAGGGGTAGACCTTGCCCGCTGCTGGATTTCATGGAGCATCCTGCCCCTTAGCATCCGCTCCGGTTTAATGTGCCAATACACGGGCCGGGTTGATGATCCTTTGAGGCACTGCAACATTCAGCTAACGGAAGACAAAGTCACCGAAGCTGTGAAAAAGATGCTGAATGAACCGGAATATGCTTGCGCCCGAACCGGCCTGCTTCCATTTTGTGCCACAAACAAGCCACCTGCTGTAAGCACTTCCCCTCTGTCTGTTATAGAGTTTATGATCTCCTTATACACATATTGCTAACTCCAGTCCTTTCTGACACAGGGAGATGATCCATTTTGGAGCAAGAAGTTTCAAGAGCCGACCGAAAAGGTAACTCGACCCAAGACGAGGGTGAAGAAGCCCGCTCAGAGGAAAAGGAACACCGCTTCCTCTACTCCGGATTTAGAGGAGGATGATGTGGGTAATCCGGACCTCGGGGTAGACCTCGATTCAGTTGGTTTGCTTTTTATACGTCTTATTGATGATGATATTTGTCAGGACGACGCTGAAGCGAGCCATGCCGAAGGCCCAGAGGTAACTATCCTTTCTTCTGATGCCGTTCCTTTGCCTTTGAAAAAACCTCGCCAAGAAAACCGGAAAATTAAATTTTCTCACCCTCTTGCTTACTTGGATCCCAAATTTCTTGTGAAGACCCAGCAACATGAAGCTCGACGCACCACCCGGCATAGCGGCCAGGTAGTCACCTCCGCCGGTTTACCGAACAGCCCGGTTCGGAAACGCCGCTCAGAGGTCTCCGATTTACGCGCTAGCTTTCCTCCTAAAGCAGGTTTAACTCGTCAGCCTCTAAATCCATCTGACTCCGATTATCAGGTCACTTCCCATTCATCTTCCGGTGAATCTTCAGCCACTCAACTGCCACCGTTGAAGACAGTCATTGGGTAAGTTGGACCGATCATAACATATCTCTGTATGGGTCTCTTAATCCATCTTATACCGTTTATTCAATCTTTGGGCTTTTTCCAGGGCTAAACCTAGACCGAGCAAGAAGGCTCGTCTGGATAACCCGGCTGAGGGAACTGCCGCTCCTGAACCGGAGAAAACTCCTGGTGCTGACGCTCTGGGTCGTGAAGATACTCAGAATTATCTATCTCCGCAAGATGACACCTGCGCTGAAGAAAGGACTATCGAACCTGCCAGCCGTACTGATCCGCCTGCCAGTCCTGTTCGGGTTAAGGAATCCATTCCCCCTTCTGGAACTGTTGATAAACCGACAGGGCCACTGCAGAGCAGCGATTCCAAGGATGATGATGTTGTGATTACTGGCATCGGTCACTCTAAACCGGGGAACACTGCTACTTTAGCCAAGCATACTACCAAGGACGAAATCTCGGCCATAAAGGGCAAATGGGACCTTGACTCCTCTACGTACGCCGCTTTAAGCGCCCCGGATCTTTATTCTGGGTACCTGAACCGACTGTACACCAGTCGGGATTATGAAGCTGGCATGATCAAGATGATGAAGGAGAAACTTGAGGTAACTCCCTTGTGCTTCATTCCATTGCAACTTAGCTTATCAATATTTCCAAACCGAGAGGGTAAACCGGATCAGGCTGCCTTGACAATTAAGGTCCGGTTTAAATAAAAACCCAAGGCTTCAACATAGGTCATAACCAGAAAACATCATCAGATAACCATTAGCCCCCAAGTGCCAAGTTTAAATACTTGTATTAATCTTGGGACTTTTTGTAATGGAAAACTTGCGTTAAAATCAAGTATGCATTAGCCCCCAAGTATCGAGCACATAACTTGCTTGTGTGGTTGATACTTCCAAACCGTGCAATATTTTCTGAACACTGTTGACGACCTGCTGCAGGGGGATCTGAAGACCAAAGCGAAACAAGTCTCGGACCTTCAGGAAATCTTAAAAACCCAACAGGCTGAAACTGAAAAAGCGAAGGATGCATTGGCCAATGCCTTAACCGTTATGGAACAGCTGAAAGAAAGCCGCAAAAAAGAACAAGCTGATTGGGCTACTGAGAGAGCTCTTTTGACGAAGAGGGCTGAAAATGCCGAAGCTGCTCTTAAACCGGTGGTCGATGAATTATCCACCGTGAAGCGACAAATACAATCCATGACCTCTACCGTCTTTGGTAAACCTTTCGATGCACTTCTTCCAATTTGTACCTTGTCTGCTACATCCTATGTCCGGTTTGTAATCCATCTTGAAACACTGCAGGCTCACGTATTGGACACTTGGGTTCTGATGTGCGGATGAAACTCAAAGCTGCTTATACTCTGATTGAACAGTTGTACACCGGAGCACAAAGAGCTATCACCACTGCATCGCATAACAACCCTGCGCCGTCTCTGATTCAAGACACGTTAAAGAGGCTGTCCATGCTTCCAGCCCGGATTGAAGAGTTGAAAAGATCAGCTGCTCGAACTGGAGCCATCACTGCCTTGATCCGGGCCAAAGCGTGGGTACCAGATTTCGATCCTGTCGAAGCGGCCCAAGGATATCCCAGCTTGAAGGAAGACGGTTCAGACTTTGGGGAAGACGATTTGAGGGCGATAAACCGGGCGGTGCGCCCCCTAGCTTGTCAATTGGCTGAGGAAGCAGATCTGTCGCATTACCAAGCCCAGTATGATAACCAGAATAAACGAGTAGCTGCCCGGTCCCTGCAACAGAAAATCTTATTCCTCCAATCCGTAAGCATACCTATGCCCCTGACATTGAACCGTCTTTGCTGATTCACGAAGAAGCTGTCTTTCAAGCGCTAATGGGAATCGACTGGACCACCGCTGATTTCCAGCCAATGGGTAGCCAAGAGGATGCGGTGCAAGATGATCCCCAGCCTTCGAACCGAGGCGGTGAACAGGCTTAATCAACGCTCCGGTTCACCTTAATTGGTGACGTTTAATCCGTCAACGAACAATATATTCAGGCACTACGCTGCCTTGTAATAAGATAGTTTAATACCTCTGCGTTTAAATGTGCCTTCGCGCACGGGTACTGATGCCCTTTCCAATGACTTTTCCAACTTATGTTTCCTGTCTTTACTGAGTACACAATGTGATTTTTCGACCACCTGAACCGTGCTGCGCCTTTGCCAAACCGGGCAATTTGTCTCCGGGTTAAAAAAGCACCAGGCTGTGTTAGCTGAATCGGTTTTAAAAAAAATACCTGACGTTCCGAAGAACAAAAAACACCACAATAAAGGCAGAAAACAAAAACCAAATATGAGAGGGCAACACGATGGTAAAACGCATGCAAATAGTGGTTGCTATGAACCGTTCAGAAGGCGTAACCGTCGTCAAGACAAGAAACCAAGCCCCCAAGAGGTGTAGCTACGGTTCAAGCCGACTAGGCTCCTAACTGAATCGTGGCAAATATGCCGGTCAAATGGCATTGCATTGGTTCGTCAACCAAGCCCCCAAGTGACTCAATGGCCAAGGGCCGATCAAGTGGCATTGCGTTGGTTCGGACACGACCAAGCCCCCAAATGATTCATTGGCTAAAAAGCCGACCAGAAGGCATTACCATCATCAAGACATGACCGAGCTCCCATAATGCGTAATCTACGGTTCAAGTCGATTAGGTCCCCAACTGATTCAGTGGCAAATGTGCCAGCCAGAAGGCATTACCGTTGTCAAGACATGACCAAGCCCCCCGGAGGTGTAGCTACGGTTGAGGCCGACTAGGTCCCCAACTGACTTTGTAGGGTTTAGCTATGTTCTCTTTGGTTCGAATACGACCTATGTTTGAACAGGAAGCCCCGTGTTTGAATAGCTATGTTCTCTTTGGTTCGAATACGACCTATGTTTGAACAGGAAGCCCCATGTTTGAATAGCTATGTTCTCTTTGGTTCGAATACGACCTATGTTTGAACAGGAAGCCTCATGCTTGAACCGGGATATTGAACCGGATATTAAGAGCTTCACAGCCTTGTGGGAGACATCTTCCTTTGAACCGGCTTTTAAACCGGAATCTATAATTTGAACTTCTGTGAAGCGACCTCCAGGGGTAAACACACATGATGCGAAGAACAGCAGAGACCCCGCTTTACTCGAGGCTCTGGTTTATTGTATTAATCATAATATATACATGGTCATGATATGTACATAAACAGAGCCCAAGGCTCATGTATAATAAGGCCGAAGATGAGCTATGTTCCACGGCCTGCTGGTCTCCTCCTCTGATGTGCGTGAATCCTTGCGCTCTCGAATATCAATCAGGTAATATGACCCATTATTCAGATTCTTGCTGACCACAAAAGGTCCCTCCCAAGGCGGGGATAATTTATGCTGATCAGACTGGTCTTGGATGAGTCGAAGCACCAAATCCCCCTCCTGAAAGGTTCTGGTCCTAACCCGACGGCTGTGGTAACGGCGAAGATCTTGCTGGTAAATCGCTGAACGGGCAGCTGCTAAGTCACGTTCCTCATCCAACAAGTCAAGAGCGTTCTGCCGTGCCTGCTCGTTGTCCGCTTCAACATATGCTGCCACACGAGGTGAGTCATGGCGTATATCACTTGGGAGAACCGCCTCTGCTCTATAGACCATAAAGAACGGCGTAAACCCCGTGGACCTGTTAGGGGTGGTGTTGATGCTCCATAATACAGACGGTAGCTCCTCCACCCAACAACCCGGCGTCCTTTGCAAAGGGACCAGAAGCCGGGGTTTGATACCTCTCAAGATCTCTTGGTTCGCTCGTTCTGCCTGACCATTAGACTGTGGGTGCGCTACCGAAGAAACATCAAGCCGTATATGCTCCCGTGCACAGAACTCTTTCATGGCCCCCTTGGATAGATTGGTACCATTATCTGTGATGATGCTGTGTGGAAAGCCAAACCGGAAGATCACCTTCTTTATAAACCGAACCGCCGTGGCAGCATCACACTTACTGACAGGTTCTGCCTCCACCCACTTTGTAAATTTGTCAACCGCCACCAGTAGGTGGGTCTTCTTATCTTTGGAACGCTTAAAAGGCCCAACCATATCAAGCCCCCAAGTCGCAAACGGCCAAGTGATTGGAATCATCCTCAATTCTTGAGCCGGTATGTGTGCTCGTCTGGAAAATTTCTGGCAACCATCACATAACCTGACCAGGTCTTCTGCATCAGCATGAGCAGTTAACCAGTAGAAACCGTGGCGGAACGCTTTAGCCACCAATGATTTTTAACCGGCGTGGTGGCCGCAATCCCCTTCATGTATTTCTCGTAATATCTCGCACCCCTCCTTAGGGGATACGCACCGTTGCAGCGCTCCTGACACGCTGCGATGATGTAACTCTCCTTTGAAAATGGTCATAGACTTGGACCGTCGTACTATCTGTCGAGCCAAGCTTTCATCTTCTGGCAACTCACCCCGGTTCATATATGCCAGATAAGGGAGCGTCCAATCCGGGGTGATGTGAAGAGCCGCCACTAATTGAGCCTCCGGATCAGGAACAGCCAACTCCAGCTCACCGGGCAGCTGTACCGATGGGTGATGCAATACATCCAAGAAAACATTGGGTGGGACCGGTTTACGCTGAGAGCCCAAGCGGCTTAAAGCGTCCGCTGCCTCATTCTTTCTGCGGTCCACATGATCCACTTGATAGCCTTTGAAATGCCCAGCCACCATATCCACTTCACGTCGGTATGCAGCCATGAGCGGATCCTTAGAATCCCAGGTGCCAGATACCTGCTGAGCCACCAGATCCGAATCACCAAAGCACCTAACTCTGCTCAGATTCATCTCTTTAGCCATCCGAAGACCATGAAGCAAGGCTTCATACTCAGCCGCATTATTTGTACAGGGGAACATTAAACGGAGGACATAACAAAACTTATCTCCTCGTGGGGAAGTTAAAACGACTCCAGCCCCCGAGCCTTCCAATTGCCTGGACCCGTCAAAATGAATAGTCCAATAGGTGTTATCTGGCTTCTCCTCAGGCGCTTGTAACTCTGTCCAATCGTTTATGAAGTCGACAAGTGCTTGTGACTTTATAGCCGTCCGGGGCACGTATCTTAAACCGTGCGGCCCAAGCTCGATAGCCCACTTAGCAATCCGACCGGTCGCCTCCCGGTTCTGTATGATGTCACCCAAAGGAGCAGAACTGACCACCGTGATGGGGTGTCCTTGAAAATATTGCCTCAGCTTCCGGCTTGCCATAAAAACACCATATACCAGCTTCTGCCAATGCGGATACCTTTGTTTGGACTCGATAAGTACTTCACTGATATAGTAAACCGGTCGCTGAATCGGATGTTCCTTTCCAGCCTCCTTTCGTTCTACCACCATCGCCACACTAACCGCTCTGGCATTCGCAGCAACATATAACAGGAGTGGCTCTTTATCTACAGGGGCTGCCAAAACTGGCGGATTGACTAGCTGCCGCTTCAAGTCCTCAAACGCTTTATCCGCCTCCGCACTCCAGACAAATTGATCCGTCTTCTTGAGCATTTGATACAAGGGGATCGCCTTTTCACCGAGGCGACTGATGAACCGGCTTAACGCTGCAATCCGTCCGGCCATGCGCTGAACATCATTGACGCATTTCGGTTTGGCCAGGGAGGTGATGGCTGTGATCTTTTCCGGATTAGCCTCAATTCCTCTATGGGATACTAAAAACCCCAACAACTTGCCTGCAGGCACACCAAAAACACATTTCGCCGGGTTGAGCATCATTTGGTACACTCTCAAGTTATCGAAGGTCTCCTTCAAATCGTCAACCAGGGTCTCCTTCTTTCGTGACTTGACCACAATATCATCCACATAAGCATGCACATTACGACCAATCTGCTCGTGGAGGCAATTTTGCACACATCGTTGATAAGTAGCCTGCGCACTCTTAAGCCCGAAGGGCATAGACACATAGCAGAAGGCTCCAAAGGGAGTAATGAACGCCGTCTTCTCCTGGTCCTTAACTGCCATCTTGATCTGGTGATAACCCGAATAGGCATCCAAAAAACTCAAACGCTCACAACCCGCCGTAGCATCAATAATCTGATCAATCCGGGGGAGAGCAAAAGGATCTGCTGGACAAGCTTTATTCAAGTCTGTGTAATCCACACACATGCGCCAGGTGCCGTTTTTCTTAAGAACCAGCACCGGATTAGCAAGCCATTCGGGATGAAAAACCTCGACGATAAAACCAGCTGCCAGGAGCCTGGCCACTTCCTCACCAATCGCTTTACGTCTTTCTTCGTTAAACCGCCGTAAGAACTGCTTTACCGGTTTATACTTAGGATCCACATTAAGGGTGTGCTCAGCGAGTTGCCTCGGTACACCAGGCATGTCAGACGGCTTCCATGCAAAGATGTCCCGATTCTCACGGATGAACTCGATGAGCGCGCTTTCCTATTTTGGATCCAAGTTTGCACTGATGCTGAACTGCTTGGATGAATCGCCAGGCACGAAGTCAACAAGCTTAGTTTCGGCCGCTGATTTGAACTTCAAGGCCGGATCATGGTCCGTAGTTGGCTTTTTTAATGAAGTCATATCCTCCGGATCAACACTGTCTTTGTACTGCTTTAGCTCCTCCGTAGCGCAAACCGATTCTGCATAAGTCGCATCTCCTTCCTCGCATTCCAAAGCGATTCGACGGCTGCCATGAACCGTTATAGTGCCCTTGTAACCCGGCATCTTAAGTTGCAGATACACGTAGCAGGGCCGTGCCATAAATTTCGCATAGGCTGGCCGTCCGAACAAAGCGTGGTACGGACTTTGGATTTTAACCACTTCGAACGTCAGCGTCTCTGATCTGGAATCGTGACTATCGCCAAAGACCACTTCAAGGGCTATCTTACCGACCGGATATGCAGACTTGCCAGGCACCACCCCGTGGAACACGGTATGGGTCGGTTTGAGATCCTTATCCACCAGTCCCATACGACGGAAGGTCTCATAATACAAGATGTTAATGCTGCTCCCTCCGTCCATGAGCACCTTGGTGAGCTTATAACCTCCCACCTGAGGCGCTACCACCAGTGCTAACTGACCCGGATTATAAACCCTGGGAGGATGATCTTCTCGGCTCCATATGATAGGCTGTTCCGACCAACGCAGATAGTGAGGCGTGGCCGGTTCAACAGCACTGACTGCCCGCCTCTGAAGCTTTCTATCTCGTTTATCCAAGCTTGTAGTAAAGACATGATACTGTCCACCACTCAACTGTTTCGGGTTGTTCTGATAACCTGATTGCTGCTGTTCGTAACCACTTTGATTACTTTGATTATTTCGGCTGTCCTGTCCGCCCGGATTACCCTGGAACCCTGGACCGGAATTTCCGCCACCGTATCCTGATCCGGAACCTGAACCCCCGCCGGAGCTGTGATCATATTGGAAAGTGTTTGAGCTTTTGAACTCCTTCATGATATAACAATCCTTCCAAAGATGGGCTGCTGGTTCCTCCTTTGTTCCGTGCTTCGGACAGGGCTGGTTTAAGAAAAAGCTCAAACGCTCCGGATTAGGACCGGGATGTGCGCGGAAACTTGGCTGTTTCCCCTTACGCCGCTGGCCTTTATCCTGTGCACTTGTGCTGGCCACCAAGTCCATGCTCCCGTCCGGTTTACGCTTTCCTCCGCCTCCATTACCTGCCGGCCGATGTTGCTGGCCTTTGGTGTTGCTATTCTTCTTTCCCTTCCCTGCTTTGTCATCACCAGAGTCAGGATCCTTGGTACTGTCAGAATCCGCATACTTCACTAAAGCGGTCATGAACGTTCCTATATCTGTACAATCACGCTTCATCCGGCCCAGCTTTAGCTTCAAAGGGCCAAACCGACAGTTGCTTTCCAACAGCACCACGGCGGTGTCTGCGTTGATGCGATCTGACGAGTGCAAAACTTCTGAGACCCGCCGTACCCAATGCGTAGTTGACTCCCCTTCTTGCTGAACGCAGGCTGCTAGGTCAACTATCGACATTGGCTGTTTGCACGTGTCCTTGAAATTCTTGATAAACCGGGCGCGCAATTGGGCCCATGAACTAATTGAATTAGGCGGTAAGCTCTTTAGCCAAGTCCGGGCCGTTCCTTCTAACATCATAGTAAAATACTTGGCACACGCCGTGTCATCCACATCCAGCATCTCCATAGCCATTTCATAGCTCTCCACCCATGTCTCCGGAGGCTGATCTGCCGTGTAGTTTGGTACCTTGCGGGGGCCCTTGAAGTCTTTGGGTAGGCGTACGTTGCGTAAAGCGGGAACAAGGCACGGTACTCCCAAAGAACTGGAGACCACCCCCGGTTCAATCGTAGCCGCTGGGAAGATAGGTGTAAGCTGACGAGCCTGATGCTGCGCTGCTATTCCGGCCTCCCGCGCACGGGTGCGATCCACACTCTCCTGAGCATCGTCGACGCCTGCCGGGTTGTTGCCGCGGAGCGCTTCACGCCTGGCATTGCTTGAAACAGCCGGCTCCTCCATACGCCTACTATGGCTCCTGCTGGGGCGAGGGGTGGAGTGAATCCGATCACGGCTTTGTGAATATGCTTCTTGTTGGGCCAACGCGGTCCTAAGGAGCTCCTTGACCCGGCGTGTCTCTACGTCCTGCGGTGAATCGCCTTCGATCGGAATGGCTTCCAGCCGAGCTGCCGCCGCGACGAGGTTATCCATCGGGTTGGAATAATGACCTGACGGTGTTGGCACGGCCGGTGGTGTACCAGTGTTGTGACGAGGCAGGCTTATTATCCGGTGCTGAACCGGGGCGCCAACTGTCGCCTCCGCACGGTTTACCCCCGGGGTGTTGAAGAGATTTCGGGCGTCGAGGGCTGCAGGCAATCGAGATCGGGATTTCCTCTTCAGGACTTCCTGAGACGCATTCTGGTCCATCATGAGCCTGTAAGCCTGTGCATCCAAAGCGGCGCGCTCCGCCATCATCCTGATCTCTTCTGCTGCCAGCTCCGCTTTAGCTTGAGTGATCTGCTCTCTCACCTTGGCAATCTCAGCATTATGAACCTCCTGATCCACCGGGTTGGCTTCCGCCATGAGCGCTGCCAGTGCGTCAAACAGGTCTGACAAAACTTGGGCTGGTGAACCCGTAGGGCCTCCCGCCCGCGCAGCCGTTGCTGCTGCCGATCCGGAGATCGCTGCCGCTGCAGTTGATGATCGTGGCGCCGCCTGTGTTCCAGCCATGAAGATCCCAACCCGATAGGGCAGATCAGAGGGGTCCGGAATACTGTTGCCATCGGAGCCGCCCCCAATCCGATCATCTTGTAGCTGGTAAAGAGATTCGGTCTCCCCGGTCGACGTTTCATCGCCGGAGTAGATGGCGGTTTCGTCACCAGATTCAGATCCTTCCTCGTAGCTTCCCCCGTGGATGACTCCCACGAAGGCGTGCTTCCTGGTCGGTTTAGCCAGGGTCGATTTCGTGCACTGAGCTATCTCGACGAGGTCGGCGCAGACGCCTAACTCGGGGCCCGGTTCTCCGATCTTGCCGATGAAAACATGGATGCCGCCAAAGGGGACCCGGTACCCGTACTCGATCGAGCCGGCGTCGGGGCCCCAGCCTGTGCTGTCGATGTAGAGTTTTCCGCGGCGGCTCTTGGTCATCCGTCCCACAGCGTAACCCTCGAGTCCTTCAAAGCGGCCCTCCAAAAACTTGAAACCATCTCGCGATAGCCCCACGGTGGGCGCCAACTGTCGTGGGTTTGTCACGGCAGATGTCCTAGTCATAGGACTTAGTCGTGGAGCCATCGCAACGGGTTAGTTTGAAGGGGTTAAAAGTGGACACAAGGACACAGTTTTATACTAGTTCGGCCCCTTCGATGAAGGTAAAAGCCTACGTCTAGTTGTGATGGGATGGATGGGTTTCGAGGGCTTAGGGAGCAATAAGCTTCGCCTAAACCTCGAGTTCTTCTTCTCTGTCCAAACCGCCGTCGGGTCGTCCCCTTATATACACGGGTGACGCCCGTCGGTCTGCAAAGTCCCGACCTCCGGCTTATAAACGTGCCCGGGTCGGTCTCTCTATTCCTAACTTACAATACAAGTTTACCCCAGGCCGGTTTACACCGTAAACCTTTAAACCGATTACAGGCCTTGGGCCCTTCTATTTCTCCTTGGGCTTTAACATCTCGGGTCTATTGACGGAGGTAACCCGGGCCCTGCAGGCCGGTTTACCCCAGATAGCAATATCCCCAACAGAGGTCATCATGGAGCCCAAGACGGCGTCATCACCAGTGCTTTTGGCAGCCGAAGACCACCTTTGGTCAGGATAACTTGTACTAGATGTTCCCCTTCAAAATGGCCAATTGTTGGCGCCCTTCCCGCTAATTTTTTGGGGAGAGGCCCAGGGCCTCTATAAATAGATCTAGCCACCATAGAGTAGAGGCATCAGATAGAGCCCTAGCACACAGAGTGTAACGCCCCAGATGTAACTTGCCATATTTGTAATCCAACTCTTGCCATTTCCGGCTATGTGTTATGATATTCCCTCCGTGGTTGGGTTCTCTCCGTTTTGCATTTTGGTCATGTCATGCATTTCATATCATGTCATCATGTGCATCGCATTCGCATACGCGTTCGTCTCATAAATCCGAGCATCTTTCCCGTTGTCCGTTTTGCAATCCGGCGCTCCTATGTCTCTCGGCGTCCCCTTTTACATTTCTTCGTGAGCGGGTATTAAACATTCTCGGAATGGACCGAGGTTTGACATGTGGCCTTGGTATAACACCGGTAGACCGCCTGTCAAGTTTCGGGTCAATCGGAGTTCGTTTGGTACTTCAACGGTTAACCGGGTAACCGTGAAGGCCTCGTGTGTGTTGCAGCCCAACACCCCTTCAAAACAGCCCATTAACCCATCTAAGTCACTCCCATGTCCTCCGCCGTTCGATCACGATCACGTGGGCGAAAACCGCACTCCGTTTGGAGCCTCCTAGCTCCTCCTATCTATAAAAATACCCCCCCCCCCCCGTCCAAATCTAAGAGAGGCACCCCGAAACCCTAATCCCTCCTCGAAATCCGCGCCCGCACAGTGCTCCGCCGCCACCTGTCCCGCCGCCGGCGCGCCCTGGCCAGTGGGAGCGTGCCACGTGGCGCTCCAGCTTCCCCGCCGCCGCCAGCCCGCCGGGGCCCGAGGTCGGCCCGCCCCGGCCGCATCTGGGCCGCGCTCCCGCGCCTCCTCCGCCGCCAGCGTCGTCCGCCCGCCGCCGCCTCGCTCGCGCCGCCGCCGCCCCTCTCCCGCACCGCGCCGCTGCAGCCCGCCGGCCGGCGCCGCCGCCCGCCGCCTCCCGCGGTCGCCGCCGACGCCGGGATCCGCAGCCCGCGGATCCCGAGGATCCCCGCGCCGGATCCGGCCTCCGCCGCCCGGATCCGAGGATCCCCGCCTCCGACAGCCTCCTCCGACTACTCCGGCGAGCCGCCGCCGCCAGCTCTCGGCCATCCTCGATTTCCGTGCCCGACGGTTGACTTTCTCCTCGCTCCTCGATTTCTCTAAGTCTTTAAGTTTTGCATCATCATCCAATGTTCCCAGTGCCATAACTTTGCATATGTAGCACCGTTTCGCACGTATAATATGTCGCTTTGTTCGCCTCGAAGAGTACATCATTTTGTTCCATTGCATCATTTTCATTTGAAGTCATCTTGATGCCCGAAATTCTGTTAGAAGAGGGCTAGTTGATGTTAGTTGCTGGTTCTTATCTGAACATGCACTTTTGTCATTTTTGCCATGATTGATGTGTACCTCCTATGGAGTTGAGTCCTACATGAGTTTTGTAACATGCCATGTTATCTATCCAGAGGATTTTGCCATGTATTTTTGTGATCTATGTGGTGACTAGCACAAGCATGCAAACTAGGTCACTTGATGTTGCTGATTTCAGAGACTTAGTGATTTCACTAAGTCCCTGACTGCTGTTATTCTCATGCCATGTGTTCATGTTGTTTCCGAGAGATCTATGCATAATTTGAGTATGATCAGTAAGGGAGTTTTGAACTTGAGTATTTGCTCTATCCATCCATGCCTTTGTTTGCAATTATGGAGTGCCATAGCTTGAGTCAATCGAGCTCTACTTGTGCTTCAAAATGTTGCTGGCAGATTGTTTACATGTTATTCGATTTTGCCAAGCTTGGTGTAGTTGATCCTTGCATGATATGATGTTATTCTTGCCATGTCTAGTTACTATGCCATGTCTTCTTGATGTATGTATGCTTAGTTCATCATGGAATGCTCTGTAGCGAGTGCATCGAGCTCACGAACATGCCTAGTCGTTATCTGTTTTTGACATGTCCAGTTAAGTCTGAAACCTGTAACGAAACTTGCTTATTTGACATGGGTGTAATCATGTTTTCTGGTCCTTTTTGGCTTATGATCAGTAAGAGACTTTTTCCAAGTGCTATGATTATATTCATGCCATGCCTTACTTTGCTATGTTCTGAACCTGTAGCATGTTATTTCATTGCTCTGAACATGTCAGCCTGATGTTAGTTTCTGCTATGTTGATATTTTCACTAAGTCTGTGAACCTGTTATGTTTTGCACTTTTGCCATGATTGTTTGGACCTGTTTTGATGTGATTGAGCCGTAGCTCAGTGTTCATCTTTTGTCGTGCATCTTGTTTATATTACTGTCATATGCTTTTTTGCCATGTTTGGGTGCAGTAGCTTAATTATTTGTTGCTTGCTAAGTAGCATCATGCTGTTTATGGAAGTTTCGTGTCATTCTTGTATTGCTTGCCATTTGCAAACCGTGCATCCGATTCCGGTGATCTTTATATCGATTTCAACCGAAATCACCTCATCTATCCAGTGGCATGCTTCGTTAGCCAAGATTATGCCCTGTTCATCCTTGTCCTTCCGGAGCATGCATTCGCATTGCATATCACCTCTCGCATATCATGCCATGTTTTGCATCATGTTGCTTGCGCATTGCATCGTGGTTGATATTGGTTCCTTTGCTTGTTCTCTTGTCTTGGGTAGAGCCGGCAGACGAGTACGTGAACGAGGATTCCGTTGAGAACGCTTTCGAGGACCAAGCTTTCGACAACTCTGAGAACCTTGCAGGCAAGATGACCATACCCTCGAAATCACTTCTATCTTTGCTCGCTAGATTGCTCGCTCTTTTGCTATGCCTATGCTGCGATACCTACCACTTGCTATATCATGCCTCCTATATTGCCATGTCAGCCCCTAACCATCCATGTCCTAGCAAACCGTTGTTTGGCTATGTTACTGCTTTGCTCAGCCCCTCTTATAGCGTTGTTAGTTGCAGGTGAAGATGAAGTTTGTTCCTTGTTGGAAGTTTGGACTTGTTGTTCCTTGTTGGAACATGTTTACTTGTTGGGATATCACAATACCTCTTATTTAATTAATTCATCTATATACTTGGTAAAGGGTGGAAGGCTCGGCCTTATGCCTGGTGTTTTGTTCCAGTCTTGCCACCCTAGTTTCCGTCATACCGGTGTTATGTTCCCGGAGTTTGCGTTCCTTACACGGTTGGGTGATTTATGGGACCCCCTTGACAGTTCGCTTTGAATAAGACTTTTCCAGCAAGGCCCAACATTGGTTTTACCATTTGCCACCTAGCCTTTTTCCCTTGGGTTCTGCAGACTCAAGGGTCATCTTTATTTTAACCCCCGGGCCAGTTCTCCTTCGATTGCTGGTCCAAACCGTCAGCCGCCGGTGGCCACCAGGGGCAACTCTGGGCTCGCCTATCGGAAGTTTGGACAATCCGGATGTGCCCTGAGACCGAGATATGTGCAGCTCCTATCAGGATTTGTCGGCACAATCGGGCGGCTTTGCTGGACTTGTTTTATTGCTGTTGAAATGTCTTGTAGTCCGGGATTCCGAGATTGATCGGGTCTTCCCGGTAGAAGGAATATCCTTCGTTGACCGTGAGAGCTTATCATGGGCTAAGTTGGGACACCCCTGCAGGGTATTATCTTTCGAAAGCCGTGCCCGCGGTTATGAGGCAGATGGGAATTTGTTGATGTCCGGTTGTAGAAAACCCGAAGTTGACCTTAACTAAAACACATCAACCGCGTGTGTAACCGTGATGGTCTCTTCTCGGCGGGGTCCGAGAAGTGAACACGGTTGTTGGAGTTATGCCTGACGTAGGTTGTTTCAGGATCACTTCTTGATCATTTCTAGTTTCTCGACCGTGCCTTGCCTTCTCTTCTCGCTCTCTTTTGCGCTGTAGCCACCATATGCTAGTCGCTTGCTGCAGCTCCACCTCACAAACCCCTTTTCCCACCTTTAAGCTTAAATAGTCTTGATCTCGCGGGTGTGAGATTGCTGAGTCCCCGTGACTCACAGATATTATCACCACAGTTGCAGGTACCAACGATGCCAGTGCAGATGACGCGACCGAGCTCACTTGGGAGTTCGATGAGGAACGTGGTCGTTACTATGTTTCTTTTCCAGATGATCAGTAGTGGAGCCCAGTTGGGTGATCCGGGGATCTGTTTAGCATTTGGGGTAGTCTTCTTTCATTTTGGTGCCGTAGACGGACCTTGAGTGTAATCTGTATGATGGATGTTATTTATGTACTTGTGTGAAGTGGCGATTGTAAGCCAACTATGTATCTTTTCCCTTATTTATTACATGGATTGTGTGAAGATTACCTCACTTGCGACATTGCTTTCAATGCGGTTATGCCTCTAAGTCGTGCCTCAACACGTGGGAGATATAGCCGCATCGAGGGCGTTACAAGTTGGTAATCAGAGCCTTTCCCCGACCTTAGGAGCCCCCACTGTTTGATCGTCTTTAGTGGCCGAGTTGTGTCTAGAAAAATGTTTTGAGTCATTTAGGAATTATATATCGGAGAGTTTAGGAATTCTTTTTACTTCCCAGTCCCTTCGACCTTCTGGTAAGGCATCCTGACATAGAGTTTTGACTCTTCTCTTCTCAAATTTCACTAAAAAAAATTTTAGGATCACGCGGGTATATTACAATCGTTCCGATGGTTTTATGATGACAACATTGTCTTGGTTGCCTCCTGACATTTAGGGGTTGTGGCAGTGTCCCGGGGAGTTGAGCTCCGAGGTGTTGTTGTCATAATTTTATCGTTGCGGTTTTGGAATACCTGAGTTTAGTACGCCGACATCGAAAATCTCTTTTGTACAGTTGTTGGTGAGATAACCCTGATAGCCCAGTACTGTGGCGAGTGCGGGGGTGTTGCCATGACTTGTATAACGGATGTGTTTTCGAAGGTTGAGGTAGACGATTTCCGAAAGTTTCTTGGTTATGTGTTGAAGGATGGATAAAGCTGGTTGTAGGATTTGCTAGTTTGGGTGAGATATTATGCTTCCCCTGTATCCCCAACACCTGATTGCATAACCAGAAAGTTTCGGGAGTTTATAAGTGGGAATTCTTGTAGCTTTAGTATTTCTTCCACAGATATTTGGTTTGTGATTGGGTAATCCTTACCAAGTATTTGTTCACATACGTACCTTGTTGGTTTTATTCCATACCATGTTCTAAGTGGCTTCTCAGCTTATGGAAGTGTGATATTTTACACTGGAATTCATTCGTTCATTCTCGTTCGAATGTTAATTGTGAAGACTATATGTTGCAATTTCGTTCCTTTGATTCAGCCTCAATATATCTCTGTCAAGATGCTAATGGATGTCACCCTCTTCAGGATGGCTCCACCAACGCGTCAGAATCCGGAACGCAATGAAGGAAATCAGGCTAACCCTCCGCCACCACCTCCGCCTCCGGAAGCATGGCAAGCCTTGATGACTGCCACAAATGCCAATGCTCAGATTTTGATTCAGCTCTTGCAAGATCGCAACCAAGGGCAAGCTAATCAAGAGAATCAAGGCCAAGGCAACAATCAGCCGCACTTCGCTTCACTGAACCAGTTTCTTGCTAATCAGCCAAAGACCTTCAGCTACTGTGTCGAGGCCACAGACGCCGATGATTGGCTCGTGGACATTAGCAAGCATTTTGAGTGCAGCAATGTGAGACCTGAGGACTTTGTCAAGTTTGCCTCTTTTCAACTCAAAGATCAAGCTGCTGAGTGGTTCCAGCAATACAAAGATTCCAGAGGAGGTCGTGTGATCACTTGGGATGATTTCCGCCATGACTTCAAAGCACACCACATTCCGGAAAGTGTTGTTGAGCTTAAGCGTGAGGAATTCCGCAATCTCAAGCAAGGCACCATGTCTGTCTATCAATACAACACTCAGTTCCAGAAGCTCTCTCTCGTTTTGCAAGGCAAGACATTCCTGATGAGAAGAGTATGATCTACCAGTTCAGGCGCAGTCTCAGAGAAGATCTGCAACTTGCTCTCGTGCTTTTCGAGCCATTAAAGTATGATGAATTCTACAACATGGCACTGAAACAAGAAGCTGCTCAGCTCAAGTGTGAGGCTTCTAAGAAGAGAGTCAGAGACGCAGTTCAGTCTTCTTCTTCTTCACTTGTGGCAGCTAAGCAACAGAAGTTCTGGTTGCCTCCTCCTCCTCCGTTCCGTCAGCCTTATCAGCAGAAGAACTCAAGTGGTCGTGGATCTTCCCACCCACCCAACCCTGGTTTTCAGAACAAGTCTCAGAATCAAGCTCCAAGGCCAAGTGCTCCTTATCATCGTCCACTCTCAGAGGTGACTTGTAACAAATGTCAGCAGAAGGGTCACTATGCGAACAAGTGCTTCAATCAAAGGCGCCTTCCGCCTCCTCCTCCTGTGAAATCTTCCAGCAATGCAGTGGTCAAGCATAATTCCAAGTATGCCAAGGTGAACATGATGAACGCAGCTCAAGCAGAGGATTCTTCTGAAGTGATCATGGGTAACCTTCCTGTTAATGATATTCCTGCTAAAGTCTTATTCGATACTGGTGCATCACATTGTTTCATCTCAAAGCCTTTTGCATCGATGCATGAATTGCCTATCCAAGGTTTGCCTAAATCCTTATTAGTTGTCTCTCCGGCTAAATGCATGAACGCAAGTTATATGGTTCCGGATGTCTCTATCAAGATGGGCGACTATAAATTTCTGTCTTCTCCAATGGTGCTTGGTGATTCTGATATTGATCTTATTCTCGGGATGGACTGGCTTTCTAAGCACAAGGCTCAGCTTGAGTGTGCTGCCAGGGAAATCAAATTGACTCACTCTTCTAACGATGTGATCATCTATGCTTCTCGCGATGATACCATTCGGTTGTTTTCTCTCAATGAGATGGGTGAAATGGAGGCTATCTCTCAGATTCCAGTCGTTTGTGAGTACCAAGATGTTTTTCCAGAAGAGCTTCCGGGTATGCCTCCCCGTCGGCCAGTTGAATTCGGTATTGATCTTGAGCCTGGCACGGAACCCGTTTGCAAGCGTCCTTACAAGCTTGGACCAGATGAGCTCAAGGAATTAAAGATTCAACTCGATAAACAAGAACGTCTGGGTCTGATCAGACCGAGTTCTTCTCCGTGGGGTTGTGGTGTTCTTTTTGTCAAGAAGAAGGATGGCACGGACCGACTTTGCGTCGATTACCGTCCATTGAACAAGAAGACTATCAAGAACAAGTACCCACTTCCCAACATCAATGAGCTATTTGAGCAACTCAAAGGTGCTAAGGTGTTCTCCAAGCTTGACCTTCGTATGGGTTATCATCAGATTCGCATTCATGAAGAAGATATTCCCAAGACAGCATTCAGAACAAGCTTTGGTTCTGATGAATATACTGTCATGTCTTTCGGCCTCGTCAATGCTCCTCCATATTTCACTCGCTTGATGAATTTCATCTTCAACCCCTACATCAACGAATTTGTCTTGGTCTATCTTGATGATATTTTGGTCTTCTCCAAGAATAAGAAGGATCATGCCGAACATTTGCGATTGGTACTCGACAAGCTCAGGGAATATCAATTATATGCGAAGTTCTCCAAATGTAAATTCTGGCTTGATGAAGTTCTTTATCTTGGCCATATCATCTCTGCCAAGGGCATCGCCGTTAATCCAGAGAGGGTGTCTGCAGTTTTGAATTGGAATCCTCCTCAGAACGTCAAGCAGCTTCGCAGTTTTCTTGGACTTGCAAGCTATTGCCGAAGATTCGTTGAGAATTTCTCCAAGATTGCTAAGCCTCTTTCCAACCTCCTCCAAAAGCATGTGAAATATGTCTGGTCTCCTGAGTGTGACGTTGCTTTCAACACTCTCAAAGAGAAACTCGTCACTGCTCCAGTTTTGACTCCTCCTGATGAATCCAAGCCTTATGAAGTATTCTGTGATGCTTCTCTTCAGGGCCTCGGTGCTGTGTTAATGCAAGAGAAGAAGGTTGTTGCCTATACCTCTCGCCAGTTGAAGCCCAATGAAAGGAACTACCCCACTCACGATCTTGAGTTGGCGGCAGTTGTCCACGCACTAATAACATGGAGACATCTCCTGTTGGGAAGGAAAGTGGACATTTTCACAGATCACAAGAGTCTCAAGTATATCTTCACTCAGCCTCATCTCAACCTCAGGCAAACTCGATGGGTCGAAATGATTCAAGAGTATAATCCGAGTATTGAATATACTCCAGGCAAGGCTAATGTGATTGTAGACGCTTTGAGCAGAAAGGCTTACTGCAACAGCTTAATCCTCAAGCCTTTTCAACCGGATCTCTGTGAGGCTTTTCGCAAGTTGAATCTCCAAGTTGTTCCTCAAGGTGTTCTTGCCAACCTCATTGTCTCTCCTACTTTGGAAGATCAGATTCGTGAGGCTCAATTGTTGGATACCATGGTGAAGAAGGTGAAACGTGGTATTGAAAAGAGCATCCCCAAATACAAGTGCTATCGAGTTGATGACAGAGATACTCTTTTCTTCGAGGACCGGATCGTGGTTCCAAAGGGTGATCTTCGTAAAGTTATTATGAACGAAGCGCACAATTCTCTTCTGTCTATTCATCCTGGAAGTTCGAAGATGTACCATGACCTCAAGCAGTCGTATTGGTGGACTCGAATGAAGCGTGAGATCGCTCAATTCGTGAATGAGTGTGATGTCTGCAGAAGGGTGAAAGCAGAACACCAACGACCAGCTGGTCTTCTCCAACCTCTTGCTATTCCAGAATGGAAGTTTGATCATATCGAAATGGACTTCCTGACTGGTTTTCCTAAGTCTAAGCGTGGAAATGATGCTATCTTCGTCGTCATCGACAAGCTCACCAAAGTGGCTCATTTTCTTCCTATCAAAGAGTCTATCACAGCAGCGCAGCTGGCAGAGCTCTACACCTCCAGAATTGTCTCCTTGCATGGCATTCCACAGTTGATCTCTTCAGACCGTGGCAGCATCTTTACCTCCAAGTTTTGGGATTCTTTTCAGAAGGCCATGGGCACCAACATTCGCTTCAGCACAGCGTTCCACCCTCAGACTAGTGGACAAGTCGAGCGTGTCAATCAAATTCTTGAAGATATGCTCAGAGCCTGTGTTATCTCTTTCGGCATGAAGTGGGAGGATTGTCTTCCTTATGTTGAGTTCTCTTACAACAACAGTTTTCAAGCCAGTTCGGGCAAAGCCCCATTCGAGAATCTCTATGGCAGAAAGTGCCGTACTCCTCTCAACTGGTCTGAAACCGGTGAACGCCAATTGCTCGGCAATGATTTGATCTCAGAGGCTGAGGCCATGTGCAAGGTGATTCGTGAGAACCTCAAAGCCGCGCAGTCGCGCCAGAAGAGCTATTACGACAGCAAACACCGAGATGTGGCATTCGAGATCGGAGACCATGTTTACCTCCATGTCTCGCCAATGAAAGGAACTCGTCGCTTCGGTATCAAGGGGAAACTTGCTCCGCGATACGTGGGTCCCTTCAAGATCATCGGGAAACGAGGCGATCTCGCCTATCAACTTGAGCTCCCCTCCAACTTTGCAAATGTGCACGATGTCTTCCACGTGTCACAGCTTCGCAAGTGCTTCAAGACGCCTGAGCCCACCATCAACTTCGAAGAGATTGATCTTCAAGAAGATTTGTCCTATCATGAGCACCCAGTTGCTATTCTTGAAACAACTGAGCGCAAGACTCGCAACAAGTCAATCAAATTCCTCAAAGTAAAATGGTCACATCATTCAGACCGAGAGGCCACATGGGAGCGTGAAGACCACCTACGTTCCGAGTATCCGGAGTTCTTTCAGTCCTAGATCTCGGGACGAGATCCTCTCGTAGTGGTGGTGTGTTGTAACGCCCCAGATGTAACTTGCCATATTTGTAATCCAACTCTTGCCATTTCCGGCTATGTGTTATGATATTCCCTCCGTGGTTGGGTTCTCTCCGTTTTGCATTTTGGTCATGTCATGCATTTCATATCATGTCATCATGTGCATCGCATTCGCATACGCGTTCGTCTCATAAATCCGAGCATCTTTCCCGTTGTCCGTTTTGCAATCCGGCGCTCCTATGTCTCTCGGCGTCCCCTTTTACATTTCTTCGTGAGCGGGTATTAAACATTCTCGGAATGGACCGAGGTTTGACATGTGGCCTTGGTATAACACCGGTAGACCGCCTGTCAAGTTTCGGGTCAATCGGAGTTCGTTTGGTACTCCAACGGTTAACCGGGTAACCGTGAAGGCCTCGTGTGTGTTGCAGCCCAACACCCCTTCAAAACAGCCCATTAACCCATCTAAGTCACTCCCATGTCCTCCGCCGTTCGATCACGATCACGTGGGCGAAAACCGCACTCCGTTTGGAGCCTCCTAGCTCCTCCTATCTATAAAAATGCCTCCCCCGTCCAAATCTAAGAGAGGCACCCCGAAACCCTAATCCCTCCTCGAAATCCGCGCCCGCACAGTGCTCCGCCGCCACCTGTCCCGCCGCCGGCGCGCCCTGGCCAGTGGGAGCGTGCCACGTGGCGCTCCAGCTTCCCCGCCGCCGCCAGCCCGCCGGGGCCCGAGGTCGGCCCGCCCCGGCCGCATCTGGGCCGCGCTCCCGCGCCTCCTCCGCCGCCAGCGTCGTCCGCCCGCCGCCGCCTCGCTCGCGCCGCCGCCGCCCCTCTCCCGCACCGCGCCGCTGCAGCCCGCCGGCCGGCGCCGCCGCCCGCCGCCTCCCGCGGTCGCCGCCGACGCCGGGATCCGCAGCCCGCGGATCCCGAGGATCCCCGCGCCGGATCCGGCCTCCGCCGCCCGGATCCGAGGATCCCCGCCTCCGACAGCCTCCTCCGACTACTCCGGCGAGCCGCCGCCGCCAGCTCTCGGCCATCCTCGATTTCCGTGCCCGACGGTTGACTTTCTCCTCGCTCCTCGATTTCTCTAAGTCTTTAAGTTTTGCATCATCATCCAATGTTCCCAGTGCCATAACTTTGCATATGTAGCACCGTTTCGCACGTATAATATGTCGCTTTGTTCGCCTCGAAGAGTACATCATTTTGTTCCATTGCATCATTTTCATTTGAAGTCATCTTGATGCCCGAAATTCTGTTAGAAGAGGGCTAGTTGATGTTAGTTGCTGGTTCTTATCTGAACATGCACTTTTGTCATTTTTGCCATGATTGATGTGTACCTCCTATGGAGTTGAGTCCTACATGAGTTTTGTAACATGCCATGTTATCTATCCAGAGGATTTTGCCATGTATTTTTGTGATCTATGTGGTGACTAGCACAAGCATGCAAACTAGGTCACTTGATGTTGCTGATTTCAGAGACTTAGTGATTTCACTAAGTCCCTGACTGCTGTTATTCTCATGCCATGTGTTCATGTTGTTTCCGAGAGATCTATGCATAATTTGAGTATGATCAGTAAGGGAGTTTTGAACTTGAGTATTTGCTCTATCCATCCATGCCTTTGTTTGCAATTATGGAGTGCCATAGCTTGAGTCAATCGAGCTCTACTTTTGCTTCAAAATGTTGCTGGCAGATTGTTTACATGTTATTCGATTTTGCCAAGCTTGGTGTAGTTGATCCTTGCATGATATGATGTTATTCTTGCCATGTCTAGTTACTATGCCATGTCTTCTTGATGTATGTATGCTTAGTTTATCATGGAACGCTCTGTAGCGAGTGCATCGAGCTCACGAACATGCCTAGTCGTTATCTGTTTTTGACATGTCCAGTTAAGTCTGAAACCTGAAACGAAACTTGCTTATTTGACATGGGTGTAATCATGTTTTCTGGTCCTTTTTGGCTTATGATCAGTAAGAGACTTTTTCCAAGTGCTATGAGTATATTCATGCCATGCCTTACTTTGCTATGTTCTGTACCTGTAGCATGTTATTTCATTGCTCTGAACATGTCAGCCTGATGTTAGTTTCTGCTATGTTGATATTTTCACTAAGTCTGTGAACCTGTTATGTTTTGCACTTTTGCCATGATTGTTTGGACCTGTTTTGATGTGATTGAGCCGTAGCTCAGTGTTCATCTTTTGTCGTGCATCTTGTGTATATTACTGTCATATGCTTTGTTGCCATGTTTGGGTGCAGTAGCTTAATTATTTGTTGCTTGCTAAGTAGCATCATGCTGTTTATGGCAGTTTCGTGTCATTCTTGTATTGCTTGCCATTTGCAAACCGTGCATCCGATTCCGGTGATCTTTATATCGATTTCAACCGAAATCACCTCATCTATCCAGTGGCATGCTTGGTTAGCCAAGATTATGCCCTGTTCATCCTTGTCCTTCCGGAGCATGCATTCGCATTGCATATCACCTCTCGCATATCATGCCATGTTTTGCATCATATTGCTTGCGCATTGCATCGTGGTTGATATTGGTTCCTTTGCTTGTTCTCTTGTCTTGGGTAGAGCCGGCAGACGAGTACGTGAACGAGGATTCCGTTGAGAACGCTTTCGAGGACCAAGCTTTCGACAACTCTGAGAACCTTGCAGGCAAGATGACCATACCCTCGAAATCACTTCTATCTTTGCTCGCTAGATTGCTCGCTCTTTTGCTATGCCTATGCTGCGATACCTACCACTTGCTATATCATGCCTCCTATATTGCCATGTCAGCCCCTAACCATCCATGTCCTAGCAAACCGTTGTTTGGCTATGTTACTGCTTTGCTCAGCCCCTCTTATAGCGTTGTTAGTTGCAGGTGAAGATGAAGTTTGTTCCTTGTTGGAAGTTTGGACTTGTTGTTCCTTGTTGGAACATGTTTACTTGTTGGGATATCACAATACCTCTTATTTAATTAATTCATCTATATACTTGGTAAAGGGTGGAAGGCTCGGCCTTATGCCTGGTGTTTTGTTCCAGTCTTGCCACCCTAGTTTCCGTCATACCGGTGTTATGTTCCCGGAGTTTGCGTTCCTTACACGATTGGGTGATTTATGGGACCCCCTTGACAGTTCGCTTTGAATAAGACTTTTCCAGCAAGGCCCAACATTGGTTTTACCATTTGCCACCTAGCCTTTTTCCCTTGGGTTCTGCAGACTCAAGGGTCATCTTTATTTTAACCCCCGGGCCAGTTCTCCTTCGATTGCTGGTCCAAACCGTCAGCCGCCGGTGGCCACCAGGGGCAACTCTGGGCTCGCCTATCGGAAGTTTGGACAATCCGGATGTCCCCTGAGACCGAGATATGTGCAGCTCCTATCAGGATTTGTCGGCACAATCGGGCGGCTTTGCTGGACTTGTTTTATTGCTGTTGAAATGTCTTGTAGTCCGGGATTCCGAGATTGATCGGGTCTTCCCGGTAGAAGGAATATCCTTCGTTGACCGTGAGAGCTTATCATGGGCTAAGTTGGGACACCCCTGCAGGGTATTATCTTTCGAAAGCCGTGCCCGCGGTTATGAGGCAGATGGGAATTTGTTGATGTCCGGTTGTAGAAAACCCGAAGTTGACCTTAACTAAAACACATCAACCGCGTGTGTAACCATGATGGTCTCTTCTCGGCGGGGTCCGGGAAGTGAACACGGTTGTTGGAGTTATGCCTGACGTAGGTTGTTTCAGGATCACTTCTTGATCATTTCTAGTTTCTCGACCGTGCCTTGCCTTCTCTTCTCGCTCTCTTTTGCGCTGTAGCCACCATATGCTAGTCGCTTGCTGCAGCTCCACCTCACAAACCCCTTTTCCCACCTTTAAGCTTAAATAGTCTTGATCTCGCGGGTGTGAGATTGCTGAGTCCCCGTGACTCACAGATATTATCACCACAGTTGCAGGTACCAACGATGCCAGTGCAGATGACGCGACCGAGCTCACTTGGGAGTTCGATGAGGAACG
Organism: Aegilops umbellulata; assembly: GCA_032464435.1. NCBI lineage: Eukaryota > Viridiplantae > Streptophyta > Magnoliopsida > Poales > Poaceae > Aegilops > Aegilops umbellulata. Next base: position 373,944,801 of record CP136056.1, read on the forward strand.
TGGCCGTTACTATGTTTATTTTCCAGATGATCAGTAGTGGAGCCCAGTTGGGTGCTGGGGATCTGTTTAGCATTTGGGGTAGTCTTCTTTCATTTCGGTGCCGTAGTCGGACCTTGAGTGTAATCTGTATGATGGATGTTATTTATGTACTTGTGTGAAGTGGCGATTGTAAGCCAACTATGTATCTTTTCCCTTATTTATTACATGGATTGTGTGAAGATTACCTCACTTGCGACATTGCTTTCAATGCGGTTATGCCTCTAAGTCGTGCCTCGACACGTGGGAGATATAGCCGCATCGAGGGCGTTACACAGAGAGAGAGAGGCGATTGAACTCACCCAAATAGTTCATCGCATCAGTTCAAGAACACCTCTCGCGAGGCTGTTCTTCCCCTATACTGTTCATCATCAGCCCCTGAGGCAATCCACCACACCACACACTGGAGTAGGGTATTACACCACAATGGTGGCCCGAACCAGTATAAATCTCGTGTCCCCTGAGTTGTTCGTCTTTTCCAGCTTAGATCACATGAGGCGATCAGACGTAGATCGGTAGGGGAGAGATCTTCGCGCGCACCCCAGTGTTCGAACCTCAAGGGTCTGCCGGAACCCGAAATCCGACATTTGGCGCGCCAGGTAGGGGTGCGCCGGAGTTTTCCCTCCCGACAACCCGCTCTCCACCAACACCGCGTTTCGCCCTCATGGCGGACGATGCACCGCCCGCTCCGGCCGCCGATGCCATTACTGGGGCTTGGGGGCTCTGAGCCTTGGCCCCCACCTTGCGACAGGTGCAGTGGCCGCGCAAGTTTAAGCCCGAGATGCCGCCGCGTTACAACGGCGCGACGGATCCGCTGGTTTTCCTGCTGGCGTATGAAGAGGCCGTATTAAAAGCCGGGGGCGACGACCGGGTGACGGCCAACTGGTTTCCCATGGCCCTCGCCGGTGCCCCATGCATGTGGCTGCTCCACCTGCCGACGGCCTCCGTGACCTCCTGGGGGGAGCTGCGTGACCTCTTCCTCGCCCGTTATGCCGCACCAGTGCCGCCCGTCGTTGCAGCTCTCCTGGGTGGCTCGCAAGCACCACCCTCGAGCCGCCACATCAAGCCGTTCACCCGCCAGATCAGCACCGCCTCCAAGCGCCGAGAAGCCCCCCCAGGCTAGGTGGCACCCGAGGCCGATCTAACCTTCGACTCGGATGATCACCCCTCCAACCCCATCGGTTCGGGCGCGCTCCTGATGCTGTGCACTCCCACCATCTGCCAAGTGGCCTTCACCAGGACCCTCATCGATGGCGGCGCCGGCCTCAACACGCTCTCGGTGGAGGCCTTCAGCCTCCTCCACGTGCCACTGGAGCGGCTTCAGCCCAGCAGGCGGGGTTGTCAGAATCGCGATTCTGTTGTACGATTCTACGACTTTACGATCCGAATTAACCCCTTTGATTCTACGATTTTGGTTCATAGAATATACGTTTCTTCGATCCTAATAGTGAAGATTATACGATTTGCGATTCTACCATCGGAGCTCCGATCCGATTCAGGATCACGATTCTGACAACCTTGATCAGGCCTTTCTCGGGCGTCGGAATCGGTTCCACCGCCTCCCTGGGACAGATCTGCCTCCCAGTGACCTTCGACACCTACACAACTTCCGCACTGAGCTGGTCGACTTCGACATCGCTCCCATCGACCTCCCCTACAACGCCATCCTCGGCTATCCGGGCTTGGCCCGGTTGATGGCAGCAACTCACCCGGCGTACAACCTCATGAAGATGCCCGGGAGCAGCGGCATACTTACCGTGTCAGGAGACACACGGGACTCGCTGTAGGCGCTCAAGCTTGGTTTCAGAGCGGCCGCGGTGGCGCAGCCCATGAGCCCAAGGGGGCTGCGCCCGCTAAAATGAAGCAGCTATTCACCCAAGACAAGGCGGAAACCAAGCAAGTATTGGTCGACGAGGACGGGTCCACTGACGCCACCTTCACCATAGGAGCCAACCTCGAGCTCGAGCAGGAGAAGGCCTTGGTAAGGTTCCTGCACGCGAACAACAAGGTGTTCGCATGGGAACCAGATTAGTTAGCGGGGGTCCCAAGGGGTGTGATTGAGCATCACCTCAACGTGTGCCCCAACGTGCGCCCCGTGAAGCAGAAGGCGAGGCGACAGTCCACTGAGAAACAAGCTTTCATCGTTCAAGAGACACGGAAGCTAGAAGCAGCAGGAGTTATCCGCGAGGTCCGCTACCCTGATTGGCTGGCGAATCCGGTCGTCGTGCCAAAAAAGGGGGGAAAGGAACGCATGTGTGTCGACTTCACCAACCTCAACAAAGCATGCCCAGAGGATCCATTTCCGCTCCCTTGCATTGACCAGATAGTCGACTCCACCGCAGAGTGCGACCTATTGTGCTTCCTGGATGCTTTCTCGGGCTATCACCAAATCAAGATGGCGGTGGAAGATGTGGAGAAAACGGCTTTCCTGGCCCCATGCGGAGTGTACTGCTATACGTGCATCCCATTCCGGTTGCGCAACGCAGGCGCAACCTTTCAGCGGCTGATGCACATCGCCTTGAGCTGGCAGCTCGGGAGGAACGCTGAAGTTTACGTCGACGACATTGTGGTGAAGTCTCGGGAGGCAAAAACCCTGATACAAGACTAGGAAGAAACTTTTGCGAACCTCAACGAAGTAGACCTGCGGCTCAACCCGGAGAAGTGCGTGTTTGGAGTCCCCTCGGGCAAGCTCCTGGGTTTCCTAGTGTCCCACAGGGGCATCGAGGCCAACCCGGAGAAGGTCAAGGTAGTCGAAGACATGAGCCCACCAAGGACCCTCAAAGAGATGCAGAAGCTCACCGGGCGTGTAAGCGCGCTAGGGCGCTTCATCTCCAAGCTGGGGGAACGAGCACTGCCCTTCTTCAAGCTGATGAAGAAGAAGGGCCCCTTCGAATGGACTGAAGAGGCTGACAAGGCATTCCAAGATCTCAAGAGGTACCTTTACCAGCCCACCAGTGATGGTAGCTCCGCGTCCTCGAGAGCCCCTGGTGCTCTACCTCGGCCACCCCCTACTCCGCTAGCGCAGCCCTGGTGGCGGTTAGGGAGGAGCACCGGACCAAGGCCGCAGCAACCGTCCAAGCTGAAGCAAAGCAAAGCCAAGAGGGCCTCGCCAAGACCACGACCGTGGCTGAAAGGGAACAGCCGCAACAGGAGAACATGCCTGGAGCAGGAAAGGCCACAGCGAGTCACCAAGCACTGGGGCTCTGCCATCTCAGGAGAAGCCTCGGCCTCCGGAGGACTGATACGTCTCCGTCGTATCTACTTTTCCAAACACTTTTGCCCTTGTTTTGGACTCTAACTTGTATGATTTGAATGGAACAAACCCGGACTGATGTTGTTTTCAGCAGAATTGCCATGATGTTGTTTTATGTGCAGAAAACAAAAGTTCTCGGAATTACGTGAGACTCCACGGGATGTCTTACAAAAAATAATAAAAAATCCTCACCAAAGATGAAGACCGGGGGGCCCACACCCTGTCCACGAGGGTGGGGGGCACCCCCCCTTAGGGCGCGCCCCCTACCTCGTGGGCCCCCTAGAGACCCTCCGACGCCCAACTCTATATATTTCCTTTCGAAGAGAAAAAATCAAAGAGAAGAAATCATCGCGTTTTACGATACGGAGCCACCGCCAAGCCCTAAAACCTCTCGGGAGGGCTGATCTGGAGTCCGTTCAGGGCTCCAGAGAGGAGGATTCGTCGCCGTCGTCATCATCAACCATCCTCCATCACCAATTTCATGATGCTCACCGCTGTGCATGAGTAATTCCATCGTAGGCTTGCTGGACAGTGATGGGTTGGATGAGATTTATCATGTAATCGAGTTAGTTTTGTTAGGGTTTGATCCCTAGTATCCACTATGTTCTGAGATTGATGTTGCTATGACTTTGCTATGCTTAATGCTTGTCACTAGGGCCCGAGTGCCATGATTTCAGATCTGAACCTATTATGTTTTCATGAATATATGTGAGTTCTTGATCCTATCTTGCAAGTCTATAGTCACCTACTATGTGTTATGATCCGGCAACCCCGAAGTGACAATAATCGGGACCACTCCCGGTGATGACCATAGTTTGAGGAGTTCATGTATTCACTATGTGCTAATGCTTTGTTCCGGTTCTCTATTAAAAGGAGGCCTTAATATCCCTTAGCTTCCATTAGGACCCCGCTGCCGCGGGAGGGTAGGACAAAAGATGTCATGCAAGTTCTTTTCCATAAGCACGTATGACTATATACGGAATACATGCCTACATTACATTGATGAATTGGAGCTAGTTCTGTGTCACCCTATGTTATGACTGTTACATGATGAACCGCATCCGGCATAATTATCCATCATTGATCCGGTGCCTACGAGTTTTCCATATACTGGTTTACGCTTATTTACTTTCCCGTTGCTATTGTAACAATCACTACAAAACACCAAAAATACTGCTTTTGGTTTTGTTACTCTTTTGTTACCGTTACCACCACTATCATATTACTATGCTACTAAACACTTTGCTGCAGATACTAAGTTTCCAGGTGTGGTTGAATTGACAACTCAGCTGCTAATACTTGAGAATATTCTTTGGCTCCCCATGTGTCGAATCAATAAATTTGGGTTGAATACTCTACCCTCGAAAGATGTTGCGATCCCCTATACTTGTGGGTTATCAAGGCTATATTCTGGCGCCGTTGCCGGGGAGCATAGCTCTATTCTTTGAGTCACTTGGGATTTATATCTGCTGGACACTATGAAGAACTTGAAAGACGCTAAGACAACAATTTATCCCTCAACTACGAGGGGAGGTAAGGAACTGCCATCTAGCTCTGCACTTGATTCACCTTCTGTTATGAGTAAGCTAGCGACACCTAAACCTGCTTCTGCTATTCGTTCCGATATGTCGCATGTTATTGATGATGCCACTTCTGCTATGCATGATACTTTTGATGAAACTTCTTCTATGCCTGATACTACTGTGCCCCTTAGTGAATTTCTTGATGAACAAATTGCTAGGGCTAGAGAGAAAGAAATTATTGAATCTGAATACGATGATGATAGTGATGATGAAAATATGCCTCTTATTCCTCAGGGTTATGTTTTTGATATGGAATCTTCTGCCGCTATTTTAGCTCAAAAGGTTATTAGTTAAATGGAACAAAGAATCACTTAGAGATAAAATGAAACCCGACCCTGCTTTTGCAACTTCACCTATCTGTGTTCCTAATAAGGATTATGAATTTTCAGTTGACCCAGATATAATTACTTTGGTTGAATCTGATCCTTTTTATGGCTATGAATCTGAAACTGTTGTGGCACATCTTACTAAGTTAAATGATATAGCCACCCTGTTTACTAATGATGAGAGATCACGTTACTTTTATATACTCAAAATATTTCCGTTCTCATTAAAGGGAGATGCTAAGACATGGTTTAATTCTCTTGATCCTGGTTGTGTGCATAGTCCCCAAGATATGATTTATTACTTCTCTGCTAAATATTTCCCTGCTCATAAGAAACAAGTTGCTTTGAGGGAAATATACAACTTCGTGCAAATTAAAGAAGAGAGTCTCCCACAAGCTTGGGGGAGGCTTCTCAAGTTACTTAATGCTTTGCCTAACCATCCTCTTAAGAAACCTGAAATAATTGATATCTTTTATAATGGACTAACCGATGCTTTCAGAGATTACCTAGATAGTTGTGCTGGTTCTCTTTTCAGGGAAAGAACACCGGATGAAGCTGAAATTCTATTGAATAATATGTTGACAAATGAAAATAATTGGGCACCTCCTGAGCCAGCTCCCCCTCCAATTACTGAGCCTATTCCTAAACCAACTCCGAAGAAGAGAGGTGTTCTATTTCTCAGTCCCGAAGATATGCAAAAGGCAAAGAAATCTATGAAAGAAAAAGGTATTAAAGCTGAAGATGTTAAAAATTGACCTCGTATTGAAGAAATACATGATCTTAATATACCGCCTGTCAAAGAAACATATGATCTTGATCACTTATTTACTGAAGAACCTCCTGATCCCGATACAGGTAGTAAAGGTAAATTCTCTTTATAGATATGATAAAGTTGAAGTCCCTCCTACTAAAATTGCTAGTCAGTGCTTGGATGAGTTTGATAGCTTTATGTTTAAGTAAGACGACTTCAATGCTTATTTTGGTAGACAATTAAAACAAAATGCTTATATGATTAGACGCTTGGGTGATTATATGGCTAATATTAAAGGTGAACTTAAACTTGTTAGCAAACATGATTCTATGGTTACCACTCAAGTAGAACAAGTACTTAAGGCTCAAAAAGAAGTACTTGATGAAATGAATAGTAAGAAAAATGATTATGATGTTAGAGTGGCGACTAGAACTGGTAGAATGACTCAGGAACCTTTGTATCCTGAAGGCCACCCTAAGAGAATCGAGCAAGATTCTCAGAGAAATAATATTGATGTTCCTAGTTCTTCTAAAAAGAAGAAAAAGAAAAATGATAGAATCGTGCAAACTCCTAGTGAACCTATCGTTAAACCACCTGATAATCTAGATGACATATCTATGTCTGATGCTGAAACCCAATCTGGTAACGAACATGAACCTAATGAAAATATTAATGATGATGTTCATGATAATGCTCAACCTAGTAACGATAATGATGTAGAAATTGAACCTGCTGTTGATATCGATAACCCACAATCAAAGAATCAACGTTATGATAAAAGAGACTTTGTTGCTAGGAAACATGGTAAAGAAAGGGAACCTTGGGTTCAGAAACCCATGCCTTTTCCTCCGAAACCATCCAAGAAAAAGGATGATGTGGATTTCGAGTGCTTTGCTGAAATGATTAGGCCTATCCTTTTGCGTATGCGATTAACTGATGTGCTCAAAACAAATCCATATGCTAAATATATGAAGGATATCATTACTAATAAAAGAAAGATACCGGAAGCTGAAATTTCCACCATGCTTGCTAATTATACTTTTAAGGGTGGAATACCAAAGAAACTTGGAGATCCCGGAGTACCTACTATACCTTGCTCCATTAAGAGAAATTATATTAAAACTGCTTTATGTGATCTTGGAGCCGATGTAAGTGTTATGCCTCTCTCTTTATATTGTAGACTTGACTTGAAAAAGGTGACACCTACTGAAATATCTTTGCAAATGGCTGATAAATCAACTACTATACCTGTCGGTATTTGTGAGGATGTGCCTGTTGTGGTTGCAAACGTTACTATTTTAACGGACTTTGTTATTCTTGATATTCCCGAGGATGATAGTATGTCTATTATTCTTGGAAGACCTTTCCTTAACACTACAGGGGATGTTATTGATTGCAACAAAGGCAATGTCACTTTTCATGTTAATGGTAATGAGCATATGGTACACTTTCCGAGGAAACAACCTCAAGTTCATAGTATCAACTCCACTGGAAAAAATCCATCGATTATAATTGGAGGTTTTGAATTTCCTCTTCCTACCGTCAAAAAGAAATATGATATACTTATTATTGGGAATGTGCATATCCCCGTTGAGGTAACTTAGTGTTATTCGAAATTTCTCCGGTTTCATGATTATCAGAATGAGTTTGTTAACAAGACTTGATCAACCTTGTTAGTGGATTCTTTTTTATGAGCATGAGGCAGATGAAACTAGAAGCACAACCTTCTGTACCCTCTCTATATTTTCTGTTATTTAGTAGAAATAAAGTAAAAATAGTATTTTTTCTGTCTGTTTCCTGGCTTATCCGTGCAATACAAAAATATCCCGAAAATAAAAGTCCTCAGAATGACATGCCAATTTAATATGATTTTTTCGGGAATATTTGAGGATTTACTGTGCAAAAATTACCGCGGGAGGAGCTGCCACCTGGCCACGAGGGTGGAGCCCCCCCCCCCTTAGGGCGCGCCCCCTGCCTCGTGGGCCCACGGTGGCCCTCCTCCACTTATCCCAGCACCCATCTTCTTCCTCTGTCTCACACAAACCCGAAAAACCAACTCAAGCACGAGTTCCAGCCACTTTTGCTGTGATTTTCGATCTCCTTGCTCAAAGCACCTCTCGCAAAACTGCTTGGGGAGATTGTTCCTTGGTATGGGACTCCTCCATTGGTCCAATTAGTTTTTGTTCTAGTGCTTTATTCTTTGCAAATTTGTGCTGCATAGGTGACCATGTTCTTGAGCTTGCATGTCAAATTTATATGGTTGCAAGTAGTTCTAATGCTTGATATAGGTTCTAGGCACTTGTAGGAGTAGTTGCTATCAGTTTTATTGAAGTTGGTGTAGGATCGGAAGTATGTCTAGAGGGGGGTGATTAGACTACTTGACCAAATAAAAATCTATCCTTTTCCCAATTTTAGTTCTTGGTAGATTTTAGCTATCTTAGCACAAGTCAAGCAATCTCCACACAATTCAAGCAAGCATGCAAAAGAGTATATGAGCAGCGGAAAGTAAAGCATGCAACTTGGAAGAATATAAAGGGAAGGGTTTGGAGGATTCAAATGCAATTGGAGACACGGATGTTTTTGGCGTGGTTCCGATAGCTGGTGCTATCGTACATCCACGTTGATGGAGACTTCAACCCACGGAGGGTAACGGTTGCGCGAGTCCACGGAGGGCTCCACCCACGAAGGGTCCACGAAGAAACAACCTTGTCTATTCCATCACGGCCGTCGCCCACGAAGGACTTGCCTCACTAGCGGTAGATCTTCACGAAGTAGGCGATCTCCTTGCCCTTACAAACTCCTTGGTTCAACTCCACAATCTTGTCGGAGGCTCCCAAGTGACACCTAACCAATCTAGGAGACACCACTCTCCAAGAAGTAACAAATGGTATGTTGATGATGAACTCCTTGCTCTTGTGCTTCAAATGATAGTCTCCCCAACACTCAACTCTCTCACAGGATTTGGATTTGGTGGAAAGAAGATTTGAGTGGAAAGCAACTTGGTCAAGGCTAGAGATCAAGATTCATATGGTAGGAATGGAATATCTTGAGCTCAACACAAGGGTAGGTAGTTCTCTCTCAGAAAAATGTGTATTGGAAGTGAAGATCTGTTCTGATGGCTCTCTCCACGAATGAAGAGTGGGTGGAGGGGTATATATAGCCTCCACACAAAATCTAACCGTTACAAACAATCTGCCAAACTCGGTGGGACCGAATCGTTAAACTCGGTCGGACCGATTCAGCAAACCTAGTGACCGTTAGGATTTTCGGTGGGACTGAGATGCAACTCGGTAGGACCGATATGGTTAGGGTTTGGGCATAATGTAATCTTGGTGTGACCGATTACACAAACTCGGTGGGACCGATTTTGGTAATAAGCTAACCAAGGGTTGGTCAGGTAAACTCAGTGGGACCGATTCGCTCTTTTCGGTGAGACTGAAATGTTACGAAAGGGAAACAGTGAGTTTACATTGCAATCTTGGTGGGACCGATCGCTCACTTCGGTTGGACCGAAACGTTACGAAGGGAAACAGAGAAATTGCAATCCCATCTCGGTGAGACCGAGATCCCTATCGGTAAAACCAATTTGCTAGGGTTTGTGGCAGTGGCTATGACAAATGAAACTCGGTGGCTCCGGATAGAAAGAATCGGTGGGGCCGAGTTTGACTTTTGGTTTAGATCATATGTGGATATGGAAAGGTAGTTGAGGATTTTGGAGCATATCACCAAGCACATGAAGCAAGAGGCCCATTAAGCAACACGTCATCCCTCCTTAATAGTATTGGCTTTTCCTATGGACTCAATGTGATCTTGGATCACTAAAACATAAAATGTAGAGTATTGTCCTTGAAGTTTGAGCCAATCCTTTGTCCTTATAATTTTGAGGGATCCACTTTCCTCATCCATGCCATGCCATCCGTTGAGATTTTCCTGAAATATTCATCTTGGAATAATGTTAGATCAATGAGCTATATGTTGTTAGGAATTACCAAAACCACCCAGGGATAGTTGCACCTTCAGTCTCCCCCTTTTTGGTAATTGATGACAACATATAGATCAAAGCTTCGACAAAAGATAATAAGAATGAAATATATTGTCACTTTGAGAAGTATGTGATAAGTAAGAGCTCCCCCTAAATTTGTGCATGTTTTAAGATTTTCTTTGGACTGCAAATGCACAAAGAGTTAGAATCATGGGTTACTCTTCCATGTCACATACATCTTGGTGGAGCGCTCAAAATGATAAGAATTAAATACATGTACTCATCACCAAGCAAAGTGAATGATCAAAATAAGGATAAACTGATAATAACATCCAACAAGCATTGAGTGTAGCTTATGAACAAACACATGATCATCAATGTCTCACAGATTAAGGCATAGTATGTCAAGCACTCAAAAGCAAATAAAGTTAAACCAAGAAGACAAGAGAGAACAAATGCAAACTCTCTCTCTCTCAAAGCCTATGATCTATACATTTTTCTCCCCCTTTGGCAACAAGTTACCAAAAAGTTCATAGAAAATGCATAGTACTAAACGACTCTCAGGCTTGGTCTTCAGTTGGTGGAGTCCGGATAACGCCAAGGACGAAGGCTTCGGTAGAAGTGGTTGGAGCTGCTGGGGTAGGAGCTGGAGCTGGTGGAACTGAAGCTGTAGCTGGTGCAGAAGTGGTGGCTCTGGTGTCAGGCACTAACACTGCAGATGATCTCTGAGCTCTGGGCACTCTGGCAAATGCATCAGTTGTGGTCTTGCCCTTCCTCTCCTGCATATCATCTTGTAGTTGTTCCACGGCAGACTGAATCTCTATTACTTTCACATCCAGGTCATAGAACTTTTGTTCCATGATTCTTTCCAGGCACTCTTGGTTTTGAGTCAGGGTGGCCAATCCTTTCTCAATCGTCAAAGTGGATGCTATCAGGTAACCGAGCTGCTCCTGCTTGTTCTTCAAGAAGTACTCAGATGCCTCCTCTTGAGTTGGCATCCTGGCAGCTTTCTCCATCTTTGCCTTCTCCTTCTTTGCTTGAGCATGTGCAGATGATGGTTCGTTCTCATTCATGACAACTTGATTATCCTCAAAGTCTGGATGGATGGGCAGGTGTTCCTTTTCCAGCAGGTATGTGCCTGTGCCCATCTTTGAGTTGATCAGCTCTTGAATTTGTGGGGCATATCCACAGCTCCTCTTCTGATCAGCTGTTGTCCTCTGAATGGTCTCTACCATGAGGCTCATCATCTTGAATTTCTGTGGCACATCAAATATGTGAAGCAAGTTTATTGCATGGCCTCGGATCATCTTGTGATCACCTGAGTTGGGCAACAGAGTGTGCCTCAGAATCCAGTTGATAGTGGGCAGCCCTGACAGAAGGAAATGCACTCAGCCAAACTTGAAAGTGTCAAGTGCTTTGCTTGGGATCTCCTTGTACATGTTGGACATGGAATTGTGATCCATCTTCTTCTTGGCACAGATGTCCAAGTCACCTTCCTGCTCTTCTGGGGCATTGATCAGCTGTGCCCATTCAGCAATTGTAGACTGATATCTGGTTCCTTCTGACATCCACACTATCCTGCCATCTGAATAGAAGTGTGCTATGGAGTAGAATTGCATGATGAGCTCCTCATTCTACTTTGTGAGCTTTTGCCCAACAAAGTCTGCAACTCCACAAGCACTGAAGCTGTCATATACTCCAGGATAGTGTTCTCCGTTTTCCTTGATGTAATCCCAATCAACCCATCTCATGTCACATACTATGGGCTTCTTATCCAGCATCACTGTCTCATAGAAGTCCTGCTGTTCCTTGGTGTGAAACCTGTAATCCACAACAGTTCTTCTCCTTGAAGCATATGGATCTGCTTCTCTCCACTTCCTCAGCCCTGAATCTCTTCTAATTTTCATGTACTCAGCCACAGGATGAGCATCATTGTGGTCTAGGATCTTGGGCTTGAGCTTCCTGAGCACTTGTCCTTCTTATTCTTCAGCAATGTCAGGCACTGGGCCTTGTTCTTTTTAGCAGCAGATATGTTCCTGGTGTTTCTCTTTGGTGCACTCTTGGGCTTAGATGCAGCTTTGGGTGCTTTCTTGGGCTTGGATGCAGTAGCCCCTGGCCTTATGGCATCACCCATAAGCTTCTGTGCCTTGGGTGCTGGTGCAGCAACCTCTTCTTCCTCTTCTTCATCTGAGTCTCTCCTCATGGAGGGTTTGCCAAGAACTCTGGCAGTGGTAGTTCTGACTCTCTTCTTCTTCTTGTCTTGGCCACTTGCTTCCTCTTCAGATTCCATGACAAGCTTCATGGTTTCTTCAGTTACAACCTTCCTAGGCTTAGAAGTGGGAACTCTCCTTGCAGGTGCCTTTTTGTGCATTCCAGGCTTGAGGGCTGCAGCTGAGCCATACTCTTTCTTGATCACCTTCTTCTTGGATGTGGCTTCCTCTTCTGCCACATAATCCTCATCCTCTGACTCAGAAGTTCTCTTCTTGCTAGCTCTTGTGGCAGACTTCGGCAAGTTTCTTAGGGTGGTCCTGCTACCCTCATCAGAGCTCCTAGAGGGACTAGTGCCCTCACTCATATGAACCTGCTCCTCAGATCTGTTCTGGCTGTCACTCTGATCAGCCATGTTGCAAACTCTGACTGCTGACCCTGTGAATAGTTTATAGATGAGATAGAGTGGATGAGCATCACAAAATGCAGATATTTTTGCAAAAGAATGAGTCAAAAAACTTAGTTTCGTTTTCCACAGAAAGCATTTCGGATCAACCGATTTGCAAACTTGGTGATACCGAAGTAGCTTTTGGGACCAAAACTAGTGAACTCGGTCAGACCGAGACACAGTTTGGTGGCACCGAGACTGCTAGGGTTTCACAAAGTCCTGAACTCGGTCTAACCGATTTGTAATTCTCGGTCAGACCGAGAACCACATGTGCAATGGCCATGGCCGAATCGGTGGAACCGAGTTCCGCAACCCGGTGGGTCCGAGATGGTTTCGGCGGAAACCTAAACCTAAATTTTCGAATGTCAACTATTCTACGGGTTGTGTTGACTAGATAGGAGTGTTTCAATTGCAGCAAGAATCATAAAGAACAAGATGTGCTAGGAATTGGACGGGGATTAGCACTGTGATTGAGTCCATACCCTAGTTCGGCGGCGGACTCGCTACGGCCGCAACGGCGGAGAAGAATTCCGTTGACGGCGGCGGAGACCAGCGACAGGAGGCGGCTGGCGACGAGGAGGACGATCCGGAGACCCAGGAGCCAGAGCGAGCTATGCGCGGGCGAAGAGGTTTCGGAGAAATTTCCAAAATTTTGCCCGTGAGTATATATCGCCCGACCCTGTCGGTGTGACCGAGTGGAACAACTCGGTGGCACCGAGATGCATAACTGTTGACAGTTATGGCAACTCGGTGTGACCGAACAGTTCAAATCGGTTGCACCGAGGTGAAAACCTAGATCGACTTAGTGATCTCGGTATAACCGAAATGGGGAAATCGGTCAGACCGAAAAGCACAAAGAAGTTTTGGAAGTTTAAGTCTATGACAAATCAGGGACTCCGAGTGCTCCTCACACAGAGTGGTTTGAATCTGACTTGATCAAATTTTGTGATGTAGCATGAATAGAGTTTGAAATGAGAAAAGCATAGATAGCTAGAGAAGGTTCTTAGGCATTCTTGTCCATCCACTTGGCAAGAAAAGAAAACCAATCAATCAAAACAACAAGTGGATGTCCTCGAATGAGTAAAATATGCACTCAACATGCTCACACAATAAAATGGCAACTGAAATATGTGGCAAAGCATGCACGACCAATTCTAGCATCTATCAAGAAATTGGCAATGACTAGGTCATCTATATATGAGTATATTGACTTAGGAGTCAAAGGAGAACATTTGATCATAGGTCATACTCATCGTTTAAGCACAAGTGGGGTTACCACTTTTACATAAAGCATTGTTGTGTTCACATCATTAGAGTTGCTTTAGCTCAATTCTTAGAGTAAAGCTCCTCCTAGATGTGATATCCCCCATAAGAGGGATGAACTAACCTTGGGTTTTGTCGATGATGACTTCATGTAGATGTTGAATATGTTGATGCTCAATGTTGATGTAGATCAATTGGAGCTATCCATTGGAGTGAGTTGCACTTTCAATACCTACATGGGTTAGTCCCACAAGGAACAAACAAGGATATCCATAGACATAGAGTGTTGCACACATAAGATGATGTCTATGAAAGTTTTTAGGTTACCTTGTCCCTTGACTTACCAACAAGAGGGTTTGTGACTCCTTGAACTAGTGCAAGATATGGAATTTGATTGCACTTGTTCTTGCCAAAATGATAAGAGTGGAGTATGTTGGCGGAGTCACCCTCAAGAACTCTCTAGTTCTTCTTCTTTTGGATACACACCATCTTGATGGGAATCCTTGGAGTTGTAGTCGTACTTGATGAAGTGGAACTTGAAGTAGTCTTGGGAATCCACTTGACTAAGGTCTTAGGAGCTTCTTCAAATGCATAAATTTCCTCTTGAATCTTGTCCTTGCCTTTTTGCTTGCAGTCTTGTGGTTGAAGATCATCTTGAGCTTGTGTCCCTTTGAAAGAAGTAGGATCATACTTCTCTTGTTGAGGAACAAACTTTGTCTTGGGGTATTGATCTTCTTCCCACTCAACTCCATTGGCATTGAACTTTCATTCAAAACCAACACCTTGATTCTTCCGGTGCCTTCCTTCCTTGCGTACAATTTCCTCGAATTGCTTACTCCCGGCAAGGCTATTGTACACTCCTTTCTCTATAATTCCCTTCAATAGGCTATTTTCTGGCTCAAGTGTAACTTGGCTAAGAGAATCATTAGTGGAATCAAGAGAGCTACTAGAAGCAACAATATTGGATTTAACATGATCATTGTTACTACTAGAGGAAGAATCTTTTTTGTTCTTGTTACTAGACTTGACTTGAGGCATGTAAGTGGATAAGAGTAAACACTTGGCAATGTAAGAAGAACTTTTCTTACGAAGATCATCATTGATTGCCTTTAAGAACTCATGCTCTTGCTCAAGGTTGAGCTTTTCAAAGCTTAATTTCTCATGTGTCCTTAAAAGTTCTCGATGATCTCCTAAGATAGTTTCATGAGCTAACTTAAGAGTGTTTAGTTCTTTAGTTAGAGACTCAATCTTCTCCTTATCATTGTCATTCGTTTTATCCTAATTATCATGATTAATTGACGTTTCATCATAGTATTCATCACTAGAGTTGTCAACAAGTAAATCATCATCACCTAACAAGTCATCTTCATCACTATTGAAATCAACATACTCAGGGTGTGATACCTTTGGGCCTTTAGCCATGAAGCATGTTCCAACTCCTTCATTTGGTGAGTCAAATATGGCATAGGAGTTGGTTGACACAAGTGCTAGACCGGCAACACCTTCATATTGAGTATATTCGGAATCGGAGTGATAACTTCTCTCGGAGTGGTTGTCGAAGTCGGATACCCATTAACCAACATGAGCTTGATGTCTTCGTTTTGTGTAGCTCCTTGATGACTTTTCTTTTCTTTCCGAATCCTTGCTTCTCCGTGAGTGTCTTCGTTCATAACGATCATTTCTACTCCTTCTTTCTCTAGATGGCGATTCTTCTCTTCTACTTCTTCTTTTGGGAGAGTCTTCTCTTCTCTTGTAGGGAGCCGTACGCTCATTGGAATAGTGTCCAAGTCTTCCACAATTATAGCAGTTTCGCTCTCGACTAGAAGATCTTTTGTCATTGTAGGACCTTGACTTGGAGCTTCTATCTTTGCTTCTACTTTTGTAGAACTTGTTGAAGTTCTTCACCATTAAGCTCAATTCTTCATTGAAGGTTTGCTTCTCACTTGATGATGTGGGGGCTTCACATGAGGCTTTGTAAGCTCCACTTGATTTGTTCTGAAGTACCTCTTTATCCTTGAGGGACATCTCATGAGCAACAATTCTTCCAGTGACTTCCGTTGGCTTGAGATCTTTGTAATTGGGCATCATTTGGATCAATGTGCACACGGTATCATATTTTCCATCCAAGGCTCTTAGGATCTTCTTGATGATGAATCTATCAGTCATCTCTTCACTCCCTAAGCCGGCAATCTCATTTTTGATAAGAGCAAGCCTAGAGTACATTTCAGCGACACCTTCACCATCCTTCATTTTGAACTTGTCAAGTTGACTTTGAAGCACATTCAATTTGGATTCCTTGACGGAGGCGGTACCTTTGTGCATATCAATCAAAGTATCCCAAATTTCCTTTGCATTCTCAAGACGGCTGATTTTGTTGAATTCTTCGGGGCACAATCCGTTGAAGAGAATATCACAAGCTTGAGCGTTGTATTGCAGCATCTTGAACTCTTCTGCGGTAGCTTCACGGTTTGGTTCTTTCCCATCAAAGAAGTCACCTCGCAAGCCAACACACACAATAGCCCAAACGGCGGGGTTATGTCCAAGAATATGCATTTTCATCTTATGCTTCCAACTAGCAAAATTAGTACCATCAAAGTAAGGACCTCTACAGTGGTAATTTCCCTCGCTAGACGCCATACTCTCCTAGGTTGTGAAACCAAGGCTATGACCACCAAAAGCTATGGAAATCAAAGCAAATGGAGACCAAGGCTCTGATACCACTTGTAGGATCGGATGTATGTCTAGAGGGGGGTGATTAGACTACTTGACCAAATAAAAATCTATCATTTTCCCAATTTTAGTTCTTGGCAGATTTTAGCTATCTTAGCACAAGTCAAGCAATCCCCACACAATTCAAGCAAGCATGCAAAAGAGTATATGAGCAACGGAAAGTAAAGCATGCAACTTGCAATAATGTAAAGGGAAGGGTTTGTAGGATTCAAACGCAATTGGAGACACGGATGTTTTGGGCGTGGTTCTGATAGGTGGTGCTAACGTACATCCACGTTGATGGAGACTTCAACCCACGGAGGGTAACGGTTGCGCGAGTCCATGGAGGGCTCCACCCACGAAGGGTCCACGAAGAAGCAACCTTGTCTATTCCATCACGACCGTCGCCCACGAAGGACTTGCCTCACTAGCGGTAGATCTTCACGAAGTAGGCGATCCCCTTGCCCTTACAAACTCCTTGGTTCAACTCCACAATCTTGTCGGAGGCTCCCAAGTGACACCTAGCCAATCTAGGAGACACCACTCTCCAAGAAGCAACAAATGGTGTGTTGATGATGAACTCCTTGCTCTTGTGCTTCAAATGATAGTCTCCCCAACACTCAACTCTCTCTCACAGGATTTGGATTTGGTGGAAAGAAGATTTGAGTGGAAAGCAACTTGGGGAAGGCTAGAGATCAAGATTCATATGGTAGGAATGGAATATCTTGAGCTCAACACAAGGGTAGGTAGTTCTCTCTCAGAGAAATGTGTATTGGAAGTGAAGATCTGTTCTGGTGGCTCTCTCCGCGAATGAAGAGTGGGTGGAGGGGTATATATAGCCTCCACACAAAATCTAACTGTTACACACAATCTGCCAAACTCGGTGGGACCGAATCGTTAAACTCGATCGGACCGATTCAGCAAACCTAGTGACCGTTAGGATTTTCGGTGGGACTGAGATGCAACTCGGTAGGACCGATATGGTTAGGGTTTGGGCATAACGTAATCTTGGTGTGACCGATTACACAAACTCGGTGGGACCAATTTTGGTAATAAGCTAACCAAGGGTTGGTCACGTAAACTCGGTGGGACCGATTCGCTCTTTTCGGTGAGACCGAAATGTTACGAAAGGGAAACAGTGAGTTTACATTGCAATCTCGGTGGGACCGATCGCTCACTTCGGTTGGACCGAAACATTACGAAGGGAAACAGAGAAATTGCAATCCCATCTCGGTGAGACCGAGATCCCTATCGGTGAAACCGATTTGCTAGGGTTTGTGGCAGTGGCTATGACAAATGAAACTCGATGGCTCCGGATAGAAAGAATCGGTGGGGCCGAGTTTGACTTTTGGTTTAGATCATATGTGGATATGGAAAGGTAGTTGAGGATTTTGGAGCATATCACTAAGCACATGAAGCAAGAGGCTCATTAAGCAACACCTCATCCCTCCTTAATAGTATTGGCTTTTCCTATGGACACAATGTGATCTTGGATCACTAAAACATAAAATGTAGAGTCTTGTCCTTGAAGTTTGAGCCAATCCTTTGTCCTTATAAATTTGAGGGATCCACTTTCCTCATCCATGCCATGCCATCCATTGAGGTTTTCCTGAAAATTCATCTTGGAATAATGTTAGCTCAATGAGCTATATGTTGTTAGGAATTACCAAAACCACCCAGGGATAGTTGCACTTTCAGTTGGTTCACTTTTGTTTGAAGCTACTAAAAATTTCAGAATTTTTCAGAGAAAAGACAATATGCTTAGGAAGATGTTCCAAGGTGGTTCTTTGAAGAAGCAAGGACTCAGAGTTGCTACGCGTGATGCTGACGAGGAACCACCAAGAGACGCTCCAGTACGGCCTTGCGAATGGCGGCCGGAAAATTTTATGGATCGTGCGGGAATTAAAGAAGAATTCAAAGCACAATTGCGCAATGCCGGTCTTGACGATTTTGAGGCTAACAAATGCCCCCAGTATCATGATCTTACAAGTTCGTTTGTGAGGAGGTTTGAGTATTCATCTTCGCGTAATTCTCCTTCAGTCATGCTTGATCTTTATGACAAATCTTATACCATGGACTTAGAGGATTTCACTTGCTTGCAAACTTCCATCATGGGGCAGTATTAGGGATCCCCCTAAATCTGAATTTAGAAACTTTCTTGCTAGTATAACTGTAGGGGAATCTAGAGACATAACGCAGGCTACCATAGGGAGCATTCACTTCCCTGCTATACATTATTTTGCCCTCTTCATCTATAGATGCATAAATGCTAAGGATGAAGCATGTCACATGTGTGTCCCTGACCTTAGCATCCTGAGGAGAGCTGTGTTAGGAGACCAATCTTATCATATGGGAGCCATTGTAGCTCGTAGGTT
Source organism: Aegilops umbellulata (assembly GCA_032464435.1). Classification (NCBI taxonomy): domain Eukaryota; kingdom Viridiplantae; phylum Streptophyta; class Magnoliopsida; order Poales; family Poaceae; genus Aegilops; species Aegilops umbellulata. Next base: position 373,963,735 of record CP136056.1, read on the forward strand.
GCATCATAATAGACATAATGGATATTTCTTTGGAGGAATTTATGCAACCCGCTTAGCTAATTTTCTTGAGATAGACATCCAAGAGGGTTTATAACTCTATGGCTTCGCTCCAGTTTGTTGAGAGGCCTGAATCACCTCTCTTATATCGTTTAATTTTTAACAAACGGCACGTTGTCCATATTACTCTCCCTGCTCCTGCCTTCTTTGATTCTGAGGCAAAACGAAGACATACTATTACCAGAGAGGAGGTAGATGAGTACGAGAGAAGAGCAGAAGCAGCACGACTCCATGCTACAGCTCAGCAGGCGATAACCGCTGCATCACAATATGATCCCAGCTATTCTTCGTCGCAGTACGACCCCAGCTACACCTACGGGTGTCCGCCAGGCTATCCCTGGCAATAAACCAACTTAGGCCAAAAGCCTAAGCTTGGGGGAGTACGTATTTCTCACCGACATTACATTTATGTTCACACATACTCATTGCTTGATGTTGGTGCTCATACTCTTTCACTGTAATATCCATGCTAGTTTATTTTCTTTTTCCTGTTTTCTTCTCGTGTGTTTGTTAAACCTTAAGAAAAACCAAAAAAATTAGAAGTAGTTTATTTTTCTGCGGTAGTAGTAATAATTAAAAAGAAAACCCAAAATTATTTCCCGTTCTTCTTTTTCTTGTTGGGAGATTTCCCGTGTAAATAATTTTTATTTCTTTTCTTTTCTTTGGGGGTAAGTAGGAGAAGACCATAATTAAATTGTTGAAGTGGCTCTTATATTCATTATTGTTGAATTAACTCAGAGCCCATATTACCTTGTCTCGTCCTGTTCATTGAATGCTCACAGATTCCAGCTTAGTCCAATGCACGTGCACTCTTATTATTATTCACATCGTTCGGTCGTGCAAGTGAAAGGCAATTATGATGATATATGATGGACTGACTGAGATGGGAAAAGCTGGTATGAACTCGACCTCCTTTGTTTTTGTAAATATGATGAGCCCCTCGTTCTTGCTTCAGCTTGTTATGAATAAACATGTTTGCAATGAGAATTAGAGATCATAGTTGCTTGTGACATGCTTGATTAGCTGTGAGTTATAATGGTTTACCTTGTGTGCCAACATGTTATTGAGATGATTATGATGTGGTATGATGGGGTGCTATCCTCCTTTGAATGATTTAAGTGACTTGACTTGGCACATGTTCACGCATGTAGTTGAAAGAAATCAACATAGCCTTCACAATATTTATGTTCATGGTGGATTATATCCTACTCATGCTTGCATCCAATGTTTATTAATTTTAATGCATGTACATGGCTGTTGTCGCTCTCTAGTTGGTTGCTTCCCAGTCTTTTGCTAGCCTTCACTTGTACTAAGCGGGAATACTGCTTGTGCATCCAATCCCTTAAACCCCAAAGTTATTCCAGATGAGTCCACTATACCTTCCTACATGCGGTATCTACCTGCCGTTCCAAGTAAATTTGTATGTGCCAAACTCTAAACCTTCAAATAAACATTCTGTTTTGTATGCTCGAATAGCTCATGTATAAACCAAGGCTGTCCTTATCTTCCGTGTTAGGCGGGTTATTCTCAAGAGGAGTGGACTCTGCTCCTCACTCACGAGAAAATGGCTGGCCACCGGGATGCCCAGTCCCATGCTTTATGCAAACTAAATCAAAATTAATTGCAAACAAAACTCCCCCTGGGACCTGATGTATGTTGGAGACACTCGTTGTTTCGAGCAAGTCATGGGTTGATGCTTGTTGGTGAGGGGGAGTATAAACTTTACCATTCTGTTTGGGAACCGCCTATAATGTGTTTAGCATGGAAGATATCGCCATCACTTAGTTGTTACGTTGACAATGAAAGTATACCGCTCAAAATGCAATTTATCTCTATTTCAAAACCGAGCTCTAGCACCTCTACAAATCCCTGCTTCCCTCTGCGAAGGGCCTATCCATTTACTTTTATGTTGAGTCATCACCCTCCTATGAAAAAGCACTAGCTGGAGAGCATAGCTGTCATTTGCATTCATCACTATTAATCTATGTTGGGTGTGACTATGATTGGATCTTTTTTACCATGAATTACAATGTCTAGTCAGTCCTTGATCTTTAAAGGTGCTCTGTATTTATGTTTTGCGGTCTCGGAAAGGGCTAGCAAGATACCATCTTGTTATATCATATTATGATTGTTTTGAGAAAGTCTTGACATCCGAGATTTATTATTATGGCTTGCTAGTTGATTATGCTATTGATATGAGTAATTATGAGACCTGAGAATTATTGCAAATATGGTTAGTTTAGATCTTGGCTGAAAACTCGAATGCTGGCTTGACATAGTTACAACAACAAGAGCAAACAGAGTTTGTAAAAGTTTTTCTTTCTTTCTTTCAGTTTGTCAACTGAATTGCTTGAGGACAAGCAAGGGTTTAAGCTTGGGGGATTTGATACGTCTACGTCGTATCTACTTTTCCAAACACTTTTGCCCTTGTTTTGGACTCTAACTTGTATGATTTGAATGGAACTAACCCGGACTGATGCTGTTTTCAGCAGAATTGCCATGATGTTGTTTTATGTGCAGAAAACAAAAGTTCTCGGAATTACCTGTGACTCCACGGGATGTCTTATAAAAAATAATAAAAAATCCTCGCCAAAGATGAAGACCAGGGGGCCCACACCCTGTCCACGAGGGTGGGGGGCACGCCCCCCCCCCTTAGGGTGCGCCCCCTACCTCATGGGCCCCCTGGAGACCCTCCGACGCCAACTCCAACTCTATATATTTGCTTTCGGAGAGAAAAAAACAGAGAGAAGAAATCATCGCATTTTACGATATGGAGCCGCCGCCAAGCCCTAAAACCTCTCGGGAGGGCTGATCTGGAGTCCGTTCGGGGCTCCGGAGAGGGGGATTCGTCGCCGTCGTCATCATCAACCATCCTCCATCACCAATTTCATGATGCTCACCGCCGTGTGTGAGTAATTCCATCGTAGGCTTGCTGGACGGTGATGGGTTGGATGAGATTTATCATGTAATCGAGTTAGTTTTGTTAGGGTTTGACCCTAGTATCCACTATGTTCTGAGATTGATGTTGCTATGACTTTGCTATGCTTAATGCTTGTCACTAGGGCCCGAGTGCCATGATTTCAGATCTGAACCTATTATGTTTTCATGAATATATGTGAGTTCTTGATCCTATCTGCAAGTCTATAGTCACCTACTATGTGTTATGATCCGGCAACCCTGAAGTGACAATAATCGGGACCACTCCCGGTGATGACCATAGTTTGAGGAGTTCTTGTATTCACTATGTGCTAATGCTTTGTTCCGGTTCTCTATTATAAGGAGGCCTTTATATCCCTTAGTTTCCTATAGGAACCCGCTGCCACGGGAGGGTAGGACAAAAGATGTCATGCAAGTTCTTTTCCATAAGCACGTATGACTATATACGGAATACATGCCTACATTACATTGATGAATTGGAGCTAGTTCTGTGTCACCCTATGTTATGACTGTTACATGATGAATCGCATCCGGCATAATTATCCATCACTGATCCGGTGCCTACGAGTTTTCCATATACTAGTTTACGCTTATTTACTTTCCCGCTGCTACTATTACAATCACTACAAAATACCCAAAATATTTACTATTGCTCGCACTACTCTTTCGTTACCGTTACCACCACTATCATATTACTTTGCTACTAAACAATTTGCTGCAGATACTTAGTTTCTAGGTGTGGTTGCATTGACAACTCACCTGCTAATACTTGAGAATACTATTTGGCTCCCCGTGTGTCGAATCAATAAATTTGGGTTGAATACTCTACCCTCGAAAGCTGTTGTGATCCCCTATACTTGTGGGTTATCAAGGATGCAAGCTGCACCGGCACCCTCAACCTCGTCAAGAACCCCGTGTACTTCGTCAGCACGGTGCTACGGGATGCAAGGGCGCGGTACCCCATGCCACAGAAACTCCTCCTCGCGCTATTAGTGGCCACACGCAAGCTGCGCACTACTTCCAAGGCCACCCTATCAAAGTCGTCTCAGCGTATCCCTCGGAAAGAGTGCTCAGGAGCCCAAACTCAGCTGGAAGAGTCGCTGAATGGAACATCGAACTACAAGCATTCCAGCTAGAATTCAGTACGACCAGAGTCATCAAGGGAGCTGCACTTGCAGATTTCATGGCGGAATGGGCAGAAGCACCGGGTCTCGAGGCAGGCGAGGACCGATCACTTTGCCCGGCAAGCAAGGCCCCGGATGGTTGGGTCATGTACTTCGACGGGGCATTCTCCCGGCACGGCGCGGGAGCTGGCGCGGTGGTCATATCCCCTACCCAGGACAAACTCTACTACGCCGTACAACTTTGCTTCCAGCACGGAGAAAGGGTATCCAACAACATAGCAGAGTACGAAGGCCTGATAGCCGGCTTGAAAGCCGCAGCCGCCTTAGGGGTAAAGCGCCTCATTATCAAGGGCGATTCGCAGCTCCTCATCAACTTCTCCAACAAGGTATACGAACCGACTGACGAGCACATGGAAGCCTACCTTGCTGAAGTTCGCAAGATGGAGAAACAATTCTGGGGGCTGGAGTTGCAGCATGTGCCTCGCGGCACCAATCAAGAGGCTGATGACATAGCCAAGAGGGCATCCAGGCGGCTGCCACAGGAGCTTGGCGACTTCGAGGAGCGGCTCTTCAAACCCTCAGCGGAACCGTCACTGCCGAGCACGGCGCAGCCAAGGGAGGAGCTCCCTCAGCCGCCTGCCTCAGGAGCTCCGGTCTGCCATCCGGCCTCAGGGGCACGCCTGCTCCTGGCGTTGGAACCTCAGGAAGGATGTTGGATCGCAGAGCTCAAGAGCTACTTGATGCAAGGGACCCTGCCGGAGAACGAGGAGGAGGCGGAGCGTGTAGCGCGGCAGGCCACTGCTTACTGCATCAGGGATGGATAGCTCTACCGGAAGCGACCGAATGACGTGTCCCTACGTTGCATCTCCAGAGAGCAAGAGAAGGAGCTACTAGCGGACATACACGGCGAAGACTGCGGGCACCACTCATCGTCACGAACTCTCGTCGCCAAGGCATTCCGTAGTGGATTCTACTGGCCCACAGCACTCAGCGACGCCGTTGAGCTGGTGAAGGCTTGTGAGGCCTACCAGTTTCACGCTAAGCAGACTCATTAGCCTGCGGGGGGTCTACAGACTATACACCTCTCATGGCCGTTCGTAGTTTGGGGGCTGGACATTCTGGGTCCATTTCCTCGGGCGCCAGGGGGCTATCGCTACCTCTATGTCGCCGTGGACAAGTTCACCAAGTGGGCTGAGGTGGAAGCTGTCCGCACAATCCCGGCAGGCTCCGCAGTCAAGTTCATCAAGGGCCTCGTGAGCCGATTTGGGGTGCCTAACCGCATCATCACCGACAACGGTTCGCAATTCACCAGTAATCTCTTCAAAACATACTGTGCTATCCTTGGAAGGCAGATATGCTACGCTTTGGTGGCACACCCCCGGAGCAACGGCCAGGCCGAGCAAGCCAACGCGGAGGTCCTGAGGGGCCTCAAAGCCAGGACCTTCAAGAAGAAGCTGGAGGCTTGTGGCAGGGGATGGTACGACAAGCTCCAGTCCGTGTGGTGGTCAATTCGCACGACTACGACCAAGCCGACTGGCGAGACCCCATTCTTCCTCATCTACAGAGCAGAGGCTATTCTCGCTCACGAGATCAGGCGTCGCTCCGCACGGGTCCTAGCGTTCGACGAGACGCAGCAGGACGCCATGCGGGTGACGGATCTCGTGCTGGGGGAGGAACGCCATTGAGAAGCCGCGCTGCGAGCGGCAAGGTATCAACAGGCACTACGACGATACCACTGCCGCAACATCCGCCCCAGAACTCTTGAGGTAGGGGATCTCGTGCTCAGACGGGTTCTCTCCAGGGAGGGGCTACACAAGCGCTCTCCCATGTGGGAGGGCCCATTCAAGGTTGTTCATGTTTCCAGGCCTGGCTCCGCGCGCTTGGAGACCCCGGAGGGGGTACCCATCCAGAACGCATGGAACATTCAACATCTCCGGAGGTTCTATCCCTGAGCGAGGCCTAGCGCCTCTGGAAAGGCCCGGTGCCTCTGAAGAAGGCCAATGGCTGTGAAGCTGCCGCATTTTGGGAAAGGCCCGGTGCCTGTGAAGAAGGCCAATGCCTATGAAGCTACAACATTTTGGGAAAGGCCTGGTGCCTGTGAAGAAGGCCAATGCCTGTGAAGCTGCCGCATTTTGAGAAAGGCCCGGTGCCTGTGAAGAAGGCAAATGCCTGTGAAGCTTCGCCGCCCGTGACACTCTCACGTAATAATGAGTGGGGTTGTACATGCCCCAGAGTCTCCGGAGTGCCGCCCTCGGGCCTCGGGGGCTCCCGCCCACGCCCAGTGGCAGCACTTAGCTCCGCGCTGGTGAGAAGACGTCGAAGACTAGAATAGGTGCCGGACGCGGCTTTTTCAATTGCTTTCTGCAGTTGGCTTGTTTATTCCCGCTTGAAGTTTTATTGGAGCTGTTGACGTTCCTGGCTTGTGACTCCTTATCTTTTTCGCTCGCTTGCCTCGTTTTCTCTTGCACAAGTCTCGCGAGTGTTTTCTGCCCCGGTCGTTTGGAGCTCTCCTACCCGAGTCCTCTGCGGGAGCACCCCTCCCAGTCCGTGCCCCACGGGCATCGCGACACGAGCGCAGGGCCTGGGCCGATCGCCCCCACAACCAAGACCGAAAGTTACCCTTCATGCTAATCCTTGCAGGGCATCAAGCGCACGGCGAGGCCTCGGCCTCGGGAGGCGAGGACTGCATCAAGCCCCACCGAGCTAAAATAGTTCCCGCACATGGGCACACGGCACGGAAACATAGCGCAGGAATAGCGGAAGCAGCGCGATGATTAACAGCAACAGTTCTAACACGCCCCCGCGGGGCCCTATACTGCCTTCTCTTTCTGCGCAGGAAAAGAAGAAAAACAAAATGGGCGCGACTCGTCCGGCACCAACCCACAGCGAAAGTTTGAGCTGCTCCTGGGGCTCATGCGGATCCCTGCTCTCGCTACACCGGGGCGCGACGGCGGGCTGACCCGCTACCTTCACCCAGGCGGACGCGACGGCGCGGGGGCTGGTCGCGGCCACCGCTGGAGGACCTGCTGCCTCAGAGAGAGTCACCGAAGCTTAGCGAACCCCGAGCACCGTCGCCTGTACGCCTGTCGCCGACTTCATCCTGGTCAGTACCGGGGCTGGGCAGGCGGCCGCGGTCATCATCTTTGGGGCAGCACCTAGCACGGCGGCCGTCTTCCTCAAACACCCTCACGTAGAGGGTGGCGTCGCCATCGAACTTGAAGTGCAGGGTGCACCACCAGTTCAGGCCGCGCGCGCGGGCAAATGTTTGCCAGCCGCGGGTCAGGGCCCAATTCCTAGAAACGGAGACCTCCAGCGAAGCCCAGGAGGCCCTCCTGCAGCAGCCATCTGCCTGAAGCCAGAGGCCGCACCGGGCGCTGGCCGGCAGTTCACCTACGAAGAAACGGGGGAGCTGGAGCCGGGTGCTGGTTGGGTCCGCCGACCACATGACGAACTCCGGCAGCACCTCCGCCGAGCGAAAGCACGGCCTGGGGGCCGCACGGCTACGGCATGCCTCCCATCGGCAACCTAGCACTCATCACCGCGCAGAGAACCGCCTCCATGGCCAACGGGAGCCACTGTGGGGACCACATAGTGCTTGCGAGGACGGCCCCGGCCGCGCTTGGTTGGGGGGGGGAGTCAGGCCCTGCCTTGCGAGCCTTTCCTTTCTTCGCGGCCGAGAATCTTTTCGGCGAAGCCATGGGAACGGCAAGTAGCCAAGAAGAAGGAAAGGAGCAGCAGGAAGGGATGGACTGAAGGGGCTCACGCAGTCCCGTACTTATAGCCGGAGAAGGCCAACCGCCGGCCACCACGATCGCAGGTAATCATGACCCGTTTCTTTGCATGCAGGGACTTGTCAAGTCGTGCGGTCGCCGAGGCGTCGTGGGAAGCACGGACGCCCATGTCCAATCAATCGTCACACGGCGCCCAAGGCCGCAGGCTATTAGGGCCCGCGGCGCTTCGCGCTTGCCCCTTTGCTTCTCTACTAAGCCAAGCCCGGGCGCGCCTTGGGCCCAGGGGATACTGTCGGTGTTCTGGGAACGGGGGTCCCCAGACTTGCCTGCCTGCGGCCTGTGGCGTGGCTCAAGTGGGGGCCCAGCGTGGCCCATCTTCATTAGCTCAGGCTCAAGACCCTCGCGAGGGGCCAAGCCTCGCGGGGCGGACAACAGGAACCTTCCTCAGAGGCAGCCTCATCAAGCAGGCTCGCGAGGAGGCGGAGAGATCAAGGCAGGGGCACCTCGCGAGGAGCCCATGACGCAAGCTATGACGATCGAGACCAGGCGGGCGCCGGCCTGCGCAGTGTCCTTGTTTCCCCTTCGGTGCAAAGGGAGCAAGCACAGGCTAAGGCATCGGGCAAAGGTTACCATTCCGGTGCAACGAGACCAAGACCAGCAGAGCGGCAGGACGGAGGTCACCGTGGATCCCAAGACGGCGTCATCACCAGTGCTTTTGGCAGCCGAAGACCACCTTTGGTCAGGATACTTGTATTAGATGTTCCCCTTCAGAATGGCGAATTGTTGGCGCCCTTCCTGCTCATTTTTTGGGGAGAGGCCCAGGGCCTCTATAAATAGAGCTAGCCACCACAGAGTAGAGGCATCAGATAGAGCCCTAGCACACAGAGAGAGAGGCGATTGAACTCACCCAAACAGTTCACCGCATCAGTTCAAGAACACCTCTCGTGAGGCTGTTCTTCCCCTGTACTATTCATCATCAGCCCCTGAGGCAATCCACCACACCACACACTGGAGTAGGGTATTACACCACAACGGTGGCCCGAACCAGTATAAATCTCGTGTCCCTTGTGTTGTTCGTCTTTTCCAGCTTAGATCACACGAGGCGATCAGACGTAGATCGGTAGGGGAGAGATCTTCGCGCACACCCCAGTGTTCGAACCTCAAGGGTCTACCGGAACCCAAAATCCGACAGAGTCCTGGATTAGGGGGTCCTCAGATAGCCGGACTATATCCTTTGTCCGGACTGTTGGACTATGAAGATACAAGATTGAAGACTTCATCCCATGTACGGATGGGACTCTCCTTGGCGTGGAAGGCAAGCTTGGCAAATCGTATCTATAGATCTCCTCCCTTGTAACCGACTCTGTGTAACCCTAGCCCCCTCCAGTGTCTATATAAACCGGAGGGTTTAGTCCGTAGGACGACAACAATCATAATCATAGGCTAGCTTCTAGGGTTTAGCCTCTACGATCTCGTGGTAAATCAATTCTTGTAATACTTTTTTTTTGACACTAAACGACAGTGGGAGAGGCTCCCACTGACTTGTATATTAACACACCAACCGATGTTACATAATTACATATGGGGGTTTTGAAGGGTTCCGCTCAACCCTTCAGAGGCAAAAGAAAGAAGTGTTGTAGTTTACAAGTTGTGAATATAAGAATCTAAGAAGGGACGAAGCTCTTCTTTACAGCTATGGGCGAGCAGGCCCAACAAATGCTTGAACCTATTCAGCCATGAAATGAAGGAGTGTGGCACTCCTCTAAAATGCTCATTGTTTCTCTCCCTCCATATGCTCCAAGCGGCCATCAAGAAGATATCCATGAACAGTGGCTGCCTCCATTGGGTTTTACCATGATGCAGCAGGGAGATCCTGTTTCCATTAAGCGACCATCTCAGGCCAACCTTATCCCAGCATCGTTGGCTAAAGGGGCACCAGAAAAACAGATGTTCCAGTGTTTCCTCAGGAGGGTTTTGGCAGAGCATACATGCGTAATTGTTATCCACCACAACATAGTGCCTGCGTTTCAGCATGTTTCGTGTGTTCAGGCGATCAACAAGGAGCAGCCAGCCAAACATCTTGAATTTGATGGGGCATTTGGACTTCCAAAGCCAGATGAAAGCATCGTCAGCGACCGTCTCTCTGAAGCAGTGGTTGTAGTAGTTTTTGGTCGAGAAATTTCCATTTAGGGTACTGACCCATGCGTCTGCAGTCCCCCTCTCTGGAATGACATGCGCGGAGCCTCTTTGGATCTCTCTGACTTCATCTCGTGCTTGTACAGAGAGTGGTAAATGGAAAAGCATGGCAGGGTTCGTTGCTTGCAAAGCATCACCGACGGACACATATTCATTTGTGGCAAACGAAAAGGCTCTAGGGTAGATTTCAGAAAGCTGGGTTTCCTGGTCGTGCGTAAACCACACGTCCTTCCAGAACAGAACTGAAGTCCCATCACCAATTACAGCCTTTGAAATCCCTCGAAAAACATGACTGAGTTGCATGATATCTCTCCACTAGAAGGACCCAACCGGATCAACTGCATGCGGTACCGTGTTCGCATAGTATGTGTCCCAAATCAGAGTCACCCACGGTACATCCGCGCGATTATAGAACTTGTAAAGGTGTTTGAGGAGCAGGGCCACATTTTGGGTTTTGACGTCAATGACCCCAAGCCCACCTTTGCGCTTTGGCCTACAAAATAGCTCCCAAGCTACCAAGGAGTTGTTTTTGACACCATCTTCAGTGTTCTTGGCCCACAAGCAGTACCGGCGCAGTCTGTCAATGTGTTCGATCACTTTTGGATGTAGTTTGAGCGTGCACATGGCATATATAAGCATGGATGTGATGGTGGAGTTGACCAACGTGAGTTTGGCGCCAGCTGAAAGCAAAGATAGCGCAGTGGATAATTTCCTTCCAATACCACATACCATCGGCATCAATTCGAGCAACGTTGGTTTTGTCGTTCCCATGGGGAGGCCCAGGTAAGCAAACGGAAGTGATCCAACAGTGCAGCCAAAGATTTGGGCCATGGCCAAAGCCTGCTGCGTGTCCAGGTTGATAGGGATCAAAGTGGACTTGTGGAAATTTATCTTGAGACCCACAGATTCAGCGTAAGCAACCAGAATGGACCTCATGCGTACTGCTTGATCTGGGCAGGCATACTGGATCACCGGATAGTCCCCTATCCGGTTGCATGGAAGAGGTAGATCAATTAAACCTTGGCCATATGCATCATTAATCGCCGCCTGAAGAAGGTCTGTAGCTAAAACAAAGATGAGCGGCGATAAAGGGTCCCCCTGCCTTACTCCACATTTACATAAAAACTTCCGGCCCGAGGCCCCATTCAGGAGAATCGAGGAAACCCCTGAAGCAAAGATAGACTTCATCCAACCAAGCCACTTGTCGTCAAAGCCCATGTGTTTCATAATCTGCAGCATCGGTTCATGTTCTATTGTGTCAAAGGCTTTGGCAAAATCAAGTTTGAGGATTATAATTTCCCTCGATGATGTTTGGCATTGGTGGATGTATTCAAAAGACTAGGCCAAACAGTCTTGGATAGTACGCCCTTTGAGGAACCCATACTGGTTTTTGTGGATGATCTTAAGTATGACTTTCTGTAGGCGATTGGCTAGGATTTTCGTGATAATTTTCAGACAACAGTTGAGCAGTGTTATGGGTCTGAAATCATTAGTCGTCATAGGAGAAGGAATTTTCGGGATGAGTGTAATGTAGCCCTCACTGATACTGGTTATGTCAAGGTTACCTTCGTGGAAATCACCACACATTTTGTAGAAATCCTCCTTGATAATGTGCCAGCAAATTTTGAGGAAGCATCCATTGAAACCATCTGGACCGGGAGCCCTGTCACCAGGCATCTCTTTGATCACAGCATCAATTTCATCTGTGGAAAATGGTACCGAGAGCACCTCCAGACCGTCCACCTTTTTAATGATACGGTTAAGATCAAAGCGCATATTTGTGGGCTTAGAGGTCCCCAGTTGTTCTTTGTATGTATTGAACAACAATCCAGCTTTGCCTGTATGATTAGAGATTTCAACATCTCCTTCCTGCAGCGTGGCAATTGAGTTGTGCCTGAACCTTTCAGTAGCAAGTGATTGGAAGAGCTTAGTATTCTCATCAGCGAATCTGAAGTATCTGACAGTGCACCTTTTCCTCCAATACTCATTTTGGTATTTGAGAAGACAGTTGAGGTGTCCCTTCAAAATACGTCTGAAATTTGCCTCTTGGACAAACAAACCCCTCTTGTCTTCGAGGGCGTCGAGATTGGCTAGTGCTTCATTACTATTCTGGATCATAATTTTCAAGTTGCAAGTGCCTCTGCTCCAACGTTTGAGATCATAGCGAAGCGTTTTGAGCTTCTTGCATATTATCGCTGCAGAGTTGGGGGCGTGACAGGGTTTACTACAGGATCTTGCCACAACTTCGGAGAAACCAGAGTAGTTGACCCAGAAGTTTTCAAATCGAAAGAGATTTGATTTTGGGATTTTAGACTCGATTGAAAGCGCGCAGGGGATATGATCTGAGACCGGTTTGCCCAAAGGCAGAACCATTGTGTTAGGAAAAGAGGTGGTCCAGTTCGAAGACGAAAAGAACCAATCAAGATGCTCCAGTAGTGGGTCGTCCTGCATATTGCTCCACGTGAAAGCTCTGCCCTTAACTGGGATTTCCATTAGTGATTGTGCACGTATAAGCTCATTGAATAACAGCATATCAGAAGCATCTCCTCCCGGTTTATTTCTGTTGTCAGTGGACCGTATGAAGTTGAAGTCACCCAATATTAACCAATTTTCATCATCTGGTATATTAAGATCAATGAACCAGGAAGTAAAATCTGCTCGTCGCTGGCCCAAACAAGGGCCATAGACATTCACCAAGTTCCAAGATTCATTCGACTGGGTGGCCACAAATGAAACACCCACCGCAAAGGATTCCACATGCTATGGTGTTCCAACAAAAACAGAGCTATTCCAGATAGTGATAATACCTCCAGAGGCCCCAAGCGATGGCGCAAAAGCAAATTTATCAAATCGCTTGGGACAGAAAGACTTCATAAACGCTAAATCAAAAGATTCTCGCTTGGTTTCCTGAATGCATAAAACACAGCATCCACTAGAGTCTATGGCATTCCTAAGTGCCAAAAGTTTACTATCAGAGTTAATCCCTCTGATATTCCACGACAGAACGTTCCACGATTTATTCATGAGCATAAAGGAAATTAAACAGCCTCCTCCGGGGCTGTCTGCTGGGTAGCCAGCAGCTTCTCTTCAGAAATATCTTCAGGGGCAATGCCGCATCTGTCGCCCACCTGATGGAGTTCTTGGATCGATGTCGGTGGAGGGTTCGTCTCGACTGGAGCAGCAGCCAAGGAGACCGCGGTGACGGATGGAACGACCCTGGCCCTCACCCGTGAGTGGTTGTGCTTGACATCGAAGACGTTATGGACCTTGAAACCATCGTATTTGTTCGATCGCGTACTCCTCCGTAGTGCAGTGGTATCAAGAGGAGCCTTGACAGTGTGTGATGCAGCAACATTAAAAGAGGAAGAGGATGCCAGCAATTGAAGAGCATTACCAGGAGCTTGGGCAATCGGAATCGCCTGATTGACACTGCTGGTTGGCGCCGAGGAAGCAGATGGGCACAATCTCCTGCTGAGACAGAATACCAGTATCCTCTGGAGTCGCATGTGTGGTGTCACTTGAAGGTGTAGGAAAGTGCAGAGGACCCACGCAAACACCCAAATGGAAACGAACACTGAAAATCTTGGTCATGTAGTCAGGTTCAGGTTTGAGGTTCTGCAGCAGCACTTCACACATCAGTTCTAGGTGCCTCTGGATGAGCTTGAAAGGGTTGGCAGGGAACATAACAATCCCAGCTTGGTCATAGGTGATGGCCCGTGTGTAAATGCGTTTCAGCATAGAGCCCATCCACAGCAACAACTCATGATCCAAAGCAATGGTGACATGAACCGAATCACCCCCAGCACGAGCAAACGCACCTCTAGCAGCCAGGTTTCCATTGATAAAACCATCAGCCAGACTTTCAACTGCAGCAACTTCATCTTCAGAGGCCCAAACATCAGAAAGATTGTCATGCACATTGTGTTCAGGGTCCACTCCATCCATCAGGGAGGGGCCATCGTACTGGAAGAAGGATCTGAAGCTAAAACCCGTGTACGGAGGAGGAACAACCAGCCAAACCCTCCAGCCATTTGCCTGCAGTTGCTCTGGTGCAGGGGCAGGGGAATTCCAAGCCTCCTCATTCTGAGCCTGCTGGGCAGCCAAGTCATCCAGGTGAGCTTGCTGCATGAGGGTGTAGAAAGGGAGCTGGTACGGGTGTGGCGAGGCATTCAGAAGTGGCGGTGGCTCCTCAGTTCCCACCAGACCTGGAATGGTGTTGCGGCCATTGAGAACATATACCGGCACAGACCATGAGCGGCCTAACCCCGACAGCATACCGACTCTGGTAACAAGCAAACTGTGCGGGACCTCGGCAACATCCTTGATGTGACATTTAACAAGCACTCTGGCCTTGTTTTGCCCGGGTCGAGGCCACACCAGAAGTTTGCCGAAGTTGGATATGGCCTTATGCACATAATGCTCAGTCTGATAATCCATAGGAAAGGCCAGCAGCATAATCCACACTTCATACTCAAACGCAGGCATGCGCATGTTTGGTCCTTCGTCATGTGGCACCAAAGAGAAGTTTGAATCATCTGTCAAAGCATGAGGGCCTTCCCTAATCGCATTATCCCTACTTTCCATGTCAGAGAAAACCACACTGCCAATGCCCAGGGGATAAATAAAATCATCTAGCAGCTCGTATTCAAGATCGACTGTAATGATCCGGCAAACCTCAGCAAGCCAATATTCCTTCAAGTGATCCGGTACTGGGGGTCAATGGTGACGATGGCATACCTATCATGGTTGCGCGGCGGGTCGTCGACCACCATGACCTGACGCTGGATGCGATGCGCAGGCCCTCGATCGAAAGAAGATCCCTCAGGAGCAAAAGCGAAAGGGCGCACCGCAAAGTTCGCCATGGCTGCTGTCTTGGAGGAGCTGCAGATTGGGGGTGGAGCGGCCGGCGAGGAGGAGCAGACTGCGAGCTTGTGTGGATGTAGGGGCGGCAGTGTTGGCAGACTCGAGGAGGAAGGCTCTACGCCCGATTGGGGTTTTTGGCAGGCGGACTTGACTACACCTGCATAAGGGAGGCGTATCATCAAGCAATGGGGAGGAGCCACGTCCGAGGCCACGTCCAAGGCACGTGGGATTCTATGCTTCTGAATCCAAACGAGATTAGCCTTCGTAACCCGTGTTCTACGGGTTGCATGAGCCAACAGAGAATTATCGACCATAGAAGATCCGGGCGCACTGTTGGGTAAGATCTCATTAGATTTGGACGCGTGTATTGTGGTCGGTGCCCAGCATAGCTTGGGTAGATATCGACACATAGCGGGATTGCGGGCCCTATGACCAAAATGTTGACAAAAGCAACATCTAATAAGACCTGGGCACTTCACAGACCGGTGTCCCGAGGCCATGCAAGCAGAGCAAATAACCTTACTAGACGGGCCCAGAATGCATGGCGCATGACGTGAAGAGGCTGGCAAATTCATATCAATTCTTGGAGCAGAACAAGAACATTTCCCTGTGTAATCTCCACATCGTTGGCAGAAAATTCCCGTGCACAATGATTCTAAATGCCCAAATCGGTCACATTTTGTGCAATGTTGAAGCCGATTATATATATAGTCCTTTGTTGGGACCGAAGGAATTTGGACCATGAGCATCACACTATCATTGTCATAACCGGCCTGCCAGCCATCCAAGATATGATGGATCTTATCAGTTGGAATGGAATCCCATAAACCCTGCTTAAACCGCAAGCCCTGAAAAGATGGTAACTGATTTGACGAATCCGACCGGATAGGCAAGCTGACAGTACCAATACGAAAAGAGCATTGATCATCTCGAGAAACCGGAAAAGATAACCTTCCAAATGTGAGGTCCGGTGCGTCGTCGCCGGAATGTCTTGCCGTCGGCGAGGTGATCAACCCAAACTTCTCAAAAACAGAGACTGAGACTGGATCGGGGGCTGTCACAGAGTTTGATGCTAGCCATTTGGACTTGATAGCCGGGCCGGGTGAAGAGGCTAGATCATTAAGCTCAGAATCCGCATTCCATCCAAATGATTGGATAGGAGCTCGAAAACCACGGTGAAGATGAAAGTGACAAACGAAATCCGGCCAAATACGATCTCGAAGGCCATAAATAAAATGGCCAACACGATTAGATGCCATAGAGAACCGGAAACGTCGATCACCCAGACGAAGTACGTTGAAACCAGCCCCGATACCACCGATGCAGGATTGTAGAGCCAGTCCCACAGACTCCACCGAGAGAGGAAAAGAGGCCGAGGAGAAAGAAACTTCAAGGAAGAACTCCTTGGAGTTGGGGTGGGGGACGAAGTGAACCGTAGATCCAAAGCGAGCACGCACCTGGCCCTCGACCTTGAGGCCGGGGGAGAAATCCCAATGGAGGAGGCCATCCATTGGGGTCACCGGGGAGGGTAGCTAGGGCAAGGAGTCACCATCACCATGGGAGTCGCCTAGGGAGGGTGGGAGGGTGGGAGGCTCCATCCTGGCTATCTGTCGCATGTTATTGATGATGCCACTTCTGCTATGATTCTTGTAATACTCATATCATCAAGATCAATCAAGCAGGAAGTAGGGTATTACCTCCATCGAGAGGGCCCGAACCTGGGTAAACATTGTGTCCCTCGTCTCCTGTTACCATCTGCCTTAGACGCACAGTTCGGGACCCCCTACCCGAGATCCGCCGGTTTTGACACCGAGAGGGACATCTTTGCATGGAAGCCATCAGACATGCCAGGTGTACCCAGGGGACTGGCTGAGCACTGTTTATGTGTCGACCTAAAAGCAAAACCTGTCAAAGAGCATCTCCTTCGTTACACCGTGGAAAAGAGGAAGGCGATTGGTGAGGAAGTGGCTCGGCTCTTGTCAGCTGAGTTCATCCGCGAGATATATCACTCCGAGTGGCTCGCCAATGTAGTCATGGTCCCCAAGAAAGATGACTAACTTCGTATGTGTATTGACTTCAAGCATATCAATCGGGCCTGCCCGAAAGATCACTTTCCTCTCCCCCGCATCGATTAGATTGTCGACTCGACTGCTGGGTGTGAGCATTTGTCTTTTTTGGATGCATATTCCGGGCACCATCAAATCGGACTATATGGACCCGATGAAATAAAAACGGCCTTCATCACCCCATTCAGGTGTTTTTGCTATGTTACCATGCCTTTTGGTCTCAAGAATGTTGGTGCCACGTCCATGGCATGATCCAGAAGAGCCTGCTCACTCAAATTAGTCGGAACATGGAAGCACACATGGATGATATCATGGTCAAGTCACACAAGAGTTCCGACCTGCTGACTGGCCTCGCTGAAACCTTTGCCAATCTAAGAAGATATGACATCAAGCTTAATCCGTCAAAGTGCACATTCGGAGTCCCAGGAGGGAAATTACTCGGTTTTCTCGTTTTTGAATGAGGGATTGATGCAAACCCAGAAAAGATTGGGGCAATTCTCCGAACGAAACGCCATGTGCGTGTGCATGCCATTTATAAGCTCACAGGTTGTGTGGCTACGTTAAGTCGATTCATTTCTCGTCTCGGTGAAAAGGCATTGCCTCTTTACCGACTGATGAAAAAGTCTGATACATTTGAGTGGACTCCTGAAGCTGAAGCAGCGTTTGTCGAGCTCAAAGCCCTGCTTTCCACCCAGCCAATGCTTGTGGCCCCGGTCAGCAAAGAGCCTCTATTGTTGTATATTGCAACCACTGGACAAGTTGTCAGCATAGTGCTCACAGTCGAGAGAGAAGAAGAAGGAGAAGCCTATAAAGTTCAACGCCCAGTGTATTACATTTCTGAAGTCCCGACTCCATCTAAGCAAGCATATCCACATTACCAGAAGCTAGTCTATGGGATTTACTTGACTATGAAGAAAGTTGCACATTATTTCGGAGACCACTCAATTTCAGTCATCAGCGACGCTCCGTTATCTGAAATTCTGAACAATCGAGGTTCAACAGGTCGAGTGGCTAAGTGGGAAATTGAACTTCTTCCTCTGGATACCAAGTTTGAAGCTAAAAGGCAATCAAATCTCAAGAAATCGTAGATTTCTTGGCCGAGTGGATTGAGCAACAGCAGCCAACTCATGTTCACCCGGAACACTCGACCATGTTCTTTGATGGATCCAAGATGTTAAATGGTTCTGGTGCTGGGGTGGTCTTGGTATCCCCAAGAGGCGACAAGCTATGTTCTCCAGATTCACTTTGATTCCTCCAACAATGAAGCTGAGTACAAAGCACTTATGTACGGGTTGCATATGGCCATTTCACTCGGCGTCCGTCGCCTGATGGTATATGACGACTCGGACTTGGTGGTTAATCAAGTTATGAAAGAATGGGATGTCCAGAGTCCTTCCATGACCGGGTACTGCAATTTAGTAAGGAAGTTGGAGAAGAAATTTGAAGGGTTAGAGCTCCACCACGTTCCCCGACTCAAGAATCAAGCAGCTGATGATCTGGCGAAAATAGGTTCCACTTGGAAGCCTATTCCCAGTAATGTGTTCTTAGAGCATCTCCACGCCCTTCAGTACAAGAAGATCCCTTTACAGAGGAGACCCCACAACCAATAACTGCTACCAATCCGACTGAGGTCGAAGTACCATAAGTAGTTGACTTAATCATGGAGGTTCTAGTAATCACCCCCAACTGGACAGTGCCATATATTGCATATCTAGTCAGGCAGGAGCTCCCAGAGGATGAGGCTCGCCAAATCCTCCACAGATCCAAAGCCTTCACAGTAATAAGCGGACAACTTTTCAGAGAGAGTGTTACTGGCGTAGCTCAGCGATGTATCTCTCCAGAAGAGGGTCGAATGATCTTGAATGAGATTCACTCGGGAACCTGTGGTCACCACACGTCCTCTCGGACCATCGTGGCCAAAGCATACCGAGCAGGATTCTACTGGCTGCGAGCAAATGAAATGGCTAAACAGATCGTTGAGAAGTGTGAAGGCTGCTAGTTTTACTCGAACATGTCTCACAAACATGCATCAGCTTTGAAGACTATCCCACTAGTCTGGCCATTTGCTGTGTGGGGATTGGACATGATTGGGCCTCTAAGGACCGGCAGAAGTGGCTTCACTCATCTGCTCGTGGCAGTCGACAAGTTCACTAAGTGGATTGAAGCCAAACCTATCAAGAATCTTGACTCAAGCACAACCATCAGTTTTATCAGAGAGTTGGTGTTCCGATATGGAGTTCCGCACAACATCATCACGGATAACGGCTCAAAATTTTATTCTGATGAGTTCAGAGCATTATGCACTTCCCAAGGTACTCAGGTCGACTACGCATTCGTTGCCCACCCGCAATCGAATGGACAAGCTAAAGAGCAAATGGTTTGATCCTCCAAGGGCTGAAACCCCGATTGATGCGTGACCTCAAGCATGCAACTGGAGCATGGGTGACTAAGTTGCCTTCTGATCTGTGGAAATTGAGGACGACTCCCAATCGGTCCAATGATCGAACCCCTTTCTTCATGGTGTACGGGGCTAAATCCGTGCTTCCAAGTGATTTACTGCAAAATGCTCCCCGAGTGGAACTCTTCTCAGAAGCCGAGGCAGAGCAGGCACGTCAGGACACCGTTGATATCCTAGAGGAAGATCAAGAGATGGCTTTGATCCGGTCGACCATCTATCAGCAAGACCTGCGTCGATTCCACGCCTGAAACGTCAAAGTTCGAGCATTTCAAGATGGAGATCTTGTGCTCCGAGTGGATCAACTACGGCCTCATAAGCTCTCCCCTGCCTAGGAAGGCCCCTTAATCATCACCAAGGTGCTCCACAATGGAGCATATCACCTTTACAACCTAGCCAAGAAGAAGGACGAGCCACGCTCTTGGAATGCGGATCTGCTCCGCCGCTTTTATACTTGAACACTCGATCGTCGAGATGTAATAAGAATACTTTCAGATTGTTTATCAAAGACATGATTTCTGCAGTATCCTAATGTTTGTTTTCGCATAAAAGTGTGTCCAAATCCCCCAGTGGGTGGCTTAGCCGCGAACCCGATTCGCATAAGTTTCAAAACATACTCCGACTAAAGAGCAACCCTCTCACTCGGGGGCTTAGTCGCGGACCTGATTCGCCTAAGATTCAAAACATACTCCGAGTGAAGAGCAACTCTCTCACTCGGGGCTTAGCTGCAAAAGTTTCAAAACATACTCCAAGTGAAGAGCAACCCTCTCACTCGGGAGCTTAGCCGCGAACCTGATTCGCCTAAGTTTCAGAACATACTCCGAGTGAAGAGCAACCCTCTCACTCGGGGGCTTAGCTGCGAACCAGATTCACCTAAGTTTCAAAACATACTCCGAGTGAAGAGCAACACTCTCACTCAGGGGCTTAGCTACGAACCAGATTCGCCTAGGTTTCAAAACATACTCCGAGTGAAGAGCAACCCTCTCACTCGGGAGCTTAGCTGCGAACCAGATTCACCTAAGTTTCAAAATATACTCCGAGTGAAGAGCAACCTTCTCACTCGGAGGCTTAGCTGCGAACCAGATTCGCCCAAGTTTCAAAACATAGTCCGAGTGAAGAGCAACCCTCTCACTCGGGGGCTTAGCTATGAACCAAATTCGCCTAAGTTTCAAAACATACTTCGAGTGAAGAGAAACCCACTCACTTGGGGGCTTAGCTGCAAACCAAATTCGCCTAAGTTTCAAAACATACGCCGAGTGGAGAGCAACCCTCTTACTCGGGGGCTTAGCTGCGACCCTGTACTCGCCTAAGTTTCAAAAACACATCGAGTGGAGAGCAATCCTCCCACTCGGGAACTTAGTAGTGACCCCGTACTCGCCTAAGTTTGTAAAACACTCCAAGTGGAGAGCAATCCTCCCACTTGGGGGCTTAGCTGCGACCCCGTAGTCGCCTAAGTTTCAAAAATACTGCTAGTGAAGAGTGATCCTCTCACTCGGGGGCTTAGCTGCGACCCCGTACTCGCCTAAGTTTAAAAAATACTCCGACTGAAGAGCGATCCTCTCACTCGGTGACTTAGCTGCGACCCCGTACTCACCTATGTTTCAAAAACACTCCAAGTGGAGAGCAATCCTCCCACTCAGGAACTTAGTTGCGACCCCATACTTGCCTAGGTTTCAAAAACACTCCAAGTGGAGAGCAATCCTCCCACTCGGGGGCTTAGATGCGACACTATACTCACCTAAGTTTCAAAAATACTCCGAGTGAAGACCGATCCTCTCACTCGGGGGCTTAGCTGCCACCTCGTACTCACCTAAGATTCAAAAATACTCCGAGTGAAGAGTGATCCTCTCACTCGATGACTTAGCCGCGACCCCGTACTCGCTTAAGTTTCGAAAACACACCGAGTGGAGGGCAATCCTCCCACTCGGGAAGAGCAATCCGCAAGTACGACGGGGTGCACTCTAAACTGCGCCACAAGTACAACATCCGTTCCACCCTGTGCTCAGGGGCTTAGCTGCGAACCAGTTTCGCCCGAGTTAAAAAATCCAAGCACATTGGAGGCAAAAAAACTGGATTCAGATAAAACAACCAAGTTCGGATAAACCCAACGAAGTTCAGGCCCAACAGAGCTTAACAGTTACATGATCACTCGGCATTCCCGAGGCAAATATATTCAAATCATCAAGTTTTTCACTCGGTAGGAGGAGGGCTAGATGTCCAAATCAATATCATCGGTGATCCCAGTGGCTGCATCATTAAAAGTTTCCATAAATCTTCAAAATGGAGCTTCTTTGTGTTAGCCACCTGGAGTGCCTTCAGCTTGTCCTCTCTAGCCTCTTTGAAGTGGACGCAAATGAGTGATAAGTCCACATCGGCTTCGCAACGAGCAGTTGACTTCTTCCAAGCTTGCACTCGACCAGGGATGTCATTGAGGCGAGTCATTAGAGACTCGAGGTCATTTGAAGATTGTCCTCTCGCCATAGCTCCTTGTCCACCCGAGTCAGTGCGACCTTCAGCCGAGCAATGTAGTTCAAGACGCTGGCAAGGCGACATTCCAGTCGCAGCATGTTCATTGCAGCTTCATCTCCGACAGGAGAACTGATGGGTTCTAATTCCGTCTCGATCCGCTCGACTTCCTCCTTGAAATTCTGGCAGAACTCTGCACGCAAGGAAAAGTAATGAATTGGCATCAACATGGTGAAGAAGTTTTCTTGAACCCAGTCGGACGAGGAAAAGTACCTTCGACCATGAGGGACATCTTCTTGGAAAGACCTCCCAGATAAACCTTCAGTTCATCCCTCTTCCGAGTGAGAACATCCACTTTGGCGGCCAGGACCACCTTCTGCTCCTTCAACTGTGCAGCTTCTTTCTTTGCCTCATCAACAACATTCTTCAGCTTGGCATTCTCCTCCAACTTACCGACTGAAGCTAGCTTCCTGTCAGCCAGTTCAATCTTCTCACGTGCCGTCTTCTGCCCCCCCCCCCCCCCCCCGCAAGATCAAGGTCCTTCTGCTCCAAGGCCTGCTTCATTTTGTCTAAAGAAACAACATTCCTTAGTCGGGCTTGGAGTTGATGGTTTTCACTTCGCACATCTGTTCGAGTGGGATCACTCACTCGTCTCAAAAGAGGATGAGAAAGGAAAAATAACAAGGCATGCAGTCGACAAGTCGTTACCTCCCATGATTGCCACTTCATCTTGAGCCTTCTTTAGGTTCGCCTTGGCCAGATCCAGGTCAAGCTTGAGTTGTATTCTCTCCTATTCCAAGGTAGCATACTGAGTCCCAAGCTCGCAAGATTTCTACAATCAACAACAAGACAAATCAATCGACAGAAACAAAGATCAGTTACTTCCGAGTAAAAGTGCAAGATCAAATTGCTATGGCAAAAGAGTTCTAAGGCTGCCGCCGAATGAAACATTCAACAGCAGTCTCGGGGACTAAACCCAGTGGGTGCACTTAGCGTGCCCCCACTGGTTCGGTTTCCCACTTGGCATGGTCCGCGCAGCCCGAGTGGAAGGAGTAAAAAACATTTGTTCTCAGACCACCGTCGACTACCCGCAGTCGACAGCGGTCTCGGGGACTACACCAAGTGGGTGCACTCACTGTACCCCCGCTGGACCAAGATCTCACTCAACATGACCTGTCTAAACTCTAGTGGAAGAGCTACACAGCTTCGAAAAAACACCCAGTGGGTGTACAGATCCAAGGCACAAACCCATGATAGATGCACATTAAAGGTTCCAAAACAGACATCTTACGAATAATAAAGCAGCTGTTTTCAGGTAGCATATCCTAACAGAGCAAGGATCAAGTTGGAAAAGCCAATCGGAAATCAACTTACAATCCCACTTACTCGGACATTGGCTTGGAGGGTAGAGCTGGTGTCTTAAGCGGCCTTGCTGGTGTCATACACCACCTTCAGTCGGTCCATCATCAGACCCGCCTGGATCATGGCTTCCTTGGCAGCTCCTACTTGGTCCTCTGGGACATGGTGCATAACAAACAGAGTGGATGATGGAGCAGATGACATGGTCGGTGGGGTACAAGCTTGAGGTTGTGCAATTAGACCAGAAGTCTGAGCAGTCGACGCCGAGGGTTGGTCAGTCGACAGAGGATCAACAAATGAGACAGTAGCCCAAAATGGATCATCAAGTTGTTGAACTACATGCTCAGATGCCGGGCGAGGAGCTTTGCTGGCAGGTACCCTCCTGCTCAAAGCTCTGCCCTTCTCCTTGTACTCCTTTGAGGTACATCCTCATCATCATCATCTGGAAGCTGGATAACATTTGTCAGCACTGCAAAACACTCGACAGTAAGATTTCAGTCACCCACCAAAACAGTTGAAAGAGTAAAAGCATGACTGTGGAATCATACCTGCCCGAGAAGTGACCGCATCTGCGGTCTCCGCATGACCCCGCTCCTCGTCGATGTCCATAGATATTGCAGAAGCAGCAACATTGAAAGTTCCAAATTTTACTCGGTCAAGCAAGTAAAGAAGTTCACAGTGGTAACGCAAGACAAGGCAAAGAAACACTTACGTTGAAGCAACGGGCACGGCCACCTTGATCCTGTGCAGGGCCTTCTGAGGCTTCAGTGGAACAACTTTTGCCTGCTTCACGACCTTCTCTGTTGGCTCTAGGGTTGAAGTCCGAGTGCACTTCAGAATCTTCGCGCTTGCTGGAACTGCTTTGCCGCGTCCTTCCATAGGGTCTTGCGATTGTTTGGAACGTCGTTCAGAGCAGGGCAGCGAATCGACTTCCTCTGCCCCGCCAAGCATGGCCGCATGTGTGGCTACAACTGCCTGTGCACAAGTAAAGGGGTACAGAAAGGCCCCTACTTTTGTACACCGACAATTTTTCTAAGGTTTTTCAAACACACAATAAGAAAGCAAGAAAATAAATCTAAGCATGTATGATACAATGAAAAAGTGTGAACACCGACTAATGGAAATGGGTGGGCATGAATGTAATGTTGGTGGAAACACGTACTCCCCCAAGCTTAGGGTTTTGGCCTAACTTGGTAGTCGATCAGTAGCCTGGATAGTAGTAGGGGTACTGAGGAGTGGGCATTCACTCATGCCACTGTTGAGGCTCCTCCGCTGCCTCAGCAGCAGCCTGAGCGTTTCGGTAGGCGATGATGTCTGCAGGCATAATCCTATATCCGCCCCTGGCAACAGAAACAAACAAAGCAGGAGAAGGCAATGGAATAATATCATGAGTCTCAATGCTAAAAACCAGGTTATAAGGGATCTGGATGTTAGGAGACTCTTTATTAGTGAAGTGGTGGTGATCCATGGATGTGCAGTCTAGGTAAACCTTGGTCAGAGGGTAATCATGATGGTGTATCTCAACATTAAAGTGAGCCGCCAAACGAGTAGCAAAAATCCCACCATGTATTTTACCCTTGGATTTATTAATGTGGAGGCGAGGAGCCACAATAGCTCCCAAGCTATAAGTGTTGTCGCCCCCCAGTGCACGAGCAAAACAGCAAGGGCTGGTGAACTTAGTGCACCCACCTTCTCTCTAGCAAGCAAGCAATTTGCAATGAAAATAGCAAAGTAATGAACAACAGGAAAATGCAAGCCAGCGGCAGTGATAGCTGACACCCCTCTCTCATCTCCCACTATCAAAGTGGGATAAAAGGTCTCAAACTCCGTAGGCCTAGGATCGGCTAAGCTCCCATCAGAAGGGATCATGCATATGTCACAAAATTCAGTAAGTGGTATCTGATGGTTTTCAGCATATAAATCAAAGCTCACTTCAAGAGGATTATTCCTAGGAAGGAAAGTAAAACTTTGAACAAAGATGTTTGTGAGGATTTGGTGTTGTTCGCACTCAGATGCGATGAAGTTGGTTAGGCAGGCATTAGCAGCATATTGTGTGAACTCCTGAAGGATTCCAGTCTCTTCCAGGAACGGGGTGTGCGGCCATTCACACGGCCGTACTTCTGCCAACCTCCGAGGATGGAGCTCACTATCAGATGACTCCCCAATAACACCCTTGGAGTTCTTCTTGGAGCCAAACTTCCTAAAGATATTCATGGTTTTCCTATGAACAAAATTCTGAAATTTATTAGCCCACAAAATTTTCCCAACAAAACTTCACAAAAATGATACCAACTACTCATAGGGATACATAGAGGCCAAAGCAAGCATTCAAACTACTTAGAACTCTAAGAATTCAACATGAAAGCTCATCTATAGGAGCACCAAGAGTAGTTAATTATTCAAAATATAAACCACAAAAACTAATTGGACAAACGATGGAGTCACATACCAAGCAACAATCCCCCGAAACAGTTTCAGAAACGGAGCTTCGAGCAAAGAGATCAAAATCCACTGGTTTGAGAGTAAGAACACGGGAGAGAGAGCAATGGAGATTTTTCTGGAGGTAAGTGATGATGTGGTATGAATGGATAAGTGAGGGGGCCCACGTGGGGACCACAACCCACCAGGGCGCACCTGGGGGTCCTGGCACGCCCAGGTGGGTTGTGCCCACTTGGCGCACCTCCCTCTGATATTATTTGCACCAGAAATTCAGAAATATTCAGAAAAAATCGTATTAAATTTTCAAGGCATTCTGAGAACTTTTGTTTTTGGGTCATTTTTTATTGCATAGGAAATTCAGAAAGGAAAACAAACATGACATTTTATTTTATTTAACTAATAAAAACAGAAAGCTAAAAGTAGGGACAAAAGGTTGTGCTTACTAAATTCATCAACTTCATACCGTTCAAAACTGATCCATTAATAAGGTTGATCAGGTCTTATTAACAACCACTTTCGATTAGCATGAAACCGAAGAACTTCCGTAAATCACTAAGTTACCTCAATGGGGATATGCATTTCCCCAACAATAAGCATTTCATACTTCTTTTTAACAGTAGGTAGAGGTATTTGAAAACTTCCAATAGTGATTGTCGGAGATTTTTCAATAACATTTATACCATTCACTTGGAATTGTTTTTTCGGAAAGTGCACCGTATGCTCATTACCATTAATATGAAAAGTGATCTTGCTTTTATTGCAATCAATAACAACCCCTGCAGTATTCAAGAAGGGTCTACCAAGGACAATCGACATGTTGTCGTCCTCGGGCATCTCAAGTATAACAAAGTCAGACAAAATAGTAACATTAGCAACAAATACGGGCACATCCTAACAGATACCAATAGGTATGGCAATTGATTGGTCAGCCATTTGCAAAGATATTTCAGTAAGTGTGAGTTTATTCAAATCAAATCTTTTATATAAAGAGAAAGGCATAACACTAACACCAGCTCCTAAATCACACAAAGCAGTTTTCACATAATTCTTTTTGATGGAGCAAGGTATAGTTGGTATTGTCAGATCTCCAAGTTTTTTAGGTACTCCATCTTTAAAAGTATAATTAGCAAGCATAGTGGAGATTTCAGCTTCCTATATTTTTCTCTTTTTTGTGATGATGTCTTTCATATACTTTGCATAAGGAGGCATTTTCAAGATATCAGTCAAGCGAGTACGCAAGAAGACTGGCCTCGACATTTCAGCAAAGCGTTCAAATTCTTCATAATCTTTTTTTTAGTTGACTTGGGTGGAAATGGATAGGTTTTTAAACCTACGGTTCTTTTCTTTACCGTGTTTTATAGCTATGAAGTCTCTTTTGTCACATCTTTTATTCTTAGGTTGTGGGATATCAAGATCAACAGGTGGTTCTATCTCAACATCATTATCTGGTTCTTTTTCATTTGGTTGAGAGTCTTCATGAACCTCATCATCATCTTTTTCATTATCACTAGGTGAGTGTTCATTACCAGATTGAGTTTCAACATCAGAGGTAGAAGTTTCATTATCATTATCAGGAGGTTTTTCTATTTCAAGTTCACTAGAAGTATCCAAAGTCCTATCATTTTTCTTTTTCTTTTTCTTTCTAGAATGATGATGACCCACAAGTATAGGGGATCTATCGTAGTCCTTTCGATAAGTAAGAGTGTCGAACCCAACGAGGAGCAGAAGGAAATGATAAGCGGTTTTTAGTAAGGTATTCTCTACAAGTACTAAAATAAGTGGTAACAGATAGTTTTGTGATAAGATAATTTGTAACGAGCAACAAGTAACAAAAGTAAATAAAGTGCAGCAAGGTGGCCCAATCCTTTTTGTAGCAAAGGACAAGCCTGGACAAACTCTTATATAAGGAAAAGCGCTCCCGAGGACACATGGGAATATCGTCAAGCTAGTTTTCATCACGGTCATATGATTCGCGTTCGGTACTTTGATAATTTGATATGTGGGTGGACCGGTGCTTGGGTGTTGTTCTCACTTGAACAAGCATCCCACTTATGACTAACCTCTATTGCAAGCATCCGCAACTACAACAAAAGTATTAAGGCAAACCAAACCATAGCATGAAACATATGGATCCAAATCAGCCCCTTACGAAGCAACACATAAACTAGGGTTTAAGCTTCTATCGCTCTAGCAACCCATCATCTACTTATTACTTCCAAATGCCTTCATCTAGTCCCAAATAATGGTGAAGCGTTATGTAGTCGACGTTCACATAACACCACTAGAGGCTAGAGAACATACATGTCATCAAAATATCAAACGAATACCAAATTCACATGACTACTAATAGCAAGACTTCTCCCATGTCCTCAGGAACAAACGTAACTACTCACAAAGCATGTTCATGTTCATAATCAGAGGGGTATTAATATGCATATAGGATCTGAACATATGATCTTCCACCAAATAAATCAACTAGCATCAACTACAAGGAGTAATCAACACTACTAGCAACCTACTAGTACCATCCCGGACTTGGAGACAAGAATTGGATACAAGAGTTGAACTAGGGTTTTGAGAGGAGATGGTGCTAGTGAAGATGTTGATGGAGATTGCCCTCTCCCGATGAGAGGAGCGTTGGTGATGACGATGGCGATAATTTCCCCCGCCCGGAGGGAAGTGTCCCTAGCAAAATAGCTCTGCCGGAGCCCTAGATTGGTTACGCCAAGGTTCCGCCTCGTGGCGGCGGAGTTTTGTCCCGAAAGGTTGCTTATGATTTTTTCCTCATTAAAAGACCTCATATAGCAGAAGATGGGCATCAGAAAGCCAACAGGGGGCCCACGAGGTAGGGGGCGCGCCCTGGGGGGCAGGGCGCGCCCCCACCCTCGTGAATAGGTGGACCCCCTTTGGTGAACTTCTTTCGCTGGATATTTTTTATTATTTCCAAAAATGACTTTTGTGGAGTTTCAGGACTTTTGGAGTTGTGCAGAATAGGTCTCTAATATTTGCTCCTTTTCCAGCCCAGAATTCCAGCTGCCGGCATTCTCCCTCCTTATGTAAACCTTGTAAAATAAGAGAGAATAGGCATAAATATTGTGACATAACGTGTAATAACAGCCCATAATGCAATAAATATCGATATAAAAGCATGATGCAAAATGGACGTACAAGTATTTCCCTCAGTTTTTGAGAACCAAGGTATCAATCCAGTAGGAGGCTACACGCAAGTCCCTCATACCTACACAAAACAAATAGCTCAACGCAACCAACGCGATTAGGGGTTGTCAATCCCTTCACGGTCACTTACGAGAGTGAGATCTGATAGAGATGATAGATAATATTTTTGGTATAAAGATGCAAAGTAAAATAAAAAGGAAAATAAAAAAGCAAAGCAATAATAAAGTGATGAAGATTGATATGATGAGAATAGACCTGGGGGCCATAGATTTCACTAGTGGCTTCTCTCAAGAGCATAAGTATTCTACGGTGGGTGAACAAATTATTGTTGAGCAATTGACAGAATTTAGCATAGTTATGAGAATATCTAGGTATGATCATGTATATAGGCATCACGTCCGAGACAAGTAGACCAACTCCTGCCTGCATCTACTACTATTACTCCACTCATCGACTGCTATCCAGCATGCATCTAGAGTATTAAGTTCAAGAAAACAGAGTAACGCCTTAAACAAGATGACATGATGTAGAGGGATAAATTCATGCAATATGATATAAAAAACCCATCTTGTTATCCTCGATGGCAACAATACAATACGTGCTTTGCTGCCCCTACTGTCACTGGAAAGGACATCGCAAGATTGAACCCAAAGCTAAGCACTTCTCCCATTGCAAGAAAAACCAATCTAGTAGGCCAAACCAAACTGATAATTCGAAGAGACTTGCAAAGATAACCAATCATACATAAAAGAATTCAGAGAAGATTCAAATATTGTTCATAGATAAACTTGATCATAAACCTACAATTCATCGGTCTCAACAAACACACCGCAAAAAGAAGATTAGATCGACTAGATCTCCACGAGAGAGGGGGAAAACATTGTATTGAGATCCAAAAAGAGAGAAGAAGCCATCTAGATACTAACTATGGACCCGAAGGTCTGAGGTAAAGTACTCACACTTCATCGGAGGGGCTATGGTGATGATGTAGAAGCCCTCTGTGGTGGATTCCCCTTCCGACGGAGCTCCGGAACAGGCCCCAAGATGGTATCTCGTAGGTACAGAAGGTTGCGGCAGTGGAATTAGGTTTTGGCTCCATATCTGATTGTTTGGGGGTACGTAGGTATATATAGGAGGAAGGAGTACGTCGGTGGAACAAAGGGGGGCCCACGAGGCAGGGGGTGCGCCCTAGGGGGGCGCTCCCTCCACTCTCGTGGCCGCCTCCCTCCTTTCTTGACGGAGGGTCCAAGTCTCCTGGATCATATTTGTTGAGAAAATCACGTTCCCGAAGGTTTCATTCCGTTTGGAATTCGTTTCTTCGAAACACTGAAATAGGCAAAAAAACAGCAATTCTGGGCTGGGCCTCCGGTTAATAGGTTAGTCCCAAAAGTAATATAAAAGTGGAAAATAAAGCCCAATATGGTCCAAAACAGTAGATAATATAGCATGGAGCAATCAAAAATTATAGATACGTTGGAGACGTATCAGGCATCCCCAAGCTCGTCCTCGAGTAGGTAAATGATAAAAAGAGAATTTTTGATGCGGAGTGCTACTTGGCATAATTTCAATGTAATTCTTCTTAATTTTGGTATGAATATTCAGATCCGAAAGATTCAAGACAAAAGTTCATATTGACATAAAAATAATAATACTTCAAGCATACTAACAAAGCAATTATGTCTTCTCAAAATAGCATGGCCAAAGAAAGTTATCCCTACCAAATCATATAGTCTGGCTATGCTCTATCTTCACCACACAAAGTATTTAAATCATGCACAACCCCGATGACAAGCCAAGCAATTGTTTCGTACTTTTGAAATTCTCAAAACCTTTTCAATCTTCAAGCAATACATGAGCGTGAGCCATGGATATAGCACTATATGTGGAATAGAATGGTGGTTGTGGAGAAGACAAAAAGAGGGAAGATAGTCTCACATCAACTAGGCGTATCAACGAGCTATGGAGATGCCCATCAATAGATATCAATGTGAGTGAGTAGGGATTGCCATGCAACGGATGCACTAGAGCTATAAGTATATGAAAGCTCGACAAAAGAAACTAAGTGGGTGTGCATCCAACTCGCTTGCTCACGAAGACCTAGGGCATTTTGAGGAAGCCATCATTGGAATATACAAGCCAAGTTCTATAATGAAAAATTCCCACTAGTATATGAAAGTGACGAAATGAGAGACTCTCTATCATGAAGATCATGGTGCTATTTTGAAGCACAAGTGTGGTAAAAGGATAGTAACATTGTCCCTTCTCTCTTTTTCTCTCATTTTTTGGGCCTTTTCTCTTTTTATGGCCTCTTTTTTTCTCTTTTTTTTTATTTTTCGTTCGGAGTCTCATCCCGACTTGTGGGGGAATCATAGTCTCCATCATCCCTTCCTCACTTGGGACAATGCTCTAAAAATGATGATCATCACACTTTTATTTTTCTTACAACTCAACAATTACAACTCGATACTTAGAACAAAATATGACTCTATATGAATGCCTCCGGCGGTGTACCGGGATATGCAATGAATCAAGAGTGACATGTATGAAAGAATTATGAATGGTGGCTTTGCCACAAATACGATGTCAACTACATGATCATGCTAGCAATATGACAATGATGGAGCGTGTCATAATAAACGGAACGGTGGAAAGTTGCATGGCAATATATCTCGGAATGGCTATGGAAATGCCATGATAGGTAGGTATGGTGGCTGTTTTGAGGAAGGTATATGGTGGGTGTATGATACCGGCGAAAAAGTGCGCGGTATTAGAGAGGCTAGCAATGGTGGAAGGATGGGAAAAGTGCGTATAATCCATGGACTCAACATTAGTCATAAAGAACTCATATACTTATTGAAAAAATCTAGAAGTTATCAAAGCAAAGTATTACGCGCATGCTCCTAGGGGGATAGATTGGTAGGAAAAGACCATCGCTCGTCCCTGACCGCCACTCATATGGAAGACAATCAATAAATAAATCATGCTCTGACTTCATCACATAACGGCTCACCATACGTGCATGCTACGACAATCACAAACTTTAACACAAGTATTTCTCACATTCACAACTACTCAACTAGCATGACTCTAATATCATCATCTTCATATCTCAAAACAATTATCAAGCATCAAACTTTTCATAGTATTCAACGCACTCAAAAGAAAGTTTTACAAATCTTGAATACCAAGATTATTATTATTATTAAGAAAATTACCATGCTATTTAAAACTCTCAAAATAATCTAAGTGAAGCATGAGAGATCAATAGTTTCTATAAAACAAATCCACCACCATGCTCTAAATGATATAAGTGAAGCACTAGAGCAAAACTATATAGCTCAAAAGATATAAGTGAAGCACATAGAGTATTCTATCAAATTCCAATTCATGTGTGGCTCTCTCAAAAGGTGTGTAAAGCAAGGATGATTGTGGTAAACTAAAAATAAAAGACTCAAATCATACAAGACGCTCCAAGCAAAACACATATCATGTGGTGAATCAAAATATAGCTCCAAGTAAAATTACCGATGGAAGTATACGAAAGAGGGGATGCCTTCCGGGGCATCCCCAAGCATTGAATTTTTGGTGTCCTTGGATTATCTTGGGGGTGCCATGGGCATCCCCAAGCTTAGGCTCTTGCCACTCCTTGTTCCATAATCCATCAAAACATTTCACCCAAAACTTGAAAACTTCACAACATAAAACTCAACAGAAATCTCGTGAGCTCCATTAGCGAAAGAAAACAAAAGACCACTTCAAGGTACTGTAATTAACTCATTCTTTATTTATATTTGTGTTAAACCTACTGTATTCCAACTAATTTATGGTTTATAAACTAATTTACTAGCCATAGATTCATCAAAATAAGCAAACAACACACGAAAAACAGAATCTGTCAAAAACAGAACAGTCTGTAGTAATCTGTAACTAACGCAAACTTCCGGAACTCCAAAAAGTCAGCCAAAATAGGACGACCTAGGCAATTTGTTTATTGATAAGCAGCAATTGGAATCACTATTTTATCCCGTTCTGGTGATCTTTAACAATTGTTTTCATGAAAAGAAAGTTTCTGGAAATTACAGCAAGGTCAAATAACTATCATCCAAGAAGATCCTATAGGTTTAACTTGGCACAAACACTAATTAAAACATAAAACCACATCTAAACAGAAGGTAGATGGATTATTTATTCCTAAACAGAAACAAAAAGTAAAAAACTAAAATAAAATTGGCTTGCCTCCCAACAGCGCTATCGTTTAACGCCCCTAGCTATGCATAAAAATAAGGATAGATCTAGGTATTGCCATATTTGGTGGGCAATCCATAAGTGGATCTCATAATAGATTCATATGGTAGTTTTATTTTCTTCCTAGGGAAGTGTTCCATGCCCTTCTTTAATGGAAATTGGAATCTAATATTCCCTTCCTTCATATCAATAGTTGCACCAATCGTTCTAAGGAAAGGTCTACCAAGAATAATAGGGCAAGAAGGATTGCAATCTATATCAAGAACGATAAAATCTACGGGCACATAATTTCTATTTGCAACAATAAGAACATCATTAATTCTTGCCATAGGTTTCTTAATAGTGGAATCCGCAAGATGCAAGTTTAGAGAGCAATCATCAAAATCGCGGAAATCTAGCAAATCACACAAAGTTTTGGGAATAGTGGAGACGCTAGCACCCAAATCACATAAAGCATAAAATTCATGATCCTTAATGTTAATTTTAGTAATTGGTTCACACTCATCATAAAGTTTTCTAGGAATAGAGACTTCCAACTCAAATTTTTCTTCATAAGATTGCATCAAGGCATCAATGATATGTTTAGTAAATGCTTTACTTTGACTATAAGCATGAGGAGAATTTAGCACGGATTGCAACAAGGAAATACAATCAATTAAAGAGCAACTTTCATAATTAAATTCCCCGAAATCCAAAATAGTGGGTTTAGCAACATCTAGGGTTTTATTCTTTTCAATCACACTTTTATCAATTTCATCATCAAGATCTAAAAACTCCAAATTTTTGGAATGCCTTCTAGGTAAAGGTGGATCATATTCAGTCTCAACAAGATTCATATTGCAAAACGAAGATTTAATAGGGGATACATCAATAACTTTTAGATCTTCATCTTGATTTTCATAGGAATTGGAAGAACACGCTTTAATAAAGGCATCTTTTGTAGCACGCATCCTAGCGGTTCTTTCCTTGCACTCATCAATGGAAATTCTCATGGCTTTGAGAGACTCATTGATATCATGCTTAGGAGGAATAGATCTAAGCTTTAAAGAATCAACATCAAGAGAAATTCTATCAACGTTCCTAGCCAATTCATCAACTTTAAGTAATTTCTCTTCAAGCAAAGCATTGAAATTCTTTTGTGAATTCATAAACTCTTTAACACTAGTCTCAAATTCATAGGGCATCTTATTAAAATTTCCATAAGATTTGTTGTAGGAATTTCCATAATTATTAGAAGGATTACTAGGATAAGGCCTAGGATTGAAGTTCCCTCTATATGCGTTGTTACCAAAATTATTCCTACCAACAAAATTCACATCCATAGATTCATTATTATTCTCAATCAAGGTAGACAAAGGCATATCATTAGGATCAGAAGAAACACTCTTAGTAGCAAATAATTTCATAAGTTCATCCATCTTTCCACTCAAAACATTGATTTCTTCTATCGCATGCACTTTTTTATTAGTAGATCTTTCAGTGTGCCATTGAGAATAATTAACCATAATATTATCTAGCAGTTTAGTAGCATCTCCTAAAGTGATTTCCATAAAAGTGCCTCCCGCGGCCGAATCTAAAAGATTTCTAGAAGCAAAATTCAATCCCGCATAAAATTTTTGTATAATCATCCACAAATTCAAACCATGAGTAGGGCAATTACGTATCATTAATTTCATTCTCTCCCAAGCTTGTGCAACATGTTCATGATCAAGTTGCTTAAAATTCATAATATCGTTTCTAAGAGAGATGATCTTAGCGGGAGGAAAATACTTAGAGATAAAGGCATCTTTGCACTTGTTCCAAGAATCAATACTATTTTTAGGCAAAGACGAAAACCAAGCTTTAGCACGATCTCTAAGCGAAAAAGGAAATAGCTTCAATTTAACAATATCATTAACAACATCTTTCTTCTTTTGCATATCACACAAATCCACAAAGCTATTTAGATGAGTAGCGGCATCTTCACTAGGAAGGCCGGCAAATTGATCTTTCATAACAAGATTCGACAAAGCAGTATTGATTTCACAGGATTCAGTGTTGGTAAGAGGAGCAACCGAAGTGCTAAGGAAATCATTATTGTTGGTATTGGTAAAGTCACACAATTTGGTATTATCTTGAGCCATCATGACAAGCAAGCAATCCAACACATGAGCAAACAAAAAGGCAAGCGAGAAAAAGGCAAACGGAAAAGAGAGGGCGAATAAAATGGCAAGGGTGAACTGGGGGAGAGGAAAACGAGAGGCAAATGGCAAATAATGTAATGCGAGAGATAAGGGATTGTGATGGGTACTTGGTATGTTGACATTTGCGTAGACTCCCCGGCAACGGCGCCAGAAATGGCTCGTTGTCGGGAGACCAAATCTTGACTTTGCGAAAGCCTCCCCGGCAACGGCGCCAGAAATCTTCCTGCTACCTCTTGAGCACTGCGTTGGATTTCCTTGAAGAGGAAAGGGTGATGCAGCAGAGTAGAGTAAGTATTTCCCTCAGTTTTTGAGAACCAAGGTATCAATCCAGTAGGAGGCTACATGCAAGTCCCTCGCAGCTACACAAAACAAATAGCTCAACGCAACCAACGCGATTAGGGGTGGTCAATCCCTTCACGGTCACTTACGAGAGTGAGATCTGATAGAGATGATAGATAATATTTTTGGTATTTTTGATATAAAGATGCAAAGTAAAATAAAAAGGCAAAGTAAAAAAGCAAAGCAATAATAAAGTGATGAAGATTGATATGATGAGAATAGACCTGGAGGCCATATATTTCACTAGTGGCTTCTCTCAAGAGCATAAGTATTCTACGGTGGGTGAACAAATTATAGTTGAGAAATTGACAGAATTGAGCATAGTTATGAGAATATCGAGGTATGATCATGTATATAGGCATCACGTCCGAGACAAGTAGACCGACTCCTGCCTGCATCTACTACTATTACTCCACTCATCGACGGCTATCCAGCATGCATCTAGAGTATTAAGTTTAAGAAAACAGAGTAACGCCTTAAGCAAGTTGACATGATGTAGAGGGATAAATTCATGCAATATGATAAAAACCCCATCTTGTTATCCTCGATGGCAACAATACAATACGTGCCTTGCTGCCCCTACTGTCCCTGGGAAAGGACACCGCAAGATTGAACCCAAAGCTAAGCATTTCTCCCATATCAAGAAAAACCAATCTGGTAGGCCAAACAAAACTGATAATTCGAAGAGACTTGCAAAGATAAACAAACATACATAAAAGAATTCAGAGAAGATTCAAATATTGTTCATAGATAAACTTGATCATAAACCCACAATTCATCCGTCTCAACAAACACACCGCAAAAAGAAGATTACATCAAATAGATCTCCACGAGAGAGGGGGAGAACATTGTATTGAGATCCAAAAAGAGAGAAGAAGCCATCTAGCTACTACTATGGACCTGAAGGTCTGAGGTAAACTACTCACACTTCATCGGAGGGGCTATGGTTATGATGTAGAAGCCCTCCATGGTGGATTCCCCTTCCGGTGGAGCTCCGGAACAAGCCCCAAGATGGGATCTCGTAGGTACAAAAGGATGCCTGCGGTGGAATTAGGTTTTTGGCTCCGTATCTGATCGTTTGGGGGTACGTAGGTATATATAGGAGGAAGGAGTACATCGGTGGAGCAAAGGGGTCCCACGAGTCAGGGGGCGCGCCCTCCACCCTCGTGGCTGCCTCCCTCCTTTCTTGACGGAGGGTCCAAGTCTCCTAGATCATATTTGTTGAGAAAATCACGTTCCCGAAGGTTTCATTCCGTTTGGACTCCTTTTGATATTCCGTTTCTGCAAAACACTGAAATAGGCAAAAAAACGACAATTCTGGTCTGGGCCTCCGGTTAATAGGTTAGTCCCAAAAGTAATATAAAAGTGGAAAATAAAACCCAATATGGTCCAAAACAGTAGATAATATAGCATGGAGCAATCAAAAATTATAGATACGTTGG
The DNA here is from genome assembly GCA_032464435.1 of Aegilops umbellulata. Lineage (NCBI taxonomy): Eukaryota > Viridiplantae > Streptophyta > Magnoliopsida > Poales > Poaceae > Aegilops > Aegilops umbellulata. Next base: position 374,000,814 of record CP136056.1, read on the forward strand.
AGACGTATCAAAGGGCTAGGTGCATCTCTGTTAACTCTTAGTGAATCTTGTTCAATTCTTTTTGGGTGTCCCTCAGGATAAAGTGGTTCCTGGGTCATTTTCCCTCCTCTAGTTGCATTTCTGACAGGAAAGTCATGCATATTATTATTCATTTCATCAAGCAATTCTCTTTGTCATTTTGCAACTTGTTCTAACTGAGTTTGAACTATAGAAGCATGTTTTCGAACACCTTTAACATCATTTAATATTCTAAATAACAAGTCACTCAAGCGAGCAATCATATGAGAATTATATTTCAATTTTTTCATAACATTTGCATTGAAGTGATCTTGTTTTCTAAAATACTTTTCAAACCCATAAAGGCATTGGCTAGGATGCATATTGTGAGGATTGTTATCATCATTGAACTTCATTAGAGAATTTACCTCTACCACCTTAGGTAGTGGTGGTGTATTAAGCCCATGTATTTCTTCAATAGGAGGTAAATTTTTAACAACCTCAACTTTAATTCCTTCTTCCTTCATAGATTTCTTTACCTCTTGCTTATCTTCAGGACTGAGATATAATATACCCCTCTTCTTCGGAGTGGGTTTAGGCAGCGGTTCAGGAAGAGTCCAACCATCATAATTTTTCAATATGTTATTCAATAATTCTTCAGCTTGCCCAACAGTTCGTCCCCTGAAAATACAAGCAGCACAACTATCTAGGAAGTCCCTAGAAGCATCGTTTAGTCCATTATAGAAGATATCTAGTATTTCATTTTTCTTAAGAGGATGATCAAGCAAAGCATTAAGTAATTGGCAAAGCCTCCCCCAAGCTTGTGGGAGACTCTCATCTTTAATTTTCACAAAGTTAAATATTTCCTATAAAGCAGCTTGTTTCTTATGAGCAGTGAAATATTTTCCAGAGAAGCAATAAATCATATCATGGGGACTACGCACACAACCAGGAGCAAGAGTATTGTACCAAGCCTTAGCATCACCCTTTAATGAGAACCGAAATAATTTGAGAATAAAGTAATAGCGAGTCTTCTCATCATGAGTAAAAAGGGTGGCTATGTCATTCAACTTAGTAAGATGTGCCACAACATTTTTAGTTTCATAACCATGGAAAGGATCATATTCAACCAAAGTAATTAACTCTGGGTCGACAGAGAATTCATAATCCTTATCATCAATAAAGATAGGTGAGGTAGCAAACTTAGGATCACATTTAATTCTAGCATTCAGAGATGTTTCCTTATACGTGCATAATAATTTCTCTAGATCATATCTATCTGCAAGAAAGAATATCTCTAGTTGTCTCCTCATTCATAACATAACCTTCTGGTACCTTAGGCAATTCGTATCTAGGAAGGCTAGTTCTAGCAGGTGTTTCAGGAGTTTCAGTTTCAAGCTCATCATCAGATTCAACAACATCCTGTTGTACTACTCTAGCAATTTGTTCATCAAGAAAATCACCAAGTGGCACATCATCATTACCAAGCAGGATTCAACAACATATTAGAATTGATAGCATGTGGTGGTGTTGCAAGTTTACTCACAATAGAAGGTGAATCTAAAGCAGAACTGGATGGCAGTTCCTTACCTCCCCTCATCTTTGACGGATAAATCATATTCTTAGGATACTTTAGATTCTCCATAGTGATAATTTGATAATAATCCCAAGTGACTCAACAAATATAGCTATGCTCCCCGGCAACGGCGCCAGAAAAAGGTCTTGATAACCCACAAGTATAGGGGATCACAACAGTTTTCGAGGGTAGAGTATTCAACCCAAATTTATAGATTCGACACAAGGGGAGCCAAAGAATATTTTAAGGTATTAGCAGCTGAGTTGCCAATTCATCCACAATTGGAGATTAATTATCTGTAGCAAAGTGATTAGTAGCAAAGTAGTATGATAGTTTTGATAATAGTAGCAGCAGTAACAGTGACAGTAACAGTGATAGCTGTAATTTTGTAGCAAGTGTAACAATAACGATAGCAGTAGTAACTTAGCAAGAACAATATAGGATAAATTCGTAGGCATTGGATCGGTTACTTGTTGGATGATATTCATCATGAGACAGTTATAACCTAGGGAGATACGGCACTAGCTCCAGTTCGTCAATAAAATGTAGGCATGTATTCCGTAAATAGTCATACATGCTTATGGAAAGAACTTGCATGACATCTTTTGACCTACCCTCCCGTGGCAGCGGGGTCCATGTTGGAAACTCAGGGATATTAAGGCCTCCTTTTAATAGAAAACCGGAACAAAGCATTAACACATAGTGAATACATGAACTCCTCAAACTACGGTCATCACCGGGAGTGGTCCCGGCTATTGTCACTCCGGGGTTGACGGATCATAACACGTAGTAGGTTACTATAACTTCCAAGATCGGATCTAGAACATGGATATAATTGTGATAACATAAACGGTTCATATCTGAGTTCATGGCACCCGGGCCCAAAGTGACAAGCATTAAGCATAGCAAAGTCATAGCAACATCAATCTTAGAACATAGTGGATACTAGGGATCAAGCCCTAACAAAACTAACTCGATTACATGATGAATCTCATGCAACTCCTCACTGACCAGCGAGCCTATGAAGGAATTACTCACTCCCGGTGGGGAGCATCATGGAATTGGCGATGGAGAAGGGTTGGTGATGATGAAGAACAAAGATCCCCTTCTCCGGAGCCCCAAACAGACTCCAGAGCTGGCCTCCCGGTGAAGAACAAGAGGTGACGATGTCTCCGTCTCGTGGATCACGATAATTCTTTCTCCCTGATTTTTTTGGAAAAATACGATTTTATAGCTTCGGTTTCAGGGTCTACGGGACGACCAGGTGGGGACAACCCACCTGGGCATGCCAGGAGAGGGGAGCATGCCCTGGTGGGTTATGCCCACCCAGGTGCCCCTCTCCAGGAGGTCTTGGGTCCAGAAATTCTTATTTATTATATAAAAATTCCTTGTGAAGTTTCGTTCCATTCCGACAACTTTTATTTCTGCACAAAAACAACACCATGGTAGTTCTGTTGAAAACATCGTTAGTCCGGGGTTAGTTTCATTCAAATCATGCAAATTAGAGTCCAACACAAAAGGAAAAGCGTTAGGAAAAGTAAATACTTTGGATACGTATCACATGGTATAAGATTTATCATAGAGATCGAACAGGGTAGTATGAGTATTGCGCTTAGATGAATACTCAAACCTCCGCACAAAGGAATCGGTGAGGTGATAGTAATGTCAACACTTGTCTGACAAGAAGTCCTGAAGGCCAGCATTTTGTAAGTATGCATAAAAATCATCCTTGAAACCTGCACGAACCATAAATTCATCCGATGGCCATTCACAAGGCCGCACTTGAGCTTCCCTTGGTGGTTCAAGGTCCGACTCATGTATTGCGAGCCTCGGTGCTTGCTTCCTCGAGGAACCACCTTGATACATTCTCCTAGACATTTTTCTTCCTTGAAGAACAATCCCCCAAAGCAGTTTTGCGAATGGAGCTTTGAGCAAGGAGATAAAAAATGGCAGCAAAATGAGCAAGAACACGAGTTTGAGCTATGGGATGATTTTTTCTGGAGCAAGACGAAGTGGATGGGTGGTGGAATAACTGGAGGGGACCCACAAGGTAGGGGAGCGCGCCCTCCACCCTTGTGGACCACTAGTGAAGCCCCATGATGTGTGTGCAGTGCCACAAATTCTCAAATATTCTATAAAAAATATACTAAATTTTCAGGGCATTTGGAGAACTTTTATTTTTGGGACATTTTTTATTGCATGGATAATTCAGAAAACAGACAGAAAATGATATTTTTGCTTTATTTAATCTAAATAAGAGAAAGTAAAAAGTAGGTACAAAAAGTTGTGCCTTCTAAATTCATCCATCTCATGCTCATCAAAAGGAATCCATTGACAAGGTTGATCAAGTCTTATTAACAAACTTCTTCCAAATGACATGAAACCGGAGAATTTTTGAATAACACTAGGTTTACCTCAACTGGGATATGCATTTCCCCAACAATAAGAATATCATATTTTTTTGACAGAAGGTAGAGGGAATTCAAAACCTCCAAATAGTAATAGTTAAAAAATTTCCAATAGAATTGATACTATGGACTTGAGGTTCTTTCTTCGGAAAGTGTACCGTTTGCTCATTACCATTAACATGAAGAGTGACATTGCCTTTGTTGCAATCAATAACATCCCCTGCAGTATTCAAAAAGGGTCTACCAAGGATGATCGACATACTACCGTCCTGAGGAATATCAAGAATAACAAAGTCCGTTAAGATAGTAACATTTGCAACCACAACAGGCACATACTCACAAATATCGATGGGTATAGCAGTTGATTTACCAACAATTTACAAAGAGATTTCAGTAGGTGTCAACTTATTCAATTCAAGTCTACGATATAAAGAGAAAGGCATAACACTAACACCGGCTCCAAGATCACATAAAGCAGTTTTAACATAGTTTCTTTTAATGGAGCATGGTATAGTTGGTACTCTTGGATCTCCAAGTTTCTTTGGTATTCCACCCTTAAAAGTATTATTAGCAAGCATGGTGGAAATTTCAGCTTCCGGTATCTTTCTTTTATTAGTAACAATATCTTTCATATACTTAGCATAAGGAGGCATTTAAAGCATATCAGTCAAACGCATACGCAAAAAGATAGGTCTAATCATTTCAGCAAAATGCTCAAAATCCTCATCATCCTTTTTCTGGGATGGTTTAGGAGGAAAGGTCATGGGTTTCTGAACCCATGGTTCTCTTTCTTTACCATGTTTCCTAGCAACGAAGTCTCTCTTATCATAACGTTAATTCTTTGGTTGTGGGTTATCAAGAACAACAACAGGTTCGATCTCTACATCATTATCATTACTTGGTTGAGCATCAACATGAACATCATTATTAACATTATCACCAGGTTCATGTTCATCACTAGATTGAGTCTCAGCATCACAAATAGAAATATCATTGGGATTCTCAGGAGTATCTATAACAGGTTCACTAGAAGCATGCAAAGTCCTATCAGTTTTATTCTTTTTATTACTAGGACTAGGTGCATCAGTATTAGTTCTCTGAGAATATAGGATGGCCCTCAGGATACAAAGGTTCCCGGGTCATTTTACCACCTCTAGTCATAACCCTAACAGCATTATCATTATTCTTACAATTCAACTCATTCAGCAATTCATCATGTGCCTTAAGTACTTGTTCTAATTGAGTTGTAACCATGGAACCATGCTTACTAATAAGCTTAATATCATTAACAGTTCTACTCATATAATCACCCAAGTGGTCAAGCATGTAAGCATTACGTTTCAGTTGTCTACTAACATAAGCATTGAAGTTTTCTTTTTTAACAATGAAATTATCAAACCCATCCAAGCATTGACTAGCAGACTTATTACGAGGAATATCACCTTCATCATATCTATGGAGAGAGTTTACCTCTATTACCTGTGTCGGGTCATCAAGACCATGTATTTCTTCAATAGGCGGTAAATTCTAAACATTTTCAGCTTTAATACCTTTTTCTTTCATAGATTTCTTTGCCTCTTGCATATCTTCAGGACTGAGAAATAGAATACCCCTTTTCTTAGGAGTTGGCTTAGGAGTTGATACAGGAAGTGTCCAATCATTATCATTACTCAGTATATTATTCAATAGCAACTCATCTTGCTCAACAGTTCTTTCCCTGAAAACACAACCAGCACAACTATCCAGGTTGTCTCAAGAAGCATCGCTTAGTCCATTATAAAAGATATCAAGTATTTCATTTTTATTGAGAGGTTGATCAGGCAAAGAATTAAGTAATTGTAGAAGCCTCCCCAAGCTTGTGGGAGACTCTCTTCTTCAATTTGCACAAAGTCAAATATTTCCTTTAAAGCAGCTTGTTTCTTATGAGTGGGAAAATATTCTGCAAAGAAGTAGTAAATCATATCCTGGGGACTATGCACACAACGAGGAGCAAGAGAACTAAACCATAATTTAGCATCACCCTTTAATGAGAAAGGAAACAACTTAAGAATATAATAATAGTGATTTTTTCCTCATGAGCAAATAGGGTGGCTATATCATTCAATTTAGTAAGATGTGCCACAACAGTTTCAGATTCATAACCATAGAAAGGACTAGATTCAACCAAAGTAATTAACTCAGGATCGACAGAGAACTCATAATCCTTATCAGTAACAAAGATAGGTGAAGTAGCAAAAGTGGGATCATATTTCATTCTAGCATTTAAAGACTTTTCTTTTAGCTTAGCTTACAATTTCTTAAGATCTTCTCCATCATTGCAAGAAAAGAAGTCTCTAGCAGTTTCTTCATCCATAACATAACCCTCAGGTACAAAAGGTAATTCATATCTAGGGGGAGAATCATAATCTTTGGTTTCAATAAAATCATCAGTTTCAGTAATTTCATTCTCTTTAACCCTAGCAAGTTGTTCATCAAGAAATTCACCTAGCGGCACAGTATTATCAAGTAGAGAAGTAGTTTCATCATAAGCATCATGCATAGCAGAGAAGTGGCATCATCAATAACATGCGACATATCGGAATCAATAGCAGGTGTAGGTGTCGCAAGTTTACTCAAAATAGAAGGAGAATCAAGTGCATGGAAGCGGAAGCACGATAGATGTCCTTCCTGGCCGTGAAAGCAGTGACATGTCCTGCTGCACGGCCGTAGCAGCACAGAGGTCCCACCGCTTCGCCGAAGCAGCAAGGAGGTCTCGCCGTGCCGTCGATCCAGCAGACTAGTTCGGCCACGCCGCGGAATCAGCAGAGATGTCCCGCCGTGCCGCGAATGCAATAGAGATTCCTCCCGCGCCGCGGCGGCCTGGGAAAATGTCTCACGGGCAGACGAGGACTCTTACAGGCGCATGAATGCAATCGTCCATAGGGAGATGGATTAGATCTTCGGCTGGGCGAGGTTGCAGTACGACATGAAAGCCTCGTTTGAGCAGGCTACTAGCGTCATCCGGCAACTAAGTGAGGTAAATGCGAAGCTCTGGTCCGAGCGCGACCTGCTTAGGACGAAGATCATCGGAAGTGCGGAGTAGCAGGAGGATACCACTACCATGTTGAAGAGGACCAGCGTCATCGTCAAGAAATTTCTGGACAAGTATGACACACTTTGCATCGAGCGCCAAAGGCTGGTGGATAAATCTGTGGATGCTCTCAAGCAGCGTCTTGAGAACACGAAAGAGCTCATCGCCGCTCGCCGCGGAGACTAGTCCATGCGGCCTATAGCAACGCATCAAGAAAGTAGATATCAGCGAGCCAGATCCTTGTCCACCTTCTTCGTTTGCCCTTGTGTGTTTTGGGCGTTGCCGCACGTGGCTTTTTTAATTATCTTCCTAAACATGTAAGACAATTATTATCCACTGTCATCGTCCTTATATTCATCAGTCTTGCTATAAGTCAAAGTCAGTGCTACATAGGTCCGTCGGATCTTACATCAAGATCCGTGCAAAACTTTCTTTTCAGATTTTCTTTTCTCTTAAATCTCAGTCGAGTGAGACATAGCGACGCCGTGAAACAGGGGCTCGGGCGCCATTAATGGAGACCTTGGGAGGGAGGTGGGTGGCGGATAGAGGTCAAAGATCAGGGGCAGGGGTCTGATCGCACGCCACCTGTACTCAAATAGCTACCCCGCACGACACATCCTAGCTAATAAAAAAGGGGACGCATGGTGGCACGTAATTGGTAAGTAAAGCGCCCGCGGTTTCAATAATACTCGTGTTTCCTATTTGTAATGTGACATCACTTGTGCCAAAATGACTTAGTTGATTGTTAATGTGTGCACCTTTGCAAATCTAACAAAAAATTACCACAGCATGTTGGTGCCATGTCATGACACCATGCCAAGTTTCATGATTTTCAGGCGAGTTTTGGATTTACAGGAATTTTAAAAACAAGTTTCTCGATGTTTCCGGCCGAGCCAAGATGCCCAGATGTTTGAATTCCATTCCCACTTCTTCCATGGGATCTAGAAGTTCACCCAAGTACACATAAATGATTTTCCAACTAACTTTTGTGCACTGGAGCATGCGCTTGTACTTCAAATTTGAATTGTGTGCATGAAATGCCTGGAAAATCAATTAATGTATAAACAGGCCAAACGAATCCGGAATAATTCCAAAATTTAGCATGAAACACATATTTGGTCTAAGCTGCGTGTATAAAAAAATCAAGGCGGGAGAAGAAACTGTATGACGTTTCGCACACGGAGGTGACACCTTCCCTCTCGGAACCATAAGCCTTCATGAGAGAAGCTCCAGTTTGCAAGAAGCTTGTACCAAAGCTTGTCTCAATTCGGCCAAAAAATACCAAAGCATGTTGGTGCCATGTCATGACACCATGCCAAGTTTCATGATTTTCAGGCGTGTTTTGGATTTACAGGAATTAAAAAACCAAGTTTCTCAATATTTCCAATCGAGGCACGACGCCCGGAATGTTGAATTACATTCCCATTCTTGCATGGGACCTACAAATTCACCCAAGGACACACATGTGATTTTTCAACCAACTTTGGTGCACTGGAGCATGTGCTTGTAGTTCAAATTTGAATTATGCACATTAAATGCCCAGAAATTCAATGAATGTATAAAAAGGTCAAACGAACCCGGAATAATTCCAAAATTCAGCACCATACTTCTATTTGGTCTAATCTGCCTATGTAAAAAAATTAAGACGGGAGAAGGCAGTGTATGTCGTTTCGCACACGGAGGTGACACGTTCCCTCTCGGAATCACGAGCCTTCTTGAGAGAAGCTGTGGTTTGCAAGAAGCTTATACCAAAGCTTGTCCCAATTCAGCCAAAAATTTACCACAACATGTTGGTGCCATGTCATTACACCATGCCAAGTTTCATGATTTTCAGGCGTGTTTTGGATTTACATGAATTAAAAAACCAAGTTTCTCAATCTTTTTGGCCGAGCCACGACGCCTAGATGTTTGAATTTCATTCCCATTTCTTGCATGGGACCTAGAAATTCACCCAAGGACACACATGTGCTTTTTAAGCCAACTTTGGTGCATTGGAGCATGTGCTTGTAGTTCAAATTTGAATTATGCACATTAAATGACTAGAAATTCAATTAATGTATTAAAAAGTCCAAACGTACCCGGAATAATTCCAAAGGTGACACGTCCCCCCTTGGGAACCACGAGTCTTCTCGGGAGAAGCTCCGGTTTGGAAGAAGCTTATACCAAAACTTGTCGAAATGTGGCCAATTTTTTTACCACAACATATTGGTACCATGAAATGGCACCATGCCAAGTTTCATGATTTTCATGCAAGTTTTGAATTTCCAGGAATTTAAAAACCAAGTTTCTCAATGTTCCTGGCCGAGCCATGACGCCCAGATGTTTGAATTTCATTCCCATTTCTTGCATGGGACCTATAAATTCACCCAAAGACACACATGTGATTTTTCAACAAACTTTGGTGCACTGGAGCATGTGCTTGTACTTCAAATTAGAATTATGCACATTAAATTCCTAGAAACTCAATTAATGCATAAAATGCCAAACGAACCCAGAAAAATTCCAAATTAAACACGACACTCATGTAGTTACATGTTCACTCTACATAAATGTTCTAGCAATTCAAACACCATCCTTTTCCTTCGTAACACCATTTTGTCTTTCAAAACATAATGAAAAAAATCAGGTATACCACAAACAGCTTACTAGAAAGAATCGTGTGGGATGCGATATAAATATCTTGGCGCACCGTCTTGTCTGGCTTATGTAGGAAGCTTTGTCATCTACAGTCCACCGCCCGTGCTTGAACAACACTTGCGCACCAGTTTCTCGCGGCACCGAGCGAAAATTTTCTGCCACCACAGAAATATCTATCTCCCCGCCCCTCCCTCCCACGAAAAGCCACATTTCCACTGTTCCTCCTTGCTTTCCAAGTTCAATCCTTCACTACTGCTTACTGGCAACTCAGCCTCCTCGCCGGCGACCCTTCTTCTTGTGGCGCTGCCTCCTCCCCGGCTACTCTTCTTCTTACAGCGCCGCCTCCTCACCGGTGACCCTTGTTCCTACAGCGCCGCCTCCTCATGGGCGACCCTTCTTCTCACTGCGTGGCCTCCTCACTGCCGACCCTTCTTCTTGCTGCGCGGCCTTGTCTATATGGTCAGGTAATCCACACCCCACCCACACCATCCTCCTCCTTCCTCGTCCCACACGCCCCGCCCGATGGTGCGACACCTTCCGCCGAAATCACTGTCCCTGTCCTCCAATTAAGCGCTGCCCACAACCATTTTGCACGCAATATAATGTGGAGCTTGGTAGCATCTGGCAGCGGAGAAGCAAATTGGGACCGCATGCGCGCACGAGGTTGCTATGGCTGCCATGCGTGCCGACCGCCAGATCTTGGAGGAGCACCTCGTCTTCGAGTCCACCGTCAACACCGGCACAAGGTTGTCTACTTTAAAATACAGTTCCTGTTGTTTTCTCAAGGCCACCGCCAGTGCCTTCTAGTGATTTGTCCTCTGTAATGTTAATATGCAATCTGATGTTCAGTTAATAGTTTGGTCCTCTGAAATGTAATGGTCAGTTAATAGTTTGGTCCAAAAATTGCTACATTTCATAGTACTATTCTCAAGCATGCTTTGTTTTGTTAATTGTCTTATCTTCTAGTACATGTTTATTTTCTGCCATGTCGTGCTCAGTTAACTATTTTGGTTCATTTGGTCTGCTGTCCATTTAACAGTTTGGCTCAATTCTGCAATTTGATTCTCGTTTGTTGTGGGTACAATTTTGTATTGTTATGCATGTGAGAAATAAATTGAATTTGGTTGTACTCAATACATATTCTACTGATAGTATGGCAACTCTCAGTTAACCTGATCAAGATCTTCCTTATGTGTGTTTGTAACGCCCCGAATCCGGTGCGCCAGGTGTCTTCCAGTTATTCGCCATCGTTGCCATGTCATTTGCTTGCGTGTTGCATCTTTGCCATGCCATCATGTGCATTGCATCATCATGTTTTCAAAACTTGCATCCGTCCCGGTCTCCTCGGTCCTACTCCTATCCGTTGTCCGTTCTGAGCCAGACACACTCGCACGCGCCCGCGGCATGTCCGAAATATTATTTCATAAGTGGTCGGGAAATGTTCTCGGAATGGGATGAAAGTTGGCATGCGGTCTTGTTATAGTGTAGGCAGACCGCCTGCCAAGTTTCATCGCATTCGAAGTTCGTTTGATGCCCCAACGGATAACTATAGCGGCAATATAGCCGGTCAAACGTCGGACGTTTTCGGTCTCCGTAAACCTGTGCTGGGCCGTTTTCTCTTCTCTTCTCTCAGGACGAGACCTCTCCTCCAAAGCCCACTAACCCCACCTAGGCCCATCTAACCTCCCTCTCTCGCCGGAGCCATCCGATCGAGACCAAATGGCTCGAAACAGCCTCAAATCCACCAAACCCTAGCCCCTACCCATTGTGATGCCTTGCAAACTTGATGCTACCATTTATTCCATGCATAATATGGAGATGTTTAGTTCACATGTTTTGATGTTCATGTTATTCTCTGTCATGCCATGCCTTTGGTTGCCTCATATATGTTTTGTAGCATATGTTTTCATTGACATGAACATGTCTATATGATGTTCCAGTTTTCTGTTAACTTCATGATGCCATGTTGTGAGGTTGATAGTGATTAATCTATGCCTCTTTTGGTGATGATCCTTTTACATGAATTGAAGCATGATATGAGTAGTTTGTCCACATGCCAATTTTAGTAATTTTGAACTTCATATGACCTCTGTTCCAAGCTTTCAAACATGCTACGTTGATGTTACTGTTTTGCATACCCAGATTTTTAAGTCTGAGAATCAGCTTATATCATGTTGCATCTTGTCTTGTTGATTTCCATTGATCTAGGGCTCATATGGAGATGCTTAGTAATAATGTTTTTCTATATTTAACCTTTACTTTAATGTCATTCATATGCTTTTTATGGTCTTGCACTACATCATCATTGTTTCATGACTCCAACATGTCAACATGTTATTCCTGCTCATATATGTCCTGTTTTTCACCAAGTCATAATCTGTAGTATTAAGTTGCCTTGTTGCTTTGATCATCTTGAATTAATATTGATGCCTAAGAAACTAAACCTTAAAGATGTTTTGAAGCATGTTATCTGTACTTTGAGTGCATGTCAATTTTATGCCCATATGATTCCTGTAGCATATTGTTTCCTTGATTGCAAAGTGCTTAGTTGCTGTTTTGGGCAGATTATGTTTGAATCTTGTATGGAGTGTATGTGTTGAACCGTGGCTCCGTTTTGAGCATGCTCTATATGAAACTTGCATAGTTTTGCATGTAGTTTTATGTTACCCTATTGCATCCTTGTTTTGAAGTGTTTGTAATGTTGTTTGAATACTTTTTGCATCAATGCCATGTTTAACTTGTTTTGCTCATATCTTCTAGGTCGTATCTCCGAATTAAACAAACTTTATATGTAACTTGACTAGAAAACCATGTAGATCATCTTGGTGCATTTTAACTTGATGTTTAACAACTTAAACATTGGGTTCTAACCAGATCTGGACCAATTTCGAATTTTGCATATGAGGACTTACCGGAATTGTTATATGTAGTTTCCGGCCTCATTTAAACTTGCCTTGTTGTGTTGCTCTTGGATGCATCATCTGTTGCCATGAGTAGCATCAAACAGACCTGTCATGCATCATACTTGGTTGAGCATCATGTCATGTTTATGTGTTGTGTATTTACCATGTTGTCTGCTTCTTTCCGGTTGTGCTTCTTCCCGTTAGTTCCTATTTCGTTGCAATCATGAGGATTCGTTCGTCTACGCCTGGTTCGTCTACGTGGCTTCGTCTTCTTCATGGACTAGTTCTTCTTCCTAGCGGGATTTCAAGCAAGATTACCGTCACCTTGGATCTCACTACTATCATTGCTATGCTAGTTGCCTCGATGTTATCGTTACGTCGCGCTACCTACCACTTGTTGTCAAGCCTCCCAAATTGCCATGAAGACCTCTAACCTTTTCACCCTTCCTAGCAAACCGTTGTTTGGCTATGTTACCGCTTTGCTCAGCCCCTCTTATAGCGTTGCTAGTTGCAGGTGCAGTTGCAGGTTGTTCCATGTTGGAACATGGATATCATGAATTTTGTTGGGATATCACAATATTTCTTATTTAATTATTGCATCTATATACTTGGTAAAGGGTGGAAGGCTCGGCCTTATGCCTGGTGAGGGAGTCCTAGATTAGGGGGTATCCGGACAGCCGGACTATAAGCTTTGGTCGGACTGTTGGACTATGAAGATACAAGATTGAAGACTTCGTCCCGTTTTCGGATGGGACTCTCCTTGGCGTGGAAGGCAAGCTTGGCAATACGGATATGTAGATCTCCTTCCTTGTAACTGACTCTGTGTAACCCTAGCCCCCTCCGGTGTCTATATAAACCAGACGGTTTAGTCCGTAGGACATAATAACAACAATCATACCATAGGCTAGCTTCTAGGGTTTAGCCTCTCTGATCTCGTGGTAGATCAACTCTTGTACTACCCATATCATCAATATTAATCAAGCAGGAGTAGGGTTTTACCTCCATCGAGAGGGCCTGAACCTGGGTAAAAACATCGTGTCCCTTGTATCCTGTTACCATCCGCCTAGACGCACAGTTCGGGACCCCCTACCCGAGATCCGCCGGTTTTGACACCGACATTGGTGCTTTCACTAAGAGTTCCTCTGTGTCGTCATCGTTAGGCTTGATGGCTCCTTCGATCATCAATAGCGATGCAATCCAAGGTGAGACTTTTCTCCCCGGACAGATTTTTGTATTCGGCGGCTTTGCGCTGCGGGCCAATTCGCTTGGCCATCTGGAGCAGATTGAAAGTTATGCCCCTGGCCATCAGGTCAGGTTGGGAAGCTTAAACTAGATGGCCGACGTCCGCGGAGACTTGATCTTTGACGGATTCGAGCCCCGGCCGAGTGCGCCGCACTGTTACGATGGGCATGATTTAGCTTTGCCGCCGAACAGTGGTCAGGAGACCGCACCTGCAACCGCTCTGACTCTCAATTCAGAGCCAATCGCGCCATCCGTGGGCGAGCGGTTAGACCCCGCCACGGAGACCGCAGCCTCAACGGCGATCGAGCCGAACACCAGCCTTACCCTTTGCGACGCCCGTGACTCCAACTCGCTGGACTCTCCTCCGGACTCTGAACCTCCCGCGCCCCTGCCAATTGAATCCGATTGGGCGCCGATCATGGAGTTCACCGCCACGGATATCTTTCAGCACTCGCCCTTTGGCGACACACTGATTTCACTGAGGTCTCTCTCCTTGTCAGGAGAGTCCTGGCCGGATTATGACCGGCAGGGTTGGGATGCGGATGACGAAGAAATTCGACGCCCACCCACCACCCACTACGTAGCCACTGTCGATGATTTGACCGACATGCTCGACTTCGACTCCTAAGACATCAACGGTATGGACGAAGATGTAGGAGACGAACAGGAACCAGCGCCTACAGGGCACTGGACAACCCCCTCGTCGTATGGTATATATATGGTGGACACACCCAAAGAGGGCAATGGTGATGGAACAACGGAGGATGACCCCTCCAAGAAGCAACCAAAGCGCCGGCGTCAGCGGCGCCGCTCTAGGTCTCGCCAAAGCAAAAATGGTGATACCGGCACAGGAGATAATAACACCCCGGGCAGTGCCGAAGACAACCCCCTCCAGCAAGATTCAGCGCAGGAGGATGGAGAAGCCAGCCCTCCTGAGAGAGCGGTAGATAGAAAGGTCGAGGATGATAATTACATGCCTCCCTCCGAAGACGAGGCAAGCCTCGACGACGACAAATTTGTCGTGCCTGAGGATCCCGTCGAGCAAGAGCGCTTCAAGCGCCGGCTTATGGCCACGGCGAATAGCCTTAAGAAAAAGCAGCAACAGCTTAGAGCTGATCAAGTCCTGCTAGCTGACAGATGGACTAAAGTCCGTGCGGCCAAGGAATACGAACTCGAACGCCCCTCCAAGAGCTACCCAAAGCGCAGGTTACTACCCCGATTAGAGGAGGAGGAATTAAAACCTACATCTCCAGTGTATGACGCAGCTGATCGGCCACCTCATGGCCGTGACAGAGAGGCCTCTCGGCCCACAGCTCAAGCCGCACCCCGGCGTCACTCCAAAAATACCAAGGCATGGGGAAATGCGCCTAGATCTGCGAGACATATTGGAGGACAAAGCAAAGCAAGCAAGATCGATCTATGGATCCCGCGGGCGCCCCGCCACACGAGATGATAACCGTCACGTCGGATACAGTAAAAGTAAATCCGGCCGGGCCGAACACAGCAGAACAAAACTCCTTTGAGCTGCGTCGTGATATAGCCCAGTACAGAGGCGCCGCACACCCGCTATGCTTCACAGATGAAGTAATGGATCATCAAATCCCAGAGGGTTTCAAACCCGTGAATATCGAATCATACGATGGTACGACAGATCCCGCGGTATGGATTGAGGACTATCTCCTTCATATCCACATGGCCCGTGGCGACGATCTACACGCCATCAAATACCTCCCACTCATGCTTAACGGACCAGCTCGGCATTGGCTTAACAGCTTGCCAGCAGAATCCATTGGTTGTTGGGAAGATCTGGAAGCCGCATTCCTTGACAACTTCCAAGGCACTTATGTGCGACCACCAGATGCCGATGACTTGAGCCACATAATTCAACAGCCAGAGGAATCGGCCAGGAAATTCTGGACGCGGTTCCTAACCAAGAAAAATCAAATCATCGATTGTCCGGATGCAGAGGCCTTAGCAGCCTTCAAGCATAACATCCGCGACGAGTGGCTTGCCCGGCACCTTGTCCAGGAAAAGCCGAAATCTATGGCAGCCCTCACGACACTCATGACACGCTTTTGCGCGAGAGAAGACAGCTGGCTGGCTCGCAGCAATAACATATCAAAGAGCCCTGGTACTTCGGATACCAAGGACATCACTGGTAGGTCACGTCGCACCAAACACAAGCGCCGCATTAACAGCGACAATATTGAGGATACGATAGTTAATGCTGGATTCAGAGGCTCTAAGCCCGGTCAGCGGAAAAAGCCACTCAAAAGAAGTACTCGGGCCCATCCAGTTTGGACTGTATACTCGATCGCTCGTGTGAGATACATGGCACCCCCGACAAGCCCGCCAACCACACCAACAGGGATTGTTGGGTGTTCAAGCAGGCCGGCAAGTTAAACGCCGAAAACAAAGACAAGGGGCTACATAGCGACGACGAGGAGGAGCCCCGACCGCCGAACAACGGAGGACAGAAGGGGTTCCCCCCACAAGTGCGGACGGTGAACATGATATACGCAACCCACATCCCCATGAAGGAGCGGAAGCGTGCGTTAAGGGACGTATACGCGTTGAAGCCAGTCGCCCCCAAAGTTCAACCCATGGTCCTCCTGTCCGATCACTTTCGATCGCAGGGACCGTCCCACTAGTATCCGCCATGGTGGATTTGCCGCATTGGTTCTAGACCCAATCATTGATGGATTTCACCTCACTCGAGTCCTTATGGACGGCGGTAGCAGCCTGAACCTGCTTTATCAGGACACAGTGCGCAAAATAGGCATAGATCCCTCGAGGATTAAACCCACAAAAACGACCTTTAAAGGTATCATACCAGGTGTAGAGGCCCATTGCACAGGCTCAGTCACACTAGAAGTGGTCTTCGGATCCCCGGATAATTTCCGAATCGAGGAGTTAATCTTCGACATAGTCCCGTTCCGCAGTGGCTATCATGCACTGCTCGGGCGAACCGCATTTGTAAAGTTCAATGCGGTGTCGTACTATGCATACCTCAAGCTCAATATGCCAGGACCTCGGGGGGTCATCACAATCAATGGAAACACAGAGTGCTCTCTCTTAACGGAGGAGCACACGGCGGCCCTCGCAGGAGAAGTACAAAGCAGCCTCTCAAGGCAATTCTCCAGTCCGGCATACAAACGCCCGGACGCCGTCAAGCATGCTCAGAGTAATCTACAAAAAGACCGCATGGCACGTTCCGAGCAAGCGTAGCAATGCGGCCCCAACCCCAGCCCCAGCCAAACGGCGGAATCTGTGCCACGTGTACATAAATATGCTCTGAAAATACCATGGGCATAGGGGGAGGGGCACGACCACGGCACGCCCCAAAATGCGGCTCAACCGCACTAGGGGCTTCCTACCTTATTATGTTTTCTCACTTTCAGGACTTTACTCTCCGGAAGCCCTATTCGGCAGTACAATCGCCAAACACACGATACAACAACCAGGGAGGCAGAAAAGCTACGTCACACTATGGAACCCCCAGGTGGTCTCTATAACGAGCGAAATACCTGCTTTAAATATCATTCCGCAGCTTGCCCTCGGAGGGGACATGTCAAATAGTCCCATTTTTTGCTTATAGCACTATTTGTATCGTTCTGCTTTTAATGCACCTTTTCGAATAAACAATGCATAGCTTCAGTCTATTATTGCATTCTCTATTCCTTCCCTTTTTATGTATATATGTTCATTCATGACATTTAGCACCCGTACACTTTGGTATGGCAAATACGCCAGGGGCTGAAAGCACCCCATAATACGGCGTGAGAAGTCCGAACACTTTCACAAGTGCGGCACCCCGAACTTATAGCATTATATGCATCAGCTCTGAATCATGTCTTGGGTCAATAGTTGGGTTTGCCTGGCTCCCATGTTTTGGTACCTTACGTTCCGCTATATCGGCTAAGGTAGCACTGGGAGAACTACTGCGATTGTGCCCCGGTTCAGCTGGGCTAAGCACCTCAGTATAGAAAGCTAAAACTGACTGTCATGATAAGGCGAGAGCTGGTCGCTGTTCAAGAGGTTTCGAGTCCCTAAAGACTTATGCCGCTTAGGGAGAGGAGTCGTCTTTGTCCGGCTTAGGCGTGTATAGCGCCCCAAACTCGGTCTTCCGAAAACTAGGGGATTCACCAAAATTTAAAATTATAGAATTCTCTGGCTAAGTGAGAGTGATAAAGCATTATAGTCTGATTGCCTTGTTCGTTGCGCTGAGCACCTCCCTCGAAGGACCCAAACATGGGAAAAAGAGTGCTCAGATTTACCCCAAACACCCCAGCACTCGTGGCATGGCGGCAGAAGCCGACGACTGGCCATCTCTCAGATTTAATAAACGGCCGAACAAAAGGTAATATTTTAAATTCAAACAAGCATTGCATACCGCATATGAACAAGTTTTTCAGCGTACAGGATCACACGAGCGAGTTCACTCAAACATTACATCTTTGAAACATTCAACCTCCACAAGGCAGGCACCCTTCAAGACGCCCTCATAGTAAATTTCGGGGTGGCAATGCTCCTTGCCCTGCGATAGCCCATCCTTCACCAGCTTCTTAGTGTCCATCTTACCCCAGTGTACTTTAACACGGGCAAGCGCCCTGCGGGCGCCCTCGATGCAGACGGAGCGCTTGATGACCTCAAGCCAAGGACAAGCATCCACAAGCCGCCTCACCAGCCCGAAGTAGCTCCCTGGCATGGCCTCTCCAGGCCACAGCCGGACTATAAGACCCTTCATGGCCTGTTCGGCCGCCTTATGGATCTCGACCAATTGATTCAGTTGGTCGCTTAAAGGCACCGGGTGGTCAGACTCAGTATACTGAGACCAGAACACCTTCTCCGTCGAGCTCCCCTCCTCGGCTCGGTAGTACTTTGCGGCATCCGACACACTGCGGGGCAAATCTGCGAATGCTCCTGGAGAGCTCCGGACTCGGGTAAGTAACAAATAATTTACTTTCACATGCTTGCTTTGCAAAATGAATGCCTTACCCGCTGCTATCTTCTTCATCACCTCAATTTCCTGGAGGGCCTTTTGGGCTTCGGCCTTGGCATGTTTGGCGCTCTCAAGGGCCGAGGCAAGCTCGGACTCTCGCGTCTTCGAGTCAAGCTCCAAACTCTCATGCTTTTTCATGAGAGCCTGGAGCTCTTGCTGCACCTCAGCAACCCGCGCCTCTTGTTTCCCCCGCTCGGTGCGCTCCGTGGCCGCTTTGTTTTCGGCCTCGGACAGTGCTTGCTTCAGGGTCGCCACCTCGGTCGAGGCCCCTGGCACATTAATAACGATCCTATCATTGTTGCAACTGCATCTTTTTATATGTACACACATTGACAAGGCATTACTTACCTTGGTTCTCCTCGAGCTGCTTCTTGGCAAGGCCGAGCTCTTTCTCGGACCGCTCGAGGTTCTGCTTTAGCGCATCAACCTCCGCAGTCAGTGCGGCAGAGGTCAGCAGCGAAGCCTGCTTACGCATATCGACATACATATGTCAGACTCCTGCGGATATTCTTAGATCCTCTATTCGGCTTTTCCTTATTGAACACCGAACAGAGCATCAGGGGCTACTGTCTATGCGGTAATATTTTCATATATTTTAAATACATACCTCAAAGCCTGTTAGAAGGCTGGCATAGGCTTCAGTCAGTCCGCTCTTGGCGGACTGAACCTTCTGGATCACCGCACTCATAATAGTGCGGTGCTCCTCGTCGATGGAGGCGCCATTAAGCACCTCCAGCAAATTATCCGGTGCCTCCGGTTGGACGGAGGTCACCGGCACGGTAGGCTTGCCCCTCTTAGTGCGGGGCCGCCTGCCGGAGTCCGAAACCACTGGAGATTCCGGTGCGGTATTCGGCCTAGGGCCGAACTTGGAGCCCTTGGAAGCCTTGCTCCCTTTGCGCCTGCTGTCCAAAAGGTCGCCCTGTGGCGCCACTAGGACTACCTCCCCTCGGCTTGGTGCCCTTTGAGACAACACCTCGGCGTTGTCCATAGGGCAAGGGGTGGAGGCGGTCGGAAGTGATCCTCCGTTCCTCATGGCCGGCGGGTCCAAAGAACCGCTCGACGAGGATACGTCGATACGGGCCCGGGGCAGACTGCATAACCGTGTCCAGCATTAGAAGAAGCTATGCAATTAAACGGTGACACGAGTCACTCTGGTGTCCGAATACTTACGATCTCGTCAGGAGCTTGGCCCTGGGTGGCCACTCGTCTTCGCTGTCGGCAGCGGTGGCGGAGTAGTCCGCAGGGAGAGTCCCTCCCTTCTTGGACCCTCTGGCCTCCCCAGTTAGCGCGTCCTTCCTTTTCTTTTCTCCCCCTGCTGGAGGGGAAGAAGCTTCTTTTTCCTCCTCCTCATCTTCGTGGGAGGTGTGCGCCTCGGAGTCATCGGGCGATGAGTCGGATATCACCGGGCGTCAGGAACTCTTTCGGGTTCCCGTGGCCTTCTTCTTGGCCTTCTTCTCCGGCACCACGTAACGTGCCGGAACCAGCAGCTCCGCTAAGCGAGCGTCTGTTGGGCCTTCGGGCAGAGGAGCCGGACAGTCAAACTGTTCGGCCATCTCCAGCCATTCCTGTCAAAGGTATGGGAGCTTAGATCTCGCGTATGATTAAACTATGAAAAATGAATACGCTATAAGAGGTAAAACAGCTTACCGTGTCGGCTTGGCGCTTCGCGCTGAATCCACGATCCTCGATAAGGGGAGGGGGAACCGTGGCACCCTTGAAAAGCACCTTCCAAGCATCCTCGTGTGTTGTGTCGAAGAGCTCGTTCAGAGTTTGGTGCTGGGCCGGGTCGAACTCCCACAAGTTGAACGCCCGTTGTTGACACGGGAGGATCCGGCGGATGAGCATGACCTGGACTATGTTGACGAGATTGAGCTTCTCGCTCACCATGTTTTGGATACAGGTTTGGAGTCCGGTCAGCTCTCCCGGACTACCCCAGGGCAGGCCCTTCTCTTTCCAGGAGGTGAGCCGCGTGGGGATCCCGGATCGGAATTCGGGGGCTGCTGCCCATTTGGGGTCACGCGGCTTGGTGATGTAGAACCACCCCGATTGCCACCCCTTTATGGTCTCCACGTAGGAGCCCTCGAGCCATGTGACGTTGGGCATCTTGACCACCATGGCGCCTCCGCACTCCGCCTGCTGGCTGCCCACCACCTTCGGTTTAACATTGAAGGTCTTCAGCCATAGGCCGAAGTGGGGCTTGATGCGGAGGAAGGCCTCACACACGACGATAAACGCCGAGATGTTGAGGATGAAGTTCGGGGCCAGATCGTGGAAATCTAGGCCGTAGTAGAACATGAGCCCCCAGACGAATGAGTGGAGAGGGAATCCCAGTCCCCGGAGGAAATGGGTAAGGAACACTACCCTCTCGTGGGGCCTGGGGGTGGGGATAAGCTGCCCCGCATCAGGGAGCCGGTGTGCGATCGTCGGGTAGGTATCCGGCTCCCCTCAGCTTCTTGATGTGCCCCTCCGTGACGGAGGAGACCATCCACTTGCCTCCCCCTCCAGACATGGTTGGATAAGGTTGAGGAAGAAAATGTGAGCTTGGGCGCTAGAGCTCGAGTGTGCGAGAATGGATGATCAAAGGAGGAAGAAGGTGTGGATGGAAAAAGGTGAATCCTTATCCCTTTATATGGGCGGACCAAACTATGCATCCCCACCAGCCTGGTAAAACCCGCTCATCCCTCGAGCGACGTAATTGATGGCACGGTTGGGTTACCCACGTCCGTATTGATGAGAATCCCGCGATAAGGGGACACGATATCTGCTTCGACAAGACGTGCCAAGGAAACCGCCTCACCGCCTCTCAAAACGTGATGAGGTTGGCTGTAAAAAATGATTCGCATCAGGGCTTGGCTATGGTGTGATGTCACATTACGGGATACGTCGGCAGATTAGATTTGTGGAAATATTATTCTCTCTCCGGTGGTATGTGGAACTTGTTTTGCAGAGCCGGACATGATCCTCGTGTTCAAAATCTTCTATGAAGTATTTGGAGGAGGAACCCGCCTTGCAATGCCAAAGACAATCTGCGCGCCGGACTCATCATCATTGAAGCCTGGTTCAGGGGCTACTAAGGGAGTCCTGGATTAGGGGGTATCCGGACAGCCGGACTATAAGCTTTGGCCAGACTGTTGGACTATGAAGATACAAGATTGAAGACTTCGTCCCGTTTCCGGATGGGACTCTCCTTGGCGTGGAAGGCAAGCTTGGCAATACGGATATGTAGATCTCCTTCCTTGTAACTGACCTTGTGTAACCCTAGCCCCCTCCGGTGTCTATATAAACCGGATGGTTTAGTCCGTAGGACATAATAACAACAATCATACCATAGGCTAGCTTTTAGGGTTTAGCCTCTCTGATCTCGTGGTAGATCAACTCTTGTACTACCCATATCATCAATATTAATCAAGCAGGAGTAGGGTTTTACCTCCATCGAGAGGGCCTGAACCTGGGTAAAAACATCGTGTCCCTTGTATCCTGTTACCATCCACCTAGACGCACAGTTCGGGACCCCCTACCCAAGATCCGCCGATTTTGACACCGACACCTGGTGTTTTGTTCCACTCTTGTCGCCCTAGTTTCCGTCACACCGGTGTTATGTTCCTTGATTTTGCATCCCTAACACGGTGAGGAGTATGGGACCCTCTTGACAGTCCGCTTTGAATAAAACTCTTCCAGCAAGGCCCAACATTGGTTTTACATTTGCCTACCCACTACATATATTTTTTCCTACGGAGTCGCGCTCCTGAGGGTCATCTTTATTTTAGCCCCCCCCCCCCGGTCCAGTGCTCCTCTGAGTGCTCGTCCAATCCGAGCGATGTCCAGCGCCCCCTGGGCAACCAGGGTCTATGCCAACCCGACGTCTGGCTCATCTGGTGTGCCGTGAGAACAAGATATGTGCAGCTCCTATCGGGATTTGTCGGCACATTCGGCCGGTCTTGATGGTTTTGTTTTACCATTGTCGAAATGTCTTGTGCACCGGGATTCCGAGTCTGATCGGGTGTCCCGCGATGGAGGATTGTCTCCGCGGATCGTGAGCTTATAATGGGCTAAGTTGGGACACCCCTGCAGGGTTTGATCTTTTGAAAGTCGTGCCCGCGGTTATGTGGCAGATGGGAATTTGTTAATATACGGTTGTAGAATACTTGAAGTAAACCCCTTTTAAAATACACCAACCGCGTTGCGTAACCGTGATGGTCTCTTTTCGGTGGAGTCCGAGAAGTGAACACGGTTTGGGTTATGTTTGAATGTAAGTAGTATAGGATCACTTCTTGATCATTTCTAGTTTGCGACCGTTTTTGTAGCTTCTCATCTTACTCTTGTATTCGTAAGTTAGCCACCATACATTGCTTAGTCGCTGCTGCAACCTCACCACTTTGCCCCTTCCATACCCATTAAGCTTTGCTAGTCTTGATACCCATGGTAATGGGATTGCTGAGTCCTCGTGGCTCACAGATTACTACAACACCAGTTGCAGGTACAGGTAATGCGATGGTCATGACGCGAGAGCGATGTTTATTTGTTTTGGAGTTCTTGTTCCGCTTCTTCTTCGTTCGAGGGATAGGGTCCTGGTCGGCAGCCTGGGCTAGCAGGGTGGATGTCGTTTGAGTTTCTGTTTATGCTTCATCCGTAGTCGGATGTTGTTCTCATGTATGATGATTGATGTATTCTAGGGGCATTTGTGCCTTTTGTATGTATCCCCATCTATTATGTAATGTTGATGTAATGATATCCACCTTGCAAAAGCGTATCAATATGCGGTTCTATCCTTGGTGGGACCTTCGAGTCTCTTTAGGATAGTATCGCATATTGGGCGTGACAGTGTTGCAGGGAAACAATGGGAGACACTGCGGTTTACAATCGAGGTTTGATCATGCATGGTCCTTTCGCTAATAGCACATTATTGTGCAGCTGCAGGAATTATTCTAATATTTAGGTTTCTTACAATTTGGTCTTGCACATGTAGGTCCTGCTGTCAGAGGCTTAGACCCACTGTTCGACCCATTTTGCATATGGGGAAATGAGATGTCCATGAATATCAGCCAAGTCAAAAAACTCAGAAAGATTGTTAGGATGAGGAAATTTGCGACGAATAACAGCAAGATATTTGTTTGCACTAGTAAGAAGACACCAGTCAACTATAGGATGGTACTAACTCTTTTACCTTATTTTTACCCCGTGCGCCATTTCAAAATTTATAACAGCGATTTATGCTTATCTTTGTTTTCTGTACTTTTCAAAGTAGTTCACCGATGATTACCTCTCAAACCACCTGCATGGTCAAGAGGCGAGGAAGGTATTCATTCAACACCCACGGTACAATATTGAAGTCTTCCTGAAGAGGACGAAGGTTGGGCGAGAAATTATCCATAGCCATTGGCCTAAAGTTGCAAGGACATTCAACATCACCGAAGGCTCAATATTTGCCTTCCGCTTCTGTAGTTTCCCAGATGAGATTCATCTGTCTATTTACCGTGTATGATGCTACTTTCCAAAGCATTTCAATGTTGCATGTGAAACTTGGTGCTGTTGTGTAATGGCATAACTGAGTGCTGAAGCTATCTGATGTAATTCGATTATGAAATCCAGGTTTCCGTTATACGGATATGAATATCTGGTGTGTTTTATAAGAAATATCAATTTGATTACTACATGAATTATTAATAATAGGCTAATACCCTACTTATTGGGGTTTTCTATTGCAGATGGTTACTCAGACAACACCGTGTGCAATGAACTCAAACATCCCACACGGTTTCTAGAAAGTAAGCGTGTTCGATCAACTAACAATCATACACGGATTCCGACAGAGGATTGTTTGCGTTAGGCCACCTTGCACAAACGTTTCCACACACAAAACTATGTGTGATATACATACGAATGGAAATGTTTCTTTGGGATTCACCGTGTGGGCTGTACATACAAATGAAAACTATTGGGTTTCGGTGCCTCGCCAGATCACACAGGAGCTCATTTTGCCCCAGCATGTGTGCCAAGAGGGCCTATCCCCAATGGTTTCTGGGTCGTGTGGGAAGGACCCCCCTATCACCCACACTCACTTGGCGATGGTTCCAAACGCCATCGCGGAAAGGGGTTAAAAACTGTTTGTGTAGCAGATCACTGCACCAGTGCCTTAGTGGTGTCATGTGAATGTCGACTACATGACACTTCACCATATTTGGGCCTAAGGGAATGCATTGTACAGTAGTTATTAGATGATGGGTTGCAAGAGTGAAAGAATCTTAAACCCTAGTTCATGCGCTATTCTAGAAGGGACTGATTTGGATCCAAAAGTTTAATGCTATGGTTAGAATTTATTCTTAATACTTTTCTCGTAGTTGCGGATGCTTGCGAGGGGGTTAATCATAAGTAGGAGGTTTGTTCAAGTAAGAATAGCACCAAAGCACTGGTCCACCCACATATCAAATTATCAAAGTAGCGAACAAAAATCAAGCCAACATGATCGAAGTGACTAGATGAAATTCCCGTGTACCCTCAAGAATGCTTTGCTTATCATAAGAGACTGTTTTAGCCTGTCCTTTGCCTCAAAAGAATTGGGCTACCTTGCTGCACTTTTGTTACTATTATCGTTACTTGCTCGTTACAAATTATCTTACTATCAAACTACTCGTTACTTATAATTTTAGTGCCTGCAGAGAATACCTTGCTGAAAACCACTTGTCATTTCCTTCTGCTCCTCAATGGGCTTGACACTCTTACTTATCGAAAGGACTACTATTGATCCCATATACTTATGTGTCATCACAATCACACATGCCTTCCTCTTGCAAACATTTTGTGTTAGGCCACCTTGTGCAGATGTTTACCACATAAAAACTGTGTGTGATGGACAGCCTATGCCACACATTTTCTTCTACGCACCGTGTGTGATGCATTCAGTAACGCAAAGGGAAATATTGTTAATATCCTCTGCAATGTCAACGCTATCACAAACGATTTAATGGGGAAAATTGTGTGTGATGTACATGCAAACGGAAACGTTTTCCTTGAAGTGACTGTGTGGGATGTATATACGAACGGAAACGTACTTATTGGATTGACTCTATGGGATGTACATACTAATGGAAACATATTCCTTGGTTCGACTGTGTGGAATGTACATACAAACGGAAACGTTTAGCCGGGACTAACTGTGTGGGAGGTACTTACAACTTGAAACAATTTTTCCTGTATAATTGTATTTTTTTAATACAACTGTTCGTATAATCATATTTGATCGCTCGCCCGTCGCACACGACCTCATTTTGCCGAGCGAGTGTGGCCGGAGGGCCTATCCCCGACGATTTTCTGGGTCTTGTGGGAAGGATCCCCCTATCTCCCACACTCACTTGGCGACGGTTCCAAATGTCATCGCAGAAAGGGGTTTAAACCGTTTGTATAGCACCTCATTGTACCAAAGTTAATAGGTTAGTTCCAAAAAATGATATAAAATACCATATTAATTCATATAAAACATCCAAGATGGATAATATAATAGCATGGAACAATCAAAAAATATACATACGTTGGAGATGAATCATTGGCCAACTAGATTGTTTTATCTTGCAATGGGAGAGGGGCTTTGTGATGGGTTTGATCTTGCGTTGCTCAATCCCAGTGACAGATGGGGACATGACACGTACTTGTGTCGTTGCCGTTAAGGATAAAAAGATGGGTTTTATTCATATTGATTGAGTTTACTTTGTCTACATCATGTCATCTTGCTCAAGGGATTACTCCGTTCTTTATGAACTTAATACTCTAGATACATGATGGATAGCGGTCTATGTGTGGAGTAATAGTACTAGATGTAGGCAGTAGTCGGTCTACTTGTCTCAGACGTGATGTCTATATACATGATCATTGCCTTGAATATTGTCATAATTATTCGCTTTTCTATCAATTTCCCAACAGTAATTTGTTTACCCACTGTGTGCTATGCTCAAGAGAGAAGTCTCTAGTCAAAAGTATGGGACCTGAGTCTATCTTTATCATATATTAAAATCCAAAAATACTTTTCTGCAATTTATTTACCTTTATTTTATTTTGTGTTTTGTTTATATCTCTATCACTATGAGATTTGATCATTGCAATTAACCGCCAAGGGATTGACAACCCCTTGTTTGCATTGGGTGCAAGTATTTGTTATTTTGTGTGTAGGTGTTGTTCATGAGGGGTTGCGTGGTTCTCGTACTGGATTGATAACCTTGGTTCTTAACTGAAGCAAATACTTATTTCTACCATACTGCATCAACCTCTCCTCTTCGAGGAAATCCCATCGCAGCTCACAAGCAACAGGAAGAATTTCTGGAGCTGTTGTGGGGAAGACATCACCAACATCTATCAAGTACCATTGCATAAAATTTCATCTCCTTGCATTTACTTTATTTCCATTTTGCCTCTCATTCTCATCTCCCCCACTTCTAAAACATTTTCACAAAAATACAAAAATATTTTCCGTTTGCCTTTTGCTTATTTGCTTGCTTTGTCGCGATGTCTCAATAAAATACAAAGTTGTGTGACTTTTCCAGTACTAATAATATTGATTTTATTAGTACTCCAATTGCTCCTCCCGCCACTAGTGCGGAGTCGTGTGATATTAATGCCGCTTTGCTAAATCTTGTTATGAAAGAACAATTTTTTGGTACCCCTAATGAAGATGTTGCATCCCATCTTAAAACTTTCGTTGAATTGTGTGAATTGCAAAGGAAAAATATGTTAACTTATTCACAATGGCATACTGAAAGAACTCCTACTAGTAAAAAGGTGAATTATGTTGAAGAAATTGGTACTTTGAGTGAAAATTTTGATGCACTTATGAAAATGGTTCATAGTAAGAAAATTCCCATATTGATCCTAATGATGTGTAATTGTCTACTTTGATTGAGAAAAATAATGATCTGGTAGATATGAATTTTGTCTCACAAAACAATTTCTATAGTAATGTTTATAGAGGTAATTTTAATCCTATGCCGTTTCCTGGAAATTCCTCTAATAATTATGGCAATTCCTATGGTAATAATAATAAAAATAATAATAATAATAATAGGATTCCCTCTAATCTTGAAAGTAATATTAAAGAATTTATTAACTCTCAGAAGGTTTTCAATACTGTGATAGAGGAAAAATTGAGGAACATGCATAGAATTGTGCATGATGTGGAAAATATCAAAACTAAAATCTTGCCACCCAACCTTAATATTAATTATTCTATTAAACCTCTCTATGTTTTCATTTATGAAAGTAAAGAAAGAACCTCTAGGTTCAGGGCTAAGCGAGAATTATTAGAAAAAAGTGATTCTGCCCGGTTTTTATCGTAATCATGATGAAGATATCAAAATGATTGGTGTTTCACCCATTGAATCTTTGTTTAGCAATATAAAACTTGATGAAAAGGGGATTGAAGATGAGTCAACTTTAGCTAGAAGGCGTCCCCGTTGTTTGGAGGGTGGTGATCTTAATGAAAAAATTGAAAAAGTGGGTTTGGAGAGGCCAAAAATTTAAATAGTGATGTGCCCACTACTTTGGATTTCAAGGAATTTAATTATGATTGTTGTTCTTTAATTGAGTGTATTTTCTTTTAGCAATCCATACTAAATTCAGCCAATGCTTACAAAAAAATAAGGCTTTTACTAACATATTGTAGAAGCTATGATGAAAGCTTTAGAAGAAAAGTTAGAATGAGAGGTTTCAATAACTAGGAAATTATATGATGAGTGGGATCCTAATATTGAAGTTAAAATTAAAAATTATGAGAGCAATGCTTTATGTGATTTGGGTGCTAGCGTTTCCACCATACCAACATCTTTATGTGAAATGCTAGGTTTTACCAATATGGATGAATGTTCTCTTAATTTGATCTTAACGGAATCCACTATTAAGAAACCTTTGGATAGAATAAATGATGTTATTATTATTGCAAATAGAAATTATGTGCCCGTTGATTTCATTGTGCTTGGTATTGATTGGGACCTGACTTGCCCATAATACCTGGTAGACCGTTCTTACGTACCATAGGTGCTATTATTTATATGAAAGAAGGGAATATAAGATTTAAATTTCCGTTAAAGAAGGGTATGGAACACTTCCCTAGAAAGATAACTAAGCCACCATATTAATATATTATGAGGTCCACCTATGAAATTAATTTGAAAGATGACAACACTTGAAACTATGCATTATGCCTAGCTAGGGGCGTAAAACAATAGCGCTAGTTGGGAGGCAACCCAATTGTTACCTTTATTTTTCTTGTTGAGGGAGTCCTGGATTAAGGGGTCCTCGGGTGTCCCGGCTGTGTGTTATGGGTCGGACTGATGGGTCGTGAAGATACAAGGTAGAAAACCTTCCCCCGTGTCCGGATAGGACTCTCCTTTGCGTGGATGGGAAGATTGGCGTCCGGATGTATAGTTTTTGTAACATCCCAATTTTCAATTTGGATGTTATACATAGATCATCATATGCATATCATATTTTATTTGCATTTTGGTTGTGATCCCAGAAATCTTAAGCAACTCAAGGACCCAAGGAGAGAGTTGGAGATTTCATAAACTTTCATAGTTGAATTTTTCTCAAATTTGAAAAGAGGCTCAATTTGGTTTTAATATTTTTCTCTCCAAATATTTCTAATATTAAAAATAAAAGAGAGAAGATAATATGACTTCTTCAAAAAGATAGGAATATTGGAGGAAAATTTTAAAATCAAATATATATTTTATTTGGATTTTATTACACATTTTATTAGAATAAGAAAAAAATATGCATTTTTGAGAATTGCATTTTTAGGCCAGAAAAAGGTTCACTTTGTTCTAAATATTTTATTTAGACGGTGAAATTTGTTTTTGGCATTTTTAGAACTTTTTTATATTTATTAGGATTTTACTCGGGCAAAATTTTATTTTGAAAAAAAGTCTTTTCCCGCCTGACTGGGCCGAAGGCCCAACCGAGCAGGCCGGCCCACCTCGCGCCACCACCTTCCCGCGCCACGCCGTCGTGCCGCCATCGGACGCCGAGGGGAGTCTGAGCCGGACTCCACCCCGCAGCGCCCCCTCCCCCAAGCCACGCCCCATGGCCCCTTAATAATGCGCCGCCCCGCCGCCACCTCCACCCCGTCCCAGCACCGCCGCAGCCGCCGCAAGCCCGCACCGCCACCTGCCGCCGCCCGCAACGCCGCCCCGCCTTGCCGTTGCCCGCCTCCGCCGGAGATCTTGTTGGACTCGCCGGATCTCGCCGCCGCCGACCCGCCGGTTTTTTTGTTGAACCGGTAAAACCGCCAAAACTGTCGCTTGGTTTTTTTAGGTTTTTCGTTAGATCGGTTTAGACCGTTTTTTTAGTTCGCTAATTAGCGAACGTTCACTCAAACGTCATTGTTAGCGAACGTATTCTCCCCTTTGTCCCTGATAGCGAACGTTCATTCGTTAGTGTTTTTCTTTTTATTTTATTTTTGGCCAGGGACCTATCCGCGGTTATTTTCATCGCAGATTAGCCCCTGCTCTTCAAACCCTTGTAACTTTTTGCTTGTTCATTCAAATCCAGTGAAACCAACGCCCAAATCTTTGTCTCGAACCCCTCTTTCCAGTTAATCAACTTGAACATGGTTTTGACAAATTAAAATTTGGTTGCAAGCAGATTTGAATTCGAACTTCTTTTGATCGTAGTTTGAGTTTTGTAGCTCCGTTTCGATTGATTCTTTTTGCAAATCAAAGCTCTTCAATTGTGCTTTCAGTTTGGACTTTGTCATATGAGTTTTACCCTTGCATCGTATACTTGAGTGCTTATGTATGCTATTGTTTGTTTGCGATAGAGTTTCCGGAGTGTGAAGCGTGCTACTACGAGTCACTAGGGTTTTCCAATCGTCAGCAAGGCAAGTAACACTTTGATCATACCCCTTTATTACCCAGTTTTTATGCATTAGTTTCAATCCTCAAACATTGCATGGTTAGGATTTGTTAACATGTGGGTATTGGGAAGTAGATGATGAGGTAGAACCTATTGTACTTTATTTCAAAACCTTGGGAGTTACTTCTACGTATGCTATGCTCGTAGACGTGGATTGGTTGAGTGTATCCATGATAGATGTGAGAGTTGTTAATTAATGGTTAACTTAAGGTGGCTACTTTAACACACATCTGGGTGGATTGGTTGAGGCACCCTGGAGCACCCAGTGGTTGTCTGGGCACCTGGAGCAATCCAGCGATGTCCTGGGATATCCTGGAGTACCTGTGTGATCATCCAATGGTTTTCCACCCACGCTCAAAGGGATCATAAGATTATTCATGCTAGAAACTTCCGTGTGCAGCCACAAGCCATTATGGGCTCTGGCATAGTTGAGTAAGTTGTGGGAAACCTTTCCATGATGGGCTAGCAGATGTATGGGATTGTAGGTGTACCGGCCTATCTATCGGTTAAGGGGACCTCTTCGGAAAGACTGTGTATCGGTCATCCGTTTCTCAAACATCATGCAGTGCGAGAAATGCAACGGAGGAGATCGAGTCTTGTGGGGGAAAGTGCTCAAACCTCTACAGAGTGTACAAACTAATCATGGTTAGCCGTGTCCCCGGTTATGGACATCTTGAGTATCTGGTACTTGAATTGTTGATTTGATCTCATCACTCTTAATTAATTTTGTTGGGTTATTAATATTGTTTAATTGGGATTGAGTTAGAGGAACCTTCTCAATATTTATCAACCAAATTGATAGTTAAATAAAATATATTCCTTTGCAGTAGGGAAAAACTGGCTTTACGCAAAAATGATAACCATAGAGCCTCCACTAGCCATATATTCATGTAGTGGTAGTAGTTATCTTGTTCATTGCTCTAAAGTGTTATTTTTCCAGCATATTCCATGTGCTGACCCGTTTCGGGCTGCAACATATCATGTTGCAGACTTTTCAGACAAAGAGTAAGGTGCGCTAGGTCGCTGTCGTGCACTCAGCTTTGTCGTTGGAGTTGATGGACTCATTTACCTTCGATGCTTCCGTAGTTATCTTATTTTGATGGCCTTCAGCCATATTATTGTAATAGTTCTCTTTTGAGACTACGATGTAATAAGTTTGTGATTGCACTCTATTATAAATCCTTCAGGTATTGTGTGTGTCAGCATTACCGATCCAGGGATGACACTTATGCACAGAGATTTGACCGTCTGAGGTCGGATCGCTACAAGATGGTATCAGAGTACACGCTGACTGTAGGACGCAACCACTAAGATAAGCCATAGGTCACTCCTCTCTACTCATTTCTGACTCTCCTCAATTTTCCACTCTATTGATGGCGGACACAAGGAACAAGTTTGCTCCACCGGATGAAGACACACCTTTTGGACGACACTTGAAGGAAGTCACTAGGTGCCTGAACATCGAAATACCAACCTTCACTGGGACCTACACCGCCACTTTACCAGAAGATGAGCGTTGGATGATTCGATCTCATGTTCCAGGAAGGACATTCCCGCTAGTTACTGAGCCCATAGAGTTTTCCTTTGATGCACGAACCTAGAGTCTAGGAAAGAGCATGGCAGCCCACATCACCATGGGACGCATCGGCGAAGTATACAACAGGATCTTAAGGACACCATCTACCAGATATGTGGGTGCCAAGATGAGCAATGGGAGATGATGAGCACCAGGAGGGACAGGTCCATTGCAGCCTACATCCAGGAGTTAAACCAGCACATTCGCCGCCAGGAGAACCAAATGTGCGCCGGCATGCTAGATCTGAAGAAGGCGATAACGAGGTACATGGAGCTTGAAGAGGAACTCAAGTCTACACACCATGGATATGAGGAGGAAATTGTAGTACTACTGGAGAAGAATGAAGACCTGAAGAAGAAGCTAGGAGTATTCATGGGAGATCCCGCAGCTGAGGAGGACATCCGTTCTTAAGACTACATCATCATCGACGACACCGCCTCCGACCCCGACAGTAGTGATGATGATTACGAAGATGAAGCTAGAGCGGACATCATGGAGTCTTCCACCGATCAAAATTTCTAGTCGACCACCATATTATCAGTAGTATTCCCCCATGTATATAGTAGTAGTCCGAGTATTTTGTAACGGTAGCTAGATGGATTGTATGCCCTTGTTTGAATTGAGTGGTGTGCTATGAATGTGTTTGTCTCATGTGCATATAGGTAGTCATTTTTCTCTTTAGACCTCATTCTGTTCTAATCTCTCCCCTCTAAACCCATCAGATGCCTCCGAGACGTGACCACGGATTTGTCTTCCCACCGGAGCTCACTCAGTTGATCCAATAGCAGAATGCCTTGATGCAGTTGCTATTCTATAATCAAGGCAACAACAAAAACAACATCCCACCGCCACCACCTCCAGTTGACAACTTAACTCATTTTCTGAGGTTGAATCCGCCGGTGTTTTCTAGTAGCACCGAGTCGATTGTTGCTGATGACTGGCTCCGTAGGATTGGAAGGGAGTTGACCACCGCAGGTTGCACAGACGCTGAGAAGGTGCGCTTTGCCGCCCACGAACTGGATGGACCCGCAGCCTCATGGTGGGAGAATTACACAACCACTTTCCCCATAGCAAATGTCCCTTGGGATCAGTTTCGGCAAGCTTTCCGTACTGCACATGTCTCAACTGGAGCTATGAGCATGAAGA
The DNA here is from genome assembly GCA_032464435.1 of Aegilops umbellulata. NCBI lineage: Eukaryota > Viridiplantae > Streptophyta > Magnoliopsida > Poales > Poaceae > Aegilops > Aegilops umbellulata. The sequence continues at coordinate 374,034,266 of CP136056.1, forward strand.
AGCGGGAGTTTCGAAACGTATGCCAGGGAAATCGTACTGTGGGGTAGTACGCGGATGAGTTCAGTAAGTTAGCACGCTATGCCCCGGATGATGTGGCACTACTAGGGAAAAGCCTAGCAGCAGCGTGGGTTTTGGGCCTATTAGTAGCGCGGGGGCCGGCGCTAATAATAAGGCGCTACAGCTAACGTATAGCAGTAGCGCGGTTCTACCAGCACTACTGCTACACAAGTGTAGCAGCAGCGCGCTTAAAGGAAGCTCGCTACTGCTAATAGCTATAGCGCGCTTCCCCTATGCGCGCTACTGCTACAACCCGCTGCTGCTAACTTTTCTCCACTCGCTACTGCTAATTTTAGTAGATTTTTGTTTTTTTTGGCATATTTGTTTTGTATTTGAACAGGCTTTATAGAAGAATCTTTAGCACATACAAATGTCATCATGATACACATACAAATGCCTGCGAGACCACAAATGTAATCATAGCATATACATACAAATAGTCTCGTCATAATCATCATCCAACACAAAGTGGTATCTTGTCATCATCTCGAAAATAGCGATATATGCAAGTCTCGAATACTTGCAACTACAACGTCATCCATCTAAACAAAGGTATACGCGAGAAGAGCTATCACTATGAGTGAGAGCGGAACTATGCAGTACATGAGATGGCGGTTACGAGTCCTCTCCCGCGCTAGCGTGAACCTCAAGTAACTAGCTTCTCCTTCTTGTCTGCTTTTGAAGCCTTTATGGCTGGCGTCCGAGAACCCATTCACTTGCGCCTGACACTCATGCCACTCGTTGTACACCCCCGGAACCTTCCCTTTGTACACGACATAGCAGTTCCATCTCGCCATCAAGAAACTAGGTACCTGTTAGAGATGCATGTTCATGAAGAGGATGTACAATCATATATATGCAACAAAATATACTAGAGAACACCGTAAAAGAAAGGGTTAGCAACTAGATGCAACATACAGTATGCAAATTAATTAACTAGAGGTACGCAGGTCATCGTACGCAAACTAACAAAGTAGCGTTACGCAAGTTCGGCAGGGATCGTGGACATCACAAAGTTTCATCGCTACAAATAGTATAAAATTTCAACTGACACCATCATCATCGGCATCAGAAATCACTAGAAGTTCCATACTTCCATATCATCGAGGATGGATCCTAGCTTCTTGAACGGCGTGAGGTCTAGACGTTGCATGCCTATGCGAGTTCGGACGTCAGCTCGCGATATAGGGCCGTGGTGGAACATCCCCTTCTCATCAACGACTTCTTTCATGATGATCGTCGCAATGTCGCTTTGGATGCGAAAGAAGTCATCTCTAAGTTTATAATCTGCTTCTCCATGAGATTCTAGCCACTTGTGGATATGATCATCATTTCTGCTTCTCATGCGAAGCTTTTTGTGATCCGTGTTGAACTGAATCATGAGATGGAGGATGTAGAATCCATCCTTCTTGCTTGGTTTTGGGACATGGATGCAAGAGAAGTTAGTTTTATGCGCGAAACCCATCTTTTTGTTCCTTTGTTTCCTGATCTGCATGTGGCCACCTCTAAAGCTGAAGCCTTGGAGAGCATCATCTAGAATATTCATTATGTGGGTGTAGTATTTTTTCTCGTAGTCTCTGGAAGGGTCAAAATACACGGCGTGGGATACTTGCGGATAACGAACGATAAGGACGGCGCGCCCGTTGCTGCGGGGAAAAGACACCTCAAATTATTCCCCATAGAGAGAGAAGGAATGATTGAAATGTATGAAAGGGTTGTTCGAAACTGACTTACTTTGGATGATAAGGCACGAGGACAATTTCCCGGTCCTTATTCTGTACCATGAAGTTTTGGAGGTACTCCCTAGCAGTTTCACGCTCAAAGTCGCCGAGACTCAAGAATGACTCATGCATGTAGTACGGATCCGCCACACAGATTTGCGAGAGTTCTTCACTGTTCATCACGGAGCTCATATGTAGCGCAAAAAGGCGGACGATTGTAAAATCGAGCCGCCTTGTCAGGAACATCTCAAAGATATGGTCAAACCGCAGGAAGAACACCCCCACGGGCCGTGTCTCGACGTAGCACTTCCCCTCAGGCACACGAGCCGCGTATGTCGGATATCCTGGATCCTTTGAGGCTAGTAGGCTTTTCTCAGTCGACAGCACATGGTCGTGCAGTCTTCTGAGATCCCTTGATAGTGCCTCCAGCGGTTTCGGCGATAGAATCGGCTCGCCTGTGAGATGGAACATGGTCGCACCTTTCACGGGTACACGCTCTTCAGAATGCATCGTCTGGTTGCTATGTGGTCTGGCTTGTTTGGAGGCAGCTATCTTCCCCGATCTCTTTCTCTCCTTTTTCTTGGGCACACCTTCTAGACCCTTCCTTAACCCCTTGAATAAGCATGCTCATGTGAATGTACTTCGATTTCATGCACAACCAGGGGGGAGTTTGTACATCCATACAAACACGGGCCATGTGCTATGGTTGGTGCTCTGGTTGCCAAATGGATTCATGCCATCGGTACACGCGCCGAGCACGATGTTCCTTGCATCACATTCAAAATACCGATAGAAGCTGTTCAACGCTCTCCACTGGCTTCCAACCTTGACGTGTCTCAGCTTCGGATCATCTCCATCGTCGGGCTTCTTCCTCTCCACGTGCCAGCGCATTAGCTTTGCTTCCTTGGGATCTACAAAATACCTCTGGAGATGAGGAGTGATCGGTAAGTACCATACCACTTTCTGGGGACATTTCTTCCCGGCCTTCTTGTATCGAGAAGCATTGCACACCGGACAACTTGTTTTTTCCGCGTGCTCCTTCCGATAAATTATGCAATCGTTGATGCATGCATGGTATCTAACGTGTGGCAGATCAACAGGGCACACGATCTTCTTGGCCTCATCAACACTACTAGGACATAGATTACCCTCGGGAAGAACATCCTTTAGGTACTTGAGATGCTCAACGAGGCTAGTGTCGGTCCATTTGTTTTAAGCCTTCGTCTTCAGGAGTTGGAGCATGAAACTCAACCGGGTCACCTCAGGATTGCAACCATCATACAATGGAGTGTTCGAGTCTACCACCAGTTGCTCCAGCTTAGCCTCCTCTCTAGAAGCAGCTCTCTCAGTACTCGTCTCCTTGCGAAGCAATGCTTGAACATGAGGGTCCCGCATGATTGAACTTAGTACCGACGAACTCTGCTACGTGGAGTCCATGTTGTTCTCTCCGCCGCCATGTCCGGCCCCTTCTTCGCCGCCATGTCCGGCCTCTTCCCCGCCGCCATTATCGATCATCTCTTCGTCTTGCCCCGTGTCATCATTGTCTGCCCCGTCGGAATCCTCAATATCGTCATCCTCATCTTCAATTATCCACCGAGTATAGCCATCCATGAAACCAGTCATGAGCAGGTGCGCTTCGACACGACCATCGTCATGGGGGTCAAGCCAAACTATTCCTTTCCATTTTCGACATGGACATAAAACCTCTGTCAGGTTATTTTCCTTCATGTCCTGCACCGCCGACCGCAACCACCTGTCCACCATCGTTCCACTGACCATCGTCAACGCTGCACGGTAACAATAAACAAATTGATTATAAAAATGCGTGCATTCATCAAAGTCATACAAAAATTCGGCATGACCTTCCTTAAAAATAGGACATATATAGATCTAGAGTTTGCCCAGAATTCGCCGAAACGGAAATAAATCGGCATTTCGGCAAAACATAGGCAACTCAAAAGCACAATTTGGCGTCAACTCATGCCACACACACAATTTCCATAAACATATCACACACACATAAACATATTTCCATTTTGCAAAAGCATGAAATATTAATCACACCTTTATCTCGAGATCGAGCACACGGTGGAGATGATGACGATGTAGGGAGGTCAAAAGTGCACAAAGCTCTTCTTTACAAAGAAAGATCTAGTTAGGGGGCAAATAGGTCACTTAACTAAATGCTACATCTACCTAGCTAGCTAATTTCGAAGGAGACAAGTTCAACTAGTGGAGGGGGGAGGAAAAAGAGAAAGGAGATGACTTAATGGAGGTGGTGTAGTTTTAGCTAGGAGTTATGAAGAGAGAGAAAGGTAGGTAGAAGAGGGAGAGTAATGGAGGGAGAAGTATTGAGGAAGAAGAAGAGTGAGAGAGGGAGGATGTGGGAGGTAGGGGAAAGGGAGGAGAGGAGATGGGGAGGGGGAGGTGGAAAAAGGTGGTGGGTGCTGCGTCTTAGCAGTAGCGCGGGAGCAAAAGCGCGCTGCTGCTAAGAGCGTAGCAGCAGCGCACTTTCCTGTCACGCGCTACTGCTAAACGGGCCAACCCTGTGCACAATTTCAAAATTAGCAGCAGCGAAGTGACAAAAAAGCGCGCTGCTACTATGGCATTAGCAGCAGCGCGCTTCCTGACGACGCGCTACTGGTAAACTTATGTCGTTGTGTACTGTCGGTGGATTTTTGTAGCAGCGCGGTTTAAGCATCACGCGCTACTGCTAAGTTTGCACGAGTAGCGAGCTTTACGTAGCCGCGCTGCTACTATTTAGCAGCAGCGCCTCTTTTTATGCCGCGCTGCTGCTAAGATTCTGTGTATAAGGTTTTCCCTAGTAGTGTGGCCACAGATGCCGTGAAGCAGGAGAAGTTTATGGAAGGGCTGAATGATGAGCTGAGTATGTAGTTGATGGTAGCAACATTTTCTAACTACCAGGAGTTGGTAGACAGGGCTCTTATGATTGAAGGGAAGCAACAACAGATAGAGAGCCGCAAAATGAAGTATGGACAAGGGAAGTATAATTTTGGAGCTCAACAGAAGCGTCATTTTACCCCGAACTCGGGAGGATATACCCATAACCATGGAGGCCATCACAATGGAGGAAGTTTGCATAACCATAGTGGCCCTAGGAATGGGAATGGGAATGGAGGAAGTAGCAGCCAGAACCATTCCAACCCCTCTACACCCGCCAAGAAGGATCTAAGTCACATTACTAGTTTCAAGTGCGGGAAGACTAGACACTATGCCACCGAGTGTCCCGAAGCAAAGAATGGAAACGACAATGGGAGTTTTGGGAAGAAGCCCAACCCTCTCAACAGGGGACAGGTGAACCAAATTAACATGGAGGAGGTTGAAGAACAGCCAGATGCAGTTATAGGTAACTTTTTGATTAAGTCATTTACTGTAATCGTTCTTTTTTATACTGGTGCATCACATTCATACATTTCGAGGGGGTTTGTGGATAAGTATAAGTTGCCCACCAAAGTTCTTAAGACACCTATGTTAGTAAGCTCGCCAGGAGCGGAGTATATGGCAAGCAGAGGATGTTTTCAGATGCCATTGACCATAGGTAGGCATATCTTCCCCTCAGACCTAATAATTTTGGAGTCACAAGGATTGAATGTGATACTAGGCATGGATTGGCTATCGATGTATGGAGGAAACATCGACTGCGCCAGTAAGTCAATTCTTCTCACCACCCCAGAGGGTAAACGGATTAAGTTTGTGTCTCGGCATGCGCCGAAGAGGACCCAAGTAAACTCGCTCTCAGGAGTTGTTTAGGAGGAAGTGCCTGTTGTGAAGGATTACCCGGATGTATTTCCGGAGGAATTACTAGGTATGCCGCCAGATCGAGATACAGAGTTTTTGATAGAGTTGTTGCCAGGCACAGGACCAATATCAAAGAGGCCATACCGGATGCCCGCAAATGATCTCGAGGAAATTAAGAAGCGGATTAAGGAGTTATTGGAGAAAGGTTACATTCGACCAAGTTCGTCACCGTGGGGAGCCCCAGTGCTCTTGGTTGAGAAGAAGGATGGATCTTTGAGAATGGTTGTTGATTATCGTGCGTTGAATGAGGTGATGATCAAGAACAAGTACCCACTACCGATGATTAATGATTTGTTTGACCAGCTGCAAGGAGCTAAAGTATTCTCCAAGATCGATCTATGATTAGGATAGCACCAGCTGAAGATCTGAGAACAGGATATACCTAAGACAGCTTTCACCATAAGATATGGGCTATATAAGTACATGGTTATGTCATTTGGATTCACTAATACCCCTGCCTATTTCATGAGTATGATGAATAAGGTGTTCATGGAGTTCTTAGATAAGTTTGTTCTGGTGTTCATTGATGACATTTTGGTATACTCAAAGAATGAAGAGGAACACAAAGAGCATTTGCGTTTAGTTCTCGAGAAGCTCAGGGAACATCAGCTTTATGCCAAGTTCAGCAAATGTGAGTTTTGGTTGAAAGAAGTTGGATTCCTTGGACATGTTATATCAGGAGAAGGTATAGCAGTAGACCCTACCAAGGTTCAGTCAGTCACTGAGTGGTTGGCACCCACCTCAGTAGGAGAGATCCGCAGTTTTCTTGGACTCACGGGATATTACTGGAGATTCATTGAGAATTATTCCAAGATTGCGAAGACCATGACGGAGTTGTTGAAGAAGGACACCAAGTTTAAGTGGACCGAAGAATGTGAGGCAAGTTTTCAGGAGTTGAAGAAGCGGTTAGTTACAGCCCCAGTGCTAATTCTTCCGGACATACGCAAGGATTTCCAAGTATATTGCGATGCTTCTCACCAAGGACTTGGAGGTGTACTTATGCAAGATGGAAGAGTTGTTTCATATGCCTCACGACAGCTTCGACCTCATGTGTTGAATTATGCCACACATGATTTGGAGTTAGCAGCCGTAGTACATGCGCTCAAGACCTGGAGACATTTTCTTATTGGAAACAGTTGTGATGTGTATACGGATCACAAGAGTTTGCAGTACATTTTCACTCAGAAGGAGCTGAATCTCAGGCAAACACTAGTAGAAAAGGGGGCAAAGGTCCAGGCCGGGTCAGCCCATTAGTCCCTGTTCAGTCTAGAACCGGGACCAATGGGGGCATTGGACCCGGTTCATGAGCCCAGGGGGCCGGCCGGGCCATGTGGGCCATTGGTCCCGGTTCGTCTGGACCTTTGGTCCCGGTTGGTGGGACGAACCGGGACCAATGGGCCTCGCTCCTGGCCCACCACCATTGGTCCAGGTTGGTGGCATGAACCGGGACCAAAGGCCCCCCTTTAGTCCCGAATCATGCCACCAACCGGGACCAGTGGTGGTGCCTATATATACCCCCCTCGCGCAAGAGCAGAGCACACTACTCTGTTTTTTCTGGCCGAGGGGGAGAGGGCTTGGTGGTGCTCCAGCTCACCTCCTATGCACACAAGGTGTTCGATGGAATGCCCGAGCCACACTACTTAAGCTTTCTCCTCTCCAAGCTCGACCTCCAACCTCCATTTTCCTCAATATTTGTCTAGGTTTAGCGGTCCGTCACGCCCTGTCCCCGTCTTCACCACCATCGATCACCCGCGTCGAGCTCATCGCCGGCACCACCGTCGTGAGCCTTGTTCTTATCTTCTTTCTGAAAGGAAAAAATATTCTTACTTGTATGTTTACATAGATACTTCTATTAATTTGGACACTTAATTATATATAATGCATGCAGATGAACCGGCAATGGATGTACGGTGACAGACACACCTCCGAGTACATTAAGGGCGTGCATGAGTTTCTCGATGCGGCTGAGGCAAACAAGCAGAATGGTTTTATGTGTTGTCCATGCACTAAATGTGGGAATACGATGTCTTACTCTAACCGGAAAATCCTTCACACCCACCTGCTTTACAAGGGTTTCATGCCATACTATAATGTTTGGACGAGGCACGGAGAAATAGGGGTTATGATGGAAGGCGATGAAGAAGAAGAGTACGATGACAACTATGTGCCCCCTGAATATGGTGATGCTGCAACGGGGGGAGCTGGTGAAGATCAAGAGGAACTAGACGATGTGCCCAATGATGCTGCAACGGGTGAAGCTGCTGAAGATCAAGAGGAACCAGACGATGTGCCCGATGATGATGATCTCCGCCGGGACATTGTCGATGCAAGGACGCAATGCGAAAGTCAAAAGGAGAAGCTGAAGTTCGATTGCATGTTAGAGGATCACAAAAAAGGGTTGTACCCCAATTGCAAAGATGGCAACACAAAGCTCGGTACCGTACTGGAATTGCTGCAGTGGAAGGCAGAGAATGCTGTGCCTGACAAAGGATTTGAGAAGCTACTAAAAATATTGAAGAAGAAGCTTCCAAAGGATAACGAATTGCCCGACAGTACATACGCAGCAAAGAAGGTCATATGCCCTCTAGGATTGGAGGTGGAGAAGATACATGCATGCCCTAACGACTGCATCCTATACCGCGGTGCATACAAGGATCTGAACACATGCCCGGTATGCGGTACATTGCGGTATAAGATCAGACGAGATGACCCTGGTGATGGTCATGGCAAGCCCCACAGGAAGAGGGTTCCTATGATGATGTGGTATGCTCCTATAATACCACGGTTGAAACATCTGTTCAGAAACGGAGAGCATGCAAGTCGATGCGATGGCACAGTGAGGACCGTAAGAAAGACGGGAAGTTGAGAGCACCCGCTGACGGGTCGCAGTGGAGAAAAATCGAGAGAAAGTACTGGGATGAGTTTGCAAAGGACCGAAGGAACATATGGTTTGCTTTAAGCGCGAATGGCATTAATCCTTTCGGGGAGCAGAGCAGCAATCACAGCACCTGGCCTGTGACTCTATATATGTATAACCTTCCTCCTTGGATGTGCATGAAGCGGAAGTTCATTATGATGTCAGTTCTCATCCAAGGCCCTAAGCAACCCGGCAACGACATTGATGTGTACCTAAGGCCATTAGTTGAAGAAATTTTACAGCTGTGGAATGGAAACGGTGTACGTACGTGGGATGAGCACAGAAAAGAGGAATTTAACCTAAAGGTGTTGCTGTTTGTGACCATCAACGATTGGCCCGCTCTCAGTAACCTTTCAGGACAGACAAACAAAGGATACCACGCATGCACACACTGTTTATATGACACTGAAAGTATATACCTGGACAAATGCAGGAAGAATGTGTACCTGGGCCATCGTCGATTTCTTTCGACCAACCATCAATGTCGAAAGAAAGGCAAGCATTTCAAAGGCGAGGCAGATCACCGGAAGAAGCCCGCCATGCGTACCGGTGATCACGTACTTGCTATGATCAATGATTTACACGTAATCTTTGGAAAGGGTCCCGGCGCACTAGTTGTTCCGAATGACGCTGAGGGACATACACCCATGTGGAAGAAGAAATCAATATTTTGGGACCTACCCTACTGGAAAGACCTAGAGGTCCGCTCTTCAATCGACGTGATGCACGTGACGAAGAACCTTTGCGTGAACCTGCTAGGCATCTTGGGCGTGTATGGAAAGACAAAAGATACACCTGAGGCACGGGAGGACCTGCAACGTTTGCACGAAAAAGACGGCATGCCTCCGAAGTAGTATGAAGGTCCTGCCAGCTACGCTCTTACGAAAGAAGAGAAAGAAATCTTCTTTGAATGCCTGCTCAGTATGAAGGTCCCGACTGGCTTCTCGTTGAATATAAAGGGAATAATAAATATGCCTGAGAAAAAGTTCCAGAACCTAAAGTCTCATCACTGCCACATGACTATGACGCAACTGCTTCCGGTTGCATTGAGGGGACTTCTACCGAAAAACGTCCGATTAGCCATTGTGAAGCTATGTGCATTCCTCAATGCAATCTCTCAGAAGGTGATCGATCCAGAAATTGTACCAAGGCTAAGGAGTGATGTGGCGCAATGTCTTATAAATTTCGAGATGGTGTTCCCACCATCCTTCTTCAATATCATGATGCACGTCCTAGTTCATCTAGTCGACGAGATTGTCATTCTGGGGCCCGTATTTCTACACAATATGTTCCCCTTTGAGAGGTTTATGGGAGTCCTAAAGAAATATGTCCGTAACCGCGCTAGGCCAGAAGGAAGCATCTCCATGGGCCATCAAACAAAGGATGTCATCGGGTTTTGTGTTGACTTCATTCCTGGCCTTAAGAAGATAGGTCTCCCTAAATCGCGGTATGAGGGAGACTGACTGGAAAAAGAATGACTCAAAAATCAATTTTTATAGTAAAGTTATTCATAAACTAGTGATTCGCACATATTTTAAAAATTCCAAATTTAAACTATTCAAATTTTAAAACTAATGGCACTAACAGAAAGTTTATAATTTTTGTGACCTAAAAGAAAAAGAAATCACTAAAAAACTATAAATATTTAGTTCTAAGTAGAAAGGAAAAAATAAATAGAAAAAATGAAAAAAAAAATGCCACCTACTGGTCCACCACGGCCTGAATACGACTAGAAACCCTACCATGGGCCAGGATTCAGGCCCGCAGGAGGCCCAGTAGGCCCACAGGAACATAGTGACAGATTAGGCCCGAAAGCCTACAGTTGAGAGGAGCTCGAGAGGATGGGCGCAGCAGCGCTTATAAACCACTCCCGAGCCCTCTCAACTAGCGAGGTGGGACTAAACTTTTGGGCGCGGGGCAGCAGAATGCCTTTGGTCCCGGTTGATGGGACGAAGCGGGACCAAAGGGGGGCATTGGTCCCGGTTTGTGGCACCAACCGGGACCAATGGCCCCCTTTAGTCCCGGTTGGTGCCACCAACCGGGACCAAAGGCCGCCGCTTCCCGCCCTTTCGGCTGCTGAAAAGAGACCTTTGGTCCAGGTTGGTGGCACCAACCGGGACTAAAGGGGGCCATTGGTCCCGGTTGGTGCCACGAACCGGGACCAATGGCTTTGCTATATAAGCCAGCACTTAGGAATTTTTCACATTTCCCTCGCCAGTTGCCCCCGACGACGCCGAGCACATCGATGCTGCCAGGCTGCCCCGATGCCGCCCGCCGCCCCCGCCCTCGCCGTCGCCCGCGCCCTCGCCCGACGCCCTCGCCCGCGCCCTCGCCCGACACCGTCGCCGCGCGCCGTCGTCACCTGCCCCGTCGCCCGCGCCCGTCGACGCTGTCGCCCGCGCCCTCGCTCGACACCGTCGCCGCGCGCCGCCATCCCCAGCCCCAACCGCGCCGCCCCTGCCCCGTCGCCGTCGCCGTGCCGCAGTCCCCTGCCCCGTCGCCCGCGCCCTCGCCGTCGCCCGCGCCGCCGTCCCCAGCCCCGACCGCACCGCCCCTGCCCCGTCGCCGTCGCCGTGCCGCCGTCCCCTGCCCCGACGTGTCGCCGCCTCTGTGAGCACCGCGCCTCTGCCGGCCCCGCCGCCGCCGTGCAAGTTTTTTTAATTATACATGCTATTTTTACATGTTTTTAGATTTTCATATATATATGTATGTATGTATTTTTTAGATATATGTATTTTTTTATGTATGTTCATATATGTATGTATGTATTTTTTTTACATGTTTTTTGTATGTATGTATGTATTTTTTCAATTGTAATGATGTTTTAAAAATACATATATGCAAAAGTTAGATTTTTAGAAAAGTTATATATATATATATATATATATATATATATATATATATATATATATATATATATATATATATATATATATATGTTCTTTGATTTAGTACATTTTAGGTTAGTTTCATTTTTTAAAAAGTTTATATATTTAGGAAGAAGGAAGAAGAAGGAAGAAAAGGTTTTATATATGCAAAAGTTACATTTTTAGAAAAGTTTTATATATCTAGCTAGGAAAGGAAGAAGAAGAAAAAGAATGAGAGGAAAAGGAAAATAAGAAGATGACGAAAGGAGAAGAAGAGGAGAAATAAATAAGAAGAGGAAAAAAGAAGAAAAGGAAGAGGAAAAGAAGAAAGGAATAGAGGAGAAGAAGAAAAAATAGAAAAATGATTTCTATTTTTTTTCTCCTCTATTCCTTTCTTCTTCTCCTCTTTTTTTTCTTCTTTTTTTTCTTCGATCTTCTCCTCTATTCCTTTCTTCTTCTCCTCTTTTTATTTCTTCTTTGTTTTCTTATGTTTTATCGGGTCTGTCATCGTCGATATACGCCTCCCGATAACTTCAACACGAGGGGGGGTCGATATACCCCTCCCCGATAATATTATTTTCCCATGTATGTATGTCGTCGTTGTCGATATAACCCCCTCCCAACAACTTCAACACGTGTGGGGGGTCGATATACCCCCTCTCGAATGTGATAACTTATACCGCGGGAGCACCCCCTGACCCTCTCGCTCGACCAAAACTCTCGAGGATACCAAAACCTAGAAAAAACGATGTCGGTCTCCTACCCCCTCCCGCCGCGCCCCTACCCGACAAACTCTCTCGAGGCCACCCCAAACCCTTGAAGCGTTGTCGAGACCACCCCAAACCCTAGAGAAGCAGCGTCGAGGCCACTAATTAATATATATGATTTCTTACTGTGATTAGCTAGCTAGTTCTATGTTTGCCACTAATAAATCCATCTGTCATGTTTGAATAATAATTGCCATGTTGTAAATATTTGTAGAAACTACGGACACCGCCCGAGACGAAGCAAAAGAAGCGTTGTTGAGGGACATAATCGCAATGGGAAGTGATGCCGTCTCGTTGTTTCTCAACGACACCGATGGTCTGGAAGGAGAGGGTGAAGAAGCTGGCTCCGGTGACCTAATGCCGGTGCAAGAAGGAGAACATGAGGACGGCTCCGGTGACCCAATGCCGGTGCAAGAAGGAGACCGTGATGACGGCTCCGGTGACCGAACCGAGTCCGGCCAGGTATATATATTAGTTAAGCATGTGCTGACTAGCTAATTGATGCATTCATTGTTTTGGTATGTACACATATTAATTAAGTCTTTGTTCTTTTTTCTAGCCCTCCGGATCAAGCACAACTGAGGTAAAGAGACGAGGACCGAAGAAAAAGTTGAGCTCGGATGAAAGGTTTGAGATCATAGCAATCGCGCCCGACGGCCAACCGATTGAACCCATCCGAACAAAGAACGCATTTGTTGCTCAGTGCAGGGTTCTGGTTAGGGACAAGATCCCGATGAGCATCCAGCAATGGTTAAAGCCGGCTACAGAAGACCCTAAGGTGTCTTACGTAAATGATATGCAGAAAAATGATCTTTGGACTGAGCTAAAGTCAAATTTCACCCTACCGCCAGAGGATGATCAGGAGAAGCCAGTTAAAGAGCAATTAATCAAGTCTTTTGCTCTTAAGAGGATGGCAGACCTATTCAGGAGGTGGAAGAAAGAGATGAATAGGTTTGCCGATAAAAAAGAGACACCAGAATTCAAGGGCAGATATGAGAAGATCAGAGATCACTGGCCCGCATTTGTGGCCCACAAGACATCGGAAAAGAGTAAGAAGATGTCGGCGACAAACAATAAAAATGATGCAAAGAAGACGCTTCACCATCGCACGGGGTCAGGTGGCTACTGTCGTGGTTCTAAGTCTGACAGTGATGTAGGGGGGTAAGTATGGAGAGGCTAGATCTTAGCTATGTAGAAGCTGTAAGCACACAAAGATGTACGAGTGTAGGCCCTTCTCAGAGGAAGTAAAAGCCCTACGTCTCGGTGCCCGGAGGCGGTCGACTGGATTATATGTGTGAGAATGACAGGGGTGCGAACCCTTGATACTGAGGAGGGGGGTGGCTTATATAGAGTTCGCCAGCCCTCTCCTGCCCTCAGTAATGCAGGGTTTAAGGTACATTAAGGTTGGGCGTTACTGGTAACGCCCCTAATAAAGTGCTATGATGACCATAAAGGCTACTTAATGACCGACCGTTTGCCTGCAGAGTGACTTTAGATCTCCTGGTAGTCGAGTGGTTGGCTTTGTGGTCGAGTGATAGCTTCTTGGTCGAGTGTCTTGAACCCGTCGAGTGGGTACCTTCAGGTCAATTAAAAGGTGACTTCTTCTAAGGATGTCCTTGGGTAGGGCTCTTAGGACAGGTCCGTGCCCCTACCCTAGGTACATAACTTCATCATTAGCCCCCGAATGGATCGAGGTTAGAGTGGGGAAAGGGTTGGAGATCTTTCCGACTGGTTCTTTGTGCTACATGAGTGCCTTGTTTTGGATCAATCGTCACGGATGACGTCATCAACCTTTTCAGTCGCCTTGATCCATTCCAGGCCTTTCGTCGAGTGAATTTCCTTGCTTGTGACGTTCCGAATGATGGTGTGAAAGGGATCTTCTGCCCGATGAATTGTTCTGCAACCCACGGATTTCGCGGGATTTGAATTTCGGGAAGCGCGCGGGACGGGAGCGGCCGCAGTCATCGGATGTGATAAGGCAGAAGCTCCTCGATTTCCGCGCCACCTTTTTCGCCACGTACTGCGCGCGCGTCTGCTGCGGGATTTGACGGGACAGCCTGGGCCTACCAGTCAGCCACTCGTAAGCGGCCTCTTATAAGCCGCCGGCTCGGGGTTTCCAAACGGTGTGCTCTCTCCTTTCTTTCTCCCTTCGCAAGGTCCTCCGCCACCTCCGCTCTCACCCTAGCGCCGCAGGCCCGTTCGAGAGTTGCCGGCGACGATGGTGAAGGACAAGACGTCTGCTCTGGAGCACGCGAAGAAGGTGGCGGCCCAGGGGAAAGGGAAGAAGTCCGCTCGGGGCGGATCTTCCTCGACTGCTCTGCCCAGAGGCTGGATCCAGGGCGACTGGATGCCGACGGTGATTCGGCAGGAAGATCTTGATGACATGGTTGAGGGAGGAGTCATTCCTCACGAAGCAGCGCGTCTCCCGGGGAAGGAAGTCGAGCCCCAACCTCTTGATGGTGAGTGTGTCCTCCTCGCCACCCATATCGATCGCGGGTTTTCTCTACCGCCTCATCCTTTTTTCCAGAGCTTTCTAAACTTCTTCGGAGCACAGCTCCACCACTGCACTCCCAATTCTATCGTGTATCTTGCTGCTTTCATTTCCTTGTGTGAGGGTTTCTTGGGTTGCCGCCCCCATTGGGGACTCTTTAAGCATATCTTCACCTGCCGTTCCCAATCGGTCAAGAAGACCAAGTCGAGTGACGAAAGAACGCAGGTGATCCAGCTGTGCGGAGGCCTGGCGATCCAGACGAGGGGAAAAGGTTCTTTTCCATCTATCACTTTCCCTGAGTCGGTTCGTGGTTGGCAGGCGACCTGGTTTTACTGTAAAGACCAGGCGACCCCAGGACAGTCGACTGGGCTTCCCCCTTTCTCTCTAGACCGAGCTCAGAAACCTGCTTCTCTGAAAGTGGCACCGGAAGAAACGGCGCAAGTCAAAGTGTTGGTTGGTCGAGTGGTTCAGCTTGTCCGCGAGGGCGTGACCGGCATGGACCTGCTGGAGGTCTTCCTTCGGAGGCGCGTCCAACCGCTTCAGGCTCGTGACCACCCGATGTGGCTGTATTCGGGTCTTGAAGACACCACTCGGATCCACCCAGAGGAGGTCACTGATGAGATGTCGGAAGGGTGGCTATCGAGCATCACGGGAAACAAAGACAACCCCCGAGGAGCCAGGAGGGTTCCTCCACTCGACAACACATACGAAGTGGACCAGGTCTGCCCTTATGTTCTTGATTGGGATCTTGCTTTCTTCGTTGGTCTTCTTTTAGTTGGTCGATTGACTTGTGTTTTGTCTTTTGTTTTCCAGGCAACTACTGAGATGTACTTGACACCCAACGGGGCACAGGAGCCGACTAAGGAAGGGGAGGCGAGCGGAGGTGAGAGCGGAGACGAACATGGCGAGTGGGAATCTGGTGGCGAAGGAGAGGGAGACGACGACGTCGACTCCAGTGAAGAGGAGGAGGAGGAAGTTGAACCCCCCCTCCCCCCCCCCCCCGTGCTCGTAGAGGCGATCAAAGCTTACACACGACCCTGCGCGGGAACGTGGTAAGGCGACTGCTCCTGTTGGACAGTCATCGAAACTCCCTCGGACCTCTTCTCCTACGCCGACTGAAAAGGATCCCAAGCACCCACGAGCGACACCGTCCAAGCCGTCCAAGGCTCTGCCCAAGATGAAGATGACTGTCCCCACTATTTCTGGGTAATAATAAGACTTGTTTTCCTTTGTCGACCGTGGACAGATCCTTGGTCGATTCATTGAGCCAACTGACTGACTTCCGAAATTTGTAGTGCTGCTACTTCTGAGATCTCTTCCAAGGACGGAGATCAAGAGATGGAAGATGCTATTACTTCCAACCCAGGTACGATTACTGATGCTCTGTCTTGAGTTGACTGGATATTTCTTGTAACTCTGGTCGATTGACTTTTCTTGCAGCTCCCCCTCATGTTGTCAACCTACCGGATGACGAAGACGATGAGCCGCTGAGAGTAAGAAGGAACCGGAGGGCGTCGACTGGCAAGACCCCCCAATCTGCTCCAGTGTCTGAGGCTGTAGCTCGGGACGATGGTGATACCACTCGGACTTCCGTGACTTTCGCTGAACCTCTGACGAGCGTGAGGCCTTCGGCGTCGACTGCAAATCCGCCTTCGCTTTTTGCTACATATCCTGTCCCAGAGGATCAAGTGGGTGCCGCAAAAGAGGCTATACACCAGGCGGGAATCATGATGGAGCAAGTGAAAATGGTTCGGGACGCCAGCCAAGCAGTGTATGACGCGAGTTCGGCTCTTCAGAGCAACGTCTAGGTCAGTCGACTCAACACTTGGCCTGTTAGAACATGCTGTTCGAAGAATCTCTTTTCCGAAGATCTTTATATCTGTACACCCACTGGGTGTGTCTGTCAACTTCTGGACGAGTGGGGGCACGCTAAGTGCACCCACTGGGTGTAGTCCCCGAGACTACGGTGGACTATTGGCAGTCGACTGTAGTCTTTATATTGCGTTGTTGTAGTTGTACTTCTTCACTCGGTCTGGTCAGGCCATGTCGAATGGAACTGTATCCGGTCGTCTGCGGGCAGTCGACTTTTCTTTTTTTTTGGTCGAACCAGTGGGGGCACGCTGAGTGCACCCACTGGGTGTAGTCCCCGAGACTGTTGTCGAATGTTTTGATTTGGCTGTAGTCTTAGAAACGCCACCATTGTCTCTTGGTTACTCGGAAGTAAGCTATCTTTGACGTTTGTCGACTGGTTCTTCACAGAAATCCTGTGAACTCGTGGCTCGCTTCACTGAGTTGGAGAACAACCAGATCCAGCTCAACCTTGACTTGAAACTTGCTCAAGAGAACTCGACATGCCGCAGATAAACTGGAAGAAGCTCTGAAGAAGAAGGATCAAGATCTTGCTGAAGCGCAGAAGGAGGCCTTGAACAAAATGAAGCTTGCCGAAGAAAAGCTGGCCTCAGTCGATACTCTTGAACAGGAGAACTCCAGACTAAAAGCTGCTCTTGACGCAGCTAATAAGGAGGTCAGCCGACTGAAGAACGAAAAGATTGCTCTGAATGACAAGGCAAGCGAGCTGGCGGGGAAGAAGAACGATCTTGAGGTTTATCTCGGGGGACTCGCCAAGAAGTTGTTCATCATGCTTGAGGGTAACAATTTCCACCTAACCGGCTTGCAGTAACTAAACTCGTGTAGAGCCACTATCTTATTCCTGAATTGTATTTGCAGAATTCTGCCAGAACTTTGAAGAGGAGACAAGTCGAGTGGAGCCAGGCTTGGACCCCGCCAATTCTCTCGTGAAGGACGAGGCTGCTATGAACGTGCTCCGACTGGAGTCTCGTATTGCCAGCGTGGTTGACTACCTGGCCTGACTGAAGGTTGGAGTGTCGCGGATCGAAAAGTCTCTCTGGCCCAGGGCGACGCTTTCGAATGATCTCGAGTCCCTGATGACTCGACTGAATGACGTCCCTGGTCGAGTGAAGGAATGGAAGAAGTCCTCTGCAAGGTGTGGTGCTGATGTTGCTCTGTCTCTGGTTCGCGTCCACTGCAAAGAGGTGCGAGAGGAGAAGTTGGCTGCCATTCAGGTTGCCAATACCAGGAAGCTCAGCTTTCAAGACTTCATGGAGACTTTCATTGCTGCTGCCACCCGTATCGCAAACGGGATTGATTTGGACAAGTTCGTCGCCCCTTCTAGCCCTCCGCCTGAGGAATGAAAAACTTTAATGCTTCCCTTTAAATTTGCCTCGGAATGCCGAGTGGATTCTGTAACCGTTAAACTCTGTCGAGTCGAGGGCTCGAGTATTTTGATCTGAGGTCTGGGACCTTTGGGTCTTATCCGAACTTGATTTGTCGTTGAATATCTTCGTGAATTTTCTGTCGAGTGGAACTGATCTTCACTCGAAATAACTTCGTATTTGTGGTGCAACACCGAAGGAAAAGGTAGCAGTCGATTCACATCTTGTCGTCCTTGCGGATTGAGACGTGTTCCATACTTAGGCGAGCACTGGGCTGCAGCTAAGCCCCCGAGTGGGAGGTTTTCTCTCCACTCGGTAGGATTTTTATACACTTAGGCGAGCACTGGGCTGCAGCTAAGCCCCCGAGTGAGAGGTTTGCTCTACACTCGGTAGGATTTATATACACTTAGGCGAGCATTGGGCTGCAGCTAAGCCCCCGAGTAGGAGGTTTGCTCTCCACTCGGTAGGATTTTTATACACTTAGGCGAGCACTGGGCTGCAGCTAAGCCTCCGAGTGAGAGGTTTTCTCTACACTCGGTAGGATTTTTATACACTTAGGCGAGCACTGGGCTGCAGCTAAGCCCCCGAGTGGGAGGTTTGCTCTCCACTCGGTAGGATTTTTATACACTTAGGCGAGTACTTGGACTGCAGCTAAGCCCCCGAGTGGGAGTCTGGCTCACCACTCGGTAGGATTTTCAAACACTTAGGCGAGTACTTGGACTGCAGCTAAGCCCCCGAGTGGGAGTCTGGTTCACCACTCGGTAGGATTTTCAAACACTTAGGCGAGTACTTGGACTGCAGCTAAGCCCCCGAGTGGGAGTCTGGTTCACCACTCGGTAGGATTTTCAAACACTTAGGCGAGTACTTGGACTGCAGCTAAGCCCCCGAGTGGGAGTCTGGTTCACCACTCGGTAGGATTTTCAAACACTTAGGCGAGTACTTGGACTGCAGCTAAGCCCCCGAGTGGGAGTCTGGCTCACCACTCGGTAGGATTTTCAAACACTTAGGCGAGTACTTGGACTGCAGCTAAGCCCCCGAGTGGGAGTCTGGCTCACCACTCGGTAGGATTTTCAAACACTTAGGAAAGCACTGGGCTGCAGCTAAGCCCCCGAGTGGGAGTCTGGCTCACCACTCGGTAGGATTTTTTTTGCAAACTTAGGCGAAACGGATTCGCAGTTAAGCCACCCACTGGGGGATTTTGTACACAAACAAAAGTGACAGCAATTACAGGAAGAACTGGGACACTCTTGTCTTTGATAAAAATAAACTACACAAGTTTTTCTTATTACATCTCATCCGAGTGAGAACTCAAGTGTAAAATGGGCGGAGTAGTTCCGCATTCCAAGCTCGAGGCTCGTCGATCCGTCGATCAACGTTGTAGAGGTGATATGCTCCATTGTGGAGGACTCTGGTGACGATGAAGGGACCTTCCCAAGTAGGAGCAAGTTTGTGTGGTTTCTGTTGATCCACTCGGAGGACCAAATCTCCTTCTTGGAAGGCTTGACTCTTCACATTTCTGGCATGGAATCAACGCAAGTCTTGCTGATAAATGGTCGATCTGATCATAGCCATTTCTCTCTCCTCCTCTAGGAGGTCGCTGTGTCCTGCCGGGCTTGCTCTGCTTCATCCTCGGTATAAAGCTCGACTCGGGGTGCATTGTGAAGTAGATCACTCGGCAGGACTGCTTCGGCTCCGTAAACCAGAAAGAACGGAGTTCTTCCAGTCGATCGGTTCGGGGTGGTCCTCAATCCCCACAGAACTGACGGAAGCTCGTCGACCCAAGCGCTTGCTGCGTGCTTGAGATCACGCATCAGTCGAGGCTTTAGTCCTTTGAGAATCAGACCATTTGCCCTTTCAGCTTGTCCATTCGACTGGGGATGTGCGACCGACGCGTAGTCGACTCATGTGCCTTGAGAGGCGCAAAAGGTTCTGAACCTGTCTGAATTGAAGTTTGACCCATTGTCCATGATGATGCTATGTGGGACTCCATATCTGAATGTTAGCTCCCTGATGAAACTGATAGCAGTGCTAGCATCCAGATTCTTGATAGGCTTAGCTTCAATCCACTTGGTAAACTTGTTGACTGCTACAAGCACATGTGTGAATCCGCTCCTGCCTGTTCTCAGTGGTCCAACCATGTCCAGTTCCCAAACAGAGAAGGGCCAGACGAGTGGAATGGTCTTCAGGGTTGATGCTGGCTTGTGCGACATGTTGGAGTAGAACTGGCAGCCTTCACACTTGTCAACTATCTCTTTCGCCATTTCATTTGCTCTGGGCCAGTAAAAACCCGCTTGGTATGCTTGAGCCACAATGGTCCAAGAGGACGCATGGTGACCACAGGTCCCCGAGTGGATATCATCAAGGATTATCTGACCTTCTTCTGGCGTTATACACTTCTGACTGATTCCAGTCGCGCTTTCTCTGTACAACTGTCCCTTTATGACTGTGAAGGCTTTGGATCGACGGACGATCTGTCGAGCCTCTTCCTCGTCTTCTGGGAGTTCTTTCCTCAAGATATACGCAATGTACGGTATTGTCCAGTCGGGAGTGATTGCCAAGACTTCCATGATTAGGTCGACCACAGCAGGAATTTCGACTTCAGTCGGATCTGTGGCACTTTTCGGCTACGGGGGTTCCTCAGTAAAAGGATCCTCCTGGACTGATGGCGAGTGGATGTGCTCCAAAAACACATTGCTGGGAATGGCTTCTCTCTTGGAGCCTATCTTTGCCAAATCATCAGCTGCTTGATTTTTCAGTCGGGGGATGTGATGAAGCTCTAACCCCTCGAACTTCTTTTCCAACTTTCTTACTGCATTGCAATAACCAGTCATAGCTGGGCTTTTGATGTCCCACTCCTTCATCACCTGATTAACCACCAAATCTGAGTCGCCATAGACCATGAGGCGACGGACGCCGAGTGGAATGGCCATGCGCAACCCATACAAAAGTGCTTCATATTCTGCTTCATTATTGGAGGAATCAAAGTGAATCTGGAGAATGTATCTGAGCTTATCTCCTCGGGGGGAAACTAAAACTACCCCAGCACTGGAACCATTCAGCATCTTAGATCCATCGAAGAACATGGTCCAGTGCTCCGAGTGAACCTGAGTCGGAGGTTGCTGTTCAATCCACTCGGCAACGAAATCTGCGATAGCTTGGTACTTGATAGCCTTCTTTGCTTCAAACTTGATATCTAAGTGAAGGAGTTCAATCGCCCACTTCGCCACTTGACCAGTTGCATCTCTGTTGTGCAAAATCCCTGACTGTGGAGCGTTGCTAACGACTGTAATGGAATGATCAGAGAAGTAGTGTGCAACCTTCTTCGTGGTCATGTAAATCCCATACACAAGATTCTGGTAATGAGGATATCTTTGCTTTGAAGGGGTCAAAACTTCAGACATATAATATACTGGGCGTTGAACTCTGAAGGTCTTTCCTTCTTCTTCCCGCTCGACCGTAAGTACTGTACTGACAACTTGTCCCGTGGCTGCAATGTAAAGCAGCAGAGGCTCTTTACTGATTGGGGCAGCAAGCACCGGCTGGGTGGAGAGCAGAGCTTTGAGGTCTGCAAACGCTGCATCAGCTTCTAGAGTCCACTCGAACTTGTCAGACTTCTTCATCAGTCGGTAAAGAGGCAACGCCTTTTCACCGAGACGGGAAATGAATCGACTTAGAGCGGCCAAGCAACCTGTAAGCTTCTGGACATCGTGCACACGCACGGGACGCTTCATCCAGAGTATGGTGCCAACTTTTTCGGGATTGGCGTCGATTCCCCGTTTGGAAACGAGAAAACCGAGTAACTTTCCACCTGGGACTCCAAATGTGCACTTTGATGGATTGAGCTTGATATCATACCTCCTGAGGTTGGCAAAGGTTTCGGCAAGGTCAGTCAGTAGGTCGGAACCTTTCCGTGACTTGACCACAATATCATCCATGTATGCTTCCACATTCCGACTGATCTGAGTGAGTAAACACTTCTGAATCATCCTCATGAACATGGCTCCAGCATTCTTGAGGCCGAAGGGCATGGTGACATAGCAGAAGCATCCGAATGGAGTGATGAAAGCTGTTTTGATCTCGTCGGGTCCATACAGACGGATTTGATGGTACCCTGAATAGGCGTCTAGAAAAGACAAACGCTCACACCCCGTGGTCGAGTCGACTATCTGGTCGATGCGGGAGAGAGGGAAATGATCTTTCGGGCAGGCCCGATTGATATGCTTGAAGTCAATGCACATGCGAAGTGACTTGTCCTTCTTGGGGACCATGACAACATTGGCGAGCCACTCGGAGTGGTAAATCTCTTTGATGAACTCCGCTGCTAGTAGCCGAGCTACCTCCTCGCCAATGGCTTTCCTCTTCTGGACGGCGGACCGTCGAAGATGTTCTTTCACAGGCTTAAATTTCGGGTCGACTCGCAGACGGTGCTCAGCCAGTCCGCTGGGAACTCCAGGCATGTCAGAAGGCTTCCATGCGAAGATGTCCCAGTTCTCACGGAGGAACTGGATGAGCGCTTCTAACTATTTGGAGTCGAGCGTCGTTGAGATGTGAGTCGGAGCTGCACTGGGATCGGACGGGTGAATGTGAACTGGCTTCGTCTCGCCGGACGACTGAAATGCTGATTCTGAAGCAGGCTTCTTGGCTCGTAGCAATTCACTCGGATCTGTAGTCTGGTACTCCTGCAACTCGACCACTACCATCTGGGCGTCAGCAATCTTTGAACCCTTCTGAAAACACTCTTTTGCTTTCTTCCGGTTGCCCGTAACAGTGATCACACCTATAGGGCCAGGCATCTTCAATTTGAGATACACGTAGCACGGTCGAGCCATGAAGCGTGCATAAGCTGGTCTGCCCAAAATAGCATGATAAGCACTTTGGAAGTCCACAACCTCGAATGTTAACTTTTCCTTGCGGTAATTCTTCGAATCACCGAAAACCACATCAAGAGCAATCTGGCCGAGTGACTCGGCTTTGTTCCCGGGAATGACTCCATGGAAGCTCATGTTACTGGTACTCAGCCTGGACATCGGAATGCCCATCCCTTTCAACATTTCTACATACAGAATGTTCAGGCCGCTGCCACTATCCATCAGGACTTTGGTCAGTCGAGTGCCTTCGACAACTGGGTCGACCACCAAAGCTTGCCTCCCAGGGGTGGCAATGTGCGTGGGGTGATCGGACTGGTCGAATGTGATGGCAGTCTGAGACCACTTCAGGTAACTGGGTGTTGCCGGGGCAACCATATTCACTTCACGGTTAATGACTTTCAGTCGACTTTTGCTTTCGACATCAGCAAAAATTATCAAGGTGGAATTGACTTGGGGGTATCCGTTGTCGCTATCTTCTTTATCCTCAACTTTGTCCGACTCCTTTTCCTTGTCCTTGGACTGTTTACCCTGAAACTGCTGGATCAGGAGCCGACTCTGTCGAGTCGCCAACCTGAAGTTGGGACGAATCACTGCGGCCCTGATGGCTCGACTGAAACACTCTGGCCCTGAAACATGTACTCTGCTACTGGTAGGCGCATCTCTGTCATGGCCTTCTCGGTGAGCCCTGTTCCTGTCGACCAAACTTTGAACAAGGATGGATCTTGCATCAAATCCTGGTTCCTTGGGGTCGACTGGAATCCTCCGCCCAACATTGTGAGGGCGTCTGTTATCCTGCTATCGAGGCGCGTATGACCCACTCCTCGGGGGAGGGGTTGGCACTCGACGCCGATCATCGCGATCGAGTCGGTGATCATACTGCTCATTTCTTCTATACTGATCGTGTCGGTCCCCATGTCCCTCACGTCTCGGGGGCGATCTTGGGCTGTGAGCCTACTGCACTGTGTCCGCTGCAACAGACTGACTGTGGATCCTATTCCGCGACTGAGAAACAGCGGAATTCTGGTTTCCTGCTGCCCGGAGCAACGCTCTGATCTGCAACAAGCCCCGGCCAGCCTCTGACTGGGAGGGCTGAATTGATTCTGCTATTCGGGCCGCGGCTGCCAAATTCTGAACGGGAGTTCGATATACCTGCGTAGGCGGGAAGAGATGACGTCGACTGGACTCAGGAGCCCGCTGACGCGCTCTCTCATCGAGTGCTCGCTAGAGATTCTCCAGTCGAGTGCGCTGGGCCAAGTTAGCCAAGCGCGCATCCTCCAAGGCTCGGGCCTCGGGGGTTTCTCCAACGATAGGAGTGTGGAGTGCATCCATGTTCCGGCGGCGAAGCTCCTCTCGCTGCAGCAACGTGAGAGGCTCGGGGAGATATTCTTCGTGGGGATGCGCCGAGTCGCCCCCACCCGCGCCTCCATCGGTACGGGGAAAACCGGGAGGGTTGCGCGTCCCGTTAATTTCCAGAACCTCCGCCGCAGGGTCACTGCTGTCGCATTCGGATGCGGTCTCTGCGGAGCCAGTCGACAGGTCGAACAGGCCGTAGAGAGATTCGTCGGGCTCGATCGCCGCGACTTGAGGGATGGCCGACTGGCGAGCCACCGCATGTCTCACCCACCTCTGAAGTCTCGATCGACCGGAGCGCTTGCGTCGGCGAGAGACAAGGTGGGGATATGAAACGGGAGCCGGCCGATACTAGGTCGACGACTGCCGTAGGAGGACGCCATGAACACATGCGCGGAAGTGCGTCGCCCCGCGGACGGGGAGCGCGTCGATGTCGAGTGGAGCCTCCTGAAGCCAAGCGGAGTCGTCGGTGATGAACGTGAGCGCGCCGAGACGGATGTCGCGGCCCTCTACCAAAACTCCGCACGAAACCATGATGAAGGAGATCGGAAAAATCGCAACTCCTACAATCAAGCGCTAGGATTCCTGCCCCACGGTGGGCGCCAACTGTCGTGGTTCTAAGTCTGACAGTGATGTAGGGGGGTAAGTATGGAGAGGCTAGATCTTAGCTATGTAGAAGCTGTAAGCACACAAAGATGTACGAGTTCAGGCCCTTCTCAGAGGAAGAAAAAGCCCTACGTCTCGGTGCCCGGAGGCGGTCGACTGGATTATATGTGTGAGAATGACAGGGGTGCGATACTGAGGAAGGGGTGGCTTATATAGAGTTCGCCAGCCCTCTCCTGCCCTCAGTAATGCAGGGTTTAAGGTACATTAAGGTTGGGCGTTACTGGTAACGCCCCTAATAAAGTGCTATGATGACCATAAAGGCTACTTAATGACCGACCGTTTGCCTGCAGAGTGACTTTAGATCTCCTGGTAGTCGAGTGGTTGGCTTTGTGGTCGAGTGATAGCTTCTTGGTCGAGTGTATTGAACCCGTCGAGTGGGTACCTTCAGGTCGATTGAAAGGTGACTTCTTCTAAGGATGTCCTTGGGTAGGGCTCTTAGGACAGGTCCGTGCCCCTACCCTAGGTACATAACTTCATCAGCTACCTCGTAGCCCGGCCTAAGTGGGCCAAGGCTGAGAATGATCTAGTTGAAAAAGGGATCGAATCAGAGACAATGAACTGGCCAGACCGTTGCCGTACTTGGTTCTTCGGGGCTGGCGGAACCTTGGACCCTGTATCAGGGAAGTGCATTTGGACAGACGATCAATTGGATATACCAGTCAAGAGGCTTCAGCAGTATATTCAAGCAGCGCATCAAGGGACGTTCGTTCCAGACAGAGAGAAGGACGAGCTCACAATGGCCCTCGGGAATCCTGAGCACCCTGGGCGGACACGAGGCACGCCAGGCTCCATTCCGTGGAAGGCTGGGTTTCCGGACGCAGGCGGTTACAAATGCCAGGAGAGGAGGAAGAAAGTGTAGCAGTCCGAACTGCAGGCGCTTAAAGCAAGGGTACTCGGGATAGAGGAACGAGAAGCAAATCACAGCAAACGAACTGCCCAGGCTTCCCCTGAAGCTACCCCGCCATCTCAGCGGAGAAGCAGCGTGGCTTCCACCGAGCTGCTTCAGCCCGAGCATGTCTTGACGGCTCCTGCCAGCTATCCCGTGGATGCTATCACGGAGTCTCAAAATTGCCACCTTATGACGCAATGGATTAATATGAAGGTCAAGGCGGCTGTTGGCTCTGTTTATCCTTCTAAACCCGGCGCAACTTTTCACTGCGGGTCGATTCCATAAGGATATGCTAGGGTGATGGTGGATGAAATAACAGAGGGATTTGAGGAGCTCCCGCTTGACCACCCTACCGGTGAAGGGGAGACTCGGCTGGGTTCTGCTCTGAAGACTCCATGCCTATGGCGGAAGGATCTCATCAACCTTCAGAACTGGACGCCTCCGCCTCCTCCACCTCCTCCTCCTCCGGCGAGTCAGGGCACTCCGCCTCCTCCACCTCCTCCTCGTCCGGCGAGTGACGATCAGGGCACTCGGCCGGCTCCTTCTCCGGCGTGTGGCGGCACTCCGCCTCCTTCTCTGCCTGCGCCTGCGCGCCCGAGCAGCCAGCCTCCTCCTTCTCCGCCTCGTCAGCAAGGGCGGAAGAGACCCTCCGCCGCTCCAGCAGCTGCTCCGGCGCGTCGTAGTCCTTCTCCTCCGCCTCGTAAGCAAGTAAAGAAGACAACCGCTCCGTCTGCTCGGCCGGCGTCTAGCAGTACAGCCAGAGGCGGGAAGACATACAGATTCGGTCCTTCTCTGAAGACTCCAGAGAAGTTACCATACGAGATGAGCCCGGAGGAGAACGCGAAGATCGCTCGAACCGAAGCGAAGGAATGGTTTGAAGGGTTGAAAGCACAGAGATATCCACCTCCGGAGGAGAAGGTAGATCCGGTGAAAGCGAAGCGCACTCTGGC
The DNA here is from genome assembly GCA_032464435.1 of Aegilops umbellulata. Lineage (NCBI taxonomy): Eukaryota > Viridiplantae > Streptophyta > Magnoliopsida > Poales > Poaceae > Aegilops > Aegilops umbellulata. Next base: position 374,060,861 of record CP136056.1, read on the forward strand.
TGCCCTGGCGAAACCACCCAAGTCTCCGCCGAAAGGAACTATGAGCGCATTATTGCAAAGACATGGGCCTAAGCGGAGCGGTCGGGAAGTACAGTCAGTGATCAAAGGATGAAAGAACGACGAGCAGCTGGGAAACAAATTGCCCAGCTCGGCGAACAAGGGAATCAATCGTGCCCCCCGCTCAAGGTGCCTAGCAACATCGTCGATCCGAGGATGGTGCCCGGTTATAGCAATCTTGAAGATTACCTGCCCGGCGATGTACATTATGATCCCATGGATGTGCAGATACACAGATACGAGTACGGAAAGCCTCTCGTCAAAGATGAAAAATCTCTAACAACGATGATGCAAAGATTGCATGATTGGTACTTGAAAATCTGCAGAGAGTCTAGGGGGAGGAGTACTTTGTATGCGAGAGTTAAACCGGAGCATGACCTCATTGGAATTGATCTGTTGCCTATTCCATTTGAGGAGTTCTATCAGTTTTTCAATCAATTGGCCCTCGATAAAGCAACGGTCACCTGCTACTATCTGTAAGTACTACTACTTCTGTCATTAAGTCTCTCTATATAGCTCAGCTCTTTCATTGCATGTATTTATAATTATCCTCACTATATTATGCAGATTGAAGATCGCCGAATTGAAGAAAAGACAAATCGGTGATATTGGGTTCATTAACACATATCTCATAGATGCAACTGAGGTTGAACATCGTGCCGCAGATACCGAGGCCAACTTGCTACGATCATTCAAAATAAATGAAAACAAAGATATAATACTCTTTCCTTACAACTTCAAGTGAGTGTTACTGTCTTGTGCATATTCGGTTTCCCTTATATATTAGTCCAGGTTATAGTAATGTAATTGATGAGTTATGCATGCGTGCGCAGGTACCACTATATTCTCCTAGAGATTAGGCTTGAGCAGGGAGTAGTAACTGTCTTGGACTCTAAACGAAAAGATCCCTAGGAGTATGCGGACATGACTGAAATCCTCGAGAAGTAAGTTAAATCGACCATTATCCACCATATCAGCAACTTTGTTCATTTCCTGATATCAAGTAATTGTTTTCTTTAGTCTGGCAGGGTTTGGAGAAAATTCACCAAAAAATCTCCGGGACTGCCGAAGATGCTGCAATTTAGATACCCGAAAGTAAGTACTATAGTGGCATGTTCCGCGCGTCTCCTAGCTATTGATTCAAGCGCTAGTTTCATCAATACCATTTGGCATTCTTGCTTATTTGTTTGATTGACCTCTATTTCTTGTAAAGTGGTTGTGGCAGGAACAAGGGAATGATTTCTGTTGATACTACGTTTGCGAGTCCATCCGCCACACGACCTGTGAGCGGGGCGGGTACTCTGACGAACAATATGAAGTGCGTAAGAAATAATATTCACAATTTTAGTTTATTACCATCATTTGTGTTGAGTTTCATTCATTCATATATATATGTATTGACCCCCTTCTTCAAATTAGATGTTTCGGCAGCGGGATGAACTCCTAGCACCAGATTGCATGCGAGCAATTCAAGAGGAATTGGCGGCATTCTTTCTTGACCACGTGATCGCTGAAGACGGAGAATACTATGTGGACCATGCGTCCGTAATTTAGGAGATTATATTTGTAAGAGATAATTATTGTATATATGTAGCCAGTAGTGTCGGATAGATATACGAGAACTTGTTGTTCGACCAATCTCTCGGAGAAGGAGAGGTGGTCGATATCACTTCTCTCTGTATGCATATATGTTCATGACGATCTTCTGCTTCCTTCGTTTGCTTACTAGCTAGCTATAGCGTGTCTAGTCCTCTCTATACGTATGTATAGTACGTAGCGTCGACCAAGCACGGACATAAGAGAGGACACTTCTCTCTATTAATTAGCTATCTAACACAATATATGAAATACCTAAATTAACCCCACAAAACCCACAACCCCCCCCCCCTTAAAAAAACAAAAAACCCAGCCACAGAAATGCTGACGCGTGGAGGTCTATTGGTCCCAGTTGGTGCCACCAACCAGGACCAAAGGCCCTCCTGCCTGGGCTCGGCGCATAGGCCACGTGGAGGCCCATCTGTCCCAGTTCTGGTTTGAACCGGGACTAAAGGGTCAGGGCATTAGTAACGACCCTTTAGTCCCGGTTCAGGAACCGGGACAAAAGGCCCTTACGAACTGGGACAATAGGCCTGTTTTCTACTAGTGAAAGGAGATGGTTGGAGCTTATAAAGGATTATGACATGAAGTAGCATTATCATCCGGGAAAGGCCAATGTCGTAGCAGACGCTTTGAGCCGGAAGAGTTATGTCAATACCCTCGTAAGCGGAGGATTTACCGCAGGAGTTAGTTGACGATCTCAAGGAACTTTGTTTGGAGATAGTTCCAAGAGGTTATGTTGCAGCAATGGAGGTTCAGTCTACATTATTGGGAAAGATTAGAGAGGCTCAAAAGGACGACAAGAAAATTGCTGAGATAAAGGAGAAGATGAGCAAAGGAAAAGCCAAGGGTTTTCGTGAGGATGAGCATGAAACTTTATGGTTTGAGGATCATGTATATGTACCCAATAATGCAGAGATCAGGAAGTTAATACTTCAGGAGGCCCACGACTCACCATACTCGATTCACCCCGGAAACATCAAGATGTATTTGGATTTGAAGGAGCGTTTCTGGTGGACATGTATGAAGAAGGATATTGCTGAGTATGTAGCAGTATGTGATGTATGTGAGAGAGTGAAGGCATAACATCAGAAGCCAGCAGGATTACTGCAGCCTATGCCGATACCCGAATGGAAGTGGGACAAGCTTGGCATGGATTTCATCACTGGATTACCCAGGACACGATCGGGATATGATTCTATCTGGGTAGTAGTTGATCTCTTGACCAAAGTGGCTCACTTTATCCCAATGAAAACCACTTATACGAGTGTGAAGTTGGCCAAGATATATATGACCAGGATCGTATGTCTGCACGGAGTTCCGAGTACCATCGTATCAGATAGAGGAACACGGTTTACTTTGATGTTTTGGAATCAGTTGCACCAGAATTTGGGTACCAGGCTAGAATTCAGTATAGCCTTTCATCCGCAGACAGATGGGTAGAACGAGAGAGTCAATCAGATTCTGGAGGACATGTTGAGAGCTTGTGCATTAGATTATGGATCCAGTTTGGATGATATTTACCTTACGCGGAGTTCTCATACAACAACAGTTATCAGGCTAGTTTGAAGATGGCACCTTTCGAAGCTTTGTATGGAAGAAGGTGCAGGACACCATTAATGTGGGATGAAGTTGGAGACCGTCAGTTTTTTGGACCAGAATTAATCAAGGAATCTGAGGAGAAGGTTAAGTTGATTCGAGATAGACTGAAGGTAGCTCAGTCCAGGTAGAAGTGTTATGCGGACACCAAACGCAAGGATGTAGTCTATGAAGTGGGAGACAGAGCATATCTTTGTGTGTCACCACTCCGAGGTGTTAAACAATTTGGAGTTAAGGGAAAGTTAGCCCCGAGATTTGTAGGACCATATCGAGTTTTGGAACGTATGGGAGAGGTGGCGTACAAGTTGGGGTTACCGGAAGGATTGTCAGGAGTTCATGATGTGTTTCACGTTTCCTAGATGAAGAAGTGACATGCAGAGATGAACGATATTCCTCTGAGAGATACAGTGCCCTTGGAAGCAATTCAGTTGGATATATAGTGACCTAACCTACGAGGAGAAACCGCCAAGATTCTCAAGTTTGCTAGCCGAGTTACACGCAGCAAAGTTATCAAGTTTTGCAAAGTTCAGTGGAACCACCATACCAAGGATGAAGCCACCTGGGAACAGGAAGAAGACCTACATAAAGACCACCCACACCTATTTTCTAGCCAACCCGAATCTCGAGGGCGAGATTCATCTTAAGGGTGGTAGGTTTGTAACATCCCAATTTTCAATTTGGATGTTATAGATAGGTCATCATATGCATATCATATTTTATTTGCATTTTGGTTGTGATCCCAGAAATCTTAAGCAACTCAAAGACCCAAGGAGAGAGTTGGAGATTTCATAAACTTTCGTATTTGAATTTTTCTCAAATTTGAAAAAAGGATCAATTTGGTTTTAATATTTTTCTCTCCAAATATTTCTAATATTAAAAATAAAAGAGAGAAGATAATATGACTTCTTCAAAAAGACAGGAATATTGGAGGAAAAATTTTAAAATCAAATATATTTTTTATTTGAGATTTTATTTGAATTAGAAAAAATATGCATTTTTAGGCCAGAAAAATCTTCACTTTGTTCTAAATATTTTATTTAGCCGGTGAAAATTGTTTTTGGAATTTTTAGAATTTTCTTTATATTTTATTAGGATTTTATTCGGGCAAAATTTTATTTAAAAAATTATATTCCCGCCTGACTGGGCCGAAGGCCCAGCCGAACAGGCCGGCCCACCTCGCGCCACCGCCTTCCCGCGCCACGCCACCGTGCCGCCGCCGGACGCGGAGTGGAGTCCGAGCCGGACTCCACCCCGCGGTGCCCCCTCCCCCAAGCCGCACCCCTGGCCTCTTTATAATGCGCCGCCACGCCGCCGCCTCCACCCCGTCCCACCACCGCCGCAGCCGCCGCAAGCCTGCGTCGCCGCCTGCTGCTGCCCGCGCGCGCCGCCGCTGGCCGCCCGCGACGCCGCCCCGCCTCGTCGTTGCCCGCCGCCGCTGGAGATCTCGCCGCCGCCGACTCACCGGTTTTTTGGTTGAACAGGTAAAACCGCCAAAACCGCCGCCCGGTTTTTTTAGGTTTTTGTTATATCGGTTTAGACCGGTTTTTTCGAGCTCTCTAATTAGCGAACATTTACTCGAACGTCACTGTTAGCGAACGTATTCGCCCCTGTGTCCCTGATAGCGAACGTTCATTCGTTAGTGTTTTTCTTTTTATTTTATTTTTTGGCCAGGGACCTATCCGTGGTTATTTTCATCGCAGATTATCCCCTGATCTTCAAACCCTCGTAACTTTTTTCTTGTTCGTCCAAATACAGTGAAACCAATGCCAAAATCTTTTCTTGAACCCCTCTTTCCAGTTAATCAACTTGAACATGGTTTTGACAAATTAAAATTTGGCTGCAAGAAGATTTGAATTCGAACTTCTTTTGATCGTAGTTTGAGTTTCGTAGCTCCGTTTCGATTGATTCTTTTTCCAAATCGAAGCTCTTCAGTTGTGCTTTAAGTTTGGACTTTTTCATCTGAGTTTTACCCTTGCATCGTATGCTTGAGTGCTTATGTATGCTATTGTTTGTTTGCGATAGAGTTTCCGGAGTGCGAAGCGTGCTACTACGAGTCACTAGGGTTTTCCGATCGTTAGCAAGGCAAGTAACACTTTCATCATACCCCTTTATTACCCAGTTTTTATGATTTAGTTTCAATCCTCAAACATTGCATGGTTAGGATTTGTTAACATGTGGGTATTGGGAAGTAGATGACGAGGTAGAACCTATTGTCCTTTATTTCAAAACCTTGGGAGTTACTTCTACGTTATGCTTATACTGCTATGCTATGCTCATAGACGTGGATTGGTTGAGTGTATCCATGACAGATGTGAGCTAATTAATTGTTAACTTAAGGTGGCTACATTAATACACATCTGGGTGGACTGGTTGAGGCACCCTGGAGCACCCAGTGGTTGTCTGGGCACCTAAAGCAATCCAGCGCTGTCCTGGGATATCCCAGAGTACCCGTGTGATCATCCTATGGTTCGCCACCCAGGCTTAAAGGGATCATAAGATTATTCATGCTAGAAACTTCCGTGTGCAGCCACAAGCCATTATGTGCTCTAGCATAGTTGAGTAAGTTGTGGGAAACCTTTCCATGATGGGCTAGCAGATGTAGGGGATTGTAGTTGTACCGGCTTATCTAATGTTTAAGGGGAGCTCTTCGAAAAGACTATGTCTAGGTCATCCGTTTCTCAAACATCATGCAATGCAAGAAATACAACGGAGGAGATCGAGTCTTCTGGGGAAAAGTGCTCAAACCTCTGCAGAGTGTGCAAACTAATCATGGTTAGCCGTGGCCCCGGTTATGGACATCTTGAGTATCTGGTACTTGGATTATTGATTTGATCTCGTCATTCTTAATTAATTTTGTTGGGTTATTAATATTGTCTAATTGGGATTGAGTTGGAGGAACCTTCTCAATATTTATCAACCAACTTGATAGTTAAATAAAATATATTCCTTTGCAGTAGGGAAAAATTGGCTTTACGGAAAAATGATAACCATAGAGCCTCCACCAGCCATATATGCATGTAGTGATAGCAGTTATCTTTGTCATTGCTCTACAGTGTTATTTTGCTAGCATATTCCATGTGCTGACCCGTTTCGGGCTGCAACATATCATGTTGCAGACTTTTTAGATGAAGAGTAAGGTGCGCTAGGTCGTTGTCGTGCACTCAGTTATGCCGTTGGAGTTGATGGACTCATTTACCTTCGATGCTTCCATAGTTATCTTATTTTGATGGCCTTCAGCATATTATTGTAATAGTTCTCTTTTGAGACATTTGATGTAATAAGTGTGTGATTGCACTCCGTTATAAATCCATCAAGTACTGTTTGTATCAGCATTACCGATCCAGGGAAGACACTTATGCACAGAGATTTGACCGTTTGAGGTCGGATCGCTACAGTTTCCTTCTTCTGTAAACCGACTCTGTACAACCCTAGGCCCCTCCGGTGTCTATATAAACCGAAGGGTTTAGTCCGTAGAGGCTATGAAATTCATATAGGCTAGACATCTAGGGTTTAGCCATTACAATCTGGAGGTAGATCAAGTCTTGTAACCCCTATATTCATTAAAGTCAATCAAGCAGGAAGTAGGGTTTTACCTCCATTAAGAGGGCCCAATCCTGGGTAAACACCGTGTCCCCTTTGTCTCCAGTTACCTTCGACCCTCAAACGCACAGTGCGGGACCCCCTACCCGAGATCGGCTGGTTTTGACACCGACATTGGTTCTTTCATTGAGAGTTCCACCGTGTCATCGGTAGAAGGTTCGATGGCTCGTTCAATCAACAACAACGATGCTGTTTCTGCGGAAACTTTCCTCCCCAGCCAGCTTTTTGTGTTTGGCGGCTTCGCTCTGCATGTCAACTCGGTTGGTCACCCTGAACAGATCGATAGCTACGCCCCTAGTCATTAGATTAGATTCGGGAGTCTGAATTACGTCGCTGATATCCGACGAGATTTGATCTTTGAAGGGTTCGCGGCCTCGACCGTTGTTCCTCATCTCCAAGAAGGAAACCCACCAGATCCATCATCAGGCACCACTCAAAAACCAACTATCACACCTGCCTTGGCCATAGATCTAGAGCAGGCCACCTCATCCAAAGATGGGAGCTTAAAACCCACCGGACCCTCTCCTACCATGGAGCCCTTTGCCGAAGACCCAGAGGCAACTATGTCTTTGGCTAGCCTGGAATCAAGCAGGACTCTCCTTGTCATCGGAGAGCCGAACTCGCCTCTGGATGCCAACTCCGAACTCTCAAGGTCTGCGTCTAGTGAGCACAGCCTGGTAGAATCTGCAATGTCCAGCCCTGCAGGTCCTAGGTTCCTCGTTCGGCCTTCGCTCTTAAGCGAGGCCTTGGACCTAATGCGATCCCTAGCCATTATGAGAGTATCATCTCCGAACCACGCCCAGCCCGAACTAGGGGCTAAGCATCGGGATTTTTGCGTCCCACCCACCACCCACTTAGTAGCCACTGTCGAAGACTTAACCGACATGCTGGACTATGCCTCCGATGACATCGACGGCATGGACGACGATACCGGAGACAAACCAGGCCAAGACCCGCCCTTTACCGGGCGTTGGACAGCCACCTCCACATATGATGTGTATATGGTGGATACACCCAAAAAGGATGATGACGACGGCAGGAAGGATCCAAGCAAAGATAAGCTCGTCGAGGCACCAACAAAACATCGACGTCAGCGGCGCCGCTCAAAATCGCGTCGCGAAAAGGAAAGCAATACCGGCACCGGAGACAATAACACTCCGGACGATGCCGAAGATCCCGAAGACCCGGTCGAGCCTGCCTCCAAACAGGACGAATGGGAGGAGGGACAATTTAACCCCGACGAGCCGATCGGGAACAAGGATTCGGAAGATAGTAACTATCTACCAATTTCCGAGGAGGATGTCAGCCTCAGCAACGAAGACTTCATCATGCAAGAGGAACCCCTCGAGCAAGGACGCTTCAAGCGACAGCTAATCGCAACTGCGAGGAGCCTACAAAAGAAACAACAACAGCTTCAGGCCGAACAGGATATGCTCAATGACAGATGGACCCAAGTCCTAGCCGCCGAGGAATATGGCCTTGAGCGCCCAACAAAGAGTTATCTGAAGTGTCGGCTACTGCCACAATTCGACGACGAGGCCCTTGAGCCAATATCATCAAGATATGACCACGCTGATGAACCAAACCGACCACCACGTGGGCGAGACAAGGCGGTTGCTTACGCCGAACACCAGCCTGCACCACCTCGTCGTAGAGGCAAAGAGGTCGCGGCTCCCGGATACACCTACGACTTACGCCAGGACCTGGAAATTAGAGCCGGTGAGGCTAGATCAATCTATGGATCAAGGGGGCGCGCCCCAACGCGAGATGACATCCATCAAGCTTGGACCGATAGGCATAACCTCGCCCCGGCTGAAAACCGAACACGGATGTCATCCGAACTCCGTCATGACATTGCCCGATACAGAGGGGATGCACACCCCTTATGCTTTACCGATGAGGTAATGCAGCACCAGTTTCCAGGAGGGTTTAAACCCGTAAACATTGAATCATATGATGGAACGACTGATCCCATGATATGGATTGAGGATTTTCTTCTCCATATTCACATGGCTCGCGGCGACGATCTCCACGCCATCAAATACCTCCCCCTAAATCTGAAAGGACCAGCATGGCACTGGTTAAACAGTCTGCCAGAGAACTCCATTGGTAGCTGGGAAGAGCTGGAGGATGCCTTTAGAGACAACTTCCGAGGTACCTATGTCCGGCCTCTGGATGCCGATGACCTTAGTCATATAGTCCAGCAACCCGGAGAATCAGCGCGCAAACTCTGGACTAGGTTCTTAATTAAAAAGAACCAAATCGTCGATTGTCCAGACGCCAAATCCCTCGCGGCCTTTAAACATAGCGTCCGGGACGAATGGCTCGCCCGACACCTCGGTCAGGAAAAGCCAAAGTCTATGGCAGCTCTTACCGCACTCATGACTCGCTTCTGCGCGGGAGAGGACACCTGGTTGGCTTGTAGAAGCAACACTACCAGCGACCCTGGCACCTCCGAAGCCAGGGATGGCAATGGCAAGCCACGACACAACAAACATAAGCGTCGAAACAACAATGAGGAAACGGAAGACACAACGTTTAACACCGGATTTAGTGGCTCTAAATCCGGCCAGCGAAAGAAGCCATTCAAAGGAAATAAAGATGGTCCATCTAATTTGGACAAAATACTCGATCGGACTTGCCAGATTCATGGCACCCCAGACAAGCCTGCCAATCATTCCAACAGAAACTGTTGGGTCTTCAAACAAGTCGGTAAGCTAAATACCAAACATAAGGGGAAAGGGCCGCCAACCGAGGACGATGGGGAGTCCCGCCCACCGAACACAGGGGGACAAAAGAAATTTCCCCCTAAGGTGAAAATACTGAATATGATCTATGTCACGCATATCCCCAAGGGGGAACTCAAACGCGCGCTAAGGGACGTCTACGCCATAGAGCATGTCGCCCCTAAATTCAACCCGTGGTCGGCTTGTCCGGTCACCTTCAATCACAGGGACCACCCGACCAGCATCCGTCATGGAGGTTCGGCAGCCCTGGTCCTTGATCCAATCATCGACGGATACCATCTCACTCAGGTCCTTATAGACGGCGGCAGCAGTCTTAACCTGCTCTATCAAGACACTGTCCGTAAAATGGGTATTGACCCGTCAAGAATCAAGCCTAGTAACACCACCTTTAAAGGAGTGATACCCGGCGTCGAGGCCCACTGCATGGGTTCATTAACATTGGAAGTAGTCTTCGGTTCACCGGTCAACTTCCAAAGAGAAGACTTGATCTTTGACATCGTCCGCTTCCGCAGTGGTTATCACGCACTGCTCGTACGAACTACCTTCGCCCGCTTCAACGCAGTCCCGCATTATGCTTACTTAAAGCTCAAAATGCCTGGACCTAGCGACATTATCACAGTCAATGGAAACATGGAGCGCTCCCTCTGCACTGAGGAGCATACCACGGCCCCCTTGCGGCTGAAGTACAGAGCGGCCTCATCAGGCCGAACACCTCATCAGCCATCAAGCCCCCGGACACTGTTAAACGAGTCTGGACTACCCTGCATAAAGAGAGCCCAGTGAATCCAGAGCTAGACTAGCAGTCTCGCCTCCGTCGATCGCCGCACACAACCGTGCTATATGTACCGCGCATGCATGATTACGTACTCAAAATACCCTGGACAACAACGAAGGCACACTACGGACAAGGTCTATAGTGCGGCTTGACCCTACTTAACCTTAACCATTTGTTTCTTTGATCCTTTTTCTCACATTACAGGTTCTTTAAAACCTAATCACTTTACGGTTGCACAAGGGCCCTTTCCCAGGCCCCTTCTATATACACGATCGTCGTTTTCTCCTCTCAAAGGATCTTCACCAAGGCGAAAGCGTTGCAGACGTGCAGCAGGTTGTCCAAGGGATCTTCAAGACTACCTTTTCTTTTTTAGGACCTGTATACAGCTTTCCCTTGTTTACAAATTCTCGGCATGTAAATATCCTTGATGCTTATGGCATTATCTGTAAGAGCACATTTTGTCGTATCAATCAGACTATAATGGAAACAGTTTTTTTACCAACTCCTATTCGGTATTGGTTTATTTCATAATTTGTATTCCCTCTTCACGTCAGATTGGCATATACACTTCGGTATGGCTTAAAATGCCAGGGGATCTATTTGGCCACATATATTTTCAAAAAAACAAAGTCTGAACACTTTCAGAGTATACTTCGGCGTCCCGAATATTGCGTTATATGCATCAGCTCCGAATCATGTCTTTGGTCAATAGTTGGGTTGCCCGACTCCTTTGGTTACTACCTTACGTTCCGCTTGTTCGGCTAGGGTAGTAAAGGGAGAACTACTGCAATTGTGTTTCTGGTTCGTCCGGTCAAGCACCTCAGTAGAGAAAGCCGAAAACTGACTGTCATCATACGGTGACAGCTGGTCAGCGATTCGGCGACTTATTATAAATCTCTTGTGATTTCTTCCTTTTTATACGAAGGACTATCCTTCGTCTAGTCACGCGCCTAAGGCATGCCAGTTCGGATAGCTGCATACACACGAAGGGCTAGTACTTAGTCCCACTGTCAAACTCCTATGGATAAGTGAAAGTGCTAAACCTGCATAGTCTGATTGTCGGGTTCGCTACGCAGACACCTCCTTTACGGACCAAGACGTTGGGTCAAGTGTAATCATGCGTTATCCCGAACACCGCCGTAGCATCTACGTGGGGGCTGAAGCCGGCGACTGGCAAACTTTCAGAATAACAAAATACGGCCACACATGAGGTAAGTAATTCCAAATAAAATCATACATATATTACAGGGCCTGGTTCCTCACACATGGTCTGTATAAATATATTACATTCACTGAAACATGATATCCTTTGAGCATTGGCCCTCTACTATCCAGGCACCCTCCAGGATGTCATCAAAATACCGCTCCGGCTTGCGGTGGTCCTTGTCTTTGGGTGGGCCCTCGGTCGCCACGACGGAGGCCTTCATCTTTGCCTAGTGCATCTTGACACGGTCAAAGGCCATTCTTGCACCCTCTATGCACGCCGAGCGCTTCACGGCTTCAACACGGGGTAGCGCGTCAACGAGTCGCTTCACCAGACCGAAGTAGCTGCTAGGAATGGGTTCGGTTGGCCACAACCGGACTATGACGTCCTTCGTGGCCAAGCCGGACATCCTGTGCAGCTCTGCAAGTTTCTTCATCTGGTTTTTCAAAAGCACCGAGTATTTTGGTGCTAGGAACTATGACTAGAAGAGCTTCTCCATTGACCTCCCGTCTAGGGCTTCGAAGAATTGTGCGGCGTCGGTGGCACTCCTCGGAAGATCCGCAAAGCGTCTGGAGAACTCCATAGGTGAGTGAGCAAGGCATATCTCTGACCCCCAAATATACTCTGCAAGAGAAAGGGCTTACCAACCGCTATCTGTTCGGCTTGCCGAATCTCCTCCCAAGCACCCCGGGCTTCGGTCCGTGCTTCTTTGACCTCCTGAAGGGCCTTGGCAAGATCGGCCGCTTGGGCCGCATTCTTCTCCTCCAAGGCCTCGCACTTGCCGGCGGCGTCCTTGAGCTCTTGCTCCACCTCAGCCACCCTCTCCTCGTACTTGCGGCGGACGTCCTTCTCTGTGACGGAGGAGGCCTCCCACTTGCCCTTCGAGCCAGATCCGGACATGGCCGGAGAGGCTGGTGGTGGTGGGAAAGGTCGTAGCTTGGGCGTTGGAGCTTGAGATTGGGAAGACAGGAGAAGGAAGAAGGCGTGGGGATGAAAGAAGGGATCTTTATCCACTTATATAGGCAGTGAATATCAAGCGCCCCCTCAAGCCTTAAAACTCGCTTGTTCCCAAGGGGACGTGTGAATGGCACGGTTGGATTACCCAGAACCATATTGATGAAGATCCCACAATAAGCGGACACAATATCTGTTTTGACAAGACGTGTCAGTAGAGGTCGCGCCTTGAAATGCGAAGTGGGAGGTAAAAAACGGTTCGAAATGATAAAGAGGCCAGACGTGGTGTTTTGCCAAGAAAAGTTTTCAGTTGGCAGACCTTATTTTGATTAATTATTTTGCCTTCGTGGTTGAGGGTTGTGACTGTTATACAGAGCTGGATACATTTCTTTTATTCAGAAGATTGCTTTGAGGTATTTGGAGGAGGAACCCGCCTTGCAATGCCGAAGACAAACTGCGCGCTGAACACATCGTCATTGAAGACTGGTTCAAGGGCTACTAAGGGAGTCCTGGATTAAGGTGTCCTCGGGTGTCCGAGCTGTGTGTTATGGGCCGGACTGATGGGCCGTGAACATACAAGGTAGAAGACCTTCCCCCGTGTCTGGATAGGACTCTCCTTTGCGTGGATGGCAAGATTGGCGTCCGGATGTATAGTTTCCTTCTTCTGTAAACCGACTTTGTACAACCCTAGGCCCCTCAGGTGTCTATATAAACCAGAGGGTTTAGTCTGTAGAGGCTATCAAATTCATATAGGCTAGACATCTAGGGTTTAGCCATTACGATCTCGAGGTAGATCAACTCTTGTAACCCCTATATTCATTAAAGTCAATCAAGCAGGAAGTAGGGTTTTACCTCCATTAAGAGGGCCCAAACCTGGGTAAACATCATGTCCCCTTTGTCTCCTGTTACCTTCGATCCTCAGATGCACAGTTCAGGACCCCCTACCCGAGATCGGCCGGTTTTGACACCGACACTTGTCTCTTTTCTGCATTTTTTGTGCACACAATTATGCTAGTTTTATGGTTGTGTTTTTGTGTTTTAATTAGTGTTTGTGCCAAGTAAAGCCTTTGGGATGATTTGGATGGTAGTTGATTTGATTCTTTGAAAAAACATAAACTTTTGCGCCCAATAGCAGAATTGTTTAATTCATTGGAACGGGCTTTTGATCTGAATTTTTTACACATGATTGGTATACAAATTTCCCACATTTTTCCTAATTTGTTAGAATGTTTGGAGTTACATAAGTATAGTCAATATTCAGATTAATACAAATTGTTCTGTTTTTTGACAAATTATGTTTTCGTTGCATTGTTTGCTTGTTTTGATGAATCTATTGATTGTATTGGGGTGTATAAGCCATGGTGATGTTAGAATATAGTAGGTATTATGCAATAATAAAATATGAATGGGTTTACAATACTACCTAAATTTTGTGATTTGGCTGTTATACTAATGGATCTCATTAAGATTTTTTGTTGAGTTTTGTGTTATGAAGTTTTCAAGTTTTGAGTGAGAACACGATGGATGAAGGAATAAGGAATGGCAAGACCCTAAGCTTGGGGATGCCCACAGCACCCCAAGGTAATATCTGAGGACACCCAAACATCTAAGCTTGGGGATGCCCCAGATGGCATCCCATGTTTCGTCTACCAACCATCGTTAAATTACTTGGAGCTATATTTTTATTCATCACATGATATGAGTTTTGCTTGGAGGGTCGTGTATTATATGAGTCTTTGCTTTGTTTGCTTTTTAGTTTGCCACAATCATCTTTGCTGGACACACCTTTTTGAGAGGGACGCACATTATTCGTGATTTGTTAGAATATTCTATGTGCTTCAATTATATCTTTTATGCCAGACAGTTGCTCTATGTGGCAACCGGTTTTCCGGGCATTAATTTCCAGAAAATGGTGGTCGAGCTCATCAGCCCCAGGATTAATGTTAGCTGATGAGGCATCAACTTGATACAAAAATTCCAAGCAAAAATACAAAATATGTAGTACAAGACCATTGTGGCCTATGAGTACAACAAATGGTTTCTAGTAGTTGATGGCGGAAGCGGTTTGTGGATCATCCGTGTATGGGACTCCATTTCCCATAGGAACAGCTGACCAGGTTAACTCCTATCTTCGCGAGGCTGCTAACACCGTTGCCTAGTTTTCGGGGCTGTCATCGCAACGCTCCTCTCCAAGCAGATATCTGGCCAAGACAATAGCCAGGGACAAGCCAGTGAGTACTTTGAATGTACTCGCAAACATTAAGAACACAGGTATAATATAGCCACAGATAATCATGCTTCAAAATATTCTATGATCACTCCGATAGTTATGAAATAAGGTTCATGATGCACGTGAGTATACTATTTAAGTAAATCATGGGTAAACAATCAAGTAAATGAAATAACAAGTATGCCACAGTCGGGCGTCTGAGCGACGCCACATAAAGGGCTTATAAGTAAATGAAATAACAAGCATGACACAGTCGGGCGTCTGAGCGACGCCACATAAAGGGCTTATAAGTAAATGAAATAACAAGCATGCCACAGTCGGGCGTTTGAGCGACGCCACATAAAGGGCTTATAAGTAAATGAAATAACAAGCATGCCACAGTCGGGCATCTGAGCAACGCCACATAAAGGGCTTATAAGTAAATGAAATAACAAGCATGCCACAGTCGGGCGTCTGAGCGACGCCACATAAAGGGCTTATAAGAAAATGAAATAACAAGCATGCCACAGTCGGGCGTCTGAGCGACGCCACATAAAGGGCTTATAAGTAAAATAATCACAGTGAATATCCAGGAGATAGTACCATCAGGGGTATTCGATAATGCCAATAATATAAAGGGTTAGTCCACAACAAAATAATAATCATAATCATCACAAGTCTCAAATTGTGATCCCAGTTCTGTTTTAACAGTTTCTCCTCTGAAGACCGACACTAAGACCGACACTTGACCCAACCCAGACTGTCATCCTTAACCATGGACACGACTATTCGAATAGGTTTAATCTCTGTAGAGGGTGTACTCTTTACCCACGAGTAACGGATTCCTTTAGTCCATCGGGACTAATTCCATCTATGGCCTTTTAGTTGAAAACACACCTAACTTGCACACACCAGCTTAACTCACCGGTGTCTGGAATCACCCACGACACTTGTTAAGCAAACTCTAAGTGGGGAGGCTACAACCTCGCGTAGCATGGGATCAAATTTATATCGCGCGCTCTAAGGGGTGGCCTCCCCTCTCGGTCCCAACCGGAAACACCCATGCCCCCAAACCAGGTGGCCTGCCTACCGGCTACATTCGGTATCTTCCACCATGGCCTCTCTGTACGGTGTGTGCTTGAAAGGGGTTGACAACTTACTGAACCCTACCCTACCTGCGGCAGGGACAACTGGTAGTACATATCAAGTATGGGGGTTACTAGAACAAGACTCGATCTATGGTCGACTCAGGAGGTTTTAGGTATTCCCTGCATGATTAGCAAAACGAATATATTTCATCAAGAGACAGACTCACCACTCATCGTACCCTTCATGCCATGCCGGACACACTCGTCTCGACGAGAAACTAGGGACAAGCTCGGGTCTACCCAAGACAGAGACTTTCCCGTTTTCCTTCCAGTAGGCACGAACAGCATACGAGGGTGATCATTATCACAAACATGTCCATTTCCAACAGCAAGGAAATTTCAAATAAACATTTATGCAAATGATCACATCACCACATAAAATAACGAGTTCCACGTATGGAGGTGGTGTCATAAACGCGTCAAACCATGCATGCAACATATTATGCCAGGGCTCAGAATGCTTGCCTTCATGGTGTGGAAAGGCAGGGTGCACTCCAAAGCCTTTGAAAGATTTCCTTCCTCTCTCCAAAAATCCTATTTTGAAATAATTTAAATTAACACACAATTCCAAAGCAGCACAAAAAAGTTGTTTGAATTTTTTTGAAATAAATCTTAAAATAAACTAGAACATATTTGAGATAGGTAGGAAAAAGAATTAATTCATTTGGAGTTGTATTTAAAAAGTTATAGACAGTCAAAGCTCTGGTCAAAATCTGTTAAAAAAATCAGAAACAAAAACGGTTCGAACGGGATTACGCTTTCGCATAGAGGAGACGTACTTGAGACTTTACGCCTCCACTTATCCAGCGTGGGCGGCGCGTGAGTCACTGACAGTGGGCCCGGGGGACCCACTGGTCAGGTTTGACTAGTCGACCTCCCTCCTCTTCCTCTGCCCCGGGAGGAGGCGGGCCTCCGGCGATGCTCGCCGGCGAACGGCGGCACCGTTCGGGAAACGGAGGTCACCCGTGGGCTCAGGGGGTCGAGACGGTTACTCCGGTAGTCGTTACGGTCTCGGGGGTGGACGGAGCTGCCGACGGCGAGCTTTGCGGCGGACGGTGGTCGTCGGGCAAAGTGATTTTTCTCCCGCGGTGAGTCCCGATCAAAATTGAGCGGGGGGAATGGTTCACGGGAGGAAGAGGGAGTTCTTGGTGAAGAGAACGGAGAGGGGGAAGCCCTGGTGGCGCCGGAAGGGCTGGGGCAATGGCGGCGGCTGCGGTCGCCGGAGATGGGGAAGGAGACCTCCCCGGGTCGTTTGGCTGCCAATGGGGGCCCTAGGGAGATGGCTTGGGGTCGCCTGCGTGCGGAGACGAGCTCGGGGCTCCTTTATATAGCGTCTCCAAGTCGGTTTGCGGCTACCGTGGATGAGCTCGTCGGCGGACCGCCCTACTGTGCGGCAGGGCGACGTGGCGGTGGTTGGCCGGCTCCAGGGGCTAATGACGACCACTACACTGTTGAAAGAGGCGAGCTGGCGCGCTGTGGTGGTTTGGGCGGTGCTGCCTACGGCGGTGGCGGATGCGGCCACGGGCGTGCCGCCAAGAGGGCTCTGGTGGCGGCACTGTAGGGCGCCAGGGGTGGTCGGGGCCTTTGGCGTGACGCGGCGAGAGGGAGGGGATCAGGATGAGCTCGGGGGAGCTTATCCAGGGGTGCGCTGGCTCGGGCGCGAGCACGTGCAAAACGCGTGCTCTGGTCGCGCTCTGGGCGTGCACGGCGTCTGCTCGACGAAATGCCAGGATGGCCAAAACTGCTAGAGATCAAATGCAAATCCATAGGTCTGGGTTAGAGACCGCTAGCAAGCTACTAGACAACTTGGTTTGAACAGATGGGAAAGTTCTCAACACAAACTTACAATCATGCCAGATCTGTTCATGCCCACAGGGTGTTTGACAAAATGCCAGAGGCATCTAGGCAGGTCTTGGAGTGGTCAAAAACTCCAGATGGTGGTCTCTTTAGGTGAAAGAGAGGGTGGTGAGGTTATTTGGGCAAAAGGAGAAACTTGCTAGTGCAAGTTTTACAAAACTTCAATTCTGGACAGGGAATAAATGGCATCATTTCATGAACCAAAAATGATCCAATAGGTGCATGCTCTTGGACTTAGGGGTTTAGTAGGGAGGACTACAAGTAGGAAAAGGAATCATGGATAGAGGAGCAATTAAAAATGTGGTTGTTGTACAAGTCCTCAAGTTGGACCAGAATAGAAAAGAGGTTGATTCACTCAATTTTTCCAAAGAATAACACTGGGTTTTTGCATAAAGTTGAATCATAAGCTACTACCATCATCCCATAATTTTGGTGGAGACTAGAAAGAAATATATAAAAGGGTTGTAGTGCAAAATTGCACTCTGGACCAGAGAAGAAAATTTAGTGTAGATCTCAAATATTTCAAGAATAAGAGATATCTTTGTATAAAAGAGATTTAAAAACATCACATGACATCTCCAAATTTTGGTTGAAATTCTAAGTGGATTTATCAAATGGTTGTAGTTCAAATATGGCCATTTAACCTTGGAAAACCATTTTCAAGAAAATAAGGATCAAGCAACTTAATTATGTGATTAGTTCTACTAATAAAAAAAGAGCTTTTCTTGAGAGGTTAAACAGGTCCAATAACATATTTTGAAAAGTTTTCACTTTGGGGAAAAACTCCATAATAACAAGGAAGGAAAAGGTTCAAAAATAAAAGGGAGCCCAGAAAATAAAAGTTCTAATTTCCTGCAAAAATATTAATCCATTAAAACAAGGTCAAAATTTTGGGGTGTCACACTCTAGTGCTTCACTTATATCTTTTACAGCACGGCGGTGGATATATTTTAAAGAAATAGTTACACTCTCATGCTTCACTTATATTATTTTGAGAGTTTGATAAATAGTAATGGCAATTTACACGGGTTATGAATTTGGTCCAAATATGATAGGTATTCAAGAGGAATAATAAAAAATTTCATGTAGATCACTGAATATGATAAGTTTGATTCCTTGAAATAGTTTTGCGATATAAACATGGTAATATGCGGGAGGTATTAGTGAATGATTGTGGTTTAGTAAGAATATTGGTGTTAAGGTTTGTGATTCCCGAAGCATGCACGTATGGTCTCTCGTTATGCTAAGAAGTTGGAGCATGATTTATTATTGATTGTCCTCCTTATGAGTGGCGGTCAGGGATGAGCGATGGTATTTTCCTACCAATTTATCCCCCTAGGGGCATGCGTAGTAGTACTTCGCTTCGAGGGATAATGAACTTTCACAACAAGTATGTGAGTTCTTTATGACTAATGTGAGTCCGTGGATTATACACACTCTCTCCTTTCCGCAATTTGCTAGCCTCTTCGGTACCGTGCATTGCCCTTTCTCACCTCGAGATGTGGTGCAAACTTCACCGGTGCATCCAAACCCTGTGATATGATACGCTCTATCACACATAAGCCTCCTTATATCCTCCTCAAAACAGCCACCATACCTACCTATTATGGCATTTCCATAGCCATTCCGAGATACATTACCATGCAACTTTCACGGTTTCGTTTTTTATGACACACATCATCATTGTAACATTGCTTTGCATGATCATATAGCTGACATAGTATTTGTCACTCAGCCACCGTTCATTATTATTTATGCATGTTACGCTAGATCATTGCACATCCTGGTACACCACAAGAGGCATTCATATAGAGTCAAATTTTGTTCTAGTATCGACTTGTAATTTTGAGTTGTAAGTAAATAGAAGCGTGATGATCATCATTATTCATTATTAGAGCATTGTCCCAAGTAATAAAATAAATAAATAAATAAATAAAAGAGGCCAAAAAGAGCCCAACAAAAAAAGAGAAAAAAAGGAAATAATAATAAATGAAAGAAAAGGAGAGAAGGAGCAATGTTACTATACTTTTTCACACTTGTGCTTCAAAGTAGCACCATGTTTTTCATATAGAGAGTCTCGTATGCTTTCACCTTCATATAACTAGTGAGAATTTTTCATTATAGAACTTGGCTTGTATATTCCAATGATGGGCTTCCTCAAATGCCCGAGGTCTTTGATACGTCTCCAAGGTATCTATAATTTATGAAGTATCCATGCCATGTTTACAACAATTTTATATGGTTTTGGTATGATTTGCATGGAACTAACCTGGACTAACGTTGTTTTCAGTAGATTTATAGTGGTGCTGTTTTTTGTGTGTAGAAATGAAAGTTCTCCAAATGAGCTGAAATTTTTTGACGATTTTTTTTGGAACAAAAGAGCCACTAGAAGCTTCGTGGGGGGGCATAAGAGCCATGAGGTGGGCACAACCCACAAGGGTGCGCCTGGAGCCCAACCCGTGTACAGGTGGGTTGTGCTCACCTCAAGGCCCATCTTCGTGTGAAACCAACGCCAAAAAATCCTATAAATACAGAAAACCCAAGAAATAACCCTAGATCAGAAGTTTCGCCGCCGCAAGCCTCTGTAACCATGAAAAAACCAATCTAAACCCTGTTCCGGCACCCTGCCGGAGGAGGGAATCATCACCGGTGGCCATCTTCATCATCCCGACGGCCACCATGATGAGGAGGGAGTAGTCCACCCTCAGGGCTGAGGGTTTGTACCAGTAGCTATGTATTTAATCTCTCTCTCTCTCTCTCGTGTTCTTGAGATGTCACGATCTTGATGTATCGCGGTCTTTGTTAATATAGTTGGATCATATGGTGTTTTCCCCTATCCATCTTGTTGTGATGAATTGAGTTTTCCCTTTGAGATTTCATTTTTATCGGATTGAATACTTTTATGGATTTGAGAACACTTTATGTATGTCTTGCTATGAATACCCGGGTGACAAGGCGGTATCATATTGATTCACTTGATATATGTTTTGGCACTCAACTCACGGATTCATGAGGTGACATTGGGGTAATCAATGCATAGGGGTTGATGCACGTTCTTGTCTTTATTTCTCTGGTAGAAATCTTGGGGCACTCTTTGAGGTTCTTTGTGTCGGATTGAGTATTATGAATCTAAAATTATTTGGTGTTATCTTAGTACGAACTCTTGATAGATCGATCAGAAAGAATAGCTTGGTGTTATTTTAGTATGAACTCTAGGATAGATTGATCGGAAAGAATAGCTTTGACGTGGTTTCGTACCGTACAAACAATTTCTTCTTATGTTCTCTGCTAGATAGGAACTTTGGAGTGATTCTTCATCATACATTGAGGGATGGTTATATGATCCTATTATATTAGCATTGTTGGGAGATTGCACTAGCGAAAGTACGGACCCTAGGCCTCGTTTTCAAGCATTGCAATACCGTTTGTGCTCCGTTTTATCAATTGCTAACTTGCTGTTTTTTATTGTTCCTATTTTAAAAATCAATACCTACTATCATTACTACACGTGTATCACCATCTCTTCGCCGAACTAGTGCACCTATACAAATTACCATTGTATTTGGTGTTTTGGGGACATAAGAGACTCTTTGTTATTTTGTTGCAGGGTTGTTTGAGAGAGACCATTTTCATCGCACGCCTCCTGCGGATTGATAGACCTTAGGTCGTCCACTTGAGAGAAAATTTCTACTGTCCTACAAAACTCTATGCTTGGAGGCCCAACACGAGTCTACAAGAACAAGTCGTGTTGTAGACATCAAGCTCTTTTCTGGCGCCGTTGTCGGGGAGGTGAGTGCATGAAGGTATATCTTCAGATCTTGGAACTGAATCTTTTAGTTTTTTGTTTTATCACTAGTTTGGTTTGTAAAAGAAAACTACAAAAAATGGAATTGAGGTTGCAGCATATTGTTCATCTTTATATTGTCTTTCGTGAAAATGATGGAAAGGAAAACTATGCTCAATTGATAGAAGAAGAATTCTATAAAATGTTTGACAAAAATCTTTGAATGATGAGCATGATTGCAATGTTGTTAGTATGAATTCTTCGAATATCCATGATGCTAATGATATGCAAAGCCATAAGCTTGGGATGCTATGTTTGATGAAGATGGTACTTTTAGTCCCCCAAGTTTTTATGAGAATATTTATTATGATGATTGCATGCCTCCTATTTATTATGCTTACAATGATGAAAGTGGGTTTGGAAGAGTTTCAACTCTAGGTAATGATGATCCCACTATTTGGGAGGGTGTTGAATCTTATGCTAATAATGATGACAGTGGATTTGGAGAGGTCATGACTTTATTTAATGATGAATCCACTATTTTCGAAGAGGTTTCAATTGATTATGAAAACAAAGTTCCTATCTGTGATGATTATGGTGATGACATGTATGCTATAAATAATAATGATAACCATGAAACTTTTCATCATGATTTCAATTTTCCCAATCAAGTATCTCATGATAGTTATTTTCTTGAGTTGGCTCCCACCACTATTCATGAGAATAAATTTGCTTATGTGGATAGTAATAAAACAATTATGCATGTGGATCATGAAAAGAATGCTTAATGTGATAGTTATATTGTTGAATTCATTCATGATACTACTGAAAATTATTATGAGAGGGGAACATATGCTTCTACATATTACAATAATGTAAAGTTTCCTCTCTATGTGTTGAAAATCTTGAAGTTATGTTTGCTTTGCCTTCCTATGGTAGTTGATTCTTGCTCCCATGAATTGTTTGCTCACAAAATCCCTATGCATAGGAAGTGGGTTAGGCTTAAATGTGCTAGTCATATGCTTCATGATGCTCTCTTTATGTTTCACTTCTTATCTTTTATGTGAGCGTCATTGAGATCTTCATGCCTAGCTAAAAGGCATTAAAGAAAAGCGCTTGTTGGGAGACAACCCAACACTTTTACCTACAGTTTTTGTGTTTTCACATGATTAGGCTACTTTAGTAATCATGTTTTATAGCTTTTTTAAATAAAATACCAAGTAAAGCCTTTAGGATAGTATGGATGATAGTTGACTTGATTCTGTGGAAAAATAGAAACTTTTGCTTCCAATAACAGAATTGTTTCAATTCACTGGAGCGTCGAAAAAATATAAATTTTGTACAGATGGTTGATATATAAATTATAAATTCCCTAATTTTTCCTAAATTTTCGGAATTTCTGAAGTAACGGAAGTATGGTCAATGTTCTGATTATTACAGACTGTTCTGTTTTTGACACATTCTGTTTTCAATGCATAGTTTGCTTGGTTTAGTGTTTCCATAGCTTATATTAAGTGATATAAATTATGGAAATGATAAGGTACAGTAGGCTTTATGTGGAAACAATTATGAATCTTGTCTTTGACAGTACCAAAGTGAATGATTTGTCTTTGTCATAATAACCTATCTCACGAAGTTCCGTTAAGTTTTGTGTGATTGAAGTTTTCAAGTTTTGGGTGAGATATCGATATGAGGATAATAAGGAGTGACAAGACCCTAAGCTTGCAGATGCTGAAGGCATCCCAAAGGTAATATTCATGAAAGAACCAAGCAACTAAGCTTGGGGATGCCCCGTAAGGCATCCCCTCTTTCGTCTCCAACATTATCTGTAACCTTACTTGATGCTATATTTTCATTCATCACATGATATGAGTTTTGCTTGGAGCGTCATTTTATTTTGTTAGGATTTGATTGCTTTTATTTAGAATAATGTTTTGCATCTTTCATTCCAATAAAAATGTCAAGTATAGCCTTTGCCATGCTTATTTTGCAATTCTATATGTGGCTGTTTGAAAACAGAAAGTTGGACGCTAGTGCATGAATTCTTGAGAAAAGTCAGAATGTGATAAAATGTTGCTATTTTTTCACAATAATCTATGATAAATTTTATACAATGCGGTAATTTTTTCAGAATTTTTGGAGTTAGAAAAGAATGAATCTTCTTGCATTCTTTATACACTATCATGTTTAGACAGATTGCTGTTATGTTTGCATATGTTTGCTTGTTTAATGATTCTATTTTAGGATTGGAGTATTAAATATGCAGAGGCATTTACTATGCAATTTTAAATAATAATTTTAGTGATTTCATATAGTAGAGAATGATAATGGTTTGCATTTATTTATACTAACTTCTCTCACGAGTTCTCATTGAGTTTTGTGTGGATGAAGTTTTTGAGGTTTTTGAGATTTACAGAAACCTTGATATGAGAGGAATTAAGGTGACACAAAAGCTCAAGCTTGGGGATGCCCAAGGCACCACAAGATAATATTCCAAGAAGTCTCAAGCATCTAAGCTTGGGGATGCCCCGGTAGGCATCCCACCTTTCTTCATCAAATATTATCGGTTAGTGTCGGTTGAGCCTAAGTTTTTGCTTCTTCACATGAGTTCTGCTATTCTCGGAATGTCATTTTGTTTTTTTCTTGTTGTTTTAATAAAATACTTAGATCTGAAAGATTTAAATAATAAAGAGTCCTTAATTAGCTACCCCTTTACCTAACTACTCGCTTGATCTTCACTTATATCTTTTTGGAGTAGTTTGCCATTTACTCTTGTGCTTCACTTATCTCCTATGAGTAAATTGTTGAATGAATTGAATATCATGACGTTGAAACTATATATTCATATCATAACTAGTAGTAGCTTCACATTGGGTTAAGAAAGTGAAATCTTTTGAAGCTTGACAATCACAATATTGGTCATACAAGCAATTCATGAATGATTAGTATAAGGAAGAGAACTTTCACATGCAAATATATTATCTTGGGCATCTTCTATGATTGTGAATACCCGTTAATTATTTTCAAACTTGAGCAAATTAGTTGAAGTTGGACAAGGAAGACAACGTAATGAGTTATGTTTGGGTATATTTGCATAGAAGTTATATTCTTATGGATCCTCCAACATGTGGTGTTTGCTTAGGATCTTTTGCTAGCCAACAATTCGTACTAAGTAGAGATACTACTTGTGCATCCAAAACCCTTAAACCCAGTTTCTTTCCATGAGTATCCACCATACCTACCTATGGATTGAATAAGATCCTTCAAGTAAGTTGTCATCAGTGCAAAAAGGCAATAAAAATTGCTCCTAAATGTGTTTGATCATTTAGTGTAAGAGAAAATTGAGCGTTGTACGAACTTGTGATGGCAAAGTAATAAAAGCGACGGACTGGATAATAGAGGTTGCTATCATAAGGGGCAATATAACGTGACATACTTTTGCATTATGGGATTGTGCATACAGAACCAAAAAGCGCATGACAACCTCTGCTTCCCTCTACGAAGGGCCTATCTTTTACTCTTCAGTATTTACTTTTTTGCAAAGAGTCAATAGTATGAATTCTCATTTCAACCTCAACTATTCTTTAGTTGGGAAGCATCATGTGGTGGGGAAAGATCTAGGCACATATGACGAGTCAAAAATATTTGATCATGATTTATTATTGTTGACAATTATCTCTATGATAAATGTGTTGGGAAGCGAAATATTAAGCCCCTGTCTTTCTCTGTGTTTGATGAATGTCATTTGTTCTAAAAAAATATGCTTTTAGTACTAGCAATCATAGAAGACTATATGATGATTGAGTATGTGGAGCTCTTACTTAGACTTTGTTGAATAAGTTGAATTGCAATTGCTTGGTGAGTGAGAACATAGGTTGCTAAGTTTCAAGAGAAGGCATTGTTTGAACCATAACATGTGAATTGCTTGCTACTTTATCATGATGATTTTTATGAGAAAGAATTGTTGTTATGATGCTAGGAAAAGTGACTGAAATTATCATTGATCAAACTTATGCACTTTGCTAGCACTCACACTTCATAAATTATTTCTTTTATCATTTACCTACTCGAGGACGAGTAGGAATTAAGCTTGGGGATGCTGATACGTCTCCAACGTATCTATAATTTATGAAGTATTCATGCCATGTTTACAACAATTTTATATGGTTTTGGTATGATTTGCATGGAACTAACCCGGACTGACGCTGTTTTTAGCAGAACTACCATGGTGTTGTTTTTTGTGCAGAAATGAAAGTTCTCCAAATGAGCTGAAACTTTTTGACGATTTTTTATGAAACAAAAGAGGCACTAGAAGCTTCGTGGGGGACAGAAGAGCCACGAGGTGGGCACAACCCACCAAGGCGCGCCTGGAGCCCAACCGTGTGCAGGTGGGTTGTGCTCACCTCAAGACCCATCTTCGAGTGAAACGAATGCCAAAAAATCATATAAATACATAAACCCCCAGAAATAATCCTAGATCAGAAATTTCGCGCCGCAAGCCTATGTAGCCACGAAAAAACAATCTGGACCCCACTCCGGTACCTTGTCGGAGGGGGAAATCATCACTAGTGGCCATCTTCATCATCCCGGCGGCCACCATGATGAGGAGGGAGTAGTCCACCCTCGGGGCTGAGGGTTTGTACCAGTAGCTATGTGTTTAATCTCTCTCTCTCTATCTATCTCTCTCTCTCTCTCTCTCTCTCGTGTTCTTGAGATGTCACGATCTTGATGTATCACAGGCTTTGTTAATATAGTTGGATCATATGGTGTTTTCCCCTCTCTATTTTGTTGTGATGAATTGAGTTTTCCCTTTGAGATTTTATTTTATCGGATTGAATACTTGGATTTGAGAACACTTTATGTATGTCTTTCTATGAATACCCGTGGTGACAATGGGGTATCATATTGATTCACTTGATATATTTTTTGGCACTCAACTCGTGGATTCCCGAGGTGGCATTGGGGTAATCTATCCATAGGGGTTGATGCACGTTCTTGTCTTTGTTTCTTCGATAGAAATCTTGGGGCACTCTTTGAGGTTCTTTGTGTTGGATTGAGTATTATGAATCTAAAATTATTTGGCATTATCTTAGTATGAACTATTGATAGATCGATCGAAAAGAATAGCTTGGTGTTGTTTTAGTATGAACTCTAGGATACATTGATCGGAAAGAATAGCTTTGAGGTGGTTTCGTACCCTACAAACAGTTTCTTCTAATGTTCTCCGCTAGATAGGAACTTTGGAATGATTCTTCATCGCACGTTGAGGGATGGTTATATGATCCAATTATACTCGCATTGTTGGGAGATTGCACTAGCGAAAGTACGGACCCTAGGCCTCATTTTCAAGCATTGCAATATCGTTTCTGCTCCGTTTTATCAATTGCTACCTTGCTGTTTTTTATTGTTCCTATTATAAAAATCAATATCTATTATCGTTATTACTCTTGTATCACCATCTCTTCGCCGAACTTGTGCACCTATACAAATTACAATTGTATTTGGTGTGTTGGGGGACACAAGAGACTCTTTGTTATTTGGTTGCAGGCTTGTTTGAGAGAGACCATCTTAATCCTACGCCTCCCACTGATTGATAAACCTTAGTTCATCCACTTGAGGGAGAATTGCTACTATCGTACACAACTCTGCGCTTGGAGGCCCAACATGAGCCTACAAGAACAAGTTGTGTAGTAGACATCAGTCTTCATGCGCAATCAAGTTGGATGCACATGCACATAGTTTTATTTTTGAGATTTCATACACTTATAGCTCTTAGTGCATTTGTTGCATGGCAACCCCTACTCCTTGCATTGACATAAATTGATGTGCATCTCCATAGCCCGTTGATTAGCCTCGTCGATGTGAGACTTTCTCCTTTTTTTTCTTATCCATAGTAATCTCTACCATCGTACTCTATTCCACCCATAGTGTTATATCGATGGCTTGCGCTCAAGTATTGCGTGGGGGTTGAAAAAGCTAAAGCGCATTAAAAAGTATGAACAAATTGCTCAGCTTGTTATCGGGGTTGTGCATGATAAATACTTTGTGTTAAGAAGATGGAGCATGACAAGGTTATATCATTTTGTAGGGATAACGTTTTTATCATTGATATTTTGAAAGGCATGCTTGTTTGTTGGTATGCCTGAGTATTTATGTCTTTATGTCAAATTACAGAGTATTTCTTCAAATTATTTGGATCTTAATATTCATGCCACAAAAGAGATTACATGATGAATATGATAGGTAGCATTCCACATCAAAATTTTTGTTTTTGTCACTTACCTACTCGAGGAAGAGCAGGAATTAAGCTTGGGATGCTTGATACGTCTCCAACCTATATATACTTTTTGATTTTTCCATGCTATTATAGTATCAATCTTGGATGTTTATTATGCAATTATATGGAATTATATATCATTTGTTGGGACTAACCTATTAACCTAGTGCCCAGTCCTAGTTGTTGTTTTCTTTTGCTTATTTTTTGCTTTTCAAAAAATCAGTACCAAACGGAGTCCAAATGCTATGAAAATTTTGACGATTTTACTGGACCAGAATGGACCCTAGAAGCTTCGGAAGAAGACCTGAAGTGCCACCAGGCAGCAACAAGCCTGCTAGGCACGCCCCAAGGGGGCCACCCCCCAGGCTTGTGGGCCCCTCATGGCACTTACTGACCTAATCCAGCTCTATTAATATCCAAATATTCCCAATACATCAGAGAGCCACCCACTCTTTCAGACACCGCAAGTTTCTGTTCTTCGAAGATCCAGTTGGGGACCTTTTCTGGTACTCTATCGGAGGGGGAATCGATCATAGAGGGCCTCTACATCAACCTTGCTGCCCTTCTGATGATGTGTGGGTAGTTACCAAAGATCTACGGGTCCATAGCTAGTAGCTAGATGGCTTCTTCTCTCTCTCTTTGATCTTCAATAAAATGTTCTCCTCGATGCTCTTGGAGATCTATTCGATGTAATCCTTTTTTGCGGTGTGTTTGTCGGGGTCCGATGAATTGTGGGTTTATGATCAGATTATTCATGAATATTATTTGAGTCTTCTCCGAATTCTTATATGTATGATTGTTATAGCTTTGTATTTCTCTCTAATCTATTAATTTGGTTTGGCCAACTAGATTGATTTATCTTGCATTGAGAGAGGTGCTTTGTGATGGGTTCAATCTTGTGTTGCTCAATACTAGTGACAGAAGGGGACATGACACGTACTTGTATCGTTGTCATTAAGGATAAAAAGATGGGGTTTATTCATATTGATTGAGTTTACTTTGTCTACATCATGTCATCTTGCTTAAGTTGTTAGTCCGTTCTTTATGAACTTAATACTCTAGATGCATGCTCGATTGCGGTGGATGTGTGGAGTAATAGTAGTAGATGCATGCAGGAGTCCGTCTACTTGTCTCGGACGTGATGCCTATACATGATCATTGCCTTGAATATCGTCATAATTATTCATTTTTCTATCGATTGCCCAACAGTAATTTGTTTACCCACCATATGCTATGCTCAAGAGAGAAGCCTCTAGTGAAAACTATGGCCGCCGGGTCTATCTTTATCATATATTAAAATCCAAAAATACTTTGCTGCAATTTATTTACCTTTATTTTATTTTGTGTTTTTGTTTTTCTATCTATCACTACGAGATTTGGTCCTTGCAATTAACCGCCAAGGCATTGACAACCCCTTGTTTGCGTTGGGTGCAAGTATTTGTTATTCTGCGTGTAGCTACTGTTCACGAGGTGTTGCTTGGTTCTCCTACTGTATTGATAATCTTGAATCTTAACTAAGGGGTATACTCATCTCTACTGTACTACATCATCCTCTCCTCTTCGAGGAAATCCCAACCCAGCTCACAAGTAGCAGCGGGTCGTAATCCTGGCGGTCAGGCCACCACTGGAGAAGTTGTAGCCCACCTGGCCATAGCTACTACCACCGGAGGAGAGACTTCCTTCCACCGCCTAGATGCAACTTGGGCCCCATGGCTTGGGCAAAGTTAGTCAGCAAGCAGACCCAGTAGGCGGCCCCTCATCCAGATCAGATCTGAGAGGGCCAAGCTTGAGACTTGCCCACCAAGGTCAGGTACAGAATGACCACGCCGCTCTAACTACGATCCTGAACCCCAGGAACTCTTGCACCCGACAGAGGATACTACTCACCAATGGTGGCGCCGACAAGCACAAATCATTGAGGGATCCCCACGGGCACCTCAAGACAGTGTGGGAGGGAGAGAACCTCCCCGGAGCCATCGAGCGTTGCACAGGGCTTTGCCCCAGCGGCACTTGCCGGCGGCGACGAGGGGAAGGGGCGGAGGAGGGGGCAGCTTAGCCTGCAAGGGTGGAGTTCGCCGCCCGTGTCACCCGAGAGGCGACGCGGGGCCACCTATATTTTTTCCTCTATCGTGTTTGCATGTTTGTTTGACATCAAAGTACTCTTTATTGCAAGTGATCACTGAGGGAGTCCTCCGTTTTCATCACCAGCTATCCTCTCTCCTCCCACTTCCTCCGCAGACCAGATCAAGCTCCGAGAGTAGTATTCTCCTGGATTGAAGATTTTCTTCTCCACATACACATGGCTCGCGATGACAATCTACATGCCATCAAATATCTCCCCTTGAAACTTAAGGGACCAGCACAACACTGGTTAAACAGCCTCCCAGAAAATTCTATTGGCAGCTGGGAAGATTTGGAAGATGCCTTTAGAGACAACTTCCAAGGTACCTATGTACGGCCCTCGGACGCCGATGACCTCAGTCACATAGACCAGCAACCCGGAGAGTTAGCCCGGAAACTCTGGACAAGGTTCTTAATTAGAAATAACCATATTGTTAAAAGTCGGGACACCGAAGCCCTCGCGGCCTTTAAACACAGCGTCTGCGATGAATGGCTCGCCCGACACCTCGGCCAAGAAAAGCTGAAGTCCATGGCAGCCCTTACCACACTAATGACCCGCTTTTGCGCGGGAGAAGGCAACTGGCTAGCCCGCAAAAGCAATAGCACTAGCGACCCCCGCATCTCTGAAGCCAGGGGTGGCAATGGCAAACCACGACGAAACAAGCACAAGCGTCGAATCAATAATGAAAGTACCGAAGACACAGCGGTCAACGCTGGATTTGGCGGCTCTAAATCCATTCAACGGAAGAAGCCATTCAAAGGAAATAGAGATGGTCCATCTAGTCTGGACAGAATACTCGATCGGCCCTGCCAGATTCACGACACCCTCGATAAGCCTGCCAATCATACCAACAGAAACTGTTGGGTCTTTAAACAGGACGGCAAGCTTAACGCCGAACATAAAGGGAAAGGGCCGCCCAGCAAGGACAACGACGAAGAGCCTCGCCCATCGAACACAGGGGACAGAAGAAATTTCCCCCCGAGGTAAAAACAGTGAATATGATATATGTCCCACATATCCCTAAGCGGGAGCGCAAGCACGCGTTAAGGGACGTCTACGCCGTTGAGCCGGTCCCCCCAAAATTCAACCCATGGTCCGCTTGTCCAATTACCTTCGATCGTAAGGACCACCCAACCAGTATCCTTCATGGAAGTTCGGCAGATCCGGTCCTCAATCCAATCATCGATGGATTCCACCTTACGCGAGTCCTCATGGACAGCGGCAGCAATCTCAACCTGCTCTATCAGGACACTGTCCGCAAAATGGGTTGTCGGTGTCAAAACCGGTGGATCTCGGGTAGGGGGTCCCGAATTGTGCGTCTAGGCAGATGGTAACAGGAGACAAGGGACACGAAGTTTTACCCAGGTTCGGGCCCTCTTGATGGAGGTAAAACCCTACGTCCTGCTTGATTAATATTGATGATATGGGTAGTACAAGAGTAGATCTACCACGAGATCAAGGAGGCTAAACCCTAGAAGCTAGCCTATGGTATGATTGTTGTATGTTGTCCTACGGACTAAAGCCCTCCGGTTTATATTGACATCGGAGAGGGTTAGGGTTACACAAAGTCGGTTACAATGGTAGGAGATCTAAATATCCGCATCGCCAAGCTTGCCTTCCACGCCAAGGAAAGTCCCTTCCGGACACAGGACGAAGTCTTCAGTCTTGTATCTTCATAGTCCAGGAGTCCGACTGAAGGTATAGTCCGGCCATCCGGACACCCCCTAATGCAGGACTCCCTCAGTAGCCCCTGAACCAGGCTTCAATGACGACGAGTCCGGCGCGTAGATTGTCTTCGACATTGCAAGGCGGGTTCCTCCTCCAAGTACTTCATAGAAGATTTTGAACACAAAAGATAGTGTCCGACCCTGCAAAATAAGTTTCCACATATTGCCATAGAGAGAATAATATTTACACAAATCTAATCTGCTGACGTATTCCGTGGCGTGACATCACACCACGGCCAAGTCTTTATTCGAATCGTTTTTACTCCCCCACCTCAGCGTGTTTCGTGAGGCGGTTTCCTTGGCACGTCTTGTCAAAGCAGAGATCGTGTCCCCTTATTTACGGGATTCTCATCAATAGGGACGTGGGTAACCCAACCGCGCCATTTATCACGGCGCTTGGGAGATAAGCGAGTTTTACCAGGCTGGTGGGGACGCTTAGCCGCATCCGCCCATATAAAGGGATAAGGATCCACCTTTTTACCTATGCCTTCTTCCTCCTTTGCCTATCCATCTTCCGCGCACTCGAGCTCCAGCGCCCAAGCCCGCACTTCCCACCTCAACCTTCTCCAGCCATGTCCGGAGCAGGAGGCAAGTGGATGGTCATCTAACGACATCGCGCACCGGCTTCCTGAAGAGGGGCAGCTCCTCCCCACCCCAAGGCCCCATGAGAGGGTAGTATTTCTTCCCCATTTCCTCCGCGGACTGGGCTTTCCTCTCCACCCGTTCGTCCGTGGGCTCATGTTCTACTATGTCCTAGATTTCCATGATCTGACCCCAAACTTCGTCCTCAACATCTCGGCGTTTATCGTCGTGTGCGAGGCTTTCCTCTGCGTCCGCCCCCATTTCGGCCTATGGGTCAAGACTTTCAACGTCAAGCCTAAGGTGGTGCGCGGCAACCAGGCGGACTGCGGAGGTGCCATGGCGGGCAAGATAGCCAACGTCCTATGGCTCGAGGGCTCCTTTGTGGAGACCTTGAAGGGGTGGCAATCGGGGTGGTTTTACATCATCGAGCCGTGTGACCCTGAGTGGGTCGCAGCCCCCGAGTTCCGGTCCGGACCCCCTACGCGGCTCACGTCTTGGAAAGAGACGGGCCTATCGTGGGGCAATAAAGGAGAGGTAACCAGACTACAAAAATGCATCCAAACCTTGGTGAACAAGCAGCTCAAGCTTGTCAACGTAGTCCAGGTTATGCTCATCCGCCGGATCCTCCCGTGTCAACAATGGGGCTTCAATTTGTGGGAGTTCGACCCGGCGCAGCACCCAACCCTGAGCAGGCTCTTCGACACAACGTACGAAGACGCCTGGAAGGTGCTATTCAAAGGCGCCGAGGCTCCCGCATCCGCTTCCGAGGACCGCGGATTCAGCACGCAGCTTCCTGCTAGTGCGGTAAGCTATTTTTACCTTTTACAGGATGTTGGTTTTCCATAGTTTGACTCTATGCAGGATCTAAACTCCCTTTCCTTTGACAAGATTGGCTGGCGAAGTCCGGACAGATCGACTGTCCAGCCCCTTTGCCCGAAGACCCAGCTGATGCTCGCTTAACGAAGCTGCTGGCTCCGGCACCTTACGTGGCGCCGGAGAAGAAGGCCAAAAAGAAGGCCACGGGGACTCGAAAGAGTTCCCGGCGCCTGTAGGTGTCGGATTCATCATCCGACGAATCCGAGACGCGATCCTCCCGTGAAAACGAGGAGGAGGAAGAAGAAACCTCTCCCCCTCCAGCGGAGGGAGGAAAGAAAAGGAAGGTCGCCCCGACCGGGGAGGCCGAAGGGTCCAAGAAGGGGAAAACCCTTCCTCCGGACTACCCCGCCGACACCGACAACGACGAAGAGGAGTGGCCGCGCAGGGCCAAGCGTCCGGCGGAATCGTAAGCATCCGAGCACCCGAGTAATTCATAGCATTCCTTTATTGCACAACTTTTCCTTATGTCGAATATATCTATGCAGTCCGCCCAAAGCCGGGCTCGACGAGTCATTGAGCGGCTCCCTGGATTCGTCGGACGTGAACTCCCTTCCGACGGCTACCTCCCCCCGCCCTACGGACGACGCTGAAGTGTTGTCTCGACAGGTTCCAAGCCAGGAGGAGGTGGTCCTGGGGGCGTCACAAGGCGACCTCTCGGACTCCAGGAGTAAAGGGGATAAAACCCCCCAGGGCTCCAAGTCCGGCTTTGAGCCAGACACCGCGCTGAAATCGTCAACGGTTCCGGAGCGCGGTAGGAGAACTCCTTCCAAGAGGAGCAAGCCTACTGAGCCGGCGGCCCCCGTCCAACCGGAGGCGCCGGACAATCTCCTGGAGGTGCTTAACGGAGCCTCCATCGACGAGGAGCACCGCACTATTATGAGTGCGGTGATCCAGAAGGTTCAGTCCGCCAAGAGCGGACTGACTGAAGCTTGTGCCAGCCTTCTAACTGGCTTCGAGGTAAGTGAAGAATATATAAACAATATTACCGCATAGACAGTAGCCCCTGATGCTCTTTTTGGCGTTCGGAAAGAAAAGCCGAATAGAGGATATAATATTCGCAGGAGTCTAACAGAAAAAGAGTCACATGCGTATGCAGGCTTCGCTGCTGGCGACCGC
Organism: Aegilops umbellulata; assembly: GCA_032464435.1. Classification (NCBI taxonomy): domain Eukaryota; kingdom Viridiplantae; phylum Streptophyta; class Magnoliopsida; order Poales; family Poaceae; genus Aegilops; species Aegilops umbellulata. Next base: position 374,095,091 of record CP136056.1, read on the forward strand.
TGCACTGACTGCGGAGGTGGGCACACTGAAGCAGGGCCTTGAGCGGATCGAGCAAGAGCTTGGCCTTGCCAAACGGCAGCTCGAGGAGAAAGAAGGTAGGAGATACCTTATAGAAAAAATAAAATATAAAAGTGCAATTGCAAAAATATGACAGGATTAACATGGTTATTGTAGGGGCCACAACTGAGGTGGCGAACCTCAAGCAAGCGCTGGCCGAGGCCGAGAAGAAAGCGGCCGCGGAGCGCGCCGAGCGGGAAAAATATGAGGCGCAAGTTGGCGAGGTACGGCAAGAGCTCCAGGTTCTCATGAAAAAACATGAGAGTTTGGAGCTTGACTCAAAGACGCGAGCGTCCGAGCTCGCAACGGCTATTGAAAATGCCAAATCTGCCAAGGCCGAATCCCAGAAGGCCCTCTAGGAGTTGGATGCGGTGAAAAAGATAGCGGCGGGTAAGGCATTCTTTATGCAAAGCAAACATGTAAAAGTGAGCTTCTTGTTACTTACCCGAATCCGGAGCTCTCCAGGAGCATTCGCAGAACTTCCCCGTAGCGTGTACGATGTCGCCGCATTCTACCGAGCCGAGGAGGGCAGCTTGACGGAGAAGGTGTTCTGGTCTCAGTATGCCGAGGCCGGACACCCAGTGCCCCTGAGCGACCAGCTGAAGCAGCTGGTCGAGCTCCACAAGGCGGCCGAACAGGCCATGAAGGGCCTCATAGTTCGGCTGTGGCCTGGAGAGGCTCTGCCTGGGAGCTACTTCGGGCTGGTGCGGCGGCTGGTGGAGGCCTGTCCAAGGCTCGAGGTCATCAAGCGCTCCGTTTGCATTGAATGTGCCCATAGGTCCCTTGCCCGCGCTAAGGTGCACTGGGGCAAGCTGGACGATGAGAAGCTTGTGAAGGACGGGCCACCGCCGGGGAAAGAGCATCGCAAACCCGAGAACTATTATACGGACGTTCTAAAGGGTGCCCGCCTTATGGCGGATGAATGTACCAAGGATGTAATTTTTGAGTAAACTCGCTCGTATTGTCATGTGCGCTGAAAACTTGTTCATATGCGCTAAGCAATGCTTTTTGAATTTAAAATATTACTTTCTGTGCGGCCGTTTATCAAAAATTGAGAGATGGCCAGTCGTCGGCTTCTGCCCCCATGCCACTAGTGCTAGGGTGTTCGGGATAAACCTGAGCGCTCTTTTTCCCATGTTTGGGTCCTTCGAGGGAGGCACTCAGCACAACGAACAAGGCAATCGGACTATAATGCTTGAACACTCTCACTTAGCCATAGAACTCTATAATTTTAAATTTCGGCGAAGCCCCTAGTATTCGGAAGGCCGAGTTCGGGGCGCTATCCACGCCTTGGTCGAACAAAGCCGACTCCTCGCTCTAAGCGGCATAAGTCTTTAGGGACCCGAAAAACCTCTCGAACAGCGACCGGTCTCTCGCTTCATCATGACAGTCAGTTTTAGCTTTCTCTACTGAGGTGCTCAGCCCAGCTCAACTGGGGCACAATCGCAGTAGTTCTCCTAGTGCTACCTTAGCCGATATAGCGGAACGTAAGGTACCAAAACATAGGAGCCAGGCAAACCCAACTATTGACCCAAGACATGATTCGGAGCTGATGCATATAATGCTATAAGTTCGGGGTGCCGCACTTGTGAAAGTGTTCGAACTTTTCGCGCCATATTGAGGGGTACTCAAGCCCCTGGCGCATTGGCCGTACCATAGTGTACGGATGCAACATGTCATTAATGAACATATATTCATAAAAAGAGTAATGCAAAAATAGATAAAAGCTATGCATTGTTTATTAAAAATGCTGCGATCAAAGCAGAACGATACAAATAGCGCGATAAGCAAAAAGTTGGACTATTTGACATGTCCGGTCCAGGGGCAGGCCGCGGAATTGTATGCAAAACAGGTATACTGCTCGTGATAGAGACCACCTGGGAGTTCCATAATGCGGCATGGCTTGTCTGCTTCCCTGGTTCTTGCATCGTTTGTGCGGCAGTTGAATTGCCGAACAGGTCGTCCGAAGTATGGAGTCCTGAAAGTAAGAGAAAATAAAGAAATCGGCAGCCCCTAGTGCGGTTTAAGCCGTGTTTCGGGCGTGCCGCGATAGTGCCCCTCCCCCTGTGCCCATGGTATTTCAAGAGAGTAGTTATGCATGCGAAGCACTAGTTTTGCTATATCGCGAGGGCTAGGGTTGGGGCCGCATTGCTACGCCTGCTCAGAACGTGCCAGGCGGTCTTGTTGTAGGTTACTCTGGGCGCGTTTGGCAGTGTCCGGACGTTTAACGGCCGGACTGGAGAGCTGCCTTGAGAGGCTGCTTTGTACTTTCGCTGCGAGGGCCGCCGTGTGCTCCTCCGTTCGGAGGGAGCGTTCGGTGTTTCCATTGACCGTGATTACTCCTCAAGGGTCTGGCATCTTGAGCTTAAGGTATGCGTAGTGCGGCACCGCATTGAATTTTGCGAATGCGCTCCGCCCGAGCAGTGCGTGATAGCCACTGCGGAACGGGACTATGTCGAAGATTAACTCCTCGCTTCAAAAATTATCCGGAGATCCGAAGACCACTTCAAGTGTGACTGAGCCTGTACAGTTGGCCTCTACACCTGGTATGACGCCTTTAAAGGTCGTTTTGGTGGGCTTAATCCTCGAGGAATCTATGCCCATTTTCCGCACTGTATCCTGGTAAAGCAGGTTCAGGCTGCTGCCGCCGTCCATAAGGACTCTTGTGAGGTGAAAACCGTCGATAATTGGGTCTAGAACCAATGCGGCGAACCCGCCATGACGGATGCTAGTGGGGTGGTCCCTTCGATCAAAAGTGATCGGGCAGGAGGACCATGGGTTGAACTTTGGGGCGACTGGCTCCATCGCGTATACGTCCCGTAACGCACGCTTCCGCTCCCTCTTGGGGATGTGGGTTGCGTATATCATGTTCACCTTCCGCACTTGTGGGGGAAAACCCTTCTGTCCACTGTTGTTCGGCGGCCTGGGCTCCTCCTCATCGTTGCTACGCAGCCCCTTGTCTCTGTTTTCGGTGTTTAACTTGCCTGTCTGCTTGAACACCCAACAATCCCTGTTGGTGTGATTGGCTGGCTTTTCGGGGGTGCCATGTATCTGGCACAAGCGGTCGAGTATTCCGTCCAAACTGGACGGGCCCTGAATATTTCTTTTGAATGGCTTTTTCCGCTGACCGGATTTGTAGCCTCTGAATCCGGCATTAAATGCCGTATCCTCATTGCTGTCGCTGTTAACACGGCGCTTTTGCTTGTTCTGACGCGACCTGCCACTTTTGTCCTTGGTGTCCGCATTACCAAGGTTCTTGGTCAAGTTGTTGCTATGAGCTAGCCAGCTATCTTCTCCCGCGCAAAAGCGGGTCATGAGTGTTGTGAGGGCTGCCATAGATTTCGGCTTTTCCTGTCCAAGGTGCCGAGCAAGCCACTCGTCGCGGATATTATGCTTGAAGGCTGCTAGGGCCTCTGCGTCTGGACAGTCGACTATTTGATTTTTCTTTATTAGGAACCGTGTCCAGAATTGCCTGGCCGATTCCTCTGGCTGCTAAATTATGTGGCTTAGGTCATCGGCGTCTGGTGGTCGCACATAAGTGCCCTGGAAGTTGTCAAGAAATGCGGCTTCCAGGTCCTCCCAAGAGCCGATTGATTCTGCCGGCAAGCTGTTAAGCCAATGCCGGGGTGGTCCCTTAAGTTTGAGTGGGAGGTATTTGATGGCATGTAGATCATCGCCGCGGGCCATGTGGATATGAAAGAGATAATCCTCGATCCATACCGCGGGATCTATTGTGCCATCATATGATTCGATGTTCATGGGTTTGAAACCCTCAGGGATTTTATGATCCATTACTTCATCTGTGAAGCATAGTGGGTGTGCGGCGCCTCTGTATTGGGCTATATCACGACGCAGCTCAAACGAGCTTTGTCTATTGTGTTCGGCCCGGCCGGATTTATTATATCCGAAGTGACGATCACCGTCACGTACCGTGGGGCGCCCGCGCGATCCGTAGATCGATCTTGTTTGCCTTGCCTTGTCCTCCAGTATGTCTCGCAGGTCTGGCGCATTTTCCCGTGCCTTAGTATGTTTTGAGCGGCGCCGGGGCGCGGCTTGAGTGGAGGGCCGAGAGGCCTCTCTGTCACGGCCACGAGGTGGCCGGTCGGCCATGTCATGCGCTGGTGATGTAGGTTTACGTGCTTCCTCCTCTAATCGGGGTAGCAGCCTGCGCTTTGGGTATCTCTTGGAAGGGCGTTCGAGTTCATATTCCTCGGCCGCGAGGACATCAGTCCATCTGTCGGCTAGCAAATCTTGATCAGCTCTAAGCTGTTGCTGCTTTTTCTTGAGGCTTCTTGTCGTGGCCATAAGCCTGTGTTTAAAACGCTCTTGTTCGACGGGATCCTCTGGCACGACGAATTCGTTGTCGTCGAGGCTTGCCTCGTCTTCGGAGGGAGGCATATAATTATCATCCTCAACCTCTCTGTCTGCCGCTCTCTCATGAGGGCTGGCTTCTCCATCCTCCTGTGTTGAATCTTGCTGGAGGGGGTGTTCTTCGGCGCTATCCGGAGTATTATTATCTCCCGTGCCGGAATCACCGTTTTTGCTTTGGCGGGATTTAGAGCGGCGCCGCTGACGCCGGCGTTTAGGTTGCTTCTTGGAGGGGTCATCCCCCGCCGTTCCATCGCCATCTCCTTCTTTTGGGGTATCCACCATGTATATGTCATACGACGAGGTGGCTTTCCAGTGCCCTATAGGTGCTGGTTCTTGATCGTGTCCTGCATCGGCATCCATACCGTCGATGTCTTCGGAGTCGAAGTCAAGCATGTCGGTTAAATCATCGACAGTGGCTACGAAGTGGGTGGTGGGTGGGCTTTGAATTTCTTCATCGTCCGTATCCCAACCTTGCTGACCGTAGTTCGGCCAGGGCTCTCCTGATAAAGAGAGAGACTTTAGTGACTTCAGAATGTCGCCGAAGGGCGAGTGCTGAAAGATGTCAGCGGCGGTGAACTCCATGATTGGCGCCCAATCGGATTCGATCGGCAGGGGCGCGGAGGGCTCGGAGTCCGGAGAGGAATCCGGCCCCTCGGAGTCACGGGTCTTGCGGAGTGCGGGGCTGGTGTTTGGCTCGATCGCCTTTGGGATCGCAGCCCCCGAGGCGGCATCCAACCACTCATCCTCGATCGGCGCAGTAGGCTCCGAATTAAGGGTCGGAACCGATGCGTGAGCGGCCCCCAGGGCACTATTTGGCTGCAGAGCTAGATCATGCCCATCGTGACAGTGCGGCGCGCTTGGCTGTGGCTCGAATCCGTCGAAGATCAAGTCCCCGCGGACGTCAGCCGTGTAGTTTAAACTTCCAAACCTGACCTGATGGCCAGGGGCGTAGCTTTTGATCTGCTCCGGATGACAAAGTGAATTGGCCCGCAGTGCGAAGCCGCCAAAGAGGAAGATCTGTCCGGGGAGAAAAGTCTCACCCTGGACTGCATCGTTATTGATGATCGGAGGAGCCATCGGGCCTAAAAGCGACGACACAGAGGAACTCTCAATGAAAGCACCAATGTCGGTGTCAAAACTAGCGGATCTCGGGTAAGGGGTTCCGAACTGTGCGTCTAGGCGGATGGTAACAGGAGACAAGGGACACGAAGTTTTACCCAGGTTCGGGCCCTCTCGATAGAGGTAAAACCCTACGTCCTGCTTGATTAATATTGATGATATGGGTAGTACAAGAGTAGATCAACCACGAGATCAAGGAGGCTAAACCCTAGAAGCTAGCCTATGGTATGATTGTTGTATGTTGTCCTACGGACTAAAGCCCTCCGGTTTATATAGACACCGGAGAGGGTTAGGGTTATACAAAGTCGGTTACAATGGTAGGAGATCTAAATATCCGCATCGCCAAGCTTGCCTTCCACGCCAAGGAAAGTCCCTTCTGGACACGGGACGAAGTCTTCAATCTTGTATATTCATAGTCCAGGAGTCCGGCTGAAGGTATAGTCTGGCCATCCGGACACCCCCTAATCCAGGACTCCCTCATGGGCATTGATCCGTCAAGAATCAAGCCCACTAAAACTACCTTTAAAGGAGTAATACCTGGTGTAGAGGCCTGCTGCACGGGCTCGATAACATTGGCAGTCGTCTTCGGTTCGCCAGACAACTTCCAAAGCAAAGACTTGATCTTCGATATCGTCCCCTTCCGTAGTGGCTATCATGCACTGCTTGGACGGACCACTTTCGCCCGTTTTAGTGCGGTCCCGCACTACGCTTATCTAAAGCTCAAGATGCCCGGACCACGTAGCATTATAACAGTTAATGGAAACACAGAACGCTCCCTCCGTACTGAGGAGCACACCGTGGCCCTCGCGGCCGAAGTACAGAGCAGCCCTACCAATCCGCACACCTCATCAGCCTTCAAGCCGCTGGACTTTGTTAAACAAGTCCGGTCAGTTCTGCATACTTACAGATCGGTAATTCTAGAGCTAGACTAGCAGCTCCACCTCCGTCGATCACCACACACATCTGCGATATTTGTACCGCGTGTGCATAATTATGCACTTAGAATACCTTGGGCATCAGCAGAGGCACAATGCGGAGAGGTCAATAGTATGATTAAACCCTACATGACCCTCCCCATTTTTCTCGATTATTTTTTCTTTTTTCCCATAGGCGCATTAAAATCTATCTATCCTACGGACCTATAAGGACTCTCTTCGAGCCCGGTTTCATACATATAGCTGAAGGCCATTCCTCTCAAGGAATATCTCTCCAAGGCAAAAGCGGCGCAGACGTGCGAGTGGATGTCCAAAGGATTTTGTACAACAAACTTTATTTGTGGACTTGTATAGAGCTTTCCCCCTTATTATTAGACCCCCGGCATGTAAAATGGCCTTGATGATTATGGTGCCCTCTGTAAGATCACGTTTTGACATGTCAATCAGATTCTAGTGAAGACAATTTTTTTGGTATCAACTTCATTTATAAGCTGTATTCCGTCTCCTTAGATGTTTCAGTCACATGTCTCGGCACAAAATTGCCAGGGGCTCTATGTGGCCACACATGTGCTGCTAAACAAAAGCGCGAATAGCCTTGTAGAACACTTCGGCGTCCTGAACTTGGCATTATATGCATCGGCTTCGAATCATGTCTTTGGTCAATAGTTGGGTTGCCCGGCTCCTGTGTTTGCTACCTTACATTCCGTTTGTTCGGCTAGGGTAGTAAAGTGAGAACTACTGCGTTTGTGCTTCTGGTTCGTCCGGTTAAGCACCTCAGTAGAGAAAGCCGAAAACTGACTGTCGTGATGCAGCTAGAGCTGGCCAGCCGTCCGGCGACTTATTAAATCCCTAGTGTTTTTTTTCATATTACACGAAGGACTGGTTTTTCAGGCCACGTACATAACACATCCGTATTCGGATAGCCACGTACATACCAGGGGTTATCTTGTAGCCCCATCATCAAACTCCTATGGCCAAGTGAGAGTGGTAAAGCCACATAGTCCGATTGCCTGGTTTGCCGCACTGACACCTCCTTCACGGACCAAGACGTTGGGTTAAAAGTGTGATCATGTGCTATTCCAAACACCCCCGTAGTATCTACGTGGGGACTGAAGCCGACGACTGGAAAACTCTCAGGAATATGAAAGTGGTCGCACAGGAGGAAAGAATTTTCAGACAACGGTGCAAATATATTACAAAGCCTTTAAAAACGGTCGGACAGTTCGGGTACATTCATTCGAACATAATGTCCTTTGAGCATTGAACCTCTATCAAGCTGGCACCCTCTAGGACGTCCTCTAAATAATGCTCTGGCATGCGGTGGTTCTTGCCTCCGGGAGGGCCCTCGACTGCCACATCGGCAGCCTTCATCTTTGCCCAGTGCATCTTGACGCGGGCGAAGGCCATCCGTGCACCTTCTATACACACGGACCGCTTGACTGCGTCAATTCAGGGCAGTGCATCGACGAGACGCCGCACCAGGCCGAAGTAGCTACTCGAAATGGGTTCGGTTGGCCATAGCCGAACCATGACATCCCTCATGGACACTCCGGACATCTTATGCAGCTCGGCCCATTGCGCCATTTGGTCGTTTAGCAGCACCGGACGCTCCTGCGCCGCGAACTATGACCAGAACAGCTTCTCCGTCACATGCTCCTCTTGAGCCCGGAAGAATTGCGTGGCGTCGGTGGCACTCTTCGGAAGATCCGCAAAAGTGTCTGCAGAACTCCATAGTCGATTAAGCAAGGCATATCTCTGACCGCCAAACTTAATCTGTAAGAGAAAGGGCTTACCAGCCGCTATCTGTCCAGCCTGTCGCATCTCCTCGCGAGTCGCCCTAGATTCGGACCACGCCCCTTTGGCCTCCTGAAGGGCCTTGGAGAGCTCGGTTGCCTTGGATTTATTCTCCTCCTCGAGGGACTTGCACTTGCGGGCGGCGTCCTTGAGCTCTGGCTCTACTATAGATACCCGCTCCTCAACCTGGCGTCGGGTGGCATGTTCAGCCTTCAAATCTACAGCCGCTTTATCAGTGGCTGCATTGTTCACTCTCGCCTGCTCCTTGGCCCGAGCAAGTTCACCCCTGAGGGTCTCGACCTCAGTAGCGCCATCTACAATTCCACACACAACAGAGTCTAAGTTTGAACTTCGCATTTGCACATTCATATAGGCACAAACAGGATGTTCACAGCATACCTTGTGCCTCGTCGAGCCGCTTGTTAATAAGGACAAATCCTCATCGGCCTGCTTCAGTTGCCGTTTTAGTCCGGAAACCTCCGCGGCCTGGGCAGTTGTCGCTAAAGGTGAAGCCTGTTTTCCAGCCAAATAAGTATGTTATTTCCTGCATATATATATAGATCCTCTGTTCGCCCTTCTTCATGGGCCGACCAGAGTCACAGGGGCTACTATCTATATACAGGCATATTTTCCATATGGAAAGTGGCTAAAGACATTACATCGCATACCTCGAAGCATGTTAGTAGGCTCGTAAAGGCTTCATTCAGACCGCTTTTAGTAGACTGAATCTTCTCAGCCACCGTATCCATCAAGGTACGGTGCTCCTCCAAGATGGACGCACTTTGAAGTTCGTCCCTCAGCGTGTTCGGCGCCTTCGGATTCATGGAGGTCGCCGCAACAATAGGCGCTCCCCCCTCCCTTGAAGGGGGATGCTCACTCGACTCTGGATCTGTCTCCGGAGCGGTATTCGGCTGGGGGCTGAACAGTCCAGGGCCCCCACCCCCAGTCTTCACGGGGGTCACGCCCCCCGTGTCCTCAACGGTTGAGGTATTACCCTCCGGTGTCGTATTGATGGTCCCTTGCACCTCTCTACGATCCGGAGAAATCCTCTGGGATGACACCTCGATGTCATCCGCCCTAGGGGCGAGGAAACTTGCGAGGGCGTCTCGCTCTCCATCATCTCCGGCGGAAAATCCTCTAACGAGGAGGATTGATTAGGGAGATCGCGGGCCGGACTGAAACACATGATTTAATATTATTATCACAATTCGTAAAGGAGTGGACGTATGTAAAGCATCCTCAGATACTTCCGATTCAGCATGGGGCTTGGTCCGGGAGCGGGCCTTGGGGATATGCTCGGTGTCCGAATCTGAGTCATCTGAAAGGGATAACTTTCCCCTCTTAGACGCCCTCGCCTCCGGGTCTGCGGAGGCCGCCCTCTTTTTCCCTTTGAGAGGAGGGTTATCTTCTTTCTCCTCCTCCTAGTCCTCGTTTTCGTCTCCCTCATGAGATGAGGGAACCTCGGTCCCTCCGGACATAGCGTCTGAGGTACCTTCGTGGTGGAGGCCACTTTCGGCCTCCTTGTTCTTCTTCTTCTTGTCCTTCTTTACCGGCACCTGGTATGGCGCCGGGACCAGCATCCTCATTAGGAGAGGATCGGCTGAGCCTTCGGGAAGGGGGGTCAGACACCTGATCTGCTCCACCTTCTTTGCCCATACCTATTTAAAGGGTGGAATTGTTAGTGTGTCCCCTTGGATTAACAAACCAAGCTATAGGCGGAAGCTTAGCCCTTACCGGGCGGGGGGCGGATGGTTGCAGTCAAGGCCAATGTCTTCGGACGTCTCCGGCCACGACTTTTGAGATTTAAAGAGCAATTTGCAGATCTGTTTGTGCGTCGTGCTGAAGAATTGTTGCAGAGCTCGCGGTCCTTCCAGATTAAACTCCCACAAACGGAGAGGCCGTCGCTGGTAGGGAAGGGTTCGGCGGATGAGCATCACCTGAATCACATCAGTGATGCGCATGTTCTTCTCTATGATACTTTTGATGCGCTTTTGCAACATTAGCACCTTATCAGCCGATCCCTAGTCTGGACCCTTGTTGGTCCATGACGCGAGTCGTAGAGGGGGTCCGGATCTGAATGCAGGAGTGGCCGCCCACTTGGTACCGCGGGGTTCGGTGATATAGACCCACTCCTTCTGCCATGACTTGACGGTATCCACAAAGGCCCCTTTAGGCCAGATAGCGTGAGGAAGCTTGCTCACCATGCCCCCGCTGCAATCCGCGTGCTCCCCACCGACCACCTTCGGCTTCACGTTGAAAACCTTAAGCCATAGGCCGAAGTGTGGGGGGTGCGGAGAAATGCCTCGCACATGACGATGAACACCGAGATATGGAGGAACGAGTTCGGGGCTAGATCGTGGAAATCTAGCCCATAGTAGAACATGAGCCCGCGGACAAAGCGGTGAAGGGGAAATCCTAACCGGCGGAGGAAGTGGGGGATGAACACGACCCTCTCGCCAGGCTCTGGAGTAGGGATGACTTGCCCCTTTGCCGGGAGCCTGTGTGCGATTTCTGTGCTTAAGTACCTCGCCTCCCGGAGTCCCTGGATATCCTTCTTCGTCACGGAAGAGGCCACCCATTTGCCTTGAGAGTTGGATCCGGACATGGTCGGAGAATGTGGTGGCAATGGAGAAAGACTGAGACTTGGGCGTTGGAGCTCAAAGATGGGAGGGCTAAGGAAGGAGAAGTCCTCATCGATGAAAATCCCGCAATAAGGGGACACGATCTCTACCTCGACAAGACGTGTCGTTGGAAGTTGCGTCTCGAAACGCGAAACGGGAGGTCGGAAAACGATTCAAAATAATGAAGTGGCCAGATGTAATGTCTCGCTGGAAAGCTGTCAGAAGACATAACTTGTTTTTGTTTTAAGTATTTTTCCCTCGCGGTTTAGGGGTGTAACTATTGTACAGAGCCGGATATAGTTCTTTTGATCAAGCTACTTTGAAGTGTTCGGAGGAGGAACCCGCCTTGCAATGCCGAAGACAATCTACGTGCCGGACACATCGTCATTGAAGCCTGGTTCAGGGGCTACTGAGGGAGTCCTGGATTATGGGGTCCTCGGGCGTCCGGGCTATGTGACATGGGCTGGACTGGTGGGCTGTGAAGATACAAAGTAGAAGGCTTCCCCCTGAGTCCAAATGGGACTCTCCTTGGCATGGAAGGCAAGCTTGGCGTTCGGATATGAAGATTCCTTTCTCTGTAAACTGACTCTGTACAACCCTAGCCCCCTCTGGTGCCTATATAAACCAGAGGGTTTAGTCCGTGTAGGTGATCATAATCATACAGGCTAGACATCTAGGGTTTAGCCATTACGATCTCGAGGTAGATCAGCTCTTGTAACTCATATACTCATCAAAGTCAATCAAGCAAGAAGTAGGGTATTACCTCCATTAAGAGGGCCCAAACCTGGGTAAACATCGTGTCCCCTGTCTCATGTTACCTTCGATCCTTAGACGCACAGTTCGGGACCCCCTACCCGAGATCCACCGGTTTTGATAGTGACAATCACCATATTATCTTTTACAGGAGTATAAACAATATCTACGGGTGGATCTTCCATCTACCCCGCAGACACCTTACTTCTGGCTAGTTTGGCTAAATCATGGGCAGCGTAATTAGACTCTACAGGAGCATGCTAAAAAATAATATGCGGGAAATCACAGGCAAGATGATATATATCATCAAAAACTACCGCCGATAGACCGAAAGAGTGACCTCCATTGCTCATTGTCTCTATCCCCTCGATGTTGTCAGAATTCCCTTCTATGCAGTACACCTGACTGTAGTTGCCAAACTGAGACTAAACTGTAAGGACAAAGCCTCAGCCATAAGCGCATCTCCACACCAATTGATTTCTCATTTCTCGCCGTGACGAATTTGTCATTCGAGTCTCTGATGACAACGCCATACGAGCCCTTTAGTAAGTCTAGGTCAAAAGCACCATCCATGTTTAGCTTCACATAGTTGCTCCTTTGGTATTTCCCAGCCTTGTCGCTTGATTATCGCCTTTGCATCACTCGGCATAGTATAGTTAGCAATCAAAGCTCTGACTGCCATTGCTATGAACTTAGGTTCCTAGAACTTTTCATTGTGCACTAACTTTCTCCTCTCTCACCATAAATACCAGGAACCAATAGCAATTGCTTCCATGAGGATATGCATGTTGGTTGTTCCGGTTAGTGAGGATATGCGGTGCCAGATTATAATTTTCTTCTGCTTTGCAGGGTTCGGATTATAATCTTTATCCTAGGGAAGTCTTTGCAGGGAATCCAAAATTGGTGATGTTGTCCACTTTTGGGCGACGATTTAAACAAGCCTACTAGACAGAATAAAGCAAAAGGTCAATAAGGGCATCTCCAACGACAACCCGCAAATTTCCTCCCGCATCTGTCCGCGGACAACGGGCAGTCTGTGGACAGGGATGTAGGAGGCCGCATCCAACCGTAGCCGCATACATCTGGCCTTTTCCATTTTTAAGTTGCACGATCAAATAGCCGCATACATAGGGTACAGACGTTCAAATAGTTGCATACAACAGTAGTTCAAATGTTACATCCCAACATTGTTGTCCCCTTTAACTGCCCACTGATGCTCAAGCAGTTCTTCCTTTAGCTGCTCGTGAGATGGAAGATGCTGAATTTGTTGATGCATTTGAATAAACTCTTCAAATGTGGTCGAATTCTGGTTAGGAAGTTGGATTGCCAAGAGCCTCTCGGTGTCTGCCACAGTTGGTTCTCTCAGGTACTGAGGTCTGAACACCTCGACCACGGCAATTGCAAACTTGACCATGCCATCATCATATGTGCTCTCATACATACGTAGGTACTCATCCCACGAATTAGCGGTCGTGCCATATGCAAGCATCTAGAGTGCGGCCGTGCACTTCTGATAACCAGAGAACCCAATCGTTCCCACGGCGTCCTTTTCTGGATGAAGTAGTCATCATAGGACCATACGTCATGGTACAAACGATTGAAGACAATCTTGCACATCCGAAAACGCCGATGAAAATGGTCAGCGAAGAGTTCATCGGGGACAAATTAGTCGGCCATCAGTGTCAAATGGTCATGCGCCCTATTGCGGTTGAGCACTTGATGAGCCTTGATCGAGCCCTTGAAATTGACAACATGCTCCTCCACACACTCTGTGTCTTCAAGGACCGCCTGCATCATCGACGTCTCATCGGAGTACTCCTCGTCCGATGAGCCATTGGCCGACTCAACATACTGCTCGTATATGTACTCCAAACCGAAATCCATTGCTAGAAATAAGAAGGGAAAACTGTTTTTAGCTCCGGCGATTCATCGAACAGTTGTCGGGCATGGTGAGTATAGCAGTAGCGGATGGTACCTAGCGGGGCGGTCGGACGGCAGGGGTTGAACGACGACGGAGGGGAGCGGGGTGGAGCCCTGCTGGAATGTTGGAGATGAAGGAGAAGTAGAGTTCTGGCAGGCGTGTGGCGCGGCGTCCAGGGTGGTGGAGCGGCGGCGAAGGCAAGAGAGAAAGAATGGAGAAGAGAAAATGGGGAGGATGGAGGCGCGGGGTCCAAGAAGGGTTTTGGGTGGGCCGAGGGTGTCGAAGTGCTACGCGTGTGGTGTCTGGACTCCCGCAAAGCTTCCCACGCTTGTCTCCAGTTTGTGGGAGAAAACACATTCGGACCGCGCTGTGGACCGATACAGATCCGTGTTGGATGGCTTTGGCAGTTCGGACGAGCGCGGTCAGTTTGCCGGTCCGCCTTGGAGATGCCCTAACCACGCAGTGGCCTCTTTCTCTTTCTTTCTTTTTCTAGGGTTCGCTGATGTGTCGTTTATTTTACACAGTCCCTCGATTTCCATCCAACTTTTGGCTTTCTTTATGCTTTTGGAATCGATCCGAGTGTGGTTGCATGTTTAGTTTGGGGATTGACTAGAACTGTTTAAAGCTCTGCTACTACGTACTGATACTGAGATAAGATAATCTTCTTAGTAACTGCCCCCCGCCCCAGAGGTTCTCAGTTAGTTAAATTTAGAGTAAGCATGGCACTCACTAAGATTATCCCTGGAAACTTCAAATAACGTGTATGAAAATGAGATATTTTTACTGTCTATGTAAAAAATTGCTGAGTACTGCATATGATTTTTTTGTTAACCGTTTACACAATACGAAACTTTGGCCAATAATTCCTCGAGCAATTGAACAATGTGTAGATCATGTGACATAAATTCATACTGGTGTAGGTTAGCATCGATTAGTTTTTATCATTACTGAGGTTTCTTAAGTAGTACTCCCTCCGTTCCTTTATGTTAGGTGCATTTTTTTTTACAAATTTTCCACAACGTAAGGTGTATATATCAATAAAATAGCCTAAAATTATGGTCAAAACCAGCTTTGGAGACCACACCAGTTCAAATGGCACCACGTATAAAAATCACAGACTCGAAAAAAAACATAGGGATTAGTAAACTCTCAGTCTTAGGAGGTGGCCATGTGCGTAAGCGTAGACAGAAGCTTTGTGTGTATGTGTCTGTCTCGGCACCTACTGTTATCGTCATCCCAACGTTAAACCCCCTCCTGTTTTAGCCTAATGCTGTCAACGCTAATGTGCCTTGTTTAGTAAGCAACCAGCACCTTGTAAAAGGCACCTTCCATCCTTTCCAATCAATTGGTTACTCTGGGTTCCAAAACAATGCAAAACAAGAATCCATCTCATATGGTCGGTGGACGTTCCCTTCATCTCATCTCATATGGCGCTCATTCAACTCATGCACTTGAGACAAGCCATTGCCTCGGTGCAGCGAGATGCGCAGATGCCTGACAGCTTCCTCTGGCCATGCGGTGCGTCGATGACTTATTCGGCCAAATCAACTTACAATCGCCTCTGCGAGGGACTATCGATCTGCCCTTTCGCTGCAGCCGTTTGGAGAAGCCTCGCCCCTCTCAAGTGCAAGATTTTCGCATGGCTTGCCTCACAATATCGCCTTTGGACGGCAAGATCACACTTTGGCTTGCTTTACTTGCTCGCAGGAGGAAGACACAGTGAACCACATCCTGGCGCAATGCGGTTACGCGCACATCACTTGGGCAGGATGCTTCGACACGCTACATTTGCCATCCACTTGCCCAAGGGACACAAACTCTTTCCTGGATTGGTGGATGCAACACGCTCTGGTTTCGCGAAGGTGGACAAGCGCGGCTTTGACACCACGGCTTGATTACTTTAGAAGCAACGGAACGCTAGGGTGTTCAATAGAGCCGACCAACAGGTAGGCACGCAACGGCTTGACGTCAAGATCCTCGACGAGATGAGAGAATGGAAGATGGCAGCCCGAGGAGATGGTAGTCTACACCGATTTGTGAGAGAGTAACCTTGTGTTGTATTGTAGGAGTAGGAGTGGATGTTTGTCTCCGAGTGCTCCGCACTCGTTAGACCCCTTGTAAATTGTCTTGCATGGCGTATCTCTTTGTGTGCTCTCAAATAGAAAAAACCAATGCAAAACAAGAATCCATCTCCTCCTTTGTCCCGGAAAGAGGTACGCATTTGGTGCCCGTCCGTGCCCTTTTTCTAGTAGACAAGTACATGTAGCTTGTTCATATAAAAAAAAAGTACATGTAGCTTGTTGTGACGAGAAAAGTAGTAGGCTGGAAAAGCCAACTCCACGTGGCCCAGTTCTTTGCTAATCCAAAGCTATGCATTACTAAGAATTTTACACTTCTGGATAACATTTACTTAACTATTCATGCGTTGCATCTCGGGATATAAATATTTCAGTACATTAGCCGATTTACATGTCCATATTAATGTGATTGTATAAATTAATATTTATCAAATCATGTCCATGATTAGTTTCAAAAAATATCTCTGTTTTTAGAACTTTCAAAAAATTATCTTGTCCATGATTTACCTGCCTACATTAATTTTAAGAGGAGTCTGGCAGTCTGGCAGGCTTTCCCAAGTTGGGCCCGAAGGCGACATTGGCATGGGACAGGTTGTATCATGGCTAGGATTAGATTTTTAACTAGATAGAGGTCTGATTTTATTTGGTAATAACTTATTTGGAAAAAAATATTGGCTTATGAGAGAAAATATAATATTATTTGCTAAGTCAATAAAAGGTGAAACAATTAAGACGGTTTTGAAGGAAAACTGATGAAAATAAACAGAGATAGGAATGAATAAGTCAAAACAGAGAGAGGGGAAACGTACATAAGGTTGAATGAAACATTATGTCATTTGTGTGATTCGATAATAAGGAATTATGCGTAATTTGTATGAAATGTAAAGGATTGAAAAAAGTAGGTATTTTTCATAAAGTAGGTCTACTTTATGATAGAATTGATGTATTGTAACCGAAACATGTCGTTGCACGTGCACGCTTACTAGTATAGAGAGAAATACTAAGAGACTTACGATGTGGCTAGAACAACTCCTCCAACACTTTTCCCTCCAATATTTGAATTCCACTAGCATGACTTCTTGGCTTGAGTGATCAAAATACTATCATTCCCAGCATGATAATAAGGAATTACATCGCGTCTGCGATCGATAGACATTATCTCAGCATGTCAAGCACAACTGGAATCTCAAGAGAGTGTACTATAGTTTTCTTAGAAGTAGATAATGTTACTTAATTGGGAGGTGCATGTGTGATGTGCTCCTTAAAGAAGTTGCTTGAAGAAATTACTATCATTCCCACCCAGATGAGTTCAGTCTCTAGGACCTACACAATCATTACTAATTTTGTGTGTGAATAAATTCTTGTATTACCTCCAAAACCTTGAGTTTATAATCTAGTTCAAAAACGTGTAAAGCGTCACGGCCGAGGGGGGGGGGGGTTGGAGCTGATCCAAGTCTAACAATAGTGCGGTGTTGAGATTTTCCAAAGTTTGCCATAAAGTGACTAGAACTATTTCGGCATCAACGAATATGAGTAATACAAGAATTACGTTTCTTCATGCTTCTCTTGATTTTCTCGACCAAAAAAGCATACTTCAATCTGTTGCCATCTCCACTCTTAACCATCATGACTTCCTCAAGGCTATCACATTCAACATCGATAGGCAGGGTACTCCATTTATTTCCGCTTGTTACACTGTAACGCACATTTTCAAATGAGAGCGAAAATGTTCGAACCAATAGCAAATGAAGTTCTAGAAGTTATGCATCGGTCCCTTCGGGGATATCTGATAAAATTGGAACGATACAGAGAAGATTAGCATGGCCCCTGCGCAAGGATGACACGCACAAAAAAATAGAAGTTATGCATAGCTGGCGGATGGGGGTGCGGAGAATTGCAGCAAGCTGAAGTTGTTGTTGGTTTCTTGTTAGGCTAGTTGTTTACTACTGTGTGGTATTACATTTTTTTGCATGGTAATACGTGTCTGATTTATATTATAAGGATCATAATACAAACCACGTACATACCGACCTGATAAAACTGAATAGGTAGCAGAACGCTAGCCACCTCGTGATCATTATGAACTTAGCCTTTATGTGTCGTAGTTGTCTTGGGATACGAGTGTTAAATGAACTGCTTGCCATGAGGTCCAACATGTGGAAGGCTAGGACCTTCGGTTCATACATCGTATCGCTTTTTAAGCTTCTTCTTTCTTAATTGCAGTTTGTAAAAAGCAATGTGGTTTCAGTTAAATAAAATCGAAGAGGAAGATCTCTTTGTCAAAAAAATGTTCGAATGACAGAGTCAACACAAGAAACCTCTTGCAGAGGAACGGAGGTGTGTCCTCTGTAGTGACCAAGTGGAAAAGGCCTCTATGCATCTGTTTTGGGACTGCCCTTTTGCCATTAGCTGCTGGAATGAAATTATGCCTGCTAAGAAGAGAGGTATTTCAAGTTACGATGAGATCTACTTGGCTATATCTGTTTTACCCACTCATCTAGCACTTGACATCATGATCATGACAAGATTTTCAGAAGAGCTGCTACACATCCCCAATGCTGGAAATGCTACCTGAAGGAGGGCCTCTGTACTGCACTTATCAGGGCCAAAGATGGCAAAGCGAGCAAGACCAAGTGGATGATCCCTTGTGGATGTTATTTGCTTTCCTCTGTAAATGTTTTACATTAATGAAAATATAGCGTAGAACCATTGTTGTACGGTCCGTCGGTTCAAAGAAAAAACATACTACTAATGTATTCTACTCCCTCCGTTTCTAAATATTTGTCTTTCTAGAAATTTTAACAAGTGACTACATACGAAGCAAAATGAGTGAATATACACTCTAAAATATGTCTATATACATCTGTATGTGGTAGTCCATTTGAAATCTTAAAAAAATAAAATATTTAGGAACGGAGGAAGTATGTGTCATGTGTGACAAAACATATATAACCTTTTTTGTTTCTTGTTTTGGGAGAGAGGGGAGAAGAACTTAATTTGTTGAAGGACATTGAATGCCTCCAGTAGCATTATGAGTAATGCATGCGTGTGAACTGCAAAGGACGCGCACCAGATCACTACGCTCCGTACAGCGTATGACACCATTATTACGTGCTCGCAAAGGTGCCTTTTGTACATCAATCAGAAGAAGCCGTCCGTTCCATTCCGAAGCAGAAAACTAAGGACGGCATCCTTGCTGCCGAACTCAAAAAATCCACCGGTAAGCACTAATTAGTTCAGTTAGAGCACCGTTCCATTCCGAAGCAGAAAACTCAAGGACGGCATCCTTGCTGCCGAACTCAAAAAATCCACCGGTAAGCACTAATTAATTCAGTTAGAGCATCTACAAAAGCAGCCTCATGCATCCGGGCAGGCTGTATGGTCAGATTTTTTGACCCAAATGGACGCCTTAAATGAGTCTCAAACGCTCGAACTGACCAGCACCCCATATCCAGCCTAAATATAAGACGAATATGGGGTGGCCCGGGCAATGCCCGGACGCATTCGCCTGACAAACCCGGCCCACCACCGACCATATGGATGTCTCACAAAAAAACCCATCAGCCTCATCGATCCGATATCCTAGCTCACTCACTCTCCTTTCCCGCTCCGTCCTTTCCTCTCCCTCACCGATTCCGACGCAAGGTCGAACTCCGGAGTATGAGCTTGCCCTCCACATCGCCCTGGAGCGGTCCAAGGTGGACACCGGGGCAGCTTCGGATCTGCGGCCTCGCTGCAGCCGCCGCTGCTTCCCCGTCGGCGCATCCCGGACACCGGCGCTGACCCCTCCTGGCCCATGGGCAGCTCCGACATGCGGCCAGCGCAATCGACGCCTCCCGCACGCCGTCCCATCGCCCCGTCGGCTGCTGCTTCCCCACGCCGTCCCCTCGCCTCGCCAGCTGTTGGTCCCCCTCGTGGGTAGCGGTGGGTGCTTGTGTCCGCCCCGCCGGCCCGGACGCGCACGCCGGAGTCGGAGGCGCGCGCCCCCCGCCGCGAGAGGCAGCGGGCAAGGGAGACGGGGGCTGTGGAGAGCTCTGCCCGCCGCCGGCGTGAGTTACCAGCGGAGCCCGACGAGAACCAGTGGCTCCTCGCGTGGGTCTACCTCCGATCGCTTACGATAGCGGAGACGGACGCTCAGCGGCTCCGCTAGAAGAATGCCAAGGCTCTTCGGCTTGCCATCAAGCAGTCCGAGCGGGAGGCGTTGAAGAAGGCGAAGGAGGCGGCTCGGCTGGCCAAGCTCAGGCGCCGGCAGGACCGGGCCGTCCAACGCCTCAAGGGCCTCGTCATCATCGATTCCTCCTCCGACGAATCGGACAATCCTCCACCAGCCGACGATGTGTACAGGCGTACAGCTACGCGGAAAGGGCCGGCCCGGAAGTGGTTGATTTTAATTTCAAGTTTTAGGTGTATTTTATAGTTGTCCATCATTTGTGGGAACTTTGGTGGATCTTTTGGAGAACTGTTGTGTAATTTCTATGTCCGGAGCTGAACTTCGTAGTTTAATCGACTTTGCATGCTATAGTATGGATATACGGTTCGGATATGAAAGACATGGATATGGACGACGCGATTTCAGAAATGCTCGGTCACTGTCAGGGGTCGCGTCCGTGGGCATTTAAGGTCTGAATTTGCCAAGTCCAGTCGTAGATGCTCTTCCAGCACGTCCTAAATGAGAACGATACGTGACGAGAGTTGTCTGTTGTTCGTCCGTCGAACGCTTCTACTCGCTGTGGCTCCATTTGTCAGGCTAGCGCCCGCTACTTCCACTTGATCCCAAAAAGATCCATCTAACTATTACTTCGAAAAGGACATGGGGAGCATCCAGAAATCAGAATAGAAGCTCCTCTCCCGGCTCCTCAGCGATTAGGCGTTCCTAGCCGTTGGATCTGGCTGCTTGATGAGTTTTGGACCGTCCGATCAAGGTCTGGAGAAGTCTGGGCCGTCGGATCTGGAGCTGGCACTGCTCGAATGAATAGTAATGGCAGCAAAATGTAAATATCATGCCCCCATCGGGGTATTTTGGTCATTTCACTCTACGGGGGTATAAAAGGGCCGGCTCCAGTGGAGGCAACCTTAGACGGCTCCCCTCCCCCTGCCGCGCGCCTCCTCTCCCCCTCTCTCTCGTTCCCCTCCCTCCCGCGCGCCTCCTCTCCTCCCGCCTCGCCGCCGCCTCCTCTCCCCTCCCGCGCCCGCCTCCCTGCCCTGCCGCCGCCGCCGCTCGCCCGGGCACCCATCCCCGGCCTCACGCCGCGAGATGGGGGTCGCGCGTGACGAGGCCGGCCTAGCCGCCGCCTCCTCCTCGCACACGCGCCCCCGTCCCTCGTCCTCCCGCATCCCAGCCCCCGCTCACCCCCGACCTCTCCCTCCCTCGCACCTCGCCGGCCCGCCCACGTCGCCGCCGCCGATGCCCCTCGGATCCCACCGCGGTGGACCTTCTCCTCGTCTCCCTCGCACCACGCCGCCCGCAACCTCTCCCCTCCCGTCATTAGAAGGGAAGGGAAGAGAAGAGGGAGAGCGAGCAAGTCAGGCGGCGGCCATGGCGCTCGCAGATCCGCCGGCGCCATCGTCCCACCTCGGCCCCTGGATCCGCTGCTGAGGAGCCGCCTGCGTTCTTCTTCCTCCGTCTTCTCAACAAGTAAGCTGCAAATCTGCCCTCCCTGCCCTTGTTCTCTCCCGTCTCCATTGTTGGCAAGGACGTCAAATTAGGGTTTAGAATTTAGATAATACGGGGGATGAATCAAAGGGGAAAATGAACATTTGACCACCAGCTATCATGAAGATTTCATTTTCGATGGTTTGAGGCAAGATCCGCTCTTGCTCACCATGGATTTGGATGGGTAGAAATGAGATAATACGGGAGATGAATCAAAGGAGAAGACATACAATGTAGGGAAGAAGAAGTCGCTCGGTTTACTAACTACTACTGACTTTGATAATATGACATTTCCAGGTTTAAGGGGCATGGCATCTTGGCACCATTCACAGCTGCATGGCAGAGCACTGATGTGCATCCGTTGGTTATTGAGAGCTCTGAGGTTGGGACTCTCTAATTATAGCATTATATTGTTTACTTCTCCTGTAATGTAGCATTTGATATTGGAAATGGCAGCTAAGATGTTCATACTGTATGCTATGGTTGTGAACTAGGTATCTATGTTTTTCTTATACAATGTTAACCTACATATGCAGGGTTCTTATGTTTATGAAAATCAATGGCAATAAGTATCCAGATTCTCTAGCAGGATTGTGGTGTACATCTTTAGGTTGTTAAGTACAAGCTTTGGAGTGTGCTTTCTGTGATCATGTACAACATAATTGTTTTTTCTTTGGAATAATACCCTGCATCACCATTTTTTTGCATTTAAAAGTAATGTATAAAGTCTAATTTGTTATGTTTGAAGTGCGTCTCTTATTGACTATTGATTTGTAATCCCATGAATCATGTGTCTCTTAGTTGCTGGAAATATTGGTCATATCTATTTCAAGAAAGGTTGTGCGCCCAACATTTATAGGTCCCATTTTGTGGAATCAGCCAATATGCTTCCTGTTCCATTAAAGAAATTAATGGTTGGTATACACTATTAAAGGGTCGAACTGAACCTATACGCATCTGCCTGTTATTACATCATTTCTATATGCTTCTGCCTGTTATTGCAACGGATTTTAGTTATGACAATGTGAAAGACGATAGACAAAGAGATTACCTTGTGAACTTGTGCTCCTTCTGAACCTGCTCTCTCTAGCATCTCCCCGTACCACAATTCATATTTTTCTGCCTCAGTTTCATTCCTACAAATGATGAATGGTCTATTTGCCACATTGATGCCCCAGGTCGGGTGAGCCCATTTCTTTTTTAGATACATTCTCCAGTTTATTTGTACTATTTATATACCTATATTCACTGGATTATCATGTGAAATTGGTGTTTCAGTAATTTGAGATTTGTTATTTATATTTGACTGCTTCACTGTTCTCTGAAACTGCAGGTATCTCCCGAGTGAACTGGATTATTGTGATGATTTCATCGATCCAGACTTCTTTTTATCCTGAATGGCTTTCACCTTTGGGCAATTCAAGTGATGGAAGATATTGTTTCAATGATATTGAAGCTTTTTAGATACTATGGCAGTTAAGGTTCATTTGAAGTCGTGGACGGGTGCTTGATTTATGCACAAATGTGTAAGTGCCATGTGGTGGTTAATTAGAGGTATACATTAGTGCATACAAGTCCTTTATTCTTTGCTTCATGACCTGAACAAAGAGATACATTATATTAGCTTAATTGGAGTATTGTTGGTTAGTGCAGTATCTATACACTATTAATATTGTTATTTTTTTATTCTATGCATGTGAACACTGCTGAAAAGGGTGTCTTCGGAGAATGTATTTTTTCAATATTTCCAATGAAAAGGCTAGAAATAACAATTCATTTGTAATTTCAATATTCTGTGAGCCCTACTGTATATACTGTCAGGCTACACATGTATCTCTTATTATATCAAGCACATGTTATCAGTTTATGCATGGATTTGTCCAGCTTTGCTATCATATTTTTGTAGTGGATGTGTAGGTTTTACCATGGTACCCATTTTACCTTTTATGGTGTTTGACTGTTCCCGTTCGCCACCGGGCTTATCTGAAAGTGTACACATCTTGCTAGCTCCCCACTAGGTTTCTAGGGTCAAATCCATAGATGAAAATAGACGGTCACGATAGAAGGCATGGCACATCTGACAGCCGAAACTCCCCACAGATGTTTTGGTATATGCTCATCTACTAATTTCCGAATTGTTTCCTTTCTTAGTGTTCTCTAATGATGGAAGGGGGGTTATAATGATTTTCCTGTCAGGAGGAAAGTAAACTTCCAAAATTTGCTGGAGCGGGGGGTACACCCAAATGAGTTCTTGAAAGGATAGGATAGTGAGGTGTTGGAGCCTGTTCAATTCTTTAGTTATGACCCCTTCCAAGATCATAATCAAGAAGTTAAAAACAAGACAATGAGGTACTGGAGCCATCAACTCTGCGTTAGTGCTATCCTTTAAACTTCATTCAGACATTCATTTCTCAGCCAAGAGTCAGAGTTTCTCAGCAAGACCACACTGGCCCGCTATATCAATATTTTAGGATAAACCAAATAAGAAAAGTCTGCATTATCTTATCAGCCAATAGTGGCATATGCATACAACTAGATGTCGTTGTCATGACAGGCAAGAAATTTTTCCCATCACAGCAATTGGAGACCACACAGTAATGCCTTGCCAAACAGACTGGTACTTCCTTAGTTCTTTAAATAATTGGTATCCTTCCATAAAAAACACACCATGTCAGCATAAATACTTTTCGAAATGTTTAAACTAACATGGCACACTCCTTTAGTTTTTGGGTGGTTGTTCTGCCATACCATCTATATGTGTGTAACTGTGTATGTTCCTGATAGATTGTTTTGTTTTGTTGTGCAAATGTCCTAATATTTTCTGTATAACGAGATTTCTTCACACGCTTTTCCATTGTTTTGTGTTGGTTGTTTCCCCACATGGTGTTAGTTCCTGTACGACCAAATAATACAATGGAAGACAGAAAACACATATGCATGCACTTCACTGCTTTATCAACACCATGTGTGTCATTGTGTTGATTTATTCTATGTTTTACCTGGATAGACGTTTATTTGGTTGATTTCTCAGCCGCGGCGACAATGAGAGGAAATGTGTAGAGCAGGATTACCATCATTTCAAGATACTGTGAACGAGGAGAGGTGACTAACAGCGGCAATATGTTAATGATTCTTCCCCTAAAACTGAGCTGAACTGATATGATAATTTAAATATAGACAATTACTTCATATGTTCTGACTACGGGATAGGATTTTCAAAATCTAGGTGTACAGTTGTATGGTGATGTGTTTTTTGGCCTCACCATGCTCTTCTTGTTTTGCTTGTTGGTGTGCAGGCTGGCCAACGAGGGCTTTTTGTTTCTCATCTTATTTCTAGCAAAGGCCAAAAGTATCATTCTGTTTGACCCGGTCATCTCCGCCTCTGGTAGTGCTCTTGGATGTGCTATACATCACCTTCTCGTCTCCTTGGCCACTTCGGTGCCCGTGGAGTTCGTGCTCGTCGGCGGGACGGTGCAAGGCGCAACTCTGATGCAGCGGCGTGGATGTGTGGTGTAGGAGGCGGTTCCTCACTGGTTGGATGGCGTTCAGGCGCAACCCCGGCGCCCACTGAGTACTGCCTCGGCTACAACCTCCCTTGGTGAGCTCCATCATCCTCCTGTTCCTCTGCTTCGGCTATTATATGGAACATGGTCGTGGCTATGTTGATATAGTGCTTTGTCTGGTTGATGCTCTGTAGTTGTGGATCCATGCTTGAGCTCTCTCTGAGCTCAGGCACTCTCGGCCGTCGGATCTTTTCCTGATGCGATCTGGGCCGTTGGATCTCGCCCTCGGCTCACCTCGTCCGTCGGATCAAAACTGAGGCTATTGCAATGAACAGTGTGCGCCCCGGGCGCACCGAATGATGCATGGCTTTGTGATAGCCAGTTTGTGGTTGTTGGACTGTTTTATGCTGGATGGACTTTCTGTTTTGGCGAGTCCGCTAGAGTTGCTCTTAGCTTGCGCGGGCTATGATGATCGACTATGGCTGATATAAGCATGCTCTCGAGCAATTGAGGCACTTGTGGGTATTAAGTTGGACCCCTTCCCCCCCTCGTTTCTTTGGGCTGTTTTGATCATGTGCTTATTTTAGTGGCTCTGTCCTTGGATGGTCATTTCTCATGAGTGATAACCAGGGCAGTTTCACCCTTGTAAGAACATATTGATCTGGTGATGGAGACGCTAGGGGAAGGTTCATGATCGAGCAAAGGTGAATATGAGCCCATTCAAATGCAGTTATGGTCTCAAGCATAGTGTGCTATGTTTTTGCCGTTCTGTATTTGTATTTAGCGCCTCTTTGGGTTGTATATTTCCACAATAATAGCTTCAAATCTCTTTTGCTATTTGAAACTGCAGTTTTGTTAAGGGTCACACATACAGATGATGTGTTCACATGTTAGTTGAAAACTTAGTGAATTAAATATATATCTCAACTACTATTGATAATCATGGCTAAAGCAAAATTTCTTCTTTAAGTTTGCTTCCCATGTACATGTGTTACTGCTTGTGAATCTCTACAGTTCATGAGAACTTGCTGCAGCTCACAGTAGAGCTAGCACAAAAAATTGTTGCTGAGCTGGCATTGATCCTTGGGAAACAGAGGTATGCCCATTCTATTGTGTTCTGTATGTTCCGTTTGATGCATCTTGAATCTGCTTTTCCACATGTTCAGCTTCTAGCTCCAATACAACACCTTCATATTACCTGCCAATTCACAAGTGCATGTTCTGTATCAAATATAATTGTTCCTTGTGTCGAAACATAGATTATGCATTGTATAGGATTCCAGCTCTTTAACCCTTTCTGCATGCTCTTACATATATGTGCTTTCATTAAGAAGAAAAATCTACCATGCTAGCTTAGTTGATCCAGGGCTTAAGCTATATACGAAAATAGCACTTAGAGGAGTTCTGTCACAAGTACCTTGAGCCTTTTTATTTTTATATTCTGTTTTGCGCACTCATTTAATGCCACTTGGAATATGAAGTAGAAAATACCATAAAGAGCTTGATGACTTATAACATTACTTGGTATTTTATCATTCTTATTATTCCATCATAGGCTTATATATGTTATTTTCAGTCATACACCACATTGAACATCCAAATATTGTGTGGCAAACCCTGTCCTATGCTCAACCTGATATGCTGTTTTGTAGGTGATTGTGTGTGTTAGGAATACGGCCTTTTGTTTTGCAAGAAGAAACTTGATCGAAGCTTTGTGTGATCAAGTTTGATCGATGGTCTTTGTACCCTGCCAGGCATTGGTCCAAAAGTTGCAGCCTGCATTGCTTTGTTCTCTCTTGATAAGAATTAGGTTATTCCCGTTGACACACATGTCTGGAAGGTAAGCTATGTCTGGTTAACCATTGTTGTATTCTTGATGTAAAAACAACTTAATCAGGTGTGCTTTTCCACCACTATACTCTTTGTCAATTCTCAGAAATTAGGTTGATCTGATTGGTTTTAGTGATCGTAGTAGTTTTCTGTTGGCTAGCAGCATGTTCAAGGCTTCACCTAGATGAATATTACGAGTTTGGACCATGATAATAGCTACACATTTCCTAAAGTGATCATGTTTAAATTTCACGAGGTGTGGGTGCACCTATTCTAACTAAAACTTTCATCCTTTAAAATGCAATGGAACTTATAAAGTAGATAATCGCCACTGAAACTTATACACAATGAATGCTCTGTTTTAGAATGAGAACAAGTTTTGTGCTATCAAAAATACATTCGAACCTTGAGGATGCAGAGTCAAGAGAGACTCTCTGGATATGCTCTATATGATTTGAAAGTCCCTCAAGTTGCTTTGAAAATTGCACTTTCCACTTTCATGGAGAATATTGATGCAACCTCAAATTAAGTGGAATAATCATGTCCGCTTAAAAATGTGTTGAATTTTAAGATGTTCTGCTGAATTAGTTGCATCAGGTCATATGTTTTGATCTCTACACGGGTCTTTTTCAACTCAGGCTTGCACCGTCGCCGTTCCTCAGGGTTCAGAAAGAGGAGCGCCGACCATAGACGAACGAGGCTGGGGCTGTAAAAACAAAAACATCATTTCTTCCCTATGATTATGTGTCAAAGATGTTTTGTAGATTGCAAGTCTGATTTCTTTATCTTCAACACGGTTGATTTAGTTTCTCGCCTTTCTTAAAAATTTAAGTTGGAATCTATGTTTTTAAGGCGTCTATAAGGCGTCGCCTAGGCGTCGAGGCGCCCCCCCTAGCGCTTTGCAAATATGTCCGCTTTAGGAGCCTAGGCGTCAAGGCGCCCCCAGCGCCTTAAAGTGAAGCGTCGCCTCAAAAACATAGGTTGGAATGTTCCCGATCCAGCCTAAGCAGATCATTTATTTGTTATAATGCGATCATACCATTTCAGGTGTAGTTGCCTATTAGTTTTTTTAGTTTTCCTGTATCGGTTTCTCTGGTCCAGCCTATAAATTACTTAGTTTGATTACTGCATCTACAGTTTATTTATGCTTCTACTTTATTTCTGTATTTACATTCAAATTATTCCTGCGCCTATTTTATTTCTACTTCTACTATTTTTCTGCACCTGCATGATGATCAATGTTTTTACAGTTTCAACGCTTTATCTGCTCGTGGAGCTATGCCTCTCTTATATTGGGCTAAAGTTTGATTTGCTTGCAGGGGTATGTCAAGTGTAAGTGCAGACACATTGTTGATGTTGAATACTGGAGTAAGAATGATGATCAATGCTCTAATGAACCTGCATGATGTTGCATTACTATTAGGATATAGGGTTAGGCACATACTTTTTTTGACAATGGGTATTTAAGTGCGGTTTTCAGGTGTAGTTGCCTATTGTTTATTTAGTTTTCCTGTGTTGATTTCTCTTTTACTGTAAAGCAGAGGCTGACTTCTCGTGGCATCGCTAGATCTGGTGGCCAGCCGTTGTCGTTGCCTGTCCTCTTTGACGCGAGACCACATGGAGAAGGGGCTCGTGGCAGCGCCTAGATTGGTGGCCAGCCAGCCGGCATCATGGAGCTCGACATGTCTCAGGCCTGTACGCCACATAACTTACAGTCCAGGTCGTTGACATATTCGGGTTCTAGGTCACAGAAACAAAATTTACACTTGATTTATCTAGCTCAAAATATTTTGGCTCAGCAATTCCATGCATTAGATATCTTTTTGTGAATTCTACAATTTGTAGCTTCGACCTAAATTTGACATTCGTTTTAGTCGACTTACCCTCCTGGATGTTTTCAAACTGATATTATTTTCTAAGTTCAAGTTTGCACTTGGATCTATCAGAATTATAATATGCAGAACATGTTTTGGAGAAGTGCATGTTTTGAAGCTTCAGTGCTTTAACCATTTGTTTTTATGAGATGTCAGTTTAAAATTATTTATTATAGGAAAGCAGAAAGAAACTGAAGTAACTTTTCAGTGATCATAATTTAATAGCATATCCTAAACCTGAATTACTACCGATTTAGCATTACGTGCTTGACCAAAACATTATGACCGGCACCCTCGCGTCGAGGCGCGATTCCGATCTAGTGGGTGTTATGATGGCAAGTAGTACGGGGCTTGGGGACCCCAAAGTGATGTGGCCGGATGAGACTTTGGGGACACAGGATGAATAATTCACGGAGACACCAGGAAATAATACCGCCATTTCAGCCCACAGACACAACTGCTCAAGTAAGTTAGAGTACTCCAAAGTTGGACTTCGACCATATTTTTAGAGTACTTTGCCGGGCGCGCACATGCCCCAAGCGCCCCGAGCCACGGTCATCGTCATTGAACCATTGAATCAATCTGAAGAGCCTAACACCAAATCGCAGTGTCATGCGCACATGTCAAGAAACACTAATCTCGTTGCCTGAAAAAGATGATAGAAATCTAACTAGAGCTCCGACATCTACCATCTGATGGACGAATTTAAGGAGGATCAAAGACTGAAAGGCCACTCAACCTAAACTACTAGTCAAAGCTGAAGCACCAGGATCCCCATCCCAGTCACCGGCTGCTCCAGCAGCAGGCAGAGAGCAGGTGGATCCACAGATTTGCCGATGAAGCTTGGAGGGGATGAATGTCCTAACCACTGCAGTCACTGAAGGTAAAGAGAAATCCTCAAACAGTTGGCGATCACAAAGGGAAAGCATGGCTGTATGAACAAAGACGAGTTTGACAATATTAGAGAAACTAATTAAAATAACGCGCCAAGCAGGCAAATGTCACAGTTTGGCTCAACTGGTCCAGACCATACATAAAAGACAAGGATGCACCAAAAGCGTCAACTGCACCACACCATCTCACACAACATAACAGTTTCAGGTTTGCACTTCAGCCGGTGTTCTGCATACCGGCGGCGATGCCCTTCATGGTCAGGATGAGGGTGTCCTCGAGCCCTGGGGCGTACTCGCTCGTCGGGTTGAGCTTCAAGAACTCGGGGGCCGACTTCCCAGACTCCATGATCTCCTTGGACAGATGAGGCCCGGGCTGTGAATGGAAGCTAGGGTCCCTGATACGCTTCAGTGTGTAGGCTTGGCAGACATTCAGCGTTGTGATGTAAGAATCACGGAGCCGCAGGCTCTGCCTCAGGTACGGATCGCCCTCCAGGAGGTCCTTGTGCCCAGCTACCTGAACATTTTCAGAGTTACACGGAAGTGAGGGACAAGATACAGTGAAAATTTTGGTGACACCGTTCCAGTTTATGCATCAATTGTTTTGGATGACAGTTGCTAAATTGCCATCAGATATAAAAAAAATTGTATGGTGTGCAAATTTGGTAAATGGCCATGGCTAGAGGCATATTAAAATCAAAAAGGTATTGCAAAGAATGCGTAGAGGTGTTAGAGAATCACCTGCAGAAGAAGTTGCTTTGTTTCTTCATAGTTTGCTCGAAGACGCTCCCCAAACGGCCATAAATCATCAGAAACCAGCAGCTTGTCATACAGAGCCGCTATACCAGGGTCACCCTTGGCAAACACCATCTCAACCAAGTCTATTGTAACCCTGAAAAACGGCCACTCGTTGTACATCTCCTTAAGGGTTTGAAGATTACGTATATCCTTCTGCAGGACATGCTTGAATGCTGCGCCGAAACCAAGCCACACTGGCAGGTGGAATCTGGTCTGCGTCCAAGCAAATATCCAAGGAATCGCACGCAGAGATTCGATGCCTCCGCTTGGCTTCCGTTTTGATGGCCTGCTTCCAATGTTCATTCTGCCATATTCCAGCTCTGGTGTTGCCTATTTGCCAGAGAAATTGCAAAATCAGGATCACTTGTGCATACCACTAGAACAATAATTAGCATAAGAACTGCGAAGGACTATCACACCAGTTTCCTTATTTCTGTAGTGAATGAACACAATACAAAGCAGTGGAAATAAGTTCACTGAAATAGTTGTATGGTGTAACTTCCTTATGTAACTTGCCGAGTTCCCACTTTGACATAACACTAGTGAAACTGTGTGCGCTAAAGAGAAGCTACAATTGAAACTCTGTGTGCTAAATGTAATCTATATTACCTTATCTAAAAATATATATTGTAGAACACTATTTAGCCCAAAAAAGGTAAACTGGTGAAAAGAAACATGAATTAGAATGCAGACTTACAAGGCGGAAATATTCAACAAATCTTGGCTCTTGGAAGACAATGGATCGGTATTCTTCTGTGGCAACAACGGCCATTTCATCCATCAAAGCACGCCACTCTGGTTTTGGTGCGATTGGTGGATGCATACCATGTTCAAGAGTAGCAGCTGTAAAACGTTGAAGCGTTCTAAAGCACAAATGCTCCTCCCCGAAGGACTGCTCAATGACTTCACCTTGAACAGTTACCCGAAGTGATCCATGGATTGTCTCTGGAGGTTGTGACAGTATAGCAAGATGGGTAGGACCCCCACCTCTTCCAACAGTCCCTCCTCGTCCATGAAACATAGTCAACTTAATCCCAAAAGCCTTAGCAACCTTAATAAGCTCCTCTTGAGCTTTGTACAGTTGCCAACCAGCAGAGAAACGGCCAGCATCCTTCCCAGAATCTGAATAACCAATCATTACTTCTTGTTTTCCATTGATTCTGTTTCTGTACCACTCAACGGAGAAGAGTCGTGCCAGAGCTGCTGGTGCAGCTTCCAGATCTGCTAGTTTTTCAAACAATGGCACAACTCTCAGTGGCTTCTTCACATGACATTCGCGCTGCAGAAGCTCAACTGCTAGAACATCCGAAGGAGCTGTTGCCATGGATATCACGTACGCACCAAAGCTATCAGAGGGAAGTTCAGCTAACACATGGAATGTATCTAAAACCTCAGCAACTTCGTTTGTCTTGGGAAGATCAGGACCAAATAGCGGCCTCTTTCCATTGAGCTCAAATAGTAGCCATTCTTGACGTTTCTCCTCTGACCATTCACGGTATGATCCTACCCCAAGGTATTTAGTTATGACATCCATAACATCAGTGTGTCTTTCAGATTCTTGCCTGATATCTAGTCTAACAAGGGATAGTCCAAATGTTGACACTTGCCGCAAAAAGTCGAGAAGATTGCCATCTGCAATAGCGTGATCACCACAGGCACAGAGGGACCTATAACAGAGTTCAAGAGGCTCCAAGAACTGCAGAAGAAGAAATAAAGGTGAGATATACGATGCATGAAACGGCTATGGTAATACATATCTTGGAGAAGATTGACCTCTAATTAATTTACAAATAATATCATATCTTACACAGTGTTGAATGTGCAAGCGAGTAAGAAATGTAAAAAATTTAGCCTGATAAAAAGTAAAATCACTCTGCAATTCACTTGTAGATACCTGCTCAACATCAGTGAAGATTGCATCATCAGGAATTTCAGAAAACCCACTGGCTAATAAATGGCGTGATCGCTCACGCGTATTGTACAGTTTATCTCTGACATCGCTCAGTATTACACGATAGGGTTCGCTTGGAGGAACTTGCTTCCAGAACTCTGCATTCAAGACAACATGTTAGCATGTACTTGGCGCTACCTAATTCATGGAAGTCATAGAGAAGGCGAGGAAAACAAGTAAACAACACAACAGGACTGATACAGAAATTGTTGGGGCCAATATTCATGTAGTAGGCTCGAAAAAAGTTCCACTGTAACCATGAAGGAGAACAATAAAAGATTACCACATAAAGAAAATAATGAAAAGAGAACTCTCATTTTAATCGAGCGTAGTTCACATTTCTGTGGTTTTCTATTCCTGTCCAGGTTCTGATACAAAAGGTGCAAAAAGGTCCTAGACTCCTAGTTATCTGAGAATTCAGAAGATGTGGCGGCAAGTCTGATCGAGTCAACTCACATTGATAACTAACTCTAACATACATATAACAGGCTAATAAATAATTTGATCAAACATTTGGCAATGCATGACATTCAACACTGCTTATATAATATAATATAATAACAGGCAAGGGGTGCATGTATTTTTTTATCATCGTGGTACATGTACCTATGTAGTGTTTTGTTGTGTCTTTCTTTGACACACGGTGTAATTGATCAGCTTTTACGCGTAGTTCGTCACTGCAGCGCCACATAGATAACTGCAGATAATAAAAAGAATCTTCAGACTTCAATACACCATTACAGCACTCCTTTGAATAGTAGATTTTAGATTTTACCTCAAACATCAGATCCTCTATCTGTGCATAGTACAAGTTAGCAGCCATCATTCTTGCTAACAAACATACATCCCTTGTGACCTCTGGTGTGACTCTTGGATTCCCTGCCATCGACATCATATTAGAATGATACTTAAAAAACATTCTTGCAAACAGGATGTCAGAGATGTGTCGTATACCATCACGATCACCACCCATCCAAGAAGAGAACTGAATGAGAGGCGCATTGTAAGGTACTCTCTCTTTTATGCCAATGTTCTTAAGAGCAGTATCTACCCTCCGTAAGAACTTGGGTACACCCTTCCATATTGTCTCATGGAAGTAACTCATTCCAGCACGCATTTCATCCTGTGGAGTAGGAGGCGCCCGTCGGATTTCATCAGTTCTGAAGGCAGCTTGAATCTGCAGATAAGAATTTATATAAGAAATCAAAACCACGTTCTGATATAATCTTTAATGAAGATGAAAGTCTAACTGATCAGTGAATAGAGTAGCAACGTGCCTACTCAAGTTCCTAGAAAGACAAAATTACCTCTCTCTGAAGCGCCTCATCAAGTTCCTGCTTCTCATCTGGAGTTATGTCTTTTGCATAAAGTCGTGTTAAGCAATTCCTTATCCTACAAATAGAAAGTAAATAAAATCATACAAGGCCATAAATACATGCATATCAGTAACATATATTTCTCTGGCACTTTGCACAATATAATATTGAACGTGGTGCAAGGTTGCAGTGAACCCACAAGCAACATATCAAGTTTTATTCACAAATCCCTTCTTATTATCTATAGGAATTGTGAAAATTTGAAAACTGACCTGCCATGTTTTTGGAGCAATGACCTCCTAACCGACTGAGTTGGGTGTGCTGTCAATACCAGGTCGACCGTTTGATTCTCGAGGGCATCAAATACTTCCAGCGGCGACTTCTTGAGCTGACAAACGAGCCTTTTTAGGGTCTCCTCTATGTCTGATTCAGTTGTTGCAGAATTTTCATCAGCAAAATCACCGCTTTTTAGTTTCTGTCTCCTTCGGTATGCAATCTGGACCTCCTCGGCCAAGTTTGCAAGGATAAGCATGTGCGATAATGACTTGGTTGTCACGATGGAGTCTTCAGGATCCAACCGGGCTAACAGATTCCCAATCTCATCCAGCTGTTTAGGGTCAAGTGTGCGTTCATACTCAGCAGCTAACTCATAGCATTCCTGGACCTACATATACCAATAAGTGCAAACTCATTTTAGATGTTTTAGTAAGCGAAAGAAACTTCATATACTAAGTTGAAGAACAAACAGTGAGTATCATAAATTAGGTATAAAACAACAGTAAGAAAATAAAACCAGATGGTCAAGTGGCCAATGACCTATCTCCTGCTGATATAGCATAAAACGATCAATAGAATCAAGCCATCCACAACAAATGATCGACAAAAATTAAGTTACCCATCAAACTTTCAGCATGATATCACATAGCTAAGAAATTTCCAAAATACTCGACGAAAAATCAAAATACTGCAGTGAAGTTTACAGGCTTATAGCACTGAATAAACAGGGCAGTGGTCCCTGTTGGCACAATAATGTAGAACAACATAATGCAAGCAGAACTTTGATTACTGTCCATCTTTAGAAGAATGCAACACATCCTATCCATAAGTTAACGCATCATTGACAAAGAGCGGTACTGCCTCCGTGCTCTTTTAGTTGTCGTTTTGGAGATGGACATAGTCTCCAATATTGTCGTGTGGTGCCTTTGAGCGTTACATGTTTTAGTTACATGTCAATAAAAGATAATGAGACGTATATACACACGACAGATCAAAATAATTTTCTGTACATTAGCGGTCAAGGATTTAAAAGGTTGACTTGCCGTGTTCGAAAACGACATCTAAAAAGGCGGTATTCAAAACAAAGGGGCATGTTTGTACAGTATGTCACGTCATGAGCCACACGTCGCGGCATACCTACTATTTTTAAACATTTGAATATCATGTTTACGCGCTCAAACAACGGCTAACATATAACTGAATAAAGAGAATAGTAGTACAGGAATATGGTACTGGATAACTAAATGGTAGAACCTCAGGATCATACCTACTGTCAAAGGACTTAATTAGTACTAGTGTTATGTTTTATCAAGTGCAACACTGCCACCTTTAGAGCACAAACCTTGAAGAACAGGAACAGTGAATCCCACACTGGCAAAAATAACATGTCTATCTAGCTAGATTAATCGCGCAAACCGTACAATGCAGCACAAATAAAAACAAGTCATGGCATTAAAAATCAAGTGCAACATTGCCACCTTTAGAGCACAAACCTTGAAGAACAGGAACAGTGAAGCCCACACTGGCAAAAATAACATGTCTATCTAGCTAGATTAATCGTGCAATGCAGCACAAATTAAAACAGGACATGGCATTAAAATCACCACCTAAATCAATCAACGGGTAACTGAAAGGAAAGTGCAGGATAACATGGATGGATCGAGGGAGGGGGCACTACCGTCTTCCTGATCTTGTCCCCCTGGAGGCCCTGGAGGATGCAGAGGAAGCGCTCGATGAGGAGCGCGTCGTACTCCACCAGCTTGTCGTCCTCCGAGAGCTTCTTGGGTGCCAGCAGCCGCAGCTGCACGTCGATGGAGGTCGCCTTGTCCGCCGCATTGCGCGCCATTTCCCCCGACGAGAAAACCCTCGTCCCCCCTTTGTCGCCGTCAGCCCCTGCAACAGCAGCCACAGATCAAACAAACCCCAGAAACCAGCGGCAGGCAGACGATCAAATCTCGCCCTCAATCGCGGTGGAAAGACAATGAGTAAATCCTGACGCCACCACCCCGCCCTAGCCACGGCGGGCGATTTCAAGAAAGGACGGGCCTTTTCCCCCCAAATACCACCCGAACCAAGTTCCGATCATCGAACCCCCCAAAAAATAAACGAGATTGGCCGCACAATCCAACAGCCGGCCACAGATTCCTAGGCGAAATCGGAGCGGAACCCCGGCCGCATCGCCGGAACGGAGACGGAGAAGAGGAAAGGCGCCTCCCGTGTACCTTTTTCTGAATCAACCTGACGCAAAACGCTGCTTAATACTTGATGAGAAGGGAAGGGGGGTTCTTGAGGCGAGGCACAGTGCCTCGTGTGTGGGGTGGTGGCTATTTATAGTAGGCCGCTTGTGCAGACTGGCTAGACTTGATAGACTCGGACGGAGAGGCCTCCAGCCCGGCCAGCTCGTCCGCTTCTGCCTCCCTCCGAGGTGTCACGCTACGACTCCTCCTGCTTCTTGGCCGGGTGCGATACGGACGCACGCCAATACCTGAAAGTTGCTCGCTTTTTTTTGCCCTTTTTTGCGTGGAAGTTAGTCACTTAGTTAGAGTGCAAAACGTGGGAGATTAATGAGGGTATAAATTCCGGAAGGTTCTTAATTCGGTTTGGAGAAGGTGGCGGCTGCCGGGGAGGCCTGTAAAAATGATTACGGTGGCCTTTCATTTATTTTTACTGGGTGGATGTGGCTCGGACACAAGGAGTTCGGCTCACTGGACAAGATACCAGTTTGCTTGAAGTGTCCGCTTAACCTCCTGCCATCAAATATACGACAACAGGGGATATGCGAGAATATTCTATATATTCCGAATCACACTCATCAGAGAAGCTAAGCTATAGCCTGCAATACATTTATCTATGTAATAACCCATTACCATTTGCTACTAAACTGAACAAGTCAGGTTGTGCCGCATACTGTAGTATTTATTACTTATCCTCTAAAAAGAGGAATTTTTTCCTAGAATATTTGCATTTAGGGTGGAGAGAAGAGGAGGGTTATGAGTTTGCTATATATGATGCAAGTACCGCAAACTAGGACATGTATAAAGACGATGGGACATCTAGCACATTTGTCGTGCTACTCCGAGGGGAGTGCCCCCCCCCCCCCCCCCCACACACACACACACAAACCACCCTCATCATCTCCCTCTCCTCGCCGAGGTTGATGCCGTGCGAAGCGTTGTAGCTGTTGATGAAGGGGGGCAACTGGGCTCTAGCAATGGAGGAAGCCGGACGGTCTTTGGAGGAGCAGCGGCCAGCTGCATGAGTTTCGGCATAGGAGCTGGGCAGTGATGAGACGTGATGTCTAGTCACAACGGATAGTGGAGATCAATGGTGGTCGGTATGGCATGACGGAGATGGTGCATGGCAGTTGTTCGTTGACAACAGC
This sequence comes from Aegilops umbellulata, assembly GCA_032464435.1. Lineage (NCBI taxonomy): Eukaryota > Viridiplantae > Streptophyta > Magnoliopsida > Poales > Poaceae > Aegilops > Aegilops umbellulata. The sequence goes on from CP136056.1 coordinate 374,132,213, forward strand.
CGGTGGCATGGCGGGTCTCAACTGACCTCATGCCTAGAACCCCTCAAGTGGCTCGAGTCAACCATCAGGTTTTGGTGTCTGCGTTGTTGTGGTGCAAGTAGCGACACGTTGAGGATCTGTCTAGGGTCCGGGAGCCATATCTATATCTACCACCAGTTATCACGTGTGACCAATGTGTGGGTTTGTCGTATCGTATCCACTGTGGGGTATTGGCGTCACGTATGTGATGTCGAGTGTTTTGTGGCTTTGAGGGTGGCTCTTGTCGTATCCGGATTGATTGCTTTTTGCGGGCATGGTTATCAATCACGTGCCAATGCCCAGAAAGGAATAGCCAAACCTTCCCAGCTGGCTGGTCAATCTCAGTGATCCTATCGGCCGGCAAAGCAGAGACAGACGACCATGGTCCTGACCTTACCAGCACCGTCATTTGCTCCCCTAGCTTTCATCTCTCAGTGTCAGTGTCGGCCCAGCAGAGTGCTTTCGCCGTTGGTGTTCTTTCCGGTCTCAATGCATTTCACCGCTCCACCGGAAATTCCCTCTGCCCCTACCATACTCCAGCTTGGTAGTTTCCACCGTGTGTCCAGGGTTGAGCCCTGGGATTTGACAGACCTAGAAATGGAAACTTTGGACCTGGGGTGAAGAAAATGGAAGGAGAAGAAAGAATGCGGAAATAGATTTCGCGGAAAACTAGCTATATCTGATCTTGGTTGGCCTTTCACCCCTAGCCACAAGTCGAGATGGAAGGGCGGAGTTTTTTTTTGTTTTTTCATCTTTTCATCAAAGAGTTGAACAATGAAGATAGATGGCAAGTGCCTGATCGATTTCATCAGGCCGTGTAGGAACAAGGTTCAGATCGCTTGTTCCCTGTGGACCATCCCCATGGCGGCGGTGAAGGGAAAGCTCCCATTGGTAGAAAAAAACACAACCCCTTGGGGTTATCCTGCGCTTGGAAGAAGAACTAGGAAAAGGAAAAAATATAGCGATAGTTTTATTCTTCGAAGGAGAAGGAGACCGAATGCGTTAAGCTAGTTGGTAAAAGTTCTTGTCATTATTGATAGTGGCCCTAGAGAAAGAGCTTACGCTCATTGTTCTAATGAACAAAGGACAAGGTTTTTTATCACTTACTTCGCTCGCTCTTTTTGATCGGTTTTTTAATGCAAATAGATTCAATCTAGTAATTTCTTTTAGATTAAGTCTTGGGTCTTGGAATCTCTCTGAGGGTAGTAGGTCGGGGGAGCACCTTCCCTTTGAACTGGAAGCGCTCCTTGTTTCAAAGAGAGGAGGACGAGTTATTCACAATTAATTTGATGGTCAGAGGCAAATTGAAAGCTAAGCAGTGGTAATTAGGACCCATGGGGGGGGGGGGAATAGGGATGTCTCCTACGTTACCCATAATATGTGGAAGCATCGAAGTAATTTCATAGAGAAAAGAATAGAAGAAGCATATGAAGAAATGTAACCAACGTTTATTGGAAAAGCATGCGGGCTGGCGCAAGAAGGCCACCCAGGAGGGGGGCTCTTTTTCGGAAGCAACGGGGAAAATAATGCCTAAATTCTAAACAACAAGGGAAGCACCAGCCTTTTCTTTTTCTTCTTGTTCCCAATTCACCACTAAGCAAGTTCTATCAAAATTAATTTGGGTCTGGGAGGCCGAAGCTACCGATCAAGCTCCATTTTCTATGATATTTCTGGATGCTTTTGAGAAGCTTTTCCTATATCAACCTGGAAAAAAAGTCGACTAATTTGGATTTGAAGCCCTAGATTTTTGGTTTGGGCCGAGCTGGATTTGAACCAGCGCAGCGGGGATTCGACTTCCCTTGGGGATAGGGAGTATTATGAAAGGAGTCGGATCAGTCCGATTCAGATGCCAATTCAGGTGCCTAATCAAATATAACCTTTATTGAAAGAACTTATTAATATAGAGGGAAGCCGCCTGGGCAGGGGGTAGCGACTGTTTATTAAAAAACAGGAATCTGCTAAGTGGTAACATGATGTATAGAGTCTGACACCTGCCCGGTGCTAGAAGGTCGGAAGGAGAAGTGTGATAAGCTTTAAATGGAAGCAAGATATAATAATGAAGGCAATGCTTTCTTTTTTTTCTTTTTTGACCAAATCCAAGTTGGTGAAGATCATGATTTGGGCTGGCACGGTATTGGGATCGTTTGATCGATTTCCTTGCATAACAGCCCTATTGTTCCGATGGAGAGAAGAACCTATAATTGGCTTTTCGGGAAATTTCCAAACGAACAATTTCAACGAAATATTTCAGTTTCTCATTTTCGGGATCTTACGACTCTCGTGCTTAATAAGTTGAAGGGTATTTTGTGGTCTATTGTCCTCCTAGGAGGAGTTTTCTTTTGGAGAAACACTATTATTATGGGGATGTACACGCGGTAGAAAAATTACGCCAATCTGTTGAGATATGGTATGCGACGAAAAGGAGACAACGGAAGCTGTACAGATCACAACCCAACCTTAGATGAGGGAGAAGTTCACACTTGATCTTCGACCCAAGACAATAGAAGGGAGCTAAAGCCTTCTTCCTTTTTCAAATTCTGATAGGATCATGTTCACCATCATCGCATTCGTTAGGTCAACAAGTGGTGGCGCCAACATATGTGACTTTGTGTTTGGTGGTGACGAAGACATGTACCTAGGGTAGGGTCACAGGTCTTACCTAGATACCCTCCCCAAGGACATCACTTTATCACCAGAAACATTCGAAGGAGAATCATCTTTCAATCGACTATGAAGTGTTCCACTCGACAGATTTGAAGTCACTCGACCATGAAGACTATCACTCAACCACCGGGAAATCTAAGGCCACTCCGCATTGCAACGGTCGGTCATTTTGTAGCTTTAATGGTCATTATGTCACTTTATTCTTGGCGTTACCAGTAATGCCTTACCTTAATGTACTTTAAACCCTGCGTAACTGAGGGTCGGAAGGGTCTGGCGAACTCTATATAAGCCACTCCCTCCTCAGTGACAAGGGTTCGCACCCCCTGTAACTCACACACATATAATCCAGTCGACCGCCTCCGGGCTCCGAGACGTAGGGCTGTTACTTCCTCCGAGAAGGGCCTGAACTCGTTAAACTCGCGTGTACAACTCCTCCATAGCTAGGATCTTTCCTCTACATCCCTATGCCCATTCTACTGTCAGACTTAGAACCACGATAGTTGGCGCCCACCGTGGGGCTGGTGTCTTAGTGAAAGCACAAGTGCTCCCTGGGTGGTTTTGGTAATTAATGTCAACATATCTCTTGTTGGACTAACACTTTCACCTAGTATGTTTCGGATAAGTTCAACAATGGAGTGGCATGGACTAGAGGATGTGGAACCCCTTCAAGATGCTAAGGACAAAGGATTGGCTCAAGCTTCAAGAACAAGACTCTGCATTTTATATTTTAGTGATCCAAGATCACATTGAGTCTATAGGAAAAGGCAATACTATCAAGGATGGATGAGGTGTTGCTTAATGAGCCTCTTGCTTCATGTGCTTAGTGATATGCTCCAAAATCCTCAACTACCTTCCCACATCCACATATAACCTAAACCAAAAGTCAAACTCGGCCCCACCGATTCTTTCTATCCGGCGCCACCGAGTTTCACATGTCATAGCCACTGCCACAAACCCTAGCAAATCGGTTTCACCGATAGGGATCTCGGTCTCACCGAGATGGGATTGAAATCTCACTGTGTATGTCCATTGCCAAAATCGGTCACACCGAGTTTGAGCAATCGATACTACCGAGATTACAATGCAAATCCTCTGGTTAGCTCATTACCAAAATCGGTCCTACCGAGTTTGTGTAATCGGTCTCACCGAGTTTTCCTGACCAACTCTCTGGTTTGCTTATTACCAAAATCGGTCCCACCGAGTTTGTGTAATTGATCACACCGAGATTACGTTATGCCCGAACCCTAACCATATCGGTCCTACCGAGTTGCATCTCAGTCCCATCAAAAATCCTAACGGTCACTAGGTTTGCTAAATCGGTCCGACCAAGTTTAACCATTCGGTCCCACCGAGTTTGGCAGATTGTGTGTAACGGTTAGATTTTGTGTGGAGGCTATATATACCCCTCCACCCACTCTTCATTCGTGGAGAAAGCCATCAGAACACATCTACACTCCCAATACACATGTTCTGAGAGAGAACCACCTACACTTGTGCTGAGGTCAAGATATTCCATTCCTACCATATGAATCTTGATCTCTAGCCTTCCCCAAGTTGCTTTCCACTCAAATCTTCTTTCCACCAAATCCAAATCCTGTGAGAGAGAGTTAAGTGTTGGGGAGACTATCATTTGAAGCACAAGAGCAAGGAGTTCATCATCAACACACCATTTGTTACTTCTTGGAGAGTGGTGTCTCCTAGATTGGCTAGGTGTCACTTGGGAGCCTCCGACAAGATTGTGGAGTTGAACCAAGGAGTTTGTAAGGGCAAGGAGATCGCCTACTTCGTGAAGATCTACCGCTAGTGAGGCAAGTCCTTCGTGGGCGACGGCCATGATGGAATAGACAAGGTTTCTTCTTCATGGACCCCTCGTGGGTGGAGCCCTTCGTGGACTCGCGCAACCGTTACCCTCCGTGGGTTGAAGTCTCCATCAACGTGGATGTACGATAGCACCACCTATCGGAACCACGCCAAAAACATCCGTGTCTCCAATTGCGTTTGAATACTCCAAACCCTTCCCTTTACATTCTTGCAAGTTGCATGCTTTACTTTCCGCTGCTCATATACTCATTGCATGCTTGCTTGATATGTATTGTGTTTGTTAAACTTGTGCCTAAACTCCACCTAAACTTAAGAATATTAAAAACTGCAACTTTTGGCACTTAGTGTCTAATCACCCCCCCTCTAGACACCTCTTCTCGATCCTTTCAATTGGTATCAGAGCTTTGGTTTCCATTGCCTTGGTTTAAACACCTTTGGAGGAAGATGGATGTGTCTACTTTAGGGAGTCTTAGACATAGAGTGCCCGTTCTTGATGGAGAGTATTTTCATGAGTGGAAAAATGAAATGCTTGAGATTTTCAGTGAATAACATTTGAACAAGTACATTGCTAGTCCTTGTGCACCTCATATTGATCCTTTGCACCCTACCCTAGATGAAGATATTGACATGATTCGTAATCTTAGAATTGTTGAGCTCATCATTAGAGGATTGCCCAAAAATTTGATTGCTAGTTTGCCTACTCTTGATTGTGCCTATACTATATGGAAATTTCTTGAGGAACAATTTCTCGATTATTCCTTAAAAAATTTAGACGAAATTCTCCATAAGTCTATTGCTTTGAGTAAGATGAACTCTAGTGATCCTAGCTTTGGTGATTGTTTTTTTGAGCTTACCAATCTCATGCATGCTAAAGGAAATGTTGGAATCATTAGTGATATCATATCCGAAGCTATTAGAATTCATAAAGGTAACCACTTTAATGATCATTTATCTAATGAATTACCCTCTCTAGGAATTGATCAATCACAAGATGATGTTGAACATGGATACTATGATGAATATGATGATAGTGACTATGATCTTGATGATGCAATGAGGCATTTTGGTCTTATGGCAAATCTTCGCGGCTACATGGCTGGAGGAAAGGAATGGGTCCTTGATAGTGGATGTATTGATCATATGACCGGAGATGAAGATATGTTCTACTGAAAATGATGACCCTCGAAAATATGTCACTTTTGGTGATAATTCAATGGGTAAGGTGGTTGGCCTTGGTAAGGTGGCCATCTCACATGGTAGCTCCATACAAAATGTCATGCTCGTTGAATCCCTTGGATACAATTTACTTTCAGTTTCTAGACTTGCAGATTTCGGTTTCAATGTCTTATTCACTGAAGTAGATTGCCAAGTGTTTCGTAGAGACAATCATAAAATGGTCTTTACCGGTATACGTAGAGGAGATCTTTACATTGTTGACTTCACTAAAAGGGCTAAACCTAAAACTTGCTTAATTGCTAAATCTTCTAAAGGCTGGTTGTGGCATAGAAGACTAGGTCATGTTGGAATGCGAAATCTTGATAAGCTTATTAAAGGTGATCATATCCTCAGAATAAAAGATGTCATATTTTACAAGGATAGACTTTGTAGTGCTTGTCAAGCAGGGAAACAAGTTGGAGGAAGTCACCACGCGAAGAACATCATGACCACAAGAAGACCACTCGAGCTACTTCACATGGATCTCTTTGGTCCAAATGCATACAAGAGTCTCAGTGGTAACTCATTTGGTCTAGTCATAGTTGATGATTTTTCAAGATTTACGCGGGTGTTCTTTCTTGATGACAAATCGCAGGTCCAAAAGATCTTCAAAAACTTCGCTAGGAAGGCCCAAAATCAGTTTGACGTGAAGATCAAGAAGGTTCGGAGCGACAACGGAACGGAGTTCAAGAACGCAAATGTGGACACCTTTCTTGACGAAGAAGGGATTTCACACGAGTTCTCGGCTACGTACACACCTCAACAAAATGGAGTTGTTGAGAGGAAGAACCGGACTCTTATCGAGATGGCAAGAACGATGCTTGATGAGTACAAGACACCAAAGCACTTTTGGGCGGAAGCGGTTGAGACAGCTTGTCATGCAACAAATCGCTTGTATCTTCACAAGCTACTCGACAAGACGGCATACGAGCTCCTCACCGGTAACAAACCCCAAGTTGGATACTTTCGAGTATTCAGCTCAAAGTGCTACATTCTTGATAAGCATCGTCGTTCTAAATTTGCTCCTAAGTCTCATGAAGGTTTCCTACTTGGTTATGGCTCAAACTCTCACACTTGCCGTGTCTACAACAATTTCACCCGAAAGGTTGAAGAGACGGTAGATGTGAAGTTTGATGAATCTAACGGCTCGCAAGTAGAGCAATTGCCAATTGATGTAGGAGACAAAGACCCTTCGGAAGTAATTCAAGACTTGTCCATCGGCAAGATTCGTCCAACGGAAATGAAGGAGAGTACCTCGTCTGTCCAAGTGGAAGCTTCTACCTCACGACAAGGTGAACTAAGAGTTGATATGGAAGCATCCACAAGTGGGACACGCCAAGATGAAGAAAACGAGGAAGTACACCAAGATGAACATCAACAACCTCCTTCTCCATCATGACAAAAGAACAACAACGTCAACAATGAAGAAGGCCAAGAAGAAGAAGAAGAACAAGATGAAGAGGATGTTCCACCCCGACCCAAGCAAAAGCTTTCACGAGTTCGAGCAAGAATTGCCAAAGATCATACCGTCGAGCAAATCTACAAAGATATTCAAACCGGGAGAATCACTCGCTCTAAAACTCGTTTAGCTAACTTTTGTGAACATTACTCATTCATCTCTAGCATTGAACCCATGAAGGTTGAAGAAGCATTGGAGGATCCGGATTGGATAAACGCTATGCATGAAGAGCTACACAACTTTGAGAGAAATCAAGTGTGGACATTGGTCGAGAAGCCCGACAACAACCACAACATCATTGGTACCAAATGGGTGTTTCGCAACAAGCAAGATGAAGATGGACAAGTGGTTCGCAACAAAGCACGTCTCGTCACCCAAGGCTACACACAAGTTGAAGGTATGGACTATGGTGAGACTTATGCTCCCGTTGCTAGACTTGAGTCCATTCGCATCTTACTTGCCTACGCTAATCACCATGATATCACTTTGTACCAAATGGACATTAAAAGTGCTTTTCTAAATGGCAAAATTGAGGAGGAAGTTTATGTTAAGCAACCTCCCGGCTTTGTCAATCCTAAGAAACCTAATCATGTTTACAAACTTCACAAAGCTCTTTACGGTCTTAAATAAGCTCCTAGAGCATGGTATAAATGCTTGAACAAGTTCCTTATTGAAAAAGGCTTTGAAATTGGTAAAATTGACTCTACTCTTTTCATTAAAAGGGTTAATGGAGAACTATTTGTGTGCCAAATTTATGTTGATGATATCATATTTGGTTCAACTAACCCTCAATTTAGTGAGAAGTTTGGAAAGCTAATGTCGGAGAAGTTTGAGATGTCTATGATGAGTGAACTCAAATTCTTTCTCGGTTTGCAAATCAAGCAAACTAAGGAAGGTACCTTTGTCTCTCCAACGAAGTACACCAAAGACTTATTCAAGAAGTTCAATATGCAAGAATGCAAAGGTATGACTACACCCATGCCTACTAGTGGACATCTTGATTTGACCAAAGATGGTGAACCGGTTGATCAAAAAGTTTATCGCTCTATGATTGGTTCATTGTTATATCTATGTGCCTCTCGTCCTGATATTATGCTAAGTGTGTGCATGTGTGCACGATATCAAGCTGCTCCTAAAGAATGTCATCTTAAGGTTGTGAAAAGGATAGTGAGATACTTAATCCATACACCAAATTTTGGCATTTGGTATCCTAAGAGGTCCTATTTTGATCTTGTCGGCTACTCCGATTCGGACTATGCCGGAGACAAGGTTGATAGAAAGTCCACTTCGGGTACTTGTCAATTCCTTGGTAGATCTCTTGTGTCTTGGTCTTCCAAGAAACAAAACTCGGTATCCTTATCCACCGTTGAAGCGGAATATATTGCCGTTGGTTCATGTTGTGCTCAATTACTTTGGATGACCCAAACTCTTAAAGATTATGGGATATATGTGAAACATGTTCCATTGCTATGTGACAATGAAAGTGCTATTAAGATTGCTCACAATCCCGTGCAACACTCTCGAACTAAGCATATTGAAGTTCGTCATCATTTCATTCGAGATCATGTTGCAAAAGGGGACATTGACATTAAGCATGTTCGCACCGATAAGCAATTAGCGGATATATTCACTAAACCACTTGATGAGAAAGTGTTTTGTAGGTTAAGAGGGTAATTGAACATCATTGATGCTTCAAACTTGGAGTAGGAACTCCATTTGATACATGCGGGGCATGAGCCTATGACTAATCCTCGATATTTCTCTTATGATGCTATTCATGTCTTGGATACATTTGTACCTTGCATGTTATCTAACCCGTGTAGGTACTTGGTTGAATCTAAATCTATGAGATTGCAACTCACTCACATCTTGAGCAATTTCTACATCACCAAGTCTCTACACAATGGTGGTAGAAGACAAGGAAGCACGAAACCATTCAAACATATCCTTTGACAAATTCTATGATCAAATCCTGTAATTGTCATTTTGGATACACAAGTGCTCTTCCTTGCAAGACTAACCCATGTAGGTAGATGAACTCAAACTCCAAGTGGTGCTCCCAACTCGTGATGAACTACATCAACCTTGAGCAACCCACACAAGTTTAACTACATGAGCAAGATCAACACCACCACCCAAGGTATGTTATTCCATCTTAGAGAAGCTTTACTCCAAGTCATGAGTCAAAGCAACTCGACAAGATGTGAATACATCAAGATGCTTAAACAAAAAATGGAAACCCCATTTTGAGCTTAAACGATGAGTATGACCTATGATCAAGTGCTCTCACTTGACCCCTAAGTCAATATACTCTAACATAGGTGACTTTGTCGCCGACCATCTCTAGATGAAGTTCTTTTGTGTTCTTTTCTGTGTTATTGCATTTGTCATTTGCATATTTATTTCCCCTTTTCAACAAAAAAACTTCATCTAGATCTTTTAGTTTCTTTTCTTTTCTTTTTGTTCTACATTTTCTGCATCCAATTCATTGCAAATCTTTCAGTTAATTCCTTGCATATCCTTGTGAGATTTTACTTGTCTAGTGAGCTGAGGTGACAAGTGGTTTCACTCTGATGAACTTGGTCCCACCGGTTTGTTCTCTTCGGCTCAACCGAAACCTTTCAGTGCAACCGAAGCACACAACTCGGAGTCACCGATTTCACCACAGAAAAACTGACTTGCCATTTATTCCTGATTTCTATTTGCTCCAGCTCCACTCAATGATTCTTGTCCTCTACCAGCATCATGTTACACATACTGCTTTGCTCTGTGACTCAAGGACCAACCCATTTGTATCACATGTCCAGGAGACCCTTCTTGGAAATTGATGTCAAAGGGGGAGAGAGAGATCACATCAAAGCTTAATCCTTCCTATAGGGGGAGAAAGAGAGAATACTCAGGGGGAGAGAAAGTAATATCATCAATGACTCCAGATGCTTGGTGTTCAAGAGGAGAGATGTCACATGTCTTTAAGAGGTGAAAGACATGTTTGTTTGCTTGCTTTAGCTCAAGCTCTGTTGTTTATTTTCTATTGCTCTGATTTTCTGTTCCCTATCTTCTCCCAATATCCCATGCAGATTCAGGGGGAGCAAGACATCTAAGGGAAGGAAATCTCTGATTTTATTGCATATCTTTACCTTTGGGGACATGTCTATATCCAATGTGGTACTTAGTACTCACTCTACATGTCATCCTAGTCTTGGTTCTCTTGTGGTTTCTCTTGTTTTCTCTGGTTAGTAGATGTATCTGTGTTATTTAACCTTGTTTGCGCAGGTTCATCCCATCCTAAGCCAACTCAAGACCACAAGGTAAGTATATGCATCTCAGTCATGTGAATGAGAAATTCTTGCTGTTGTGCATACTGTTTGCAAGAAGGACTCATGAGCATGAAGGTACATTTCTCATATTCACATCATTTGCTCTGATGCATATAGCCAAGATACATGTAACACATTGCTTACTCTGTCATGCTTATGCATTCACATGCTCCTATATTCCATATTCATATGATTGCATACATCTAGGGGGAGCCTATGCATGTTACATGTCTTTCCAAAGCTTTACTTGCTATTCTCTATATCTTTATCTAAAGCTTTGATGTATGTTGCCATCAATTACCAAAAAGGGGGAGACTGAAAGCAAAATTGCTCCCTGGGTGGTTTTGGTAATTAATGTCAACATATCTCTTGTTGGACTAACACTTTCACCTAGTATGTTTCAGATAAGTTCAACAATGGAGTGGCATGGACTAGAGGATGTGGAACCCCTTCAAGATGCTAAGGACAAAGGATTGGCTCAAGCTTCAAGATCAAGACTCTGCATTTTATATTTTAGTGAGCCAAGATCACATTGAGTCTATAGGAAAAGCCAATACTATCAAGGAGGGATGAGGTGTTATTTAATAAGCCTCTTGCTTCATGTGCTTAGTGATATGCTCCAAAATCCTCAACTACCTTCCCACATCCACATATGACCTAAACCAAAAGTCAAACTCGGCCCCACCGATTCTTTCTATCCGGCGCCACCGAGTTTCACATGTCATAGCCACTGCCACAAACCCTAGCAAATCGGTTTCACTGATAGGGATCTCGGTCTCACCGAGAAGGGATTGAAATCTCACTGTGTATGTCCATTGCCAAAATCGGTCTCACCGAGTTTGAGCAATCGGTACTACCGAGATTACAATGCAAATCCTATGGTTAGCTCATTACCAAAATCGGTCCTACCGAGTTTGTGTAATTGGTCTCACCGAGTTTGCCTGACCAACTCTCTGGTTTGCTTATTACCAAAATCGGTCCCACTGAGTTTGTGTAATCGGTCACAACCGAGATTACGTTATGCCCGAACCCTAACCATATCGGTCCTACCGAGTTGCATCTCAGTCCCACCGAAAATCCTAACGGTCAGTAGGTTTGCTAAATCGGTCCGACCGAGTTTAACCATTCGGTCCCACCGAGTTTGGCAGATTGTGTGTAACGGTTAGATTTTGTGTGGAGGCTATATATACCCCTCCACCCACTCTTCATTCGTGGAGAAAGCCATCAGAACACATCTACACTTCCAATACACATGTTCTGAGAAAGAACCACCTACACTTGTGTTGAGGTCAAGATATTCCATTCCTACCATATGAATCTTGATCTCTAGCCTTCCCCAAGTTGCTTTCTACTCAAATCTTCTTTCCACCAAATCCAAATCCTATGAGAGAGAGTTGAGTGTTGGGGAGACTATCATTTGAAGCACAAGAGCAAGGAGTTCATCATCAACACACCATTTGTTACTTCTTGGAGAGTGGTGTCTCCTAGATTGGCTAGGTGTCACTTGGGAGCCTCCGACAAGATTGTGGAGTTGAACCAAGGAGTTTGTAAGGGCAAGGAGATCGCCTACTTCGTGAAGATCTACCGCTAGTGAGGCAAGTCCTTCGTGGGCGACGGCCATGATGGAATAGACAAGGTTGCTTCTTCGTGGACCCTTTGTGGGTGGAGCCCTTCGTGGACTCGCGCAACCGTTACCCTCCGTGGGTTGAAGTCTCCATCAACATGGATGTACGATAGCACCACCTATCGGAACCACGCCAAAAACATCCGTGTCTCCAATTGCGTTTGAATACTCCAAAACCTTCCCTTTACATTCTTGCAAGTTGCATGCTTTACTTTCCGCTGCTCATATACTCATTGCATGCTTGCTTGATATGTATTGTGTTTGTTAAACTTGTGCCTAAACTCCACCTAAACTTAAGAATATTAAAAACTGTAACTTTTGGCACTTAGTGTCTAATCACCCCCCTCTAGACACCTCTTCTCGATCCTTTCACTTAGCGACTTGTTGTAGAAGTTGCGATTTTTCCGATCCCCATCAGCATGGTTTCAGGTGGAGGTTTGGCCGAAGGCCGCGAGATCCGTCTCGGCGCGCTCGTGTTCGTCGCCGACGACTCCGCTTGGCTCCAAGAAGCTCCACTCGACGTCGAGGCGCTCCCCGTCCGCGGGGCAACACACTTTCGCGCGTGCGTCCGCGGCGTCCTCCTGCGGCAGCCGTCGATTCAATATCGATCGGTTCCTGTGACGTCCTTCCTCACTGCTGCCCGTCGGCGCAACCGTTCCGGTCAATCGAGACTTCAGCGGTGGGTGAGGCACGCGGTGGCTCGCCAGTCATCCACCCCCCAAATTGCGGCAATCAAGCCCGACGAAACTCTCTACGACCTGTTCGACCTGTCAACTGGCTGTGTAGAAACTGCATCTGAGTGCGACAGCAGTGATCCCGCGGCAGAAGTCCTGGTGGTCAATGGACCCCGCGGTCCTCCTGGCTTCCCTCGCGTAGACGGTGGCGACGGTGGAGGCGATCCATCGCGTGTCTATGAGGAGTACCTCCCCGAGCCCCTCTCTTCGCAGCAGAGGGAAGAACTTCGCCGCCGGAACATGGATGCACTTCACACTCCTATCGTTGGAGAAACCCCCGAGGCTCGAGCCTTGGAAGAGGTTCGCCTGGCCAACTTGGATGAGCGCACTCGACTGGAGAACCTCCAGCACGCACTCGACGAGCATGCTCGGCAGCGGATTCCATAATCCAGTCGACGCCAACTTTTTCCGCCTCCAACCCAGGTATATCGAACTCCGATCCAGAATCTCACAGCTGCAGCCCGAATAGCAGAGTCAATCCAGGCTTCTCAGTCAGAAGCTGGTAGAGGCTTGATGCAGATCAGGGCTTTACTCCGGGCAGCCGGAGAGTAGAATACCGCTGTGTCACAGTCGAGGAACAGGATCCATAGCAGATCCGTTGCTGCAGATACTGTCCAGTCGGCTCACGGCCCAAGATCGCCTCCGAGGCGTGAGGAACGTGGAGACCGGCGAGATCAGTTCAGAAACCGTGAGCAGTATGATCACCGACTCGATCACGATGATCGCCGTCGAGTACCCACACCCCCTCCGAGGAGTGGGTCATACGTGCCTCGGCAACGTGATGATAGACGCCCTCATAGTGGTGGGCGAAGAATTCCAATCGACTCTAGAGAACCAGGCTTTGATGCGAGATCTATTCTCATTCAAAGTTTGGTCGACAGAAACAGAGCTCACAGAGAAGGCCATGATAGAGATTTATCGACCAGCAGCAGAGTGCATGTCTCAGGTCCAGAGTTCTTCAGCAGAGCCATCAGGGCCGCGGTGATTCCTCCCAACTTCAGGTTGGCGACTGGAGTCAGTAAGTTCACTGGCGAGTCCAAGCCTGATACTTGGCTTGAAGACTACCGAGTGGCTGTGCAGATTGGTGGAGGCAATGATGAAGTGGCCATGAAACACCTTGCTCTGATGTTGGAGGGCTCGGCCAGAGCATGGCTGAATCAGTTAGCACCTGGTAGTATTTATAGTTGGGAAGAACTTGCCCGAGTGTTTGTCAGAACATTCGAAGGAACATGCAAACGGCCAGCAGGGCTAACAGAGTTGCGATCTTGTGTACAGAAGCCAATTGAAACATTGAGAGATTATATCTAGAGATGGATCATATTACACCACACGGTGGAGAATGTGTCTGATCACCAAGTAGTTTGTGCCTTCAAGGAAGGCGTCAAATATCGAGAGCTGAATCTGAAGTTCGGTCGGACCGGAGATATGTCTCTGAGTCGAATGATGGAGATTGCCACAAAGTATGCCAATGGTGAAGAGGAGGATCGGCTCCGGAGTGGCAAACACAAAACAGCCGCCCACGAAACCGGAGGAGGGAATTCCAGTCGGAAGCAGAAGTGCAAAGCCGAGCCAGCTACTCCTGGAGAAGCCTTAGCCGTGACTCAAGGAAAGTTCAAGGGGAAACCCAAGGGGCCATGGAACCCTAAGAAAATAAAAGATCAAGACAGAAATGATGTGTTGGATTTGCCTTGCCCCATTCACACAAAGAAAGATGAAGAGGGTAATCTCATTTACCCGAAGCATACCACTCGACAGTGTCGGCTCCTAATCCAGCAATTCCGAGAGAAACAACCCAAAGAGAAGGAAAAAGAGTCGGGCAAAGTTGAGGACAAAGAGGAAAGCGATGATGGTTATCCCCACGTCAATTCCAGTTTGATGATTTTTGCTGATGTTGAGAGTAAAAGTCGACTGAAAGTCATCAACGGATAAGTAAACATGGTCGCTCCGGCGACGCCCAGTTATTTGAAATGGTCTCAGACTGCCATTACATTCGACCAGTCAGATCACCCAACACACATAGCCACCCCTGGGAGGCAAGCATTGGTGGTCGACCCAGTCGTCGAAGGCACTCGGTTGACTAAGGTTCTAATGGATGGTGGCAGTGGCCTGAACATACTGTACGCGGAGACGTTGAAAGGAATGGGCATTCCGATGTCCAGACTCAGTGAAAGCAACATGAGTTTCCATGGAGTTATTCCTGGCAAGAAGGCTAAGTCACTCGGCCAGATCGCACTTGATGTGGTTTTCGGCGATTCCAAGAATTACCGCAAAGAAAACTTGATGTTTGAAGTCACGGATTTCCAGAGTGCCTACCATGCTATTCTAGGCAGGCCAGCTTATGTACGTTTTATGGATCGACCATGTTACGTGTACCTCAAATTGAAGATGCCTGGTCCTAAAGGAGTGATCACTATCACTGGCAATCGAAAGAAGGCAGAAGAGTGCTTCCAGAAAGGCTCAAAGATCGCCGATGCTCAAATGGCAGTAGTAGAATTGCAGGAGTATCAGAAAAATGCAGATCCGAGTGAATTGCTGCGAGCTAAGAAGCATGCCACCAATTCAGCATTTTAGTCATTCGGTGACACAAAGCCGATTCATATTCACCCGATTGATCCCAACGCTGCTCCGACTCACATTTCAACAACACTCGACTCCAAATAGGAAGAAGCGCTCATCCAGTTCCTCCGTGAGAACTGGGACATCTTTGCATGGAAACCTTCTGACATGCCGGGTGTTCCCAGGGGGCTGGCTGAGCAAACATTTGCGAGTCGACCCAAAAGTGAAACCAGTCAAAGAACATCTTCGGCGGTCCGCCGTACAGAAGAGAAAAGCGATTGGTGAAGAAGTGGCTCGGCTTCTAGCGGCTGAATTTATCCGAGAGATTTACCACTCCGAGTGGCTAGCTAATGTTGTCATGGTCCCTAAGAAGGATGACTCACTTTGCATGTGCATTGACTTCAAGCATATCAATCGAGCCTGCCCGAAAGATCACTTTCCTCTCCCTCGCATCGACCAAATAGTCGACTCGACTACGGGGTGTGAGCGTTTGTCCTTTTTGGAAGCTTATTCCGGGTGTCATCAGATTCGTTTGTATGGACCCGATGAGATAAATACAGCTTTCATCACCCCATTTGGGTGCTTTTGTTATGTCACTATGCCATTTGGCTTGAAGAACACTGGAGCCACATTCATGCGGATGATTCAGAAGTGTTTACTCACCCAAATTAGTCGGAATGTGGAAGCGTACATGGATGACATTGTGGTCAAGTCACACAAAGGTTCTGACCTATTGGCTGACCTTGTTGAAACCTTTGCCAACCTCAGAAGGTACGATATCAAACTTAATCCATCAATGTGCACATTCGGAGTGCCATGCGGAAAATTACTCGGTTTTCTCGTTTCCGAACGAGGGATCGACACTAACCCAGAGAAAGTGGGTGCCATACTCCGGATGAAATGCCCTGTGCGTGTGCATGATGTCCAGAAGCTTACTGGTTGTTTGGCCGCCAGTCGATTCATTTCTCGCCTCGGTGAAAAGGCATTGCCTCTTTACCGACTGATGAAGAAGTCAGACAAGTTCGAGTGGACTCCTGAAGCTGATGCAACATTTGTAGAGCTAAAATCCTTGCTTTCCACCCAGCCGGTGCTTGCTGCCCCAATCAGCAAAGAGCCTTTACTGCTTTACATTGCAGCCACTGGACAAGTCGTCAGTACAGTACTTATGGTCGAGCGGGAAGAAGAAGGAAAAACCTACAAAGTTCAGCGCCCAGTATATTATGTTTCTGAAGTTTTGACTCCATCGAAACAAAGATATCCTCATTATCAGAAGCTTGTTTATGGGATTTATATGACCATGAAGAAGGTTGCACACTACTTCTCTGATCACTCCATTACAGTCGTCAGCGACGCTCCATTATCAGAGATTCTGAACAACAGAGACGCAACTGGTCGAGTGGCAAAGTGGGCGATTGAACTCCTTCCCTTAGATATGAAGTTCAAGGCAAAGAAAGCTATCAAGTCCCAAGCAATAGCAGATTTCCTTGCCGAGTGGATCGAACAGCAACTGCTGACTCAAGTTCACTCGGAGCACTGAACCATGTTCTTTGATGGTTCTAAGATGCTGAATGGTTCCGGTGCTGGGGTGGTACTGGTATCCCCCCGAGGAGACAAGCTCAGATATGTCCTCCTGATTCACTTTGATTCCTCCAATAACGAAGCAGAATATGAAGCACTCTTGTATGGCTTGCGTATGGCCATCTCACTCGGCGTCCGTCGCCTTATGGTCTACGGCGACTCAGATTTGGTAGTCAATCAAGTGATGAAGGAGTGGGACGTCAGAAGCCCAGTTATGAATGGTTACTACAACGCGGTAAGGAAATTGGAAAAGAAGTTTGAGGGGTTAGAGCTCCATCATATACCCCGACTAAAAAATCAAGCAGCCGATGATCTGGCAAAGATTGGTTCCAAGAGAGAAGCCATTCCCAGCAATGTGTTTTTGGAACATATTCATGCACCGTCAGTTCAAGAAGATCCTTTCACTGAAGAGCCCCCGCAGCCTAAGAGTGCCACAGATCTGATGAAGTCGAAGTCCCAGCCGTGGTCGACTTGATCAAGGAGGTTTTTGTCATCACTCCCGACTGGACAGTGCCATACATTGCATATATCCTTAGGAAGGAACTCCCAGAGGATGAAGAAGAGGCTCGACAGATCATCCGTCGATCCAAAGCCTTTACTGTGATAAGAGGACAACTATTCAGGGAAAGCGTAACTGGAGTTAGCCAGAAATGCATAACACCGGAAGAAGGTCGGGTGATCCTCAACGACATCCACTCGGGGACCTGTGGTCACCATGCGTCCTCTCGGACCATTGTGGCTAAAGCATACCGAGCTGGCTTTTACTGGCCACGAGCAAATGAAATGGCAAAAGACATAGTAGACAAATGTGAGGGCTGCCAGTTTTACTCCAATATGTCTCACAAACCTGCGTCAGCCCTGAAGACCATTCCACTCATTAGGCCCTTTGTTGTTTGGGGATTGGACATGGTTGGACCACTGAGAACTGGCAGGAGTGGCTTCACTCACGTGCTTGTAGCAGTCGACAAGTTTACCAAATGGATTGAAGCCAAGCCTATTAAGAATCTTGAAGCCAGTACTGCTGTCAGCTTCATCAGAGAGTTGACATTTAGATATGGGGTTCCGCAAAGCATTATCACTGACAATGGGTCGAACTTCGATTCTGATGAGTTCAGAACCTTCTACGCCTCCCAAGCCACATGAGTCGACTATGCTTCAGTCGCCCATCCCCAGTCGAATGGACAAGCAGAAAGAGCAAATGGCATGATTCTCAAAGGACTGATACCTCGATTGATGCGAGATCTCAAGCACGCTGCAGGCGCCTGGGTCGACGAACTTCCATCAGTCCTTTGGGGGTTGAGGACAACTCCTAATCGGTCGACTGGCCGGACCCCATTCTTCTTGGTCTATGGAGCTGAAGCTGTCCTACCGAGTGACCTGCTTCACAATGCACCTAGAGTCGAGCTTTTCTCGGAAGATGAAGCAGAACAGGCCCGACAGGATGCAGTCGATCTCCTAGAGGAAGAACGAGAGATGGCCTTAATCCGGTAGACCATTTATCAGCAAGACTTGCGTCGATTCCACGCTAGAAACGTAAGGGGTCGAGCCTTTCAAGAGGGAGACTTGGTTCTTCGAGTGCATCAGCAGAAACCACACAAGCTCGCCCCTGCTTGGGAAGGCCCATTCATCATCACCAAAGTTCTCCACAATGGAGCATATCATCTTTACAATATCGAGCATAAGAAAGACGAGCCACGGGCTTGGAATGCGGAGCTTCTCCGCCCCTTTTATACTTAAGTACTCATTCGAATGATATGTAATAAGAAATACTTTTGTAGTATGTTTATCAAAGACGAGAGCTTTACAGTCTTCTTAGACGATTGTTGTTGCTTCTATTTATGTCTGAAATCCCCCAGTGGGTGACTTAGCCGCGAATCCGTTTCGCCTAAGTTTGAAAAATCCTACCGAGTGGTGAGCAAACCTCCCACTCGGAGGCTTATCCGCGGATCCGTTTCGCCTAAGTTTGAAAAATCCTACCGAGTGGTGAGCAAACCTCCCACTCGGAGGCTTAGCCGCGGATCCGTTTCGCCTAAGTTTGAAAAATCCTATCGAGTGGTGAGCAAACCTCCCACTCGGGGGCTTAGCTGCAGTCCAGTACTCGCCTAAGTATGAAAAATCCTACCGAGTGGTGAGCAAACCTCCCACTCGGGGGCCTAGCTGCAGTCCAGTACTCGCCTAAGTATGAAAATTCCTACCGAGTGGTGAGCAAACCTCCCACTCAGGGGCTGAGCTGCAGTCCAGTACTCGCCTAAGTATGAAAAATCCTACCGAGTGGTGAGCAAACCTCCCACTCGGGGGCTTAGCTGCAGTCCATTACTCGCATAAGTATGAAAAATCCTACCGAGTGGTGAGCAAACCTCCCACTCGGGGGCTTAGCTGCTGTCCAGTACTCGCCTAAGTATGAAAAATCCTACCGAGTGGTGAGCAAACCTCCCACTCGGGGGCTTAGCTGCAGTCCAGTACTCGCCTAAGTATAAAAAATCCTACCGAGTGGTGAGCAAACCTCCCACTCGGGGGCTTAGCTGCAGTCTAGTACTCGCCTAAGTATGAAAAATCGTACCGAGTGGTGAGCAAACCTCCTACTCGGGGGCTTAGCTGCAGTCCAGTACTCGCCTAAGTATGAAAAATCCTACCGAGTGGTGAGCAAACCTCCCACTCGGGGGCTTAGCTGCAGTCCAGTACTCGCCTAAGTATGAAAAATCTTACCGAGTGGTGAGCAAACCTCCCACTCGGGGGCTTAGCTGCAGTCCAGTACTCGCCTAAGTATGAAAAGTCCTACCGAGTGGTGAGCAAACCTCCCACTCGGGGGCTTAGCTGCAGTCCAGTACTCGCCTAAGTATGAAAAATCCTACCGAGTGGTGAGCAAACCTCCCACTCGGGGGTTTAGCTGCAGTCCAGTACTCACCTAAGTATGAAAAACCCTAGTGAGTGGCGAGCAACCTTCCATTCAGAGACTTAGCTGCAGTCCAGTAAGGACGATGAGGACGACGAGGTGCAGGTCGACTGCAACCTTCTCCTTCGGAGCTACACCACAAGTACAACGTGCGCTCCATCCATATCCACAAGGATGACAAGGTGCAGGTCGACTGCGACCTTCTCCTTCGGAGCTACGCCACAAGTACAACGTGCGCTCCATCCCTATCCGCAAGGACGATGAGGTGCAGGTCGACTGCAACCTTCTCCTTCGGAGCTATGGCACAAATACAACATGCGCTCCATCCTTGTCCGCAAGAACGACGAGGCGCATGTCGACTGAAGTCTTCACCTCAAGGCTACGTCTCAAACACAAAAGTCATTCCAAACGAAGAACAAGTTCCAAAAGCAGTCGCAAGCATATCCTGAGATAAATCAAGTTCAGATGAACCCTAAAGGTTCAAGACCACGGATCAAAGTACTCGGGCATTCAGCCCGAAGGAGTTTAACGATTACAAAAATCACTTGGCATCCCGAGGCGAATTTAAGGTGAAGTGTAAAAGTTTGTTCACTCCGTTGGAGGAGGGCTGGCAGGCTCGACGAATTCGTCCAGGTCAATGCCATCGGCAATCCGAGTGACGGCAGCAATGTAAGTCTCCATAAAGGATTGGAAGTCGTGCCTCTTGGTGTTGGCAACCTTGATTGCTGCCAGCTTATCTTCTCGAGCTTCCTTGCAATGGACACGAACCAAGGACAGAGCACATCAGCATCGCACCGGGCAGAAGACTTTTTCCACTCCTGCACTCGACCGGGGATCTCGTTAAGTCGAGTCATCAGAGACTCGAGGTCATTCTAGAGTGTTGCCCTTGGCCAGGGTGCTGTGTCGATCCGCGACGTAGCGACCTTCAGTCGAGCGAGATAGTCAACGACACCATCGATGCGGGATTCCAGTCGGAGCACATTCATGGCAGATTCATCGGCTACGGGGGAGTTGATGGGGTCCAAGCTTGGTTCAACTCGCCCGGTCTCCTCCTCGAAGTCCCGGCAAAACTCTACATGCACAATCCAAAGGTGAGTCAGTAGTTGTATGCCGAGTCGACGAAGACAAACCAGTCGGAACAAAGAATATACCTTCAAGCTTGACTAACAACTTCTTGGCAAGGCTCCTCAGATAACTCTCCAGATCGTTCCTCCTGCGAGCAATGCCTTCCATCTTCTCGTTCAGATTGACCTTGTCTTTCTTCAAGCGAGTCACTTCCTTATTGGCTTTGTCCATAGCAGATTTTATCTTGGTGTTTTCCTCCTCCAATGTACCGACTGAAGCCAGCTTCTGTTCAGCTAGAGCGGTTTTCTCATCAACCTTTTTCTGCGCGGCAGGCAAATCTTGATCCTTCTTCGCCAGGGCCTGGTTCAGTTTCTCTGAAAAGAAATAAATCTTGATTCGGAAAAAGCAGAATGAAATCTAGACCAAGGATAAACCAGTCGATGAGTCTTTCTTACCAGTGGCGTCATCCTTGGCTTTCTGCAACTCTGTCTTGGCCAACTCCAGATCAAGGTTGAGCTGAATCTGCTGCTTCTCCAGGTTAGCTAAGCGAGCTCCAAGATCACAAGATTTTTGCAACCAAATAATGGGTCAGTCGATCAGGGAAAGGATTGGTTATTTCGGATAAGTAAAAAGATAAAGACAACAAATTCTAAGACTACTGCCGAATCAAACATCCAACATAGTCTCGGGAACTACACCCAGTGGGTGCACTTAGCGTGCCCCCACTGGTTCAGTTTACACTCGACAAGGCCTTTCCAAGCGCGAGTGCAAAAAAAGAAGAAGAGAAAGCAACAAACAGAGTCTTTAGACCATAGTCGACTACCAGCAATCGACCACGGTCTCGGGGACTACACCCAGTGGGTGCACTTAGCGTGCCCCCACTGGTTTAGGTTCCGCTCGACGCGATCCGACCAGACCGAGTTAAGAAATTCAAAATCCAAGACTACGATCGACTTCCCGCAGTACATCATAGTCTCGGGGACTACACCCAGTGGGTGCACTCAGCGTGCCCCCACTAGTCCAGAAATTCAATCAACGACAACGTCAAATTCAGCTCAAAGTACGAATCTTCTCAGTGACAAATCGAAACACCCATTGGTGTACAGAAGCAAAGATCCCTTGAAAGAGAGTTTTCAGGCACCATATCCTAAACAGACCAGGCCAAGAGATTCAGTCGACAATCTGCTAACCTGAACGTTGCTCTGGAGAGCGGAGCTGACATCATAAGCAGCCTGGCTGGCATCCCACACCATCTTCATCTTTTCCATCATAATGCCCGCTTGGCGTATAGCTTCTTTGGCAGCACTCACTTCGTCCTCTGGGACATGATGTGTAGCAAAAAATGAAGGTGGAACGACAGGAGCATGTGTAGTTGACGCGGAAGGTCGAGCACTCGACAACGGTATGGCGAAGGAGACTGAAGTCCGATTGGCGTCGCCGGCATCCTGAACTACCGGTTCCGCCACCGGCGTCGACTGAGGCATCTTGCTAGCGGACGTTTTCCTGTTCCTTCTCCCCAAAGGCCTCTGTGGCTCGTCCTCATCATCGTCGGGGAGGTCAATGACGTTGGGAGCTGTAAAAAGATCAGTCGCCAAAATTACATCACCTGATTGGGTATATCGCAGTTCAGTCGACAAAAGGAAGACATAATAATGAAGATTATACCCAGATTGGAGGTGACCGCATCTTCCATTTCCTCATCCTCGTTTTTATAAGCTGAAGTCCCAGAGGTAGCGGCACTGCCAGTTTCAAGATTCATTCGGTCAAACCAAAGGAAAGATAAACAGCACAGAACATCGAGTAAAAGCGAAAGAAAAACACTCACGCATAAGCAACAGGAATGTCAATCTTGATTTTTGGCAGCGGCTTCCGAGGCTTCTGCACTACAACCTTGGACTGCTTTGGGGCCTTCTCAGTTGGTGCCGGAGAGGATTTCCGAAGACGCTTCGACGACTGCCCAGTCTGAACGGTCGCCTTGTCACGGGCACTCGCCGGATCTTGGGCCAAGCTTGGACCGCCTTTCCCTGCGAGGAGGCGAGTCGACCTCTTCTCCATCACTCGAGTCGTCTCTCTCCTCGTTCCCCTCTCCGTCAGAGTGCCACTCGCCACTTTCACCTCCGCTTGCCTCCCCCTCCGGATTCTACTCTTGCACTCCGTTGGGCATCGAGTACATTTCGGTAAGGGCCTGGATGAAAACAAGCAGAGCAAAGTCAGTCGATGAAGCATAAGCATCAGCACGAATTAATCAAGATTACAGTCGGAAGTTCAGAATTAGACCTTGTCTGGTTCGTAAGATTGGTCGAGCGGAGGACTTGTGCTGCTCCCTTGGGGTTATCTTTGTTTCCAGTGATACTCATCAGCCACCCCTCCAACGTGTTTTCGTCGACCTCCTCTGGATGGGTCCGAGTGGTGTCATCAGTGCCCGAATACATCCACATCGGATGTTCATGAGCTTGAAGCAGCTGGATGCGTCGCCGGAGGAAGACCTCCAACAAATCCATACCGGTCACCCCATCATGGATAAGTTGAACTACTCATTTGACCAGCACCTTAACTTGTGCCTTCTCCTTCGGGATCACCTTCAAAGGGGAGGGCTTCCCCACTCGGGCCAGGGAAAAAGGAGGAAGTCCCGTCGACTGCCCAGGAGTCGGCTGGTCTTTGCAGTAGAACCAGGTCGACTGCCACCCACGGACCGAGTCGGGAAGGATCATGGCTGGAAAAGAGCTTTTACCCCTCATCTGAATCCCAAGACCCCCGCACATCTGAATCACTTGCGTCCTCTCGTCACTCGGATTGGCCTTTTTCATGTCTCGGAGCGACATGTGAAAATGTGCTTGAAAAGGCCCCAGTGAGGTCGGCAACCTAGGAAATTTTCGCACAAGGACACGAAGGCAGCAAGGTACACTATGGTGTTTGGAGTAAAGTGGTGGAGTTGCGCCCCGAAGAAATTCAAGAAGCCTCAAAAGAAAGGGTGGGGAGGCAAAGAAAATCCACGGTCGATATGGGTGGCGAGGAGAACACACTCACCCTCACGTGGCTGCGGCTAGGTCTCGTTCCTCGGGAGCCATGCCGATTTGTGGGGGATCAGTCCTCCCTCGACCAGATCGTCGATATCGTCCTGACGAATCACCGAGCGGATCCAGTCGCCCTGGATCCAGCCCTGCGGCAGGCCAGACCTCGAACAAGATCAACCCCGGCTGGACTTCTTCCCCTTCGCCTTCGCCGCGCGCTCCAGAGCCACCGTCTTCTCTTTCCCCATCGCTGCAGGCGGAGCTCGAGCGGAACAGCGGCACTGGGGCGAGGGCAGGCGCAGCGGAGGAAGCTGAGAAAGAGGGGGAAGAATGAAGGTGCACTGTTCCAAAACCCCCGGTCTGGCGCCTTATATGAGGTTACTTTCGAATGACTGACTTGTATGTAACGCCCTCGATGCGGCTATATCTCCCACGTGTCGAGGCACGACTTAGAGGCATAACCGCATTGAAAGCAATGTCGCAAGTGAGGTAATCTTCACACAACCCATGTAATACATAAGGGAAAAAGATACATAGTTGGCTTACAGTCTCCACTTCACACAATACATAAATAAACATCCATCATTCAAATTACACTCAAGGTCCGACTACGGTACCAAAATGAAAGAAGACTACCCCAAATGCTACACAGATCCCCGATCACCCCAACTGGGCTCCACTACTGATCATCAGGAAAAGACACATAGTAACGGCCACGTTCCTCGTCGAACTCCCACGTGAGCTCAGTCGCATCATCTGCACTGGCATCGTTGGTACCTGCAACTGTTGTGGTAGAATCTGTGAGTCACGGGGACTCAGCAATCTCACACCCGTGAGATCAAGACTATTTAAGCTTATAGGTAGGAAAGGATTATGAGGTGGAGCTGCAGCAAGCAACTAGCATATATGGTGGCTAACAACGCAAAAGAGAGCGAGAAGAGAAGCAAAGCACGGTCGTGAAGCTAGAAGTGATCAAGAAGTGATCCTAGAACAACCTACGTCACACATTACTCCAACACCGTGTTCACTTCCCGGACCCCGCCGAGAAGAGACCATCACGGTTACACACGCGGTTGATGTGTTTTAGTTAAGATCAACTTCGGGTTCTCTACAACCGGACATTAACAAATTCCCATCTGCCTCATAACCGCGGGCACGACTTTCGAAAGATAATACCCTGCAGGGGTGTCCCAACTTAGCCCATTATAAGCTCTCGCGGTCAACGAAGGATATTCCTTCTACCGGGAAGACCCGATCAGTCTCGGAATCCCGGACTACAAGACATCTCGACAGTAATAAAACAAGTCCAGCAAAGTCGCCCGATTGTGCCGACAAATCCCGATAGGAGCTGCACATATCTCATTCTCAGGGCACATCCGGATGAGCAGTACGTACGGCAACCGAGGATACCCCAAGTTGCCTCAGGGTGGCACCGCAAGTGGCTCTAGTTTGGACCAGCAATCGAAGGAGAATTGGCCCGGGGGGGGGGGGGGGGTTAAAATAAAGATGACCCTCGGGCTCGCGAAAACCCGGGGGAAAAAGGCTTAGGTGGCAAATGGTAAAACCAATGTTGGGCCTTGCTGGAAGAGTCTTATTCAAAGCGAACTGTCAAGAGGGTCCCATAAATCACCCAACCGTGTAAGGAACACAAAATCAAGGAACATAACACCGGTATGACGGAAACTAGGGTGGCAAGAGTGGAACAAAACACCAGGCATAAGGCCGAGCCTTCCACCCTTTACCAACTATATAGATGCATTAATTAAAATAAGAGGTATTGTGATATCCCAACAGTTAAACATGTTCCAACAAGGAACAACAAGTCCATGTTCCAACAAGGAACAAACTTCATCTTCACCTGCAACTAACAACGCTATAAGAGGGGCTGAGCAAAGCGGTAACATAGCCAATCAACGGTTTGCTAGGACATGGATGGTTAGGGGCTGACATGGCAATATGGGTGGCAAGATATAGCAAGTGGTAGGTATCGCAGCATAGGCATAGCAAAAGAGCGAGCATCTAGCAAGCAAAGATAGAAGTGATTTCGAGGGTATGGTCATCTTGCCTGCAAGGTTCTCAGAGTTGTCGAAAGCTTGGTCCTCGAAAGCATTCTCAACAGGTTCCTCGTTCACGTACTCGTCTCCCGGCTCTACCCAAAGCAAGAACACAAGCAAAGGGGACAAACATCAATCACATGCAATGCGCAAGCAACATGATGCAAAACATGGCATGATATGCGAGATGTGATATGCAATGCATATGCGTGCTTCGGAAGGGAAAAGATGAACAAGGCATAATCTTGGAAAACCAAGTATGCCACTAGATAGGTGAGGTGATTTCAGTTGAAATCGATATAAAGATCACCGGAATCGGATGCACGGTTTGCAAATGACAAGCAAAACAAGAATGACAATAATCTGCCATTAACAGCATGATGCTACTTAGCAAGCAGCAAGAAATTAAGCTACTACACCCAAACATACCAACAAAGCATATGACAGTAATCTACTCAAGATGCTCGACAAAAGATGAACACTGAGCTACAGATAAATCACACCATAACAGGTTCAAACAAGCATGGTAAAAGTGCAAAAGATAACAGGTTCACAGACTTAGTGAAAATAACAACATAGCAGAAACTAACATCAGGATGACATGTTTAGAGCAAGCAAACAACATGCTGCAGGATCAGGTAATAGCAAAGTAAGGCATGGCATGAATCTACTCAAGGCACTTGACAAAAGTCCCTTACTGACCATAAGCCAAAAAGGCAGAAAATATGATTACACCCATGTCAATTAAGCAAGTTTCGTTACAGGTTTCAGACTTAGCAGAAAACTAGACATGTCAAAAACAGATAACAAATAGGCATGTTCGTGAGCTCGATGCACTCACTACAGAGCATTACATGATAAACTAAGCATACATACATCAAGAAGACATGGCATAGAAACTATACATGGCAAGAACTACATCATAGCATGCAATAATCAACTACACCAAGCTTGGCAAAATCGAATAACATGTAGACAATCTGCCAGCAACATTTTATAGCAAAAGTAGAGCTCGATTGACTCAAGCTATGGCACTCCATAATTACAAACAAAGGCATGTATGGATAGAGAAAATACATATGATCAAAACACTCTTACTGATCATGCTCAAAAGAGGCATAGATCTCTCTGAAACAACATGAACACATGGCATAAAAATAACAACAGGCAGGGACTTGGTGAAATTACTAAGTCTCTGAAATCAGCAACATTAAGTACCCTAGTTTGCATGCTTGTGCTAGTCACCACAAGGGTCACAAAAATACATGGCATAATTCTCTGGAAATATAGCATGGCATATTTCAAAACACATGTAGGACTCAACTTCATAGGGTGCACAAATCAATCATGGCAAAAATGACAAAAGTACAAGTTCTGCTGAGAATCAGAAACTAACATCACATAGCCCTCTTCTAACAGCATTTCGGGCATCAAGATGAACTCAAATGAAGATGATGCAATGGAATGAAATGATGTACTCATCGAGGCGAACAATTTGACATATTATACGAACGAAACGGAGCTACGGACGTCGAGATATGATGCGATGAACATGAGACAAATATGCAACAATTATAGGACTTAGCAGATTTCCAGGGGGGAGAGAAAGTCAACCGCGGCGCGCGGCGCGAGGATCGCCGGAGACGGGGCGGCGGCTCGCCGGAGTAGCTGGGATGGCTGCCGGAGACGTGGGACGCCGGATCCGGGCGGCGGAGGGCCGGATCCGGCGCGGGCGGCGGGATCCGCGGGCGGCTGCGTTCCGGCGCGGCGGCGGCCACGGGAGGCGGCGGGGCGGGCGGCGCCGGCCGGCGGGCTGCAGCGGCGGCGGCGCACGGGCCCAGGCGGCGGGAGGCGCGCGCCCCGGGTAGAGGAGACGGCGGGCGGCGCGCGGGCTCGGGGGGGGGGGGGGGCTCGGGCCCGAGCGGGCCGGCGGCGGCTGGCGGCGGGGATGCCCACGTGGCGCGCGGAGATTGGCCGCGGGGCGGCCGGCGGACGTGTCCGGCACCGGGCGGACGCGTCCGGCGCGCGGAGGAAGAAGGGAGCTAGGGTTAGGGTGGTTTTGGACCCGAAAATGGAGGATGGGGAGGTGTTTTTATAGGTAGGAGGAGCTAGGAGGCTCCAAATTGAGCACGGTTTGCGGCCACACGATCGTGATCGAACGGCGATGGACATGGGAGTGTTTTAGATGGGTTATTGGGCTGTTTTGGAGGGGGTTTGGGCTGCAACACACACGAGGCCTTCACGGTTACCCGGTTAACCGTTGGAGTATCAAACGACCTCTGAATGACCCGAAACTTGACAGGCGGTCTACCGGTGCTATAACAAAGCCGCTTGACAAACCTCGGTCCATTCCGAGAAGGTTTAATACCCGCTCACGGAAAAAGGTAAAAGGGGACGCCGGGGAACATAGGAGCGCCGGATTGCAAAACGGACAACGGGGAAAATGCTCGGATTCATGAGACGAACACGTATGCAAATGCGATGCACATGATGACATGATAAGAAATGCATGACAAGGACAAAATGCAAAAAGACGGGAAA
Organism: Aegilops umbellulata; assembly: GCA_032464435.1. Lineage (NCBI taxonomy): Eukaryota > Viridiplantae > Streptophyta > Magnoliopsida > Poales > Poaceae > Aegilops > Aegilops umbellulata. The sequence goes on from CP136056.1 coordinate 374,160,763, forward strand.
CCCAACCACGGAGGGAATATCATATCACATTGCCGAAAATGGCAAGAGTTGGATTACAAATATGGCAAGTTACATCCGGGGTGTTACATTGTAGGCCCAGACGATCTTATCAAATCCCCCAACAGTCACGCGTGTGATACGTGGCAAAAAAGGCAGCGCGGAAATCGAGGCGGCCCTGCCTCATCCAGCCCGATTACTGCGGCTTCCTTCGCCCCGCGCGCTTCTCGAAAATCAAATCCCGCGAGATCCGCAGATAGCAGAACAACTTGTCAGACGAGAGATCTCCTCCACATCGGCACTCGGAGCTCTTGCAGTAAAAGTTCACTTGACAAAGACAAGAATGGATCAAGGCGACTGAAAAAGTAGTTGAGGTCACCACCTCGATTCGTTGATCCAAGACCAGACACACCTGAAGTGCAAAAAATGAGTCGGAAGTCATTTTCAACTCCTTCCCCACTCGAACCCTGATTCATTCAGGGGCTAATGACGAAGACATGTACCTAGGGTAGGGTCATAGGCCTTACCTAGATACCCTCCCCAAGGACATCACTTTATCACCAGAAACATTCGAAGGAGAATCATCTTTCAATCGACTATGAAGTGTTCTACTCGACAGATTTGAAGTCACTCGACCATGAAGACTATCACTCAACCACCGGGAAATCTAAGGCCACTCCGCATTGCAACGGTCGGTCATTATGTAGCTTTAATGGTCATTATGTCACTTTATTCTTGGCGTTACCAGTAACGCCTTACCTTAATGTACTTTAAACCCTGCGTAACTGAGGGCCGGAAGGTTCTGGCAAACACTATATAAGCCACCCCCCTCCTCAGTGACAAGGGTTCGCACCCCTTGTAACTCACAGGCATATAATCCAGTCGACCGCCTCCGGGATCCGAGACGTAGGGCTGTTACTTCCTCCGAGAAGGGCCTGAACTCGTTAAACTCGCGTGTAAAACTCCTCCATAGCTAGGATCTTGCCTCTACATCCCTACCCCCCATTCTACTGTCAGACTTAGAACCACGACAGGTGGTGCTTTATGGACTACCGAATCTCAAGCTATAGGTTGAAAACCCTGACGAAGTATTTTATGCTCCTTCCTTGTTGAACACATTGTTTGAAGTTTGCTCGGATTCAATCTTCATGATGAAAGCCCATGATATGCCATGCTTTGTGTGTTTTTTGCTTTCATGGATGCGATTTTGGAGAACCAATCACGAAACCCATGTGTTGTCAAGGAATGGTCGGTGTAATTGCTTAGCCAAGCATCACTATTTCCCCTTTCCCTTTTTTGATAAATTGGTTGTGTAAGTCATTAATGTATTTATTAGCTCTTTATATCAATATATTTTCATTTATCGGGCATATGATTATATATTGTTGATATGCAGGTCATAAAGAGAAGTAACCTATTAAGAGATGAAGCTCTAGTGGTGGTGGTGCTATTGGGTGGTTTAGATTGGGTGAGCCCCATCCGGTATTTTGAATGTGCGCATGCGTGGTAGTTTTTCAAACTTCATGAACTAATCAATATCAATCAAGAAAAGATTTAATAATGTTATAATACGAACAATGGATGATGTCAAGTTGCCTTGCCCATCAGAAAAATTCTAGATCCACTACTAAATCCTAGAGCCTACATTGATACATTTATATATGTAATCGTTGTTTTAGACCGAAGATGTATGTGTTTTAATATACTAAATTTCAACCCGACATTGTCTAATATATGTTTTTATGGAATAAACTTCTAATATATTTGTAATCAATCATGGCAGTAGAAAGAATATCAGAGGTGAAAAAAATTTACAACCAGGTTCGTGGACCACCTAGCAACAACTACAAGCACTAGATGAGCGAGTCGAAGGCGCACCACCATCATCACCCCTCCTTCATCCGAACCAGGGAAACCTTGTTGTAGTAGATGGTTGGAAGATCGTCCTGGTAAGGCCCCGTAGGACCATCGCACCAGAGCACAACCATGGGCACTGTCGGTGTCAAAACTGGCAGATCTCGGGTAGGGGGTCCCCAACTGTGCGTCTAGGCGGATGGTAACAGGAGACAAGGGACACGATGTTTTTACCCAGGTTCGGGCCCTCTCGATGGAGATAAAACCCTACTCCTGCTTGATTAATATTGATGATATGGGTAGTACAAGAGTAGATCTACCACGAGATCAGAGAGGCTAAACCCTAGAAGCTAGCCTATGGTATGATTGTTGTTCGTCCTACGGACTAAAACCCTCCGGTTTATATAGACACCGGAGAGGGCTAGGGTTACACAGAGTCGGTTACAATGGAAGGAGATCTACATATCCGTATTGCGAAGCTTGCCTTCCATGCCAAGGAAAAGTCCCATCCGGACGCGGGACGAAGTCTTCAATCTTGTATCTTCATAGTTCAAGAGTCCGGCCAAAGGTTATAGTCCGGCTATCCGGACACCCCCTAATCCAGGACTCCCTCAGTAGCCCCTGAACCACGCTTCAATGACGACGGGTCCGGTGCGCAGATTGTCTTCGGCATTGCAAGGCGGGTTCCTCCTCCGAATACTTCATTGAAGATTTTGAACACAAGGATAGTGTCCGGCTCTGCAAAATAAGTTCCACATACCACCGTAGAGAGAATGATATTTACACAAATCTAATCTGCTGACGTATTTTGTAGCATGACATCACACCACAGCCAAGCCTTTATTCGAATCGTTTTTACTGTCCCACCTCAGTGCGTTTTGCGAGGCGGTTTCCTTGGCACGTCTTGTTGAAGCAGAGATCGTGTCCCCTTATCCCGGGATTCTCATCAATACGGGCGTGGGTAACCCAACCGCGCCATTGATTACGGCGCTTGGGAGATAAGCGAGTTTTACCAGGCTGGTGGGGACGCATAGTTTCGTCCGCCCATATAAGGGGATAAGGATCCGCCTTTTCATCCACGCCTTCTTCCTCCTTTGCTCATCCATTTTCGCACACTTGAGCTCCAGCGCCCAAGTCCACATTCTCTTCCTCAACCTTCTCCAACCATGTCTGGAGCAGGAGGCAAGTGGATGGTCTCCTCCGTCACGGAGGGAGACGTCAAAAAGCTAAGGAGAGCCGGATACCTGCCTGAGGACATCATGCACCGGCTCCCAGATGAGGGGCAGCTCATCCCCACCCCCAGGCCCCATGAGAGGGTCGTGTTCCTTACCCATTTCCTCCGCGGACTGGGATTCCCTCTCCACTCATTCGTACGGGGGCTCATGTTCTACTACGGCCTGTACTTCCACAATCTGGCCCCGAACTTCATCCTCAACATCTCGGCGTTTATCGTCGTGTGCGAAGCCTTCCTCTGCATCCGGCCCCACTTCGGCTTATGGCTGAAGACCTTCAATGTCAAACCGAAGGTAGTGGGCGGCCGCCAGGTGGAGTGTGGAGGTGCCATGGTGGGCAAGATGCCCAACGTCCTATGGCTCGAGGGCTCCTTCGTGGAGACCATAAAGGGGTGTCAATTGGGGTGGTTCTACATCATCGAGCCGCGTGACCCCAAATGGGTCGCAGCCCCCGAGTTCCGATCTGGAGCCCCTACGCGGCTCACCTCCTGGAAAGAGAAGGGCCTGCCGTGGGGTAGTTCGGAAGAGCTGACCGGACTCCAAACATGCGTCAAAAACCTGGTGAGCAAGAAGCTCAAACTCGTCAACGTAGTCCAGGTCATGCTCATCCGTTGGATCCTCCCATGCCAACAATGGGCTTTCAGCTTATGGGAGTTCGACCCGGCCCGGCACTGAACTCTGGGCAGGCTCCTCGACACAACGTACGAAGATGCCTGGAAGGTGCTATTCAAGGGCGCCGAGGCCCCTGCTTCCGCCACCGAGGATCGCGGATTCTGCACGCAGCGTCAAGCCAACGCGGTAAGCTGTTTTTCCTCTTACAGGATATTTGTCTTTCATAAAATTTGACTCTATGCGGGATCTAAGCCCCCATGCCTTTGACAGGACTGGCAGAGGACGGCCGGACAAATCAACTGTCCGGCTCCTTTGCCCGAAGACCCAGCAGACGCCCGCCTAGCGGAGCTGCTGGTCCAGGCACCTTACGTGGTGCCGGAGAAGAAGGCCAAGAAGAAGGCCACGGGAACCCGGAAGAGTTCCCGGCGCCCGGTGGAGTCGGACTCATCGTCCGATGACTCCGAGGCGCACTCCTCCCCTGGAGAGGAGGAGGAGGAAAGAGAGGTTTCTTCCCCAGCAGGGGGAGAAAAGAAAAGGAAGGCCGCCCCAATTGGGGAGGCCGGAGGGTCCAAGAAGGGGAGGACCCTTCCTCCGGACTACTCCACCAACGCCGCCGATAGCGAGGAGGAGTGTCGCCCAGGGCCAAGCCCCTGGTGAAGTCATAAGTATTCGGACACCAGAGTGACTCATAGTGTTCCTTTATTGCACAGTTTTCCCTAACGCTGATTATAATCATGTAGTCCGGCCCGAGCCCGGCTCGACGTATCGTCGAGCGGCTCCTTGGATTCGTCGGATGTGAATAGATTTTCACTTCCGACCGCTTCCACCCCTCACCCTACGGACAACGCCGAGGTGTTGTCCCGAAAGGTTCCAAGCCAAGGGGAGGTGGTCCTGGAGGCGCCGCAAGGCGACCTTCCAGACTGCAGACAAAAAGGGAGCAAAGCTCCTAAGGGCTCCAAGTCCGGCCCTGGGCCGAACACCGCACCGGAACCTTCAGCGGTTCCGGAGTCCAACAGGCGCCCCCCCTGCCAAGAAGGGCAAGCCTACCGCACTGGTGACCTTCGTCCAGCCGGAGGCACCGGATAACTTGTTGGAGGTGCTTAACGGCGCCTCCATCGACAAGGAGCACCGTACTATCATGAGTGTGGTGATCCAGAAAGTTCAGTCCGCCAAAAGCGAGTTGACCGAAGCTTGTGCCAGCCTTCTAACAGGTTTTGAGGTGAGTACATAATATATAAAAATATTACCACATAGACAGTAGCCCCTGATGCTCTGTTTGGCGTTCACAAGGAAAAGCCGAATAGAGGATCTAATAATATTCGCAGGAGTCTAACATAATTATGTCGATATGCGTATGCAGGCTTCGCTGCTGGCCTCTGCCGCACTGACTGCGGAGGTGGACACGCTGAAGCAGAACCTCGAGCGGTCCGAGCAAGAGCTTGGCCTTGCCAAGGGGCAGCTCGAGGAGAGCCAAGGTACGTAATGCCTTATGTAATTATATAAAAGATGCAGTTGCAAAAAATGACATGATCGTTATTGGTGTCTTAGGGGCCACGACTGAGGTGGCGACCCTGAAGCAAGCGCTTTCCGAGGCCAAAAAGAAGGCGGCCACGGAGCGCACTGAGCGGGAGAAGCATGAGGCGCGAGTTGGAGAGGTACAGCAAGAGTTCCAGGCTCTCTTGAAAAAACACAAGAGTTTGGAGCTTGACTCAAAGACGCGAGAGTCCGAGCTTGCAACGGCCCTCGAGAGCGCCAAGTCTGCCAAGGCCGAAGCCCAGAAAGCCCTCAAGGAAGTAAAGGCGATGAAGAAGATAGCGGCGGGTAAGGCATTCTTTATGCAAAGCAAGCACGTGAAAGTGAATTAATTGTTACTTACCCGAGTCCGGAGCTCTCCAGGAGCATTCACAGATTTGCCCCGCAGCGTGTCAGATGCTGCCGCCTTCTACCGGTCCGAGGAGGGGAGCTCGATGGAGAAGGTGTTCTGGTCTCAGTATGCTGAGACCGGACACCCGGTGCCCTTGAGCGACTAGCTGAAGCAACTGGTCGAGCTCCATAAGGTGGCCGAACAGGTATGAAGGGTCTCATAGTCCGGCTGTGGCCCAGAGAGGCCATGCCTGGGAGCTACTTTGGGCTGGTGAGGCGGCTGGTGGATGCCTGTCCACGGCTTGAAGTCATCAAGCACTCCGTCTGCATTGAGGGTGCCCGTAGGGCACTTGCCCGTGCTAAAGTGCACTGGGGCAAGATGGATGCTGAGAAGTGTGAAGGATGGGCTGCCGCCGAGCAAGGAGCATCGCCACCCCGAGATGTATTACGAGGGCGTCCTGAAGGGTGCCCGCCTTGTGGCGGATGAATGTTCCAAGGATGTAATGTTTCAGTAAACACGTTTGTTTTATCCTGTGCGCTGAAAACTTGTTCATATGCGCTATGCAGCGCTTGTTTTAATTTAAAATATTACCTTCTATGCGGCCGTTTATTAAATCTGAGAGATGGCGAGTCGTTGGCTTCTGCCACCATGCCACTAGTGCTGGGGTGTTCGGGGATAAACCTGAGCACTCCTTTTCCCATTGTTGGGTCCTTCGAGGGAGGTGCTCAGCCTGGCGAACAAGGCAATCGGACTATAGTGCGTTATCACTCTCAGTTAGCCAGAGAATTCTATAATTTTAAATTTCGGCGAAGTCCCTAGTGTTCGGAAGACCGAGTTCAGGGCGCTATACACACCTTTGGCCGGACAAAGCCGACTCCTCGCTCTAAGCGGCATAAGTCTTTAAGGACCCGAAACCTCTAGAACAGCGACCAGCTCTCGCCCTATCATGACAGTCAGTTTTACCTTTCTCTACTGAGGTGCTTAGCCCAGCTGAATTGGGGCACAATCGCAGTAGTTCTCCTAGCGCTACCTTAGCCGATATGACGGAACGTAAGGTACCAAAACATGGGGGCCGGGCAAACCCAACTATTGACCCAAGACATGATTCAGAGCTGATGCATATAATGCTATAAGTTCGGGGTGCCACACTTGTGAAAGTGTTCGGACTTCTCACGCCGTATATGGGGTGCTTAAGCCCCTGGCGTATTAGCCGTACCAAAGTGTACGGGTGCTAAATATCATAACTGAACATATATATGAAAAAGGAATGAATAGAGAATGCAATAATAAGCTGAAGCTGAGCATTGTTTATTCCCAAAGGCTGTGCTAAAAGCAGAATGATACAAATAGTGCGATAAGCAAGAGATGGGACTATTTGACATGTCCCCCTCCAGGGGCGGGCTGCGGGACGGTATGTAAGACAGGTATTTTGCTCGTTATAGAGACCACCTGGGAATTCGACGTAGCTTTCTGCCTCCTTGGTTGTTGCATCGTGTGTTCGGCGATTGTACTGCCGAACAGGTCTTCTAGAGGGTAAGGTCCTGAAAGTAAGAAAATGATAGATTCGGCGGCCCCTAGTGCGGTTGAGCCGTGTGTTGGGGTGTGCCGTGGTCATGCCCCTCCCCCTGTGCCCATGGTATTTTCAGAGCGTAATTATGTATGCGTAGTACTGATTTCGCAGTTTCGTGAGGGCTGGGGTTGGGGCCGCATTGCTACGCTTGCTCGGAACGTGCCAGGCGATCTTGTTGTAGGTTACTCCGAGCGCGCTTGACGGTGTCCGGACGTTTTATTGCCGGACTGGAGAACTCCCTTGAGAGGCTGCTTTGTACTTCTGCTGCGAGGGCCGCCGTATGCTCCTCTGTTTGGAGAGAGCGTTCAGTGTTTCCGTTGACCGTAAGACTCCTCGAGGCCCTGGCATCTTGAGCTTGAGATATGCGTAGTGCGGCACCGCATTGAACTTTCAAATGCGGTTCGCTCGAGCAGTGCGTGATAGCCACTGCGGAACGGGATTATATCTAAGATTAACTCCTCGCTTCGGGAATTATCCGGGGATTCGAAGACCACTTCAAGCGTGACTGAGCCCGTGCAATGGGCCTCGACACCTGGTATGACACCTTTAAAGGTAGTCTTTGTGGGTTTGATCCTTGAGGGATCTATGCCCATTTTGCACACTGCATCCTGATAAAGTAGGTTCAGGCTGCTGCCGCCGTCCATAAGGACTCGAGTGAGGTGAAATCCGTCAATGATTGGGTCGAGAATCAATGCGGCGAATCCGCCATGGCAGATACTAGTGGGTGGTCCCTTCGATCAAAAGTGATCGGGCAGGAGGACCACGGGTTGAACTTTGGGGCGACTGGCTCCAACACGTATACGTCCCTTAGCGCACACTTCCGTTCCCTCTTGGGGATGTGGGTCGCGTATATCATGTTCACCGTCCGCACTTGTGGGGGGAAGCCCTTCTGTCCACCATTGTTCGGCGGCCGGGGCTCCTCCTCGTCGTCGCTATGTAGCCCCTTGTCTCTGTTTTCGGCATTTAACTTGTCGGCCTGCTTGAACACCCAACAATCCCTGTTCGTGTGATTGGCTGGTTTTTCAGGGGTGCCATGTATCTGGCACGAGCGATCGAGTATACGGTCCAAACTGGACGGGCCCGGAGTGTTTCTTTTGAACGGCTTTTTCCGCTGACCGGGTTTAGAGCCTCTGAATCTGGCATTAACTGTCGTATCTTCACCGTTGTCGCTATTAATGCGGCGCTTGTGCTTGTTGCGACGCGACCTGCCATTGTTGTCCTTGGTATTCGAATTACCAAGGGTCTTGGTCATGTTATTGCTACGAGCCAGCCAGCTGTCTTCTCCCGCGCAAAAGCGGGTCATGAGTGTCGTGAGGGCTGCCATAGATTTCGGCTTTTCCTGTCCAAGGTGCCGAGCAAGCCACTCGTCACGGATGTTATGCTTGAAGGATGCTAGGGCCTCTGCGTCCGGACAGTCGACGATTTGATTTTTCTTGGTTAGGAACCATGTCCAGAATTGTCTGGCAGATTCTTCTGGCTGCTGGATTATGTGGCTTAGGTCATCAGCGTCTGGTGGTCGCACATAGGTGCCCTGGAAATTGTCGAGGAATGCGGCTTCCAGGTCCTCCCAACAACCAATTGATTCTACTAGCAAGCTGTTAAGCCAATGCCGAGCTGGTCCTTTAAGCTTGAGTGGGAGGTATTTGATGGCGTGTAGGTCGTCGCCACGGGCCATGTGGATATGAAGGAGATAGTCCTCGATCCATACCGCAGGATCTGTTGTGCCATCGTATGATTCAATGTTTACGAGTTTGAAACCCTCTGGGATTTGATGATCCATTACTTCATCTGTGAAGCATAGTGGGTGTGCGACACCTCTGTACTGGGCTATATCACGACGTAGCTCAAATGAGCTTTGTCTGCTGTGTTCAGCCCGGCCGGATTTACTGTATCCGGCGTGACGGTTATCGTCTCGTGACGAGGGGCGCCCGCGCGATCCGTAGATCGATCTTGTTTGCCTTGCCTTGTCCTCCAACATATCTTGCAGGTCTGGTGTGTTTCCCCATGCCTTGGTATTTTTTGAGCGACGCCGGGGTGCGGCCTGAGTGGAGGACCAGGAGGCTTCTCTGTCGCGGCCGCGAGGTGGCCGGTCAGCCGCATCATGCGCTGGTGATGTAGGTTTAAGTGCTTTCTCCTCTAATCGGGGTAGCAACCTGCGCTTTGGGTAGCTCTTGGAGGGGCGTCCGAGTTCGTACTCCTCGGCCGCAAGGACTTCAGTCCATCTATCGGCTAGCAAGTCTTGATCAGCTCTAAGCTGTTGCTGCTTTTTCTTAAGGCTATTCGCCGTGGCCATAAGCCTGCGCTTGAAGCGCTCTTGTTCGACGGGATCCTCAGGCACGGCAAATTAGTCGTCGCCGAGGCTTGCCTCGTCTTCAGAGGGAGGCATGTAATTGTCATCCTCCTCCTCTCTGTCAGCCGCTCTCTCAGGAGGGCTGGCTTCTCCATCCTCCTCCGCTGAATCTTGCTGGAGGGAGTTGTATTCGGCACTGTCCGGGGTGTTATTATCTCCCGTGCCGGTATCACCGTTTTTGCTTTGGCGGGATTTAGAGCGGCGCCGCTGACGCCGGCGCTTGGGTTGCTTTTTGGAGGGGTTGTCCCCCGCGTCGCCATTGCTTTCTTTGGGTGTATCCACCATATATATGTCATATGACGAGGTGGCTTTCCAGTGCCCTATAAGCGCCGGTTCCTGTTCGTCTCCTACATCGTCGTCCATACCATCCATGTCTTCGGAGTCGAAGTCTAGCATGTCGGTTAGATCATCGACAGTGGCTACGAAGTGGGTGGTGGGTGGGCGTCAAATTTTTTCGTCGTCCGCATCCCAATCCTGCCGGTCATAATCCGGTCAGGACTCTCCTGACAAAGAGAGAGACCTTAGTGAATTCAGAATGTCGCCGAAGGGCGAGTGCTGAAAGATATCTGCGGTGGTGAATTCCATGATAGGCGCCCAATCGGATTTGATTGGCAGGGGCGCGAAGGGTTCGGAGTCCGGAGAAGAGTCCGGCACTTTGGAGTCACGGGCTTCACAGAGGATAAGGCTGGTGTTCAGCTCGATCGCCGTTGTGACTGCAGCCCCCGTGGCGGGGTCTAGCCACCCGTCCTCGATCGACGTAGTCGGCTCCGAGCTAAGGGTCGGAGCGGATGCGGGCGCGGCCTCCAGGGCACTGTTCAGCGGCAGAGCTAAATCATGCCCATCGTGACAGTGCGGCGCGCTCGGCTGCAGCTCGAATCCGTCGAAGATCAAGTCTCTGCGGATGTCAGTCGTGTAGTTCAAACTTCCAAATCTGACCTGATGGCCAAGGGCGTAGCTTTCAATCTGCTCCAGATGGCCAAACGAATTGGCCCGCAGTGCAAAGCCGCCGAATACAAAGATCTGTCAGGGGAGAAAAGTCTCACCCTGGACTACATCGCCAACAATGATTGAAGGAGCCATCGAGCCTGATGACGACGACACAGAGGAACTCCCAATGAAAGCTCCAATGTCGGTGTCAAAACCGGCGGATCTCGGGTAGGGGGTCCCGAACTGTGCGTCTAGGCGGATGGTAATAGGAGACAAGGGACACGATGTTTTTACCCAGGTTCGGGCCCTCTCGATGGAGGTAAAACCCTACTCCTGCTTGATTAATATTGATGATATGGGTAGTACAAGAGTAGATCCACCACGAGATCAGAGAGGCTAAACCCTAGAAGCTAGCCTATTGTATGATTGTTGTTCGTCCTACAGACTAAAACCCTCCGGTTTATATAGACACCGGAGAGGGCTAGGGTTACACAGAGTCGGTTACAATGGAAGGAGATCTACATATCCGTATTGGCAAGTTTGCCTTGCACGCCAAGGAAAAGTCGCATCCGGACACGGGAAAGTCTTCAATCTTGTATCTTCATAGTCCAAGAGTCCGGCCAAAGGTTATAGTCTGGCTATCCGGACACCCCCTAATCCAGGACTCCCTCAGGCACTATTGTTGGAAATATGACCTAGAGGCAATAATAAAATGGTTATTATCATATTTCCCGTTCATAATAAATGTTTATTATTCATGCTAGAATTGTATTGACCGGAAACATAAATACATGTATGAATACATAAACTACATTGTGTCCCTGGTAAGTCTCTACTAGACTAAATCGTTGAACAGATATGGTTAAGGTTTCCTAACCATGGACATGAGTTGTCATTTGATAATGGGATCACATCATTAGGAGAATGATGTGATGGACAAGACCCAACCGTGATCTTAGCATAAGATCATATCACTTAGTTTATTTGCTATCGCTTTCTTCATGTCAAGTATCAGTTCCTTAGACCATGAGATCATGCCACTCCCAGATACCGGAGGAATACTTTGTGTGCAATCAAACGTCACTTCATAAATGGGTGATCATAAAGGTTCTCTACAGGTATCTCCGAAGGTGTTTGTTGGGTTGCATGGATCGAGACTGGGATTTGTCGCTCCATGTGACAGAGAGATATCTCTGGGGCCTCTCGGTAATACAACATCACAAGAAGCTTACAAGCATGTGACTAATGAGTTTAGTCACGGGATCTTGTATTACAGAACGAGTAAAGAGTCTTGTCGGTAACGATATTGAACTAGGTATGGAGATACCGATGATCAAATCTTGGGCAAGTAACATATCGCCAAACCGAAGGAATTCTATACGGGATTGACAGAATCCTTGACATCATGGTACAACCGATAAAGATCTTCCTGGAATACATAGGAACCAATATGGGCATCCAGCTCCCGCTATTGGTTATTGACCGAGAGGAGTCTCGGTCATGTCTACATGATTCTCGAACCTGTAGGGTCGCACGCTTAAAGTTCTGTAGCGCTAAGTGATACGTCTCCAACGTATCTATAATTTTTTATTTTCCCATGCTATTATATTATCTGTATTGGATATTTTTTATGCATTAATATGCTATTTTATATTATTTTTGGGACTAACTTATTGACCTAGAGCCCAGTGCCAGTTTCTGTTTTTTCCTTGTTTTTGAGTTACAGAAAAGGAATATCAAACGGGGTCCAAACGAAATAAAACTTTCGCGATGAATTTTTTTGGAATAGAAGACACCCGTACGACTTGGAGATGAAATCAGAGGAGTCCTGAGGCAGCCACAAGCCTTAGGGGCGCGCCCTGAGGGCTTGTGGGCCCCTCGGAGCTCCTCTAACCCTAATTCTTGCCCTATAAATTCAAAAATATTCCCAAATGACCAGAAGCATCCACCAAAATACTTTTACGCCGCCGCAACCTTCTGTACCCGTGAGATCCCATCTTGGGGCCTTTTCCGGCACCCTGCCGAAGGGGGATTCGATCACGGAGGGCTTGTACATCAACTCTATTGCCCTTTCGATGAAGTGTGAGTAGTTTACCATAGAACTACTGGTCCATAGCTAGTAGCTAGATGGCTTCTTCTCTCTCTTTGATCTTCAATATAATGTTCTCGTCGATGTTCTTGGAGATCTATCCGATGTAATATTCTTTTGCGGTGTATTTGTCAAGATCCGATGAATTGTGGATTTATGATCAGATTATCTATGAATATTATTTGAATCTTCTCTGAATTCTTATATGCATGATTTGATATCTTTGTATATCTCTTTGAATTATCGGCCAACTAGATTGTTCTTCTTGCAATGGGAGAGGTGCTTAGTTTTGGGTTCAATCTTGCAGTGTCCTTGAAGGAAATATGCCCTAGAGGCAATAATAAAGTTATTATTTATTTCCTTATATCATGATAAATGTTTATTATTCATGCTAGAATTGTATTAACTGGAAACATAATACATGTGTGAATACATAGACAAACAGAGTGTCACTAGTATGCCTCTACTTGACTAGCTCGTTAATCAAAGATGGTTATGTTTCCTGACCATGAACAAAAGAGTTTTTATTTGATTAATGGGATCACATCATTAGGAGAATGATGTGATTGACATGACCCATTCCATTAGCTTAGCACCCGATCATTTAGTATGTTGCTATTGCTTTCTTCATGACTTATACATGTTCCTATGACTATGAGATTATGCAACTCCCGTTTGCCGGAGGAACACTTTGTGTGCTACCAAACGTCACAACGTAACTGGGTGATTATAAAGGTGCTCTACAGGTGTCTCCAAAGGTACATGTTGGGTTGGCGTATTTCGAGATTACGATTTGTCACTCCGATTGTCGGAGAGGTATCTCTGGGCCCTCTCGGTAATGCACATCACTTAAGCCTTGCAAGCAATGCAACTAATGAGTTAGTTGCGAGATGATGTATTACGGAACGAGTAAAGAGACTTGCCGGTAACGAGATTGAACTAGGTATTGAGATACCGACGATCGAATCTCGGGCAAGTAACATACCGATGACAAAGGGAACGTATGTTGTTATGCGGTCTGACCGATAAAGATCTTCGTAGAATATGTGGGAGCCAATATGAGCATCCAGGTTCCGCTATTGGTTATTGACCGGAGACATGTCTCGGTCATGTCTACATTGTTCTCGAACCCGTAGGGTCCGCACGCTTAACGTTATGATGACAGTTTCATTATGAGTTTATATGTTTTGATGTACCGAAGGTTGTTGGGAGTCTCGGATGTGATCACGGACATGACGAGAAGTCTCAAAATGGTCGAGACATAAAGATTTATATATTGGACGACTACATTCGGACACCGGAAATGTTATGGGTGGTTTCGGAGAAAACCGGAGTGCCGGAGGGGTTACGGGAACCCCCTGGGGAAGTATTGGGCCCTAGTGGGTCTGAGGGGAGAGAGAGGGCAGCAGCCCAGGAGGTGGCGCGCCCCCTCCCATGAGGAGTCTGAATTGGATTAGGGGAGGGGGGCGCGGCCCCTCTTTCCCTCTCCCTCTCTTTCCTTCACCCTTCTCTCTTCCTAGTTGGACTAGGAAAGGGGAGTCCTACTCCTACTAGGAGGAGGACTCCCCCCTCCTTGGCGCGCCCCAAGGGCCGGCCGGCCTCCCGCTTGCTCCTTTATATACGGGGGCAGGGGGGCACCTCTAGACACAAGTTGATCTTCGTGATCGTTCTCTTAGCCGTGTGCGGTGCCCCCCTCCACCATAATCCTCGATAATATTGTAGCGGTGCTTAGGCGAAGCCCTGCGATGGTAGAACATCAAGATCGTCACCACACCGTCGTGTTGACAAAACTCATCCCCGACACTTTGCTGGATCGGAGTCCGAGGATCGTCATCGAGCTGAACGTGTGCTAGAACTAGGAGGTGCCGTAGTTTCGGTGCTTGATCGGTCGGCCGTGAAGACGTATGACTACATCAACCGCATTGTCATAACGCTTCCGCTGTCGGTCTATGAGGGTACGTAGACAACACTCTCCCCTCTCGTTGCTATGCATCACCATGATCTTGCGTGTACGTAGGAATTTTTTTGAAATTACTAGGTTCCCCAATAGTCCTCACCTAGTGACAAAGTAGGGGTAGCGAGGCACGTATTGTATTGTTGCCATCAAGGGTAAAAAGATGTGGTTTTCATCATATTTCTTGAGTTCATCGCTCTACATCTTGTCATCTTACTTAAAGCGTTACTCTGTTCTTATGAACTTAATACTTTAGATGCATGCTGGATAACGGTCGATGTGTGGAGTAATAGTAGTAGATGCAAGCAAGAGTCGGTCTACTTGACACGGACGTGATGCCTATATTCATAATCATTGCCTTGGATATCGTCATAAATTTGCGCTTTTCTATCAATTGCTCAACAGTAATTTGTTCACCCACCGTATTATTTTCCTTCAAGAGAGAAGCCTCTAGTGAAACCTATGGCCCGGGGTCTATTTTCCATCATATATTTTCATATCTATAAACCAAAAAACCAAAAAAAATACCTTGCTGCAATTTATTTGTTTTTTTACTTTGTTTTACGTTTTACTAATCTTTTATATCTATCTCTATCAGATCTCATCCTTGCAAGTGACAGTGAAGGGATTGACAACCCCTTTATCGCGTTGGGTGCAAGTGTTTGATTGTTTGTGCAGGTGCATAGATTGGATACTTGCATGTACCTCCTACTCGATTGATACCTTGGTTCTCAAACTGAGGGAAATACTTATCTCTACTTTGCTACATCACCCTTTCCTCTTCAAGGGAAAAACCAACGCAAGCTCAAGAAGTAGCACTAGGGTAGTATTGAAATATTAATATGGTGAAGTCCAAAGGTTGTTTAGAGTCCCAGATGGGATCTGAGGCACCACGAGGAGCTTCAGAATGGTCCGGAGGTAAAGATTTATGTATGGGATGTCATATTCAGGGTTCCAAAAAATGTTTTTTTGTATTATACCGGGAAGGTTCTAGAAGGTTCTAGAGTGGGACCCACCTGCATGGGGGAACCCACATGAACATGGGTAGTGGGGAAAGGCCCCGCACCCGTGGTCTAGGTGCACCAAGATCCTCCATTAAAAGGAATAGTATCATATCCCAAAGGGATAAGATCGGGATCCCTACAAAGGGGGATAGCGATCGATGGGGAAGGAAAGCAGGGATTTCCTTCCTCCCCCCTTGGCCAACGACTGAGGGAGTCCTGGATTAGGGGGTATCCGGACAACCGGACTATAACCTTTGGCCGGACTCTTGGACTATGAAGATACAAGCTTGAAGACTTCGTCCCGTGTCCGGATGGGACTTTCCTTGGTGTGGAAGGCAAGCTTGGCAATACGGATATGTAGATCTCCTTCCATTGTAACCGACTCTGTGTAACTCTAGCCCTCTCCGGTGTCTATATAAACCGGAGGGTTTTAGTCCATAGGACGAACAACAATCATACCATAGGCTAGCTTCTAGGGTTTAGCCTCTCTGATCTCGTGGTAGATATACTCTTTTACTACCCATATCATCAATATTAATCAAGCAGGAGTAGGGTTTTACCTCCATCGAGAGGGCCCGGACCTTGGTAGAAACATCGTGTCCCTTGTTTCCTGTTACCATCCGCCTAGACGCACAGTTCGGGACCCCCTACCCGAGATCCGCTGGTTTTGACACCGACATTGGTGCTTTCTTTGAGAGTTCCTCTGTGTCGTCGTCATCAGGCTTGATGGCTCCTTCGATCATCGTTGGCGATGTAGTCCAGGGTGAGACTTTTCTCCCCGGACAGATCTTTGTATTCGGCGGCTTTGCACTGCGGGCCAATTCGTTTGGCCATCTGGAGCAGATTGAAGGCTACACCCCTGACCATCAGGTCAGATTTGGAAGTTTGAACTACACGGCTGACATACGCGGAGACTTGATCTTCGACGGATTCAAGCCGCAGCCGAGCGCGCCACACTGTCACGATAGGCATGACTTAGCTCTGCGCCGAGCAGTGCCCTGGAGGCCGCGCCCGCATCCGCTCTGACCCTTAGCTCGGAGCCAATTGCGCCGATCGAGGACGGGTGGCTAGACCCCGCCGTAGGGCTGAAGTCTCAACGACAATCGAGCCGGACACCAGCCTTATCCTCTGCGAAGCCCGTGACTCCAAAGGGCCGGACTCTTCTCCGGACTTCGAACCCTCCGCGCCCCTGACAATTGAATCCGATTGGGCGCCCATCATGGAATTCACCACCACAGATATCTTTCAGCACTCGCCTTTAGGCGACATACTGAATTCACTAAAATCTCTCTCTTCGTCAGGAGAGTCCTGGCCGGATTATGACCGGCAGGATCGGGATACGGACGACGAAGATATTCGACGCCCAGCCACCACCCATTTCATAGCCACCGTCCATGACTTAACCGACGTGCTCGACTTTGACTCCGAAGACATCAACGGTATGGACGACGATGCAGGAGACGAACAGGAACCAGCGCCTACAGGGCACTGGACAGCCACCCCATCCTACGACGTATACATGGTGGACACACCCAAAGGAAACGACGACGAAGAACGGGAGGACGCAACGAAGGATCGTTCCTTCGAAAAGCAGTCAAAGCGGCGACGTAAGTGCCGCTCCAAACCCTGCCTCGACAGAGCCATAGAGCAGGGCGAGCCGGCGGATAATGAACATGGCATCGAGCAACCGTCCGAACAAGGCAACTTGGATAAACAAACCGCACAACCTGTTCCCGGCGAAGATAACAGTCCAGACAACCTCACGCTGGACAAGTTCCTGGAGCAAAAGGACCTCCACAAAAGGCTCGTCGCCACCGCGCATAGCCTGAAAAAGCAGAAGCGGAAGCTCAAAACTGCGGAAGATGCACTCAGAATCATATGGAGCAAAGTACTCAACTCCACAGATAGATATGGCGACAGTCGCCATACAAAGAGATACCCGAAGCAAAAGCAATTGCCTGAATTTGATGAGGAGGCCTTAGGGCCCCCGCAATCAAAAAACAAAGCAACCACCCGGTCGGATAGACGACCTCATGGCCAAAACAGAACGGCAAACAATGCCGCACACAAGCCAGCACGTGATCCACGCGAGGATTCGCATCAAAAGGCCCAGCCAGATCTATCAACGGGCCAAGAAAGCAAGCTCTAGCAAGCAATTCAGCACAGCATATATCCGAAGACTACGATACACCCAAATATAGGAGGCCGCACCCCCCCTATGTTTCACCGACGAGGTGCTGGACCATGAATTCCCAGCGGGATTCAAACCCGTAAACATAGAGGCATATGACGGAACAACAGACCCTGGAGTCTGGATTGAGGAGTATATCCTCCATATACACATGGGCAGAGGAGACGACCTCCACGCCATAAAATACCTACCCCTCAAGTTCAAAGGGTCAGCCTGGCATTGGCTTAAAGGCTTTCCCGAAAACACCATTGGAAGCTGGGAAGAGCTCGAGGACGCTTTTCGGGCAAATTTTCAAGGGACTTATGTTCGACCACCGGATGTAGACGATTTAAGTCATATAACTCAACAACCCGGAGAGTCAGCCCAGAAGCTCTGGAACAGATTTCTTACTAAAAAGGACCAGATAGTCGACTATCCGGACGCCGAAGCTTTAGCAGCTTTCAAGCACAACGTCCGAGACGAATGGCTCGCCAGACACCTCGTCCAAGAAAAGCCAAGAACAATGGCCGCATTAACAAGCCTCATGACTCGCTTTTGCGTGGGAGAGGACAGCAGGTTGGCAAGACGCAGCACCAGCGACCCAAGTACGTCCGAAGTCAGGGATGGAAACGGGAAGCCACGTCACAGCAAGGACCAGCGCCGGAATAAGAGAAACAGTCCGAAGAGCACGGCAGTCAACGCCGGATTCAAAAGCTCTTGGTAGGGTAAGCAGAAGCTGCCCCTCAAAGATAACAGGGACGAACTGTCCAACTTAAATAAAATCCTGGACAAGATATGTCAAATCCACAGAACCCCTGGGAAGCCTGCAAACCATACCCACAGAGAATGTTGGGTCTTCAAGCAATCCGGCAAACTCAATGCTGAACACAAGGGGCTGGATACACCAAGTGAGGACGATGATGAATCCCACAAACAGAGCACAGGGAAACAAAAGAATTTCCCACAAGAAGTTAAAACAGTAAATTTACTTCACGTGACAAAAAGGGAAAGACGAAGTGACACCTATAGAGATACGCGCCATACGGCCTATCACAAAGGAGTATCGCCACTGGTGGTTAAAACATATCACCTTCGACCATCAGGATTACTCCGGAAGTATCCGGCATGCAGGCTGGGCTGCCTTGGTATTAGATCCGATAATTGACGGATTACACTTTACACGAGTCCTGATGGACGGCGGCAGTGGTTTAAACCTGCTATATCAGGACACAGTCCGCCAAATGGGGATGGACCCAACAAAAATTCGCCATAGCAACACTTCCTTTAAAGGAGTAGCGCCAGGCCCAGATGCCCATTGCATGGGTTCCCTCTTACTAGAAGTTATGTTCGGTTCTCCCGATAACTTCCGTAGTGAAATGCTGACCTTCCACATCGCCCCATTTTCAAGTGGCTATCAAGCACTACTGGGACGCGAAGCGTTCGCACGCTTTAACGCAATACCACATTATGCATCTCTCATGCTTAAGATGCCCGGTCCAGGGGGCATGATGTCACTAAAGGGAAATATTGAGTGTTTCTCTCGCGCGGAGGACTGTGCGGCTGCCTTGACGGCCACACATTAAAACGGCTTCACCAATCAAAGCACCTAAACAGGTCGTTACGACCACGGACGTGGCTAGACGAGTCCGGCGTAAACATACCATTGATAAAGGCTTAATAACCGCATACCCCTATACAAGGGACTCCGCGCATGTAAAACAAGAGACAATACGGCTCAGTTTTACCCATTTTGAATTATATTTTGTTTATTTAGTATAACGTACATTTCACACGACCTTTTTCAACTAAAGTTCCTCTCTCTTTCAGATGAACACCATGCTATACCCGTCCAGGACACGGCACAACGGAGACACAGGCGCAGGCGTGCAGTAGGGACCCGTTCCAAGGATTCTTTTTAGATTAAGACCATGCGTAAACCTTTTTTTACTGTCTTTTGTTGATACACATCCCCCGGACTCTCAGTATAGCCGAGGAGGAGGCTGGCGTCTTGGCATGTGGCCATGTCAGAATTTTGCGCATACCTGGACACCAGGGGCTTATTACCAATGACACTGTTCAGCCCGTTTTCATATAGACCGAATACCTTAGGGAGTGTTCGGCGTCGCAAGTTTGGCCTTATATGCATCAGCTTCGATTCATGTCTTTGGTCAAATGTTCGGTTTGCCCGGTTCCTGTGTTTTGCTGCCTTACGTTCCACTCTATCAGCTAAGGCGGCACCAGGAGAACTACTGCGATTGTGCCCCGGTTCAGCCAGACGAGCACCTTAGTAGAGAAAGCCGAAAACTGACTGTCATGATATAGCGTGAGACTGGTCAACCAGTCGATGACCCATCGGAATCTTCGGTATTCCTCTGCATTAACGAAGGACCGTTTCCCGGCCAGGCACACACGCGCCTCGAATTCGGGCGAGCGCGGTGCCACCAGGGGCTATATAGTAGCTCCACGGTCAAACTCCTATGGCTAAGTGAAAGTGATAAAGCATTATAGTCTGGTTGCCTTGTTCGCTGCGCTACCACCTCCTAAATTGACCAAGACGTTGGATCAAGTGTGATGATGCGCCTTTTGCGAACACCCCCGCATTATATGCGTGGGGGCTGAAGCCAACGACTGCAATCTTTCAGGTTATATATACATATACGTAAACAGCCGCACAGGAGGCATTATAATTCTTGCAAGCACAAGTATAAAAAGCTTCTACATTTCAGCAAAATATTGTTTTCAATGAAAATACATGTTATTCGAACATAATATCCTTCGAGCACTGCGTCTCTATTAAACGAGCGCCCTCCAGGACTTCTTGAAAGTAGTGCTCGGCAGGTACTCGGCTTTCGCCCGAATCTTGGGCTGCAACAGTGGTGGCCTCCATCTCCGCCCAGTATGTCTTGACACGGGTAAGGGACATCCGCGCACCCTCCACACATGCTGAATTCTTCATCGCGTTGATATACGGCACCGCACCAAGGAACTGCTGCACCAAGCTAAAATAACTGTTCGGCTTTGGCCTTTCTGGCCACAGATGATCCACGACATACTTCATGGCGAGTCTGGATAACCTATTCAGCTCGGCCCATTTGGCCAAACTTTCGGTTAATGAAAGCAGACGCTCTGGATTGTGGAACTGCGACCAGAAAAGCTTTTCCACTTCGCGACCCTCCTAATCTTGGAAGTGTTCGACCGCATCAGCGGCACTCGCCGCTAAATCCAGATACACGACCGCCGAACTCCACATCCGGTCCAACGGAGCATATTCAGGATCCCCGAACTTCATCCGCAGCATAAAGGGCTTCCCAGCCGCGATATCTCCGGCTTGACGTAGCTCCTCCTTCATCGCCCTCATCACAGAACGAGCATCCTTGGCCGCTGTAGTGGCCTTCTCCAGGTCCGTCCGTTCCGCCCGATCTTCTTTTTCAAGAAGCTTGCAACGGTCAGCAGCGCTCTTCAACTTCACAGCCATCTCGGCCATTTCCTTCTTGCATCGGCAGTGAGCAGCCTGTTCGGCTTTCAGCTCCTCAACCGCCTTTAAGGCAGCCACATCACTTTTTCTGGCTTGCTCCTTGGCTCGGGCAAGCTCTGCCCGAAGTTTCTCCACGGCGGCAGCCCCATCTGCGTCAAGCATACGCGTTATAAGATACTGGCATGAAGCTCCTCTTACCAGGTATCTCTGGAGAACTTACATACCTTGTGCCTCGTCAAGCCGCTTGTTGACAAGCGCGATGTCGGCATCTGCCACGTCAAGTTGCCGCTTTAGCTCGGAAAATTCATCAGTCTGGCTAGCCACCGGACACTTCGCCACCTGCATATGAAGGCGGCAAAATTATATTTGGGACTATGATCCTCCATGTGCCGTCGTCTTCGACACCACCTAGAGTCTCAGGGGCTACTACCTACACGGGGCGCATCTTAAAGTATGCGACACTTCCCAAAAAAAAGGTGCGTCATTTCACGTACCTCAAAGCCCGTCAGTAGACTCATGACAGCTTCATGCAACCCGCTTTCCGCGGATGAAATCTTTTCAATCACCGTATCCATCAACGTACGGTGCTCCTCTGAGATAGGCGCTCGCCCTAGCAGATCCTTCAGTGCCTCCGACCGTGCACTAGACGGTGCCGGACTCGGAGGGCTTCGGGTGGCCATATTACTACCTTCCGGCCTTACCGGATCAGGAGAAACCCTCCACGACGACACCTCAGGGTCGTCCGCCTCATGAGGCGGTATGGCAGGGGGAGGCGTTCCGCTCTCCATCATCTCCGGAAGAAGATCCCCCGAAGACGAGCTCTGCTGAGAAGGGCTAAGGTCCGAACTACAAGGTAAATTTTTGGTTATTCTTCTCAGAATTAAAAGCAAAGATTTCTCTCATTATTAAAACATCCTCTCTACTTACGGATCGGTGGAGGGCTGATCCCCTTGAGGGCATAGTACGGCTGAGGTATCCCCCGGCACAGGACCCTCTAGCGAAGATTTCTTCCCCCGCTTTGAGACCATGGTCTTCGGGTCTTCAGAGGCGATCCTCTTCTTACCCTGAGTAAAGGAATTTTTGATTCCTCCTTTCCGGACAACCTCTTTCGGGAAGGCAGTAGCTTCGTTGTCCCCCCCTTCGCTTTCTTTCGAAGGCATGATCTCCAGCATCCTGGTTAACACAGGATCCGGCGAGGTCTCACGAAGGGGGGCCGGACACCTGATTAACTTCTCCGTCGCTACCACTCCTGTTTCAAGGACAACTCTTTTAAGGGTGATGTTGTGATAAATGAACGGATGGTGTGTCCGGGCACAGGGATACTTACTTGAGTATCCGGACAATTGCAGCTCAGACCTGCATCCTTCGTAGAATCCGGACACACTAGTTGTGGTCCTAAGAACAATTTGTACATCTCCACAGGCGTCATGCGAAGAAAATGTTGGAGGGCTCGCGGTCCCTCCGGATTGTACTCCCACAGGTGGAGGGGGCGACGTTTGCAGGGTAGAACTCGGCGAATTAACATAACCTGCGTCACCACGACCAGACTGATGTCTCTTTCCAGGAGATCTCGGATGCGGCCCTGCAACAGGGGCACGTCCTTTGCCGGCCCCCAGTCCAGCCCCTTATTGACCAATGACGCTAGTCGTGGCGGGGGACTCGAGCGGAAAGCAGGTGGCGCCACCCACTTGGTACCCCTGGGAGCTGTGATATAAAGCCACTCTTGTTGCCATAAGCTGAACTCCTCTTAAAAAGATCCCTCAGGCCATGGAGCGTCAGCGTTCTTGCTTATAACATCGCCTCCGCACTCCGTGTGCTGTCCCTCGATCATCTTCGGTTCTACTTTAAAGGTCTTAAGCCACATTCTGAAGTGAGGAGTAATATGGAGGAAGGCTTCGCACACAACGATGAACGACGAGATATGGAGGATGGACTCCGGAGCTAAGTCGTGAAATTCCAGCCCATAATAAAACATGAGCCCCCTCACGAAGGGATCCCTCGTGAAGCCTAGCCCTCGGAGGAAGTGAGACACGAACACCACGCTCTCACCAGGCTTGGGAGTGGGAATAACCTGCCCTTGAGCAGGTAGCCTATGCGAGATTTCGCCTGTCAAAAACCTGGCCTCTCTCAGCTTTAGCACGTCTTCCTCCGTGACGGAGGAAGGCATCCATCGGCCTCGAAGGTCGGAATCGGACATCGTCGAAGGTCCGAAGCGCCTAAAATCTGGGGCCTTGGGTGTTGGAACTCGAGGCAAGAGGCGGATTCGATTGAGATCGAAAGAAAGGAGTGAGGCCTTGGTCTCTTTGTAAGAGGTTGAATACCAAGAGCCCTCCCCGTGACCGTTCAGGACTTACCTTTGATCGAGGGGATATACCAACGGGCACGATTGGGTTACCCACGTCCGTAATGATGAGGATCCTGTAAATAAAGGGGACACAATCTCTGCTTCGACAAAGACGTGTGAGGGAGTCCTGGATTAGGGGGTATCCGGACAGCCGGACTATAACCTTTGGCCGGACTCTTGGACTACGAAGATACAAGATTGAAGACTTCGTCCCGTGTCTGGATGGTACTTTCCTTGGCGTGGAAGGCAAGCTTAGCAATACGGATATGTAGATCTCCTTCCATTGTAACCGACTCTGTGTAGCCCTAGCCCTCTCCGGTGTCTATATAAACCGGAGGGTTTTAGTCCATAGGACGAACAACAATCATACCATAGGCTAGCTTCTAGGGTTTAGCCTCTCTGATCTCGTGGAAGATCTACTCTTGTACTACCCATATCATCAATATTAATCAAGTAGGAGTAGGGTTTTACCTCCATCGAGAGGGCCCGAACCTGGGTACAAACATCGTGTCCCTTGTCTCCTGTTACCATCCGCCTAGACGCACAGTTCGGGACCCCCTACCCGAGATCCGCCGGTTTTGACACCGACATTGGTGCTTTCACTAAGAGTTCCTCTGTGTCGTCATCAGGCTTGATGGCTCCTTCGATCATCGTTGGCGATGTAGTCTAGGGTGAGACTTTTCTCCCCGGACAGATCTTTGTATTCGGCGACTTTGCACTGCAAGCCAATTCATTTGGCCATCTGGAGCAGATTGAAGGCTACACCCCTGACCATCAGGACAGATTTGGAAGTTTGAACTACACGGCTGACATCCGCGGAGACTTGATCTTCGACGGATTCGAGCCGCAGCCGAGCGCGCCACACTGTCACGATAGGAATGACTTAGCTCCGCCACCGAGCAGTGCCCTGGAGGCCGCGCCCGCATCCGCTCTGACCCTTAGCTCGGAGCCAATTGCGTCGATCGTGGACGGGTGGCTAGACCCTGCCGCGGGGGCTGCAGTCTCAACGGCGATCGAGCCGAACACCAGCCTTGTCCTCTGCGAAGCCCGTGACTCCAAAGTGCCGGATTCTTCTCCGGACTCCGAACCCTCCGCGTCCCCATCGATCGAATCCGAATGGGCGCCCATCATGGAATTCACCGCCGCAGATATCTTTTAGCACTCGCCTTTTGGCGACACACTGAATTCACTAAATTCTCTCTCTTTGTCAGGAGAGTCCTGGCCGGATTATGACCGGCAGGATCTGGATATGGACGACGAAGAAATTCGAAGCCCACCTACCACCCATTTCATTGCCACCGTCGATGACTTAACCGACGTGCTCAACTTCGACTCTGAAGACATCGACGGTATGGACGACGATGCAGGAGACGAACAGGAACCAGCGCCTACAGGGCACTGGACAGCCACCCCATCCTACGACGTATACATGGTGGACACACCCAAAGGAAACGACGACGAAGAACGGGAGGACGCAACGAAGGATCGGTCCTTCGAAAAGCAGCCAAAGCGGCGGCGTAAGCGCCGCTCCAAGCCCCGCCTCGACAGAGCCACAGAGCAGGGCGAGCCGGCGAAAAATGAACATGGCATCGAGCAACCGTCCTAACAAGGCAACTTGGATAAACAAACCGCACAACCCGTTCCCGACGAAGATAACATTCCGAACGACCTCATGCCGGACAAGTTCCTGGAGCAGAAGAACCTCCACAAAAGGCTCATCGCCACCGCGCGTAGCCTGAAAAACCAGAAGCGGAAGCTCAAAACTGTAGAAAATGCACTCAGAATCAGATGGAGCAAAGTACTCAACTCCACAGATAGATATGGCGACAGTCGCCATACAAAGAGATACCCGAAGCGAAAGCTACTGCCTGAATTTGATGAGGAGGCCTTAGAGCCCCCGCAATCAAAAACCAAAGCAACCACCCGGTCGGATAGACGACCTCATGGCCAAAACAGAATGGCAAACAATGCCGCACACAAGCCAGCACGTGATCCACGCGAGGATTCGCATAAAAAAGATGGCCCAGCCAGATCTATGTACGGGCCAAGATAGCAAGCTCTAGCAAGCAATTCAGCACAGCATATATCTGAAGACAACGGCACATCCAAATACAGAGGTGCCGCACACCCCCTATGTTTCATCGACGAGGTGCTGGACCATGAATTCCCAGCGGGATTCAAACCCGTAAACATAGAGGCATATGACGGAACAACAGACCCTAGAGTCTGGATTGAGGACTATATCCTCCATATACACATGGGCATAGGAGACGACCTCCATGCCATAAAATACCTACCCCTCAAGCTCAAAGGGCCAGCCCGGCATTGGCTTAAAGGCCTTCCCGAAAACACCATTAGAAGCTGGGAAGAGCTCGAGGACGCTTCTCGGGCAAATTTTCAAGGGACTTATGTCTGACCATCGGATGCAGACGATTTAAGTTATATAACTCAACAACCCGGAGAGTCGGCCTGGAAGCTCTGGAACAGATTTCTTACTAAAAAGAACCAGATAGTCGACTGTCCGAACGCCGAAGCCTTAGCAGCTTTCAAGGACAACGTCCGAGATGAATGGCTCGTCAGACACCTCGGCGAAGAAAAGCCAAGAACAATGGCCGCATTAACAAGCCTCATGACTCGCTTTTGCGCGGGAGAGGACAGCTGGTTGGCAAGACGCAGCACCAGCGACCCAAGCACGTCCGAAGTCAGGGATGGAAACGGAAAGCCACGTCATAGCAAAGACCAGCGCCGGAATAAGAGAAACAGTCTGAAGAGCACGGCAGTCAACGCCGGATTCAAAAGCTCTCGACAGGGTGCAAAAACTGCCCCTCAAAGATAACAGGGACGAACTGTCCAACTTAAATAAAATCCTAGACAAGATATGTCAAATCCACAGCACCCCTGGGAAGCCTGCAAACCATACCCACAGAGAATGTTGGGTCTTCAAGCAATCCGGCAAACTCAATGCCGAACACAAGGGGTTGGATACACCAAGTGAGGACGATGATGAATCCCACAAACAGAGCACTGGTAAACAAAAGAATTTCCCACAAGAAGTTAAAACGGTAAATTTACTTCACGTGACAAAAGGGAAAGACGAAGTGGCACCTATAGAGATACGCACCATACGGCCTATCACAATGGAGTATCGCCACTGGTTGTTAAAACCGATCACCGTCGACCATCAGGATTACTCCGGAAGTATCCGACACGCAGGCTGGGCTGCCTTGGTATTAGATCCGATAATTGACGGATTCCACTTTACACGAGTCCTGATGGACGGCGGCAGTGGTTTAAACCTGCTATATCAGGACACAGTCCGCCAAATGGAGATGGACCCAACAAAAATTTGCCATTGCAACACTTCCTTTAAAGGAGTAGCGCCAGGCCCACATGCCCATTGCACAGGTTCCCTCTTACTAGAAGTTATGTTCGGTTCTCCCGGTAACTTCCGTAGCGACATGCTGACCTTCCACATCGCCCCATTACCAAGTGGCTATCAAGCACTACTAGGACGCGAAGCATTCGCACGCTTTAACGCAATACCACATTATGCATCTCTCACGCTTAAGATGCCCGGTCCACGGGGAATCATGTCACTAAAGGGAAATATTGAGTGTTTCTCTCGCGCGGAGGACTGTGTGGCTGCCTTGACAGCCACACATTAAAACGGCTTCACCATTCAAAGCACCTAGACAGGTCATTAAGACCACGAACGTGGCTAGACGAGTCCGGCGTAAACATACCATTGATAATTGCTTAATAACAGCATACCCCTGTACAAGGGCCTCCGCGCATGTAAAACAAGAGACAATAAGGCTCAATTTTACCTATTTTGAATTATACCTTTTTTATTTAGTACAACATACATTTCGCACGACCCTTTTCAACTAAGTTCCTCTCTTTTTCAGATGAACACCATGCTATACCCGTCTTAGACACGGTTCAACGGAGACACAAGCGCAGACGTGCAGCAGGGACCTGTTCCAAGAATTCTTTTTAGATTAAGACCCTGCGTAAACCTTTTTAACTGTCTTTTGTTGATACACATCCCCCGGATTCTCAGTATAGCCGAGGAGGAGGCTGGCGTCTTGGCATGTGGCCACGTCAGAATTTTGCGCGTACCTGGACACCAGGGGCTTATTACCAACGGCACTGTTCAGCCCGTTTTCATAAAGACCGAATACCTTAGGGAGTGTCCGGCGTCGCGAGTTTGGCCTTATATGCATCAGCTCCGAGTCATGTCTTTGGTCAAATGTTGGGTTTGCCCGGCTCCTGTGTTTTGCTACCTTACGTTCCGCTCTATCGGCTAAGGCGGCACCAGGAGAACTACTGCGATTGTGCCCCGGTTCAGCCAGGCGATTACCTCAGTAGAGAAAGCCGAAAACTGACTGTCATGATATAGCGTGAGACTGGTCAACCAGTCGATGACCCATCGGAATCTTTGGGATTCCTTCGCATTAACGAAGGGCCGTTTCCCGGCCAGGCACACACGCGCCCCGAATTCGGGCGAGCGTGGTGCCACCATGGGCTATATAGTAGCTCCACGGTCAAACTCCTATGGCTAAGTGAAAGTGATAAAGCATTATAGTCTGGTTGCCTAGTTCGCTGCGCTACCACCTCCTTAATGGACCAATATGTTGGATCAAGTGTGATGATGCGCCTTTTGCGAACACCCCCGCATTATATGCATGGGGGCTGAAGCCAACGACTACAATCTTTCAGGTTATATATACATATACGTAGACAACCGCACATGAGGCATTATAATTCTTGCAAGAACAAGTATAAAAAGCTTCTACATTTCAACAAAATATTGTTTTCAATGAAAATACATGTTATTCGAACATAATATCCTTCGAGCACTGCGTCTCTATTAAGCGAGCGCCCTCCAGGACTTCTTGAAAGTAGTGCTCGGTAGGTACTCGGCTTCCGCCCGAATCTTGGGATGCAACAGCGGTGGCCTCCATCTCCGCCCAGTATGTCTTGACACGGGTGAGGGAGTCCTGAATTAGGGGGTGTCCGGATGGCCGGACTCCTGGACTATGAAGATACAAGATTGAAGACTTCGACCCGTGTCCGGAAGGGACTTTCCTTGGCATGGAAGGCAAGCTTGGTGATGCGGATATTTAGATCTCATACCATTGTAACCGACTTTGTGTAACCCTAACCCTCTCCGGTGTCTATATAAACCGGAGGGTTCTATTCCGTAGGACAACATACAACAATCATACCATAGGCTAGCTTCTAGGGTTTAGCCTCCTTGATCTCGTGGTAGATCTACTCTTGTACTACCCATATCATCAGTATTAATCAAGCAGGACGTAGGGTTTTACCTCCATCGAGAGGGCCCGAACCTGGGTAAAACTTCGTGTCCCTTGTCTCCTGTTACCATCCGCCTAGACGCACAGTTCGGGACCCCCTACCCGAGATCCGCCGTTTTTGACACCGACATTGGTGCTTTCATTGGGAGTTCCTCTGTGTCGTCACCATCAGGAAGGATGCCTCATCCCGTCTTTAAAGACGGCACCGTTGCTAAGGGAGCTTTGGCTGTCGGCCAAACTCTCCGGCTGGGTGGTTTTCTTATGACCGCTTGTTCGGCTGCTGCGCCGACGATGACCTCTCGGGTCATCAAAAGCAATCTTCATGTCAGTTCGGAACTGGCCGAGCAGTTAGATCCAATAGAGCTCTCTTCCATGAACGAGCTCTTGGATCGCATCGCCGCCCTGGGGGTCGCTATAGATTACGACAAGGTTGGGCCTAAACCCGATCTAAGAGAGATTAACTCTCCCCAGGTCACCCATCACGTTGCCGTGGTAGAAGGGCAGTGCGGCGACCCTTCATCTATCTTAAGGACTAATTACGTCCGGATTCCCGATCCCTCCAGGCCGGATACCCGCGGAGGGGAGGATATAACTCAAGACCTGAACTTAGAATCAGGCAACGGGCTAGACTCATTGGATAATAACATCCAAGAACCTAAACTTTAGAGTTCGGAAACTCCTTGGCCTCTGAGTCTCAGATCGGGTGAGGTTTCGGATTTAATTCCACCCACCCACCCGAACATAAGCGATCTATCTGTCGGATTTCGGGTTCCGGCAAACCCTTAAGGTTCGAACTCTGGGGTGCGTGCGGAGATTGTGCTCTCTACCTCTCTGTCTCGCAAATATCTAAACTACCAAAAGAACAACACAAGAGACACAGAGTTTATAATGGTTCAGGCCACCGATGCGGTGTAATACCCTACTCCAGTGTGGTGTGGTGGATTGCGAGGGTCTGTTCTTGGCCTGGGGGATGAACTGCTAGGAGGAGTTCAATCGCCCTTCTCTCTCTTTCTCTTTGATCCAATTGCCCCTACCCTGGGGGTGGCTAGTCCTATCTATATGCAAAGGCCCTGGGCCTCTTCCCAAATATTGAGCGGGAAGGGCGCCAACAATTGGCCAATTCGAAGGGGAACATCTAGTACACTTATCCTGACTAAAGTTGGTCCTCGCCTGCCAAAGGCCCTGTGGTGACGCCATTCTGGGCTCCACGGTGACCTCCTTCCCACTGTTGGACTGGTCTTGGTCTCGTTGCACCGAAATGGATGCCATTGCTTGATCCTCTCGCCCGCGCTTGCCCCCTTTGCACCAAAGAGGAAAGGGAGACACTGCGCGGACTGGCGCCCGCCTAGCATCCTTGGTCGTCATGGCTTGCGTCATGGGCACCTCGCGAGGTACCCCACCTTGATCTCTCCGCCTCCTCGTGAGCCAGCCTGATGAGGCCGTGCCTGAGGAAGCGCCGTGTCATACGCCCCGCGAGGCTTGGCCCCTCGCGAGGGTCTTGGGTCTTGTGTTGATGAAGATGGGCCGTGCTGGGCCCCCTTCGAGCCACGCCATAGGCCGCAGGCAGGCAAGTCTGGGGACCCCCATTCCCAGAACACCGACAGTAGCCCCTGGGCCCAAGGCGCGCATGGACTTGGCCGTGCTGAGAGGGGAAAGGGCAAGGGCGAAGCGCCACGGGCCCTAACAGCCTGCGGCCTCGGGCGCTGCATGGCGGTTGATTGGACGTGGGCGGCACTGTTCCCCCACGCTCCCTTATTTTGCGCCCTGCTATGTGGACTCGCAGTTGTACACAGCCGCTCCCCTTCCTGTTGCTCGACCGTCCCCTATTCTTCCTCCCTTCGAAC
The DNA here is from genome assembly GCA_032464435.1 of Aegilops umbellulata. NCBI lineage: Eukaryota > Viridiplantae > Streptophyta > Magnoliopsida > Poales > Poaceae > Aegilops > Aegilops umbellulata. The sequence continues at coordinate 374,191,370 of CP136056.1, forward strand.
TTCGACTCTTGTCTCCAATCCCATCTCACATCTTCCCCCTCCTTTCCATCGCCATGGCTCTGACGAAGAAGGAGAAAGGGAAGAAACCCATGCCTCCATCTCGCTCGCCGCCGTCGGTGGCCCCCGCCATCGGCCGGTCGATCATACTCAATCGAGAGTGCCTAGATAAGCTCAGCCCGGCTCTGGCCACCATCTTCAACGAGTGTGGGAGGATGACGGCCTGGTCTACGTCTCACTTCCCCACTGACAGGATAATCACTGAGGTTCATTATTTTGCCGACGCCTTGTGGGCGGGTCTGGTTCCCCCCTTTTTCGATTTCTTCAAGGCCGTCCTCTCTCATTACCAGATCCATATGATGCATTTGGGTCCTGAATCCATCACCCTCCTTTCGGTCTTTGCTTTTGTTTGCGAGGCGATGATGGGCATCCCTCCTTCCGTTGCCTTGCTGCGCCACTTCTTCTCTTTGCGCCTTGCTGACCCCACTCAATGCTCAGCGTGTGTGAGCTTCGTCGCCGCGCCCGAGACTGCGGCCTCAGGGATTGACTTCAAGCTTCCTTCGCCTTCAGCTGGGTTCCACGAGCGGTGGTTGTATGTTGATGTCGGGGTGCCCAGCCCCCTCCCGGCGAAGCCAGCTTCGCCTGTTGTACCCAATTTAGGCTGGGGCCAGGAGACGCTCGTGAGCCCCTGGCTCGCCTTCGTCTGGCGCCGCTTCACGTTCTTGAGATCGCTCGGCGTGACGGCGCCCAAGGTGGTGAAGGAGTTCCTGTTACGCCGCATTACCCCTCTCCAACGCCACTCTCGCCGAATGTGGGCCTTCAACGGGCATGATGATCGCATGAGGCTCCAGGAAGAAGACCTGACGCCTGGGGCGCTAAGGACAGTGCTCTTGGTCCTGGCTGGTGACCCCAACCCGGGCAGCATCCAGCGGGGAGGGTCCCTGCTGTACCTCTCCCAGAACAGGGACGACTTCGTCAAGCAGATGCCCTCCTTGGATGAATGGGGGCTGCGCCCCGCTGGCTTCCAAGGGCCTCGCGAGAATCCTGTGGTGGTGACCGCCCTTCCGGTCGGTCAAGGCGAATCCTCCTCGAGTGGCGGAGCAGGGAGGCGTGAGATGGCGGAGGCCGAGAAGGCTCCCGATGAGGAGACTGCGCCTGGCGATGCCCTCGAGGGAGCAGCTCCTGAGGCCCGTGCTGCAGAGGCTATGGGTGGCAAGAAGCCGCTCCCAGCGCCTGGGGCCGAGGCTCCTGAGGGCCCCGGCCGCGTCTTCTGGCGAGGTGATTGGCAGCACGCGTCAGGCAGGCGCCCCTGACGCGGATAACTTTGTTGCTCCGTCTTCGTCGCAGGTTGATCCTTGCGCTCTTCTCTTGGGCTGCTTCCGTGTGGACTTTGGGGCCCTCCGGAGGAAAAGGGAGGCCCTGGGTGATGACTTCTCTTGTCGCTTGCTTAAGCGCTGGAAATACTTCGCTACTGACGAGTAAGCCTTCTGCTTTCCTGGCTCCTTATCCCCTTGTTGCGTCTACTGATCCTTACTCCACAGGCCTCTTCCAGCCGAGCTCGTGGGAGTCACCGAGGCGCCGCCTCCTTTGGCTTCGCCTCCCCCGTCGTCCCCAAGTGCTCCGAGCAGCACTGCTCTCGTGGTGAGGGCGAATGAAGGGGTGGACCGTCCCGAGGCGCACCGCAGCCCTTCTCTTCCTGCGATCTTCCTTCGTGGGCCCTCTCTTGGCATAGCTAGCGTGCCGTGGGCTTCTCGCCTGGCCGCGGGCTGCGATTGGCCAAGGCGCCCCCCGCACCCTTCTTCTGGAAATGGGCTGGCCCCAGGCCTGGCTTCTGGCACGGCGCGCCCGGCTGTCGTGAGGGCGCCAGCCCCCAGCCCCCTGTCCGGAGGGGGAGCGATGATTTGTGGCCCACGGCGCTCGCTTGGGGCAGATGATTGTGTGGAAGACGTGCTCGGGCGCGCTCGGGAGCGCCGTGCTCGCCGCCAAGAGTTCCTTCGAAGGGCGACTGACGCGGTGGACCTGCTTGGGGAGGAGCTCGCTGGTGAAGACGCGCGCCTGGAGGACGAGGGCCTGCGCCTGGCCGCAGGGAGGCGCGAGCTGGAGGCCGCCATCACCCTCGCGCGTCACTAGCGCGACCTTGAAGACGAAGAAGCGAAGGCGTCGCTGGAGGCCTCCCGGGTGGCCCGATCCCAGGCCGCTGAGGAGGCCCTGGGAGCTGACCGACAGCGAGAAGCAGCCGAGGAGCGGGCTCGGGAGCTCCTGGCCCGATGCCACTCATTGGAGGAGCAAGTGGAACTGTGCGAGGCGGCCCTTGCATCGAGGAAGGTGGCCTCTGGCGACCCAGCTGAGCTCCAGAAGCGTGAGGAAGCGTTGACGCTGGAAGCTTCCGAACGCACCCGCGAGTATGAGCGGCTGGAGACAAGGGAGCGCCTGGTGACGCAGGCGGAAGATGAAGTCGCCGCACGGGAAGCACGTGTCCTAGAGGAGGTTGGTCGTCGGGTGGCGATGGCACGCCAAGGCCTTGAGCGCGAGTTCGAGGGAAAGCTGGAGTTGATCTGTGTCGAGGCCGAGGGAAGAACCGTAGCCCTGAGGGCCCAACGGGATGAGGCGACGCGGCGGGCCGACGCTTCCCGGGCCGCCCTTGAGGCAGCGCAGAAGGAGTCGGCTGCCCTCCAGGCCGGGGTGCTCCATCTTCGTCAGCGGGTGGAAGAGGCTGAGGCCGTCGAACGTCAGAATGCCGATGAGATACACCATCGGCAGGTCCTGGAGCACGTGCACAGCCCCATGCTGGCTACGCTCAGGGAGAAGGCTAACGCAGCCTTGGGCAACATCTGCGAGGCGGCTGTTGGCGAGCCACACACGATCAACTATGCGGGCAACCTGCAATTCTTCACCGCCGTGGTGACGCAGCTGGAGGCGCGGTCGGTCAGGGCCGATAGGTTGGTGGAGGAGAGGATCCGCGCCCTACTCGGGCGCGCCTTCTCTCGTGTCTTCAGCCATCTCCAGAACATGGATCCCCACTTCGAGTTCGACGCCGCCATCGCCCCAGTCCCCCAGGCCGTTTGAGGTGACCTGGCGCACTGGGTGGAAGACGACGTGGACGCTCTTGTCAGGGCCTTCACTTTGGATGACGACGACGTGATCGTGGCTGCCGACGAGGGCGGTGTGGTAGACGGCCCTGATGCCACTGGCGGCGACGCAGGTAGCGATGGCGAGTTCAGCGATGCCAGCGGCGGCTCGGGAGGTGCTCCTGAGGACGCATTGGGGGATTTGTCCGAGTGAGTATGTATCGCTCGTGTCTTTTTACCCTGCACGAGTAGAACTCAGGTGTTTGGCCTGATGGTTGTGAGAGCATTTTGGGGAGGGGAAGCCCCTCATGTAAAACCTGTATGCATCGTATTAGCAGCTATTATATTGCGCGAGCACCCGCGCCTGGCGGCTGGCTGGTTTAACTTTGTTTCGCGCAGGCCCCGAGGCAGCTCATGGGAGGACGTGGTGTCCTGAGTGTTGTCTAGTTGAAACCGTAGGACGCGCAAGTGTCGCCGGCGAGGGGCTTCATAGGCGCTGGCCTTCTTCACAGGCTCCGGGCCTTTTCCCGCATGTGATGGCTTCACAGGCATTTGCCTTCTTCACAGGCTCTGGGCCTTTTCCTAAATGCGATGGCTTCACAGGCATTCGCCTTCTTCACACGCTCTGGGCCTTTTCCTAAACGCGATAGCTTCATAGGCATTCGCCTTCTTCACAGGCTCTGGGCCTTTTCCTAAACGCGATAGCTTCACAGGCATTCGCCTTCTTCATAGGCTCCGGGCCTTTTCCTAAATGCGATAGCTTCACAGGCATTCGCCTTCTTCACAGGCTCTGGGCCTTTTCCTGAAAGGGCATCCTCCGCAGGCACCGAAACGTCCTCCCGAGAAGGAGCAACAGTGGCAGTCTGGGCTACGCGCGAGCTAGGACTGGCCCGGCTCGCGAGGGGCTCGCGAGGGGAGGCAGCTGCGGTGGAGCGGTGACCAGAACGCGAGAAATGGCTCGAACGAGACTAAGCACCCCTTCCCCGAACACACGCAAATCTCAAATTGGAATCCAACTTAAATCCAGCAGGGGAAATGTTACAACCAAAGAAGAAGTCAATGAAAACAGGCAAAAGGCCGCGTCCGGCACCTAATCTAGTCTTGGACGTCTTCTCACCAGCGCGGTGCTAAGTGTTGTCCACTGGGCGTGGGAGGGAGCCCCAGGGCCTGAGGCCGGCACCCCTGAGACTCCGGGGCGTGTACAGCCCCACTCATTATTACGTGAGAGTGTCACGGGGCGGCGAGCTTCACAGGCACTGGGCCTTCTTCACGGGTACCGGCCTTGCTTCATATCGCCAGACGAGGGCCCCGTCTTGCGCCACACTCTAGTGCCACCAACGACGACCGGAAACCAGGACGCCGCCGGTGGGGTAGAGCGGTCGCCAGCGGTTCCCCCGACGACCATGGGTCCTCCGCCAGGGGCAGGCCCTTAGGCGCCTCCCTAGCGGAGGGCCTACCTCCTGAGAACGCCTTGCTCCGAACGCCGCGGTGGTGATGTGGGATCCCTGCCCCTCTCCTGCAGCCCCCTGCGCCCTCCTCCCGAGGGGTAGGAGACTGTGGGAGCGGGGCAGATGCTCGCTGCGGTGACCTGCACCTCCTGCGGTCCATGATTAGCGTACGCCTGCTCCTGAGGAATTAGTGGTACCCGATAATTATCGCCTCTAGCGTGGCCGACGGAGCCGTCCCGGGGCTCCCGGAAGAGCTCAGCTTCTGGTGTCTCGTCTCCCCAGCTTGGGCTGAGAAGCGAGCCTTGTTCGCCCTCGTGAGCGTGCCCTTGGTCCATCATGTGGGGCACGTATTCTTCTGGCGCCGCTACCCCGAAGGCTGTGCTGTAGTGCTCCATGTGCCATGTGGCGCTGCTTGACGTGCCCACCGCGGGGTGGTAGCGCGGCTGCCCGCTGGCGCCGTGGGCTGCGCCGAGCCCCTCTCCCTCACGCGCCGGGGGCGGGGGTAGCACCACCGCCAGTCCGGCGCCGACGGATTCGCTGGTGTTGGGGTAGCCCTGAGGCCCGCGGGAGCGTGCGGGGCCCCCGCGCGTGCCGCCCTAGGCTTGAGACGGAAGCTGGATGCAGAAGGGGTGAGCCCCCGAGGCGGCAAAGCCCAGGAGTTCGGCGACCCGCTCCAGCAGCATGTCGCGGCCGCCTTCCAGCAGCCTACACTGCAGCAGCTCTCGGGCCATCGTGAGTGCGGCCCTCGAGTTCGCTTGCTCCCGACGGGTGTACGGTGTCGTGGTCGCGGCGTGATTGGAGGCCCTTGCCGCCGACCGCGCTTGCCTCGGCGTGAGGGTTGTTGAAGCCTGTCCGCGCCGCCCGCGGCCCGCAGCGCCTTGCGGACCACGAGCTGCCTGGGGCGCGGGGTCGCCCGAGGCAGGCGGCTCCGCGCGGGCGGGCCACGCCGCCCATGGATCTTGGTTGCCCGCCTGGTCGCCGGACATGGTGATGACGATGCGACGGGACGCGGAGCGGTAGAAAGGTGGATTCCGGCGCACCCCTACCTGGTGCGCCAAATGTCGGATTTCGGGTTCCGGCAGACCCTTAAGGTTCGAACTGTGGGGTGCGCGCGGAGATTGTGCTCTCTACCTCTCCGTCTCGCAAAGATCTAAACTACCAAAAGAACAACACAAGAGACACAGAGTTTATACTGGTTCAGGCCACCGATGCGGTGTAATACCCTACTCCAGTGTGGTGTGGTGGATTGCCTCTTGGGTTGGGGGTGGTGAACACTACAAGGTAGAACAGCCTCGCGAGGGTCTGTTCTTGGCCTGGGGGATGAACTGCTAGGAGGAGTTCAATCGCCCTTCTCTCTCTTTCTCTTTGATCCAATTGCCCCTACCCTGGGGGTGGCTAGTGCTATTTGTATGCAAAGGCCCTGGGCCTCTTCCCAAATATTGAGCGGGAAGGGCGCCAACAATTGGCCAATTCGAAGGGGAACATCTAGTACACTTATCCTGACTAAAGTTGGTCCTCACCTGCCAAAGGCCCTGTGGTGACGCCGTTCTGGGCTCCACGGTGACCTCCTTCCCACCGTTGGACTGGTCTTGGTCTCGTTGCACCGAAATGGATGCCTTTGCTTGATCCTCTCGCCCACGCTTGCCCCCTTTGCACCAAAGCGGAAAGGGAGACACTGCACGGACTGGCGCCCGCATGGCATCCTTGGTCGTCATGGCTTGCGTCATGGGCACCTCGCGAGGTACCCTGCCTTGATCTCTCCGCCTCCTCGTGAGCCAGCCTGATGAGCCCGTGCCTGAGGAAGCGCCGTGTCGTACGCCCGCGAGGCTTGGCCCCTCGCGAGGGTCTTGGGTCTTATGTTGATGAAGATGGGCCGTGCCGGGCCCCCTTCGAGCCATGCCGCAGGCCGCAGGCCGCAAGCAGGCAAGTCTGGGGACCCCGTTCCCAGAACGCCGACATTATCCAAAATCAGGCAAAAGCCCGAAGAAACAGTACACCATTACTGGGCCAGGTTCCTCCTGGTTATGAACAGGATAAAGGACTGCCGCGAGGAAGACGCAATCTCAATCTTCTGCAATAATTGCACGGACAAGGGAATCCTCAATGCCATAAGTCATCGTGATATTACACACCTTTCTGACTTGGCGTCCATAGTACGAAAGTACTGTGCGATGGAAAGCGCCTGGAAAACCGAAATAAAATTTTGGGATAATCCGGCCCTAAATAGAAACCCCGTCCGAAACAAAAGGGTGCATCATCGACAGACACCCGGGTTAAACACCAAAAAACAAAAACCCTCTACAGGGCAAGGAACCGTACCGGAAGGCTGTCAGGACCCCGATCCTAAGCCACATCGATCTAGCATGTAACACCTCATATCACTTTGCGGCCTCACGCACGGTATTCCCACGGGTGCCACCTTACCTGGCCCGAGACCGTTTGCGCCTTTTGGCTCACGCATATGATAGTGTCACTAGCATCCATATGTCAGAGAACCCGGGCCGATATGGCTAGTCGTGAACCCAAAGCGGCACTAACCCATGGGGACATGCATACATGAATCAACTTTGAGCATGTCGGTCAGCAGCGTGTGAATCCGGGCTGTAGTACTGGGCTAACAGGACTCTGGGAACCCGGGCTGCAGCAGGCTAGGCAGGACTCCGGATGTCACCGCGTGACATTTCCCCGAAGGGACAGACACAGGAACGAAGTGAAACACATGCCGGCCAGTCAAGTGTCCTGAGCAGTAGTGATGGGCTAGCAGGACTCCGGTGAACCGGGCTGTAGCGGACTACTATGGCTCAAGGAGGCACTTAGACTACATTTCCTCATATGATAGGCTGCCAAGGATAAACAACTAGATAGTTGGATCCCACACATAGCAAGCATTTCAATCATACACACAATATGCTCGATATGTGTAAATACAACATGGCATCACAACATAACTCTACGACTCAAAGTATTTATTCATTAGGCTCCGAGGAGCGATATATTACAAACATGGGTCTCATGACCCAACATTCAGAGCATACCAATCAAGCACATGCGGAAGCTTAACATGTCTGAGTACAGACATCTACAAATGAAAAAGGCTGACAAGCCTGACTATCTACCAATTCCTGCCGAGGGCACAAGATCGTAGCTGAGGTATCAAGCTAAACGTCGAAGTCCACACGGAACTACTAGCGAGACTGACGTCTCTCTGCAAAAACATAAAATAGGCAAACGTGAGTACAAATGTACCCAGCAAGACTTACATCAGAACTATCTACATATGCATCGGTATCAACAAAGGGGTAGTGGAGTTTAACTGCAGCAAGCCAGCTTTGACTCGGTGGCTATCCTGAACTACAACTGCAAGCAAATCTTTTGAGGTGGCGCACACGAGTCCACACATTCACCATATCAATACACCACTATGGATCCGCTCCCGTCTCCCTACGAGAACGCCATCCATAGCACTCACGCTTATCTTGCGCATCTTAGAGTATCCACTTTCACTTGTCTATGAACTGTTATAGGCAACCCAGAAGTCCATTACCGCGGACACGGCTATTCGAATAGATGATGTTAACCCTGCAGGGGTGTACTTCTTCATACATGTTTCCACCACTTAGCGTCTGCACACGACATGTGCTCGGCAGACTTCAAGCGAAAGACGACGTGGGTGTAGACCACGACCTACCTAAACATTCAAGTCTCTAGTCCAGGTTTATCGCCTATTCAGGTTCCATCCACAGGGAGTCCGGCCGAGGTTTCCACATACGGCCCCGAACGATGTGTACAGGGTTCCGAGACACCAAACGGGCGCCCGGCTGGCCCGGCCACGTGCCTACCGCAACACAGCCCACCCCTGCGGTCAGCGCTGCGTGCGGCCCCCAACATACTACAAACACCAGAAACTACTTGCAACTCCTGGACAGAGGACTAGGGTGGTTAAGAAGTCGAGCGGGGTCATATTTCAGGTCCCAATGCATGGTAGTAGCTGTTTCATGGATCACAAACACATAACTCAGTTCCAGAGGACGGCTTCAATGAGACAACCCACCATGTATTCCTACATGGCCTCTCACCAATACATTTACAAAATCGTGTTCACACACTTAGCTCACACACAGTAGGACATGTTCAACACCATTCCAATTCATTCCCGATGAATCAGACCTGACCCAACTCTAAGCAGTAGCAGGCATGACAAACAAACATGAATGAGTAGGCACATCAGGGCTCAAACAACTCCTACTCATGCTAGTGGGTTTCATCTATTTACTGTGGCAATGACAGGTCATGCAGAGGATAAGGGGTTCAGCTACCGCAGCATGTAACAGTTGAATCGTTGTTGTCCTAATGCAGTAAAAGAGAGCAGGAGCGAGAGAGTGGGATTGTATTGGAATGAACAAGGGGGTTTTGCTTGCCTCGCACTTCTGAAGATAATATAGCTCTTCATCGGTGTCATCGATCTCATCGTCGAAACCACGTCTATCGAGAGGGGACAAATAACGGCAACAGAGAGAGAAACACAATCAATGTAATGCACAATATGATGCATGATCATGGCATGGTAAAATGAGTGTGTTTTGAGCTAATGCAACTAGCAAACATATTAAATGAAGTTGGTTTGAACCAAGGGTTCAAATTCAAACTCCATAAGTGCTTATTTAAACGTCAATTATGCAAATTGTCCTGTACAACAACCCTAGGTTGTTCAAACATGCATGCAAATGCCATAAACAGATTCCTTGAATTTTTCTGATAATTTTTCATATATAATTTATTTCATTTGGAGTTACGGTTGATTTTCTATGAATTTTAGAAGTTTTAGTTATTTTCTGGAATTTCCTGATTAATAATAATTCCAGAAAGTGAGTTATTGCGTCAGCATTAGGTCATGCTGACCTCAGCAGGTCAACAGACGGGTCCAGGTCAAACCTGACAAGTGGGGTCCACTGGTCAGTGACTGGGGCTGGTTAGTGTCAATGACAGGTGGGGCCGGGTCAACAGACACGTGAGCAAGTCAATACTGACGTGTGGGGTCGGTCAACGTGTGATGTGGCCAGGTCAAACTGACCTGTGGGGCCCGTGGGGGTTAGTTTAATCTAAACGCAAATAAAACCTGGGTTAGTTAGGGTGTGGGGCCAGCTGTCATTGGCTCAGGTGGTTGTTTAGTGGCGGTGGTTAGTACTAAACACGCGGCCACGACAGCACGCCGGAATTTGGCCGGCGGCGACCATCCAGCGCGCCGGAATTGTGCTACGGGCGTCGGCTGCACGTGCCGAGGGCACCAGGGGGTTGCCCTTGCCCTCTCGCATCAAGAGGAGGCGGAGTTGGGCGCAGGGGTCGCCGGAATCATGCCGGCGACGAGCTTTGGCGGCGGCCGGAGTTTGGGTGGTGTGGGATTGGCGCTGCGATGCGCAAACAAGTGAGGCAAAGATCTAGCGGGGCGCTACGCTTTGCGGGGAGCAAGTTGGTGTCGCCGGGGTGACCATTTGGCCACCGGAGCTACGTCGGCGACGTGCTCAAGCGGCGGCGGCTACGGTCGTCAAGGGGGCGACGACTACGGCTCGAAATCGAAGGGAAGGATGGAGGGGATCCACGCAGGAGCTCACAGCGGTTCGTTCGGTGGCCTCGGCGGGCTTGGGGAAGCGCCGGAGCGGGCGCACGGCCGCCGGCGATCTTGGTGACACGCGGTTGAAGAAGACGGCGGTGAGGCATTCGGCGGCGTACGGCGTCGCTTGGATTGGCGAGGAGGTCGAGGACGAGGTAGCCGAGCTACTGGGCACGACGAGGGGTCGAGGGGGAGGCTCTGGGTGCGGCAACGGCGAGCGGTGGCGACGAGCTCCGCTCGGGCTGCGCGGGAGAGAGAGCAAAGAAGGGGGAAGGGGTCCAGGGAGAGTGAGAGGGTTGGGGGGGTTGCGTGGCATCGCGGAAGATGTCCAGGGCGACGAGGGGACAGCCAGGCAGGCAGCTGCCGGCGTGGCACGCCGCGGCGCCGTGGCTAGCTTTTCCTCTGCCTTCTGGCAGGAGGAAGAAGACGCCCTGCCCTTGGTGGGCCGGCCAGGTGGCTGGGCTGCCAGGTGGGCTGGGCCTGCTGGAGGAGCTGGGCCAGGTAAGTGACCCAGGTGGGCTTCCTCTCTCTCTTCGTTTATTTGTTTCTATTTTAATTTTGTTTCTGTAGGTTTGTTGCATTTCTAAAAATACCTAGGCATCTCGAAAAATCACCAAACTGCACATGGCCACTACTTGGAATATATCCAGCATGGAACATTTTAGTTTGGGGTTATTTGAGCATTTGAAATATTTTATATAATTTAAATGCCCAAACTCAAATACTAAAGATTTAATCCAGTGACCTTAGAGTGACCTAGAAATCTGTGCATCACTTATGACAGTGGTTTAATACCAAGGCAGAGGTGATGAACATTTTAGAAGGGCATTTCAGGTTCATTGAAAAATGTTTTTATGTTGAACCTATTTGATTTGATCTAGTGCTAGGGTTTGATCAATCCCCATTTCAAGTTTCAAAATAGTTTAAACATGATGCAACAGGAAAGTGCTAGCCTAGTGCAAGGTAAGGCTAGGGATGTGACAAAGGATGGCTTAATGGACCCTGTAAAATTCATAGTACAGAGGACGCCACTCCAACTCACAGCCTCCGAGCATGTTGGATACTCCGGCAGGTGGCCAAAATTGGCAAAGACCTCCTAATTCCGGAGGCCGCAGAAAGCCACCCCAGGGACACCAGTACAGTCTTAACAGTCTTCGATACTTTCGCATCAAATAGCATGCGAAAAAGAACACTCCGCAGCCTCGCCGAAGTCTACCAAGTAGCAACAATAAACCCATGGAGTGACACGGCTATTACTTTTAATGCCGGTGATGAACCTATATTCCGAACAGCCCGAGCACCAGCCGCACTGGTCCTCAGTCCAATAGTGGACGGCTTTCGCCTCACCAAGGTACTCATGGATGGAGGCAGCAAATTGAACCTCATTTACGAGGAAACTCTCCAAAAAATGGAAATAGACTGGAACCGCATTGAGCGAAGCAGCACAACCATTAGAGGAATAATCCCCAGTTGGGAAGCGCACTGTACAGGAAAAATCACACTAGATGTGGTGTTCGGCACGCCGGATAATTACAGGTCCGAAGAGGTCACGTTCCATGTGGCCCCGTTCAGTAGCGGATACCACGCTCTGCTCGGGCAAGAAGCATTTACAATCTTCCAAGCAATACTCAATTATGGGTACATGAAGCTCAAGATGCCCGGGCCAAATGGAATCATCACTCTCGCTAATGATCCGGACATAGCACTCCGCGCCGAAAATAAGACAGCCGCACTGGCCCTTGAGGCACTATCCGAAGCCCTAGCGGCTGAGGAGCTGACTGCACTGCGCTCCACGGTGAACAGGGACGATGTGATACTTGACAAGAGATCCAAGTCCACCTCCTTTAAACCAGCGGATGAAATAATCAAATTCCAGGTCCATCCAACGGACCCCAATAAAACAGCTTCCATCGGGGCGCAATTAAACCCTGATATAGACGCCGCACTACGAGAATTCCTACGTGAAAATTGGGACATCTTCGCCTGGCACCCTTCAGACATGCCAGGAATCCCACGCAGGCTGGCCGAACATAGCTTAAATATCCTAAAAGGATTCAAACCTGTCAAACAAGCTCTTCGGCGTTTTTCCGATCCTAAGAGACAGGCCATGGGAGAGGAGCTAGCCAAGCTATTGGAGGCCGGATTCATCAGAGATATAAAACATCCGGACTGGCTAGCAAACCTGGTGATGGTACCAAAGAAGGACAAATCCTGGCGCCTGTGCGTTGATTTTAAAGACCTTAACAAGGCTTGCCCAAAGGATCCCTTCCCCCTCCCCCGCATTGATCAAATTATCGACGCCACCGCAGGACACGATTCGTTGTGTTTCCTCGACGCATATTCTGGCTACCATCAAATCAAGATGGCAAAATCAGACCAAGCCGCAACGGCATTCATCACACCATACGGCCCATTCTGCTTCAACACGATGCCCTTTGGGCTCAAAAACGCCGGCGCAACATATCAGCGCATGATTCAAACATGTCTGGCAAACCAGATCGGCAAAACGGTGGAGGCATACGTGGATGATGTGGTCGTAAAAACATGACATTTCGAATCTCTAGTAGACGACTTGAAGCTTACATTCAACAATCTCTGAACATACGACATCAAGCTCAACCCGGAAAAATGCGTTTTTGGCGTTCCAGCCGGAATGCTCTTGGGCTTCAGTGTATCCGGTAGAGGAATTGAAGAAAATCCTGCCAAGATACGAGCTTTGTCACAATTGGATATCCCGAAAGACCTCAAACAGATACAAAAATTAACCGGATGCGTGGCGGCTCTAAGCCGCTTCATCTCCCGTTTGGGAGAAAAGGCACTACCCCTCTATCGCCTCCTTCGGTGCACTGAACACTTCGAGTGGACGGATGCCGCCACGGCCGGACTCGACGAAATAAAGACCATATTGGCAACAAACCCAGTCCTGGCCACGCCAAATATTGGCGAACCAATGCTATTGTACATTGCAGCAACCCATCAGGTTGTAAGCGCAGTGCTCGTTGTCGAACGAGAAACGGACGGACACAAATTCCCCCTTCAAAAGCCGGTCTACTATGTGTCTACTGTCCTCACTCCATGCAAATCATGGTACCCGCATTATCAAAAGATTGCATACACGGTATTCATGGCATCCCGGAAGCTGCGACACTACTTTCAAGAGTGTTCGATAACAATAGCCTCCGAGGTACCACTTAACGATATTATAAACAACCGTGAAGCAACGGGCCGGATTGCAAAATGGGCCATCGAGCTCCTCCCATTCGACATAACTTATAAGCCACGACGACCTATTAAGTCACAAGTTTTGGCCGACTTCGTCGCAGAATGGACGGAGTCCGAACTCCCTAAAGAGTACGACACATATTCAAACTAGATCATGCATTTCGACGGCTCCAAAATGTTGGCCGGTTTAGGGGCTGGCGTCGTTTTGATGTCCCCCACGGGAGACACAGTTCAATACGTACTCCAGATTATGTACACAGACTCCAACAATGCAGCCGAATATGAGGCCCTTTTACACAGTCTCCGGATGGCAGTATCCATGGGCATTCAACGCCTAGAGGTGCGAGGGGATTCGAACCTCGCAATATCCCAAATAAATGAAGACTTCGATGCCAAGGATCCAAAAATGGCAGCTTATCGCAACGCCATCCTAAAAATGTCAGCTCGGTTCGAAGGGCCCGAATTTCATCATATAGCCCGGGAGAACAATCAGGCGCAGATGTCCTGGCACGCATCGGCGCAAAACGCGACGCAGTCCCCCCAACATCTTCTTGGAAAGGCTGTTCAAGCCATCCGTAGTATGGGAAGGGGAATCCGGCAATAACATTCCGGACGCAACCGCACTGCCCGATGCCGAACAATCTGACACAATCGGAGGCTCTGCCAATGAAGTCACACCTTCAGCCCACGTAATAATGGCCGTTATCGCCCCATGGACAGAACCATTCCTAGCCTACCTTACTAGGCAGGAACTCCCAGAGGACCAAAACGAGGCACGCTGCATAGTGCAGAGATCTAAAGCCTATAAAGTCCATGAGGGAGAGCTTTATAAGAAAAGCACTACCGGAGTCCTTCAAAGGTGCATCTCCGAAGAGGAAGAGCGGAACTTGCTAGCTGAAATTCATGCCGGACTCGGTGGTCATCACGCTGCAGCTCGGTCCCTTGTAAGCAAGGCTTTCCGTACAGGCTTTTATTGGCCAACGGCCCGGGCAGACGCTCAGGACTTAGTCCAACGATGCGTCGGTTGCTAGCTTTTTGCAAACCAAAGCCATATGCCACCCACCGCCCTCCAAACTATCCCCATAACCTGGCCCTTTGCGGTCTGGAGGCTTGACATGGTGGGACCCCTTAAAGGTGGAACCCACAAGAAAAAATACTTACTGGTCATGGTGGATAAGTTCACCAAATGGATAGAAGCCAAGCCTGTTAAGACGGCCGAATCCGGACCGGTGATAGAGTTCATATCTGGGGTCATACAACGTTATGGCGTCCCCCACGGCATCATCACTGATAACAACATGAACTTTACGGCTGATGAGGTAGAACTCTGGTGCAAAAACATGGGCATTACGCTCGATTATGCTTCCGTCTATCACCCACAAACTAACGGACAGGTCGAACGTGCAAATGATCTTATCATGAGTGGCATCAAACCCAGATTAGTGCGGTCCCTTAAGGAATCTAACACGCACTGGGTAGAGGAGCTCGACTCCGTACTCTGGGGGCTGCGGACCACGCCGAATCGCACCACCGGATATACGCCATTCTTCATGGTGTACGGCGCAGAGGCAGTTTTGCCCTGCGACATAATTCATGACTCACCTCGGGTGCGCATGTACGAAGAAAGAGAGGTCGAGCTAGATTGGCAGGACAGTTTGGACGCATTGGAGGAAGAACGTGACGTGGCCAAAACCCGTTCCGCATTCTATCAACAGCAGGCTCGAAGATACCAAAGCAGAGAAGTACGGGCCAAAAATTACAACGTTGGCGAATTAGTTCTATGCCTGCTGGACAAGAAAAAGAACAAACTCAAGACCAAGTGGGAAAGTCCCTTCATAATTGACCAAGTCCTGACTGGTGGAGCGTACTGCCTGCGAGATGCATCGGATAACCGACTCGAGCCGAACCCATGGAACACAGCCCGTCTCCGAAGATTCTATGCCTAGCGCCGGACTCTGTGTTCGTCTCCTTCCTCTGTCCATTTTTTATATACTGTGTGTCTTATATTTCTCTCCTTCTCCTCTCCTCTTATAGCCTTAAAAGGCTCATCACATGACGTGCTATTCGCACTCATTAAACCTGGGGGCTTCTTTTAACAGAAGCTTATTCACACGGGCTTTATGCCCAACACATGTGTTACACTTCCGCATGTACCTTTTATTTCACCATTATATGCATCGATATGACTTAAGTTTTGGCTAAGCTGGGTTGCCTGGCTCCTGTGCTTACCCCTACGTTCCCGATTGTTCGGCTAGGTGGTAAAGGGAGCACCTCTGCGATTGTTACTGCTGGGTCAGCCGGTTGTGTACCTCAGACTGGGTGAAGCCGAAAGCTAGCGTTCTTAAGGGAATATTCGGTCGGTGACCTGAAAGATGATTTTTCCAATTATTTATCTATGCGCCCCCAGACGATTTTTCCTGCATCTTTTTCGCAGAAGGGACATGCACTTTAGGGCATGCCTCCCAGGGAAAGGAACCCTTAACGGAACTATTCTCCCTGGAAGATGTTTCTTACTAACCATGTAATATAACATAAATAGTTGGGCACTTGTCTGTTCAAGCACTAATGACCCCTACGCCTGGTCTCCATGCATACCCCGGTTCTTATATAACCGCGAGGGTATTCGGACTCACTCCGGACCGTCAGGTCCCGAGGTTGAAGCGAAAAGGTCGGCCATGACAAATGATCTACAATCCGGCTAGAAGGCATTACAAATGTCAATGAAATTACATAGCCACTCTGACTGATTGTATTCCTCTTCAATACCATCTAATAGGTTGTCTAATTTACAGTCCTGCTGGGAATACCTTGCGGCCAATTCTACTTGGCCGTATACTAAGCTCATAGGGATCTCCTTCCCATCGGGCCCCACAGGTCCGACCTCGGCCATGTGCTTTGGGTCAGCCTTTGTGTACCGCGTCTTCACCATGGCCCAGGCCTCCCTAGCGTCTTGACGGCAGGCCGATATCTTCCACAATCGGAAGCACCGCCGCGCTCCCTTCAGCTTCTTTGCAAGCTTTCCAAGGCCCTCGGGAATGGAGAGGGATGGCCATAAGGCTTGGGCAACGCCTTGCATCGCATGCCGAACTCGCTCATGCAGTTGCGAGAGCTCGGGAAGAAGGTCACCCATAGAACCGGGCATCTCCTCTGCAGGACGACCTGTTAGCATACCTACAGACTTCACTCTGTTAGTCGACTTCCTCGGCAAACTCTTTTTTCAAAGTTCGTTCAAGCACTTACTAAATATGTCGCGTCGAAGCCGCTGATTCTCCTTAACGCAGTCCGACAGCTGGGCACGAACATCTTTCAGTTCAACACCTAGCTTGGTGTTGGCATCCTGAAGATCATTCTTCTCCCGCCTCACCTTTGTTAGCACGCTCTCGCCAGCCTTTAGCCGTCGTAGGAGTTGTTGCTTGTCCGGATCTAGTCTGGCGCCATCTGCAATTTCATTTGTCAGATTTGCACATATGCCGCACTTCACACTTATCTTTTTGAAGCATATATTACCAGAGGGGGTCTCCTTGGGCTCCCCCGTCGCGGCTAGTGCGGCCTCAAGTTGGGCTTTGCACTCTTTTAGCTCCTGGGACAGTTGGGTATTCTTCTCTGAAAGAACCTGCGTATTACACGATCCTTAAATCAGTTATTCTAACTGTTTCAAGTCTCGGGGGCTACTGATATATATAACCATTAAATGTTCTCACCCGTATGTCTTTTACATATTGCTCCATGGCTCTGTGTCGGGGGAAATCTGCCTCCACGAACACCTATGGGGACCGAGCCCCTTCCTAGTTCGGCGGGGGGGCGGAGGTCGCGCGAAGAGCGGATCGAGGCGATGCAAACAAGGGGTTTACCCAGCTTCGGGCCGCACGGATGCCTAAAACCCTACTGCTGCTTTGTGGTTTGTATTGTGTTCTTGCTCGGGAGCGCTGAGTGCTACAGTACACTCAGGCAACTAATCAGGTCGAGCGTGAGTGGCCTCCTTCCTTTCCCCCCCTACGTTGCGCATGGAGCCTCCTTTTATATGCACAAGGGGTTACCCACAGGTGGCAACGTAGGCGGGGGTAAAACTGGAAAACGCTGTGCTGGGTACAGCTGTTTGCACAGTGCTATCATACCTAACTCTGATGGCAGGGGACAAGGGCATTAAATGCCCGTCTAGGTCGCCCAAACAGTGCAGAAAAGGGACCGTCAGGGGCGCCACCGTTTGCCACGACGGCTATCCTGTTAGTGTTGCTTCGCCACCGCATGCCCCTGGCTGCGCAGCCTCTTGCCACGTACGCCGGGAATGGCCCCAGAGCGACACGTTGGTGGATGAGCTGGAACGCAGGCGCGGGGTGGTGACTTGCCGCGGCAAGCGCCTTGCCGCGGTTGATGCCTTGTCGCGCCCGGGAGCTTGTTGCTCACCAGTCCTTGCCAGGACGCGTGGCGCGTCGCAGCAAGTCTCTTATCGTGCCCTGGTCGGCCTTCCCGGCAAGCTCCTCTTGCCGGGGCCTTGTGCTTCGAGCGGCCGTCCCGGCAAGCTCCTCTTGCCGGGGCCTTGCTCTCTTCGGGCGGCCTTCCCGGCAAGCTCCTCCTGCCGGGGCCTTGGCTCAAATACTTTGTTCTTGGATGGCCCAAAAAGGGACCATGGAGAGTTTTGGCGATCACCTGGCAAGCCTTGCCGCGGGGTGCTACGACTGCCCGTGCACAAGTTCGGGGTACTAAGGTACCCCTACTTTAGTACACTGACAGGAGCCCCCGGGCCTGGGCCATACACGGTGCCGAGCGCTGTTGGGCCAGGCCCAAAACAGTGCACGGGCATGCGCGGCCTAGGTCACGCTGCATCTTCTTCTGCATCCACCACGCCCTCCCCGAACGGCACGCGTCGAACACGGCACGCGTCGAACGCGGCATCGTGGGGAGAGGTGTGCGTGACGTGGGTGGCGTGCGCGGGGCTGAGCCCCGCAGGCATGCGTCACGTCGCAATAAAAGGGGACGGTTCGCGCCATCTCCATAAGTGGAGGGAGGCGTGGAGGCGTGGCTCGTTTGCTGGACGGGGCCGAGGCACATTTTCCGAGGCGTCCGCTCCCCATGATCACGGGGTGGGGGGAGGTCGCCTCATCCGTCGCCTCGGTCCTGCACGCCAGCCACGCGGCTTCCATGCACCTGGAGTTGCAGACGGTGGAGGCAGGAAACCGGGCCGTCGCGGGTCGAGGCAGCAGGCCGGTCCCAGTCGCCTGCTCTCCCTGCGTCTTGATTGGCTGAGCGGGGCGGCCGAGCCCCCACCCTGCTCCTTTATAAGGAGCAAGAGGGGGCGACGGAAATCCACACTCCTTCGTCTTTTCTTCCCTTCAGCTTCTGATCCCCTCTCTCCATTCGCCATGGAGAAAGGGAACCCTGGTCCTTCATCGGTGGCGGCGAGGGTCGCTGCTAGGCAACGCGCCCCTCCTCCCCTTGCACCCGCGGTGGCAGAGCCAGCCGTAAGGGGAAGGGGGAGGGGGCGAGGTCGTGGACGAGGCCGAGGCGCTCGGGGACGAGGCGGACGGGGCGACGCGCCGGCCTCGCCTCCGCCAGCGGCTCCTCTTCTCACGGCGGTCCACATCGGGGATGACCCTTGCGAGTTCTTCGTCAGGCTGCGCCGGGCGCCTCGTCGTCGCCTCCGTCTCCCGGCTCCCTTCGCAAGCGTGATGGAGATGGAACAACCCGAGACACTAAGACTGCGCATGAGGGGCTGCGGGATCAGCGACACGCGGGTCCACGTTGAGTCCCCAGCCCCCGGCGTGATGTATCTTGGTCGAGGGTGGAAGTCGTTCGCCCGTATCCACAGCTTGATGGAGGGGTTCACCCTCCATTTTAAGTTGATGGAGGGCGATCTCCTCTCCGTCAAGGTCTTCGGGTGCTAGGGGACCCGGGCCCGGTGCTGCGTGGATAGCTCCTCCGACAGCGAAGGCTCCTCCTCGAGCGAGAGCGACGAGGAGGGGAGCGACAGCGACGACGAGGGTAGCGGTCGTCGGGATGACGGGTCCGACTAGGCGCCGGTCGCGGCTCCGTGTGGCACCGGCGACCCCATCATCCGTGTCGCCGACTCCTTGAGCTTCTCGGGGTCATCTCCTTGGCGGCTGGCGTAGGGAGGCTGCGGAAGAGGAAGAGGGCGGGCGGCAAGGCCGTCAACTCGGAGTACGGGGGCACGACGCCCTTGACAGCGTGCTGACGTCCTGCCGCCTCGTCGAGCCCTGCTTCCGGCGCCGCCGTCACCGTCCAGCTTTCAGACGGCCCCCGGGGTGTTCTCTTGGTGTCTTCTGCCACCCGTAGCTCGCCTAGGCGTCCCTTTTGCCCTTCTCGCCTCCTTGTCCTACCTCCTGAGGAGAGAAACAAGAAAGGGATTACGGGCACCTTATCTCTTTTTAACTTGTAAGCCCTCGGGCTTTAGTTGCATTTAAAGCTTGTAATCCCATCTCTCATGTTTTTCATTCTCTCTGAACTGTACCTGAGCGGAATGTTTTTTTAATGAAAAGGGGATGTTTGCCGGGCCATTTGTCCCGCGGGTAAAACCCACGCCAAGGAGAGAATCCATTATATCGTTAAGATAGACACTTCTTTGCCCGGCAACAGGCCCTGCCGTCTTCCCGCTCCACTCGACCTTTCTCACGCCTTTGGCGGAGGTAGGGATGAGGCGGGTTCGGGCTCCTCATTCCGTCCCTTTGCCGCCGTGGCTACTACCAAAACTGGCCCCAGGAACGCGCTCTAGGGCCCAGAGTTAAGGGAGCACGGTAGCTTTTTAGGAAGAAACAAGGTTTTCGCATTCCTCAGTCCATAAGAGAATGCATGACAAGGGATGAAAAACTTATCTGGGATTGCAGCCCCCGGCAACTTTGGCTTGCCGCGGGCGAATCTTTGTACTTGCAGCCCCCGGCAACACTGGTTTGCCGGGGACCAGATGCTGGTCCGCCCTTCTTCTCTTCTTCGTCCTTAAGCGGTCTGGCCAGGATATGCAAAACCCTGCGAACCAAGGGAAACGAAAGAACAGGAAAAAGGGACGCAGACCCGACCTCTAAGCTAGGGGTTAGCAGCTGTTAGGCACTATCAACCCTAACCAAGGACGAGACTCGACTCAGCATGCATGCTAAAACTTAGGGCGCCAGCGCTTCATTTACTGCTGCTCAGGGTCTGCGCCTGGCTTTGTACAAAGGATTACATGCAACAGCAGCAAGACTTGTACAAAAGGGTGGTTGCCGGACGGGGTCCGACAACCGCGCCTTACGGGTAAAACTTACGAAGATGCTCAATATTCCAGGAGTTGCTCACCGGAGTGCCATCTTCGGTCTCAAGGCGGACAGCGCCGGGCCTCGTGACTCGTCTCACCCGGTAAGGGCCTTCCCACTTCGGCGTCAACTTGTTGTGATTCTTGGCGGACGGAGCGCGCCGAAGAACAAGGTCGCCTTCCTCGAAGCTTCTGGCTTTAACTTTGCGGCTATGGTAGCGACGCAAAGCTTGCTGGTAGCGAGCGGCTCGCACAGCAACCTCAAGACGATCTTCCTCAAGGAGCAGCGCGTCATCTTCACGCAGCCGCTCTTGCTCAAGCTCATCATAAGCGAGCACTCGAGGTGACCCG
This sequence comes from Aegilops umbellulata, assembly GCA_032464435.1. Classification (NCBI taxonomy): domain Eukaryota; kingdom Viridiplantae; phylum Streptophyta; class Magnoliopsida; order Poales; family Poaceae; genus Aegilops; species Aegilops umbellulata. The sequence goes on from CP136056.1 coordinate 374,212,304, forward strand.
TATACGAGTTCCGTGGGGGTAACTGCTTCTGCTCCATAGACTAGAGCAAATGGTGTCTGGCCAGTGGCTCGATTTGGCGTCGTTCTGATCGACCAAAGAGCCACCGGCAGCTCCTCGATCCAGTTTCTTCCGCACTTGTGCAGCCTGTCGAAAGTTCTGGTCTTGAGCCCGCGCAGCACTTCGGCATTGGCCCTCTCCGCTTGACCGTTGCTTCTGGGATGAGCAACAGAAGCGAAGCAGACCTTGGCGCCGAGATCTTGGACGTATTGCATGAAGGCGCGGCTCGTGAATTGCGTACCGTTGTCGGTGATGATCCGGTTGGGGATCCCGAAGCGGCAAACAATCGACCTGAAGAACTTGACTGCTGACTATGCTGTCACCTTCCTCACTGGTTCCACTTCCGGCCACTTTGTGAACTTGTCGATTGCGATGTACAAGTACTCAAAGCCCCCGACAGCTCGGAGGAAGGGGCCGAGGATGTCGAGCCCCCAGACCGAAAATGGCCAGGATAAAGGGATCGTCTGGAGAGCTTGAGCTGGCTGGTGTATCTGCTTGGAATGGAACTGGCACGCTTCACACTTGGTTACTTGTGCAGTTGCATCCTGGAGGGCTGTCGGCCAGAAAAAACCTTGCCGGAACGCTTTGCCGGCAAGTGCTCTTGCGCCAATGTGGTGACCACATATGCCTCCATGTATCTCTGCCAACAGCTTTTGTCCGTCTTCCCGGGGAATACACTTCAATTTCACACCGTTGCGCCCTCTTCTGTACAGTGTGTTGTCGACGAACTGGTACATACTTGAGCGCCGGGCTACTCTTTCCTCTTCTTCTTGTTCTTCGTGAAGTTCTCCGTTCTGGAGGAAACGGACAGTCCGCTGCGCCCATGCTGGAGCCTGTGGCTCGACAACAAGGACTGAAGGCACATCTGCTGCTGCGGGAACGTCTGCTTCTACGGCGAGGATCTGGGGCTCAGCCGGAGCTTGATGTTCCCCGGCAAGCTTGCCGGAGCAAAACTTGTCGGGAGCGCCTGCTTCTACGGAACAAACCCTGGGGTTTGCCGGAGCAGACTGCTCCTCAGCACTCTTGGCGTCGATCTTGGGGACCTTCTTGGCGGCGGCTCCGGGGAGCTCTGCCGGAAGATAGTCGCCGGAGACCAGCTTCCTCTTCTTGCTCTGTCCGGTTGATGGTGTTACGGATGGCTGAGTCAGCTTGATCACAAAGGTTCCTGGCTCCACAGGTAACTTAAGTGCTGCGCACTTTGACAAGCCATCAGCAATATCGTTCTCAGCTCTTGGAACGTGTTCCATTTGCAGGCCGTCAAAGTGCTCTTCTAGCTTCCTCACTTCATCAACGTACGCTTCCATCAACGGACTCTGGTAATCTTTGTTCACTTGGCGGACGACAAGCTGCGAGTCACCCCTGACAATGAGCTTCTTGATCCCAAGTTCTGCCGCAATCCTAAGACCGGCAAGCAAACCTTCATACTCTGCAGTATTGTTGGTTGCTTGCTCCTTGGGAAAGTGCATCTGGACTATGTACTTGAGATGCTCTCCGGTGGGCGCGATAAGCAACGCTCCAGCACCAGCGCCTTGCAGCGAGAAGGCACCATCAAAATACATCAGCCACTCTTTGCTTGCTTCTTTGACGGGGATGCTCGTCTCTGGGATTTCTTCGTCTGGTGTCGGTGTCCACTCCACTATGAACTCCGCCAATGCTCTGCTTTGGATAGTTGAAGTGCTCTCGAATTTGAGACCGAAGCTTGACAGTTCCAGTGCCCACTCGACAATCCTGCCTGTTGCTTCTGGATTCTGCAGTATCCTCTTTAGCGGAAAGCGGGTGACAACTGTAATCTCATGTGCTTGGAAGTAATGGCGCAGCTTTCTCGAGGCCATGAGAAGGCCGAAAAGCAGTTTCTGCACACCAGAGTACCTTGACCTAGCCCCCTGTAGAAGGGAGCTGACAAAGTAAACTGGGCGCTGCCCCATTCTCTTCTTCTGCACCTCCACTCGCTCCTGCGCAGATCCATCCTTGTCGGGGCCAGAGCCTGTCGGGGAAGCCCCCTGCTTGTCGCTGGACGCGCTTGCCGCGGTTGCTAGCTCATCATCTGCCTCCCTCTCCGCTACTAACGCAGCACTAACCACTTGATTGGTTGCCGCCAGGTACAGCAGCAACTTCTCTTGTGGTTTAGGCGCGACAAGTATTGGAGCGGAGGATAGGTATTTCTTCAAGTCCTATAGCGCAGCCTCCGCTTCTAGAGTCCATTTCACTGGACCCGCCTTTTTCAAAACTTTGAAAAATGGCAGGGCGCGTTCTGCAGACTTGGAAATAAAACATCCTTGACGCGTGTTGGTGCTTCAATCTGCTCGATGGCCTTGATTTTGTCTGGATTGGCTTCGATTCCTCGCTGGGACACAAAGAACCCGAGAAGCTTGCCGTAAGGGACTCCAAACACGCACTTCTCGGGGTTGAGCTTGAGGCTGATCTTGCGCAGGTTCATAAAGGTCTCTTCTAAATCTTGAATCAGGGTTGCCCTGTTCCTGCTTTTGACCACTATGTCATCCATGTAGGCTTCCACATTTCTGTGAATTTGCGGCTCAAAAGCGGTATGGACAACCCTCGCGAACGTCGAACCAGCATTCTTCAAACCGAAAGGTACGAAACAGTACGTGCCACATGGAGTGATGAATGCGGTCTTTTCCTCATCTTCTTCAGCCATGAAGATCTGATGGTATCCTGAGTATGCGTCAAGAAATGAAAGCAGGTCACATCCGGCCGTGGAGTCAACAATCTGGTCAATGCGCGGCAAGGGAAAGGGATCTTTGGGACAAGCTTTGTTAACATCAGTAAAGTTGATGCAAAGCCTCCATTTCCCATTTGCTTTGCGCACGACAGCAGGATTGGCCAACCACGCCGGATGGAGCACACCTCTGACAAGGCCTGCCGCTTCCAACTTCTTGATCTCTTCTGCGATGAACTCTTGGTGCTCCACCGCTTGCTTCCTGACTTTCTGCTTGACGGGCCGCGCATGGGGACAGACGGCGAGGTGGTGCTCAATCACTTTCCTGGGAATGCCGGGGATGTCAGATGGTTGCCAGGCAAACACATCAACATTCGCCCGCAGGAAAGCGATGAGCGCGCTTTCCTATTTGGGGTCGAGAGTGGCACTGATGGTGAAGGTACCACCAGTGCCGTCCTCCTTGGCGGACACCTTCTTGGTCGTTGGCGGGGCTGCCATTGACTTCTTACTCTTGCCGGTGGAGATCGATGGCGCGTCCTCGACGGTAGCGCAGCACTCCGAAGAGGTGCACTTGCCGGAGTGGGCACCAGAGCACTTGCCGGGCTTGGTCTTCTTCTTCCCTCCGGGAGCTTCAGCGGCAAGTGGCTTGTGATCCGTTGCGGCTGCTGCTTCCCGGTAGATCTTGTCGGCACAGATAAGGGCATCCTTCTTGTCGCCGGGGACAGAGATGACGCTTATCGGGCCTGGCATCTTGAGCATGTTGTATGCGTAGTGAGAGGCCGCCATGAACTTGGCGAGCGCTGGACGGCCGAGAATTCCATTGTAGGGCAATGGAAAATCGGCAACGTCAAAAGTGATCCTCTCTGTCCTGAAGTTCAGCTCGCTTCCAAATGTCACTGGCAACGTTATCTTCCCCTTCGGCTTGCTCCTTCCCGGGTTGATTCCTTGGAACGTGCCGGTCTCTTCGAGCTCGCTGTCGGGGACTTGGAGTTTCTGGAGCACAGCGGAGGATATCAGGTTCAAGCCGGCCCCGCCGTCGACTAGCATCTTAGTGACCTTGAGGTTGTGGACTGTTGGTGAGACCAACATCGGCAAGCACCCGATCGCAGTTGTGCGGTCAGGGTGATTCTCAATATCGAAGATGATAGGCGTGCTGGACCATTTCAGAGGCTTGCGTGACTCGACGGGTGGTTCCGCTGCATTGACTTCCCGCGCCCACTGCTTGAGCTGGCGGCGAGAAGTATGCAGAGAAGCACCGCCGTCTACGCACAAGACCTCTGTGGCTTTCTGAAACTCCTGCTCACTGGTCTCGACATCATCCATGTCTTCGTCTTCGCCGTCGTCTTCGTCCTTGTCGTGGCCGCGGGGAGGTCTGTCTGCTTGCCGCTGCTTGTCCTTGTCGCGGCGTCCTCCCTGGCCGGGGCGCTTCGTGCCGGATCCTCCGCAACCTCCCCGGGCTTTCTCCTTGTCGCGTCGCTCGTACTCGGCCTTTTGCAGCTTGACGAGCCGCTCGACCTGCTTGCAGCTCTGGAGGTCGTGGCCCTTGGTGCGGTGGATCTTGCAATACTGTTTGTTGGTGCCGTCCCGCTTGTCGGCGACCGCCACAGCCCGACAGTTGGTGCATCCGACAACCTCCTTGCCGGAGCTACCGGCCTGGGCCTTCTTGGCGGCGCCTTGATCGCCGGACTGCTCAACAAGCAGTACTTCTTGGCTCTTCTTCTTCCTGTTGCTCCGCCGCCGGTTCTTCCTTGCCGGGGCGGTATCCTCACTGTCAGATTCTCCTGCTCCAGTGTTCTCTCCGGGAAGTTTCCTTTCTTCCTCAGCACGTGCACACTTGTCGGCCAGGGCATATAGCTCGCTGACGTCTTTGATCTTGCACATCGCCATCTCCTCCCGCATCCTGCGGTTACGCACGTTCTGATGGAACGCGTTGATGACCGCGGCAGGGTGGACGTCTGGGATGTTGTAGTGTACGCGGCTGAATCTCTGGATGAACTTGCGCAAGGGTTCCCCTTCCTTCTGGACGAGCAGATGAAGGTCGCTCGCTTGGCCATGGGGTTTGTGGCCGCCTGTAAAGGCGCCAACAAACTGATGGCACAAGTCTGTCCAGGAGGTTATGGAGTTGTCCGGCAAGTGCATGAGCCAGGATCTGACGTTAGATTTGAGTACCAGCGGGAAGTAGTTGGCAAGGATCTTGTCGTCTCGCCCTCCAGCAGCCTGCACCGCAATGGTGTAGATGCTGAGGAACTCTGACGGATGCGACTTGCCATCGTACTTCTCTGGTACGTCTGGCTTGAAATTCTTCGTGCTGGGCCACTGGACTTGCCGCAGCTCACGGGTGAACGCAGGGCAGCCTACCGCGTACGGCAGGTCGCCTGGTCCCCCCGGCGCATGCATGTCGACAGAGGGCTCAGCGCGCTGGTCTGATTGACGCCGCGCTTCTCTTCGACGCTCGATGCGAGTACGAGCATCCTCTTGCTTTCGTTCGTGAAGAACTTGGCGTTGATCACGACGAGTTCGCGGATTCGACGACGCGGTGGAGTCGTTGTCGTGATGGTTCCGGCGAGTCGGCGATCTTGGACCTTGGGGCGGGGAATGCACGGTGGTCGCACCCCCACCGGTCTTGGCGCCATTGGTTCTCGCCTGGCCGACCTGCCGCGGTTGCGACGCACTGTGCTGCCGCGGGGTGTCGCTGTTAGCGAAGCCGATAAGGCTCTGTATCGTGGCCCTCCAGTCGTCGAGTTTGTCCGCCGTTGGAGGGTAGTCTAGGAGCAGTTGAGCTCGTGCTAGAGCTTCTGCTGGAGTGGAGGGCAGCGGTGGCGAACGGCGCGTGGAGTGGGATGTGCTCGAACTTCTAACTATTTTAGAAGGAGCAGCACCCGGTCCAGGCAGTTGCGCCACGCTCACGCTAGCACGTTGGTGTGTATGCTGGCCTTGAGCACCCTGGGATCCGCCAGCTCGATCTGGGTCCAGCGAGCGTATGGTACCGTGAGTGCCAAGACGCTGCTGGTCCCGTGCCTCCTGAGAGGGGCGCGGTGCATGTTCGGACGCCGTGGCGCCATGAGCTGGCTCGGCGACGCCCGTTCCGCCGCCGGTGCCGTCCCCATCACCCGTTTGCTCCAGGGGCGGTGGGTTTGACGCGGACGGACCAGCCACCTCCGGAGCCTTCTTCTTTGGTGGCATGTCGATGAAGATGATGGAGATCTAGCCTGTGCAGACGCCGGATCAGGTTCACACAACATTGACGCCCCCTACCTGGCGCGCCAAAGATGTCGGGGGAAATCTACCTCCACGAACACCTATGGGGACCGAGCCCCTTCCTGGTTCGGCGGGGGGCGGAGGTCGCGCGAAGAGCGGATCGAGGCGATGCACACAAGGGGTTTACCCAGCTTCGGGCCGCACGGATGCGTAAAACCCTACTGCTGCTTTGTGGTTTGTATTGTGTTCTTGCTCGGGAGCGCTGAGTGCTACAGTACACTCAGGCAACTAATCAGGCCGAGCGTGAGTGGCCTCCTTCCTTCCCCCCCTACGTTGTGCATGGAGCCTCCTTTTATATGCGCAAGGGGTTACCCACAGGTGGCAACGTAGGCGGGGGTAAAACTGGAAAACGTTGTGCTGGGTACAGCTGTTTGCACAGTGCTATCATACCTAACTCTGACGGCAGGGGACAAGGGCATTAAATGCCCGTCTAGGTCGCCCAAACAGTACAGAAAAGGGACCGTCAGGGGCGCCACCGTTTGCCACGATGGCTAGCCTGTCAGCGTTGCTTCGCCACCGCATGCCCCTGGCTACGCAGCCTCTCGCCACGTACGCCTGGAATGGCCCCAGAGCGACACGTTGGTGGATGAGCTGGAACGCAGGCGCGGGGTGGTGACTTGCCGCGGCAAGCGCCTTGCCGCAGTTGATGCCTTGTCGCGCCCGGGAGCTTGTTGCTCACCGGTCCTCGCCGGGATGCGTGGCGCGTCGCAGCAAGTCTCTTGTCGTGCCCTGGTCGGCCTTCCCGGCAAGCTCCTCTTGCCGGGGCCTTGTGCTTCGAGCGGCCGTCCTGGCAAGCTCCTCTTGCCGGGGCCTTGCTCTCTTCGGGCGGCCTTCCCGGCAAGCTCCTCCTGCCAGGGCCTTGGCTCAAATACTTTGTTCTTGGATGGCCCAAAAAGGGACCATGGAGAGTTTTGGCAATCACCTGGCAAGCCTTGCCGCGGGGTGCTACGACTGCCCGTGCACAAGTTCGGGGTACTAAGGTACCCCTACTTTAGTACACCGACACTCTGGCTAGACCATTTTGAGCGGCACGGAGATACGCATCTCCCGAGTTGAAGGCATCAAATGCCTCTTGGGAGAAACAAGCGTCGCGAAGAAAAGTCCGGCGACGCCTGTGGTTCATGGCACTCTCCACCTCGGAATGGGTGGCAGACAGCCTATCCGCATCTTCTATCGGAGGAGCGTCCGGTGCGCGCCTCGTGTTCGCCTCCACCTCCGGGCCAGGCTATGGAGCCTGTCTGGTGGAGGCGTGATTGGCAGCCTCTCCGGATATAGTCCGGCGAGGTCTCTTTGTCCTGAACAGAGCACAAGTGTTAATATGCCTTCAAGGAATAACATCGGGGAATAAAAAGGCGCGCTATACCTTTGCGCCGGCACCTCGGTCCGGACTACACTTCTTTTTTCCCACGGGGCCCCGCAGCCCCTCGTGGGTTGGCTGCCATAGGCTCGGCCTCCCGCCTCAAGGACCTCCTCTGCAAAACACGGTTGTTATAGGGTTATCGAAAACATGCGAGGATGGGTCCCCTTTCAAAGTACCGGGATTTCGATCTCAGTTACCTGGGAGGCAAGGATTAGCCCTGGGTAATCGGCCGTAATGGCCACCAAGGCGTTGTCCTTGCTTAATTGATGGAATACCCCATCAATTAGCTCCACCGATATGTCCGGATCCTCTTGGGAGTCCGGGTCGAGGGACCGTCCCGGATCCTCGGGTTGTGGAGGGGGGTTGTTTATCTCTTTAACAGCCTGGCGCAGTTCCTGCGTTGAAGTCGTCAGACCATATATTTGACAGTAGGAATACAAAACGGATGGACAAGTGAAAGTGCTCACTTATCCAGTTCGGAGGATTATACATGGTAAATCCACCCTGAGGGTTGACGCGGAGAAATTCCTCCTCTTATCCCTTGTACAAAGTGGACAAGATCTTTATCAGAGCGGCAGCCGAGTCCGGCCCCTTACGGCCATGACGGGTGGCGTCGTCCTCCCCATTGAAATCCCACATGGGGTGGCCTCTATATTGAAGCGGCTGCACCCCCCGCATGATGCATACGGCCATGACTCTGATCATGGTTAGTCCGGAATGAGCCAATAATCTTATCTGGCCCATCAGGTAAAGGACGTCCTTATCACTTTCTCTCTGAGAGCTCCGTGGACGCCAGCTTAGGCGCTTCTTCGGGGGGGGGGCACTGTTGAACTCAGGGAGGCCGATCCGAACAGGATCTGGCAGCGGGACATCCTCTATATAGAACCATTCCAAAGGCCAGTCCTCGGACGCCTTCTTTGGGGTTCCGGATAGATATCCGGTCCCGGCGATGCGCCACACTTCGGCTCCGCCCACTTGATATATTAACCCCTCTTAAGAACGGGGCACCAGGAAGAACAGCCTCTTCCACAGCGCAAAATGAGCCTCAACACCCAAGAATAGCTCGCAAAGGGCAACGAAGCCCGCGATATGCGATATAGAGGCAGGCGTGAGGTTGTGCAACTGGAGGCCATAGAACTCCAGAAGCCCCCGGAGAAACGGATGAATTGGAAATCCGAGTCCCCTTATTAGATAAGGGACAAGGCATACCCGCTCTCCTTTGGAGGGAGTGGGGGTGCTCTCCGCTTGCTCTCCGCCATTATAGGTGGCGAGTCCGGCTCGAACCGGGACCATATAGGCCGGAGGGAGGAATCCCTTGGTCTGAAGCGATACTAGCTCGCTATGTGGGATGGAGCACCTCTCCCAGTCTCCAGGCTTAGGACTAGAAGGGCGAGAGGAGGAATTGCGACGGCTGGCCATGGTGGAATGGACCTTTGCTGGGTGCGCTCTGATGACTACTCGCGGAGGGGAGAAGGTGTGGTTTGGATCTAAATCCCCATTCCTTTAAATAGGCGGCTCATTTACGTGGCTAGGGGTGTGAATGTAAAAACACCCAGACTTTTCGTATTCGTTTGACACGTGGAAGGCGGCCATTATTGGGCGTAGAAGCCAAGGAGCGCTGCATTCACGGAACAGAGGACATTATTCAACAGGTACACGGAATCTGGAGGGGAACCCGCCTTGCAATGCCGAAGACAATTAGCACGCTGGACTCGTCGTCATTGAAGCCTGGTTCGGGGGCTACTGAGGGAGTCCTGGATTAGGGGGTGTCCGGATGGCCGGACTATACCTTCAGCCAGACTCCTGGACTATGAAGATACAAGATTGAAGACTTCGACCCGTGTCCGGAAGGGACTTTCCTTGGCGTGGAAGGCAAGCTTGGCGATGCGGATATTTAGATCTCCTACCATTGTAACCGACTTTGTGTAAGCCTAACCCTCTCCGGTGTCTATATAAACCGAAGGGTTCTAGTCTGTAGGACAACATACAACAACCATACCATAGGCTAGCTTCTAGGGTTTAGCCTCCTTGATCTCGTGGTAGATCTACTCTTGTACTACCCATATCATCAATATTAATCAAGCAGGACGTAGGGTTTTACCTCCATCGAGAGGGCCCGAACCTGGGTAAAACTTCGTGTCCCTTGTCTCCTGTTACCATCCGCCTAGACGCACAATTTGGGACCCCCTACCCGAGATCCGCCGGTTTTGACACTGACAACGGGCAAGGGCCATCCGCGCACCCTCCACAGACGCCGACTTCTTCATCGCGTTGATATACGGCATCGCACCAAGGAACTGATGCACCAAGCTAAAATAATTGTTTGGCTTTGACCTTTTCGGCCATAGATGATCCACGACATACTTCATGGCGAGTCCGGATAACCTATTCAGCTCGGCCCATTCGGCCAAATGATCGGTTAATGGAAGCGGACGCTCTGGACTGTGGAACTGCGACCAGAAAAGCTTTTCTACTTCGCGACCCTCCTGATCTTGGAAGTGTTCGACCGCATCAGCGGCACTCGCTGCTAAATCCCGATACGCGTCCGCCGAACTCCACATCCAGTCCAACGGAGCATATTCAAGATCCCTGAACTTCATCTGTAGCATAAAGGGCTTCCCAGCCGCGATATCTCCGGCTTGACGTAGCTCCTCCTTCATCACCCTCATCGCAGAACGAGCATCCTTGGCCGCTGTAGTGGCCTTCTCCAGGTCCGTCCGTTCCGCCGGATCTTCTTTTTCAAGAAGCTTGCAACGGTCAGCAGCACTCTTCAACTTCACAGCCATATCAGCCATTTCCTTCTTGCTTCGGCAGTGAGCAGTCTGTTCGGCTTTCAGCTCCTCAACCACCTTTAAGGCAGCCGCATCACCTTTTTTGGCTTGCTCCTTGGCTCGGGCAAGCTCTGCCCGAAGTTTCTCCACGGCGGCAACCCCATCTGCGTCAAGCATACGCGTTATAAGATACTGGCATCAAGCTCCTCTTACCAGGTGTCTCCGGAGAACTTACATACCTTGTGCCTCGTCAAGCCGCTTGTTGACAAGCGCGATGTCGGCATCTGCCACGTCAAGTTGCCGCTTTAGCTCAGCAAATTCATCAGTCCGGCTGGCCACCGGACACTTCGCCACCTGCATATGAAGGCGGCAAAATTATATTTGGGACTATGATCCTCCATGTGCCGTCATCTTCGACACCAGCTAGAGTCTCAGGGGCTACTACCTACACGGGGCGCATCATAAAGTATGCAGCACTTCCCCAAAAAAAGGTGCGTCATTTCACGTACCTCAAAGCCCGTCAGTAGACTCACGACAGCTTTATGCAACCCGCTTTCTGTGGATGAAATCTTTTCAATCCCCGTACCCATCAACGTACGATGCTCCTCTGAGATAGGCGCTTGCCCTAGCAGATCCTTCAGTGCCTACGACCATACACCAGACGGTGCCGGACTCGTCCGATCGCCTTTTTCGAAAGCCGGACTCGGAGGGCTTCGGGTGGCCATATTACTACCTTCCGGCCTTACCGGATCAGGAGAAACCCTCTGCGACGACACCTCAGGGTCGCCCGCCTCATGAGGTGGTATGTCAGGGGAAGGCGTTCCGCTCTCCATCATCTCCGGAAGAAGATCCCCCGAAGACGAGCTCTGCTGAGAAGGGCTAAGGTCCGAACTACAAGGTAAATTTTCGGTTATTCTTCTCAGAATTAAAAGGAAAGATTTCTCTCATTATTAAAACGTCCTCTCTACTTACGGCTCGGTGGAGGGCTGATCCCCTTGAGGGCACAGTACGGCCGAGGTATCCCCCGGCACAGGACCCTCTAGCGAAGATTTCTTCCCCCGCTTTGACCCACGACCAGACTGATGTCTCTTTCCAGGAGATCTCGGATGTGGCCCTGCAACAGGGACACGTCCTTTGCCGGCCCCCAGTCCAGCCCCTTATTGACCCATGACGCTAGTCGTGGCGGGGGACCCGAGCGGAAAGCAGGTGGCGCCACCCACTTGGTACCCCTGGGAGCTGTGATATAAAGCCACTCTTGTTGCCATAAGTTGAACTCCTCTTGAAAAGAGCCCTCGGGCCATGGAGCGTCAGCGTTCTTGCTTATAACAGCGCCTCCGCACTCTGCGTGCTGTCCCTCGATCATCTTCGGTTCTACTTTAAAGGTCTTAAGCCACAGTCCGAAGTGAGGAGTAATACGGAGGAAGGCTTCGCACACAACGATGAACGACGAGATATGGAGGTTGGACTCCGGAGCTAAGTCGTGAAATTCCAGCGCATAATAAAACATGAGCCCCCTCACGAAGGGATCCGTCGTGAAGCCTAGCCCTCGGAGGAAGTGAGACACGAACACCACGCTCTCACGAGGCTTAGGAGTGGGAATAACATGCCCTTGAGCAGGCAGCCTATGCGAGATTTCGCCTGTCAAAAACCTGGCCTCTCTCAGCTTTAGCACATCTTCCTCCGTGACGGAGGAAGGCATCCATCGGCCTCGAAGGTCGGAACCGGACATCATCGAAGGTCCGAAGCGCCTAAAATCTGGGGCCTTGGGTGTTGGAACTCGAGGCGAGAGGCAGATTCGATTAAGATCGAAAGAAAGGAGTGAGGCCTTGGTCTCTTTATAAGAGGTTGAATACCAAGAGCCCTTCCCGTGACCGTTTGGGACTTACCTTTGATCGAGGGGATATACCAACGGGCACGATTGGGTTACCCACGTCCGTAATGATGAGGATCTCGTAAATAAAGGGGACACGATCTCTGCTTCGACAAAGACGTGCCAAGGAAACCGCCTCGCAAAACGCGCTGAGGTGGGATAGTAAAAACGATTCGAATAAAGGCTTGGCTGTGGTGTGATGTCATGCTACAAAATACGTCAGCAGATTAGATTTGTGTAAATATTATTCTCTCTACGTTGGTATGTGGAACTTATTTTGCAGAGCCGAACACTATCCTTGTGTTCAAAATCTTCTATGAAGTACTCGGAGGAGGAACACGCCTTGCAATGCCGAAGACAATCTGCGCGCCGGTCTCATCGTCATTGAAGCCTGGTTCAGGGGCTACTGAGGGAGTCCTGGATTAGGGGGTATCCGGACAGCCGTACTATAACCTTTGGCCGGACTCTTGGACTATGAAGATACAAGATTGAAGACTTCGTCTCGTGTCCGGATGGGACTTTCCTTGGCGTGGAAGGCAAACTTGGCAATACGGATATGTAGATCTCCTTCCATTGTAACCGGCTCTGTGTAACCCTAGCCCTCTCCGGTGTCTATATAAACCGGAGGGTTTTAGTCCATAGGATGAACAACAATCATACCATAGGCTAGCTTCTAGGGTTTAGCCTCTCTGATCTCGTGGTAGATCTACTCTTGTACTACCCATATCATCAATATTAATCAAGCAGGAGTAGGGTTTTACCTCCATTGAGAGGGCCCGAACCTGGGTAAAAACGTCGTGTCCCTTGTCTCCTGTTACCATCTGCCTAGACGCACAGTTCGGGACCCCCTACCCGAGATCCGCCGGTTTTGACACCGACAACGACCATAGGGGCTTGGAGGCAAGCCACCAGCCCTCCAAGCCCCTATGGTCGTTGTCGGTGTCAAAACCGGCGGATCTCGGGTAGGGGGTCCCGAACTGTGCGTCTAGGCGGATGGTAACAGGAGACAAGGGACACGATGTTTTTACCCAGGTTCGGGCCCTCTCGATGGAGGTAAAACCCTACTCCTGCTTGATTAATATTGATGATATGGGTAGTACAAGAGTAGATCTACCACGAGATCAGAGAGGCTAAACCCTAGAAGCTAGCCTATGGTATGATTGTTGTTCGTCCTATGCAGTAAAACCCTCCGGTTTATATAGACACCAGAGAGGGCTAGGGTTACACAGAGTCGGTTACAATGGAAGGAGATCTACATATCCGTATTGCCAAGCTTGCCTTCCACGCCAAGGAAAGTCCCATCCGGACACGGGACGAAGTCTTCAATCTTGTATCTTCATAGTCCAAGAGTCCGGCCAAAGGTTATAGTCCAGCTATCTGGATACCCCCTAATCCAGGACTCCCTCAGTAGCCCCTGAACCAGGCTTCAATGACGATGAGTCCGGCGCGCAGATTGTCTTCGGCATTGCAAGTCGGGTTCCTCCTCCGAATACTTCATAGAAGATTTTGAACACAAGGATAGTGTCCGGCTCTGCAAAATAAGTTCCACATACCATCGTAGAGAGAATAATATTTACACAAATCTAATCTGCTGACGTATTCTGTAGCATGACATCACACCACAGCCAAGCCTTTATTCGAATCGTTTTTACTGTCCCACCTCAGCGCGTTTTGCGAGGTGGTTTCCTTGGCACGTCTTTGTCGAAGCAGAGATCGTGTACCCTTCATTTACGGGATCTTCATCATTACGGACGTGGGTAACCCAATCGTGCCCGTTGGTATATCCCCTCGATCAAAGGTAAGTCCCAAACGGTCACGGGGAGGGCTCTTGGTATTCAACCTCTTATAAAGAGACCAAGGCCTCACTCCTTCCTTTCGATCTCAATCGAATCTGCCTCTCGCCTCGAGTTCCAACACCCAAGGCCCCATATTTTAGGCGCTTCGGACCTTCGACGATGTCCGGTTCCAACCTTCGAGGCCGATGGATGCCTTCCTCCGTCATGAAGGAAGACGTGCTAAAGCTGAGAGAGGCCAGGTTTTTGACAGGCGAAATCTCGCATAGGCTGCCTGCTCAAGGGCAGGTTATTCCCACTCCCAAGCCTAGTGAGAGCGAGGTGTTCATGTATCACTTCCTCCGAGGGCTAGGCTTCGCGACGGATCCCTTCGTGAGGGGGCTCATGTTTTATTATGGGCTGGAATTTCATGACTTAGCTCTGTAGTCCAACCTCCATATCTCGTCGTTCATCGTTGTGTGCGAAGCCTTCCTCCGTATTACTCGTCACTTCGGGCTGTGGCTTAAGACCTTTAAAGTAGAACCGAAGATGATCGAGGGACATCACGCGGAGTGCGGAGGCGCTATTATAAGCAAGAACGCTGACGCTCCATGGCCCGAGGGCTCTTTTCAAGAGGAGTTCAGCTTATGGCAACAAGAGTGGCTTTATATCACAGCTCCCAGGGTTACCAAGTGGGTGGCGCCGCCTGCTTTCCGCTCGGGTCCCCCGCCACGACTAGCGTCATGGGTCAATAAGGGGTTGGACTGGGGGCCGGCAAAGTACGTGCCCCTATTGCAGGGCCGCATTCGAGATCTCCTAGAAAGATACATCAGTCTGGTCGTGGTGACGCAGGTTATGTTAATTCGTCGAGTTCTGCCCTGCAAACGTCGCCCCGTCCGCCTGTGGGAGTTCAATCCGGAGGGACCGCGAGCTCTCCAACATTTTCTTGGCATGACGCCTGTGGATATGTAAAAAATGTTCTTCGGACCACAAGTACCGTGTCTGGATTCTACGGAGGATGCAGGTCTGAGCTGCAATCGTCCGGATACTCAAGTAAGTAGCCCTGTGCCTGGACACTCCATCCGTTCATTTATCACAACATCACCCTTAAAAGAGTTGTCCTTGAAACAGGAGTGGGTAGCGAAGGCGAAGTTAATCAGGTGTCCGGCCCCCCTTCCTGAGACCTCGTCGGAACCCATGTTAACTAGGATGATGGAGATCGCGCCTTCGAAAGAAAGCGAAGGGGGGACAAGGAAGCTACTGCCTCCCCGAAGGAGGCTGTCCGGAAAGGAGGAATCGAAAATTCCTTTACTCAGGGGAACAAGAGGACCGCCTCTGAAGACCCGGAGACCATGGTCTCAAAGCGGGGGAAGAAATCTTCGCCAGAGGGTCCTGTGCCGGGGGATACCTCGGCCGTAATGTGCCCTCAAGGGGACCAACCCTCCACCGAGCCGTAAGTAGAGAGGAAGTTTTAATAATGAGAGAAATCTTTGCTTTTAATTCTGAGAAGAATAACCAAAAATTTACCATGTAGTTCGGACCTTAGCCCTTCTCAGCAGAGCTCGTCTTCGGGGGATCTTCTTCCGGAGATGATGGAGAGCGGACGCCTCCCCCTACCATACCGCCTCATAAGGCGGGCGACCCTGAGGTATCGTCGCGGAGGGTTTCTCCTAATCTGGTAAGGCCAGAAGGTAGTAATATGGCCACCCGAAGCCCTCTGAGTCCGGCTTTCGAAAAAGGCGATCGGACGAGTCCGACACCATCTGGTGCACGGTCGGAGGCACTGAAGGATCTGCTAGGGCGAGCGGTTATCTCAGAGGAGCACCGCACGTTGATGGGTATGGTGATTGAAAAGATTTCATCTGCGGAAAGCGGGTTGCATGAAGCTGTCGTGAGTCTACTGACGGGCTTTGAGGTACGTGAAATGACGCACCTTTTTTGGAAAGTGCCGCATATTTTAAGATGCGCCCCGTGTAGGTAGTAGCCCCTGAGACTCTAGGTGGTGTTGAAGACGATGGCACATGGAGGATCATAGTCCCAGGTATAATTTTGCCGCCTTCATATGCAGGTGGCGAAGTGTCCGGTGGCCAGCCGGACTGATGAATTTTCCGAGCTAGAGCGGCAACTTGACGTGGCAGATGCCGACATCGCGCTTGTCAACAAGCGGCTTGACGAGGCACAAGGTATGTAAGTTCTCTGGAGACACCTGGGATCTTGATGCCAATATCTTATAACGCATGTGCTTGACGCAGATGGGGCTGCCGCCGTGGAGAAACTTCGGGCAGAGCTTGCCCGAGCCAAGGAGCAAGCCAGAAAAAGTGATGTGGCTGCCTTAAAGGCGGTTGAAGAGCTGAAAGCCAAACAGGCTGCTCACTGCCGAAGCAAGAAGGAAATGGCCGAGATGGCTGTGAAGTTGAAGAGCGCTGTTGTCCGTTGCAAGCTTCTTGAAAAAGAAGATCGGGCGGAACGGACGGACCTGGAGAAGGCCACTATAGCGGCCAAGGATGCTCGATCTGCGATGAGGGGGATGAAGGAGGAGCTACGTCAAGCCGGAGATATCATGGCTGGAAAGCCCTTTATGCTGCGGATGAAGTTCGAGGATCCTAAATATGCTCCGTTGGACCGGATGTGGAGTTCGGCGGACGCGTATCTGGATTTAGCAGCAAGTGTCGCTGATGCGGTCGAACACTTCCAAGATCAGGAGGGTCGCGAAGTGGAAAAGCTTTTCTGGTCGCAGTTCCACAATACAGAGCGTCCGCTTCCATTAACCGATCGTTTGGCTGAATGGGCCGAGCTGAATAGGTTATCCGGACTCGCCATGAAGTATGTTGTGGATCATCTGTGGCCGAAAAGGCCAAAGCCGAACAATTATTTTAGCTTGGTGCAGCAGTTCCTTGGTGCGGTGCCATATATCAACGCGATGAAGAAGTCAGCGTGTGTGGAGGGTGCGCGGATGGCCCTTGCCCGTGTCAAGACATACTGTGCGGAGATGGAGGCCACCGCTATTGCAGCCCAAGATTTGGGCGAAAGCCGAGTACCTGCCGAGCACTACTTTCAAGAAGTCCTGGAGGGCGCTCGTTTAATAGAGACGCAGTGCTCGAAGGATATTATGTTCGAATAACATGTATTTTTATGCAAAACAATATTTTTCTGAAATGTGGATGCTTTTTATACTTGTGCTTGCAAGAATTATAATGCCTCCTATGCGGCTGTTTACGTATATGTATATATAACCTGAAAGATTGCAGTCGTTGGCTTCAGCCCCCACGCATATAATGTGGGGGTGTTCGCAAAAGGCGTATATTCACACTTGATCCAAAGTCTTGCTCCATTAAGGAGGTGGTAGTGCAGCGAACTAGACAACCAGACTATCATGCTTTATCACTTTCACTTAGCCATAGGAGTTTGACCGTGGAGCTACTATATAGCCCCTGGTGGCACCGCGCTCGCCCGAATTCGGGGCGCGTGTGTGCCTGGTCGGGAAACGGCCCTTCGTTAATGCAGAGGAATCCCGAAGATTCCGATGGGTCATCGAGTGGTTGACCAGTCTCACGCTATATCATGACAGTCAGTTTTCAGCTTTCTCTACTGAGGTGCTCGCCTGGCTAAACCGGGGCACAATCGCAGTAGTTCTCCTGGTGCCGCCTTAGCCGATAGAGCGGAATGGAAGGCAGCAAAACACAGGAGCCGGGCAAACCCAACATTTGACCAAAGACATGACTCGGAGCTGATGCATATAAGGCCAAACTCGCGACGCCAAACACTCCCTAAGGTATTCGGTCTTTATGAAAACGGGCTGAACAGTGCCGTTGGTAATAAGCCCCTGGTGTCCAGGTACGCGCAAAATTCTAACGTGGCCACATGCCAAGACACCAGCCTCCTCCTCGGCTATACTGACAGTCCGGGGGATGTGTATCAACAAAAGACAGTAAAAAGGTTTACGCAGGGTCTTAATCTAAAAAGAATCCTTGGAACGGGTCCCTGTTGCACGTCTGCGCCTGTGTCTCCGTTGTGCCGTGTCCTGGATGGGTATAGCATGGTGTCCATCTGAAAAATAGAGGAACTTTACTTGAAAAGGTCATGCGAAATGTACGTTATACTAAATAAACAAAGTATAATTCAAATTGGGTAAAATTGAGCCTTATTGTCTCTTGTTTTACATGCGCGGAGCCCCTTGTACAGGGGTATGCGGTTATTAAGCCTTTATCAATAGTATGTTTACGCCGGACTCGTCTAGCCATGTCCGTGGTCTTAACAACCTGTTTAGGTGCTTTGATTGGTGAAGCCATTTTAATGTGTGGCTGTCAAGGCAGCCGCACAGTCCTCCACGCGAGAGAAACACTCAATATTTCCCTTTAGTGACATGATGCCCCGTGGACCGGGCATCTTAAGCGTGAGAGAAGCATAATGTGGTATTGCATTAAAGCGTGCGAACGCTTCGTGTCCCAGTAGTGCTTGATAGCCACTTGAAAATGGGGCGATGTGGAAGGTCAGCATTTCGCTACGGAAGTTATCGGCAGAACCGAACATAACTTCTAGTAAGAGGGAGCCCGTGAAATGGGCATCTGGGCCTGGCGCTACTCCTTTAAAGGAAGTGTTTCTATGGCAAATTTTTGTTGGGTCCATCCCCATTTGGCGGACTGTGTCCTGATATAGCAGGTTTAAACCACTGCCGCCGTCCATCAGGACTCGTGTAAAGTGGAATCCGTCAATTATCAGATCTAATACCAAGGCAACCCAGCCTGCGTGCCGGATACTTCCGGAGTAATCCTGATGGTCGAAGGTGATCGGTTTTAACAACCAGTGGCGATACTCCTTTGTGATAGGACGTATGGCGCGTATCTCTATAGGTGCCACTTCGTCTTTCCCTTTTGTCACGTAAAGTAAATTTACCGTTTTAACTTCTTGTGGGAAATTCTTTTGTTTCCCAGTGCTCTGTTTGTGGGATTCATCATCGTCCTCACTTGGTGTATCCAGCCCCTTGTGTTCGGCATTGAGTTTGCCGGATTGCTTGAAGACCCAACATTCTCTGTGGGTATGGTTTGCAGCTTCCCAGGGGTGCTATGGATTTGACATATCTTGTCCAGGATTTTATTTAAGTTGGACAGTTCGTCCCTGTTATCTTTGAGGGGCAGCTTCTGCTTACCCTCCCGAGAGCTTTTGATTCCGGCGTTGACTGCCGTGCTCTTCGGACTGTTTCTCTTATTCCGGCGCTGGTCTTTGCTGTGACATGGCTTCCCGTTTCCATCCCTGACTTCAGACGTGCTTGGGTCGCTGGTGTTGCGTCTTGCCAACCAGCTGTCCTCTCCCGCGCAAAAGCGAGTCATGAGGCTTGTTAATGCGGCCATTGTTCTTGGCTTTTCTTGGCCGAGGTGTCTGGCGAGCCATTCGTCTCGAACGCTGTGCTTGAAAGCTGCTAAGGCTTCGGCGTCCGGACAGTCGACTGTCTGGTTCTTTTTAGTAAGAAATCTGTTCCAGAGCTTCCGGGCTGACTCTCCGGGTTGTTGAGTTATATGACTTAAATCGTCTGCATCCGGTGGTCGGACATAAGTCCCTTGAAAATTTGCCCGAAAAGCATCCTCGAGCTCTTCCCAGCTTCCAATGGTGTTTTCGGGAAGGCCTTTAAGCCAATGCCAGGCTGGCCCTTTGAGCTTGAGAGGTAGGTATTTTATGGCATGGAGGTCGTCTCCTCTGGCCATGTGTATATGGAGGATATAGTCCTCAATCCAGACTCCAGGGTCTGTTGTTCCGTCATATGCCTCTATGCTTACGGGTTTGAATCCTGCTGGGAATTCATGGTCCAGCACCTCGTTGGTGAAACATACGGGGTTTGTGGCACCCCTGTATTTGGGTGTGCCGCTGTCTTCGGATATATGCTGTGCTAAATTGCTTGCTAGAGCTTGCTTTCTTGGCCCGTAGATAGATCTGGCTGGGCCATCTTTTTGATGCGAATCCTCGCGTGGATCACGTGCTGGCTTGTGTGCGGCATTGTTTGCCATTCCGTTTTGGCCATGAGGTCGTCTATCCGACCGGGTGGTTGCTTTGTTTTTTGATTGCGGGGGCTCTAAGGCCTCCTCATCAAATTCAGGAAGTAGCTTTCGCTTTGGGTAGCTCTTTGTATGGCGACTGTCACCATATCTATCTGTGGAGTTGAGTAGTTTGCTCCATCTGATTTTGAGTGCATCTTCTGCAGTTTTGAGTTTTCGCTTCTGCTTTTTTAGGCTACGCGCGGTGGCGACGAGCCTTTTGTGGAGGTTCTTCTGCTCGAGGAACTTGTCCGGCGTTAGGTCGTCCGGACTGTTATCTTCGCCGGGAATGGGTTGTGCGGTTTGTGTATCCAAGTTTCCTTGTTTGGACGGTTGCTCGATGCCATGTTCATTGTTCGCCGGCTCGCCCTGCTCTGTGGCTCTGTCGAGGCGGGGCTTGGAGCGGCGCTTACGCCGCCGCTTTGAATGCTTTTCGAAGGAACGATCCTTCGTTGCGTCCTCCCGTTCTTCGTCGTCGTTTCCTTTGGGTGTGTCCACCATGTATACATCATAGGATGGGGTGGCTGTCGAGTGCCCTGTAGGCGCTGGTTCCTATTCGTCCCCTGCATCGTCGTCCATACCGTTGATGTCTTCGGAGTCGAAGTCGAGCACGTCGGTTAAGTCATCGACGGTGGCTATGAAATGGGTGATGGGTGGGCGTCGAATTTCTTCGTCGTCCTTATCCCGATCCTGGCGGTCATAATCCGGCCAGGACTATCCTGACAAAGAGAGAGATTCTAGTGAATTCAGTATGTCGCCAAAAGGCGAGTGCTGAAAGATATCTGCAGTGGTAAATTCCATGATGGGCGCCCAATCAGATTCGATCGGCAGGGGCGCGGAGGCTTCGGAGTCCGGAGAAGAGTCCGGCACTTTGGAGTCACGGGCTCCGTAGAGGATAAGGCTGGTGTTTGGCTTGATCGCCGTTGAGACTGCATCCCCCGCGGCGGGGTCTAGCCACCCGTCCTCGATCGGCGCAATTGGCTCCTAGCTAAGGGTCAGAGCGGATGCGGGCGCGGCCTCCAGGGCACTGCTCAGCGCCAGAGCTAAGTCATGCCTATTGTGATAGTGTGGCGCGCTCGGCTGCGGCTCGAATCTGTCGAAGATCAAGTCTCCGCGGATGTCAGTCGTGTAGTTCAAACTTCCAAATCTGACCTGATGGTCAGGGGCGTAGCCTTCAATCTGCTCCAGATGGCCAAACGAATTGGCCCGCAGTGCAAAGCCGCCGAATACAAAGATCTGTCCGGGGAGAAAAGTCTCGCCCTGGACTACATTGCCAACGATGATCGAAGGAGCCATCAAGCCTGATGACGACGACACAGAGGAACTCTCAATGAAAGCACCAATGTCGGTGTCAAAACCGGCGGATCTCGGGTAGGGGGTCCCGAACTGTGCGTCTAGGCAGATGGTAACAGGAGACAAGGGACACGATGTTTTTACCCAGGTTCGGGCCCTCTCGATGGAGGTAAAACCCTACTCCTGCTTGATTAATATTGATGATATGGGTAGTACAAGAGTAGATCTACCACGAGATCAGAGAGGCTAAATCCTAGAAGCTAGCCTATGGTATGATTGTTGTTCGTCCTATGGACTAAAACCCTCCGGTTTATATAGACACCGGAGAGGGCTAGGGTTACACAGAGTCGGTTACAATGGAAGGAGATCTACATATCCGTATTGCCAAGCTTGCCTTCCACGCCAAGGAAAGTCCCATCCGGACACGGGACGAGGTCTTCAATCTTGTATCTTCATAGTCCAAGAGTCCGGCCAAAGGTTATAGTCCGGCTATCCGGATACCCCCTAATCCAGGACTCCCTCAGCCCTTGACCCAAGCTATGAGTTGATGCTAACCTATATTTACAGAAGTGCATTGACCCAAGCAATGAGTTGAGCTCTAACACTAACATTAAGCCTGTGAGCTAAAAGAAGGATATCATGTACAAAATTGCTTTTCCAAGAAGCAAAACGAGCCTGCTCCCCCCTAAAGATCTTCCCATTTCTTAGGATCCAAATATTCCATGTTGCTGTGAGCATCACCTCATAGAAAAAAGGTTGGCCAAAACTGGTTTTGGCATTGCAAACACATTCATGTGTGTTAGACCCCTGGGACCAGTCAATCTGAAGATAATTCCACACCCTGCAGCTGAAGTTGCACTGGAAGAACAAGTGAGATCTGTCCTCATGGACATAAGCATTACAGATAACACAAAGATTATCCTCATCTGGTGACCTCCAGTGTCTTCGAACCAGCATATATTTGGTGTTAAGTCTATCAAAGAACAATAACCAACCAAAGACTTTAATCTTCATTGTGCATCTGCTCTTCCATAACCATTTGCATGGAAGAATAGTGGGCATATGAGAGTGCATGATAGTATAAAACCCTTTGGCCGAAAAGGACCCAGATTTGGAGGGCCATACCCACTGATCAGGAAGGAGAGGATCTCTTTGCAAGTTCAGCAACCAACCTTCCAAAATTGTCAGCTCTGCAGCAGCTTCCTGGGAGATGGGCAGGTAAAACATGGAGAAAAGGTCTTGGGTCTGAAGCACATCCCTGACTGAGACCTTATCATCAATCACAAAAGAGAACAACCTGGGGATCCTCCTTACGAGGGGCAAAGAAGAACCAGCCACATGCCATGCATCATGCCAGAACAAAGTAGTGTCCCCCATGTTAATATGAACAGAAGCAATGGCCCTGTGTGTATCATTTAGCTTGAAAACATCCCTCCACCAAAAAGATCCAGTCAAAACAGTTGCCTGAGGAACAATGTTGTCATGTAGGAGTCCCAAATTAAAGATACCCAAGGAACATCATGCTTGTTGAAGAATTTATGGAGATGTTTCATGAGCAGCCCCTGATTCTGGATATTTAAATTGAGGATGCCCAGCCCTCCCTTATCTTTAGGCCTGCAAACAAGGTCCCAAGCTGCCAGAGATTGCTTTGGTGTGTCAGTATTTCCTCTCCAAAGGCATTGCCTGAAAATCCTATCCAACTGCTTGATGATTCCATGAGGTATATGCAAAGTACAGAGGAAATAGATTGGCATTGAAGTTAAAACTGAAGTCAGCAGTTGCAACCTGGAGCCCTGGTTAAGCACTGCAGAACTAGCAGAGAGCCTTCTCTCAATATTACCCACTAGGGGGAGGAGATCCACAATTCTGGGTCTGGTGGTACCAAGGGGCAGACCAAGATAAGTAAAAGGTAGTTCACCTATCTTGCAACCCTTGAGAGCAGCCAACCTGAGGGCCTCATCATCCGATATATTCAAAGGTATCATAGAGGACTTTGCAAAATTTACTTTGAGGCCAGTAGACTGTTGGAACACAGCCAACATATTCTTGAGAGCCACCAGTTATTCCTCAACAGCAGGCAGAATGATGATTGTGTCATCTGCATACTGGATGATTGGGTAGTTAGGATCATGGGATGGTATTGGAAGTGTCAGAGTCCCTTGAGCCATCATATGATTAACCACAGACTACAACAGGTCAGCAGCAATAACAAAAAGAAGAGGTGACAAAGGATTACCCTGTCTGACCCCACACTTACATTTAAATTGCTTCCCTGGAATGCCATTCAGTAAAACAGAGGATGTCCTAGATGACAGAATCTCCTTAACCCAAGCAATCCACTTGCTATCAAAACATTTATGATGAAGAACTTGCAGAATTACCTCATGTTCCACTGTATCAAAAGCCTTGGCAAAGTCAAGCTTAAGGATTATGATAGGTCTTTTTGATGGCTTGCATTGATGAATGTACTCAAATGCCCATGCAAGGCAATCCTGAATGGACCTACTTTTCAAAAACACATACTGGTTCTTATGAATGCATTGCAAAATTACCTTCTGCAACCTATTTGCCAGCAGTTTGGTGAGGAACTTCAGACAGCTGTTGGTTAGGGAAATGGGCCTGAAATCATCTGGCCCCTCAGGAGAAATCATCTTGGGAGTGAGGGTGATGTGGGAACCATTGATGTTTTCCAAAGATAACTCTCCATCATAAAAAGCCTGGATGAGCTGCAAAAAATCCTTCTCAATGGTAGGCCAGCATTTCTTAATAAACATGCATTTCTTAATAAACTGTCCACCGATAGTATAGCAATTATTGTCATCACAATGAGTAACAGGCATAACAAAATCATCCTCAATAGTTTCTTCAGACATTGTATCATAAGACAAAGAATCACTATCATCATCAAGTATATCAGCTTCCACATTTATTTTTGATTCACTCTCATGAGGCATAACAATAATAGGAGCAAAATCATTTGGGAGGGATACCTTTTTACCTTTGCTTCTCCGTGTTTTCTTTTTCTTCTACACATCATGTGTGGGTTTAACCAACTTTTTGGAGCTCCTTATTGATGAGATTGGTTGCATAGGGAGCTCATTCTCGTAACCCGTTTCACCACGAGAGACAATAGGAGGGAAAGGGGAAATCTTTACCCTTTCATTTGTACTTCTATATTCTATTGGTTTTCCCATCTTATTATAGTTGGCAATTGAGGGAGTCCTGGATTAGGGGGTGTTCGGGTAGCCGGACTATACCTTCGCCGGACTCCAGGACTATGAAGATACAAGATTGAAGACTTCGTCCCGTGTCCGGATGGGACTTTCCTTGGCGTGGAAGGCAAGCTTGGCGATGCGGATATTCAAGATCTCCTACCTATGTAACCGACTTTGTGTAACCCTAACCCTATCCGGTGTCTATATAAACCGGAGGGTTGTAGTCCGTAGGACAATCATCTTCATACACAATCATACCATAGGCTAGCTTCTAGGGTTTAGCCTCCTTGATCTCGTGGTAGATCTACTCTTGTACTACCCATATCATCAATATTAATCAAGCAGGAGTAGGGTATTACCTCCATCGAGAGGGCCCGAACCTGGGTAAAAACATCGTGTCCCTTGTCTCCTGTTACCATCCGGCCTTGACGCACAGATCGGGACCCCCTACCCGAGATCCACCGGTTTTGACACCGACATTGGTGCTTTCATTGAGAGTTCCTCTGTGTCGTTGCCTTTAGGCCCGATGGCTCCTTCGATCATCAACAACGATGAGGTCCAGGGTGAGACTTTTCTCCCCGGGCAGATCTTCGTCTTCGGCGGCTTCGCTCTGCGGGCCAACTCGCTTGATCACCTGGAGCAGATCAAAAGCTACGCCCCTGGCCATCAAGTCAAGTTTGGAAGCTTAAACTACACGGCTGATATCCGCGGAGACTTGATCTTCGACGGGCTCAAGCCACAGCCAAGCGCGCCGCACTATCTCGAGGGGCACGATCTAGCTTTGCCTCCGAATAGTGTCCTGGAGGCCGCACACGCACCGGTTCCGACCCTTAATTCGGAGCCTATTGCATCAATTGAGGATGAGCGGTTGGACGTCACCTCGGGGGCTGCAATCTCAAAGGCGATCGAGCCGAACGCCAGCCCCGCACTCCGCGTGACCCGTGACTCTGAGGGTTCGGACTCTTCTCCGGACTCCGAACCCCCCGTGCCCCTACCAATCGAATCCGATTGGGCACCCATAATAGAGTTCACCGCCGCGGACATCATTCAGCACTCACCTTTTGGCGACATCCTGAATTCTCTCAAGTCTCTCTCTTTATCAGGAGAGCCCTGGCCGGATTACGGTCAGCGAGGATGGGATTCGGACGATGAAGAAATTCAAAGCCCACCCACCACCCACTTTGTAGCCACTGTCAATGATTTAACCGACATGCTTAACTTCGGATCCGAAGACTTCGACGGTATGGACGACGAAGTAGGAGACGAACAGGAACCAGCACCTGTAGGACGCTGGAAGGCCACCTCGTCATATGACATATATATGGTGTATACTCCAAAAAATGGAGATGGCGATGGAACAGCGGGGGATGACACCTCCAAGAAACAGCCAAAGCGCCGGCGTCAGCGGCGCCACTCTAAATCCCGCCAAAGCAAAAACGGTGATTCCAGCACGGGAGATAATACTACCCCGGATAGCGCATCAGACCCCGCCGAACAAGAGCGTTTCAAACGTAGGCTTCTAGCCACGGCAAACAGCCTAAAGAAAAAGCAGCAACAGCTTAGAGCTGATCAAGATTTGCTAGCTGATAGATGGACTGAAGTCCTTGCGGCCGAAGAGTACGAACTCGAGCGCCCCTCCAAGAGTTACCCAAAGCGCAGGGCGCTACCCCGATCAGAGGAGGAAGCGCCTACATCACCAGTGCACGACATGGCAGACCGGCCACCTCGCGGCCGCGACAAAGAGGCCTGTTGGCCCTCCACCCAAGCCATGCCCCGACGCCGCTCAACCAAGGCACGGGAAAATGCGCCAGACCTGCGAGACGTACTGGAGGATAAAGCAAGACAAACAAGATCGATCTACGGATCGCGTAGGCGCCCCACGGCACGTGACAATGATCCTCACTCTGGATACAACAAATCCGGTCGGGCCGAACACAATGGACATAGCTCTTCCGAGCTGCGCCGTGACATAGCCCAGTACAGGGGCGCCGCACACCCACTATGCTTCACAGACGAAGTAATGGATCATAAAATCCCGGAGGGTTTCAAACCCGTGAACATCCAATCATACGATGGCACCACAGACCCGACGGTATGGATCGAGGATTATCTCCTTCACATCCACATGGCACGTGGTGATGATCTACACGCCATCAAATACCTCCCGCTCAAACTTAAAGGACCGGCTCGGCATTGGCTTAACAGCTTGCCAGCAGACTCAATCGGTTCTTGGGAGGACCTGGAAGCCGCATTCCTCGACAACTTCCAGGGGCACCTACGTGCGACCACCGGATGCCGACGATTTAAGCCACATAATTCAGCAGCCAGAAGAATCGGCCAGGCAATTCTGGACACGGTTCCTAACAAAGAAAAACCAGATAGTCGACTGTCCGGACGCAGAGGCCCTAGCAGCCTTCAAGCATAACATCCGCGACGAGTGGCTTGCCCGGCACCTGGGACAGGAAAAGCCGAAATCTATGGCAGCCCTCAAGACACTCATGACCCGCTTTTGCGTGGGAGAAGATAGCTGGCTAGCTCGCAGCAATAACTTATCAAAGAACCCTGGTAATTCGGATACCAAGGACAAAAGTGGCAGGACACGTCGAAACAAGCAAAAGCGCCGCGTCAGCAGCGACAGCAATGAAAATACGGCAGTTAATGCCGGATTCAGAGGCTATAAATCCGGTCAGCGGAAAAAGCCATTCAAAAAGAATACTCAGGGCCCGTCCAGTTTGGACCGAATACTCGACCGCTTGTGCCAGATCCATGGCACCCCCGAAAGGCCAGCCAATCACACCAACAGGGATTGTTGGGTGTTCAAGCAGGCAGGCAAGTTAAGAGCCGAAAACAAAGACAAGGGGCTGCATAGCGATGACGAGGAGGAGCCCAGGCCGCCGAACAACAATGGACAGAAGGGGTTCCCCCCACAAGTGCGGACGGTGAACATGATATACGCAACCCACATTCCCAAGAGGGAGCGGAAGCGTGCACTACGGGACGTATACGCGGTGGAGCCAGTCGCCCCAAAGTTCAACCCATGGTCCTCCTGCCCGATCACTTTTGATCGAAGGGACCACCCCACTAGCATCCGTCATGGCGGCTTTGCCGCATTGGTTCTCAACCCAATAATCTATGGATTTCATCTCACAACAGTCCTCATGGACGGCGGCAGTAGCCTGAACCTGCTTTACCAGGATACAGTGCGGAAAATGGGCATAGATCCCTCAAGGATTAAGCCCACAAAGACGACCTTTAAAGGTGTTATACCAGGTGTAGAGGCCAATTGTACAGGCTCAGTAACACTTGACGTGGTCTTCGGATCTCCGGATAATTTCCGAAGCGAAGAGTTAATCTTCGATATAGTCCCATTCCGCAGTGGCTATCATGCCCTGCTCGGACGAACCGCATTTGCAAAGTTTAATGCGGTGCCGCACTACGCATACCTCAAGCTCAAGATGCCAGGCCCTCGAGGAGTGATCACAGTCAACGGAAACACCGAACGCTCCCTCCATACGGAGGAGCACACGGCGGCTCTCGCAGAGGAAGTACAAAGCAGCCTTCTTAGGCAATTCCCCAGTCCGGCCGTTAAAAAGTCGGACACTGCCAAGCGCGCCCGGAGTAACCTACAACAAGACCGCCTAGCACGTTTTGAGCAGGCGTAGCAATGCGGCCCCAACCCCGGCCCTTGCGATATAGCGAAACCAGTGCCTCGCGTACATAAATACACCCTTGAAATACCATGGGCACAGGGGGAGGGGCGCAATAACGGCACGCCCAAAATACGGCTTAAAACGTACTAGGGGCTGCCGGATTCTTTTTTCTTACTTTCAGGACTCCACATTTCGGACGACCTGTTCGGCAATTCGACTGCCGCACAAACGATGCAAGATCCAGGGAAGCAGACAAAGCCATGCCACATTATGGAACTCCCAGGTGGTCCCTGTTACGAGCGGTATACCTGTTTCAAATACAACTCCGCGGCCTGCCCCTGGTCAGGACATGTTAAATAGTCCAGTATATTTTTGCTTATTGCACTACTTGTATCGTTCGGCTTTGATAAATAGCCTCTCTATAAACAATGCATAGCTTTTTGTCTATTTTTTGCATCATCCTATTTTCATTATATGTTTTGACATGATCGCACCCGTACATCATGGTATGGCAAATACGCCAGGGGCTTCAGTACCCCTTATTATGGTGTGAGAAGTCCGTCCACTTTCACAAGTGCGGCACCCCGAACTTATAGCACTATATGCATCGGCTCCGAATCATGATTTGGGTCAATAGTTGGGTTTGCCCGGCTCCTATGTTTTAGTGCCTTACGTTCCGCTATATCGACTAAGGTAGCACTAGGAGAACCACCACGATTGTGCCCCGGTTCAGCTGGGTTAAGCACCTTAGTGGAGAAAACTAAAACTGACTGTCATGATGAGGCGAGAGACCGGTCGCTGTTCGAGAGGTTTTTTGAGTCCCTAAAGACTTATGCCGCTTCGAGCGGGGAGCTGGCTTTGTCAGGCCAAAGGCGTGGATAGCGCCCTGAACTCGGTCTTCCGAACTAGGGGCTTCGCCGAAATTCAAAATTATAAAGTTCTATGGCTAAGTGAGAGTGTTCAAGCATTATAGTCCGATTGCCTGGTTCGTTGTGCTGAGCGCCTCCCTCGAAGGACCCAACCATGGGAAAAAGAGTGCTCAGGTTTATCCCAAACACCCCAGCACTAGTGGCACGGGGGCAGAAGCCGACGACTGGCCATCTCTCAATTTTTGATAAACGGCCGCACAAAAAATAATATTTTAAATTCAATAAGCATTTCTTAGCGCATATGAACAAGTTTTCAGCGCACAGGATAAACACGAGCGAGTTCATTCAAAAATTACATCTTTGGTGCATTCGTCCGCCACAAGGCGGGCACCCTCAAGAACATCCTTGTAGTAGTTCTCGGGCTTGCGATGCTCCTTCCCCACCGGCGGCCCGTCCTTCACGAGCCTCTCTCCGTCCAGCTTACCCCAGTGCACCTTCGCACGGGCAAGGGCCCGACGGGCACCTTCGATGCAGACGGAGCGCTTGATGACCTCGAGCCTTGGACTGGCCTCCACCAGCCGCCGCACCAGCCCGAAATAGCTCCCAGGCAGGGCCTCTCCGGGCCATAGCCGAACTATGAAGCCCTTCATGGCCTGTTCGGCCGCCTTGTGGAGCTCGACCAGCTGTTTCAGCGGGTCGCTCAGGGGTACAGGGTGTCCGGCCTCAGAATACTGAGACCAGAACACACTCTCCGTCGAGCTGCCCTCTCCAGCTCGATAGAATGCGGCGGCGTCGGATACGCTGCGGGGAAGATCTGCGAACGCCCCTGGAGAACTCCGGATTCGGGTAAGTGACAAGTAGTTTACTTTTATATTTCTACTTTGTATTGAGAATGCTTTACCCGCTGCTATCTTTTTCATCTCCTCCAACTCTTGGAGGGCCTTTTGGGCTTCGGCCTTGGCATCCTTGGCGGTCTCAAGGGCCGACGCGAGCTCGGATGCTTGCGCCTTTGACTCAAGCTCCAAGCTCTCATGTTTTTTCATGAGAGCCTGCAGCTCTTGCTGCACCTCGCCGACCTGAGCCCCAAGTCTCTCTCGCTCGGTGCGCTCCTCGGCCGTTTTCTTTTCGGCCTCAGATAGCGCCTGCTTGAGGGTTGCCACCTCAGTTGTGGCCCCTATAATAAGCAGTATGATCCTGTTATTTTTTGCAATCACGCCTCTCTATAGGCACCTTTTTCTGTAGGGTATTTCTTACCTTCTTTCTCCTCGAGCTGCCGCTTGGCAAGGCCGAGCTCTTGCTCGGTCCGCCCGAGGTCCTTTTTTAGGACGTCCACCTCCGCAGTCAGTGTGGCGATGGATAGCAGCGAAGCCTGCATACGCATATTGACTCTTTATTGTTAGACTCCTGCGAAATTTATTAGATCCTCTATTCGGCTTTTCCTTCCGAACGCCAAACAGAGCATCAGGGGCAACTGTCTATGTGGTAATATTTTGATATATTTTTGCTTACCTCGAAGCCTGTCAGAAGGCTAGCGCAAGCTTCTGTCAGTCCGCTCTTGGCGGACTGAACCCTCTGGATCACCGTACTCATAATAGTACGGTGCTCCTTGTCGATGGAGGCGCCGTCAAGCACCTCCAGCAGATGGTCCAGCGACTCCAGTTGGACGAAAGTCGCTGGCTTAGAAGGCTTGCTCCTTTTAGAAGGAGTTCGCCTACCGCGGCTCGGAACTGTTGAAGATTCCGGCACGGTGTCCGGCTCAAAGCCGGACTTGGAGCCCTGGGGGGTCTTGTCCCCTTCACTCCTGGAGTCTGGGAGGTTGCCTTGCGGCTCCTCCGGGACCACCTCCTCCTGCCCCAGACCTCGTCGCGACACCACTTCGGCGTCATCCGCAGTGCGGGGGGAGACAGTGGGCGGAACAGAGTTCACGTCCGATGAGTCTAGGGAGCCGCCCGACGATTCGTTGTATTCGGCCTGGGGCGGGCTGCATAATTACATTCGACATTAAGGAAAGTTGTGCAACAAAGGAACATCATGAGTTACTCTGATGTCCGAACTTAAGATTTCGCCGGACGCTTGGCCCTGTTCGGCCACTCCTCTTCGCTCTCTTCGGCGTCATGGGGGTAGTCCGGCGGAGGGGTCTTCCTTTTCCTAGACCCCTCGGCCTCCCCAGCTGGGGCGGCCTTCTTATTCTCTCCTCCCTCCGCTGGGGGGGGAGAGCTTTCTTCTTCCTCCTCCTCGTTTTCATGGGAGGAGGGCGCCTCGGACTCGTCAGATGACGAGTCCGACATCACCATGTTACGGGCACTCTTTCGAGTCCCTGTGGTCTTCTTCTTCTTGACCTTCTTCTCCGGCACCACATAAGGTGCCGGAATCAGCAGCTTTGCTAGGAGCGCAGGGGCTGGGTCCTCGAGCAGGGGAGCCAGACAGTTAATTGGTCCGGATATCGCCTGCCAAGCCTGTCAAAGGTAAGGGAGTTTAGATCCCGCACAGAGTCAAACTGTGAAAGGAAAATAGAGCTTAATATCCTGTAAAAGGTGAAGATAGCTTACCTCGCTAGCGTGACGCTGCGAGCTGTATCCGCGATCCTCAGAGGCGGATGCGGGAGCCTCGGCGCCCTTGAAAAGCACCTTCGAAGCATCTTCGTACGTCGTGTCGAAGAGCCTATTGAGGGTTTGGTGCTGCGCCGGGTCGAACTCCCACAAATTGAAGCCCCGTTGTTGGCACGGGAGGATCCGGCGGACGAGCATAACCTGGACTATATTAACAAGCCGGATTGGCTTGTTCACCAGGGACTGGATGCAAGTTTGCAATCCGGTCACCTCTTCTTCGTTGCCCCACGTCAGGCCCGTCTCTTTCCAAGACATTAGCCGTGTGGGGGGTCCGGATCGGAACTCGGGGGCTGCGACCCATTTCGGATCGCGTGGCTCGATGATGTAAGACCACCCTGCTTGCCACCCCTTTAGGGTCTCAACTAAGGAGCCCTCGAACCATAGGACGTTGGCCATCTTGCCTGCCATGGTGCCTCCGCACTCCGCTTGGCTGCCGCGCACCACCTTGGGCTTGACGTTGAAAGTCTTAAGCCAGAGGCCGAAATGGGGGCGGACGTGGAGGAAGGCCTCGCACACAATGATAAACGTCGAGATGTTGAGGATGAAGTTTGGGGCCAGATCGTGGAAATCCAGGCCGTAGTAGAACATGAGTCCCCGGACGAATGGGTGGAGTGGAAAACCCAGTCCGCGGAGGAAGTGGGGAAGGAAAATTACCCTCTCATGGGGCCTTGGGGTGGGGAGAAGCTGCCCCTTCTCGGGAAGCCGGTGCAGGATGTCCTTGGACAGGTATCCGGCCTTCCTCAGCTTTTTTACTTGGGCCTCCGTGACGGAGGAGACCATCCACTTGCCTCCTGCTCCGGACATTGTTGGAGAAGGTTGAGGTGAAAAGAGTGGGCTTGGGCGCTGGAGCTCGAGTGCGCAAGGGAGGGATTGGCAAAGGAGGATGAAGGCGTAGGTAAAAAGGTGGATCCTTATCCCCTTATATGGGCGGATGCGGTTATGCGTCCCCACCTGCCTAATAAAACTCGCTTGCCTCCCAAGCGCCATGGTAAATGGCGCGGTTGGGTTACCCACGTCCGTATTGATGAGAATCCCGTAAAAAGGGCACACGATCTCTGCTTCGACAGGACGTGCCAAGGAAACCACCTTGCAAAACATGCTGAGGTGGAAAAGTAAAAACGATTTGTAAAGAACTTGGCCGCAGTGTGATGACGCACTGCGGAATACGTCAGCAGATTTGATTTGTGTTAATATTCTCTCTATGGCAGTATGTGGAAACTTATTTTGCAGAGCCGGACACTATTTTTGGTGTTTACAATCTTCTATGAAGGACTTGGAGGAGGAACCCGCCTTGCAATGCCGAAGACAATCTGCGCGCCGGACTCGTCGTCATTGAAGCCTGGTTCAGGGGCTACTGAGGGAGTCCTGAATTAGGGGCTATTCGGGTAGCCGGACTATACCTTCGCCGGACTCCAGGACTATGAAGATACCAGATTGAAGACTTCGTATCGTGTCCGGATGGGACTTTCCTTGGCGTGGAAGGCAAGCTTGGCGATGCGGATATTCAAGATCTCCTACCTATGTAACTGACTCTGTGTAACCCTAACCCTATCCGGTGTCTATATAAACCGGAGGGTTGTAGTCCGTAGGACAATCATCTTCATACACAATCATACCATAGGCTAGCTTCTAGGGTTTAGCCTCCTTGATCTCGTGGTAGATCTACTCTTGTACTACCCATATCATCAATATTAATCAAGCAGGAGTAGGGTATTACCTCCATCGAGAGGGCCCGAACCTGGATAAAAACATCGTGTCCCTTGTCTCCTGTTACCATCCGGCCTTGACGCATAGATCAGGACCCCCTACCCGAGATCCGCCGGTTTTGACACCGACAGCAATCTAAGCATTTTCCTTGCAATTTACCATGTAAAACATATATATTTCTCTAAGAGTAGTTTCAACATGGTCAGTGAATATGAATGCTTCAAACCAACTATTTTTATGTGACAGTTCTTCACAACCCAGAAAGAAACAAAGTTCATTATAAAGTTCAAGGGTGATCAAGTTGTTTATACTTTTAGCCACGATTCGATCATGAAAAAGTGTGCATTGGAAATTAAGATGACCGACTCTATTGCAAAGTTCACAAGTAATGGGATGAAGAGAGCATAATTTGTAGCAAATTTATCTATCACCTTAAGCCCCCGATTGGTTTCATCAAGTTTATGCTTCTTACAAAATCTATCATCCCTACAAGGCATGTCTTCACAAACTCTATTCACTCCACAAAAATTGACATGCTTATAAGAAACATCTTTATCATGACTAGTGCAATCATCATTAGTATCATGAATATTCATAGAAAGCACACTAACAACATTGCAATCATGTTTATCATTCAAATATTTTGTGCCAAACATTTTATAGACTTCTTCTTCTAACACTTGAGCACAATTTTCCTTTCCATCATTTTCACGAAAGACATTATAAAGATGAAGCATATGAGGTAACCTCAATTCCATTTTTTGTAGTTTCTTTAGGGACTAAACTAGTGATAAAACAAGAAACTAAAAGATTCATTTGCAAGATCTAAAGATATACCTTCAAGCACTCACCTCCACGGCAACGGCGCCAGAAAAGATCTTGATGTCTACTACGCAACCTTCTTCTTGTAGACCCGTGTTGGGCCTCCAAGCACAGAGTTTTGTAGGACAGTAGCAATTTCCCCTCAAGTGGATGACCTAAGGTTTATCAATCCATGGGAGGCGTAGGATGAAGATGGTCTCTCTCAAACAACCTTGCAACCAAATAACAAAGAGTCTCTTTTGTCCCCAACACACCCAATACAATGATAAATTGTATTGGTGCACTAGTTCGGCGAAGAGATGGTGATATGCTACCTCTTGAGCACTGCGTTGGATTTCCTTGAAGAGGAAAGGGTGATGCAGCAGAGTAGAGTAAGTATTTCCCTCAGTTTTTGAGAACCAAGGTATCAATCCAGTAGGAGGCTATGCGTGAGTCCCTCGTACCTACACAAAACAAATAGCTCAACGCAACCAACGCGATTAGGGGTTGTCGATCCCTTCACGGTCACTTACGAGAGTGAGATCTGATAGAGATGATAGATAATATTTTTGTTATTTTTGATATTAAGATGCAAAGTAAAATAAAAGGCAAAGTAAAAAGCAAAAAAATAATAAAGTGATTGGAGATTGATATGATGAGAATAGACCCGGGGGCCATAGATTTCACTAGTGGCTTCTCTCAAGAGCATAAGTATTCTACGATGGGTGAACAAATTACTGTTGAGCAATTGACAGAATTGAGCATAGTTATGAGAATATCTAGGTATAATCATGTATATAGGCATCACATCCGAGACAAGTAGACCGACTCCTGCCTGCATCTACTACTATTACTCCACTCATCAACCGCTATCCAGCATGCATCTAGAGTATTAAGTTAAAAACAGAGTAACACCTTAAGCAAGATGACATGATGTAGAGGGATAGTTTCATGCAATATGATAAAAACCCCATCTTGTTATCCTCGATGGCAACAATACTATATGTGCCCTGCTGCCCCTACTGTCACTTGGAAAGGACACCGCAAGATTGAACCCAAAGCTAAGCGCTTCTCCCATTGCAAGAAAAACCAATCCAGTAGGCCAAACCAAACTGATAATTCGAAGAGACTTGCAAAGATAACCAATCATACATAAAAGAATTCAGAGAAGATTCAAATATTGTTCATAGATAGACTTGATCATAAACCCACAATTCATCGGTCTCAACAAACACACCGCAAAAAGAAGATTACATCGAATAGATCTCCACGAGAGAGGGGGAGAACTTTGTATTGAGATCCAAAATGAGAAGAAGCCATCTAGCTACTAACTATGGACCCGAAGGTCTGAGGTAAACTACTCACACTTCATCGAAGGGGCTATGATGATGTAGAAGCCCTCCGTGGTAGATTCCCGCTTCGGCGAAGCTCCGGAACGGGCCCCAAGATGGGATCTCGTGGGTACAAAAGGTTGCGGCGGTGGAATTAGGTTTTTGGCTCCGTCTTTGATCATTTGGGGGTATGTAGGTATATATAGGAGGAAGGAGTACGTCGGTGGAGCTTCGAGGGGCCCACGAGGCAGGGCGCACGCCCTAGGGGGGGCGCCCTCCACCCTCGTGACCGCCTCGTGGCTTTCTTGACGGAGGGTCCAAGTCTCCTGGATCTTATTTGTTGAGAAAATCACGTTCCCGAAGGTTTCATTCCGTTTGGACTTCGTTTGATATTCCGTTTCTTCGAAACACTGAAATAGGCAAAAAACAGCAATTCTGGGCTGGGCCTCCGGTTAATAGGTTAGTCCCAAAATTAATATAAAAGTGGAAAATAAAGCCCAATATGGTCCAAAACAGTAGATAATATAGCATGGAGCAATCAAAAATTATAGATACGTTGGAGACGTATCAGGCATCCCCAAGCTTAATTCTTGCTCGTCCTCGAGTAGGTAAATGATAAAAAGAGAATTTTTGATGCGGAGTGCTACTTGGCATAATTTCAATGTAATTCTTCTTAATTGTGGTATGAATATTCAGATCCGAAAGATTCAAGACAAAAGTTCATATTGACATAAAAATAATAATACTTCAAGCATACTAACTAAGCAATTATGTCTTCTCAAAATAACATGGCCAAAGAAAGTTCATCCCTACAAAATAATATAGTTTAGTCATGCTCCATTTTTGTCACACAAGAATGCTCTCATTATGCACAACCCCGATGACAAGCCAAGCAATTGTTTCATACTTTAATAATCTCAAACTTATAAACCTTCACGCAATACATGAGCGTGAGCCATGGATATAGCACTATGGGTGGAATAGAATATGATGATGGGGGTTATTTGGAGAAGACAAAAAAGGAGAAAGTCTCACATCAACGAGGCTAATCGATGGGCTATGGAGATGCCCACCGATTGATGTTAATGCAAGGAGTAGGGATTGCCATGCAACGGATGCACTAGAGCTATAAATGTGTGAAAGCTCAACAAAAGAAATTAAGTGGGTGTGCATCCAACTTGCTTGCTCACGAAGACCTAGGGCATTTGAGGAAGCCCATCGTTGGAATATACAAGCCAAGTTCTATAATGAGAAATTCCCACTAGTATATGAAAATGACAAAACAAGAGACTCTCTACCATGAAGATTATGGTGCTACTTTCAAGCACAAGTGTGGAAAAAAAGGATAGTAGCATTACCCCTTTTATTTTATATTTTTTGGGCCTTTTTTTTCTTTGGCCTTTTTTTGGGACAATACTCTATTAAATGATGATCATCACACTTCTATTTATTTACATCTCAATGATTACAACTCGATACTAGAACAAAGTATGACTCTATATGAATGCCTCCGGCGGTGTACCGGGATATGCAATGAATCAAGAGTGACATGTATGAAAGTATTATGAACGGTGGCTTTGCCACGAATACTATGTCAACTACATGATCATGCTAGCAATATGACAATGATAAATGTGTCATGATGAATGGAATGGTGGAAAGTTGCATGGCAATATATCTCAGAATGGCTATGGAAATGCCATAATATGTAGGTATGGTGGCTGTTTTGAGGAAGATATAAGGAGGTTTATGTGTGAAAGAGCGTATCATATCACGGGGTTTGGATGCACCGGCGAAGTTTGCACCAACTATCAATGTGAGAAAGGGCAATGCACGGTACCGAAGAGGCTAGAAATGATGGAAGGGTGAGAGTGCGTATAATCCATGGACTCAACATTAGTCATAAAGAACTCATATACTTATTGCAAAAATCTACAAGCCATCAAAAACCAAAGCACTACGCGCATGCTCCTAGGGGGATAGATAGGTACGAAAAGACCATCGCTCGTCCCCGGCCGCCACGCATAAGGAGGACAATCAAATAACACCTCATGTTTCAAATTTGTTACATAACGTTTACCATACGTGCATGCTACGGGAATTGCAAACTTCAATACAAGCATTTCTCAAATTCACAACTACTTAACTAGCACGACTTTGATATTATCACCTCCATATCTCAAAACAATTATCAAGCATCAAACTTTTCTTAGTATTCAACACACTCAAAAGAAAGTTTTACAAATCTTGAATACCAAGCTTATTATTATTAAGAAAATTACCATGCTATTTAAGAATCTCAAAATAATCTGAGTGAAGCATGAGAGATCAATAGTTTCTATAAAACAAATCCACCGCCGTGCTCTAAAACATATAAGTGAAGCACTAGAGCGAAACTAGATAACTCAAAAGATATAAGTGAAGCACATAGAGTATTCTATCAAATTCCAATTCATGTATGGCTCTCTAAAAAGGTGTGTACAGCAAGGATGATTGTGGTATACTAACAAGCAAAGACTCAAATAATACAAGACGCTCCAAGCAAAACACATATCATGTGG
This sequence comes from Aegilops umbellulata, assembly GCA_032464435.1. Taxonomy (NCBI): domain Eukaryota; kingdom Viridiplantae; phylum Streptophyta; class Magnoliopsida; order Poales; family Poaceae; genus Aegilops; species Aegilops umbellulata. The sequence goes on from CP136056.1 coordinate 374,250,131, forward strand.
TGAATAAAAATATAGCTCCAAGTAAAATTACCGATGGAAGTATACGAAAGAGGGGATACCTTCCGGGGCATCCCCAAGCTTTGACTTTTTGGTGTCCTTGGATTATCTTGGGGGTGCAATGGGCATACCCGCTCTTGCCACTCCTTGTTCCATAATCCATCAAAAGATTTCACCCAAAACTTCAAAACTTCACAACACAAAACTCAATAGAAATCTCATGAGCTCCGTTAGCGAAAGAAAACAAAAGACCACTTCAAGGTACTGTAATGAACTCATTATTTATTTGTATTGGTGTTAAACCTACTGTATTCCGACTTCTCTATGATTTATAAACTATTTTACTAGCCATAGACTCATCAAAATAAGCAAACAACACACGAAAAACAGAATCTCTCAAAAACAGAACAGTCTGTAGTAATCTGTAACTAACGCAAACTTCTGGAACTCCAAAAATCTACCAAAATAGGACGACCTAGGCAATTTGTATATTGATAATAAGAAATTGGAATCACTATTTTATCACGTTCTGGTGATTTTTAACAATTGTTTTCGTGAACAGAAAGTTTCTGGAAATTACAGCAAGATCAAATAACTATCATCCAAGAAGATCCTATAGGTTTAACTTGGCACAAACACTAACTAAAACATAAAACCACATCTAAACAGAAGGTAGATGGATTATTTATTCCTAAACAGAAACAAAAACTAAAAAACTAAAAATAAAATTGGGTTGCCTCCCAACAAGCGCTATCGTTTAACGCCCCTAGCTAGGCATAAAAGCAAGGATAGATCTAGGTATTGCCATCTTTGGTAGGCAATCCATAAGTGGCTTTCACGATAGATTCATATGATAATTTTATTTTCTTCCTAGGGAAGTGTTCCATGCCCTTTTTTAATGGAAATTGGAATCTAATATTCCCTTCCTTCATATCAATAATTGCACCAACCTTTCCAAGGGAAGGTCTACCAAGAATAATAGGGCAAGAAGGATTGCAATCTATATAAAGAACGATAAAATCTACGGGCACATAATTCCTATTTGCAACAATAAGAACATCATTAATTCTTCCCATAGGTTTCTTAATAGTGGAATCCGCAAGGTGCAAGTTTAGAGAGCAATCATCAAAATCACGGAAATCTAGCAAATCACACAAAGTTTTGGGAATAGTGGAGACACTCGCACCCAAATCACACAAAGCATAAAACTCATGATCTTTAATTTTAATTTTAATAGTAGGTTCCCACTCATCATAAAGTTTTCTAGGGATAGAAACTTTCAACTCAAGTTTTTCTTCATAAGATTGCATCAAGGCATCAATGATATGTTCGGTAAAAGCTTTATTTTGACTATAAGCATGATGAGAATTTAGCACGGATTGCAACAAGGAAATACAATCAATTAAAGAGCAACTTTCATAATTAAATTCCTTGAAATCCAGTATAGTGGGTTTAGCAACATCTAGGGTTTTATTCTTTTCAATCCCACTTCTATCAATTTCTTCATCAAGATCTAAAAACTCCGAATTTTTGGAACGCCTTCTAGGTAAAGGAAGATCATATTCAGTTTCATCAAGATTCATATTGCAAAACAAAGATTTAATAGGGGATACATCAATAACTTTTAGATCTTCATCTTGATTTTCATAGGAATCCGGTTTAGCGGCCATCTTATTGACTAAGGTAGCTTGCATATCCGAAATTTCGGCAGTTAATTTTTCAAGACGAGCAATTTGAGATCTTATACCATCAAATTATTTATGCATATCATCGAGCTCTTTGTTCATATAACTCATAAAACTTTTTTGTTACTTAAGCTCATTTCTGAAGAAATTATTATGCTCAAATTGCAAAACCATAAACTTCCTGACGTTGTTTTCAATCTCTTCTAGTTTTTTAAGGTGAAGATCACCAAATCTAGGAAGAGCCATCGCGACAAGCAAGAAAACCAACACATGAGCAAACAAAAGGGCGAGCGAAAGGCAAACGGAAAAGAGAGGGCGAATAAAACGGCAAGGGTGAAGTGGGGGAGAGGAAAACGAGAGGCAAATGGCAAATAATGTTGTGAGGGAGATAAGGGATTGTGATGGGTACTTGGTATGTTGACTTTTGCATAGACCTCCCAGGCAACGGCCCCAGGAATCTTCCTGCTACCTCTTGAGCAATGTGTTGGATTTCCTTGAAGAGGAAAGGGTGATGTAGCAGAGTAGAGTAAGTATTTCCCTCAGTTTTTGAGAACCAAGGTATCAATCCAGTAGGAGGCTACGCGCGAGTCCCTCGTACCTACACAAAACAAATAGCTCAATGCAACTGAGGGAGTCCTGGATTAGGGGGTGTTCGAATAGCCGGACTATACCTTCAGCCGGACTCCAGGACTATGAAGATACAAGATTGAAGACTACGTCCCGTGTCCGGAAGGATCTTTTCTTGGCGTGGAAGGGAAGCTAGGCGTGCGGATATTCAAGATCTCCTACCATTGTAACCGACTCTGTGTAACCCTAACCCTATCCGGTGTCTATATAAACCGGAGGGTTGTAGTCTATAGAACAACCATCATCATACACAATCATACCATAGGCTAGCTTCTAGGGTTTAGCCTCCTTGATCTCGTGGTAGATCTACTCTTGTACTACCAATATCATCAAGATTAATCTAGCAGGAGTAGGGTTTTACCTCCATCGAGAGAGCCCGAACCTGGGTAAAATAAAGTGTCCCTTGTCTCCTGTTACCATCCGACCTTGACGCGCAGTTCGGGACCCCCTACCCGAGATCCGCCGGTTTTGACATCGACATTGGTGCTTTCATTGAGAGTTCCTCTGTGTCATCGCTTTTAGGCCCGATGGCTCCTTTGATCATCAACAACGATGAGGTCCAGGGTGAGACTTTCCTCCCCGGACAAATCTTCTTCTTCGGCGGCTTCGCTCTGCGGGCCAATTTGATTGGTCGTCTGGAGCAGATAGAAAGCTACGCCCCTGGCCATCAAGTCAGGTTTGGAAGCTTAAACTACATGGCAGATATCCGCGGAGACTTGATCTTTGACGGGTTCGAGCCACAACCAAGCGCGCCTCACTACCTCGAGCGGCATGATATAGCTCTGCCTCCGAATAGTGCCCTGGAGGCCGCACACGCACCGGCCTCGATCCTCGACTCAGAGCCCGCTGCGTTCTTTGAGGATGAACGGTTGGACGTCACCTCGGGGGCTGCGATCTTGAAGGCGATCGAGCCGAACGCCAGCCCCATACTCCACACGGCCCATGACTCCAAGGAGTCGGATTCTTCTCCGAACTCCGGGCCTCCCGTGCCCCTGCCGATCGAATCCGATTGGGCGCCTATAATGGAGTTCACCGCCGCGGACATCTTTCAGCACTCACCTTTCGGTGATATCCTGAATTCTCTCAAGTCTCTCTCTCTCTATCAGGAGAGCCCAGGCCGGACTATGGTCTGCGAGGTTGGGATTCAAACGACGAAGAAATTCAAAGCCCACCCACCACCCACTTAATAGTCACTGTCGATGATTTAACCGACATACTTGACTTCGGCTCCGAAGACTTCGACGGTATGGACGACGAAGGAGGAGACGAACAAGAACCAGCACCTGTAGGGCGCTGGACCGCCACCTCGTCATATGACATATATATGGTGGACGCTCCAAAGGATGGAGATGGCGATGGAACAGCGGAGGATGACACCTCGAAAACACAGCCAAAACGCCGGCGTCAACGGCGCCGCTCTAAATCCCGCCACAACAGAAACGGTGATTCCGGCATGGGAGATAATACTACCCTGGATAGCGCCGAAGAACACCAAATCCAGCAAGATTCAGCGCAGGAAGATGGAAAAGCCAGCCCTCATGAGAGAGCGGCAGATCGAGAGGTTGAGGATGATAACTACATGCCTCCCTCCCATGCCTCCTCCGAAGACGAGGCAAGCCTCGACGACGACGAGTTCGTCGTACCATCAGACCCCGCCGAACAAGAGTGTTTTAAACGCAGGCTTCTAGCTACGGCGAATAGCCTAAAGAAAAAGCAGCAACAACTTAGAGCTTATCAAGATTTGCTAGCTGACAGATGGACTGAAGTCCTTGCGGCCGAAGAGTATGAACTCGAGCGCCCCTCCAAAAATTATCCTAAGCGCAGGCCGCTACCCCAATCAGAGGGGGAAACACCTACATTACCAATGCATGACATGGCAGACCGGCCACCTCGCGGCCGCGACAGAGAGGCCTGTCGAACCTCTAAACAAGCCATGCCCCGGTGCCGCTCAACTAAGGCACGGGAAAATGAGCCAGACCTGCAAGACGTACTGGAGGATAAAGCAAGGCAAACAAGATCGATCTATGGATCGCGCAGACGCCCGACGACACGTGATGATCTTCACTCCGGACACAATAAATCCGGCCGGTCCAAATACAACATGCATAGCTCTTCCGAGTTGCGTCGTGACATAGCCCAGTACAGGGGCGCCGCACACCCACTATGCTTCATAGATGAAGTAATGGATCATAAAATCCCAGAGGGTTTCAAACCCGTCAACATCGAGTCGTACGATGGTACGACAGATCCGACAGTATGGATTGAGGATTATCTCCTTCACATCCACATGGCACGTGGCGATGATCTACACGCCATCAAATATCTCCCCCTTAAGCTCAAGGGACCAGCCCGGCACTAGCTTAACAGCCTACCAGCGGACTCAATCGGTTCTTGGGAAGACCTGGAAGCCGCATTCCTTGACAACTTCTAGGGGACCTATGTGCGGCCACCGGACGCCGATGACCTAAGCCACATAATTCAGCAGCCAGAAGAATCGGCCAGGCAATTCTGGACACGGTTCCTAACAAAGAAAAATCAGATAGTCGATTGTCCGGACGCAGAGGCCCTAGCAGCCTTAAAACATAACATCCGCGACGAGTGGCTTGCCCGGCACCTGGGACAGGAAAAGCCGAAATCTATGGCAGCCCTCACGACACTCATGACCCGCTTTTGCGCAGGCGAAGATAGCTGGCTAGCTCGCAGCAACAACTTATCGAAGAACCCTGGTAATTCGGATACCAAGGACAAAAGTGGCAGGACACGTCGAAATAAGCAAAAGCATCGCGTTAGCAGCGACAGCAATGAGGATACGGCAGTAAATGCCGGATTCAGAGGCTATAAATCCGGTCAGCGGAAAAGGCCATTTAAAAAAATACCCAGGGCCCGTCCAGTTTGGATCGGATACTCGACCGCTCGTGCCAGATTCATGGCACCCCCGAAAGGCCAGCCAATCACACCAACAGGGATTGTTGGGTGTTCAAGCAGGCAGGCAAGTTAAGAGCCGAACACAAAGACAAGGGGCTGCATAGCAACGACGAGGAGGATCCCAGGCCACCGAACAACAAAGGACAGAAGGGGTTTCCCCCACAAGTGCGGACGGTGAACATGATATACGCGACCGACATTCCCAAGAGGGAGCGGAAGCGTGCGCTACGGGACGTATACGCGATGGAGCCAGTCGCCCCAAAGTTCAACCCATGGTCCTCCTGCCCGATCACTTTTGATCGAAGGGACCACCCCACTAGCATCCGTCACGGCGGTTTTGCCGCATTGGTTCTTGACCCAATCATTGACGGATTTCATCTCACAAGAGTCCTCATGGACGGCGGCAGTAGCCTGAACCTGCTTTATCAGGATACAGTGCGGAAAATGGGCATAGATCCATCAAGGATCAAGCCAACAAGGACGACCTTTAAAGGCGTCATACCAGGTGTAGAGTCCAATTGCACAGGCTCGGTAACACTTGATGTGGTCTTCGGATCTCCGGATAACTTCCGAAGCGAAGAGTTAATCTTTGATATAGTCCCGTTCCGCAGTGGCTATCACGCCCTGCTCGGACGAACCGCATTCGCTAAATTCAATGCGGTGCCGCACTACGCATATCTCAAGCTCAAGATGCCAGGCCCTCGAGGAGTAATTACGGTCAACGGATACATAGAACGCTCCATCCGTACGGAGGAGCACACGGCGGCCCTCGTAGCGGAAGTACAAAGTAGCCTTTCAAGGCAACTCTCCAGTCCGGCCGTTAAAAAGCCGCACAATGCAAAGCGCGCCCGGAGTAACCTGCAACAAGACCGCCTGGCACGTTCGGAGCAAGCGTAGCAATACGGCCCCAACCCCAGCCATCGCAACATAGCGGAGCTAGTACCTCGAGTACACAATTATGCCCTCGAAATTCCATGGGCACAAGGGAAGGGGCACATTAACGGCATGCTTACAATACGGCGTCAAACGTACTAGGGGCTGCCGGATCTTTTTTTTAACTTTCAGGACTCCACACTCTGGATAACCTGTTCGGCTTTGCTGCCGCACAGACGATGCAAGACCCGGGAAAGCAGACAAAACTACGCCGCATTACGAAACTCTAAGGTGGTCTCTATTTCGAGCGATATATCTGTTTCTAAATTCCGCGGCCTGCGCCTGGTCAGGACATGTTAAATAGTCTAATATCTTTTTTGCTTATCGCACTACTTGTATCGTTCGGCTTTGATAAATATCCTCTCTATAAACAATGCATAGCTTTTCGCCTATTTTTTGCGTTGTCCTCTTTTAATATATATGTTCATTAAAAAAGCATGATCGCAACCATACACCATGGTACGGCAAAACACGCCAGGGGCTTCATTACCCTTCTATCTGGTGTGAGAAGTCCGTACACTTTCACAAGTGCGGCACCCCGAACTTATAGCACTATATGCATCGGCTCCGAATCATGATTTTGCTCACATGTTGGGTTTGCCCGGCTCCTATGTTTTGGTGCCTTACGTTCCGCTATATCGGCTAAGGTAGCACTAGGAGAACCACTGCGATTGTGCCCCAGTTCAGCTGGGTTAAGCACCTCAGTGGAGAAAGCTAAAACAGACTGTCATGATAAGGCGTGACACCGGTCGCTGTTTGAGAGGTTTTTCGAGTCCTTAAAGACTTATGCCGCTTCGAGCGAGGAGCTGGCTATGTCCGGCCAAAGGCGTGGATAGCGCCCCGAATTCGGCCTTCCGAACTAGGGGCTTCGCCGAAATTTAAAATTATAACGTTCTATGGCTAAGTGAGAGTGTTCAAGCATTATAGTCCGATTGCCTGGTTCGTTGTGCTGAGCGCCTCCCTCGAAGGACCCAACTATGGGAAAAAGATCCCTCAGGTTTATCCCGAACACCCCAGCACTAGTGGCATGGGGGCAGAAGCCGACGACTGGCCGCCTCTCAATTTTTGATAAACGGCCGCACAGAAAATAATATTTTAAATTCAATAAGCATTGCTTAGCGCATATGAACAAGTTTTCAGCGCACAGGATACAAACGAGCGAGTTCATTCAAATACTACATCTTTAGTACATTCATCCGCGACAAGGCGGGCTCCGGCAAGAACTTCCTTGTAGTAGTTCTTGGGCTTGCGATGCTCCTTCCCCTGCGGCGGCCCTTCCTTCACTAGCTTCTCTTCGTCCAGCTTACCCCAGTGTACCCTTACACGGGCAAGGGCCCTCCGGGCACCTTCAATGCAGGCGGAGCGCTTGATGACCTCAAGCCGTGGACAGGCCTCCACCAGCCGCTGCACTAGCCCGAAATAGCTCCCAGGCAGGGCCTCTCCAGGCCACAGCCGAACTAGTAAGCCCTTCATGGCCTGTTCGGCCGCCTTGTGGAGCTCGACCAGCTGTTTCAACTGATCGCTCAAAGGCACAGGGTGACCGGCCTCACAATACTGAGACCAGAACACACTCTCCATCGATCTGCCCTCTTCAGCTCGGTAGAACGCGGCGGCGGCGGATACGCTGCGGGGAAGATCGGCGAACGCCCCTGGAGAACTCCGGATTTGGGTAAGTAACAGGTAGTTTACTTTTATATTCCTACTTTGCATTAAGAATGCCTTACCCGTTGCTATCTTTTTCACCTCCTCCAACTCTTGCAGGGCCTTTTGGGCTTCGGCCTTGGCACTCTTGGTGGTCTCAAGGGCCGACGCGAGCTCGGATGCTTGCGCTTTTGACTCAAGCTCCAAATTCTCATGTTTTTTCATGAGAGCTTGCAGCTCTTGCTGCACCTCGCCGACCTGAACCCCAAGCCTTTCTGGCTCGGCGCGCTCCTCGGCCGTTTTCTTTCCGGCCTTAGCCAGCGCCTGCTTCAGGGTTGCCACCTCGGTTGTGGCCCCTACAATAAGCAGTACAATCCTGTTATTTCTTTCTGCAATCAAGCCTCTCTATAGGCACCTTTTTTCTTTTTTTAGGGTATTTCTTACCTTCTTTTTCCTTGAGCTGCCGTTTGGCAAGGCCGAGCTCTTGCTCGGTCCGCCCGAGGTCCTTTTTAAGGACACCCACCTGCGCAGACAATGCGGCGGTGGACAGCAGCGAAGCCTGCATACGCATATTTGACTTTTTGTTGTTAGACTCCTGTGAAAACTACTATATCCTCTATTCGGCTTTTCTTTCCGAACACCGAACAAAGCATCAGGGGCTACTGTCTATGTGGTAAATAATTTGACATATTTTTACTTACCTTGAAGCCTGTTAGAAGGCTAGCGCAAGCTTCAGTCAGTCCGCTCTTGGCGGACTGAACCCTTTGGATCACCGTACTCATAACAGTACGGTGCTCCTCGTCGATGGCGGCGCCCTCAAGCACCTCCAGCAGATTGTCCGGCGCCTCTGGTTGGACGGAGGTCGCCGGCTCAGACGGCTTACTCCTCTCGGAAGGAGTTCGCCCACCGCGGACCAGGACTGTCGAGTCCGGCGCGGTGTCCGGCACAAAGCCGGACTTGGAGCCCTGGGGGGTTTCATCCCCTTTACTCCTGGGGTCCGGAGGATTGCCTTGCGGCTCCTCCAGGACTATCTCCTCCTGCCCTGGATCTTGGTGGGACGCCACTTCGGCATCATCCGCCCTGCAGGGGGAGAGAGCGGGCAGAACAGAGTTCACGTCCGATGAATCCAGGGAGCCGCTCGACGAATCGTCGAGTTCGGCCCGAGGAGGGCTGCATAAATTACGAATATTAGGGAAAGCCGCGCATTAAAAGAATATCATGATTCACTCTGGTATATAAATACTTACGATTTTGCCGGACGCTTGGTTCTGCCCGGCCACTCCTCTCCGCCCTCTTCGGCGTCGTGGGAGTAGTCCGGCGGAGGGGTCTTCCTTTTCCTCGACCCCTCGGCCTCCCCCGTTGGGGTGGCCTTCTTCTTCTTTTCTCCCCTCGCTGGGCGGGAGAGCTTTCTTGTTCCTCCTCCTCGTTTTCACGAGAGGAGAGCGCCGCGGACCCGTCAGATGGCGAGTCCGACACCACCATGTTGCGGGAACTTTTTTGAGTCCCGGTGGTTTTCCTCTTCTTGGCCTTCTTCTCCGGCACCACATAAGGTGCCGGAGCCAGTAGCTTCACCAAGAGAGCTGGGTCTGGGTCTTCGGGCAGGGGAGCCGGACAGTTAATTGGTCCGGATATAGCCCGCCAAGCCTGTCAAAGGTAAAGGGAGTTTAGATCCCGCATAGAGTTAATCTATGAAGAAGAGCTTAACAAACTTGTCAAAGGTATAGATAGCTCACCTCGCTGGCATGATGCTGCGAGCTGTATCCGCGGTCCTCGGAAGCGGATGTGGGGGACTCGGCGCCTTTGGTCAGCACCTTCCAGACGTCTTCATACGTCGTGCCGAAGAGCCTACTGAGGGTTTGGTGCTGCGCCGGGTCGAATTCCCACAAAGTAAAATCCCGTTGTTGGCACGGGAGGATCCGGTGAACGAGCATGACCTAGATCACATTGGTCAGCCGGATTGTCCTGTTCACCAGGGACTGGATGCACGTTTGCAACCCAGTCACTTCTTCCTCGTTGCCCCACGACAGGCCCGTCTCTTTCCAGGACATGAGCCGCGTGGGGGTCCGGATCTGAACTCGGGGGTTGCGACCCATTTCGGATCGCGTGGCTCGGTGATGTAAAACCACCCGGCCTGCCACCCCTTTAGGGACTCCACATAGGAGCCATCGAACCAGAGGACGTTGGCCATCTTGCCGGCCATAGCGCCTCCGCACTCCGCATGGGTGCCGGACACCACCTTGGGCTTGACGTTGAAGGTCTTGAGCCAGAGGCCAAAGTGGGGGCGGACGCGGAGAAAGGCCTCACACACGACGATAAACGCCGAGATGTTGAGGACAAAGTTCGGGGCCAGATCGTGGAAATCCAGGCCGTAGTAGAACATGAGCCCCCGGACAAATGGGTGAAGTGGAAAGCCCAGTCTGCAGAGGAAGTGGGGAAGAAAAACTACCCTCTCATGGGGCCCTGGGGTAGGAAGAAGCTGCCCCTTCTCAGGAAGCCGATGCGGGATGTCCTTGGACAAGTATCCGGCTTTCCTTAGCCTTTTTACTTGGGCCTCCGTAACGGAGGAGGCCATCCACTTGCCTCCCGCTCCGGACATTGTTGGAGAAGGTTGAGGAAGGAAGAGCGGACTTGGGCGCTGGAGCTTGAGTGCGCGAGAGATGGATTGGCAAAGGAGGAAGAAGGCGTAGGTTAAAAAGGTGAATCCTTATCCCTTTATACAAGCGGGTGTGGTTAGGCATCCCCACCTACCTAATAAAACTCACTTGCCTCCCAAGCACCGTGGTAAATGGCGCGGTTGGGTTACCCACGTCCGTATTGATGAGAATCATGTTAAAAGGGGCACACGATCTCTGCTTTGACAAGATGTGCCAAGGAAACCGCCTCGCTAAACACGCTGAGGTGGAACAATGAAAACAATTTATATAAAGAGCTTGGTCGCAGTGTTATGACGCACTACGGAATACGTCAGCAGATTTTATTTGTGTTACTATTATTCTCTATATGGCAATATGTGGAAACTTATTTTGCAGAGCCGGACGCAATTTTTGGTGTTTGTAATCTTCTTGAAGAACTTGGAGGAGGAACCCGCCTTGCAATGCCAAAGACAATCTGCGCGCCGGACTCGTCGTCATTGAAGCCTGGTTCCGGGGCTACTGAGGGAGTCCTGGATTAGGGGGTGTTCGGATAGCCGGACTATACCTTCAGCCGGACTCCAGGACTATGAAGATACAAGATTGAAGACTTCATCTCGTGTCCGGAAAGATCTTTTCTTGGCGTGGAAGGCAAGCTAGGCGTGCGGATATTCAAGATCTCCTACCATTGTAACCGACTCTGTGTAACCCTAACCCTATCCGGTGTCTATATAAACCGGAGGGTTGTAGTCCGTAGAACAACCATCATCATACACAATCATACCATAGGCTAGCTTCTAGGGTTTAGCCTCCTTGATCTCGTGGTAGATCTACTCTTGTACTACCCATATCATCAATATTAATATAGCAGGAGTAGGGTTTTACCTCCATCGAGAGGGCCCGAACCTGGGTAAAATAAAGTGTCCCTTGTCTCATGTTACCATCCGACCTTGACGCACAGTTCGGGACCCCCTACCCGAGATCCGCCGGTTTTGACCCCGACAGCAACCAACGCAATTACGGGTTGTCAATCCCTTCACGGTCACTTACGAGAGTGAGATCTGATAGAGATGATAGATAATATTTTTGGTATTTTTTATATAAAGATGCAAAGTAAAATAAAAGGCAAAGTAAAAAAGCAAAACAATAATAAAGTGATTGGAGATTGATATGATGAGAATAGACCCGGGGGCCATAGATTTCACTAGTGGCTTCTCCCAAGAGCATACGTATTCTACGGTGGGTGAACAAATTACTGTTGAGCAATTGACAGAATTGAGCATAGTTATGAGAATATCTAGGTATGATCATGTATATAGGCATCACGTCCGAGACAAGTAGACCGACTCCTGCCTGCATCTACTACTATTACTCCACTCATCGACCGCTATCCAGCATGCATCTAGAGTATTAAGTTAAAAACAGAGTAACGCCTTAAGCAAGATGACATGATGTAGAGGGATAGTTTCATGCAATATGATAAAAAACCCATCTTGTTATCCTCGATGGCAACAATACTATACGTGCCTTGCTGTCCCTACTATCACTGGGAAAGGACACCGCAAGATTGAACCCAAAGCTAAGCACTTCTCCCATTGCAAGAAAAACCAATCTAGTAGGCCAAACCAAACTGATAATTCGAAGGGACTTGCAAAGATAACCAATCATACATAAAATAATTTAGAGAAGATTCAAATATTGTTCATAGATAGACTTGATCATAAACCCACAATCCATCGGTCTCAACAAACACAACGCAAAAGAAGATTACATCGAATAGATCTCCACGAGAGAGGGGGAGAACATTGTATTGAGATCCAAAAATAGAGAAGAAGCCATCTAGCTACTAACTATGGACCCGAAGGTCTGAGGTAAACTACTCACACTTCATCGAAGGGGCTATGATGATGTAGAAGCCCTCCGTGGTAGATGCCCCCTCCGGTGGAGCTCCGGAACAGGCCCCAAGATGGGATCTCGTGGGTACATAAGGTTGCGGCGGTGGAATTAGGTTTTTGGCTCTGTCTCTGATCGTTTGGGGGTACGTAGGTATATATAGGAGGAAGGAGTACGTCGGTGGAGCTTCGAGGGGCCCACGAGGCAGGGGGCGCGCACTCCACCCTCGTGACCGCCTCGTGCCTTTCTTGATGGAGGGTCCAAGTCTCCTGGATCTTATTTGTTGAGAAAATCACGTTCCCGAAGGTTTCATTCCATTTGGACTCCGTTTGATATTCCGTTTCTTCGAAACACTGAAATAGGCAAAAAACAGCAATTCTGGGCTGGGCCTCCGGTTAATAGGTTAGTCCCAAAAATAATATAAAAGTGGAAAATAAAGCCCACTATGGTCCAAAACAGTAGATAATATAGCATGGAGCAATAAAAAATTATAGATACGTTGGAGACGTATCATGATATAAGTGTAATATGGATGGTAGATATAGGTTTTTGTACTCTGAAAATATAAAAACAGCAAGGTAACTAGTAACAAAAGAGAGCAAAAACGGTATTGCAATGCTTGGAAACAAGGCCTAGGGTTCATACTTTCAGTAGTGCAAGTTCTTTCAACAATGATAATATAATTAAATCATATGGCAATCCCTCAACATGCAACAAAGAATCACTCCAAAGTTTCTATCAGAGAATGTAGGACAAAAACGTGCATCTACCCCTATGCATAGATTACCCAGTGTCACCTTGGGAATCCGCGAGTTGAGTGCCAAAACATGCATCTCGTAAATCAGTAGAACATTCCTTTTTCTCCACAGATATCCCATCACAAGACATAAATCAACTATTCTCAAATCCAATACTCAATCCAACATAACGAATCCTCAAAGAGCAACACTCAATTTATCACAAGAAGGTATAGGGGAAGGAACACCATATGATTTAACTATAGCAGCAAATCTCACGGTGCATCAAGATCATGCCAAATCAAGAACACGAGAGAGAGAGAGAGAGAGAGAGAGATCAAACACATAGCTATTGGTACATACCCTCAGCCTCGAGGGTGAACTACCCCCTCCTCGTCATGAAGACCGCCGACATGATAAAGATGGCCTTCGGTGATGGTTTCCCCCTCCGGCAGGGTTCTAGAACGGGATCCCGATTGGTTTTTCGTGGCTACAGAGGCTTGCAGCGGCGGACTTCCGATCTAGGTTTCTTTTCAGGGGTTTAAATATTTATAGGAATTTTTGGCATCAGAAACAAGTCAGGGCGGTTCCCAGGGGGCCCACAAGCCTTAGTGGCGTGCCCTACGGGGGCGTCCCCTAGGCTTGTGGTCGCCTTGAGACTCTTCTGGCCCAATTCCGATGCTCCGTGGGTCTCTTCTGGTCCATAAAAAATCACCGTAAATTTTCAGCTCGTTTGGACTCCGTTTGATATTCCTTTTCTATAAAACTCAAAAACAAAGAAAAACCAAAACTGGCGCTGGGCTCTAGGTTAATAGGTTAGTCCCAAAATAATATAAAATAGCATATTAATGAATACAAAACATCCAAAATAGATAATATAATAGCATGGAACAATAAAAAATTATAGATACGTTGGAGACGTATCGATTGTATTGTTGCCATCAAGGGTAAAAAGATGAGGCTTTCATCATATTTCTTGAGTTTATACCTCTACATCATGTCATCTTACTTAAATCATTACTCCGTTCTTATGAACTTAATACTCTAGATGCATGCTGGATAGCGGTTGATGTGTGGAGTAATAGTAGTAGATGCAGGCAGGAGTCGGTCTACTTGACACGGACGTGATGCCTATATTCATAATCATTGCCTTGGATATCGTCATAAATTTGTGATTTTCTATCAATTGATTGACAATAATTTGTTCACCCACCGTATTATTTTCCTTCAAGAGAGAAGCCTCTGGTGAAACCTATGGCCCCCGGGTCTATTTTCCATCATATATTTTTATATCTATAAACCAAAAAACCCAAAAATGCCTTGCTGCAGTTTATTTGTTTTTATTTTATTTTACGTTTTAGTAATCTTTTATATCTATCTCTATCAGATATCATCCTTGCAAGTGACCATGAAGGGATTGACAACCCCTTTATCGTGTTGGGTGAAAGTGTTTGATTGTTTGTGCAGGTGCATAGATTGGAGACTTGTGTGTACCTCCTACTGGATTGATACCTTGGTTCTCAAACTAAGGGAAATACTTATCTCTACTTTGCTGCATCACCCTTTCCTCTTCAAGGGAAAAACCAACCCAAGCTCAAGAAGTAGCACTAGGGTAGTATTGAGATATTAATATGGTGAAGTCCGAAGGTTGTTCAGAGTCCCGGATGGGATCTAAGGCATCACGAGGAGCTTTGGAATGGTCCGAAGGTAAAGTTTTATATATGGGAAGTGATATTCAGGGTTCCGAAAAATGTTTGGTTTTTTTCGGTATTGTACCGGGAAGGTTCTAGAAGGTTCCGTAGTGGGGCCCACCTGCATGGGGGGACCCACATGAACGTGGGTAGTGGGGAAAGGCCCCACACCCCTGGTATATGTGCACCAAGATCCTCCCTTAAAAGGAATAGTATCATATCCCGAAGGGATAAGATCGGGATCCCTACAATGGGGGATAGCGATAGATGGGGAAGGAAATGAGGGATTTCCTTCCTCCACCCTTCCAACGACCATAGGGGCTTGGAGGGCAAGCCACTAGCCCCCTCCACGCCAATATAAAGGTGGGTAGGCATTGGGGGCAGCGACCCTTCCACCCTTGCCCGTCTCCCTCCCGTTACACCTCCTCCACCTCTCGCAGACGCTTGGCGAAGCCGTGCTGCAGTTCCGCTGCTGCTGCCACAACCACGCCGTCGTGTTGGTCCTGATCTCATATACATCCTCTCCCTCACTTGCTAGATCAAGAAGGAGTGGATTCCTTTGAGCCTTACATGTGTTAAACTTGGAGGTGACGTCCGTCCGGCACTAGATCAGATTGGATCGCGATTGGATCGTGAAGAGTACGACTACATCAACCGCGTTATAACTCTAACGCTTTCAGTCTACAAGGGTATGTAGACTCACTCCCCTCATTGCTTTGCATCTCCTAGATTTATCTTGGGTGTTTTGTAGGAATTTTTTTAATTTTCATGCAACGTTCACCATCAGTGGCATCATGAGCTAGGTCTATGCGTAGATGTATATGCACGAGTAGAACAGAAAGAAGTTGTGGGCGTCGATGTTCAAAATGCTTCTTTCCTTTGTCTCATTTGGATTCAGCGGTATTGTGGGACGAAGCGGCTCAGACCAACCTTACTTGTCCTCGCAGAAGAGACCGGTTCCATTGACTAACATGCAACTTGTATTGCATAAAAGTGGCTTTGGGGGTGTCTGTCTCTCCCACATTAGTTGAATCTGATTTGATAACGGCGGTCCTTGTAGAAGGTTAAAAGGCAACTTGTATATCACCGTTATGGTTTTGGGTAGATAAGAACGGTTCTTATAGTTTGCCCTAGCAGTCACGTAAAATTGCAACAACAAAGTAGAGGACGTCTAACTTGTTTTTGCAGGGCATGTTGTGTTGGGGAACGAAGCATGCAATTTCAAAAAAAAATCCTACGCTCACGCAAGATCTATCTAGGAGATGCATAACAATGAGAGGGGGAGAGTGCGACATGTACCCTCATAGACCGAAAGCGGAAGCGTTTGACAACGCAGTTGATGTAGTCGAACTTCTTCTCGTTCTGACCGATCAAGCACCGAACGTACGACACCTCCGAGTTCTGCACACGTACAACTCGATGACGTCCCTCGAACTCTTAATCCAGCAAAGTGTTGAGGGAGAGTTCCTTCAACACGACGGCGTGGTGAAGGTGATGATGAAGTGATCCGCGCAGGGCTTTGCCTAAGCACTACGTGAATATGACCGGAGGCGTAAACTATGGAGGGGGGCGCCGCACACGGCTAACAATGTTTGTTGTTTGTTCTAGCGGTGCCCCCTCATATACATAGGTTGGAGGGTAGGAGAGGCAGCCAAGGGGTGCCCCAAGTAGGAGGAATCCTACTTGGGCACCTCCCAATTTGGCCTCCCCCTTTCCTATACCTATTCGGAGTAGGAGGGGAAGAAGGGAAGGGGGGATCCTATTCCGTTTTTCCTTTCTTGCTTCCCCTTTCCTTCTCCAATTTGGCCAGCCCATATGGAGGGGCGCACCAACCCCTTTTGTGGCTGGTGTGTTTCCCCTCTTGGCCCATAAGGCCCATATAGTTTGTCGGGGGTAGCACGGAACCCCTTCCGGTGACTCGATACGTACCCGGTAACCCCAGAACGCTTCCGGTGTCTAAATACTATCGCCCTATATATGAATATTTACCTTTCAACCATTTCGAGACTCGTCGTCGTGTCCTTGATCTCATTCAGGACTCCAACCAACATTTGATCACCAAATCACATAACTCATATAATACAAATCGTCATCGAATGTTAAGCGTGCAGACCCTACGGGTTCGAGAACTATGTAGACATGACTGAGACACCTCTCCAGTCAATAACCAATAGCAGAACACGGATGCTCATATTGGCTCCCACATATTCTATGAAGATCTTTATCGGTCGAACCGTTATGACTACATACATTATTCCCTTTGTCCTCGGTATGTTACTTGCCCGAGATTCGATCGTCGGTATCTTCATACCTAGTTCAATCTCGTTACCGGCAAGTCTCTTTACTCGTGATGTAATGCATCATCCCTAACTAACTCATTAGTTACATTGCTTGCAAGGATTATTATGATGCGCATTACCGAGAGGGCCCAGAGATACTTCTCCGATACTCAGAGTGACAAATCCTAATCTTGATCTATGCCAACCCAACAAATACCTTCGGAGATACCTGTAGAGCATCTTTATAATCACCCAGTTACACTGTGACGTTTGATGGCACACAAGGTATTCCTCTGGTATCCGGGAGTTGCATAATCTCATAGTCAAAGGAATATGTATAAGTCATGAAGAAAGCAATAACAATAAAACTTAACGATCATTATGCTAATCTAACGGATGGGTCTTGTCCATCACATCATTCTCTAATGATGTGATCCCGTTCATCAAATGACAACACATGTCTATGGTTAGGAAACTTAACCATCTTTGATTAACGAGCTAGTCTAGTAGAGGCTTACTAGGGACACTATGTTTTGTCTATGTATCCACACATGTATCAAGTTTCCGGTTAATACAATTCTAGCATGAATAATAAACATTTATCATGATATAAGGAAATATAAAATAACAACTTTATTGTTGCCTCTAGGGCATACTTCCTTCAGTCTCCCACTTGCACTAGAGTCAATAATCTATTTCACGTCAACATGTGATTTAACACTAATAGTTCACATCTTTATGTGATTAACACTCATAGTTCACATCGCCATGTGATCAACACCCAAAGGGTTTACTAGAGTCAATAATATAGTTCACATCGCTATGTGACTAACACCCAAAGAGTACTAAGGTGTGATTATGTTTTGGTTGTGAGAGAAGTTTAGTCAACGGGTCTGCCACATTCAGATCCGTATGTATTTTGCAAATTTCTATGTCTACAATGCTCTACACAGAGCTACTCTAGCTAATTGCTCCCACTTTCAATATCTATCCAGATTGAGACTCAGAGTCATCCAGATCGGTGTCAAAGCTTGCATCAATGTAACACTTTACAACGAACTCTTTATCACCTCCATAACCAAGAAATATTTCCTTAGTCTTCTAAGGATTATTTTGACCGTTGTCGAGTGATCTACTCCTGGATCACTATTGTACCCCTTTGCCACTCATGGCAAGGTACACAATAGGTCTGCTATACAACGTGGCATACTTTATAGAACCTATGGCTGAGGCATAGGGAATGACTTTCATTCTCTCTCTATCTTCTGCCGTGGTCGGGTTTTGAGTATTACTCAACTTCATACCTTACTACTCAGGCAAGAACTCCTTCTTTGACTGATCCATTTTGAACTCCTTCAAAATCTTATCAAGGTATGTACTCATCGAAAGTCTTATCAAGCATCTTGATCTATCTCTATAGATCCCGATGCCCAATATGTAAGCAGCTTCACCAAGGTCTTTTTTTGAAAAACTTCTTTCAAACACTCCTTTATGCTTTCTAGAAAATTCTACATCATTCCCGATCAACAATATGTCATTCACACATACTTATCAGAAAGGCTGTAGTGCTCGCACTCACTTTATTGTAAATACAGGCTCCACCACAAGTCTATATAAAATCATATCTTTGATCACCTTATCAAAGCGTATATTCCAACTCCGAGATGCTTGCACCAGTCCATAGATGGATTGCTAGAGTTTGCACACTTTGTTAGCACCTTTAGGATCGACAAAACCTTCTGGTTGTATCATATACAACTCTTCTTTAAGAAATCCATTTAAGGAATGCAGTTTTGACATCCATTTGCCAGATTTCATAAAATGTGGCAATCGCTAACATGATTCTGACAGACTCAAGCATCGCTACGAGTGAGAAAATCTCCCCGTAGTCAACACCTCGAACTTGTCAAAAACCTTTTTCGACAAGTCTAGATTTGTAGATAGTAACACTACTATCAGCATCCGTCTTCCTCTTGAAGATCCATTTATTCTCTATGGCTTGCCGATCATCGGGCAAGTCAACCAAAGTCCATACTTTGTTCTCATACATGGATCGTGTCTCAGATTTCATGGCCTCAAGCCATTTTGCGGAATCTGGGCTCATCATAGCTTCCTCATAGTTCGTAGGTTCATCATGGTCTTGTAACATGGCTTCTAGAACAGGATTACCATACCACTCTGGTGCGCAACATGCTCTGGTAGACCTACGAGGTTCAGTAGTAACTTGATATGAAGTTTCATGATCATTATCATTAGCTTCCTCTCTTGTTGGTGTAGGCATCACGGGAACGGTTTTCTGTGATAAGCTACTTTACAATTTGAGAGAAGGTACAATTACCTCATCAAGTTCTACTTTCCTTCCACTCACTTATTTTGAGGGAAACTCCTTCTCTAGAAAGGATCCATTCTTAGCAAACAAAGATCTTGCCTTCGGATCTGTGATAGAAGGTGTACCCAACAGTTTCTTTTGGGTATCCTATGAAGACGCACTTCTCTGATCTGGGTTCGAGCTTATTAGGCTGAAGCTTTTTCACATAAGCATCGCAACCCCAAACTTTAAGAAACGATAGCTTAGGTTTCTTGCCAAACCATAGTTCATACGGTGTCGTCTCAACGGATTTAAATGGTGCCCTATTTAACGTGAATGCAGTTGTCTCTAATGCGTAACCCCAAAACAATAGTGGTAAATCGGTAAGAGACATCATAGATCGCACCATATCTAATAAAGTACGGTTACAATATTGAGACACAACATTACGCTGTGGTGTTCCAGGTGGCGTGAGTTGTGAAACTACTCGACATTGTTTTAAATGAAGGCCAAACTCGTAACTCAAATATTCGCCTCCGCGATCAGATCGTAGAAACTTTATTTTCTTGTTACGATGATTCTCCACTTCACTGTGAAATTCTTTGAACTTTTCAAATGTTCGAGACTTGTGTTTCATTAAGTAGATATACCCATATCTTCTTAAATCATCTGTGAAGGTTAGAAAATAACGATACCCGCCGCGAGCCTCAGCACTAATCAGACCGCATACATTGGTATGTATTATTTCCAATAAGTCAGTGGCTCGCTCCATTGTTCCGGAGAACGGAGTCTTAGTCATCTTGCCCATGAGGCATGGTTTGCAAGCATCAAATGATTCATAATCAAGTGATTCCAAAAGTCCATCTGCATGGAGTTTATTCATGCGCTTTACAGCTTTACACCAATATGACCTAAATGGCAGTGCCACAAATATGTTGCACTATCATTATCAACTTTGCATCTTTTGGAATCAATATTATGAATATGTGTATCATTACGATCGAGATTCAATAAACCATTCGCATTGGGTGTATGACCATAGAAGGTTTTATTCGTGTAAACATAACAACAATTATTTTCTGACTTAAATGAATAATCGTATTGCCATAAACATGATCAAATCATATTGTAGCGACCAGACCTCAAACAGTCGGATCTCTGTGCATAAGTGTCATCCCTGGATCGGTAATGCTGACACACACAATACTTGAAGGATTTATAACAGAGTAGCAATCACACACTCATTACATTGAATGTCTCAAAAGAGAACTTATTACAATAAATATGGCTTAAGGCCATCTAATACGATAACAGCGGAAGGCTTGGAAGATAAAGTGAGTCCATCAACTCCAACGGCATCACTGAGAACAAGATGAACATTTTCTTGGCCCTAAAATGCAATTTTGAAAACGTGCAATTTTTCTAGTTCAAATAAAATTGCAATAAAATACAAATAAAATATTTATTTGGTTTTTTATATTTTTCCTCTAATATTTCATCAATTTTGGAGGAGTCATTTTATCTCCTCTCATATATTTTTATTTTTCAAATATTACGAAGGGAAAATAATCAAAACCAAATGATCCTCCTTTCAAAATTTGAGAAAACTCAAATATGAAAATAACGAAATCCCCAACTCTCTCCGTGGGTCCTTGAGTTGCGTTGAATTTTTGGGATCAAACAAAAATGCAATAAAATATGATATGCAATGATGATCTAATGTATAACATTCCAAATTGAAAATTTGGGATGTTACAATATTTATGCTCAATGCAAACTCCAAATAACATTTATTTAGGTTCAACACTAATCCCGAAGGTAGAGGGAGTGTGCGATGGTGATCTTATCAGCCTTGGAATCACTTTCAACACACATCATCACCTTGCCCTTAACTAGTCTATGTTCATTTTGCAACTCCTGTTTTGAGTTACTAATCATAGCAACTGAACCGGTACCAAATACCTAGGGGTTACTATGAACACTAGTAAAGTACACATCAATAACATGTATGTCAAATATACCTTTGTTCACTTTGCCATCCTTCTTATCCGCCAAGTATCTAGGGCAATTCCACTTCCAGTGACCATTTCCTTTGCAGTAGAAGCACTTAGTTTCAGGCTTGGGTCTAGCTTTGGGCTTCTTCATGGGAGTGGCAACTTGCTTGCCATTCTTCCTAAAGTTCCATTTCTTTCCCTTGCCCTTTTTCTTGAAACTAGTGGTCTTGTTAATCATCAACACTTGATGCTCTTTCTTGATTTCTACCTTCGCCCATTTCAGCATCGCGAAGAGCTCGGGAATCATTTTCGTCGTCCCTTGCAATTTATAGTTCATCACAAAGTTCTAGTAGCTTCGTGATAGTGACTAGAGAATTCTGTCAATCACTATCTTATCTAGAAGATTAACTCTCACTTGATTCAAGTGATTGTAGTACCCAGAGATCCTGAGTACATTCTCACTGGTTGAGCTATTCTCCTCCATCTTGTAGGCAAAGTACTTGTCAGAGGTCTCGTACCTCTCGCCACGGGCATGAGTCTGAAATACCAATTTCAACTCTTGGAACATCTCATATGCTTCATGGCGTTTCAAAACATTTTTAAGTCCCGGTTCTAAGTCCTAAATCATGGTGCACTAAACTATCAAGTAGTCATCATACTGAGCTTGCAAAATGTCCATAACGTCTGCATCTGCTCCTGCAATAGGTTCGTCACCTAGTGCTACATCAAGGACATAATTCTTGTGTGGAGCAATGAGGATAATCCTTAGATCACGGACCCAGTCCACATCATTGCTACCATCATCTTTCAACTTAGTTTTCTCTAGGAACATATCAGAAATAAATCAGGAGAGCTATACGCGAGCTATTGATCTACAACATAGATATGCAAATACTATCAGGACTAAGTTCATGATAAATTAAGTTCAATTAATCAAATTACTTAAGAACTCCCACTTAGATAGACATCCCTCAAGTCATCTAAGTGATATGTGATCCAAATCAACTAAACCATGTCCGTTCAACACGTGAGATGGAGTAGTCATCAATGGTGAACATCTCTGTGTTCATCATATCTACTATATGATTCACGTTTGACCTTTCAGTCTCTAGTGTTCCGAGGCCATGTCTCTACATGCCAGGCTCGTCAAGTATAACCTGAGTATTCCGCATGTGCAAAACTGTCTTGCATCCGTTGTATGTGAACGTAGAGTCTATCACACTCGATCATCACATGGTGTCTCGAAACGAAGAACTGTAGCAACGGTGCATACTCAGGGAGAACACTTCTACCTTGAAATTTAGTTAAGGGATCATCTTATAATGTTACTGCCATATGTCGGGGCGGACGGCGTCCCCCGCGAGCACCTATGGGGCCGGAGCCCCTTTCGTTGTCCGGTGAGGGGGGCGGAGGGAGCACGGAGAGCAGATCGAGGCGAGCACACGGGCGGTTTACCCAGGTTCGGGCCGCGATGGACGCGTAAAACCCTACTCCTGCTTGGTTGTATTGAACTGGGGAGCTCGGGAGCTTGGAGAGCTAGCTGCACCGAGCGTATGGCTGTCTGGATTCCCAATCCCCGAACCCCGAACCCTCCGAACCTCCTCTACGTTGCACACGGGCCTCCTTTTATAGCGCAAAGGGGTCACCGACAGGTGTCAACGTAAGAGAAAGGGGTAAAAGTGTAAAAGGGGTGGAAGTTGTAATAGTGCGGGAACAGTGGCGCTACAGTGCGGCACAGTGTTATCATACCTACTTCTGACGGTAGGGGACAAGGGCATTAAATGCCCGTCACGGTCGCCTGGACAGCACCGAGGCGGACCGTTAGGTGCGCCACCGCTCGCCACGGTAGTGGCTGCATGCCACCGCATACCCCAGGCTGCGCGGTGCCCCGCCACGTGCCCTTGGGGGAAGCCCCGGAGCGACGCGTGGGCGGGCGAGCTGGAGCGCAGTCCTGAGGTGGCGATTTGCCGCGGCAAGTTGCTTGCCGCGGGGGTCGTCTTCCTGTGCCTGATAGCTTGCCGGCTATCAGGCCTTGCCGGGGCGCATGGCGCGCCGTGGCGGGCTTCTCTTGTGGTGCCTGGGTTCGGCCTTCCCGACAAGCTCCTCTTGTCGGGGTCTCGATCTTCTGTCTCGTATACTTTGTTCTTGGATGGCATTACATGGGCTCAGTCGTCCCGGCAAGCTCCTCTTGCCGGGGTCTTGTCTTCTTGGCCCGGCAAGCTCCTCTTGCCGGGGGCCCTGTCTTGAATGCTTGGTCTTCTCTTGGCGCTTCCTGGGCGGGCCTCGCCGCGGGGTGCTACAACCGCCCGTGCACAAGTCTGGGGTACTAAGGTACCCCTACTTTAGTACACCGACACCATACTAAACAAAATAAGATGAATAAAAGATATACATCACATGCAATCAAAATATGTGACATGATATGGCCATCATCATCTTGTGCCTTTGATCTCCATCTCCAAAGCACCGTCAAGATCTCCATCGTCACTGGCTCGACACCTTGATCTCCATCATTGCGTCGTGGTCGTCTCACCAACTATTGCTTATACAACTATCGCTAACTCATAGTGATAAAGTAAAGCAATTACATGGCATTTGCATTTCATAAAATAAAGCGACAACCATAAGGCTCCTGCCAGTTGCTGATAACTTTTAGAAAACATGGTCATCTCATACAACAACGTAAATCACATCATGTCTTGACCATATCACATCACAACATGTCCTGCAAAAACAAGTTAGACGTCCTCTAGTTTGTTGTTGCAAGTTTTACGTGGCCGCTACGGGCTTCTAGTAAGAACCGTTCTTACCTACGCATCAAAACCACAAAAGTGATTTATCAAGTTTGTTGTTTTAACCTTCAACAAGGACCGGCCGCAGTCAAAATTCAATTCAACTAAAGTTGGAGAAAAAGACACCCGCCAACCACCTTTATGCAAAACTAGTTGCATGTCTGTTGGTGGAACCAGTCTCATGAGCATGGTCATGGAAGTTTGGTCCGGGCCGCTTCATCCAACAATACCGCTGAATCAAAATAAGACATTGGTGGTGAGCAGTATGATGATCACCGCCCACAACTCTTTGTGTTCTACTCGTGCATATCATCTACGCATAGACCTGGCTCTGATACCACTTTTGGGGAACGAAGCATTTAACTTCAAAAAAAATCCTACGCTCACGGAAGATCTATCTAGGAGATGCATAGCAACGAGAGGGGGAGAGTGTGTCCACGTACCCTCATAGACTGAAAGCGGAAGCGTTTGGCAACGCGGTTGATGTAGTCGAACTTCTTCTCGTTCCGAACGATCAAGCACCAAACGTACGACACCTTTGAGTTCTGCACACGTTCCGCTTGATGACGTCTCTTGAACTCTTGATCCATCAAAGTCTCCAGGGAGAGTTCCGTCAGCACGCCGGCGTGGTGACAGTGATTGTGAAGTGATCCACGCAGGGCTTCGCCTAAGCACTACGTGAATATGACCGGAGGCATAATTATACTATGGAGGGGGGCGCCGCACACGGCTAACAATATATATCTCCCTAATAATAAAGCACGAATTGAGTCTGTCGGGTTCACCCTCGCGTCCTTTTTACATAAAGGTCCCTATGATTTTTAGTATTTAACCCACCGTCCCTACTTTAGTGAATTTGGAAAACGTTTTGATTTTGCAAATTAGCCCCTATATTTTGTAATAATTCCGCCCGCACTCCTGTATTCATCTTATCCTGTGGCGGAGGTGGAAAGGGAGACAACTTCGCCTGGGCTCTCGTCGGAGAGCTCATCGGCGCGGAAGTTGCAAGAGATGGGCGAGGCGGCCGGACGCAAGCAGAGGAGAGACACGGAGAGGTGGAGGTGGAGGCGTACAGTCGAGGCTTGAGGCGGCAGGGACAGCGAGCTTGCGCGCAAGGAAGGAGTAAACGCGGAGGAGGACGAAGGCGCGACGGCCGGAGGAGGTTCAGGCGGCGAGGAAGGTGACCGGAGCGGGGCATGAAGGCACTGGATCAGTCTGGGGAGCGAGGATGCTACTTTGTCCCGTGCGTGGCGGCGCACATCGGAGAGTGAGGGGGAGATGAGGGGAACGATCGAGTGGGACTAGGGAGATGGGGATCGAGCACATGCTCGCTGCGCTAGGGTTACATGGATCAGATGGGCTGCGAGGTTGGGCCGGGCCACGCACTGGGCAAAAGAGAGAGATAAGAGAGTTGACCGGACTTTTCTCTATATTTTCCCACATAGAATATAGAACCACGTATCAGCTTCTACATAAGAATGATTTATTTGTGGGCCTCCCCGTACGCCATGGTAAAATTTGCATGATTTGTTGCATCAACCAACTAATTCACTAGCATGATTTCTATCTTTTGAGGAAAGATCGATCAACTAAGTACATACATGGTCGCCCGTATTATGTTGTTTCCGGCTGACTAACTAGCATGGCTATCGAAGAGAAATAATCAAAACCTGCATATGTATTTTGTTGTGTTCCATCAGGCCACATTAAGGTAGCATCTGGGTGCCCAATAAATTTGTACTATTCCATATTTTGTTTAGTTTTTTGCTACTCCAATAACCACGCAGGAGTACAGGGTGGATACCGACGGAGAGGAGGGTCTTTTTATATATAGATTCTCCGCTGATAAGGAAAAATGTTGCAAAGAAGTGATCACTTCATAGGGATGGTCTGAAAGGACGTCTACAGGTGCTGACTCACCATGGATGATCATCCTTGGTTTTGATAATCAATAATTTATTGTTACGATTTACAACTTTTTTGGTGGCAAGTCAAAATGCATAAGGAACTCCGTTTCCATACTATGGAACCCGTGCTATCTCCTTACTAGACAACAATACATTACCAAGTATTTGCTTCTCACCACACTCCATCTTGACGCGTGTGCATCTTTAGCGATGTTGTCCCATTGCTGCTCACTATGTCACCGCCATTGTGGCACTGCACATCCTCTTCTACAAAGGGAAGGAGGAACACCGGATCACATCTTGCTGTGTCATGTCCTGCCTTTGCAACCTTCCCATTCACTTCATAGACGACGAGCCTTCCATCTCCGGTGATCTACCACGACCCGGCTCCTTGACCCGACCAACTCTAATTCATGGTGTTGTGTAAAAGAGTAGGAGTATGAGGGGAGGTGTATGGCTTGGGTGCAAGGAGTAGCTCGCGAAGGGCGGCCCACATGTCTAGCTTGCCGAGATTAGCTATTAAAATTTTGAACATTTGCTTGCGTGGACACAATGACATGTGTGATATACGCTGGCGAGCTCATCGCCTCAGCATTGGCAACATTTGGACGTGTTGTAACCAGATGGACATCATGGTCACCGTGCAGGTGGGAAGGAGGATAAGCGGCGACACCATATATTTTTCTCTCCCATTGCAATGCACGGGAGTTATGCTTACTTATGTTACTTATGAGGCTATAAGTCTCTTTTTCTCCCGTTGCAACGCACAGGCCTTTTTTGCTAGTATATATATATATAGGTTGGAGGGGAGGAGAGGCAGCCAAGGGGGCGCCCCAAGTAGGAGGAATCCTACTTGGGCACCTCCCAATTCGGCCTCCCCCTTTCCTATTCCTATTCGGAGTAGGAAGGGAAGAAGGGAAGGGGGAATCCTATTCCCTTTTCCCTTTCCTCATTCCCCTTTCCTTCTCCAATGCCAACCCATATGGGGGGCGCAACAAGCCCTTTTGTGGCTGGTGTGTTTCGCCTCTTGGCCCATAAGGCCCATATAGTTTGCCGGGGGTAGCCCGGAACTCCTTCCGGTGACCTGATACGTACCTGGTAACCCCGGAACTCTTCTGGTGAACAAATACTATCATACTATATATGAATCTTTACCTCTCGACCATTTCGATACTCCTCGTCATGTCCGTGATCTCATCCGGGACTCTGAACAACATTAGTTCACCAAATCACATAATTCTATAATACAAATCGTCATCGAACGTTAAGCGTGCGGACCCTACGGGTTCGAGAACTATGCAGACATGACCGAGACACCTCTCCGGTCAATAACCAATAGCGGAACCTGGATGCTCATATTGGCTCCCACATATTCTACTAAGATCTTTATCGGTCGAACCGTTATGACAACATACGTTATTCCCTTTGTCATCGGTATGTTACTTGCCCGAGATTCGATCGTTGGTATCTTCATACCTAGTTCAATCTCGTTACCAGCAAGTCTCTTTACTCGTTCCATAATGCATCATCCTGTAACTAACTCATTAGTTACATTACTTGCAAGGCTTATTATGATGTGCATTACCGAGAGGGCCTAGAGATACCTCTCCAATACTCGGAGTGACAAATCCTAATCTCGATTTATGCCAACCCAACAAATACCTTCGGAGATACCTGTAGAGCATCTTTATAATCACCCAGTTACGTTGTGATGTTTGATAGCTCATAATATATTCCTCCGGTATCCGGGAGTTGCATAATCTCATAGTCAAAGGAATATGTATAAGTCATGAAGAAAGAAATAGCAATAAAACTTAACAATCATTATGCTAAGCTAACGGATGGGTCTCGTCCATCACATCATTCTCCTAATGATGTGATCCCGTTCATCAAATGACAACACATGTCTATGGTTAGGAAACTTAACCATCTTTGATTAACGAGCTAGTCTAGTAGAGGCTTACTAGGGACACTGTGTTTTGTCTATGTATCCTCACATGTATCAAGTTTCCGGTTAATACATTCTAGCATGAATAATAAACATTTATCATGATATAAGGAAATATAAAATAACAACTTTATTATTGACTTTACGGCATATTTCCTTCATGTTGTGATGTGGTATGGCCAAGAACGTGATGTGATACATGTTGATGTCTGAGATGATCATGTTTTGTAATTGGTTCATGACTTGCATGTCAATGAGTACGGCAACCGGCAGGAGCCATAGGGTTGTCTTTAATTTATTGTATGACCTGTGTGTCACTCATTGAATGCCATATAGTTGCTTTACTTTATCGCTATGCATTAGCAATAGCTGCAGAAGCAATAGTTGGTGGAGACAACCACGTGATGACACGATGATAGAGATCATGGTGTCATGCCGGTGGCGATGGAGATCATGTCAGGTGCTTTGGGGATGGAGATCAAAAGCACAAGATGATAATGGTCATATCATGACACATATATTGATTGCATGTGATCTTTCTCTTTTATGCATCTTATTTTGCTTAGCACAACGGTAGCATTATAAGATGACCCATTCACTTAATTTCAAGATAAATGTGTTCTCCCTAAGTATGCACTATTGCGAAAGTTCGTCGTTTCGAAGCACCTCATGATGATCGGGTGTGATAGAATCTATGTCCGCATACAACGGGTGTAAGCCGGTTTTACACTTGCGGAATACTTAGGTTAAACTTGACGAGCCTAGCATGTACAGACATGGTGTCGGAACACGGAGGACCGAAAGGTCAAACATGAGTCATATAGTAGATATGATCAACATGGAGATGTCCACCATTGATGACGACGCCATCTCACGTGATGATTGGACATGGTAGTTGATTTGGATCATGTAACACTTGGACAACTTGAGGGAAGTTGATTTAAGTGGGTGTTCACTAGTCATTTGATTAATTGAACCAATTATCATGAACATAGTCTAAGTGTCTTCACAAACTATGTTGTAGATCAATGGCTCGCGCTATAGCTCCCCTAAATTGTAATGTGTTCCTAGAGAAAGAAAAGTTGAAAGATGATGGAAGCAACTATGCGGATTGGGTCCGTAATTTGAGGATTATCCTCACAGCTGCACAGAAGGCTTATTTCCTTGACGCACCGCTAGATGAACCACCCGATCGCGAAAATCTGGACGCTATGAATGTTTGGCAGACTAGAAGTGATGACTACACGATAGTTCAGTGCGCCTTATGCTTTACGGCTTAGAACCAGGGATCCAAAGACGTTTTGAGCACCACAGAGCATATGAGATGTTCTAGGAGCTGAAATTGGTGTTTCAAGCTCATTCCCAGGTTGAGAGGTATGACACCTCCGACAAGTTCTTTAGCTGCAAGATGGAGGAGAATAGCTCCGTTAGTGAGCATGTACTCAGAATGTCTGGGTACTACAACTGCTTGAATCAGTTGGGAGTTAATCTTCCAGATGAAGTAGCAATTGACAGAGTTCTCCAATTACTGTCACCAAGCAACAAGAGCTTTGTGATGAACTATAATATGAAAGGGATGGAGAAAACGATCCTTGAGCTCTTCGCGATGCTTAAAGCGCGGATGTAGAAATAAGAAAGAGCATCAAGTGTTGATGCTCAATAAGACCACTAGGTTCAAGAAGGGCAAGGGAAAGAAAGGGAACTTCAAGACGAATGGCAAGGAAGTTGCCGCTCCCGTGAAGAAACCCAAGGCTGGATCCAAACCCTAGACTGAGTGCCTCTATTGCAAGGGGAAGGGCCACTAGAAGCGGAACTGCCCCAAGTACTTGGCAGATAAGAAGGTTGGCAATGTCAACAAAGGTATATGTGATATGCATGTTATTGATGTGTAGCTTACTAGTGCTCGAAGTAGCGCCTGGATATTTGATACTGGTTCGGTTGCTAATATATGTAACTCAAAACAGAAGCTACGGAGTAAATGGAGACTAGCTAAGGATGAGGTGAAGATGCGCATCGAAAATGGTTCGCAGGTTGATATGATCACCTTTGGCACACTCCCTCTACATCTACCTTCGAGATTAGTTTTAAACCTAAATAATTGTTATTGGTGTCTCCGTTATGCATGAACACTATATCTGGATCTTGTTTATTATGAGACGGTTATTCATTTAAGTCAGAGAATAATGGTTATTCCATTTATATGGATAATATCTTTTATTGTCATGCACCCCTTGTGAATGGTTTATTCTTGTTGAATCTCGGTCGTAGTGATACACATATTCATAATATTGATGCCAAAAGATGCAAAGTTAATGATGATAGTTCCCATATTTGTGGCACAACCGCTTAGGTCATATTGGTGTAAAGCGCATGAAGAAACTCCATGCTGATGGACTTTTGGAATCACTTGATTATGAATCATTTGATACATGTGAACCATGTCTTATGGGGAAGATGACTAAAACCCCGTTTTTTGAAAGAACGGAGCAAACAAGTGACTTATTGGAAATAATATATACCGATGTATGTGGTTAGTGTTGAAGCACACGGTGGATATCGTTATTATCTTACCTTCGCAGATGAAGCACAAGTCTGAAATTTTGAAAAGTTCAAGAAATTTCAGAGTGAAGTTGAAGATCATCATGACAATAAGATAAAATTTCTACGATATGATCGTGGAGGTGAATATCTGAGTTATGAGTTTGGTATGTATTTAAGACAATGTGAAAAATGTTTCACAACTCACGCCACCTGGAACACCATAGCGTAATGGTGTGTATGAACATCGTAGTCGTACTCTATTGGATATATATGGTGCGTTCTATGATGTTTCTTACCAATTTGCCACTATAGTTTTGGGTCTATGCATTAGAGACAATAGCATTCACTTTAAATAGGGAACCATCTAAGTCCATTGAGACGGCACCATATGAACTATGGTTTGGCAAGAAACCTATATGTTGTCACTTCTTATAGTTTGGGGATGCGACACTTACATATGCCTGATAAGCTCGAACCCAAAGCTGAGAAGTGTGTCTTCATAGAATACCTTCTATCACAGATCCGAAGGCAAGTCTTTGTTGTTGAGAATGGATCCTTTCCAGAGAAGGGGTTTTCTCTCAAAAGAAGTGAGTGGGAGAAAGGTAGAACTTGATGAGGTTATCGAACCTTCACTTGAATTGGAAAATAGTGCATCGCAGAAAGGTGTTCCTGTACACCAATTGAAGAGGAAGATAATGATGATGATCATAAATTTCGGATCAAGTCACTACCGAACCTCGTAGGTCCACAAGGACATGTACTGCCCTGAGTGGTACGGTAATCCTGTCATGGAAGTCATGTTATTAGACAACGATGAGACTACGGACTATGAGGAAGAGATGATGGGCTTGGATTCCGACAAATCACCAGAAACCATGAAATCTGAGATAGGATCCATGCATGGGAACCAAGTGTGGACTTTGATAGACTTACCCGATGACCGGCAGGCCATCGAGAACAAATGGATCTTTAAGAAGAAGACATCCGCTGATGGTAATGTCACTGTCCATAAAACTCGACTCGCCGCAAAGGGTTTTTGAAAAGTTCATGGAGTTGACTATAATGAGACTTTCTAACCCGTAGCGATGCTTAAGTCTATTAGAATTATGTTAGCAATTGCTGCATTTTTTGATTATGAAATCTGGCACATGGATGTGAAAACCGCTTTCCTTAAGGAAGAGTTCTACATGATGCAACCAAAGATTTTGTGGATCCTAAGGATGCTAAAAAGGTATGCAAGCTCTAGTGATCCATCTATGGACTGGTGCAAGCATCTTGGAGTTGGAATATACACTTTGATGAGCTGATCAAAGCTTTTGGGTTTATACGAAGTTTATGAAGAAATTTGTATTTACAAGAAAGTGAGTGGGAGATCTATTCTAATGGTATATGTGGATGACATATTGGTGATTGGAAATGATGTAGAATTTCTGGAAAGCATAAAGGGTTGTTTGAAAGGAGTTTTACAAAGGAAGACATGGGTAAAGCTGCTGATGCGGCTTGAAACTGCGTTGGTAATTCCCCAAAGAGGAAGGGATGATGCAGTACAACTACGGTAGGTATTTCCCTCAATTATGAAACCAAGGTATAAACCCGGGAGGAGATCCAAGACACACTATGTAAACGGTACCTGCACACAAAGAACAAATCCTCGCAATCCAACGCGTAAGAGGGGTTGTCAATCCCTCCTCGGTAAAAAGATAGATTGGTTTATATGTGTTTGAATAAATAAATCTGAACAAAACACGAAATAAAATAAAGAAAGAAAAAGTGCAGCAAGGTATTTTTTTGGGTTTTTGGAATAATAGATTGATAACCCACAAGTATATGGGATCGCAATAGTTTTTGAGGGTAGAGTATTCAACCCAAATTTATAGATTCGACACAAGGAGAGCCAAAGAATACTTGCAATTATTAGCAGCTGAGTTGTCAATTCAACCACACCTGGAGATTAATTATCTGCAGCAAAGTGATCCGTAGCAAAGTAGTATGATAGTTTTGATAATAGTAGCGACAGCAATAGTAATGGTAACAGTGATAGCAGTAGTTTTGTAGCAAGTGCAACCATAACGATAGCAGTGGTAACTTAGCAAGAACAATATAAGAGAAATTCATAGGCATTGGATCGGTAATTTTTTGAATGATATTCATCATGTGACAGTCATAACCTAGGGCTATATGGAACTAGCTCCAGTTCATAAATATATTGTAGGCATGTATTCCGTAAATAGTCATATGTGCTTATGGAAAGAATATGCATGACATTTTTTGTCCTACCCTCCCGTGGCAGCGGGGTCCTATTGGAAACTAAGGGATATTAAGGCCTCCTTTTAATAGAGAACTGGAACAAAGCATTAACACACGGTGAATACATGAACTCCTCAAACTATGGTCATCACGGGGAGTGGTCCCGACTATTGTCACTCCGGGGTTGCCGGATCATAACACGTAGTAGGTGACTATAACTTGTAAGATCGGATCTAGAACATGGATATAATTATGATAACATAAATGGTTCAAATCTGAAATCATGGCACCCGGGCCCAAAGTGACAAGCATTAAGCATGGCAAAGTCAAAGCAACATCAATATCAAAACATAGTGGATACTAGGGATCAAGCCCTAACAAAACTAACTAGATTACATGATGAATACCATCCAACTCCTCACCGACCAGCGAGCCTACGAAGGAATTACTCACTCCCGGTGAGGAGCATCATGGAATTGGCGATGGAAAAGGGTTGGTGATGACGAAGATTGAAGATCCCCTCTACGGAGCCCCAAACAGACTCCAGATCTGGCCTCCTGATGAAGAATAGGAGGTGACGACGGCTCCGTCTTGTGGAACGCGATAATTCTTTCTCCCTGATTTTTTTCTAGAAATATGTGATTTTACAGCGTCGGTTTTAGGGTCTTTGGGGCCACCAGGTGGGGACAACCCACCTGGGCGCGCCTGGAGGGGGGGCGCGCCCTGGTGGGTTGTGCCCACCCGTGTGCCCCCCTCTGGTGGTTCTTGGCTCCGTAAATTCTCTTTTATTGTGTAAAAAATCCTCGCAAAGTTTCGTTCCATTCCGAGAACTTTTATTTCTGCACAAAAACAACACCATGGCAGTTCTGTTGAAAACAGCGTCAGTCCGGGGTTAGTTTCATTCATATCATGCAAATTAGAGTCCAAAACGAGAGGAAAAGCGTTAGAAAAAGTAGGTACGTTGGAGACATATCAACTCTCCCAAGCTTAAACTTTTGCTTGTCCTCAAGCAATTCAGTTGATAAACTGAAAGTGAAAAAGAAAAAAATTTACGAACTCTTTTGCTCTTGTTTGCATAAATAAGCTTAAACAGCACCCAGGTTTTCAGCCAATATTATAACTAATCATGCCGACAATAACTCTTAAAAAATCATATTAATTCATATCAATGACATAATCAGCTAGCGAGCAATAATAAGATATCTCAAACAACAACACATTATCAAAACAACCATGATATAATATGACAATAGTGGTATCTCGCTAGCCCTTTCTAACACCGCAAAACATAAATGCAGAGCACCCTCCAGAGTTCAAACAGCGACTAAACATTGTAATTCATGGTAGAAAAGATCCGGTCATGATGCATCCAACATTAGCTACACACAATGAATAAGCATGACAGCAGTGCTCTCAGGTTCTGGTGCTTATTTTAGAAGGTGATGACACAACATAAATGTAAATAGAAAATCCCTTCGCAGAGGGAAGAAGTGATTTGCAGCGGTGCCAGAGATCAATTTTTCAAAACAAAGGTAAATGATATTTTGAGAAATGCACCCTTCTTGTTTACTTCGCGACCATCAGTTATCAATATCTTCCTTGCTAAGTGATGTCGCTTGAAGCTACATCGGTATTTACCCAAAGAGGAAGGGATGATGCAACACAACGGCGGTAGGTATTTCCCTCAGATATGAAACCAAGGTTATCGAACCAGTAGGAGAACCAAGCAACACAACATAAGCAGCCCCTACACACAAATAACAACACCTCGTTGTCAATCCCTTTCAGGGTACGGCGCCAGAAACGGTGCATGGACGGGAGAAAGTTGTAATAGATTGAAATAATAGATCACAAATAAAATAAAGTGCACCAAAGTATTTTTGTATTTTTGGTTTAATAAATCTGAATAAAAATGCAAAGGAAAAATAGATCGCAAGCAAATATAAGAGAAAGAAGACCCAGGGCCGTAGGTTTCACTAGTGGCTTCTCTCGAGAAAAATAGCAAACAGTGGGTAAACAAATTACTGATGGGCAATTGATAGAACCTCAAATAATTATGACGATATCCAGGCAATGATCATTACATAGGCATCACGTCCAAGATTAGTAGACCGACTCCTGCCTGCATCTACTACTATTACTCCACACATCGACCGCTATCCACCATGCATCTAGTGTATTAAGTTCATGGGAAAACGGAGTAATGCAATAAGAACGATGACATGATGTACACAAGCTCTATTTATCTATGGCGGTAGATATCGATCTCATCTTTTTATCCTTAGTAGCAACAATACATACGTGTCGGTTCCCTTTCTGTCACCGGGATGAAGCACCGTAAGATCGAACCCACTACCGGGCACCTCTTCCCATTGCAAGATAAATAGATCAAATTGGCCAAACAAAACCCAAATATCAGAGAAGAAATACGAGGCTATAAGAGAACATGCATATAAGAGATCAAAGAAACTCAAATAACTTTCATGGATATAAAAAGATAGATCTAATCATAAAATCAAAGTTCATCGATCCCAACAAACACACCGCGAAAGAGTTACATCATATGGATCTCCAAGAGACCATTGTATTGAGAATTCAGCGAGAGAGAGAAAGCCATCTAGCTACTAACTACAGACCCGAAGGTCTACAAAGAACTACTCACGCATCATCGGAGAGGCACCAATGGAGGTGGTGAACCCCATCCGAGATGGTGTCTAGATTGGATCTGGTGGTTCTGGACTCTGCGACGGCAGGATGAATATTTCGTCGACGCTTCTAGGGTTCTGGTAAATTTGGGTACTTATAGAGCGAAGAGGCGGTCCGGGGGGCACCCGAGGTGGGCACAACCCACCAGGGCGCGCCCGGGCCTCCTGGAGCGCCCTGGCGGGTTGTGCCCCCCTCGGGGCACCCCCTCCACAGGTGCAACCAGGGTCTATTGCCTTCCTTCCTGCCCATAAAAAATCATCGTGGAGTTTCTTGGCATTTGGGCTTCTTCCGATATTGATTTCCTGCGATGTAAAAAACATGGAAAAATAGCAACTGGCACTTGCCACTATGTCAATAGGTTAGTACCAAAAATGACATAAAATCACTATAAAATGATTATAAAACATCGAAGATTGATAATAAAACAACATGGAACAATCAAAAATTATAGATACGTTGGAGACGTATCAGCATCCCCAAGCTTAACTCCTGCTCGTCCTCGAGTAGGTAAGTGATAAAATCAGAATTTTTGATGTGGAGTGCTATTCATTGCTACCTCTTGAGCATGCATTGGTTTTCCCTTGAAGAGGAAAGGGTGATGCAGCAAAGTAGCGTAAGTATTTCCCTCAGCTTTGAGAACCAAGGTATCAATCCAGTAGGAGACAACGCCCAAGTCACCTAGTACCTACACAAACAATCAAGAACCTTGCAACCAACGCGGTAAAGGGGTTGTCAATCCCTTCACGGTCACTCGCAAAAGTGAGATATAATAAATATAGTAAAGTAAATATTTTTGGTATTTTTGGTGTATAGATTGGAAAGTAAAGATTGCAAAACAGTAAACGAGATGCGATGTAAATAAAAGAGATGCAATATAATAAGAAAGAGACCCGGGGGCCATAGGTTTCACTAGTAGCTTCTCTCAAGATAGCATGTATTACGATGGGTGAACAAATTACTACCGAGCAATTGATAGAAAAGCGCATAGTTATGAAGATATATAAGGCAATGATCATGAATATAGGCATCACGTCCGTGTCAAGTAGACCGAAACGATTCTGCATCTACTACTATTACTCCATACATCGACCGCTATCCAGCATGCATCTAGAGTATTAAGTTCATAAGAACAGAGTAACGCATTAAGCAAGATGACATGATGTAGAGGGATAAACTCAAGCAATATGATATAAACCACATCTTTTTATCCTGGATGGCAACAATACAATACGTGCCTTGCTGCCCCTACTGTCACTGGGAAAGGACACTACAAGATTGAACCCAAAGCTAAGCACTTCTGCCATTGCAAGAAAGATCAATCTAGTAGGCCAAACTAAACCGATAATTCGAAGAGACTTGCAAAGATATCAAATCATGCATATAAGAATTCAGAGAAGAACCAAATAATATTCATAGATCATCTTGTTCATAAATCCACAATTCATCGGATCTCGGCAAACACACCGCAAAAGAGTATTACATCGAATAGATCACCAAGAACATTGAGGAGAACTTTGTATTGAGAATCAAAGAGAGAGAAGAAGCCATCTAGCTAATAACTATGGACCCAAAGGTCTGTGGTAAACTATTCACGCTTCATCAGAGAGGCAATGGTGTTGTTATAGAAGCCCTCCATGATCGATTCCCCCTCCAGCAGATTGCCGGAAAAGGCCCCAAGATGGGATCTCATCATGGGTACAGAAGGTTGCGGCGGTGGAAAAGTGGTTTTGTTGCTCTCTCTGATCAATCTAGGGTATAAGAGTATATATAGGCGAAAGAAGTACGTCGGTCGAGCTACGAGGGGCCCATGAGGGTGGGGGCGCGCCTACCCCCATGGGCGCGCCCTCCTGCCTCGTGGCCGCCTCGTGGCGTTCCAGACTTCAACTCCAAGTCTTCTGGATTGCTTTCGGTCCAAGAAAGATCATCGTGAAGGTTTCATTCCGTTTGGACTCTGTTTGGTATTCCTTTTCTGCGAAACTCTAAAATACGCAAAAAAAAGCAGAAACTGGCACTGGGCCTCCGGTTAATAGGTTAGTCCCAAAAATAATATAAACGAGCATATTAAAGCCCATTAAACATCCAAAACAGATAATATAATAGCATGGAACAATAAAAAACTATAGATACGTTGGAGACGTATCATTCATCATGTCATGTCATATCATATTCTTTTCTTTATAGCATGGACATTTGGACTTTTATGTGATTCAAAGCAATAGTCTAGTTCTGACATAATAATTTAGATACTCAAGCATATCAACAAGCAACCATGTCTTTCAAAATATCAACGCTAAAATAAGTTATCCCTAGCCCATCATGCTCAAACATTGATCCATTCATGAAACACACTCGAATATTAACTACACCCAATACTTAAGCACGGTCGTATTGCCTCCTAGTTGGTGTTTATTATGAGAGAAGATGGAGACTAAAATTTCAAAATAAAAATTGCATAAAGTAAAAGAAAGGCCCTTCGCAGAGGGAAGTAGGGATTTGCAGAGGTACCAGAGCTCAAAGTGAAAAATTGGAGATAAAAACATTTTGGGAGGTGTATCCATCCCACCAACGAAAACGACTTAGAGTTCCCAACACTTTCCATGCTAGATATGCCATAGGTGGTTCCCAAACAGAAAATAAAGTTTATTCATTTTTTCACCATTCTTTCACTTTCCATGGCTAACCGTATCCACGGGTGCCCTCCATACCAACACTTTCCAAGGAATTTATTATTTGACAACATAAAGTAAATTCATTTTTGCATTTTGGGACTGGGCATCCCTAAAACCTTTGCCTTACTCTCGTGCAATGACAAGTGAATAAACACTCATCTTGAGAATAACACATCGGGCATGGAAAATATTAGCCACCCGTTACCGTTCCGCGAGCAAAACAAACACACAAAAGAGAAGTTTATTTTGAAAATTAGAGATGGCACATGCAAATTTTCTTAGAACGGCGAAAGAATACCGCATATAGGTAGATATAGTGGACTCATGTCGCAAAACTGATTTAAAGGATTTTGGATGCACAAGTAGAGATCATAATTAGTGCAAAGTGAAGGCTAGCAAAAGTTTGGGAAGCGACCAACCAAGGAACGAATAATCTCATAAGCAAGCATTAAGCATAATTAACACCGAATAATGCACTACAAGTAGGATATAATTTTCATTGCATGATTATTGACTTTTGTGCATGCATAGGGAATCACAAACCTTAACACCAATATTCTTAGCACAATTACCCATCAACATAACTCACATATCACATCATCATATCTCAAAACTATCACTAAGAATCAAGTTTATTTTTTCCAATGACCTTCATGACATTTTATTTTTATTTCTTTATCCTTCCTGGATATCTATCACTTTGGGACTAATTTTCATGTGTTGCTTTTCATAAGCTCAAGCAAATATAAGTGAAGACCATGAGCATAACAAATTGTCTTTCTCTCAAGATAATCTAAGTGAAGCAAGAGAGAATTTCTTCAAAATTTTACTAACTCTCAAATAAATCTAAGTGAAGCAAGAGAGCATTTCTTCAAAAATAACAAAGCACACCATGCTCAAAAAGATATAAGTGAAGCACTAGAGCAAGTCCTAGCTCATAAAAGATTTAAGTGAAGCATAGAGAGCAATTATAACAAATCATGACATAATTTTGGCTCTCTCAAATAGGTGTGTACAGCAAGGATTGATGACTTAAAACACAAAATAAAACAAGCAAAGACACATATCATACAAGACGCTCCAAGCAAAACACATATCATGCATGTGACGAATAAAAATATAGCCTCGACAAAAATACCGATAGTTGTTGGAAGAAAGCGGGGATGCCACTCGGGGGCATCCCCAAGCTTAGTTGGTTGCTCATTTTTGGATAATAGCTTGGGATGCCAGGGCATGCCCAAGCTTAGGCTCTTACATCCTTCCTTCATCCATCGTAAGATAACCCAAAACTTGAAAACTTCAATCACACAAAACTCAACAAAACTTTCGTGAGATCCGTTAGTGTAAGAAAAATAGATCACTACTATAAGTGTTGTATCAAACCAACTCTTATTTTGTTTTTATATTATATCTACTGTATTCCAACTTTTCTATGGCAAAAACTCATCAAAGAAAACCATAGAGCCATCAAAATAAGCACACAACACAAAGAAAACAGAATCTATCAAAACAGAACAGTCTGTAGTAATCTGATTTGTTCCAATACTTCTGGAACTCCAAAAAAATTTGAAAAACTAGGAAAACCTGGATAATTTGTATATTGATCTTCTGCAAAACGAATTGGCATTTTATCACGTCCTGGTGAATTTTAACAATTACTTTTGTGAGCACAAAGTTTCTGCCTTTTTCAGCAAGATCAAACAACTATCACCCAAGAAGATCCTATTGGTTCTACTTGGCACAAACACTAATTAAAACATAAAAACCACAATCCTAACAGTAGCATAATTGTGTAAACACACAAGAACAGAAAGCAAAAAGCAAAAATAAATTTTATTCATTGGGTTACCTCCCAACAAGCGTTGTAGTTTTACGCCCTTAGCTAGGCATAAATCAAGGATCTAAATTTTGTCATCTTTGTCCAACTCTTCAATCAAACACTTAGAATCCTTCAAATATTTAGCATAAAGACTGTCGGTGTACTAAAGTAGGGGTACCTTAGTACCCCGAACTTGTGCACGGGCAGTAGCAGCGTCCCGCGGCAAGGCTTGCCAGGGGAGCGACAAGAGTCTCCACGGCCCTTTCTGGGCCGGACGAAGGCCAAGCGATCGAGCTTAGAAGACCAGGCCCCGGCAAGAGGAGCTTGCCGGGCCAAGGAGGCGAGGTCCGACAAGAGGAGCTTGCCGGGCCAAGGCGACAAGGCCCCGTCAAGAGGAGCTTGCCGGGACGACTAAGCCGAGGCACCAAGGCCCCGGCGGGAGGAGCTCGCCGGGACGGCCAAACCAATGGCACCCCAAGAGAAGCCCGCCGCGGCGCGCCGCGCGCCCCGGCAAGGCCTGACGAGCGGCAAGCTCTCAGGTGCGGCAAGACAACCACCGCGGCAAGCCACTTGCCGCGGCAAACCACCACCTCAGGCATGCGCTCCAGCTCACCTGCCCACGCGTCACTCTGGAGCTTCCCCAGAGGCATGTGGCGGGGCGCCGCGCAACCTGGGGCGCGCGGTGGCATGCGACGTTGGCAGAGTCGCCCCCGTGGCAAGCGGAGGCACCCCTAACGGTCCGCCTCGGCACTGTTCGGGCGATCCAGACGGGCATTTAATGCCTTTGTCCCCCGCCGTCAGAGTTAGGTGCGATAGCACTGTGCGACCACTGTTCGCACAGTTCCTTGCCATTTTTACCCTCACCTGCGTCGCTACCTGTGGGAAACCCCTTAGCATATAAAAGGAGGCCCATGCGCACGTAGGGGGGGGACCCGAAAGGAGGACACCGAGTAGACCCTCGTCTACGTCCAGCTCCAACTTACTGTAGCTTCTTGCGCTCCAGAGCAAGAACTCGAATCAACCAGACAAGCAGCAGTAGGGTTTTACGCATCCGTGCGGCCCGAAGCTGGGTAAAATCGTTGTGTGTGTGTCGCCTCGATCTGCTCTTTGTGCAACCTCCGCCCCCCGCCGAACCGACAAGGGGCTCCGTCCCCATAGGTGCTCGTGGAGGCCGATTTCCCCCGACATCTTTGGCGCGCCAGGTAGGGGGTGCGTCGAGGTTGTGTGAACCAGATCCGGCGTCCGCGCGAGCCAGACTCTCATTGTTTGCGCCGGCATGGCGCCGAAGAAGAAAGCTCCGGAGGTGACCGGTCCGTCAGCGTCGAACCCACCGCCCATGGAGCAGACGGGTGGTGGGGAGGACGCCGGCGGAGGAACGGGCGCCGTCGAACCAGCTCTTGGTCCCGCGACGTCCGAGCTCGCTCCGCGCCCCTCTCAGGAGGCGCGGAACCAGCAGCGTCATGGTACCCATGGTACTATACGCTCGCTGGACCCGGACCGTGCTGGTGGGTCAGAGGGCGCTCAGGGCCAGCATGCGATCCAGCGTGCCGGAACGAGCGTCGCGCGGCTGCCTGGACCGGGTGCTGCTCCTTCTAACATAGTTAGGAGTTCGAGCACATCCCACTCCTCGCGCCGTTCGCCGCCTCTGCCCGCCACCCCAGCAGAAGCTCTCGCGCGAGCTCAGCTACTCCTAGACTACCCTCCGACGGCGGACAAGCTCGACGACTGGAGGGCAACCATCCAGAGCCTCATCGGTTTCGCCAACAGCGACACTCCGCGGCAGCATAGCGCGTCGCAGCTGCGACCAGTCACCCAGGCGAGAACCGATGGCGCCAAGAATGGCGGGGGTGCGACCACCGTGCACTCCCCGCCCCAGAAGCCGCGGTCGCCGACTCGCCGGGCTCACCTCGACAACGACTCCACCGCGTCGTCGAACCCGCGAACTCGCCGCGACCAATGCCAAGTCCTTCACGAATGAAGGGAAGAAGACGCTCGAACCCGCATCGAGCGCAGAAGAGAGGCGCGACATCAATCAGACTAGCGCGTTGAGCCCTCTGGAGGCATGCACGCACCGGGGGAACCAGGCGAACTACCGTATTCGGTAGGCTGCCCCGCGTTCACCCGCGAGATGCGGCAAGTCCAGTGGCCAAGCACGAAGAACTTCAAGCCCGACGTGCCCGAGAAGTACGACGGCAAGTCGCATCCGTCGGAGTTCCTCAGCATCTACACCATTGCGGTGCAGGCTGCCGGGGGACGGGACGACAAGATCCTTGCCAACTACTTCCCGCTGGTACTCAAGCCCAACGTCAGATCCTGGCTCATGCACTTGCCGGACGGCTCCATCTCCTCCTGGCCAGATCTATGCCATCAGTTCGTTGGCGCCTTCACGGGCGGCCACAAACCCCACGGCCAGGCAAGCGACCTTCATCTGCTTGTTCAGAAGGAGGGGGAGCCTTTGCGCAAGTTCATCCAGAGGTTCAGCCGTGTGCACTACAACATCCCAGACGTCCACCCCGCCGCGGTGATCAGCGCGTTCCACCAGAACGTGCGCAACCACAGGATGCGGGAGGAGATGGCGATGTGCAAAATCAAGGAGGTCAGCGAGCTTTACGCCCTGGCCGACAAGTGTGCACGCGCTGAGGAGGGGTGGAAGCTCCCCGGAGAAAGTGTTGGAGAAGGAGAATCTGACAGTGAAGGTACCGCCCCGGCAAGGAGAGGCCGGCGGCGGAACGGTAAAAAGAAGAAAAACCCAGAGGTACTGGTTGTCGACAAGTCCGGCAGCGAGGGCTCCGCCAAGAAAGCCCAGGCGGGAGGACCCGGCAAGGAGGTTGTCGGGTGCGCCAACTGCCGGGCGGTGGCTGCTGCCGATAAGCGGGACGGTACCGACAAGAAGTACTGCAAGATCCACCGTACCAGGGGCCACGACCTCCAGAGTTGCAAGCAAGTCGAGCGAATCGTCGAGCTGCAGAAAGCCGAGTACGCACGACGCGACGAGGAGAGAGCCCGAGCAGGCGGCGGGGGATCCGGCACGAAGCGTCCCGGCCCGGGGGAGCGCCGCGGCAAGGACAAGCAGCGGCAAGCAGACAGGCCTCCCCGGGGACGCGACAAGGACGAAGACGATGACGATGACGAAGACATGGAAGACCCCGAGACCAGCGAGCAGGAGTTTCAGAAAGCCACTGAGGTCTTGTGTGTGGACGGCGGTGCCTCCCTGCATGCTTCCCACCACCAGCTTAAACGGTGGGTGCGGGAGGTCAATGCAGCGGAGCCGCCCATCGAGTCACGCAGACCCCTGAGTGTTGGGGAACGTAGTAATTTCAAAAAAATTCCTACGCACACGCAAGATCATGGTGATGCATAGCAACGAGAGGGGAGAGTGTTGTCTACGTACCCTCGTAGACCGAAGCGGAAGCATTGACACAATGTAGAGGAAGTAGTCGTACGTTCTCCTCGCGATCCAACCGATCACAGCACCGTTACTCCGGCACCTCCGAGTTCTTGGCACACGTTCAGCTCGATGACGATCCCCGGGCTCCGATCCAGCAAAGCGTCGGGGAAGAGTTCCGTCAGCACGACGGCGTGGTGACGATCTTGATGTGTTACCGGCGCAGGGCTTCGCCTAAGCACTGCAACGATATGATCGAGGTGGAATTTGGTGGAAGGGGGCACCGCACACGGCTAAGGAACGATCCGTAGATCAACTTGTGTGTTTCTGGGGTGCCCCCTGCCCCTGTATATAAAGGAGCCAAGGGGGAGGGGCTGGCCGGCCAAGCCTGGCGCGCCAGGAGAGTCCTACTCCCTCTGGGAGTAGGATTCCC
This sequence comes from Aegilops umbellulata, assembly GCA_032464435.1. Lineage (NCBI taxonomy): Eukaryota > Viridiplantae > Streptophyta > Magnoliopsida > Poales > Poaceae > Aegilops > Aegilops umbellulata. The sequence continues at coordinate 374,293,918 of CP136056.1, forward strand.
CCCCCCCCCCAATCCTAGTTGGACTAGGATTCTTCAAGGGGGAGAGAGAGAGAGAGGGGGCGCCCACCTCTCCTAGTCCTAATAGGACTAGGGGAAGGGGGGAGGCGCGCAGCCCATGAGGGCAGCCCTCTCACCTCTCCTCCAAGGCCCATGTTGGCCCATTATGCTCCCGGGGGGTTCCGGTAACCCTCCCGGTATTCCGGTAAAATCCTGATTTCACCTGGAATGCATCCGATGTCCAAACATAGGCTTCCAATATATCATTCTTTACGTCTCGACCATTTCGAGACTCCTCGTCATGTCCGTGATCACATCCGGGACTCCGAACTCCTTCGGTACATCAAAATGCATAAACTCATAATAACTATCATCGTAACGTTAAGCGTGCGGACCCTACGGTTCGAGAACAATGTAGACATGACCGAGACATGTCTCCGGTCAATAACCAATAGCGGGACCTGGATGCCCATATTGGTTCCTACATATTCTACGAAGATCTTTATCGGTCAGACCGCATAACAACATACGTTGTTCCCTTTGTCATCGGTATGTTACTTGCCCGAGATTCGATCGTCGGTATCCAATACCTAGTTCAATCTCGTTACCGGCAAGTCTCTTTACTCGTTCTGTAATACATCATCTCGCAACTAACTCATTGGTTGCAATGCTTGCAAGGCTTTATGTGATGTGCATTACCGAGAAGGCCCTGAGATACCTCTCCGACAATCGGAGTGACAAATCCTAATCTCGAAATACGCCAACCCAATATGTACCTTCGGAGACACCTGTACCAAGGAGGACGGCACTGGTGGTACCTTCACCATCAGTGCCACTCTGGACCCCAAATAGGAAAGCGCGCTCGTTGCTTTCCTGCGGGCGAATGTCGATGTGTTTGCCTGGCAACCATCTGACATCCCCGGCGTTCCCAGGGAAGTGCTTGAGCACCACCTTGCCGTCTGCCCTCATGCGTGGCCCGTCAAGCAAAAAGTCAGGAAACAAGCGGTGGAGCGCCAAGAGTTTATCGCGAAGGAGATCAGGAAGTTGGAAGCGGCAGGCCTCGTCAGAGGCATGCTCCATCCGACGTGGTTGGCCAATCCTGTTGTCGTGCGCAAAGCAAACGGGAAGTGGAGGCTTTGCATCGACTTCACCGATGTCAACAGAGCCTGCCCTAAAGATCCATTTCCTTTGCCGCGCATCGACCAGATTGTTGACTCCACGGCCGGATGTGGCCTGCTTTCATTCCTCGACGCCTACTCCGGGTACCACCAGATTTTCATGACCAAAGAAGATGAAGAGAAGACTGCGTTCATCACTCCATGCGGCACGTACTGTTTTGTGCGGATGCCTTTTGGACTGAAGAACGCAGGCTCGACGTTTGCGAGGGTTGTCCACACTGCTTTCGAGCCACAGATCCACAGAAATGTGGAGGCCTACATGGACGACATTGTGGTCAAGAGCAGAGACAAGGCAACCTTGGTTCAAGACTTGGAAGAGACCTTTGCGAACTTGCGCAAGATCAGCCTCAAGCTCAATCCCGAGAAGTGCATGTTCGGAGTCCCCTCCGGCAAGCTTCTCGGGTTCTTCGTGTCTCAGCGTGGGATCGAAGCCAACCCCGACAAGATCAAGGCCATCGAGCAGATTGAAGCACCAACGCGTGTCAAGGACGTGCGAAGACTTGCCGGCTGCGTGGCGGCTCTCAGGAGGTTTATTTCCAGGTCTGCGGAACGCGCCCTGCCGTTTTTCAAAATCTTGAAAAAGGCAGGTCCAGTAAAATGGACTCCGGAAGCGGAGGCTGCGCTGCAAGACTTGAAGAAATACCTGTCCTCCGCTCCTATACTTGTCGCGCCTAGACCGCAAGAGAAGTTGCTGCTCTACCTAGCGGCAACCAATCAAGCGGTTAGTGCTGCGTTAGTAGCAGAGAGGGAAGCTGATGACGAGCTAGCAACCACGGCAAGCGCGTCTGACGACAAGCAGGGGGCTTCCCCGACAAGCTCTGGCCCCGGCAAAGGCGAATTCGCGCAAGCGCAAGGGGAAGTGCAGAAGAAGAGGATGGTGCAGCGCCCAGTTTACTTCGTCAGTTCCCTCCTGCAGGGGGCTAGGTCGAGGTACTTTGGTGTGCAGAAATTGCTCTTCGGCCTCCTCATGGCCTCGAGGAAGCTGCACCATTACTTCCAAGCACACGAGATCACAGTGGTCACTCGCTTTCCGCTTAAGAGGATACTGCAGAATCCCGAAGCAACAGGCAGGATTGTCGAATGGGCACTAGAACTGTCAAGCTTTGGCCTCAAGTTCGAGAGCACATCGACCATCCAGAGCAGAGCATTGGCAGAGTTCATAGCAGAGTGGACGCCGACACCAGACGAAGAAATTCCAGAGACGAGCATCCCCGGCAAGGAAGCAACCAAAGAGTGGCTGATGTACTTTGATGGTGCCTTTTCGCTGGAAGGCGCCGGTGCCGGCGCGCTGCTCATCGCGCCCACTGGAGAGCACCTCAAGTACATCGTCCAGATGCACCTTCCCAAGGAGCAAGCAACCAACAATACGGCGGAGTATGAAGGTTTGCTCGCCGGTCTCAGGATCGCGGCGGAACTTGGGATCAAGAAGCTCATTGTCAGGGGTGACTCGCAGCTTGTCGTCCGCCAAGTGAACAAGGATTACCAGTGCCCGTTGATGGAGGCTTACGTTGATGAAGTGAGAAAGCTGGAAGAGCGCTTTGACGGCCTGCAAATGGAATACGTTCCAAGAGCAGAGAACGACATCGCCGACGGCCTGTCAAAATGCGCCGCACTAAAGCTACCCGTGGAACCAGGGACTTTTGTGCTCAAGCTGACTCAGCCATCCGTGACACCATCGACTGGGCCAAGCAAGAAGATAAAATCGGTCTCCGGTGACTATCTCCCGGCAGAGCTTCCCGAAGCCGCCGCCAAGAGAGTCCCCAAGATCGACGCCAAGGATGTTGAGGAGCTGCCCGCTCCGGCAAGCCCCAGGGTTTGTCCCGACGAAGCAGGCGCTCCCGGCAAGCCATGCCCCGGCAAGCTTGCCGGGGAACGTCAAGCTCCGGCTGAGCCCCAAGTCCTCGCCGTAGAAGCTGATGTTCCCGCAGCCGCCAACATGCCTTTAGTCCTCGTCGTCGAGCCACAGGCTCCGACGTGGGCACAGCAGATCGTCCGTTTCCTCTAGACAGGAGAACTTCCCGAAGAACAAGAAGAAGCGGAAAGGGTAGCCCGGCAGTCCAGTATGTACCAGTTCGTCGACGGCGCACTGTACAGAAGAGGACGCAATGGGGTGAAATTGAAGTGCATTCACCGGGAAGACGGACAGGAGCTGTTGGCGGAGATACACGGAGGCATATGTGGACACCACATTGGCGCCAGAGAACTTGTCGGCAAAGCGTTCCGGCAAGGTTTCTTCTGGCCAACAGCCCTCCAGGATGCAACTGCACAAGTAACCAAGTGTGAAGCGTGCCAGTTCCATTCCAAGAAGATACACCAGCCAGCTCAAGCTCTCCAGATGGTCCCTTTGTCCTGGCCCTTCTCGGTCTGGGGGCTCGATATCCTCGGCCCCTTCCCCCGAGCCGTCAGGGGCTTTGAGTACTTGTTCGTTGCCATCGACAAGTTCACAAAGTGGCCAGAAGTGGAACCGGTGAGGAAGGTGACAGCCCAGTCCGCGATCAAATTCTTCAGGTCGATTGTTTGCCGCTTCGGGATCCCCAACAGGATCATCACCGACAACGGTACGCAGTTCACAAGCCACGCTTTCATGCAGTACACCCAAAACCTCGGCACCAAGGTCTTCTTCGCTTCTGTTGCTCATCCCCGGAGCAACGGTCAAGCGGAAAGGGCCAACGCCGAGGTACTACGCGGGCTCAAGACCAGAAGTTTTGACAGGCTGCTCAAGCGCGGACGGAACTGGATCGAGGAGCTGCCGGCGGTTCTTTGGTCGGTCAGAACAACGCCAAATCGAGCCACCGGCCAGACACCATTTGCTCTAGTCTATGGAGCAGAAGCAGTTACCCCCACGGAGCTCGTATACAGGTCACCTCGAGTGCTCGCTTATGATGAGCTTGAGCAAGAGCGGTCGCGTGAAGATGACGCACTGCTCCTCGAGGAGGATCGTCTCCAGGCTGCTGTGCGATCCGCTCGCTACCAGCAAGCTCTGCGTCTCTATCATAGCCGCAAAGTTAAAGCCAGGAGCCTCGAGGAAGGCGACCTTGTTCTTCGGCGCGTTCAGTCGGCCAAGATACACAACAAGTTGACGCCGAAGTGGGAAGGCCCTTACCGGGTGAAACGAGTCACGAGGCCCGGTGCCGTCCGCCTCGAGACCGAAGATGGTACTCCGGTGAGCAATTCCTGGAACATTGAGCATCTTCGCAAGTTTTACCCGTAAGGCACGGTTGTCGGACCCCGTCCGGCAACCAACTCTTTGTACAAAAGTCTTGCCGCAGTTGCATGTAATCCTTTGTACCATGCCAGGCGCAGACCCTGGCAGCAATGAAGCGCTGGCGCCCCCAAGTTTTAGCATGCATGCTGAGTCGAGTCTCGTCCTTGGTTAGGGTTGGTAGTGCCTAACAGTCGCTAACCCCTAACTTGGAGGTCGAGTCCGCGTCTTTTTCCCGTCCTTTCCCTTTTGGCTCGCAGGAGTTGCATACCCTTGCCGAGCCGCTCAAGGACGAAGACGGGGAGAAGGGCGAGCCAGCACCCGCGCCCCGGCAAACCAGAGTTGCCGGGGGCTGCAACCTCAGATAAGTCTTTACATCCCTTATCATGCATTCTCTCGTGAGCTGCGGAATGCGAAAACCTTGCTTCCCCCTAAAAGCTGTCGTGCTCTCTTAAGCGACAAACCCCGGAGCGCGTTCCCGGGGCCCGCTTCTGATAGTAGCCGCGGCGACAAGAGGAGGAAGCGAAGGGCCAGAACCCGCCTTCTCCCTGCCTCCGCCAAAAGCGTGAGGAGGGCCAAGGGGCGCGGGAAGACGGCAGGGCCTGTTGCCGAGCGGGGAAGTGTCTATCTTAACGATGCAAAGGGTTCGCTCCTTGCCGCGGGATGTACCCGCGAGACAAATGATCCGGCAAACACTCCCTTTTCATTAAAAACATTCCACTCAGGTACAGCTCAGAGAGAATGAAAAACATGAAAGATGGGATTACAAGATTTAAACACAATTAAGGCCCGAGGGCTTACAAGATAAAAAGAGATAAGGTGCCCGTGATCCCTTTCTTGTCTCTCTCCTCAGGAGGTAGGGCAAGGAGGCGAGAAGGGCAAAAGGGGCGCCTAGACGAGCTACGGGTGGCAGAAGACGCCAAGAGAGCATCCGGGGCTCCGCCCGGGAGCTCCGGAGGCCGGATGGAGACGGCGACGCCGGAAGCGGAGCTCGAAAAGGAGGCTGCGGGACGTCAACACGCTGTCGAGGGCATATAGCCCTCGTACTCCGAGTTGACGGCCTTGCCGCCGGCCTCTTCCGCAGCCTCGCCGCTCCGGCCGCCCGAGAAGACGAAGCCCCGGCAAGAGGAGCTTGCCGGGCCGGAGAGAAGACCCCGGTGGTCGTCGCCGCGCGCAGGGGTGGTGACGGCGTCTGGGGCGAAGCTGGAAGACGAGGCAGCGGCCTTGCCGCCCGCCCTCTTCCTCTTCTGCAGCATCCCTACGCCAGCCGCCCAAGGAGACGACCCCGGGGAGTTCACAGCGCCAGCGACGCGGACGACGGGGGTCGCTGGTGCCACGCGGAGCTGCGACCGGCACCTAGTCAGACCCGTCATCCCGGCGACCGCTCCCCTCGTCGTCGCTGTCGCTCCCCTCCTCGTCACTCTCGCTCGAGGAGGAGCCTTCGCTGTCGGAGGAGCTATCCACGCAGCACCGGGCCCGGGTGCCGAGGTCCCCGAAGGCCTTGACGGAGAGGAGATCACCCTCCATCAGCTTAAAATGGAGGGTGAACCCCTCCGTCAAGCTGTGGATCCGGGCGAACGACTTCCACCCTCGGCCAAGACACATCACGCCGGGGGCTCGGGATTTGATGTGGACTCGCGTACCACTGATCCCGCAGCCCCTCATGCGCAGTCTCAGCGTCTCGTGTTGCTCCGCTTCCAGGACGTCCACGAAGGGAGCCGGGAGGCGGAGGCGACGGCGAGGCGCCCGGCGCAGCCTGATGATGAACTCGCAGGGGTCGTTCCCGAGATGAACCGCCGGGAGAAACGGAGCCGCCGGCGGAGGCGAGGCCGGCGCGCCGCCCCGCCCGCCTCGAGCGCCTCGGCCCCGTTCACGGCCTCGTCCACGACCTCGCCCCCTCCCCCTTCCCCTTACGTTTGGCTCCGTCACCACGGGTGCCAGGGGAGGAGGGGCGCGCTGCCTGGCGGCAACCCTTGCCGCCACCGAAGAAGGACCAGGGTTCCCTTTCTCCATGACAGTTGGGGAGAGGGGACCAGGGATCTAAGAGAAAGAAGGAAGGAGTGTGGACCCTCATCACCCCCTTCCGCTCCTTATAAAGGGGCGGAGTGGGGGCTCGGCCGCCCCGCCCAACCAATCAAAGCAGAGGAAGGGCAGGCGACGAGGCCGACCCTCTACTTCGACCCGCGTCGGCCCGGTTTCCTGCCTCCACCACCGCAACCCCAAGCGCATGGAGGACGCGTGGCGGGCGAGCACGGCCGAGGCGACAGATGAGGCGACCTCTCTCCACCCCGTGATCGTGGGGGCGGGCGCCCCGAAAGCCGCGCCTCGACCCCGTTCGTTCACCAAGCCGCGCCTCCACGTCTCCCCCCCCCACTTGAAAGTGGGGGCGGACGTTTTGCCTTTCCAGATGAAGGAATCGTGCCCGACGTGACGCATGCCTGCGGGCCTCAAGCCCCGCGCACGCCACCCACGTCACACGCGCCTCGCACGCCTCGCCCCCCCCCCACGGCGCCGCGATAAGCGCGCGCCACTTAGGGAGGGCGCGACGGGCACAGAATTAAGGAGCAGTGCAACCCAGGCCACGCGTGCCCGTGCACTGTTAGGGCCTGGCCCAACAACGCTCGGCACCGTGTATGGCCCAGACCTGGGGGCTCCTGTCGGTGTACTAAAGTAGGGGTACCTTAGTACCCCGAACTTGTGCACGGGCAGTAGCAGCGTCCCGCGGCAAGGCTTGCCAGGGGAGCGACAAGAGTCTCCACGGCCCTTTCTGGGCCGGACGAAGGCCAAGCGATCGAGCTTAGAAGACCAGGCCCCGGCAAGAGGAGCTTGTCGGGCCAAGGAGGCGAGGTCCGGCAAGAGGAGCTTGCCGGGCCAAGGCGACAAGGCCCCGGCAAGAGGAGCTTGCCGGGACGACTAAGCCGAGGCACCAAGGCCCCGGCGGGAGGAGCTCGCCGGGACGGCCAAACCAATGGCACCCCAAGAGAAGCCCGCCGCGGCGCTCCGCGCGCCCCGGCAAGGCCTGACGAGCGGCAAGCTCTCAGGTGCGGCAAGACAACCACTGCGGCAAGCCACTTGCCGCGGCAAACCACCACCTCAGGCATGCGCTCCAGCTCACCTGCCCATGCGTCACTCTGGAGCTTCCCCAGAGGCACGTGGTGGGGCGCCGCGCAACCTGGGGCACGCGGTGGCATGCGACGTTGGCAGAGTCGCCCCCGTGGCAAGCGGAGGCGCCCCTAACGGTCCGCCTCGACACTGTTCGGGCGATCCAGACGGGCATTTAATGCCTTTGTCCCCCGCCGTCAGAGTTAGGTGCGATAGCACTGTGTGGCCACTGTTTGCACAGTTCCTTGCCATTTTTACCCTCACCTGCGTCGCTACCTGTGGGAAACGCCTTAGCATATAAAAGGAGGCCCATGCGCATGTAGGGGGGGACCCGAAAGGAGGACACCGAGTAGACCCTCGTCTACGTCCAGCTCCAACTTACTGTAGCTTCTTGCGCTCCAGAGCAAGAACTCGAATCAACCAGACAAGCAGCAGTAGGGTTTTACGCATCCGTGCGGCTCGAAGCTGGGTAAAATCGTTGTGTGTGTGTCGCCTCGATCTGCTCTTTGTGCAACCTCCGCCCCCCGCCAAACCGACAAGGGGCTCCGTCCCCATAGGTGCTCGTGGAGGCCGATTTCCCCTGACAAAGACTTTCAATAGCAATACTTCTAGGGGTAAATTTAAAGATTTCATTCTTGCAAAAAGGATCTTTTATCACTTCAACAAAATTAGGGTGGATACTAATCATCTTAAGATCTCCTTTATTGCTATCACTGGAAGTTGCATCATTGTTCCTGGATCTCATACTCTTTGCAGGAGTTTCCTCATTAATTTTAATGGTAGTAAAAGTCGTGCTTAGATTACTAAAGATTTCTTCCAATTTATTGATCCGAGACGGGCTTTCTTCTATTCTTTCATGGATTAAGGTACCCCTCTCTTTTAACAACTTAAAAATGTCGCCCGCTTTTGACCCAAGATTAGTAGCAAAATTATGCATCTTTTTATGTATAATTTCCATATGATCTTCAGTGAGCATTGTTTTTCAATAGCATCTAGTCTTTCCATAACATGCTCAAGAGTCAAAATTGTTTCATTAACCATAATAGGTGGTGATCCCACTAAATTTCCCATAGCATTAAGAGCATCAAAAGGAGGACTCATTAAGAAATTTCCACCGGTAATCGTATCAAGGACGAATATATACCATGTGGTGATGCCAACATAAAAACAATGCAGAAGCACAACAGTAGATTGCTTACGGATAGATCTATTATGAGCATTGCAAATTCTATACCAAGCATCTTTTAAATTTTCTCCTCCCCTTTGTTTAAAGTTTAGGACCTCGTCCTCGGGAGTGTAAGAAATAGAGGAAGAACTATCCATAACGGCAAACAAGAAAGCACGCAAAAACAGATCCGGCAAGAAAACGGCGAACGGAAAAAGAGAGGCAAATAAAACGGCAAATTTTTGTGAAGTGGGGGAGAGGAAAATGAGAGGAAAATGGAAAATAATGTAAATTGCGAGGAGATAAGATTTGTGATTAGGAACCTGGTTATGTTGAAGATCCTCCCCAGCAACAGCGCCAGAAATTCCTTTTGATGTCGCTTGAAGCTACGTCGGTATTTCCCCAAAGCGGAAGGGATGATGCAGCACAACGGCGGTAGGTATTTCCCTCAGATATGAAACCAAGGTTATCGAACCAGTAGGAGAACCAAGCAACACAACGTAAATAGCCCCTGCACACAAATAACAACACCTCGCACCTGACGTGTTAAAGGGGTTGTCAATCCCTTTCGGGGTACGTCACGAGAAACGGTGCATGGACGGGAGAAAGTTGTAATAGATTGAAATAATAGATCACAAATAAAATAAAGTGCAGCAAAGTATTTTTTTTCTATTTCTGGTTTAATAGATCTGAATAAAAATGCAAAGGAAAAATAGATCGCAAGAAAATATATGAGAAAGAAGACCCGGGGGCCGTAGGTTTCACTAGTGGCTTCTCTCGAGAAAAATAGCAAACGATGGGTAAACAAATTACTGGTGGGCAATTGATAGGACCTCAAATAATTATGATGATATCCAGGTAATGATCATTACATAGGCATCACGTCCAAGATTAGTAGACCAACTCATGCCTGCATCTACTACTATTACTCCACACATCGACCGCTATCCAGCATGCATCTAGTGCATTAAGTTCATGGAAGAACGGAGTAATGCAATAAGAAGGATGACATGATGTAGACAAGATCCGTTTATCTATGGAGGTAGTTATGGATCTCGTCTTTTTATCCTTACTAGCAACGATACATACGTGTCGGTTCCCTTTCTGTCACTGGGATCAAGCACCGTAAGATCGAACCCACTACTGGGCACCTCTTCCCATTGCAAGATAAATAGATCAAGTTGGCCAAACAAAACCCAAATATCGGAGAAGAAATACAAGGCTATAAGAGATCATGCATATAAGAGATCAAAGAAACTCAAATAACATTCATGGATATAAAAAGATAGATCTGATCATAAACTCAAAGTTCATCGACCCCAACAAACACACCGCAAAAGAGTTACATCATATGGATCTCCAAGAGACCATTGTATTGAGAATTCAGCGAGAGAGAGAAAGCCATCTAGCTACTAACTATGGACCCGAAGGTCTACAAAGAACTACTCACGCATCATTGGAGAGGCACCAATGGAGGTGGTGAACCCCATCCGAGATGGTGTCTAGATTGGATCTGGTGGTTCTGGACTCTGCGGCGGCTGGATGAATATTTCGTCGATGCTTCTAGGGTTCTGGTATTTTGTGGGTATTTATAGAGTAAAGAGGCGGTCCGGGGGCACCCGACGTGGGCACAACCCACCAGGGCGCGCCTGGGCCTCCAAGCACGCCCTGGTGAGTTGTGCCCCCGTCGGGGCACCCCCCAGGTGCAACCAGGGCCCATTGCCTTCCTTCTGGCCCATAAAAAATCATCATGGAGTTTCGTGGCATTTGGACTTCTTCTGATATTGATTTCCTACAATGTAAAAAAGACGGAAAAAACAGCAACTGGCACTTGGCACTATGTCAATAGGTTAGTAACAAAAAATGATATAAAATGACTATAAAATGATTATAAAACATCCAATATTGATAATAAAACAACATGGAACAATCAAAAATTATATATACGTTGGAGACGTATCACTAAGCATGCTAGTGGCGGTTCCCAAGCGATAAAGTAAAGATGATGACTCCGTAGGAGTTTTTGTTTGATTATTTGAAAGATTGGTTCTTTTTGAAGTTTGGGACTGGGCATCCATATTACCGCCCTTTTCTCGTGCGAGGGTGAGTGAATAAACACTCATCCTGAGAATAACCCCTTAGCATGGAAGATACCGACTACCTCATGTCGTTCCATGAACGATCCAGGCACACAAAAAGGATGTTTATTTGAAGTTTTTAGAGATGGCACATGCAAATTTACTTAGGACAGCAGGGTAATACCGCATATAGGTAGGTATGGTGGACTCATCTGGAATAACTTGGGTTAAAGGTTTTTGATGTATAAGCAGAGTTCCCACTTAGTACAGGCGAAGGCTAGCAAAAAGGTTCAGAAGCGGCCAGCCAGAGAGCAACAATGGTCATGAACATGCATTATGCATAAGTGACATTGGACACTAGCATGAGTAGGATATGAACACCATGACCATAAATATCATAGAGGCTATGTTGGTTTTGATTCAACTACATGCATGAACATGTGCCAAGTCAAGCCACTCGAACATTTAGAGAGGAGGATACCATATCATCATACCACATCACAATCATTTTAATGCAATATTGACATCCAAGATAAATCATTATCCACTCCTAGCTACTTATGCATGGCATGAGAAACTATAATCTCTAATTGTCATTGCAAACATGTTTGATCATAATAAGCTGAATCCTGGATACTAGGTTAAACATATTTACAAAAACAGAACAAGTCGAGTTCATACCCGTTTCTCCCTGTCACGCCCAGTTCATCAATTATCGTCATTATTGCCTTTCACTTGCACGACCGAACGATATGAAAATAATAATAGTGCAAGAGTGTCATGGACTAAGCTGGAATCTGCAAACATTTTATTCAACAGGAGAAGACAAGGTAAAATGGGCTCTTTGTAAGATCAACAATTATGCAAACGAGAGCCATTCAACATTTTCATCGTGGTCTTCTCCTCGGTACGACTCAAATAAAAAGAAACGAAATTCAGAGAAACACACTGAAATATTTTTGGATTTTTTGTTTTTGTTGAACAAGCAAATAAAAGGTAAAAACAAAAACGAGAAAAACTATTTACACGGGAAATGTTGGGGATGTTGCTATCCGGGGTAAACCGGCCTGCAGGGCCCGGGTTACCACCGTCAACAAGACCCGAGATGTTAAAGCCCAAGGAGGAGTAGAAAGGCCCAAGATCTATAAAGTGTTTAAAGATTTATGGTGTAAACCGGCCTGGGGCCAACTTGTACTGTAAGATAGGAATAGAGAGACCGACACGGGCACGTTTATAAGCCGGAGGTCGAGACTTTGCAGACCGACGGGCGTCACCCGTGTATATAAGGGGACGACCCGACGGCGGTTTGAGGACAGAGAAGAAGAACTCGAGGTTTAGGCGAATCATATCGCTCCCTAAGCCCTCGAAACCAATCAATTCCATCACAACTAGATGTAGGCTTTTACCTTCATCGAAGGGGCCGAACTAGTATAAAAACCGTGTCCTTGTGTCCACTTTAACCCCTTCAAGCTAACCCGTTGCGATGGCTCTACGACTAAGTCCTCTTACTAGGACATCTGACGTGACAATTCCACGACAGTTGGCGCCCACCGTGGGGCCATCGCGAGATGGTTTCAGGTTCTTGGAGGGCCGCTTTGAAGGACTCGAGGGTTACGCTGTGGGACGGATGACCAAGAGCCGCCGCGGAAAACTCTACATCGACAGCACAGGCTGGGGCCCCGACGCCGGTTCGATCGAGTACGGGTACCGGGTCCCCTTTGGCGGCATCCATGTTTTCGTCGGCAAGATCGGAGAACCGGGCCCCGAGTTAGGCGACTGCGCCGACCTCATTGAGACAGCTCAGTGCACGAGATCGACCCTGGCTAAACCGGCCAGGAAGCACGCCTTCGTGGGAGTCATCCACGGGGGAAGCTACGAGGAAGGATCCGAATCTGGTGACGAAACCGCCATCTACTCTGGCGATGAAACGTCAACCGGGGAGACTGAATCTCTTTACCAGCTACAAGATGATCGGGTTGGGGGCGGCTCCGATGGCAACAGTATTCCGGACCCCTCTGATCTGCCCTATCGGATTGGGATCTTCATGGCTGGGACACAGGCGACGCCACGATCATCAACTGCAGCAGCAGCGATCTCCGGATCGGCAGCAGCAACGGCTGCGCGGGCAGGAGGCCCTGCCGGTTCAGCAGCCCAAGTTTTGTCAGACCTGTTTGACGCACTAGCAGAGCTCATGGCGGAGGCTAACCCGGTGGATCAGGAGGTTCACAACGCTGAGATTGCCAAAGTGAGAGAGCAGATCACTCGGGCTAAAGCGGAGCTGGCAGCAGAAGAGATCAGGATGACGGCGGAGCGCGCCGCTTTAGAAGCACAGGCTTACAGGCTCATGATGGACCAGAAGGCATCTCAGGAGGTCCTGAAGAGAAAATCCCGGTCTCGGTTGCCCGCCGCCCTCGACGCTCGAAATCTCTTCAACACCCCGGGGGTAAACCGTGCGGAAGCAACGGCCGGCGCCCCGGTTCAGCACCGGATTATAAACTTGCCTCGTCATAACACTGATACGCCACCGGCCATGCCAACGCCGTCAGGTCATTATTCCAACCCGATGGATAACCTCGTCGCGGCGGCGGCTCGGTTGGAAGCCATTCCGATCGAAGGAGATTCACCGCAGGATGAAGAGACACGCCGGGTCAAGGAGCTCCTTAGGACCGCGTTGGCCCAGCAAGAAGCATATTCGCAAAGCCGTGATCGGATTCACTCCACCCCTCGCCCCAGCAGGAGCTATAGTAGGCGCGTGGAGGAGCCGGCCGTCTCTTCTAACGACAGGCGTGAAGCGCTCCGCGGTAACAATCCGGCGGGCGTCGACAATGCTCACGAGAATGTGGATCGCGCCCATGCACGGGAGGCCGGATTAGCAGCGCAGCATCAGGCTCATCAGCTTACACCTACCTTCCCGGCGGCTACGGTTGAACCGGGGTTGGTTTCCAGCTCTTTGGGAGTACCGTGCCTTGTTCCCGCTTTACGCAATGTACGCCTGCCCAAAGATTTCAAAGGCCCCCGCAAGGTACCAAACTACACGGCAGATCAGCCTCCGGAGACATGGGTGGAGAGTTATGAAATGGCTATGGAGATGCTGGATGTGGACGAGACGGCATGTGCCAAGTATTTCACTATGATGTTAGAAGGAACGGCCCGGACTTGGCTAAAAAGCTTACCGCCTAATTCAATTAGTTCATGGGCCCAATTACGCGCCCGGTTTATCAAGAACTTCAAGGACACGTGCAAGCAGCCAATGTCAATAGTTGACCTAGCAGCCTGCGTTCAGCAAGAAGGGGAATCAACTACCCATTGGGTACGGCGGGTATCAGAAGTTTTGCACTCGTCAGATCGCATCAACGCAGACACCGCCGTGGTGCTGTTGGAGAGCAACTGTCGGTTTGGCCCTTTGAAGCTAAAGCTGGGCCGGATGAAGCGTGATTGTACAGATATAGGAACGCTCATGACCGCTTTAGTGAAGTATGCGGATTCTGACAGTACCAAGGATCCTGACTCTGGTGATGACAAAGCAGGGAAGGGAAAGAAGAATGGCAACACCAAAGGCCAGCAGCATCGGCCGACAGGTAATGGAGGCGGAGGAAAGCGTAAACCGGACGGGAGCATGGACTTGGTGGCCAGCACAAGTGCACAGGTTAAAGGCCAGCGGCGTAAGGGGAAACAGCCGAGTTTTCGCGAGCATCCCGGTCCTAATCCGGAGCGTTTGAGCTTTTTCTTAAACCAGCCCTGTCCGAAGCACGGAACAAAGGAGGAACCAGCAGCCCATCTTTGGAAGGATTGTTATATCATGAAGGAGTTCAAAAGCTCAAACACTTTCCAATATGATCACAGCTCCGGTGGCGGTTCCGGTTCCGGATCAGGGTACGGTGGCGGGAATTCCGGTCCAGGGTTCCAGGGTAACCCGGGCGGACAGGTCAGCCAAAACAATCAGAATAATCAAGGGAATCAAAGCGGTTATCAGAGCAACCCGAAGCAGTTGAGTGGTGGACAGTATCATGTCTTTACTACGAGCTTGGATAAACGAGATAGGAAGCTTCAGAGGCGGGCAGTTAGTACTGTCGAACCGGCCACGCCTCACTATCTGCGTTGGTCGGAGCAGCCTATCACATGGAGCCGAGAAGATCATCCTCCCAGGGTGTATAATCTGGGTCAGTTAGCACTGGTGGTAGCGCCACAGGTGGGAGGTTATAAGCTCACCAAGGTGCTCATGGACGGAGGGAGCAGCATTAACATCTTGTATTATGAGACCTTCCGTCGTATGGGACTGGTAGATAAGGATCTCAGACCGACCAACACAGTGTTCCATGGGGTGGTGCCTGGCAAGTCTGCATATCCGGTTGGTAAGATAGCCCTTGAAGTGGTATTTGGCGATAGCCACGATTCCAGAGCAGAGACGCTGACGTTCGAGGTGGTTAAAATCCAAAGTCCGTACCACGCTTTGTTCGGGCGGCCAGCTTATGCAAAATTTATGGCACGGCCCTGCTACGTATATCTGCAACTTAAGATGCCAGGGTACAAGGGTACTATAACGGTTCACGGGAGCCGCCGAATCGCTTTGGAATGCGAGGAAGGAGATGCGACTTATGCTGAATCGGTTTGTGCTACGGAGGAGCTAAAGCAATACAAAGATAGTGTTGATCCGGAGGATATGACTTCATTAAAAAAGCCAACTGCGGACCACGATCTGGCCTTGAAGTTCAAGTCAGCGGCCGAAACTAAGCTTGTTGACTTTGTACCTGGCGATTCATCCAAGCAGTTCAGCATCAGTGCAAACTTGGATCCAAAATAGGAAAGCGCGCTCATCGAGTTCATCCGTGAGAATCGGGACATCTTTGCATGGAAGCCATCTGACATGCCTGGTGTACCGAGGCAACTCGCTGAGCACACCCTTAATGTGGATCCTAAGTACAAGCCGGTAAAGCAGTTCTTACGGCGGTTTAACGAAGAAAGACGTAAAGCGATTGGTGAGGAAGTGGCCAGGCTCCTAGCAGCTGGGTTTATCATTGAGGTTTTTCATCCCGAATGGCTCGCTAATCCGGTGCTAGTTCTTAAGAAAAACGGTACCTGGCGCATGTGTGTGGACTACACAGACTTGAATAAAGCTTGCCCAACAGATCCTTTTGCTCTCCCCCGGATTGATCAGATCATTGATGCTACGGCAGGTTGCGAGCGTTTAAGTTTTTTGGATGCCTATTCGGGCTATCATCAGATCAAGATGGCAGTTAAGGACCAGGAGAAGACAGCGTTCATTACTCCCTTTGGAGCCTTCTGCTATGTGTCTATGCCCTTTGGGCTTAAGAGTGCGCAGGCTACTTATCAACGATGTGTGCAAAATTGCCTCCACGAGCAGATTGGTCGTAATGTGCATGCTTATGTGGATGATATTGTGGTCAAGTCACGAAAGAAGGAGACCCTGGTTGACGATTTGAAGGAGACTTTCGATAACTTGAGAGTGTACCAAATGATGCTCAACCCGGCTAAATGTGTTTTTGGTGTACCTGCAGGCAAGCTGTTGGGATTTTTAGTGTCCCATAGAGGAATTGAGGCCAATCCAGAAAAGATCACAGCCATCACCTCCCTGGCCAAACCGAAATGCATCAATGATGTTCAGCGCATGGCCGGGCGGATTGCAGCGTTAAGCCGGTTTATCAGTCGCCTTGGTGAGAAGGCGATCCCTTTGTATCAAATGCTCAAGAAGACGGATCAGTTTGTCTGGAGTCCGGAGGCTGGTAAAGCGTTTGAGGACTTGAAGCGACAACTAGTCAATCCGCCAGTGTTGGCAGCCCCTGTGGATAAAGAGCCACTTCTGTTATATGTTGCAGCGAATGCCAGAGCAGTCAGTGTGGCGATGGTGGTAGAACGAAAAGAGGCTGGAAAGGAACATCCGGTTCAGCGACCGGTTTACTACATCAGTGAAGTACTTATCGAGTCCAAACAAAGGTATCCGCATTGGCAGAAGCTGGTATATGGAGTTTTTATGGCAAGCCGGAAGCTGAGACAATATTTCCAAGGGCACCCAATCACGGTGGTCAGTTCTGCTCCTTTGGGTGACATTATACAGAACCGGGAGGCGACTGGTCGGATTGCCAAGTGGGCTATCGAGCTCGGGCCGCACGATTTAAGGTACGTACCCCGAACAGCCATAAAATCACAGGCACTTGTCGATTTCATAAACGATTGGACGGAGTTACAAGCGCCTGAGGAGAAGCCAGATAACACCTATTGGACCGTTCATTTTGACGGATCAAGACAATTGGAAGGCTCGGGGGCTGGAGTCGTTTTAACTTCCCCACGAGGAGATAAGTTTTGTTATGTCCTCCGTTTAATGTTCCCCTGTACAAATAATGCGGCGGAGTATGAAGCTTTGCTTCATGGTCTTCGGGTGGCTAAAGAGATGAATCTGAGCAGAGTTAGGTGCTTTGGTGATTCGGATCTGGTGGCTCAGCAAGTATCTGGCACCTGGGACTCTAAGGATCCGCTTATGGCTGCATACCGACGTGAAGTAGATATGGTGGCTGGGCATTTCAAAGGCTATCAAGTGGATCATGTGGACCGCAGAAAAAATGAGGCAGCAGACGCTTTAAGTCGCTTGGGCTCTCAGCGTAAACCGGTCCCACCCAATGTTTTCTTGGATGTATTATACCACCCATCGGTACAGCTGCCCGGTGAGCTGGAGTTGGCTGTTCCTGATCCGGAGGCTCAGTTAGTGGCGGCTCTTCACGCCACCCCGGATTGGACGCTCCCTTACCTGGCATATATGAACCGGGGTGGGTTGCCAGAAGATGAAAGCTTGGCTCGACAGATAGTACGACGGTCCAAGTCTATGACCATTTTCCAAGGAGAGTTACATCATCGCAGCGTATCAGGAGCGCTGCAACGGTGCGTATCCCCTAAGGAGGGGTGTGAGATATTACGAGAAATACATGAAGGGGATTGCGGCCACCACGCCGGTTCAAAATCATTGGTGGCTAAAGCGTTCCGCCACGGTTTCTACTGGTTAACTGCTCATGCTGATGCGGAAGACCTAGTCAGGTTATGTGATGGGTGCCAGAAATTTTCTAGACGAGCACACATACCGGCTCAAGAATTGAGGATGATTCCAATCACTTGGCCGTTTGCGACTTGGGGGCTTGATATGGTTGGGCCTTTTAAGCGTTCCAAAGATAAGAAGACCCACCTACTGGTGGCGGTTGACAAATTTACCAAGTGGGTGGAGGCAGAACCTGTCAGTAAGTGTGATGCTGCCACGGCGGTTCAATTTATAAAGAAGGTGATCTTCCGGTTTGGCTTTCCACATAGCATCATCACAGATAATGGTACCAATCTATCCAAAGGGGCCATGAAGGAGTTCTGTGCACGGGAGCATATACGGCTTGATGTTTCTTCGGTAGCGCACCCACAGTCTAATGGTCAGGCGGAACGAGCGAACCAAGAGATCTTGAGAGGTATCAAACCCCGGCTTCTGGTCCCTTTGCAAAGGACGCCGGGTTGTTGGGTGGAGGAACTACCGTCTGTGTTATGGAGCATCAACACCACGCCTAACAGATCCACGGGGTTTACGCCGTTTTTTATGGTCTATGGAGCAGAGGCGGTTCTCCCAAGTGATATACGACATGACTCGCCTCGAGTGGCAGCATATGTTGAAGCGGACAATGAGCAGGCACGGCAGGACGCTCTTGACTTGTTGGATGAGGAGCGTGACTTGGCAGCTGCCCGTTCAGCGATTTACCAGCAAGATCTCCGCCGTTACCACAGCCGTCGGGTTAGGACCAGAACCTTTCAGGAGGGGGATTTGGTGCTTCGGCTCATCCAGGATCAATCTGATCAGCATAAATTATCCCCGCCTTGGGAGGGACCTTTTGTGGTCAGCAAGAATCTGAATAATGGGTCATATTACTTGATTGATATTAGAGAGTGCAAGGATTCACGCACGTCAGAGGAGGAGACCAGCAGGCCGTGGAACATAGCTCATCTTCGACCTTATTATACATGAGCCCTGGGCTCTGTTTATGTACATATCATGACCATGTATATATTATGATTGAATACAATAAACCAGAGCCTCAAGTAAAGCGGGGTCTCTACTGTTCTTCACATCACGTGTACTTACCCCTGGAGGTCGCTTCACAGAAGTTCAAATTCCGGTTTAAAAGCTGGTTCAAGGGAAGATGTCTCCTACAGGGTCGTGAAACTCTTAATATCCGGTTCAATGCCCGGTTCAAGCATGAGGCTTCCTGTTCAAACATAGGTCGTATTCGAACCAAAGAGAACATAGCTATTCAAACATGGGGATTTCTGTTCAAACATAGGTCGTATTCGAACCAAAGAGAACACAGCTGTTCAAACATAGGTCGTATTCGAACCAAAGAGAACATAGCTATCCCTATAAAGTCAGTTGGGGACCTAGTCGGCCTGAACCGTAGCTACACCTCCGGGGGGCTTGGTCAGGCCTTGACGACGGTAATGCTTTCTGGCTGGCATATTTGCCACAGAATCAGTTGGGGACCTAATCGACTTGAACCGTAGATTACGCCTTATGGGAACTCGGTCATGTCTTGATGATGGTAATGCCTTCTGGTCGGCTTTTTAGCCATTGAGTCACTTGGGGGCTTGGTTGACGAACCAATGCAATGCCATTTGGCTGGCATATTTGCCACGATTCAGTAAGGAACCTAGTCGACTTAAACCGTAGCTACACCTCTTGGGGGCTCGGTTTGTCTTGACGATGGTCACGCCTTCTGAACGGTTCATAGTAACCACTATTCGCATGCGTTTTACTATCGCGTTGCCTTTTCATATTTGGTTTTGTTTTCTGCCTTTATCGTGGTGTTTTTTGGTTCTTCGGAACATCAAGTATCCTTAAACCGATTCAGCTGGCATAGCCTGGTCCGTTTTAAACCCGGAGGAAAATTGCCCGGTTTGGCAGAGGCGCAGCACGGTTCAGGTGGTCGAAAAATCATATTGTGCACTCAGTAAAGACGGGAAACATAAGTTGGAAATGTCGCTGGAAAGAGCATCAGTACCCGTGCGCGAAGGCACGTTCAAAGGCAGAAGTATTAAACTATCTTATTACAAGGCAACGTAGTGCCTGAATATATTGTTCGTTGACGGATTAAGACGTCACCAAGTAAACCGGAGCGTTGATTACGCCTGTTCGACGCCTCGGTTCGAAGGCTGGGGGTCATCTCGCACCGCTTCAGCTCCATCTTGATTACCCATTGGCTGGAAATCAGCAGTGGTCCAGTCGATTCCCATTAGCGCTTGGAAAACGGCTTCTTCGTGAATCAGCGAGGACGGTTCAATGTCTGGGGCGTAAGTATGCTTACGGATTGGAGGAACAAGGTTTCCCGCTTCAGGGACCGGGGCAGATACTCGTTTGTTCTGGTTGTCATATCGGGCTTGGTAACGTGACAGATCTGCCTCCTCAGCCAATTGACAAGCTAGGGGGCGCACCGCCCGGTTTATCGCCCTCAAATCATCTTCACCAAAGTCTGAACCGTCTTCCTTCAGGCTGGGGTATCCTTGGGCCGCTTCAACAGGATCGAAATCTGGTACCCACGCTTTGGCCCGGATCAAGGCAGTGATAGCTCCAGTTCGAGCAGCTGATCTTTTCAACTCTTCAATCCGGGCCGGAAGCATGGACAGCCTCTTTAATGTGTCTTGAATCAGAGCCGGCGCAGGGTTGTTGTGCGATGCAGTGGTGATAGCTATTTGGGCTCCGGTGTATAACTGTTCAATCAGAGTATAAGCAGCTTTGAGTTTCATCCGCACATCAGAACCCAAGTGTCCAATACGTGAGCCTGCAGTGTTTCAAGGTGGATTACAAACCGGACATAGGGTGTAGCAAACAAGGTACAAATTGGAAGAAGGGCATTGAAAGGTTTACCAAATACGGCAGATGTCATGGAGTGTATTTGTCGCTTCACGGTGGATAACTCATCAACCACCGGTTTAAGAGCAGCTTCGGCATTGTCAGCCCTCTTCGTCAAAAGAGCTCTTTCAGTAGCCCAATCGGCTTGCTCCTTTTTGCGGCTTGCTTTCAGCTGCTCCATAACAGTTAAGGCTTTGGTCAATTCCTCCTTTGCTTTTTCAGTTTCAATCTGCTGGGCTTTTAAAGCTTCCTGAAGGTCCGAGACTTGGTTCTCTTTGGTCTTCAAATCCCCCTGCAGCAGGTCATCAACAGTGTTCAGAAAATATTGCACGGTTTGGAAGTATCAACCACACAAGCAAGTTATGTGCTCGATACTTGGGGGCTAATGCATACTTGATTTTAAACGCAAGTTTTCCATTACAAAGAGTCCCAAGATTAATACAAGTATTTAAACTTGGCACTTGGGGGCTAATGGTTATCTGATGATGTTTTCTGATTATGACCGATGTTGAAACCTGGGGTTTTCTAAACCAGACCTTAATTGTCAAAAGCAGCCTGGTCCGGTTTACTACCTCAGTTTGGAAATATTAATAAGCTAAGTTGCAATAGAATGAAGCACAAGGGAGTTACCTCAAGTTTCTCCTTCATCATCTTGATCATGGCAGCCTCATAATCCCGACTGGTGTACAGCCGGTTCAGATACCCAGAATAAAGATCCGGGGCGCTTAAAGAGGCGAACGTAGACAAGTCAAGGTCCCATTTGCCCTTTGTGGCCGAGATTTCGTCTTTGGCAGTATGCTTGGTCAAAGTAGCAGTGTTCCCCGGTTCAGAGCGGCCAATACCGGTAATAACGACATCATCATCCTTGGAGTCGCTGCTCTGCAGTGGCCCTGTCGGTTTATCAGCAGTTGCAGAAGGGGGGATGGATCCTTCAACCCGAACAGGACTGGCAGGCGGATCAGTACGGTTAGCAGGTTCGGTAGTCCTTTCTTCAGCGCAGATGTCATCTTGCGGAGATGGATAGTTCTGAGTATCTTCACAACCCAGAGCGTCAGCACCAGGAGTTTTCTCCGGTTCAGGAGCGGCAGTTCCTTCAGCCGGATTATCCAGACGAGCCTTCTTGCTCGGTCTAGGCTTAGCCCTGAAAAAAGCCCAAAGATTGAAAAAACGGTATAAAATGGATTAAGAGACCCATACAGAGATATGTTGTGATCGGTCCAACTTACCCAATAACTGTCTTCAACGGGGGCAGTTGAGTGGCTGAAGATTCACCGGAAGAGGAATGGGAAGTGACCTGATAATCGGAGTCAGATGGATTTAGAGGCTGACGGGTTAAACCTGCTTTAGGAGGAAAGCTAGCGCGTAAATCGGAGACCTCTGAGCGGCGTTTCCGAACCGGGCTGTTCGGTAAACCGGCGGAGGTGACTACCTGGCCGCTATGTCGGGTGGTGCGTCGAGCTTCATGTTGCTGGGTCTTCACAAGAAATTCGGGATCCAAGTAAGCAAGAGGGTGAGAAAATTTAATTCTCCGGTTTGCTTGGCGAGGTTTTTTCAAAGGCAAAAGAACGGCATCAGAAGAAAGAATAGTTACCTCTGGGCCTTCGGCATGGCTCACTTCAGCGTCGTCCTGACAAATATCATCATCAATAAGACGTATAAAAAGCAAACCAACTGAATCGAGGTCTACCCCGAGGTCCCGATTACCCACATCATCCTCCTCTAGATCCGGAGTGGAGGAAGCGGTGTTCCTTTTCCTCTGAGCAGGCTTCTTCACCCTCGTCTTGGGTCGGGTTACCTTTTCGGTCGGCTCTTGTAACTTCTTGCTCCAAAATGGATCATCTCCCTGTTTCGAAAAGGACTGGAAGTTAACAACATGTATATAAGGAGATCAAAGATTCTATGAACAGAGGAGTTGCTTACAGCAGGTGGCTTGTTTGTGGCACAAAATGGAAGCAGGCCGGCTCGAGCGCAGACATGTTCCGGTTCGTTCAGCATCTTCTTCACAGCTTCAGCGACTTCGTCCTCCGTCAGCTGAATGTTACAGTGCCTCAAAGGATCATCAACCCGACCCGTGTATTGGCACATCAAACCGGAGCGGATGCTAAGGGGCAGGATGCTCCATGAAATCCAGCAACGAGCAAGATCAACCCCCGTTAAACCATTAGCCATAAAGGCTCTGAGCTTGGACAACTGAGGGGCATACTTACTCCTCTCTTTGGCGGTTAGCCGTGGGGGGAAGGGGTGAGTGTTGCTAAGTCTCTCTGGACGGAAACCGGGCAGTGGATTTTCTTCAGCAGGGGAAGTATCCTTGCAATAGAACCAAGTGCAGTTCCATTCTTGCGGATGACTATGCAACTTGGCGTGAGGATAAGTCACCTCTTTCCTCTTCTGGATCGCCATACCGCCCAGTTCCATATTAGGGCCATCGGTGAATTCAGTACGTCGGTTCAGATGGAAAAAGTCCCGGAACAGCTCTACAGTGGGTTCCTCTTGAAAGTACGCCTCGCAAAGTACTTGAAAATGACAGATGTTCGTGACTGAATTTGGACCAACATCTTGTGGGCGCAACCTAAAATTAGCCAAAACGTCCCGATAAAATTTCGAACCGGGTGGGTTAAACCCCCGGGCCAGGTGATCTGCAAACACCACCACTTCTCCCTCCTGCGGGGTAGGAGGACATTCGTCTCCTGGAACCCTCCAATGGATGGTATTTTTGCTACTCAAAGCACCAGTCAGGACTAAGTTGTTTAAATGGGTCTCAGTGATGCAAGAGGGAACCCAGTTGCATTCGTACACCTGTTTGGCCATGAGGAGATCTACAAGATAAATGTTTTCCGGTTTGAGAACAAGTGTGATTATAAACCGAAGATGATCTTATAGAGTCAGGTTATCCACAATGATATCAACCAGCGGTTCATCAAGGGGACTAATGGATGTGTGGGTTGTTTTGTTCACTTTTTGCTAAGAGTTAAACCGACCAGATCTAACAGCTGTGAGTATGAAAGCAGAAACAGATCCCGTACGAATTCTTTCAAAGCAATGGATCTACAGCTAGGGCGAAAAAGAAATAAAAACAGGTACAGGTATCGTCGTCTGTTCGTAAAGGCTGCTATGGGGATGAGCAAGAAACAGTAGCAGGACGATGAACCCTAGAACAGATCTAAAGCAACAAGAACAGGGGCCTTACCGGGGTCCAAACAGATGCGGAAGGTCGCCGCGGTGCTCTGAACCGATCAGGTTGATGCAGCGGCCGGAGTTGATGCAGCAGTTGACGGCAGCGGCGGAGCTCTGAGGTCTGGGTCGCGAGGAAGACGAAGAAGGGGAGGAAAGGAAGATGGCCTTCAAGTCCTATTTATAAGGCGCGGCGCGTGTATCAGGCGCGCGAATCCAGGGGCCGGAGATTTCGGAAGCCCAGCCGTCGCCTTGATTCTTGCGGGTTAGCGAAAGGAGACGGTAGCCTGCGTTGACGTCACATCGGTTTACCACAGCAGAGGAGACGGAGAAACGACGGTTTAACAAGTCATTGGAAGACATTTGAAGACAGAAATTCTTATTAAGGATTGACATGAACCTGTTCAAATCAATCTGGGGCCTAATGTTGGGGATGTTGCTATCCGGGGTAAACCGGCCTGCAGGGCCCGGGTTACCACCGTCAACAAGACCCGAGATGTTAAAGCCCAAAGAGGAGTAGAAAGGCCCAAGATCTATAAAGTGTTTAAAGATTTATGGTGTAAACCGGCCTGGGGCCAACTTGTACTGTAAGATAGGAATAGAGAGACCGACACGGGCACGTTTATAAGCCGGAGGTCGAGACTTTGCAGACCGACGGGCGTCACCCGTGTATATAAGGGGACGACCCGACGGCGGTTTGAGGACAGAGAAGAAGAACTCGAGGTTTAGGCGAATCATATCGCTCCCTAAGCCCTCGAAACCAATCAATTCCATCACAACTAGACGTAGGCTTTTACCTTCATCGAAGGGGCCGAACTAGTATAAAAACCGTGTCCTTGTGTCCACTTTAACCCCTTCAAGCTAACCCGTTGCGATGGCTCTACGACTAAGTCCTCTTACTAGGACATCTGACGTGACAATTCCACGACAGGAAAGCTCCCAACAAGCAAAAGAAAAACAAGGAAATATTTTTGGGTTTTCTTTTTAGTGCTACAGCTAACTATTCTAGAAAGAAAAATAAAAAAGAAGCAGGAATTTTTTTGTATTTTCTCAAAGTTTTTCAAACACACAAGAAGAAAGCGTGAAAATAAATCTAGCATGGATAGTACAATGAAAAAGTGTGGACACCGACAAATGAAATGTGTGAACATGAATATAATGTCGGTGGAATTACGTACTCCCCCAAGCTTAGGATTTTGGCCTAACTTGGTAATCAGTCAGTAGCCTGCATAGTAGTCGGGGTGATAGATCACGGAGGCTCTCGGTGCTGATGTCTCAGCCTGCCGTGCGGCTACGACCGCCGGGCCTCGCTCTCAAGAACAAAATATCTTCCCTTGTTGTGATAATCAAAGAGAGCAGGCGCATGCAAATATGTGTACACCACGGATTGTTGATTAAACATCAATTTATAGGTGAAATTATTGTGGTCACCTCTAAGGATCTTATGACTTTTCATAGCATCAAAATCTAAATACTACGTGGGTAAAATACAGTCATAGGGCAAAGGTGATACACCCAGCTCTCTTGCTAAACGCATGGCATAAATTCCGCCATAGAAAGAGCCACTATTAGTGTTGTGTTGCAACCTGCGTGCAACAATCGCCCCTAGATTATAACTTCTGTCGCTGGTGAGAGTGGTGTGTATGAGGCTCAAGTCTGGAGCAGAAAGTGTACTACAATCTTGTTTGCCTACTATACATTTTCCATTAAATAATGCAGAGTACTGAATTGCAGGAAAATGAATGCTCTTTATTCTACCTTGCGTCACTCCCCTCGTCTCACCATAGCAAAGGCTAGTCAAAATGTTTGGAACTCAGCTCTTGGTGGTTCGTCAAGCAAACCCCAGAATGGGATTTTGCGGTGGTGAGCAAATCTCTCTAGTGATATGGTAAATGAATTTTCATATAGTTTAAGTGACACCCTAGACTCACGGGATGGAATTTAAATCCTTTGACAAATGATTCAGTGAGAGTGTGGTGTTGATTGCACTTATCTGAAATGTAGGGACCGAGACCGGCATTGTGAACATATTGCTCAAATTCCTCCTTAATGCCCACACTCACCATATAATCATCGCAAGGCCATAAGCATGTTTTGGTGGCAGCATCCCGTATGGAACTTTCACTCGGTTCAACATAAGACCGACGAACGGAGCTGTCACTAGAAGATGCCTCTGAGGATCTCCTCTTCGAAGACCTCCTTCCAAAGAGGTTCATCATATTCGCGTACAAATTTCAGAAAAAATTTGGGTGACAAAAATTTATCAACAAAACTTTACAAGATTGATAGCAACTACTCATAGGGATGCATCGAGGCCATAGCAAGCATTCAAACTACTTAGAAGTCTAAGAATTCAACATGCAAGCTCATCTACAACAGCACCAAGATTAGCTAATTATTCAAAATATAAACCACTAAAACAAAAACTAATTGGACAAACGAATGAGTCACATACCAAACAACAATCCCCGAAACAGTTTCAGAAACGGAGCTTCGAGCAAAGAGATTGAAATCTGCGGGTTTGAGAGCAAGAACACGAGAGAGAGAGAGAGAGAGAGAGAGAGCAATGGTGATTTTTTTTTCTGGAGGTAGGTGGTGATGTGGGATGAAGAGATAAGTGAGGGGCCCATGCAGGGACCAACACCCACCAGGGCGTGCCTGGGGGTCCTGCCGCGCCCAGGTGGGTTGTGCCCACCTGGTGCACCTCCCTCTGATGTTATTTGCACAAAAATTTCTTAAATATTCATAAAAAATCATATTAATTTTTCATAGTATTCTGAGAACTTTTAATTTTGGGTCATTTTTTATTCCATGGGAAATTCAGAAAATAGACAATACATGGCATTTTATTTTATTTAACT
Source organism: Aegilops umbellulata (assembly GCA_032464435.1). NCBI lineage: Eukaryota > Viridiplantae > Streptophyta > Magnoliopsida > Poales > Poaceae > Aegilops > Aegilops umbellulata. Next base: position 374,320,555 of record CP136056.1, read on the forward strand.
AATAAAAATAGAAAACAAAAGTTAGGGACAGAAGGTAGTGCTCACTAAGTTCATCAACTTCATACCTCTAAAAAATGATCCATTAATAAGGTTGATCAAGTCTTATAACAACCACTTTCGATTAGCATGAAACCGAAGAACTTTCGTAAATCACTAAGTTACCTCAATGGGGATATGAATGTCCCGAACAATAAGCATTTCGTATTTCTTTTTAATAGTGGGTAGAGGTAGTTGAAAACTTCCAATAGTGATTGTCGGAGATTTTTCAATAACATTAATACCATTCACTTGGAATTGTTTCTTTAGAAAGTGCATCATATGCTCATTACGATTGATATGAAAAGTGACCTTGCTTTTATTGCAATCAATAACAGCCCCTGCGGTATTTAATAAGGGTCTACCAAGGATAATCGACATGTTGTCGTCCTCGGGCATCTCAAGTATAACAAAGTCAGTCAAAATAGTAACATTAGCAACAACAACGGGCACCTCCTCAAAAATACCGATAGGTATGGCAGTTGACTTGTCAGCCATTTGCAAAGATATTTCAGTAGGTGTGAGTTTATTCAAATCAAGTCTTTTATATAAAGAGAAAGGCATAACACTAGCACCAGCTCCCAAATCAGATAAAGTAGTTTTCACATAGTTTATTTTGATGGAGCAAGGCATAGTTGGTATTCCCGGATCTCCAAGATTTTTAGGTAGTCCATCTTTAAAAGTATAATTAGCTAGCATAGTGGAGATTTCAACTTCAGGTATTTTTCTCTTATTGGTGATGATGTCTTTCATGTATTTTGCATAATGAGGCATTTTTAAGATATCAGTCAAGCGAGTACGCAAAAAGACTGGCCTCGGCATTTCAGCAAAGCGTTCAAATTCTTCATCATCTTTCTTTTTAGTTGACTTAGGTGGAAAGGACATAGGTTTTTGAACCCATGGTTCTCTTTCTTTACCGTGTTTTCCAGCAACAACATCTCTTTTATCATATCTTGTATTCTTGGGTTGCGGGTTATCAAGATCAACTACAGGTTCTATCTCAACATCATTGTCTGGTTCTTTATTATTTGTTTGAGTGTCTTCATGAACCTCATCATTATCTTTTTCATTATCAGAAGGTGTTCACTACCAGATTGAGTTTCAGCATGAGAGATAAAAACTTCATTATCATTAGCAGGAGGTTTTTCTACTTCAAGTTCACTAGAGGCATGCAAAGTCGTATCAGTTTTCTTCTTCTTTTTCTTTTTAGAAGGACTAGTGCATTAGTGTTAACTCTCTGGGACTCTCATTCAATTTTTTGTGGGTGCACCTCAGGATAAAGTGGTTCCTGAGTCATTTTACCTCCTCTAGTTGCTATTCTAATAGCAAAGTCACCTATATTATTATTCATTTCATCAAGCAACTCTCTTTGAGATTTAGCAACTTGTTCTAACTGAGTTTGAACCATAGAAGCATGCTTCCCCACACCTCTAACATCATTTGAGATTCTAAATAACAAGTCACTCAAGCAAGCAATCATATCAGAATTGTATTTCTATTGTTTCAAACATTTGCATTGAAGTGATCTTGTTTTCTAATGTAATTCTCAAACTCATAAAGGCATTAGCTAGGGTGCATATTGTAAGGATTGTCATTATCATTGAATTTCATTAGAGGAATTACCTATAACACCTTAGGTGATGGTGGTGTATTAAGCCCATGTATTTCTTCAATAGGAGGTAAATTTCTGACATCCTCAGCTTTAATACCTTTTTCCTTCATAGATTTCTTTGCCTCTTGCATATCTTCAAGATTGAGATATAAGATACCCCTCTCATTCGGAGTGGGTTTAAGCGGTTGTTCAGGAAGATTCCAATCATCATAATTTTTCAATATGTTATTCAATAATTCTTCAGCTCGCCCAATAGTTTGTTCCCTGAAAACACAACCAGCACAACTATGTAGGAAATCCCTAGAAGCATCGGTTCGTCCATTATAGAAGATATCAAGTATTCCATTTTTCTTAAGAGGATGATTAGGCAAAGCATTAAGCAATTGGCAAAGCCTCCCCCAAGTTTGTGGGAGACTCTTTTCTTCCATTTACACAAAGTTAAATATTTCCTGTAAGACAGCTTGTTTCTTATGAGCAGGGAAATATTTTTCAGAGAAGTAATAAATCATATCCTGGGGACTACGCACACAACCAGGAGCAAGAGTATTGTACCAAGCTTTAGCATCACCCTTTAATGAGAACGGAAATAATTTGAGAATATAGTAATAGTGAGTTTTCTCATCATGAGAAAAAAGGTGGCTATGTCATTCAACTTAGTAAGATGTCCCACAACAGTTTCAGTTTCATAACCATGGAAAGGATCAGATTGAACCAAAGTAATTAACTCTGGGTCGACAGAGAATTCATAATCCTTATCATCAATAAAGATAGGTGAAGTAGCAAACTTAGGATATATTGCATTCTAGCATTCAAGGATTTTTCTTTACACTTGCATAATAATTTCTCTAGATCATCTCTATCCTTACAAGCAAGAATGTCTCTAGTTGTCTCCTCATTCATAACATAACCTTCTGGTACGTTTGGCAATTCATATCTAGGAGGGCTAGTTCTAGTAGGTGCTTCAAGATTTTCAGTTTCAAGTTCATCATCAGTTTCAACAATATCATGTTGTCTTACTCTAGCAATTTGTTCATCAAGAAAGTCACCTAGTGGCACATCATCATCATCAAGCAAGGTACTAGCATCATCATAAGTATCATTCATAGCAGAAGTAGCATCATCAGCAACTTGCGACATATCAGGATTAATAACACGTGGTGGTGTTGCAAGTTTACTTATAAGAGAAGGTGAATCTAAAGCAGAGCTGGATGGCAGTTCCTTACCTCCCCTCGTCTTAGAGGGATAAATCTTAGTCTTAGAATCCTTCAGATTCTTCATAGTGATAATTTGATAATAATCCCAAGTGACTCAACAAATATAGCTATGCTCCCCGGCAAAGGCGCCAGAAAAAGGTCTTGATAACCCACAAGTATATGGGATTGCAACGGTTTTCGAGGGTAGAGTATTCAACCCAAATTATAGATTCGACACAAGGGGAGCCAAAGAATACTTGTAAGTATTAGCAGCTAAGTTGTCAATTCAACCACACCTGGAGATTAATTATCTGCAACAAAGTGATCAGTAGCAAAGTAATATGATAGTTTTGATAATAGTAGCGACAGCAATAGTAACGGTAACAATGATAGCAGTAGTTTTGTAGCAAGTGCAATCATAACGATAGCGGTGGTAACTTAGCAAGAACAATATAAGAGAAATTCTTAGTCATTGGATCGGTAATTTGTTGGATGATATTCATCATGTGACAGTCATAACTAGGGCGATATGGCACTAGCTCCAGTTCATAAATATATTGTAGGCATGTATTCCGTAAATAGTCATATGTGCTTATGGAAAGAACTTGCATGACATATTTTGTCCTACCCTCCCATGGCAGTGGGGTCCTATTGGAAACTAAGGGATATTAAGGCCTCCTTTTAATAGAGAACTAGAAAAAAAAAGCATTAACATACGTTGAATACATGAACTCCTCAAACTATGGTCATCACCGGGAGTGGTCCCGACTATTGTCACTCCGGGGTTGCCGGATCATAACACGTAGTAGGTGATTATAACTTGCAATATCGGATCTAGAACATGGATATAATTGTGATAACATAAACAGTTCAGATATGAAATCATGGCACCCAGGCCCAAAGTGACAAGCATTAAGCATGGCAAAGTCATAGCAACATCAATCTCAGAACATAGTGGATACTAGGGATCAAACTCTAACAAAACTAACTAGATTACATGATGAATCTCATCCAACTCCTCACCTACCAGCGAGCCTACAAAGGAATTACTCACTCCCGGTGGGGAGCATCATGGAATTGGTGACGGAGAAGGGTTGGTGATGACGAAGATCAAAGATCCCCTCTTCGGAGCCCCAAACGGACTCTAGATTTGCCCTCCATGAAGAACAGGAGATGATGGCAGCTCCGTCTCGTGGAACGCGATAATTCTTTCTCCCTGATTTTTTCTAGAAATATGTGATTTTATAGCGTCGGTTTCAGGGTCTGCGGGGCCACCAGGTGGGGAGAACCCACCTGGGCGCCTGGAGGGGGGCGCGCCCTGGTGGGTTGTGCCCACCTAGGTGCCCCCTCTGGTGCTTCTTGGCTCCATAAATTCTCTTTTATTGTGTAAAATATCCTCGCAAAGTTTCATTCCATTCCAAGAACTTTTATTTCTGCACAAAAATAACACCATGGTAGTTCTGCTGAAAACAGCGTCAGTCTGGGGTTAGTTTCATTTAAATCATGCAAATTAGAGTCCAAAACAAGAGGAAAAGTAGATACATTGGAGACATATCATAGATCTGAAAACAAATGCGAATAAAAATAGATCTGAAAGCACTATGATAAAAGATAGACCCGGGGGCCATAGATTTCACTAGTGGCATCTCTCGAGAAAATAGCATATGGTGGGTAAACAAATTACTGTTGGGGAATTGATAGAAGATCGAATAATTATGACGATATCCAAGGCAATGAGCAGTATATAGGCATCACGTCCAAGATTAGTAGACCGACTCCTGCCTGCATCTACTACTATTACTCCACACATCGACCGCTATCCAGCATGCATCTAGTGTATTAAGTTCATGGAGAAAAGGAGTAATGCAATAAGAATGATGACATGATGAAGACAAGATCTAGTCATGTAGGAATAGACCCCATCTTGTTATCCTTAATAGTAATGATACATGCGTGCCTCGCTGCGCCTTCTGTCACTGGGAGAGGACACCGCAAGATCGAACCCATCACAAAGCACCTCTTCCCATAGCAAGAAAAATTGATCTAGTTGGCCTAACTAAACCAAATATTTGAAGAAGAAATACAAGGCTATAAATAATCATGCATATAAGAGACCAAAGAAGACTCAAATAATATTCATGGATATAGATTTGATCATAAACTCAAAGTTCATCGGATCCCAACAAACACACTTCAAAAAGGTTTACATCAAATAGATCTCCAAGAGACCATTGTATTGAGAATCAAAAAGAGAGAAGAAGCCATCTAGCTACTGCCTACGTACCATTAGGTCTATCGTGGACTACTCACACATCATCGAAGAGGCACCAATGAGGATGATGAACCCCTCTGTGATGGTGTTAGGTTGAATCTCATGGTTCTGGAACTTGCGGCGGCTGGAATTGTGTTTCATCTGCTCCCTAGGGTTTCTGGAACATTTGGGAATTTATAGGGTGAACAGGCGGTGCAGGAGACCCATGTGGGACCCACAACCCATCAGGGCGCGCCTGGGCCTCCTAGCGCACCCTGGTGTCTTGTGGGCTCCACAGGCCTCCCCTCTAGTCTTCCTTGGCCCCCAACCTGTCTTCTGGTCCAAAAAAATCTCCAAAAAGTTTCATTGCGTTTGCACTCCATTTGATAGGGATACTCTGCGAAGTAAAAAACAAAAACAACGACTGGCACCGGGCACTATGTCAATAGGTTTGGCCCAAAAGATGATATAAAGTTGCTATAAAATGATCGTAAAACATCCAAGAATGATAATATAACAACATGGAACATTCAAAAGTTATAGACACATTGGAGATGTATCACTTCACTCCCCGATAACGGCCCCAGAAAAGAGTCTTGATGACCCACAAGTATAGGGGGTCAATCGTACTCCTTTCGATAAGTAAGAGTGTCAAACCCAACGAGGAGCAGAAGGAAATGACAATCAGTTTTTAGCAGGGTAATTTCTGCAAGCACTGAAATTGTCGGTAACAAGTAGTTTCATAGTAAGATAATTTGTAACGAGCAAATAACGGTAACGGTAACCAAAGTGCAACAAGGTAGCCCAATCCTTTTTGTAGAAAAGTACAGGCTAAAACGATCTCTTATAATAAGCAAAGCGTTCTTGAGGACACACAGGAATTTCATCTAGTCACTTTCATCGTGTTGGTTTGATTCGCGTTCGCTACTTTGGTAATTTGGTATGTGGGTGGACCGGTGCTTGGGTGCTATTCTTACCTGAACAAGCCTCCCACTTATCATTAACCCACTCACAAGCATCCACAACTACGAAAAAATAATTAAGACAACAATCTAACCATAGCATTAAACATATGGATCCAAATTAGCCCCTTACAAAATAGCGCATAAACTAGGGTTTAAGCTTCTGTCACTATAGCAACCCATCATCTAATAAATACTCCACAATGCATGCCCTTAGGCCCATAGATGGTGAAGTGTCATGTAGACGACGCTCACATAACACCACCAAGGGAATCACAACATACATATCATCAAAATATCGAATGAATATCAAATTCACATGATTACTTGCAACATGACTTCTCCTGTGGCCTCAAGAACAAGGACAACTACTCACAAATAATATTCATGCTCAAGATCAGAGGAATATAAATAGCATAATGGATCTGAACATATAATCTTCCACCAAATAAACCATCTAGCATCAACTACAAGATGTAATCAACACTACTAGTCACCCACATGTACCAATCTGAGGTTCCGGTACAAAGATTGAACATAAGAGATGAACTAGGGATTTGAGAGGAGATGGTGTTGTTGAAGATGTTGATGAAGATTGGCCTCCCAAAGATGAGAGGGTTGTTGGTGATGACGACGGCTTCGATTTCCCCCTCCCGGAGGGAAGTTCCCCCGGCGGAATCGCTCCACCGGAGGGCAAAAGTGCTCCTGCCGAAGTTCTGCCTCGAGACGGCGACACTCTGTCCCGAAAGTCCTCCCCTTATTTTTTCTAGGTTAAAGGACCTTATGTACCAGAAGATGGGCACTAGAGGTGGGCCTGGGCCCCCCACTACCCACCAGGGCGCGCTTGGAGGGGTAACACACCATGGTGCCTTGTGGGCACCTGGGTGCTCCCCTCTGGTAGTTTTTTCTCTACTATTTTTTATATATTCCAAAATAATTCTTCGTAAAATTTCATCTCATTTGGAGATGTGCAGAATAGGTATCTCTGACATAGCTTTTTCAGGTCCAGAATTCTAGCTGCCGGTATTCTCCCTCTTTGTATAAACCTTGCATATTATGAGAGAAAAGACATTAGAATTACTCCATGAAGTGTTATAAAGCATAAAAACACTATAAATAACAGTAGGAAAACATAATGCGAAATGGACATATCAGGGTCCCATGTTGGCTGCCGCCGCCGCGTCACTATGATACACAGGCGATGTCTTGCCCAATTCAACACAGACCATCATCGACCCCCGCCTCGGCTTCACGGAAGGGGAGTAGGCACTCTTCCCCTCTGATTGAAGCATGATCACTTTGATGAGCGGCGTAGCCGGACATAAGGAAGATGTGGTGGAGGCGGAAGCCACATAGGGTAGCCATGTCGTGGGAATGGAGATCAGTCGCGGCCGGTATTAGACTCTAGCAACCTTGGAGCCCGGGGCTTGACCCAATTCTGGCTCCGGCCCTGCCCCGTTGCAACGCACGGGTAATTACCTAGTATGTCTAAACTAATCCATTAAAGACCCGCGCCGACTGAATCATGCGAGATCTTATGAAGACACACCTCCACACACCCTCCAACGACACTAGACGCACCATCTGACGTGGATCAAACTTGTAAGATAGTATTCATTCTGAGGGGCATTGCCGTCGTCACACAACCGCAACCAAGACATTGAACCTAACAAGAACGAGCGTGGGGTCCCTCCCGTCGACCAGGGTGTAACAGCCCCAAAATTGAGTTATCAATTTTTGTGTTGTTAATCCTTCCTGGCAATTATTTTCAAATCTTTATCCTGAGTTTGTTGGATGACTTTGAGAATCCTTATCATTTTCAACCTTTTCAAAACCTTGCTCATGTCTTTGTTAGTGGGCAAGACCTCATTTGCACCATCTCAGACTCTCTCCTAATTCAAATTGCAAAATTTGAAATTTGGATATTTCCTTTGTGCTTACAAAGGAGTCATCACTTCTCTTGATCTGTTAATCTTCCAAATCTTCTCAGAGATCCTCCTACACCTCTAAACCTTGGATATGCAAAAATATTTCCAAGTCTTATGCAATATTTTCCATTTGGGATTTATTCCTTCTTTTGCCTTTTCGAGGAATAAAATCCAAAGGCATAGCTAGACATCTCCAAAATTCATGCAAATTTTTGGAGATGATATTTATGCCTAATCCTAGCTCTGGAAAACATATTGGCCATATTTAAATAAGAAAAATTGCCTTTTCCTATTTTAAGCCAATATTCCCTTTTCTGCCATTTTTCAAAGGAGCTACCATTTTTATAGCAAGGAAAATTCCCAAATAATTTGTGGAGCTTGTACTTGCTGTATCTTCACCATTTCCATCCAAACCCATGCTTCAAAGTTCATAATTTGAGCACATGATCCAATGCAAGTTTTCGCCCTGTGTGAAATTTTTGCAAAGTAAGTGCTTGAACCCTTGATCCATTTGAGCTGAAATTTTGCAGGGTGATTAACATTGATAAATCAACTCTAGATACCAAAAATAAGCTCAATATATTCATCCAATCTTCCCCTGTAATTTTCCTAAGTTTCTGACCAGATTATCACGTTATGAAGGAAGTACCTTCAAGGAGTGTCCAAATGGGATGAAACTTTCCCAGATCCTTATATATCTCAAATCATTGTTCTCCACCCATTTTCAGCCCAAGTCATCACTCCAAGTGAGTGCTACTTCATCATTTTGTTCCTGGACCAGATTTGGCAGTTGCAAAGCAACTATGTTAAATACTTGTCCAAACCATCTCAAACTTAGCAGGATTGTAGTCCTTACTGAAGGAAATGTGCCCTAGAGGCAATAATAATGTTAGTACTTATATTTTATTATATCATGATAAATGTTTATTATTCATGCTAGAATTGTATTAACCAGAAACTTAGTACATGTGTGAATACATAGACAAAACAGAATGTCCCTAGTATGCCTCTACTTGACTAGCTCGTTAATCAAAGATGGTTAAGTTTCCTGACCATAAACATGAGTTGTCATTCGATGAACGGGATCACATCATTAGGAGAATGATGTGACGGACAAGACCCATCCGTTAGCTTAGCATTATGATCGTTGAGTTTTATTGCTATTGCTTTCTTCATGACTTATACATGTTCCTTGACTATGAGATTATGCAACTCCCGAATACCGGAGGAACACCTTGTGTGCTATCAAACGTCACAACGTAACTGGGTGATTATAAAGATGCTCTACAGGTGTCTCCGAAGGTGTTTGCTGGGTTGGCATAGATCGAGATTAGGATTTGACACTCCGTGTATCGGAGAGGTATCTCTGGGCCCTCTCGGTAATGCACATCACTATAAGCCTTGCAACCAATGTGACTAATGAGTTATTTGTGGGATGATGCATTACGGAACAAGTAATGAGACTTCCCAGTAACGAGACTGAAGTAGGTATGAAGATATCGACGATCGACTCTCGGGCAAGTAACATACCGATGACAAAGGGAATGACGTATGTTGTTATGCGGTTTGACCGATAAAGATCTTCGTAGAATATGTAGGAGCCAATATGAGCATCCAGGTTCCGCTATTGGTTATTGACCGGAGATATGTCTCGGTCATGTATACATAGTTCTCGAACCCGTAGGGTCCGCATGCTTAACGTTCAAAGACGATTTGTATTGTGAGTTATGTGATTTGATGACCGAAGTCTGTTCGGTGTCCCGGATGAGATCACGGACATGACGAGGAGTCTCGAAATGGTCGGAGGTAAAGATCAATATATTGGAAGGCTATATTCGGACATCGGAATGGTTCCAAGTGATTCGGGTATTTTTCGGAGTACAGGAGAGTTACGGGAATTCGCCGTGGGAAGTTAATGGGCCTTATTGGGCTTTAGTGGAGAGAGGGAAGAAGGGCCACGAGGTGGCGCGCGCCTCCCCCTGCCCAAACTGAATTGGAAAAGGGGTGGGGGCGCGGCCCCTCCTTTCCTTCTCCCTCTCCCTCCTTTCCTTCTTTCCTACTCCCAAAAGGAAAGGAAATCCTACTAGGACTTTGGAGTCCTAGTAGGACTCCCTACACTTGGCGCGCCCCTGGGAGGGCCAGCCTCTCTCCCTCCCTCCTTTATATACGTGGGAAGGGGGCACCCCAAAGGCACTCAAAGATTTGTCTTAGCCGTGTGCGGTGCCCCCCTCCATAGTTACACACCTCGGTCGTATCGTCGTAGTGCTTAGGCGAAGCCCTGCGCTAGTAACTTCATCATCACCGTCGTCATGTCGTCGTGCTAACGGAACTCTCCCTCGTCCTCAACTAGATCAAGAGCTCGAGGGACGTCATCGTGCTGGATGTGTGCTGAACACGGAGGTGTCGTACGTTCGGTACTTGGATCGGTTGGATCGTGAAGACGTTCGACTACATCAACCGCATTACTAAACGCTTCCACTTTTCGGTCTACGAGGGTACATGGACACACACTCTCGTCTTGTTGCTATGCATCTCCTAGATAGATCTTGCATGATCGTAGGAATTTTTTTGAAATACTGCGTTCCCCAATAGTGGCATCCGAGCCAGGTCTATGCGTAGATCTTATATGCACGAGTAGAACACAAAGAATTGTGGGCGATAATAGTCATATTGCTTACCAGCAACGTCTTACTTTGATTCGGCATTATTGTTGGATGAAGCGGCCTGGACCGACATTACCTGACCGCGTTCATGAGACTGGTTCTACTGACGTGCTTTGCACATAGGTGGCTAACGGGTATATGTTTCTCCAACTTTAATTGAATCGAGTTTGACTACGTCCGGTCCTTGTCGAAGGCTAAAACATCACACTTGATGAAAAATTGTTGTGGTTTTAATGCGTAGGTAAGAAAGGTTCTTGCTAGAAGCCCGTAGCAGACACGTAAAACTTGCAACAACAAAGTAGAGGATGTCTAACTTGTTTTTGCAGGGCATGTTGTGATGTGATATGGTCAAGACATGATGATATATAAATTGTTGTATGAGATGATCATGTTTTGTAAAAGTTATCAGCAACTGGCAGGAGCCTTATGGTTGTCGCTTTATTGTATGAAATGCAATCGCCATGTAATTGCTTTACTTTATCACTAAGCGGTAGCGATAGTCGTAGAAGCAATAGTTGGCGAGACAACAATGATGATACGATGGAGATCAAGGTGTCAAAGCCGGTGATGATGGAGATCTTGAGGGTGCTTTGGAGATGGAGATCAAAGGCACAAGACGATGATGGCCATATCATGTCACATATTTTGATTGCATGTGATGTTTATCCATTATGCATCTTATTTTGCTTAGTACGGTTCGTCGTGCACCGTTGCTACAGTTCGTCGTGCCGAGCCACCATGTGATGATCGGGTGTGATAAGCTCTACGTTCACATACAATGGGTGCAAGCCAGTTTTGCACGTGCAGAATACTTGGGTTAAACTTGACGAGCCTAGCATATGCAGATATGGCCTCGAAACACTGATACTGAAAGGTCGAACTTGAATCATATAGTAGATATAATCAACATAATGATGTTCACCATTGAAAACTACTCCATCTCACGTGATGATCGGACATGGTTTAGTTGATATGGATCACGTGATCATTTAAATGACTAGACGGATGTCTATCTAAGTGGGAGTTCTTAAGTAATATGATTAATTGAACTTTAATTTATCATGAACTTAGTCCTGATTGTATTTGCAAATTATGTTGTAGATCAATAGCTCGTGATGTAGCTCCTCGTTTATTTTTGATATGTTCCTAGAGAAAAATAAGTTGTAAGATGTTAGTAGCAATGATGCGGACTAGCTCCATGATCTAAGGATTATCCTCATTGATGCACATAAGTATTATGCCCTTGATGCACCGCTAGGTGACGGCCCTATTGCAGTTGGAGATGCAGACGTTATGAACATTTGACAAAGCTTGATATGATGACTACTTGATAGTTTAGTGCAACATGCTTTACGGCTTAGAACTAGGACTTCAAAAACGTTTTGAATGCCACGGAGCATATGAGATGTCCCAAGAGAGGAAATTGGTATTTTAGTCCCATGCCCGTGTCGAGAGGTATGAGACCTCTGACAAGTACTTTGCCTATAAGATGGAGGAGAATAGCTCAACAAGCGAGCATTTGCTCAGAATGTCTGAGTACTACAATCGCTTGAATCAAGTGGGAGTTAATCTTCCAGATAAGATAGTGATTGACAGAGTTCTCTAGTCACTATCACCAAGTTACTGGAACTTCGTGATGAACTATAATATGCAAGGGATGACGAAACGATTACCGAGCTCTTCGCGATTCTTAAATAGGCGAAGGTAGAAATCAAGAAAAGCATCAAGTGTTGATGGTTGACAAGACCACTAGTTTCAAGTAAAAGGGCAAGGGAAAGAAATGGAACTTCAAGAAGAATGGCAAACAACTTACCACTCCCATGAAGAAGCCCAAAGCTAGACCCAAGCCTGAAACTGAGTGCTTCTACTGCAAAGGAAATGGTCACTGGAAGCGGAACTGCCCCAAATACTTGGCGGATAAGAAGGATGGCAAAGTGAACAAAAGTATATATGATGTACATGTTATTGATGTGTACTTTACTAGCGTTCATAGTAGCCCCTAGGTATTTGATATTGGTTCAGTTGCTATGATTAGTAACTTGAAATAGGAGTTACAAAATGAACAGGGACTAGTTGAGGGCGAGGTGAAGATGTGTGTTGGAAGTGATTCCAAGGTTCATAAGATCACTATCGCACACTCCCTTTACCTTCAGGATTAGTGTTGAACCTAAAATAAATGTTATTTGGTGTTTGCGTTGAGCATAATATGATAGGATCATGTTTATTGCAATACGGTTATTCATTTAAGTCAAAGAATAGTTGTTATTCTGTTTACATGAATAAAACCTTTTGTGGTCATACACCCAAGGTGAATGGTTTATTGAATATCGATCATAGTGATACACATATTCATAATATTGATGCCAAAAGATGCAAAGTTTATAATGATAGTGCAACATACTAGTGGCACTGGCATTTAGGTCATAATGGTGTAGAGCGCATGAAGAAACTCCATCCGGATGGACTTTGGAATCACTTTAATTATGAATCATTTGATGCTTGCGAACCATGCCTCATGGGCAAGATGACTAAGACTCCGTTCTCTGCAACAATGGAGCGAGCCACTGACTTATTGGAAATAATACATACCGATGTATGCGGTCCGATGAGTGTTGAGGCTCGCGGCAGGTATCATTATTTTCTGACCTTCACAGATGATTTGAGATGATATGGGTATATCTACTTAATGAAACATAAATCTAAAACATTTGAAAAGTTCAAAGAATTTCAGAGTGAAGTGGAAAATCATTGTAACAAGAAAATAAAGTTTCTACAATCTGCTCGCGGAGGCAAATATTTGAGTTACGAGTTTGGTCTTCATTTGAAACAATGTGGAATAGTTTCGCAACTCACGCCACCTGGAACACCACAGCATAATGTTGTGTCCGAACGTTGTAACCGTACTTTATTAGATATGGTGCAATCTATGATGTTTCTTACCGATTTACCACTATCGTTTTGGGGTTATGCATTAGAGACAACTGCATTCACGTTAAATAGGGCACCATCTAAATCCGTTGAGACGACACCATATGAACTGTGGTTTAGCAAGAAACCTAAGTTGTCGTTTCTTAAAGTTTGGGGCTGTAATGCTTATGTGAAAAAGCTTCAACCTGATAAGCTCGAACCCAAATCGGAGAAGTGTGTCTTCATAGGATACCCTAAAGAAACAATTGGGTACACCTTCTATCATAGATCCGAAGCCAAGATTTTTGTTGCTAAAGAACGGAACATTTCTAGAGAAGTAGTTTCTCTCAAAAAACGTGAGTGGGAGGAATGTAGAACTTGATGAGGTAATTGTACCTTCTCCCGAATTGGAAAGTAGTTCCTCACATAAATCAGTTCCAGTGATTCCTACACCAATTAGTGGGGAAGCTAATGATGATGATCATGAAACTTCAGATCAAGTTACTACCGAACCTCGTAGGTCAACCAAAGTATGGTCTGCACCAGAGTGGTATGGTAATCATGTTCTGGAAGTCATGTTACTAGACCATGACAAACCTACGAACTATGAGGAAGCGATGATGAGCCCAGGTTCCGCAAAATGGCTTGAGGCCATGAAATCTGAGATGGGATCCATGTATGAGAACAAAGTATGGACTTTGGTGGACTTGCCCGATGATCGGCAAGCCATTGAGAATAAATGGATCTTCAAGAGGAAGACAAACATTGATGGTAGTGTTACTATCTACAAAGCTCGAGTTGTTACAAAAGGTTTTTGACAAGTTCAAGGTGTTGAGTACGATGAGCTTTTCTCACTCGTATTGATGCTTAAGTCTGTCTGAATCATGTTAGCAATTGCCGCATTTTATGAAATCTGGCAAGTGGATATCAAAACTAAATTCCTTAATGGATTTATTAAAGAAGAGTTGTATATGATGCAACCAGAAGGTTTTGTCAATCCTAAAGGTGCTAACAAAGTGTGCAAGCTCCAGCGATCCATCTATGGACTGATGCAAGCATCTGGGAGTTGGAATATACGCTTTGATAAGGTGATCAAAGCATATGGTTTTATATAGACTTTTGGTGAAGCCTGTATTTACAAGAAAGTGAGTGGCAGCACTACAACCTTTCTGATAAGTATATGTGAATGACATATTGTTGATCAGAAATGATGTAGAATTTTCTGGAAAGCATAAAGGAGTGTTTGAAAGGAGTTTTTCAAAGAAAGACCTCGGTGAAGCTGCTTACATATTGAGCATCAATATCTATAGATATAGATCAAGACGCTTGATAAGTTTTTTCAATGAGTACATACCTTCACAAGTTTTTGAAGTGGTTCAAAATGGAACAGTCAAAGAATGAGTTATTGCCTGTGTTGCAAGGTGTGAAGTTGAGTAAAGACTCAAAACCCGACCACGGCAGAAAATAGAAAGAGAATGAAAAGTCATTCCCTATGCCTCAGTCATAGGTTCAATAAAGTATGTTATGCTGTGTACCAGACCTATTGTGTACCTCACCATAGGTTTGGCAAGAGGGTACAATAGTGATCCATGAGTGGATCACTTGACAGCGGTCAAAATTATCCTTAGTGGAATAAGGACATGTTTCTCGGTTATGGAGGTGACAAAAATTTCGTCGTAAAGGGTTACATCAATGCAAGCTTTGACACCGATCCGGATGACTCTAAGTCTCAATCTGGGTACATATTGAAAGTGGGAGCAATTAGCTAGAGTAGCTCCGCGCAGAGCATTGTAGACATAGAAAATTTGCAAAATACATACGCCTCTGAATGTGGCAGACCGTTGACTAAACTTCTCTCACAAGCAAAACATAATCACACTTTAGTACACTTTGGGTGCTAATCACATAGCGATGTGAACTAGATTATTGACTCTAGTAAACCCTTTGGGTGTTAGTCACATGGAGATGTGAAATAATCACATAAAGATGTGAACTATTGGTGTTAAATCACATGACGATGTGAACTAGATTATTGACTCTAGTGCAATGGGAGACTGAAGGAAATGTGCACTAGAGGTAATAATAATGTTGTTATTTATATTTCCCTATATCATGCTAAATGTTTATTATTCATGATAGAATTGTATTAACCGGAGACTTAGTACATGTGTGGATACATAGACAAAACAGAATGTCCCTAGTATGCCTCTACTTGACTAGCTCGGTAATCAAAGATGGTTAAGTTTCCTCACCATAGGCATGTGTTGTTATTTGATGAACAGGATCACATCATTAGGAGAATGATGTGATGGACAAGACCCATCCGCTAGCTTAGCATTGTGATCATTGAGTTTTATTGCTATTGCTTTGTTCATGTCTTATACATGTTCCTCTGACTATGAGATATGGAACTCCCGAATATCGGAGGAACACCTTCTGTGCTATCAAACGTCACAACTCAACTGGATGATTATAAAGATGCTCTACAGCTGTCTCCGAAGGTGTTTGTTGGGTTGGCATAGATCGAGATTAGGATTTGTCACTCTGTGTATCGGAGAGGTATCTCTGGGCCCTTGTCGGTGTCAAAACCGGCGGATCTCGGGTAGGGGGTCCCGAACTGTGCGTCTAGGCGGATGGTAACAGGAGGCAGGGGACACGATGTTTACCCAGGTTCGGGCCCTCTCGATGGAGGTAATACCCTACTTCCTGCTTGATTGATCTTGATGATATGAGTATTACAAGAGTTGATCTACCACAAGATCGTAGAGGCTAAACCCTATAAGCTAGCCTATGGTATGATTGTTGTTGTCCTACGGACTAAACCCTCCGGTTTATATAGACACCGGAGTGGGCTAGGGTTACACAGAGTCAGTTACAAGGAAGGAGATCTACATATCCGCATTGCCAAGCTTGCCTTCCACGCCAAGGAGAGCCCCATCCGGACACGGGACGAAGTCTTCAATCTTGTATCTTCATAGTCCAACAGTCCGGACAAAGGATATAGTCCGGCTGTCCGGATACACCCTAATCCAGGACTCCCTCAGTAGCCCCTGAACCAGGCTTCAATGACGATGAGTCCGGCGCGCAAATTTGTCTTCGGCATTGCAAGGTGGGTTCTCCCTTCGAATACTCCACAAAAGATTTTGAACACAAGGATAGTGTCCGGCTCTGCAAAACAAATTCCACGTACCACCGTAGAGAGAATAATACTTCCACAAATCTAATCTGCTGACACACTCAGTAGCATGACATCACACCACATCACGGTCATTATTCGAACCATTTTTCTCAACCAGCCTCGGCGCATATTGCGAGGCGGTTTCCTTGGCACGTCTTGTCGAAGTAGAGACCGTGTCCCCCTTATTACAGGATTCTCATCAACACGAATGTGGGTAACCTAGTCGTGCCCGTTGGTATGACTCCTTGATTGTAGGCAAGTCCCAAACGGTCACGAGGAGGACGCTTGGTATTCACCCTCTTTATAAAGAGACCAAGGCCTGTCCTTTTTCCTCTCTAACTCAATCGAATCCTCCCCCCCCCCCCCCCCACCTCGAGTTTTAACACCCGAGACTTAGGCCAGACGCTTCAGACCTTCAACTATGTCTGGATCCAACCTTCAAGGTCGGTGGATGCATTCCTCTATCACAGAGGAAGACATCAAGAAGCTAAGAGAGGCCAGGTTTCTGACCGACGAGATCTCGCACAGGCTGCCTGCTCAAGGGTGGGTCATTCCCACTCCCGAACCCGGCGAGAGCGTTGTATTCATCTCTCACTCCCTCCAAGGGCTAGGCCTCGCTCTAGATCCTTTTGTCAGGGGGCTCATGTACCATTACGGGCTGGATTTCCATGACATGGCCCCGGATTCAGTCCTTCACATCTCGTCGTTCGTCGTTGTATGTGAGGCCTTCCTCCGCATTACCCCTCACTTCGGCCTGTGGCTCAAAACTTTCAATGTGAAGCCGAAGATGATCGAGGGGCGACACGCAGAGTGCAGAGGTTCCATAATAAGCAAAAGTGCCGATGCCCCATGGCCATAGGGTTCCTTCTAGGAGGTGTCCAGCTTATGGCAACGGGAGTGGTTTTATGTCACAGCTCCCCGGGGAACCAAGTAGGTGGCTGCCCCTGCCTTTCGCTCGGGCCCCCCACCACAACTGACGTCATGGATACACAAGGGGCTAGACTGGGGCCAGTAAAGGATGTGCCGATATTGCAGAGTCGCATCTGAGATCTCCTCGAGAGAGATGTCAGTTTGGCCACGGTAATGCAAGTCATGTTAGTTCGTCAAGTCCTGCCCTGCAAACGTCGACCCCTCCGCATGTGGGAGTTCAACCCGGAAGGACCGCGAGCTATTCAGCACTTCCTCGGCATGACGCTCGTTGAGATGTACAAATTGTTCTTTGGACCACAAATAAAGTGTCCGGACACCATCGAGGATGCGGGTCTGAGCTGCAATCGTCCAGATACCCAAGTAAGTAGTCCCGTAGCCAAACACGTTGTCTTTTTATTTATCACAACATCATTCTGAAAAGTCACTCTTTGACCAGGACTAGGTAACAAAGGCGAAGATGATCAGGTGTCCGGCCCCCTTCCTGAGGTCTCACCGGATCCTGTACTTGCCAGGATGCTGGAGCTTGCACCCTATCAAGCGCCCTCAGGGGAAGATAAAGGGGGGAATAAAGAGGCTGAAAGCGGACCTCACTCACTGTTCATCCAAACTAGGGGAATTAGCGCCTCCGCGAAGGAGGATAACCGGGGAGAAGAATCCGAAATTCCCTCTCCCCAAGGAAGGAAGAGGACCACCTCTGAAGACCCGGAAACAATGGTTTCCAAACGGGGGAAGAAATCTTTGCCAGAGGGTCCTGCCCCGGGGGGTACCCTTGCCGCACAATGCCTGCAAGGGGATCAGCCCTCCACCGATCTGTAAGTAAAAAGGTACTTAATAGTAAAAATATCCTGCTTTACTTCTGAGGACAATAACAGAAGCATTTATCTTGTAGTTCGGATCGTAGCCCTTCTCGACAGAGTTTGTCTTCGGGGGATCTTCTTCCGGAGATGATGGAGAGCGAAAGACCTCCCCATGCCACCCTGCCACATGAGGCGGGTGACCCTGAAGTGTCGTTGCGGAGGGTTTCTCCTGATCCGGCAAGGCCAGAGGGTAATCCTTCGGCCACCCAAAGTCCTCAGTATTCGGCTTCGGAAGAGAGCAACCGAGAGAGTCCGGCACTGTCCGGTGTGTGATCGGACGCACTGAAGGATCTGCTAGAGCAAGCGGCTATCTCAGAAGCGCATCATACGCTAATGGGTACGGTGATTGAGAGGATTTCATCCGCCGAAAGCGGGTTGCATGAAGCTTTTATGAGTCTGCTGAAAGGCTTTGAGGTACGTGAAATACTGTATGTTTTTTATGGTACCGCACACGTTAGGTGTGCCCTGTGTAGATAGTAGCCCCTGAGACTCTGGTTGCTGTCGATAATGGCGGCAAACAGAGGATCATAGTCTTAGGTAATAATCAGGCCGCCTTCATATGCAGGTGGCGGAAGGTTCGGTGGATAGCCGGACTGGTGAGTTTGCCAAGCTAAAGCGGCAACTTGATGCGGCGGATGCCGACATCATGCTTGTGAACAAACGGCTCGACGAGGCACAGGGTATGTGATTTCTCCTGTGATCAACACATAGTAAGAGGAGCATAATGCTAGTATCTTTAATATGTTGTGACTGCAGATGGGGCTACTGCCGTGGAGAACCTTCGGGCGGAACTTGCCCGAGCCAAGGAACAAGCCAGGAAAAGTGATGCGGCCGCTCTAAAGGCAGTCGAAGAGCTGAGAGCCGAACAGGCTGCGCATTGCCGAAGCAAGGATGAAATAGCCAAGATGGCTGTGGAATTTAAGGATGCCGCCGGCCGTTACGAGCTTCTCGAAAATAAAAATCGAGCGACGATGACGAACCTGGAGAAGGCCACGGTGACGGCCAAGGATGCCCGCTCTACAATTAGGGCGATGAAGGAGGAGTTGCGTCAAGCCGGGGATATCGCGGCTGGGAAGCCCTTTATGCTAGTACGCTCCTCTTGATCGGCTGTGGAGTTCTGCAGACGCATATCTGGATTTGGCAGAGAGTGCCGCTGATGCGGCCGAATACTTCAAAGATCAAAAAGAACGTGAAGTGGAAAAGCTGCTCTGGTCACAATTTAATGTTCCAGCGCGTCCGCTTCCGTTGAATGAGCGGATGGCCGAATGGGCCGAGCTCCATAGGTTGTCTGGGATTGCCATGAGATCTGTTGTGGATCATCTGTGGCCGGAAGGGCCAAGGCCGAACAGTTATTTTAATTTGGTGCAACAGTTCCTTGGTGATGTGCCATGCGTCGACGCTATGAAGAGGTCGGCGTGCATAGAGGGTGCGCAGATGGCGCTTGCCCGTTGAGGGAGTCCTGGATTAGGGGGTGTCCGGATAGCCGTACTATGACCTTTGGCCGGACTGTTGGACTATGAAGATACAAGATTGAAGACTTCGTCCCGTATCCGGATGGGACTTTCCTTGGCATGGAAGGCAAGCTTGGCAGTACGGATATTCAGATCTCCTCCCATTGTAACCGACTCTGTGTAACCCTAGCCCCCTCCGATGTCATATAAACCGGAGGGGTTAGTCCGTAGGACAACAACAATCATACCATAGGCTAGCTTCTAGGGTTTAGCCTCTCTGATCTCGTGGTAGATCTACTCTTGTACTACCCATATCATCAATATTAATCAAGCAGGAGTAGGGTTTTACTTCCATCGAGAGGGCCCAAACCTGGGTAAAAACATCGTGTCCCTTGTCTCCTGTTACCATCCGCCTAGACGCACAGTTCGGGACCCCCTACCCGAGATCCGCCGGTTTTGACACCGACATTGGTGCTTTCATTGAGAGTTCCTCTGTGTCGTCATCATCAGGCTTGATGGCTCCTTCGATCATCATTAGCGATGCGGTCCAAGGTGAGACTTTCCTCCCCGGACAGATCTTTGTATTCGGCGGCTTTGCACTGCGGGCCAATTCGCTTGGCCATCTGGAGCAGATTGAAAGCTACGCCCCTGGCCATCACGTCAGGTTTGGAAGCTTAAACTACACGGCCGATATCCGCGAAGACTTGATCTTCGACAGATTCGAGCCCCGACCGAGAGCGCCGCATTGTCATCACGGGCAAGATCTAGCTCTGCCATCGGACAGTGTCCTGGAGGCTGCACCTGCGTCCGCTCCAACCTTTAATTCAGAGCCAACTGCACCGACCGATGGCGGGTGGCTAGACCCCGTCGCGGATGCCGCAGCCTCAACGGTGATCGAGCCGAACACCAACCCTACCCTTCACGAGGCATGTGACTCCAAATTGCCGGACTCTTCTCCGGACTCTGAACCCTCCGCACCTTTGCCAACTGAATCCGACTGGGCGCCAATCATGGAGTTCACCGCCGCGGATATCTTTCAGCACTCGCCTTTTGGCGACATACTGAATTCACTAAAATCTCTCTCTTTGTCAGGAGAGTCCTGGCCGGATTATGACCGGCGGGATCAGAATACGGACGACGAAGAAATTCGACGCCCACCCACCACCCATTTCATAGCCACCGTCGATGACTTAACCGACGTGCTCGACTCCGACTCCGAAGACATCGACGGTATGGATGACGATGCAGGAGACGAACAGGAACCAGCGCCTACAGGGCACTGGACAGCCACCGCATCCCA
The DNA here is from genome assembly GCA_032464435.1 of Aegilops umbellulata. NCBI lineage: Eukaryota > Viridiplantae > Streptophyta > Magnoliopsida > Poales > Poaceae > Aegilops > Aegilops umbellulata. The sequence goes on from CP136056.1 coordinate 374,341,823, forward strand.
CGATGTATACATGGTGGATATACCCAAAGGAAGCAATAACGAGGAACGGGAGGACGCAACGAAGTATTGTTCCTTCGAGAAGCAGTCAAAACGGCGGCGTAAGCGCCGCTCCAAACCCCGCCTCGACAGAGGGAGCAGTCATACAGACCCAGCCATAGAGCAGGGCGAGTCGGTGCACGACGAACATGGATGTAAGCAACCGTCCGAACAAGGCAACTTAGATAACCAAACTGAACAACCCATCCCCGGCAAAGATAACAGTCCGGATGACCTCACGCCAGACAAGTTCCTGGAGCAGAAGAACCTCCACAAAAGGCTCGTCGCCACCGCGCGTAGCCTGAAAAAGCAGAAGCGGAATCTCAAAACTATGGAAGATGCACTCAGAATCAGATGGAGCAAAGTAATCAACTCCACAGACAGATATGGCGACAGTCTCCATAAAAAGAGCTACCCGAAGTGAAAGCTACTGCCTGAATTTGATGAGGAGGCCTTAGAGCCCCCGCAATCAAAAAACAAAGCAACCATCCGGTCGGATAGACGACCTCATGGCCAACACAGAGCGGCAAACCATGCCGCACACAAGCCAACACATGATCCATGCGAGGATTCGCATCAAAAAGATGGCCCAGCCAGATCTATCTGCGGGCCAAGAAAGCAAGCTCCAGCAAGCAATGCAACACAGCATATGTCCGAACACAACGGCACACCCAAATACAGGGGTGCCACACACCCCCTATGTTTCACCGACGAGGTGCTGGACCATGAATTCCCAACGGGATTCAAACCCGTAAACATAGAGGCATATGACGGAACGACAGACCCTGGAGTCTGGATTGAGGACTATATCCTCCATATACACATGGCCAGAGGAGACGACCTCCACGCCATAAAATACCTACCCCTCAAGCTCAAAGGGCCGGCCCGGCATTGGCTTAAAGGCCTTCCCGAAAACACCATTGGAAGCTGGGAAGAGCTCGAGGACGCTTTTCGGGCAAATTTTCAAGGGACTTATGTCCGACCACCGGATGCAGACGATTTAAGTCATATAACTCAACAACCCGGAGAGTCAGCCCGGAAGCTCTGGAACATATTTCTTACTAAAAAGAACCAGATAATCGACTGTCCGGATGCCTAAGCCTTAGTAGCTTTCAAGCACAGCGTCCGAGACGAATGGCTCGCCAGACACCTCGGCCAAGAAAATCCAAGAAAAATGGCCGCAGTAACAAGCCTCATGACTCGCTTTTGCGCGGGAGAGGACAGATGGTTGGCAAGACGCAGCACCAGCGACCCAAGCACGTCCGAAGTTAGGGATGGAAACGGGAAGCCACATCACAGCAAAGACCAGCGCCGGAATAAGGGAAACAGTCCGAAGAGCACGGCAATTAACGCCGGATTCAAAAGCTCTCGGCAGGGTAAGCAGAAGATGCCCCTCAAAGATAACAGGGACGAACTGCCCAACTTAAATAAAGTCCTGGACAAGATATGTCAAATCCACAGCACCCCTGGGAAGCCTGCAAACCATACCCATAGAGAATGTTGGGTCTTCAAGCAATCCGGCAAACTCAATGCCGAACACAAGGGGTTGGATACACCAAGTGAGGACGATGATGAATCCCACAAACAGAGCACTGGGAAACAAGAGAATTTCCCACAAGAAGTTAAAACAGTAAATTTACTTCACGTGACAAAAGGGAAAGACGAAGTGGCACCTATAGAGATACGTGCCATACGGCCTATCACAAAGGAGTATCGCCACTGGTTGTTAAAGCCGATCACCTTCGACCATCAGGATTACTCCGGAAGTATCCGACACGCATGCTAGGCTGCCTTGGTATTAGATCCGATAATTGATGGATTCCATTTTACACGAGTCCTGATGGACGGCGGCAGTGGCTTAAACCTGCTATATCAGGACACAGTCCGCAAAATGGGGATGGACCCAGCAAAAATTCGCCATAGCAACACTTCCTTTAAAGGAGTAGTGCCAGGCCCAGTTGCCCATTGCACGGGTTCCCTCTTACTAGAAGTTATGTTCGGTTCTCCCGATAAATTCCGTAGCGAAATGCTGACCTTCCACATCGCCCCATTACCAAGTGGCTATCAAGCACTACTGGGACGTGAAACGTTCGCCCACTTTAACGCAATACCACATTATGCATCTCTCACGCTTAAGATGCCCGTTCCACGGGGCATCATGTCACTAAAGGGAAATATTGAGTGTTTCTCCCGCGCGGAGGACTGTGCGGCTGCCTTGACAGCCACACATTAAAAACAGCTTCACCAATCAAAGCACCTAAACAGGTCGTTAAGACCATGGACGTACCTAGACGATTCCGGCGTAAACATACCATTGATAGAGGCTTAATAGCCGCATACCCCCTGTACAAGGGGCTCCGCGCATGTAAAACAAGAGACAATAAGGCTCAATTTTACCCATTTTGAATTATACTTTGCTTATTTAGTATAACGTACATTTCGCATGAACTTTTTCAACTAAGTTCCTCTGTTTTTCAGATGAACACCATGCTATACCCGTCCAGGACACGGCACAACGGAGACACAAGCGCAGACGTGCAGCAGGGACCCGTTCCAAGGATTCTTTTTAGATTAAGACCCTGCGTAAACCTATTTTACTGTCTTTTGTTGATACACATCCCCCGGATTCTCAGTATAGCCGAGGAGGAGGCTGACGTCTTGGCATGTGGCCACATCAGAATTTTGCACGTACCTGGACACCAGGGGCTTATTACCAACGGCACTGTTCAGCCCGTTTTCATACAGACCGAATACCTTAGGGAGTGTTCGGCATTGCGAGTTTGGCCTTATATGCATCAGCTCCGAATCATGTATTTGGTCAAATGTTGGGTTTGCCCGGCTCCTGTGTTTTGCTGCCTTACGTTCCACTCTATCGGCTAAGGTGGCACTAGGAGAACTACTGCGATTGTGCCCCGGTTCAGCCAGGCGAGCACCTTAGTAGAGAAAGCTGAAAACTGACTGTCATGATATAGCGTGAGACTGGTCAACCACTCGATGACCCATCGGAATCTTCGGTATTCCTCTGCATTAACGAAGGACCGTTTCCCGGCCAGGCACACACGCGCCTCGAATTCGGGCGAGCGCGGTGCCACCAGGGGCTATATAGTAGCTCCACGGTCAAACTCCTATGGCTAAGTGAAAGTGATAAAGCATTATAGTCTGGTTGCCTTGTTCGCTGCGCTACCACCTCCTAAATTGACCAAGACGTTGGATCAAGTGTGATGATGCGCCTTTTGCGAACACCCCCGCATTATATGCGTGGGGGCTGAAGCCAACGACTGCAATCTTTCAGGTTATATATACATATACGTAAACAGCCGCACAGGAGGCATTATAATTCTTGCAAGCACAAGTATAAAAAGCTTCTACATTTCAGCAAAATATTGTTTTCAATGAAAATACATGTTATTCGAACATAATATCCTTCGAGCACTGCGTCTCTATTAAACGAGCGCCCTCCAGGACTTCTTGAAAGTAATGCTCAGCAGGTACTCGGCTTTCGCCCGAATCTTGGGCTGCAACAGCGGTGGCCTCCATCTCCGCCCATTATGTCTTGACACGGGCAAGGGCCATCTGCGCACCCTCCACACACATTGACCTCTTCATCGCGTTGATATACGGCACCGCACCAAGGAACTGCTACACCAAGCTAAAATAACTGTTCGGCTTTGGCCTTTTCGGCCACAGACTATCCACGACATACTTCATGGCAAGTCCGGATAACCTATTCAGCTCGGCCCATTCGACCAAACAATCGGTTAATGGAAGCGAACGCTCTGGATTGTGGAACTGCGACCAGAAAAGCTTTTCCACTTCGCGATCCTCCTGATCTTGGAAGTGTTCGACCGCATCAGCGGCACTGGCCGCTAAATCCAGATACGCATCCGCCAAACTTCACATCCGGTCCAACGGAGCATATTTAGGATCCCCGAACTTCATCCGTAGCATAAAGGGCTATCCAGCCGCGATATCTCCGGCTTGACGTAGCTCCTCCTTCAACGCTCTCATCGCAGAACAAGCATCCTTGGCCGCTGTACTGGCCTTCTCCAGGTCCGTCCGTTCCGCCCGATATTCTTTTTCAAGAAGCTGGCAACGGTCAGTAGCGCTCTTCAACTTCACAGCCATCTCAGCCATTTCCTTCTTGCTTTGGCAGTGAGCAGCCTGTTCGGCTTTCAGCTCTTCAACCGCCTTTAAGGGAGACGCATCACTTTTTCTGGCTTGCTCCTTGGCTCGGGCAAGCTCTGCCCGAAGTTTCTCCACGGCGGCAGCCCCATCTGCGTCAAGCACACGCGTTATAAGGTACTGGCATCAAGCTCCTCTTAACAGGTGTCTCCGGAGAACTTACATACCTTGTGCCTCGTCAAACCGCTTGTTGACAAGCGCGATGTCGGCATCTGCCACGTCAAGTTGCCGCTTTAGCTCGGCAAATTCATCAGTCCGGCTGGCCACCGGACACTTCGCCACCTGCATATGAAGGCAGCAAAATTATACCTGGGACTATGAACCTCCATGTGCCGTCGTCTTCGACACCACCTAGAGTCTCAGGGGCTACTACCTACATGGGGTGCATTTTAAAATATGCGGCACTTCCCAAAAAGGTGCATCATTTCACGTACCTCAAAGCCCGTCAGTAGACTCATGACAGCTTCATGCAACCCGCTTTCCGTGGATGAAATCTTTTCAATCACCGTACCCATCAACGTACGGTGCTCCTCTGAGATAGGCGCTCGCCCTAGCAGATCCTTTAGTGCCTCCGACCGTGGACCAGGCGGTGTCGGACTCGTCCGATCGCCTTTTTCGAAAGCCGGACTCGGAGGGCTTCGGGTGGCCATATTACTACCTTCCGGCCTTACCGGATCAGGAGAAACCCTCCGCGACGACACCTCAGGGTCGCCCGCCTCATGAGGCGGTATGGCAGGGGGAGGCATTCCGCTCTCCATCATCTCCGGAAGAAGATCCCCTGAAGACGAGCTCTACTAAGAAGGGCCAAGGTTTGAACTACAAGGTAAATTTTCGGTTATTCTCCTCAGAATTAAAAGCAAAGATTTCTCCCATTATTAAAATGTCCTCTTTGCTTACGGCTCGGTGGAGGGCTGATCCCCTTGAGGGCATAATACAGCCGGGGTGTCTCCCGGCATAGGACCCTCTGGCGAAGATTTCTTCCCCCGCTTTGAGACCATGGTCTCCGGGTATTCAGAGGCGGTCCTTTTCTTCCCCTGAGTAGAGGAATTTTCGATTCCTCCTTTCCGGACAGCCTCCTTTGGGGAGGCAGTAACTTCCTTGTCCCCCCCTCGCTTTCTTCCAAAGGCGCGATCTCCAGCATCCTAGTTAACACAGAATCCGGCGAGGTCTCAGGAAGGGGGGCCGGACACCTGATTAACCTCACCTTCGCTATCCACTCCTGCTCCAAGGACAGCTCTTTTAAGGGCGATGTCGGTGTCAAAACCGGTGGATCTCGGGTAGGGGGTCCTGAACTGTGCGTCAAGGCCGGATGGTAACAGGAGACAAGGGACACGATGTTTTTACCCAGGTTCGGGCCCTCTCGATGGAGGTAATACCCTACTCCTGCTTGATTAATATTGATGATATGGGTAGTACAAGAGTAGATCTACCACGAGATCAAGGAGGCTAAACCCTAGAAGCTAGCCTATGGTATGATTGTGTATGATGATTATGTCCTACGGACTACAACCCTCCGGTTTATATAGACACCGGATAGGGTTAGGGTTACACAGAGTCGGTTACATTGGCAGGAGATCTTGAATATCCGCATCGCCTAGCTTGCCTTCCACGCCAAGGAAAGTCCCATCCGGACATGGGACAAAGTCTTCAATCTTGTATCTTCATAGTCCAGGAGTCCGGCGAAGGTATAGTCCGGCTACCCGAACACCCCCTAATCCAGGACTCCCTTAGTAGCCCCTGAACCAGGCTTCAATGACGACGAGTCCGGCGCGCAGATTGTCTTCGGCATTGCAAGGCGGGTTCCTCCTCCAAGTCCTTCATAGAAGATTGTAAACACCAAAAATAGTGTCCGGCTCTGCAAAATAAGTTTCCACATATTGCCATAGAGAGAATAATATTAACTCAAATCAAATCTGCTGACGTATTCCACAGTGCGTCATCACACTGCGGCCAAGCTCTTTACACAAATTGTTTTCACTTTTCCACCTCAGCACGTTCAACGAGGCAGTTTCCTTGGCACATCTTGTCAAAGCAGAGATCGTGTGCCCCTTTTAACGGGATTCTCATCAATACGGACGTGGGTAACCCAACCGTGCCCGTTAACACGTTCCCTCGATTAAAGGCGAGTCCAAGACGGTTACGGGGAGGGCTCTTGGTATTCAACCTCCTATAAAGATACCAAGGCCCTACTTCTTTTCTTAATCTCAAACGAGTTCGCCTATCGCCTCGAGTTCCAGCAACCCAGGCTCCAGATTCCAGGCGCTTCGGACCTTCGACAATGTCCGGTTCTGACCTTCAAGGTCGATGGACGCCTTCCTCCGTCACGGAGGAGGACGTATTAAGGTTGAGGGAGGCTAGGTTCCTGACCGGCGAGATTTCGCATAGGTTGCCTGCTCAAGGACAGGTTATTCCCAGTCCCCAGCCCGGTGAGAGCGTGGTGTTCATGTCTCACTTCCTCAGAGGGTTAGGCTTCCCCCTGGATCCCTTCGTGAGAGGACTGTTGTTTTATTACGGGCTGGAATTTCATGATTTAGCTCCGGAGTCCATCCTCCATATCTCCTCATTTATCGTCGTGTGTGAAGCGTTCCTCCGTGTTACCCCTCACTTCGGATTATGGCTCAAGACTTTTGAAGTGGAGCCGAAGATGATCAAGGGATGGCACGCAGAGTGCGGAGGCGCTGTTATAAGAAAAAATGCCGATGCTCCATGGCCCGAGGGCTCTTTTCAAGAGGAGCTGGGCTTGTGGCAACGAGAGTGGTTTTATATCACCGCTCCCCGGGGCACCACATGGGTGGCGCCTCCTGCCTTTCGCTCGGGTCCCCCACCACGGCTAGCGTCGTGGATCAACAAAAGGTTAGATTGGGGTTTGCCCAAAGATGTACCCTTGCTGCAGGGCCGCATTAAGGATCTCTTGGAAGGAGACCTCAACCTGGTCAAGGTGACGCAGGTCATGCTGATTCGCCGGACACTGCCCGGCAAACGTCGCCCCCTTCGCCTGTGGGAGTTCAATCCAGAGGGACCACGAGTTCTCCGGGATTTTATGAGCGCGACGCCCGCGGAGATGTATAAACTGTTCTTCGGATCACAAGAAGTGTGTCCGGATTTGACCGAGGACGCAGGCCTAAGCCGCAATCGCCCGGATACTCGAGTAAGTAACCTTGTGCCCGGACCTTCAATCCGCATAATTATCATAAACTTGCCCTTAAAAGAGCTATCCTTTTAAACAGGAGTGGATAGCGAAGACGAAGTTGATCAGGTGTCCGGCTCCCCTTCCCGAAACTAGTCCGGATCCCGTGCTAGTCAGGATGCTGGAGGTAGTGCCTTTGGAGGGAAGTAAGAGGGAGGACAAGGAAACTACGGCCTCCTCAAAGGAGGCTGCTCGGAAGGGAGGAACCGACGATTCCTCTCCTAAGGGAAAGAAGAGACCCGCCTCTGACAACCCGAAGACCATGGTCTCGAAGCGGGGGGAAAGATCCTCGTCAGAGGGTCCGACGCCGGGGAGTTCCACGGCCGGACTGCGTACTCAAGGAGATCAGCCCTCCAGCGAGCCGTGAGTAGAGAAAGATTTTCCTTTCGAGGGATGAGAGAAATCCGTGATTTATATCTGAGAAGTTTTAACCCGATTTTTACCTTGTAGTTCGGACCTCAGCCCTTCTCAGCAGAGCTCGTCTTCGGGGGATCTTCTTCCGGAGATGATGGAGAGCAGGATGCCTCCTTCTGCTATACCGCCCAACGAGGCGGGCGACCCTGAGGTGTCGTCACGGAGGGTTTCTCCGAGTCCGGCAGGGGCGGAAGATCACTATGGGGCCCCCCGAGGTTCTCCGCGTCCGGCCTTTGAAAGAGGTCATGGGACAAGTCCGGCACCGTCTGGTGCTCGGCCGGAGGAGCTAAAGGTTCTGTTAGGGCGAGCTTCTATTTCAGAGGAGCACCATGCATTAATGGGCACGGTGATTGAAAGGGTTTCGTCCGCAGAGAGCGGATTACGTGTTGTAGCGACCCGACCTCAGATGGTCAAGTCTCTGTGCTCCGGTGTCATCCCTGGATCAGTAATGCTGACACCACACAGTACTTCGAAGGATTTATAACAGAGTAGCAATCACACACTTATTACATCGATGTCTCAAAGAGAACTTATTACAATAAATATGGCTTAAGGCCATCTAATAACGATAACAGCGGAAGACTTGGAAGATAAGTGAGTCCATCAACTCCAACGGCATCACTGAGTATAGAACCACGACCTAAAAGCACCTTACTCGTCGTCTGAAAAGTCTGCAACATGAAAGTTGCAGCCCGAAAACGGGTCAGCACATGGAATATGCTGGCAATGTAACACATAGAGAATAATGAATAAATAAGCCTATACTACATGCATATATGGCTGGTGGAAAAGCTCTATGGTTACAGTTTTGCGTAAAGCCAATTTTTCCCTACTGCAAAGGAATAGATTTTATTGAACTATCATGGTGGTTGAAACATCGAGAATGGTTGACAGCATTCCGATCCCAATTAAGTGAACAATTAAAACCCAACAATATTAATTAGAAGTAACATGATGAGATTCACATGATATTCAAGTACTAGATACTCAAGATGTCCATAACCGGGGACACGGCTAATCATGATCAGATTGTACACTCTGGAGAGGTTTGCACACTTTTCCCCACAAGACTCGATCGCCTCCGTTGGTTTCTCGCACTACATGGTGTTTGAGAGACGGATGACCGAGACAGTCTTTCAGAAGCACTCACACCTTACGTTGTGATAGACCGTACCAACCTACATCCCCTACATCTGCTAGTCTACCACTGTAAGAGTTCGCACGACTTAGTCAGCTATGCCAGAGCCTATAATGGCTTGTGGCTGCACACGGAAGTTACTAGTATGAATGATTGTATGATCCCTTTGAGCCTGGCTGGTGGTCCAAAGAAAAACAGGCAAGTCCTGATAGAAACCAGGTGCCTCAATCCACCCAGATGTGTATTTAAGTTGCCACCTTAGATAAAACCATTAATTAACAATACTCACATCTGTCATGGATATCACTCACCCAATCCACGTCTACTAGCATAGCATGGCATAATAAGCAAACGTAGAAGTAACTCCCAAAGGTTTCATAAGTAAAACAGGTAATAGGTACTACCTCATCTACTTCCCATCCCACAATTTAATTAGATCCTAATCATGCAGTGTTTGAGGATTTATCTAATGCAGTAAAACTGGGTAGTAGAAAAGGTATGATCAAAGTGTTACTTGCCTTGCTGAGGATCCACGAAACCTAGAGCTTCGAAATAACAGGCGGCGCACTCCGGGTGATCTATCGCAGACAAACAACAAGCATACAATAAGTACTCATCTAATGCATAGGTAAAACTCGAATAAAAGATCTAACCAGAAAGTTCAACTTAAGAACTCCGGTTGCAAAGAGAAACGAATCAAACAAAGCAACGGAAAACAAAAGGTGGAAGAAAGCAACTCGGTACTAGCAAAGTGAAACTAGGTCAAATTTTACCATAGCAAAACTTTGTTTAAGTTGATTATTCGGAACGGCGGTTTCGAAACAAAACTCCAGGCGCTTGAATCACCTGATTCCGATAAACGAGCGAGAAGTTAAACTAGAACGAAGATCGGATCTGAGATCGCGATCGCAGAATAAATCCGACGAGAAGAAAAGAAGAACGGTTGAACGAATGCACGTTCGTTAACCTAGAATAATCCGGTGATCACGTTCGTTAGAATGAACGGTCCGGCGAACGGTCTCGAGGCAACTAAATCGGAAAAGAAAACGAATCCGATCTAGGGTTTCGGAAAAGAGAACCGAACGAAAAACCGATCTAGAAAACCGGAACGGTTTAGAAAAGAACCGGAAAGAAAACGAATCGTAAGGGAAGAAAAGAATCGGAACGGTTTATAAGAAAAACCGAACTGACGGAAGAAAAAGAGACGCGGAACCTTGGCGAGGTTCCGGCGAGGGGCTCCGGCGAACGGCGGCGGGGGCGGCGGCGGCAAGGTGCGGTGGCGGCGGTGTAGGGCGGCGGCGGCGGCGGTGGAAAGGTGCGGCGGCGGCGGCGGGTGAGGGGCGCGGCTTGGGGCTTGGGGTTTGATGATTTAGAGGGGGTGTGGGGGTATTTATATTGGGGAGGGGGGTTTACTTGGAGGAGGGATCAAGGAATAAGAATAGGAGTAGGAAAGATCTAGAAACAAAAACGGAATAAACGGAAGTAGGACAAAAGTCCTACTAGGACTTCCAAAAAGAAGCAGCGGCGGCAGCCTCCTGCGCCTGGCACGCGGCGCGCGGGGCTTGGCCTCCTGGCCGGTCGGCTGGGCCTTTGGCCCAGGGCGCGCGCGGGATTTTTTTTTAAATGGGTTTCGCGCGCGGAAAAACATAGAAAAAGGAAATCTACCGGACTCCAAAACTAATGAAGTAAATTTTCCCCGACTCCTAAAAATGAGTCGAACAAAATGAACTTTTCTCCGGGCAAAATGCAATTTTTTGAAAACGCGCATTTTTCCCTATCCAAATAAAAGGCAAACAAACTCCGACAAAACCAATGATCCCCTTTTTTTCAAAATTTGAGAAAACTCAAATATGAAAATAACGAAATCTCCAACTCTCTCCGAGGGTCCTTGAGTTGCGTGAAATTTCTAGGATCGATCACAAATGCAAGAAGTATGTTATGCATGATGATCTAATGTATAACATTCCAAATTGAAAATTTGGGATGTTACAAACCTACCCCCCTTAAGATGAATCTCGTCCTTGAGATTCGGGTTGGCTAGAAAATAGGTGAGGGTGGTCCTTGAGCAAATCTTCTTCTCTCTCCCAGGTGGCTTCATCCTCTGAGTGGTGGTTCCGCTGAACTTTGCAAAACTTGATAACCTTGCTGCGGGTAACTCTGCTGGCATACTCAAGAATCTTGACTGGCTTCTCTTCATACGTTAAGTCATCCTTCAACTGAATCGCTTCAAGCGGCACTGTATCTCTTAGCTGTACCTCCACCATTTCGGCGTGACATTTCTTCAGCTGAGAAACATGGAATAAATCATGAACTCCTGACAGTCCTTCTGGTAATTCCAACTTATAAGCGACTTCTCCCATGCGTTGCAAAATCTTATACGGTCCAACGAAACGCGGTGCTAACTTTCCCTTAACTCCAAAGCGCTTTACTCCTCGAAGTGGGGATACTCGAAGATAAACTCTGTCTCCAGTTTCGTAAACTATCTCCTTGCGCTTAGAATCTGCGTAGCTCTTCTGCCTTGATTGGGCTACCTTGAGCCTATCGCGAATCATCTTAACTTTCCGTTCAGACTCCTTGATCAAATCAGGTCCAAAAAACTGACGGTCTCCAACTTCGTCCCATGACAACGGTGTCCTGCACCTCCTTCCGTATAAAGCTTCGAAAGGTGCCATCTTCAAACTGGTTTGGTAACTGTTGTTACAAGAAAACTCCGCATATGGCAAGTTATCGTCCCAACTAGATCCATAATCTAGTGCACAGGCTCTCAGCATATCTTCCAAAATTTGATTGACTCTCTCAGTCTGTCCATCCGTCTGTGGGTGAAAAGCTGTACTGAACTCTAGTCTGGTTCCCAAAGTTTCGTGCAACTGATTCCAAAACTTTGAGGTAAATTGGGTTACTCTATCTGATACGATACTCCTGGAAACTCCATGCAAACAAATGATCCTGGTCATGTATATCTTTGCCAACTTAGCACTGGTGTAAGTGGTCTTAACTGGGATGAAATGTGCTACCTTCGTCAAACGGTCAACTACTACCCATATCGAGTCATAGCCTGCTTTTGTCCGGGGTAGTCTTGTGATAAAATCCATGCCTATCTTATCCCACTTCCATTCGGGTATCGGCAATGGTTGTAACAATCCGGCTGGCTTTTGATGTTCGGCCTTCACTCTATGACACACATCACAAACTGCTACATATGCTGCAATATCCTTCTTCATTCCGGTCCACCAGAATGTTTCCTTCAAATCCAAATACATCTTGGTATTTCCTGGGTGAATCGAATAGGGTGAATCATGTGCCTCTTGCAGAATCAACTTCCTGATCTCCGGGTCATTGGGCACATAAACACGGTCCTCAAACCATAGGGTATCGTGCTCGTCCTCACGAAATCCCTTTGCTTTTCCTTCACTCATTTTCTTATTTATGTCTGCAATCTCCTTGTCAGATTTCTGAGCTTCTCTGATTTTATCCATCAATGTTGACTGAATCTCCAATGCTGCTACATAGCCTCTCGAAACTATTTCCAAACATAGCTCACGAAGATCCTCGGCTAACTCCTTTGGTATTTCTCCCGTCATCAATGTATTGACATGGCTCTTACGGCTCAATGCGTCAGCTACTACATTTGCCTTTCCTGGATGGTAATGCAATCTCATATCATAATCCTTGATGATCTCCAACCATCTCCTTTGCCTGAGGTTCAACTCCTTCTGCGTGAAAATGTACTTCAAACTCTTGTGATCCGTGTACACTTCACAATGATTTCCAATGAGGAAATGTCTCCATGTCTTCAACGCATGCACTACGGCTGCTAACTCCAAATCATGCGTAGCATAATTTAGTTCATGAGGTTTCAGTTGTCGTGAGGCATACGAAACAACTCTTCCTTCCTGCATAAGTACTGCTCCAAGTCCTCGACGTGAAGCGTCGCAATACACCTCATAATCCTTGGTCTGATCTGGCAAAATCAACACTGGTGAGGAAACCAATCGTTTCTTCAACTCCTGAAAACTGGCCTCACATTCCTCAGTCCAATTGAACTTAGTATCCTTCTTCAACAATTCAGTCATAGGCTTTGCAATCTTTGAGAAGTTCTCAATAAATCTCCGGCAGTATCCTGCGAGTCCAAGAAAACTCCGGATCTCTCCAACTGTCGTTGGCGCTTCCCATTCGGTTACGGTCTCAACCTTGGTGGGGTCAACTGCTATACCCTCTCTGGATATAACATGTCCAAGAAATCCAACTTCCTTCAACCAAAACTCACATTTGCTGAATTTGGCATACAACTGATGTTCCCTTAGTTTCTCCAAAACCAAACGCAAATGTTCCTTATGCTCTTCTTCATTCTTTGAGAAAATCAGTATGTCATTAATGAACACTACGACGAACTTATCCAAAAACTCCATAAATACTTTGTTCATCAGGTTCATGAAATAGGCAGGTGCGTTAGTCAGTCCAAATGACATAACGGTATACTCATACAATCTGTATCTCGTGGTAAAAGCTGTCTTGGGTATGTCCTGCTCTCGAATCTTCAACTGATGGTACCCTGATCGCAAATCAATCTTGGAAAACACTTTAGCTCCTTGCAAACGATCAAACAGATCATTAGTCATTGGCAGTGGGTACTTGTTCTTGATGGTTACTTCATTCAATCCACGGTAATCAACAACCATTCTTAATGATCCATCCTTCTTCTCTACTAGAAGTACGTGGGATCCCCAAGGCGAAGAACTTGGGCGAATATAACCTTTATCCAATAACTCCTTGATCTGCTTCTTAATTTCCACCAAATCTTGTGCTGGCATCCTGTACGGTCTCTTCGATATTGGCCCAGTGCCTGGCATAAGCTCAATCAAAAACTCAATGTCTCTATCCGGTGGCATGCCTGGCAATTCTTCAGGAAACACATCAGGAAAATCCTTTACCACTGGTACTTCCTCCTGTACAACTCCTGATAAGGAATTTAATTGTGTCATGTTGGGCGCATGTCGAGATACATACTTGATTCTTCTTCCTTCGGGCGTCGTGAGTAAAATTGTCTTACTGGCACATTCAATGTTCCCTTCATACTTTGACAACCAATCCATGCCTAATATCACATCCAGTCCTTGAGATTCCAATACTATTAGGTCTGAGGGAAACACGTAGTTACCAATCCTTAATGGTAACCGAACACACCATCGACTAGCCATATATTCTGCTCCAGGCGAGGTTACAAACATGGGTGACCTAAGGGCTTGGGTTGGCAGGTTATACTTGTCCACAAATCCCCTTGATATGTATGAATGTGATGCACGAGTATCAAAAAGAACGAGTGCAGTAAATGACTTAACCAAAAACTTATCGATTACTGCATCAGGCTGAGCTTCAACCTCCTCCACGCTAACGTGGTTCACCTGTCCCCTGTTGAAAGGGTTCGGCTTCTTCCCAGAGTTTCCATTGCCATTCTGGCCTTCAGGACATTCATTGGCGTAATGTCCGGTCTTGGAACACTTGAAACAGGTGACTTGACTCAGATCTCTCTTGGCTGGGGTTGATGGGGTGGTACGGTTCTGGCCGTTGCTTTCTCCATTCCCATTACCATTCTTGTGGCCATTATGGTTGTGCGAACTACCTCCTCCATGGGTATGCTGAAACTGAACTCCCGGTTTAGGGGTAAAACGGGGCTTCTGCTGGGCTCCAGAGTTATACTTCCCCTGTCCATATTTCCTCTTGCGGTTCTCAATCTGTTGTTGCTTCCCTCCAATCATGATGGCACAATCTACCAACTCCTGGTAGTTGTTGAAACTTGCTACCATCAACTGCATGCTTAGCTCATCATTCAGACCTTCTAGAAACTTCTCCTGCTTAGCTGCATCCGTAGCAACGTCATTTGTGGCATAACGTGCTAACTTGCTGAAATCGTCAACGTACTGGCCAACTGTCCTTCCTCCTTGGCGTAAGTTGCGAAACTCACGCTTCTTCATGGCCATAGCTCCTGTTGAAACATGGGCAGTGCGGAAAGCTTGCTCAAACTGATCCCATCTGACAGTGTCAACTGGGTAAGTGGCTGTGAAATTCTCCCACCATGCTGCCGCGGGTCCGTCAAGCTGATGTGCGGCAAACTTCACTTTCTCAACATCTGTGCATCCTGCAGTGGTCAACTCCCTTCCTATCTTGCGGAGCCAGTCGTCTGCTAATATCGGCTCGGTGCTACTGCAAAACACCGGCGGATTTAGCCTAAGGAAACGGGCTTGGTGATCAACAGGTGGCGGCGGCGGAGGGTTGTTGTTGTTGTTGTTGTTGTTCTGCTGATTCTGGACTAACAACTGCATCAATTGGTTCTGCTGCTGGATCAACTGAGAGAGCTCCGGTGGGAATCCATTGTCACGTCTCGGAGGCATCTGAGGGTTTTAGAAAAGATGCGAATTAAGAATAGAACAAGGTCTAAGAGAAAACACTACCCAAATGCACATGAGACAAATTCACACAAAATCACTTCATTCAATCAAACAAGGGCTTACAAACGGTCTGGAACTATCGCAAAAGTGCGTGGACTATAATGTTTACATGGAGGAAATAATGCTACTAATATATGGTGGTCATCTACTAATTTGAATCGGTGGAAGACTCCATGATGTCTGCTCCAGCTTCGTCTTCAAAGTCGGGTTCACTTGGGTCCGAATCGGTGTCGTCGATGATGATGTAGTTGCTCGGGCATGCGACGTACTTGTCTTCATTCTTGAATGCTAATCTCCCCTTGAGTTCTTCAATCTCCTGCTTAAGATCGCGATTGTGTCTTGCTAGAGCTACGATCTCGTCCATGTAGTCCTTGCGTGTACCCTTCAGTTCTCCTTCTAGCTCGTTGATCCTTTCCTTCGCATTCTTCAACTCTACCATATCATTGCACATCTGGTTCTCTTGGCGTCGAATGTGCTGGTTTAACTCCTGGATGAAAGCTGCAATGGATCTATCCTTCTTGGTGCTGACTATCTCCCATTGTTCATCTCGGCGTCCGCAAACCCGGTAGATAGTGTCCTTGAGGTCTTCTTGATAAACTTCTCCAATGCGTCCCATGGTGATGTGAGCTGCCATGCTCTTTCCCAGACTCCAGGTTGGTGCACTGAAAACACTATCTATGGGCTTCGTGATTGGCGCAAATGTCCTTCCCGGAACGTGAGCTTGAATCTTCCAGCGCTCCTCTTCAGGCAGAGTGGCGTTGAAGGTCCCGGTGAAGCTTGGTAGTCCAATGTTCAGGTACTTGGTGACTTCCTTCAAGTGAAATCCAAAAGGTGTGCCTTCATCCGGTTGAGCGTACTTGATCTTCACGTCCGTCATCCTAAAAGAGTAGAAAAGAGGAGGAGTTAGAAAATGAGAGGAGAGTAGTGATCTATGGCTTTAATTTAGTGGTCGTGTCCTACAGTCAGCATGTGCTCTGATACCATCTCTGTAGCGACCCGACCTCAGATGGTCAAGTCTCTGTGCTCCGGTGTCATCCCTGGATCAGTATTGCTGACACCACACAGTACTTCGAAGGATTTATAACAGAGTAGCAATCACACACTTATTACATCGATGTCTCAAAGAGAAATTATTACAATAAATATGGCTTAAGGCCATCTAATAACGATAACAGCGGAAGACTTGGAAGATAAGTGAGTCCATCAACTCCAACGGCATCACTGAGTATAGAACCACGACCTAAAAGCACCTTACTCGTCGTCTGAAAAGTCTGCAACATGAAAGTTGCAGCCCGAAAATGGGTCAGCACATGGAATATGCTGGCAATGTAACACATAGAGAATAATGAATGAATAAGCCAATACTACATGCATATATGGCTGGTGGAAAAGCTCTATGGTTACAGTTTTGCGTAAAGCCAATTTTTCCCTACTGCAAAGGAATAGATTTTATTTAACTATCATGGTGGTTGAAACATCGAGAATGGTTGATAGCATTCCGATCCCAATTAAGTGAACAATTAAAACCCAACAATATTAATTAGAAGTAACATGATGAGATTCACATGATATTCAAGTACTAGATACTCAAGATGTCCATAACCGGGGACACGGCTAATCATGATCAGATTGTACACTCTGCAGAGGTTTGCGCACTTTTCCCCACAAGACTCGATCGCCTCCGTTGGTTTCTCGCACTACATGGTGTTTGAGAGACGGATGACCGAGACATAGTCTTTCAGAAGCACTCACACCTTACGTTGTGATAGACCGTACCAACCTACATCCCCTACATCTGCTAGTCTACCACTGTAAGAGTTCGCACGACTTAGTCAGCTATGCTAGAGCCCATAATGGCTTGTGGCTGCACACGGAAGTTACTAGTATGAATGATCTTATGATCCCTTTGAGCCTGGGTGGCGGTCCAAAGAAAAACAGGCAAGTCCTGATAGAAACCAGGTGCCTCAATCCACCCAGATGTTTATTTAAGTTGCCACCTTAGATAAAACCATTAATTAACAATACTCACATCTGTCATGGATATCACTCACCCAATCCACGTCTACTAGCATAGCATGGCATAATAAGCAAACGTAGAAGTAACTCCCAAAGGTTTCATAAGTAAAACAGGTAATAGGTACTACCTCATCTACTTCCCATCCCACAATTTAATTAGATCCTAATCATGCAGTGTTTGAGGATTTATCTAATGCAGTAAAACTGGGTAGTAGAAAAGGTATGATCAAAGTATTACTTGCCTTGCTGAGGATCCGCGAAACCTAGAGCTTCGAAATAACAGGCGGCGCACTCCGGGTGATCTATCACAGACAAACAACAAGCATACAATAAGTACTCAAATAATGCACAGGTAAAACTCGAATAAAAGATCTAACCAGAAAGTTCAACTTAAGAACTCCGGTTGCAAAGAGAAACGAATCGAACAAAGCAACGGAAAACAAAAGGCGGAAGAAAGCAACTCGGTACTAGCAAAGTGAAACTAGGTCAAATTTTACCATAGCAAAACTTTGTTTAAGTTGATTATTCGGAACGGCGGTTTCGAAACGAAACTCCAAGCGCTTGAATCACCTGATTCCGATAAACGAGCGAGAAGATAAACTAGAACGAAGATCAGATCTGAGATCGCGATCGCGGAATAAATCCGACGAGAAGAAAAGAAGAACGGTTGAACGAACGGACGTTCGTTAACCTAGAAGAATCCGGTGATCACGTTCGTTAGAACAAACGGTCCGGCGAACGGTCTCGAGGCAACTAAATCGGAAAATAAAACGAATCCGATCTAGGGTTTTGGAAAAGAGAACCGAACGAAAAACAGATCTAGAAAACTGGAACGGTTTAGAAAAGAACCGGAAAGAAAACGAATCGTAAGGGAAGAAAAGAATCGGAACGGTTTATAAGAAAAACTGAACCGAGGGAAGAAAAAGAGACGCGGCGCAGCTACCTCGGCGAGGTTCCGGCGAGGGGCTCCGGCGAACGGCGGCAGGGGCGGCGGCGGCGGCGGTGGCAAGGTGCGGCGGCGGCGGGTGAGGGGCGCGGGGTTGGGCGCGGCTTGGGTCTTGGGGTTTGATGATTTAGAGGGGGGGTGTGGGGGTATTTATATTGGGGAGGGGGGTTTACTTGGAGGAGGGATCAAGGAATAAGAATAGGAGTAGGAAAGATCTAGAAACAAAAACGGAATAAACGGAAGTAGGACAAAAGTCCTACTAGGACTTCCAAAAAGAAGCAGCGGCGGCGGCCTCCTGCGCCTGGCACGCGGCGCGCGGGGCTTGGCCTCCTGGCCGGCCGGCTGGGCCTTTGGCCCAGGGCGCGCGCGGGATTTTTTTTTAAATGGGTTTCGCGCGCGGAAAAACACAGAAAAAGGAAATCTACCGGACTCCAAAACTAATGAAGTAAATTTTCCCCGACTCCTAAAAATGAGTCAGACAAAATGAACTTTTCTCCGGGCAAAATGCAATTTTTTGAAAACGCGCATTTTTCCCTATCCAAATAAAAGGCAAACAAACTCCGACAAAACCAATGATCCCCTTTTTTTCAAAATTTGAGAAAACTCAAATATGAAAATAACGAAATCTCCAACTCTCTCCGAGGGTCCTTGAGTTGCGTGAAATTTCTAGGATCGATCAAAAATGCAAGAAGTATGTTATGCATGATGATCTAATGTATAACATTCCAAATTGAAAATTTGGGATGTTACACGTGTGGCCGTCGAGAGTTTACTGACGGGTTTTGAGGTACATTAGATAATGTGTACTTTTGTCAGTTGCGCGTAAATAAGATGCGCCCTGTGTAGATAGTAGCCCCTGAGACTCTGCGTGTTGTCAGGAAATGACGGCACGCGGAGGATCATAATCCAGGTCTAAAATGTCACCTTTTAATATAGGTTGCAGGGTGTCCGGAATCAAGCCAAACTGCTGGTTTTGCCATAGTAAAGCAGCAACTGGACGTGGCAGATGCCTACATCGCGCTTGTCAACAAGCGGTTGGATGAGGCTCAAGGTATGTGATTCCTTTGGCGGCATTAGGTAAGAAGAGTTTTATGCCAGTGTCTTATGATGTGTGCTTGACGCAGATGGCGCGGCCGCCGTGGAGAGTCTTAGGGCAGAACTTGGCCGAGCTAAAGATCAAGCCAGGGAAAGTGATGCGGCTGCCAAGAAGGCCTTTGAAGAGCTGAGAGCCGAACAGGCTGCTCATTGCCGAAGCAAGGAAGAGATGGCCAGCATGGCCGAAAACTTAAAGAGCACTATAGACCGTTGCAGACTTCTTGAGAAAGAAGATCAGGCGAGACATGTGGTCCTAGGGAAGGCCGTTGCTGATGCCAAGGACGCGCGCTCTGCGATGAGAGCTGCGAAGGAGGAGCTGCGTCAGGCCGAACAGATTGCGGCTGGAAAGCCCTTCATGCTGCGGAGAAAATTTTGCGATCCGAAGTTTGCTCCGTTGGACCGGATGTGGAGTGTGAAGGACACCTATCTGGATTTGGCGGCGAGTGCTGCTGATGCGACCGAACACTTACGAGATCTGAAAGATCGTGAAGTGAAAAACTGTTCTGGTCGCAATTTCACAATCCAGAGCGTCCACTGGCAATGGACGATCGTTTGGCTCAATGGGCCGAACTTAATAGGTTGTCCGGACTCGCCATGAAGTACGTCATGGGTCATCTGTGGCCGGGGAGGTCGGAACCGAGGAGTTATTTCAGCTTGGTGCAGCAATTCCTTGACGCAGTGCCGCGCATTAATGCAATGAAGAGGTCGGCGTGTATAGAGGGTGCAAGGATGGCTCTTGCCCGTGTCAAGACATACTGGGAAGAGATGGAGACCACCGTTATTGCGTCTCGAGATTCGGATAAAAGTCGAGTGTCCTCCGAGCACTATTTTCAGGAAGTCCTTGAAGGCGCTCGTGTAATAGAGACGCAGTGCTCGAAGGATGCTATGTTATTATAGCATATGTAATGATGAAGTAATATTTTGATAAATTGTAGTGGCCTTTTTATACTTGTGCCTTCAAGTATTGTGAACACCTCCTGTGCGGCCGTTTCAAATATATATATATATATATATATATATATATATATATATATATATATATATATATATATATATATATATATATATATATATAATCTGAAAAATTGCAGTCGTTGGCTTCAACCCCCACGCAGATAGTGCGGGGGTGCTCGTAGAAGACGCATTTACACACTTAACCTAACGTCTTGGTCCTACAAAGGAGGTGATAGCGCAGCGGGCCAGGCAACCGGACTATAATGCTTTAACACTTTCACTTAGCCATAGGAGCTTGACAGTGGGACTATTTAGGTAGCCCATTAGTGGCGACTGCGCTCGCCCGAGTTTGGGGCGCGTATGTGCTTGACCGGGAAGCGGCCCTTCGTTAAAGCGGAGGAATCCGATAGATTCCAATAGGTCATCGAGTGGCTGACCAGTCTCACGCTACATCATGACAGTCAGTTTTCGGCTTTCTCTACTGAGGTGCTCGCCCGACCGAACCGGGGCACAATCGCAGTAGTTCTCCTGGTGCTACCTTAGCCGATAGGGCGGAACGTAAGCTAGCCGAACTCAGGAGCCGGGCAACCCAACATTTGACCAAAGACATGATTCGGAGCTGATGCATATAATGCCAAAACTCGCGACGCCGAACACTCTCTAAGGTGTTCGGTCTTTATGAGTGCGGGCGAAACAACACTCTTTGCTAAAAAAGCCCCTAGTGTCCAGGTACGTGCGAAAAATTCTGACGTGGCCACATGCCAGGACGCCAGTCTCCTCCTTGGTTATATCGGGAAAAACCAGGGGATGTGTTGCAACAAGAGAAAGTAAAAAGGTTTACGCAGGGTCTTAATCTAAAAAGAATCCTTTAGGACGGGTCCCTACTGCACGTATGCGCCTGTGTCTCCATTGTGCCGTATCCTGGACGGGCGCCACACGACGTTCATCTGAAAAAGCGAGGAACAGCATTGAAAACGGGTCGTGCCGAACAAAAGGTTTTTAAAATAAATGAAGTATAAAGTAAAATATAAAATTGAGCTTTATTGTCTCTGCGCGTAGCCCCTAGTACGGGGGTATATGGCCTCTAAGCCTGCATTAATGATGGATTTGTACCGAACTCGTCTATTCCGCGTTCGTGGCCTTTAATGACCTATATCGAAAAGTTTTGGGGGAGGCGCACTCTAATGCTTCCCCTTCAAAGAGATGATGCCTCGTGGACCGGGCATCTTAAGCGTGAGAGATGCATAATGCGGTATTGCGTTAAAGCGAGCGAAAGCTTCGCATCCCAGTAGTGCTTGATAGCGACTTGAGAACGGGACGACATGGAAGGTCAGCTTTTCGCGACGGAAGTTACTGGCAGAGCCGAATATAACTTCGAGCCGGAGAAAACCCATACAATGGGTGTCCGGACCAGGTGCTACCCCTTGAAAGGAGGTTTTGCTGCGGCGGATTCTTGCTGGGTTTATCCCCATGTGATTGATTGTATCCTGATATCTCAGGTTTAGTCCACTGCTGCCATCCATAAGGACATTTGTAAACTGGAATCCGCCAATTATCGGATCGAGTATCAGGGCGGTCCAGCCTGTGTTCTTGATATTTCTAGAATAGTCTAGCTGATCGAAGGTGATTGGTTTTAATAACCAGTGGCGGGACCCCTTGGGGATAGGTCGTATTGTGCGTACCTTTATGGGTGCCACACGTTTTGTTACGTGAAGTAAGTTCACTGTTTTTACTTCTTGTGGGAAGTTCTTTTGTTTCCTAGTACTCCGCCTCTGGGGTTCGTCCTCGTCTTCGCTTGGTGTGTCGAGCCCCTTGTGTTCAGCATTGAGTCTGTCGGATTGTTTGAAAACCCAACAATCTCTGTGGGTATGGTTAGCAGGCTTCCCAGGAGTACTGTGTATCTGACATATCCTGTCCATGATTCTATTTAAGTTGGACGGATCATCCCTATTATCCTGGAGGGGTGTTTTTGTCTGATTTTGTCGCGAGCTTTTGAATCCGGCATTGACTGCCTTGCTCTTCAGACTTTTTTCTTTAATTCGGCGACGATCCTTGTTGCGTCGCGGTTTTCCATTTCCATCCCTAGTTTCGGATGTACTTGGGTCGCTGGGGCTGCATCTTGCCAACCAGCTGTCCTCTCCTACACAAAAGCGGGTCATGAGGCTTGTGAGTGCGGCCATTGTTCTTGGCTTTTCCTGGCCGAGGTGTCTGGCAAGCCATTCGTCTCGGACATTATGCCTGAAAGCTGCTAGGGCTTCGGTGTCCGGACAGTCGACTATCTGATTCTTTTTAGTGAGGAATCTATTCCAGAACTGCCGAGCTGATTCTCCGGGCTGTTGAGTTATGTGACTAAGACCGTCTGCATCCGGAGGGCGGACATAGGTCCCTTGAAAATTTTCTCGGAAAGCATCCTCGAGCTCTTCCCAACTTATGATTGTGTTTTCGGGGAGGCTTTTAAGCCAGTGCCGCGCTGGCCCTTTAAGCTTAAGGGGTAAATATTTAATGGCGTGGAGATCATCTCCTCTAGCCATATGTATGTGGAGGATGTAGTCCTCAATCCAGACTCCGGGGTCTGTCGTTCCATCATACGCCTCTATGTTGACGGGTTTGAATCCTTCGGGAAATTTGTGGTCCAGAACCTCATCGGTGAAACATAGGGGATGTGCGGCGCCCCTGTATTTGGGTGTGCCAGATTCTGATGATGGCTTTTTTGCATTGCTTACAAGATCTTGCTTTCTTGGCCCGTAAATGGACCTGGCTGGGCCATGATGCGAATCCTTAGGTGGGTCGCGTACCGATTTAAGTACGGTGCCACTTGCCGCCTTATGGGGTCGTCTATCCGACCGTATGGCTTTCTTATTTTTTGAATGCGAGGGCTCTAGGGCCTCTTCGTCGAATTCGGGCAGTAGCTTTCTCTTTGGATAGCTTTTAGTACGGCGATCGTCGCCATATTTATCTGCGGTGTTGATTACTTTATTCCATCTAATACGGAGTGCATCTTCCGCTATCTTTAGCTTCCGCTTCTGCTTTTTCAGGCTGCGTGCAGTTGCAACGAGCCTCTTGTGGAGACTCTTCTTCTCCATGGATTTATCCGGCATAAGGTTGTCTGGAATGCCGTTTTGCCGGGGGAGGGAGTTTCAGTTTCTCTATCCGTGTTGCCCTGTTCGGACGGCTGGTCCAAGGCCTGCTCGTCGTCTACCGGCTTGTCCTGCTCTATGGCTGGGTTTTTATCGAGGCGGGGCTTGGGTCGGCGTTTATGCCGACGCTTTGATTGTTTTCCGGGGGGTCTATCTCCCGTTCCATCCCCTTTTTCCTTGTTGTCATTTCCTTTAGGGGTGTCCACCATGTACACTTCGTGAGGTGCAGTGGCTTTCCAATGCCCTATGAGCGTTGGTTCATCGGTGTCTCCTGCATCGTCATCCATGTTGTCGATGTCTGCGGAGTCGAAGTTGAGCACGTCGTTAAGGTTGTCGACGGTGGCTACAAAGTGGGTGGTGGGTGGGCTTTGAATTTCTTCATCGTCCGTATCCCATCCTTGCTAACCGTAATCCGGCCAGGGCTCTCGTGATAAAGAGAGAGACTTGAGAGAGTTCAAGATGTCGCCAAGAGGCGAGTGTTGAAAGATGTCCGCGGCCGTGAACTCCATTATAGGTGCCCAATCAGATTCGATTGGTAGGGGCACGGGGGGTTCGGAGTCCGGATAAGAGTCCGGACCCTCGGAGTCACGGGTCATGCGGAGTGTGGGGATGGCGTTCGGCTCGATTGCCTTTGAGATCGCAGCCCCCAAGGTGACGTCCAACCGTTTATCCTCGATCGGTGTAACAGGCTCCGAGTCTAGGGTCGGAACCAGCGCGTATGCGGCCTCCAGGACACTGTTCGGAGGCAGAGCTAGATCATGCCCCTCGAGATAGTGCGGCGCGCTTGGCTATGGCTCGAACCCATCGAAGATCAAGTCTCCATGGATATCAGCCGTGTAGTTCAAGATTCCAAACCTGACTTGATGGCCAGGGGCGTAGCTTTCAATCTGCTCCAGATGACCAAGCGAATTGGCCCGTAGAGCAAAGCCGCCGAAAACGAAGATCTGTCCGGGGAGAAAAGTCTCACCCTGGACCTCATCATTGTTGATGATCAGAGGAGCCATCGGGCCTAAAGGCGACGACACAGAGGAACTCTCAATGAAAGCACCAATCTCGGTGTCAAAACCGGCGGATCTCGGGTAGGGGGTCCCGAACTGTGCGTCAAGGCCGGATGGTAACAGGAGACAAGGGACACGATGTTTTTTCCCAGGTTCGGGCCCTCTCGATGGAGGTAATACCCTACTCCTGCTTGATTAATATTGATGATATGGGTAGTACAAGAGTAGATCTACCACGAGATCAAGGAGGCTAAACCCTAGAAGCTAGCCTATGGTATGTTGTGTATGATGATTCTTCCTACGGACTACAACCCTCCGGTTTATATAGACACCGGATAGGGTTAGGGTTACACAGAGTCGGTTACATTGGCAGGAGATCTTGAATATCCGCATCGCCTAGCTTGCCTTCCACGCCAAGGAAAGTCCCATCCGGACACGGGACGAAGTCTTCAATCTTGTATCTTCATAGTCCAGGAGTCCGGCGAAGGTATAGTCCGGCGAAGGTATAGTCCGGCTACCCGAACACCCCCTAATCCAGGACTCCCTCAGGCAATGTTGCGATAAATGCACAGATGGCGTGATAGGGCACAGGGTTACTTAATTGAGTATCCGGACGATTGCAGCTCAGACTTGCATCCTCAGTAGAGTCCGGGCACGCTGCCTGTGGCCCGAAGAACAACTTGTACATCTCCGCGGGCGTCGCACCCATAAAATGTTGGAGAGCTCGTGGTCCCTCCGGATTGAACTCCCATAGGCGGAGGGGGCGACGTTTGCAGGGCAGGTTTCGGCGAATCAACATGACTTGTGTCACCACGACCAGACTGACGTCCCTTTCTAGGAGGTCTCGGATGCGGCCCTGCAGCAGGGGCACGTCCTTTGCTGGCCCCCAGTCCAGCCCCTTATTAACCCATGACACTAGTCGGGGCGGGGGACCCGAGCGAAAAGCAGGCGGCGCCACCCACTTGGTACCCCTGGGAGCTGTGATATAAAACCACTCTTGTTGCCATAAGCTGGACTCCTCTTGAAAAGATCCCTCAGGCCATGGAGCATCGGCATTCTTGCGTATTACGGCGCCTCCGCACTCTATGTGCTGGCCCGTGATCATCTTCGGCTCCACTTTAAAGGTCTTGAGCCATAGTCCGAAGTGAGGGGTAATGCGGAGGAAAGATTCACACACGACGATGAACGATGAGATGTGGAGGATGGACTCCGAAGCTAAATCGTGAAATTCCAGCCCATAATAGAACATGAGCCCCCTCACGAAGGGATCCGTCGCGAAGCCTAGCCCTCGGAGGAAGTGAGACACAAACACCACGCTCTAGCCGGGCTTGGGAGTGGGAATAACCTGCCCTGGAGCAGGCAGCCTGTGCGAGATTTCGCCAGTCAAAAACCTGGCCCCTCTCAGCTTTGACACGTCTTCCTCCGTGACGGAGGAAGGCATCCATCGACCTCGAAGGTCGGGGACGGACATCATTGAAGGTCTGAAGCACCTAAGTTTGGAGCCTTGGGTGTTGGAACTCGAGGCAAGAAGCGGATTCGATTGAGATCGAAAGAAAGAAGTAAACCTTTGGTCTCTTTATAAGAGGTAGAATACCAAGAGCCCTCCCCGTGACCGTTTGGAACTTACCTTTGATTGAGGAGACATACCAACGGGCACGATTGGGTTACCCACGTCCGTGTTGATGAGAATCCCGTAAATAAAGGGGACACGATCTCTGCTTCGACAAGACGTGCCAAGGAAACCGCCTCGCAAAACGCGCTGAGGTGGGACGGTGAAAACGATTCGAATAGAGACTTGGCTGTGGTGTGATGTCACGCTACAGAATACGTCAGCAGATTAGATTTGTGATAAAGTTATTCTCTCTCTATGGTGGTATCTGGAACTTGTTTTGCAGAGCCGGACACGGTCCTTGTGTTCAAAATCTTCTATGAAGTATTCGGAGGAGGAACCCGCCTTGCAATGTCGAAGACAATCTACGCGTCGGACTCGTCATCATTGAAGCCTGGTTCAGGGGCTACTGAGGGAGTCCTGGATTAGGGGGTGTCCGGACAGCCGGACTATGACCTTTGGCCAGACTGTTGGACTATGAAGATACAAGATTGAAGACTTCGTCCCGTATCCGGATGGGACTTTCCTCGGCATGGAAGGCAAGCTTGGCAGTACGGATATTCAGATCTCCTCCCATTGTAACCGACTCTGTGTAACCCTAGCCCCCTCCGGTGTCTATATAAACCGGAGGGGTTAGTCCGTAGGACAACAACAATCATACCATAGGCTAGCTTGTAGGGTTTAGCCTCTCTGATCTCATGGTAGATCTACTTTGTACTACCCATATCATCAATATTAATCAAGCAGGAGTAGGGTTTTACCTCCATCAAGAGGGCCCGAACAAGGGTAAAAACATCGTGTCCCTTGTCTCCTGTTACCATCCGCCTAGACGCACAGTTCGGGACCCCCTACCCGAGATCCGCCGGTTTTGACACCGACACCCGTGTCAAGACATACTGGGCAGAGATGGAGGCCACCGCAATTGCAACCCAGAGTTCGGCCGGGGGCCGAGTATCTGCCGAGCACTACTTTGAAGAAGTCCTTGAAGGCGCTCATTCAATAGAGTCTCAGTGCTCGAAGAATATTATGCTCTAATGACATGTATTCCCATTGTAAAAACAATATTTATTAAATTATAACGGCTGCGTTTATACTTTTTGCCTGAAAGTACTATGATGCCTCATGTGCGGCCGTTTGTGTATATATGTATATAACCTGAAAGTTTGCAGTCATCGGCTTCAGCCCCCACGCATATAATGCGGGGGTGTTCGCAAAAGATGCGTGTTCACACTTGATCCAACGTCTTGGTCCATTAAGGAGGTGATAGCGCAGTGAACTAGGCAATCGGACTATATTGCTTTAGCACTTTCACTTAGCCATAGGAGTTTGACGGTGGGGCTACTATATAGCCCCTGGTGGCTCCACGCTTGTCCGAATACGGGGTGTGTACATGCCTGGCCGGGAAACGGCCCTTCGTTAATGCGGAGGAATCCCGAAGGTTCCGCTAAGTCATCAAGTGGTTGACCAGTCTCGCGCTTTATCATGACAGTCAGTTTTCGGCTTTCTCTACTGAGGTGCTCGTCCGGATGAACCAGGGCACAGTCGCAGTAGTTCTCCTGGTGCCACCATAGCCGATATAGCGGAACGTAAGGTAGCAAAACACGGGAGCCGGGCAAACCTAACATTTGACCAAAGACATGATTCGGAGCTGATGCATATAAGGCCAAACTCACGACGCCGAACACTCCCTAAGGTATTCGGTCTTTATAACATACGTCGGGTTGAACAATGCCCTTGATAATGAACCCTGAGTGTCCAGGTACGTGCAATATTCTGACGTGGCGAAATGCCAATAACGTCGGCGTCCTTCTCGATTGTACTGAGTATCCGGAGGATGTGAACAACAAGAGACGGTAAAAAAGGTTTACACAGGGTCTTAATCTAAAAAGAAACCTTTGAGCGGGTCCCTGCTGCACGTCTGCGCCTGTGTCTCCATTGTGCCGTATCCTGGACGGGTGTAGCACGATTGTCATCTGTAAAAGAGAGGAACTTAGTTGAAAGTTGTCGTGCAAAAAATTGGTTATTCTAAATAAACAATTTAAAATTCAAAATAAGTAAAGTTGAGCCGAACTAGCCCTGTTTACACGCGGGAAGCCCTTGGTACCGTCAATAAGGGTATAACCATCAAACCAATCCCAAGTATATCTAATGATGCGCCGGACTCGTCTAACCGTGTCTGTGGTCTTAACGACCGGTCATTTGTTCTGGTTGGTGAGGTCGTCTAGTGTTCGGCTGTTAAAGCAGCCATACATTCTTCCACGCGTAAGGAACGCTCGATATTTCCATTAACTGTGATGGTGCCGCGCGGACCAGGCATCTTAAGCTTAAGAGAAGCGTAATGCGGTATAGCATTGAAATGAGCGAAAGTTGTTCGTCCGAGTAGTGCTTGATAGCCGCTTCGGAATGGAGCGATGTTGAAGTTTAACTTTTCACTTCGGTAGTTGTCGGGTGAACCGAATACGACCTCTAGTATTAGGGAGCCCGTAGAGCGGGCCTTTGGGCCTGGTATTACTCCCGTGAAGGTAGTATTACTGTGGATGATCTTCGTCGGGTCTATCCCCATTTTGCGGACTGTGTCCTGATATATCAGATTTAGACTACTACCGCCGTCCATAAGGACTCGTGTGAGATGGTATCCGTTTATTATTGGGTCTAACATCAAGGCAGCGGATCCTTCGTGCCGGATGTTTGTCAGATGATCCCTGCGATCAAAAGTGATCGGGTGGGCCAACCAGGGGTTGGGCTTACGGGTGACGGGCACTACGGCTCGTGTGTCTCGGAATGCATGTTTGCTTCCCCTCTTCGTCACATGGATCATATTCACTGTTTTGACCTCTGGTGGGAATTTTTTTGTCCCCCAGCGCTTTGCTGGCGAGGCTCGTCCTCGTCTTCACTTGGTGTCTCCCTCCCCGTGTGTTCGACGTTTAGCTTACCGGCCTGCTTGAAGACCCAGCATTCTCTGTGGGTGTGATTTGCGGGCTTATCGGGGGTGCCATGAATCTGACATAGTTTGTCCATAATCTTGTTTAGGCTGGACAGTCCATCTCTGTTGCCTTTGAAAGGCTTTTTCCGCTGACCTGGTCGAGAGCCCCTGAATCCGACGTTTACCGCCGTGTTATCTGGGATGTCTTCTTTATTCCGGCGCTTGTTTTTACTGCATCATGGTTTTCCATTGCCATCCCTGACTTCGGATGTGCCTGGGTCGCTGGTGCTACTACGAGCTAGCCAATTATCTTCGTCCGTGCAAAAGCGGGTCATGAGGCTTGTCAGGGCTACCATTGTTCTCGATTTTTCTTGGCCGAGGTGTCTGGCGAGCCATTCGTCTCGGACGTTGTGTTTAAAAGCTGCTAAGGCTTCAGCGTCCGGGCAATCGACGATTTGGTTCTTCTTAGTGAGAAATCTGTTCCAAAGCTTTCGGGCTGACTCTCCAGGCTGTTGAACAATATGACTTAAATCGTCTACATCCGGAGGTCGGACATAAGTCCCTTGAAAATTAGCCCGAAAAGCATCCTCAAGCTCCTCCCAACTTCCAATTGAGTTTTCAGGGAGGCTTTTCAGCCAGTGTCGAGCCTGTCCTTTCAGCTTGAGGGGCAAGTACTTGATGGCGTGGAGATCGTCTCCACGAGCCATATGAGTATGGAGGATAAAGTCCTCAATCCAGACTCCGGGGTCTGTGGTTCCGTCGTATGCCTCTATGTTCACTGGTTTGAATCCTTCTGGAAATTCGTGGTCCAGCACCTCATCGGTGAAGCATACGGGGTGTGCGGCGCCCCTGTATTTTGTTATGTCGAGGCGTTCTGATGGTTGTAGTGTTCGGTTTTGGTTGTGCGCCGGAGTGCGTTTCCTTGATCCGTAGATGGATCTGGTTGCGCCGGTCTTCTGATGCGAGTCTTCATGTGAGGCGTGTGCAGACTTATGTGAGGCCTTGTTAGCCGCTCTATCGCCGCCACAAGGTGGTTGATCCGACCGGTCGGCGGTTTTATTCTTCGGTTGTGTGGGCTCTAAGGCCTCATCATCAAATTCAGGCAACAACTTGCGCTTTGGATAGCTCTTCGTGTGGTAACTACCACCATACTTTTCTCTGTTGTCGAGC
This sequence comes from Aegilops umbellulata, assembly GCA_032464435.1. NCBI lineage: Eukaryota > Viridiplantae > Streptophyta > Magnoliopsida > Poales > Poaceae > Aegilops > Aegilops umbellulata. The sequence goes on from CP136056.1 coordinate 374,372,074, forward strand.
ACTTTGTTCCATCTACTGTTGAGCGTATTCTGTGCGGCCTTAAGCCTTTGCTTTTGCTTCTTCAGACTCCTCGCGGTGGCAATAAGCCTTCCGCGGAGGTTCTCTTGTTCCAAGTGCCCTGCCGGGATGATGTTTGCCTCTTTCGTCTGGACTGTTTTCCTCTTCGGAGGGAGGTTTATGAGCTATATCCTCGGCGTCGCCGTGTCCGGACAGCGGATTCGTACTATGTTCGTCGTTTGCTGGTTCACTGCTGTTATCGCTGTTTTTGTTGAGGCGGGACTTGGAGGAGCGCCTATGCCGACGCTTCGGTTGCTTCTGGAGGGAGCTATCCTTTGCTGCATCCTCCCGTTCCTCTTCATCGTTTTCTTTGGGTGTATCCACCATGTATATGTCGTGTGATGAAGTGGCGGTCCAGCGCCCTGTGGGCGGTGGTTCCAATTCATCTCATGCATCGTCGTCCATGTCGTCGATGTATTGGGAGTCGAAGTCGAGCATGCCGGTTAAATCGTCGACAGTGGCTACTAAGTGGGTGGTGGGTGGGGAACGAATTTCTTCGTGGTCCGCATCCCATCCTAGCCGGGCATAGTTCGGCCAAGGTTCTCCTGACAAGGAGAGAGACTTTAATGAATTTAGCATGTCGCCGAAAGGCAACTGCTGAAGGATATCCGCGGAGGTAAACTCCATGATCGGTGCCCAATCGGATTCGATAAGCACAGATAAGCACGGATGTCGGCGGTGTAGTTCAAGTTTCCGAACCTGACCTGGTGGACAGGGGCGTAGCTCTCGATCTGCTCTAGATGGCCAAGGGAGTTGGCCCGCAGTGCGAAGCCGCCGAATACAAAGATCTGTCCGGGGAGGAAGACCTCACCCTAGACCGCATCATTACTGATGATCGAAGGGTCCATCAAGCCTTACAGTGACGGCACAGTGGAACTCTCAATGAAAGCACCAATGTCGGTATCAAAACCGGCGGATCTCGGGTAGGGGGTCCCGAACTGTGCGTCTAGGCGGATGGTAACAGGAGGCAGGGGACATGATGTTTACCCAGGTTTGGGCCCTCTCGATGGAGGTAATACCCTACTTCCTGCTTGATTGATCTTGATGATATGAGTATTACAAGAGTTGATCTACCACGAGATCGTACAGGCTAAACCCTAGAAGCTAGCCTACGGTATGATTGTTGTTGTCCTATAGACTAAACCCTCCGGTTTATATAGACACCGAAGGGGGTTACACAGAGTCGGTTACAAGGAAGGAGATCTACACATCCGTATTGCCAAGCTTGCCTTCCACGCCAAGGAGAGTCCCATCCGGACACTGGACAAAGTCTTCAATCTTGTATCTTTATAGTCCAACAGTCCGGACAAAGGATATAGTCCGGATGTCCGGATACCCCCTGATCCAGGACTCCCTCAGCCCTCTCGGTAATGCACATCACTATAAGCCTTGCAACCAATGTGACTAATGAGTTAGTTGCGGGATGATGCATTACGGAACATGTAAAGAGACTTGCCGGTAACGAGATTGAACTAGGTATGAAGATACTGACGATCGAATCTCGGGCAAGTAACATACATATGACAAAGGGAATGACGTATGTTGTTATGCGGTTTGACCGATAAAGATCTTCGTAGAATATTTAGGAGCCAATATAAGCATCCAGCTTCTCTATTGTTTATTGACCGGAGATAAGTGTCGGTCATGTCTACATAGTTCTCGAACCCGTAGGGTCCACACGCTTAACGTTCGATGACGATTTGTATTATGAGTTATGTGATTTGATGACCGAACTCTGTTCGGAGTCCCGGATGTGATCACGGACATGACGAGGAGTCTCGAAATGGTCGAGAGGTAAAGATCGATATATTGGAAGGCTATATTAGGACATCAGAATGGTTCCGAGTGATTCAGGTATTTTTGGGAGTACCGGAGAGTTACGGGAATTCGCTGGGGGAAGTTAATGGGCCTTATTTGGCTTTAGTGGAGAGAGGGAAGAAGGGCCATGAGGTGGCGCATGCCTCCCCCCTGCCCAAATCGAATTGGACAAGGGGTGGGGGTGCGGCCCCTCCTTGCCTTCTCCTTCTCTCTCCTTTCCTTCTTTCCTACTCCCAAAAGGAAAGGGAATCCTACTAGGACTTGGGAGTCTTAGTAGGACTCCCTACACTTGGCACGCCCCTAGGAGGGCCGGCCTCTCTCCCTCCCTCCTTTATATACGTGGGCAGGGGCACCCCAAAGGCACTTGAAGATTTGTCTTAGCCGTGTGCGGTGCCCCCCTCCACAGTTACACACCTCGGTCATATCGTCATAGTGCTTAGGCGAAGCCCTGAGCTAGTAACTTCATCATCATCGTCACCATGTCGTCGTGCTGACGGAACTCTCCCTCGTCCTCAACTGGATCAAGAGCTCGAGGGACGTCATGGTGCTGAACGTGTGCTGAACACGGAGGTGCCGTACGTTTGGTACTTGGATCGGTTGGATCGTGAAGACGTCCGACTACATCAACCGCGTTACTAAACGCTTCCGCTTTTTGGTCTACGAGGGTACGTGGACACACTCTCCCGTCTCGTTGCTATGCATCTCCTAGATAGATCTTGCGTGATCGTAGGAATTTTTTGAAATACTGCGTTCCCCAACACTTACTATCCTAAACCTCCCTGACATCAAGCTTCCCTCTTAACCTCACTAAGTTGATCACAATAGTGCGGTCAAGTTTGCTACAACAAACATGTGAAGCATGTTTCTCTCTGCTCTCTGTGCCTCTGCACGTTCCATCACCTCGGTTCTGATCTATCCTGGAAGGACTACACTCTAGACATGGGCTGGCATTCTGGAGGTGGCCAGGACACGTTTGGCCGTGGTGACCACGAGTGATGCCGGCCAAAACGGTGGTATAGCCACGTTGGCGTCGGCAGGACTGCTCCAGCCAGTTCTGGCTCACCTAAGCATGTCCAACAGCTTTTGCTCGGCCTTTCCTTCGCGCTGGACCTCTTCCCCCCTCCTGATTTCTCTCTGGCATGCCGTCACTGTCGCCGCACAGTGCCTGCCCGTGAGCACTGTCGTCTTCCTCAGCCATCTCCTCTTCCTCCTCGTGACCCTGGGTGCTGCTCATCTCCGTGACCCTCTGCAGCTCGTCTGCTTCCCCCTCATCATGTTCCTGCTCCTCCCCATTGAGGGAGTCCTAGATTAAGGGGTCCTCGGGCATCCGGACTATTGTACGTGGGTCGAACTGATGGGATGTGAAGATACAAGACCGAAGACTCTATCCCGTGTCCGGATAGGACTCTCCTTCGCGTGGAAGGCAAGCTTGGCGTCCTGATATGAAGATTCCTTTCTCTGCAACCGACTTTGTACAACCCTAGTCCCCTCCGGTGTCTATATAAACCGGAGGGCTTAGTCCGTAGAGGTAGGAAGAATAATCATAGTCATATAGGCTAGACTTTTAGGGTTTTAGCCATTACGATCTCGAGGTAGATTAACTCTTGTAATACTCATATTCATCAAGATCAATCAAGAAGGAAGTAGGGTACTACCTCCATAGTGAGGGCCCGAACCTGGGTAAACATCGTGTCCCCCGTCTCCTGTTACCATCAACCTTAGACGCACAATTCAGGACCCCCTACCTGAGATCCGCCGGTTTTGACACCGACATTGGTGCTTTCATTGAGAGTTCCGTTGTGTCATCGTCAAGAGGTTCGATGGCCCCGTCAATCATCTACAACGATGTTGTCCAGGGAGAAGTCTTTCTCCCCGGACAGATCTTCGTATTCGGCGGCTTCGCACTGCGGGCCAACTCGCTTGGCCATCTAGAGCAGATCGACAGCTACGCCCCTGGCCATCAGGTTAGATTTGGAAGCTTGAACTACATCGCGGATATCCGCGAAGACTTGATCTTCGACGGATTCGAGACCACGGCAACTGCTCCCTGTCACCGCGATGAACATGACTTAAATATGTCATCAGACCATACCCAGGAGATAGCGCCTGTAACTGCTCTCGCCATAGATCCAGAGCAGATCGCGCCATCCGAGGACGAGAGGCTCAACCCCGCCACGAAAGCCGCAGACTCAGCGGTGTCGGAGCCGCACACAGACCCAACCTCGAGTGGGATCTGTGTCACCGGAACCTCGGACTCATTTCCGGCTACAGGTTCCGAACCATGTGCGTCCGTGCACGTTGAGCTTGTTCAGGCATCGATCGTCGAATTCAGCTCCGCGGACATCTTTCGGCACTCGCCTTTAGGCGACGTGCTAAACTCATTAAAAACACTCTCCTTAGCGGGGGGACTCACAGCCGAATTATATCCGGTTCAAACTGGAGGCTGATGACGGGGAATTTTGCTTCCCACCCACCGCCCACTTCATAGCCACTATCGAAGACCTAACCGACACGCTTGATCACGGCTCCGAAGATACCGACGGCATAGACGATGATGTTGACGAGGAGCAAGGCCAAAACCCACCATTTACCGGGCACGGGACGGCCACTTCTTCGTACAACGTGTACATGGTAGACACGCCTAAAGAGAACAATGGCGATAATGAGGAAGATCCAGTCGACAATGAACCTCCCAAGATACAACCAAAGCGCCGACATCAGCGGCGCCGCTCTAAATCACGCCACAGGAAAAACAGCAATACCGGCACAAGAGAAGATAACACTCCGGATGGTGTCGAAGACAGAGAAGCCCCCGACGAGCAAACCGCCGAACTGGACGATCGGGAAGATGGGCAAGTTAGCCTTGATGAACAAGCCATAAACGAAGACTCGGAGGAAAGCAATTATCTGCTACTCTCTGAGGATGAGGTGAGCCTCGACGACGAAGACTTCATCATACCCGAGGAACCTCTCGAGCAGGAGCGCTTTAAGCGCCGGCTAATCGCCACTCCAAGGAGCCTGAAAAAGAGGCAGTAGCAGCTTCAAGCTGATCAGGATCTACTCAATGACAAGTGGACTAACGTCCTGACAGCCGAGGAATACGGCTGCGAGCGCTCAACCAAATGTTACCCAAAGCGCAAATTGCTACCTCCGTTCGATAACGAGGCGCCGGAGCCCGTACCAATGTACCATCACCGCGCAATACGGCTAACCGACCACCACGTGGTCGGGACAAAGCGGCAACTCAAGCCGAACACCAGCCCGCTCTACCTCACCGTAAAGCCAGAGATAAAACAGCTCGGACACATACATATGACCTGCGGCAGGACCTGGACAGTAGAGCAGGTCAGAACAGACCAATCTATGGATCACGGGGACATGCCCCGACACGCGATAATGGCTACCTAGCTGGACGCAACAATCATAATCACGCTCGGGCCGAGAACCGCAGACGTACTCCATCCGAGCTACGTCGCGACACCGCCCGACATAGAGGCGCCGCACACCCACTTTGCTTCACCGACGAAGTAATGGAGCACAAATTACCAGAAGGGTTTAAACCCATGAATATCGAATCATACGATGGAACAACAGATCCCGCGGTATGGATTGAGGACTTTCTTCTCCATATCCACATGGCCCGCTGTGATGATCTCCACGCCATCAAATACCTCCCACTAAAACTAAAGGAACCAGCGCGGCACTGGCTAAACAGCCTTCCAGAGAACTACGTTGGCAGCTGGGAAGACCTAGAAGATGCCTTTCGCGATAACTTCCAAGGTACATATGTCCGGCCGCCAGATGCCGATGACTTAAGTCACATCATCGAGCAGCCCGGAGAGTCAGCCAGGAAGCTCTGGACTAGGTTCTTAATTAAAAAGAACCAAATTGTCGATTGTCCGGACGCCGAAGCCCTCGCGGCCTTCAAACACAGCGTCCGGGATGAGTGTCTCGCCCGCCACCTCGGTCAAGAAAAACCAAAATCCATGGCAGCCCTTACCGCCCTAATGACCCGCTTTTGCTCGGGAGAAGACAGCTGGCTCACTTGTAGAAGCAACAACGCCAGCGATCCGGGCACTTCCGAAGTCCGAGACGGCAACGGTACGCCGCGACGCAATAAACACAAGCATCGCAATAATAACGAAATAACGCAAGACATGGTGGTTAACGCCGGGTTCAGCGGCTCCAAACCCGGTCAACGGAAAAAGGCATTCAAGGCAAATAGAGATGGACCATCCAATCTAGACAAGATATTGAATTGGCCCTGCCAGATTCATGGCACCCCCGATAAACCAGCTACTCACACTAACAGAAGTTGCTGGGTCTTTAAACAAGCCGATAAGCTTCATGCCAAACACAAGGGGAAGGGGCCGCCCAGTAACAACGACGACGAAGAGACTCGCTAGCCGAATACCGGGGTTCAAAACAATTTCCCCCCAAAGTGAAAATCGTAAACATGGTATACGTGACGCACACCCCTATGGGGGAGCGCAGGCATGCACCACAGGACGCATACGCCATAGAGCTGGTCCCCCCAAAATTTAGTCATATTCGTCCCGAAGGTTTGGCAGCTCTGATCATTGATCCAATTATCGATGGGTTCACGAAAGTCCTTATGGACAGCGGCAGTAGCCTTAATCTACTCTGCCAAGACACTGTCCGCAAAATGGGCATTGATCCTTCAAGAATCAAGCCCACCACAACTATCCTCAAGGGAGCAGTACCCGGCGTAGAAGCTCACTACACAGGCTCCATCACACTGGAAGTCATTTTCGGTTCGCCGAACAGCTTCTGAAGATAGGGCTTGACCTTTGATATTGCCCCTTCCACAGTAGCTACCATGCACTCCTGGGGCATACCGCTTTTGCTCGTTTTAATGCGGTCCCACTCTAGCCCGCGCAAAACTTAAAATGCCCGGTCCAGGCGGCGTCATAACAGTAAATGGAAACACGGAACACTCCCTCCGTACAGAGGAACATACTACGGCTATTACAGCCGCACTACAAAGCGGCCTCATCAAGCCACATAACTCATCGGCCATTAAGCCACCGGTCTCTATTAAATGGAACCGATCAATCTCAAAGCTGGATTAGCAGTTCGGCCTCCATCATTCGCCTTACACACACACGAAGTTTATACCGCACATGCATAATTATGTACTTAAAATACCCTGGTCATCGGCGGAGGCACAATACGGACAAGCCTACAAGCACTCCCATTTCCTCCTTTTCTTTTCTAATCATTTTTTATCTCTTATCACAGGTGGCTAAAACACTGGTCATCTCATGGACTCTTTCGAAGTTCGTCTTCATACACTTACCCAAAGGTTATTCCTGTTAAGGAATCCTTTCACCGAGGCAAGGTGACGCAGACGTGCGACAGGAGGTCCAAATAATTTTGTGTAGACCGCACTCTCTATTTCGAGCCTGTAAAGTGCCTTCTCCCTCAGCCTTCGACCACCGACATGTCAAATAGCCTGGGTCGTGGCGTTATTATTTGTAAAAAGGCAATTGACATATCAATCAGGTTCCAGTGAACATAATTCGTATCCAGTATTCTCTTTTTCTAAAGAGCTAAAAAATCCGGTTGTTTCACACTCGCACCTCGGCACAGATTGCCAGGAGCTCGATATGGGAACAAATGAGTTGCCGACAAAGTCCGAACAACTGTATAACACACTTCGGCATCACGAGTTTGGCCTTATATGCACCAGCTCCGAATCATGTCTTTGGTCAATAGTTGGGTTGCCCGGCTCCTGTGCTCACTACCTTACGTTCCGCTATATCGGCTAGGGTAGTAAAGGAAGAACTACTGTGATTGTGTCCCGATTTATCCGGATGAGCACCTCGGTAGAGAAAGCCGAAAATTGACTGTCATGATGCGGCGAGAGCTGGTCAACCACTCGATGACTTACTAGAATCTTTCGCGATTCCTTCCGTATTACATGAAGGGCCATTCTTAAGGTCACCCATGTAACGCATTGTGTTCGAATAACTGCGTACATACCAGGGGCTATATCGTAGACCTACCGTCAAACTCCTATGGCTAAGTGAAAGTGTTAAAGCCCTATAGTCCGATTGCTTAGTTCCCCGCATTGACACCTCCTTCACGGACCAAGACGTTGGGTCAAGAGTGACCAAGTGATTTTCCGAACACCCCCGTATTTTATGCGAGGGGGCTAAAGCCAACGACTGGAAAACTTTCAGATTATACAAAAAACGGCCGCACAGGAGGAGAAACTTTTAGGCATAACCTTAAAATATCATAATATTGTTTTTACAATTTCAATACATTTCACTCGAATATCATATCTTTCGAGCATTGACCCTCTATCAAGCGGGCACCCTCTAAGATATCCTCGAAATAATGCTCTAGCGTGTGATGCTCCTTCGCTGCAATATCAGTGGCCTTCATCTTCACCCAGTACGTCTTGACACGGGCAAAGGCCATCCGTGCACCTTCAATGCATGTTGACCGCTTAACGGCGTCGATACGCGGCACCGCATCAACAAGTCATTGCACCAAACCGAAATGACTATTCGGAATTGGCTTAGTCGGCCACAGCCAGACCACGACGTCCTTCATGGCAGAACCGGATATCTTGTGGAGCTTGGCCCACTGGGCCATCTGTTCGTTCAGCAACAGCGGGCGCTTTGGCGTGCCAAATTGTGACCAGAAAAGCTTCTCCGTTGCATACCCTTCTTGCACTTCGTAAAACTGCGTCGCATCGGAGGCGCTCTTCGGAAAGTCCAAGAATGCGTCTGGAGAACTCCACATTTGATTAAGCGGGGAATACTTTGGATCGCCGAATTTAGTCTGTAATAAGAAAGGCTTACCGGCCGCTATCTCCCCAGCTTGCCGGATCTCTTCCCGAGCCGCTCTAGACTCATATTGTGCTTCTCTCGCCTCTTGTAAGGCCTTGTCGAGATCGGTCGCTTTGGCTTTGTTATCCCTCTCGAGGAATTCACACTGGACAGTGGCTTCCTTTAGCTCGCGTGCCATAGTAGACATTCTCTCCTCACATTGGCGCTGAGTAGCCTGTCTGGCTTTTAACTCATCAGCTGCCTTTCTGGTAGCCACATTACTCATCCGGGCTTGCTCCTTGGCTCGGGCAAGTTCAGCCCGAAGGGTCTCCACCGCTGCAGCACTATCTGCAGATACATATGTCTCAGAATATAGTTCTAGCTTCGTCCTCATGTTATTATACATACATACACTGACCGCCCCAAAACATACCTTGCGCCTCGTCGAGTCGCCTGTTAATAAGCGTGATGTCGTCGTCTGCCACATCAAGTTTTTGCTTCAGACCTGCAACCTCTGTAGCGTGGGCAGTCGTCATGGAGGTAATAGCCTGTGTTTCAATTAATTAGATTATTTCATGGGCGCATCTTTTTCGATCCTCTGATTGCCTCCATTTGGACGCCAACCAGAGTCTCAGGGGCTACTATTTATGCACAGGTGCATTTTGCGTGTAGAGCACAATCGAAAATGTAACATTACGTACCTTGAAGCCTCTTAGCAGGCTCATGAAAGCTTCATTCAATCCGCTTTTCATGGATAGAATCCTCTCAACCACCGTACCCGTCAAGGTACGATGTTCCTCTGAGACGGACGAATATCGCAACATGTCCATCAGTGTATCCGGCGCCTCCGGATTCCTGGAAGCAGCTATGGGAGCATGGGCTCCCTTTGAAAGGATATGTTTGCTTGACCCTAGAGTCATCTCCGGCTGCAAACCGGATAGTCCGGAGCCTTTATTGTTCGTCCCCGTAGGGACCGCACACCCCGGACCCCTGGTGGCCGAAGTTTCACCTTGGGGCATTGTCTCCATTATCCTCTGTTGATCGGGAGAGATCCTCCGGGATGACACCTCAATGTCGTCCGCCCTGTTGGGCGAGGAAGCTTGTGGAGCCGTCTCACTTTCCATCATCTCCGAAAGAAGATCCCCCCAAGAGGAGGATTGTTGAGGAAGACTGTGTGCCGGACTGCAAAACATGTATTCTATTTGTCACCCTTGTAACATGAAAAGGAACGAGATATGTTTAAAACACCTTTGTTCACTTACGATTCGGCTGAAGGCTTGTCCTTATGGAGGAACTGTGTGATAATGTCGCCTTCCGAGCCCAAACCGCCTGACAGGGGCGTCTTGCCTCGCTTAGGAGCCTTTACCTCCCAATCTTCGGAGGCGGCCCTTTTCTTACCATGGGGAGAAAGGATGTCAGCTTCTCCTTCTCTTTTGTCTTCGGAAGAGGGAGCCTTAATCTCCCGGGACACAATGTTTGGTGTACCTACGGAATGGAGGCTACCTTTGGCTCCTCCGCTCTCCTTATTGTCCTCTTTCACCGGCACCTGGTATGGCGCCGGGACCAGCATCCTTGTTAGCACGGGACTAGCTGAATCTTCAGGAAGGGGGGCCGAACACCTGATTCGCTCCGCCTTGTTTATCCATCCCTGGAAGAAGATGGTTTTCTCAGTATCTTATTATGAGATGTTTAACTAAGTTGTGTTCGAGAGTCGAGTGCTTACCGAGGTATCCAGATGGTTGCAGTCAAGGCCGATGTCCTTTGTAGTATCCGGCCACTGTTTTCGTGTCCTGAAAAATAACTTCCACATTCCTCTATGCGTCGCGCCGAAGAAGTGCTGAAGGGTTCGTGGTCCTTCTGGATTGAACTCCCACATACGGAGGGGCCGTCGCTGGCACGGGAGGACCCGACGTACTAACATTACTTGAATCACGTCGATGAGTTCGGTGTTCTTCTCAAGGAGACTCCGGATGCGGCTCTGTAGAGTCTGCACTTCGTCGATTGATCCGCAGTCCAACTCCTTATTGACCCATGATGCGAGCTGAATTGGAGGGCCAGATCGGAACGCGGGTGTAGCTGCCCACTTCGTACAACGGGGTTCAGTGATGTAAAATCACTCCCGCTGCCATAAGTCGGAAGATTCTGTGAAGGATCCTTTTAGCCAAGGAGCGTTGATGAGTTTGCTCACTGTAGCACCACCGCACTCCGCTTGTTTCCCATCAACTACCTTCGGCTTCACATTAAAAGTCTTGAGCCACAAGCCGAAGTGTGGGGGAATACGGAGGAAGGCCTCGCACATGATAATGAACGCCGAGACGTGAAGAAAGGAGTCCGGAGTTAGATCGTGAAAATCTAGCCCATAATAAAACATGAGCCCTCGAACAAAGGGGTGGAGAGCGAACCCTAGCCCTCGGAGGAAGTGGGAGATAAACACGACCCTCTCACTGGATCTGGGAGTAGGAATAACCTGCCCTTGAGCAGGAAGCCTGTGGGGGATTTCCGTGGTCAGGTATCTTGCCGCCCGGAGCTTCGCGATATCCTCCTCTGTGACAGAGGAAGCCACCCACCGACCTTGAGGGCTGGGTCCGGACATGACTGGGAAGCTCGAAGAAATTAAATTGAACCTTGGGTGCTGGAGCTCGAGGTTGGAGAGGTTGAGGAAAGTGTTAGCGTGAAGAAGCAAGACGGGTCTTAGCCCCTTTATAAAGGCAATGAATATCGAATGCCTCCTCCTAAGCCTTAAAACCTGCCTATTATTAAGGAATCATGCCAACCGGATGGTTGGAATACCGACGCCCGTGTTGATGAGGATCCCGCAATAAGGGGACACAAACTCTGCTTCGACAAGACGTGCCAATGAAACCGCGTCTCGGAGCATGGAGCGACAGGCTAAAAAACAGTTCGATATAATAACCGGGTGGTGACGTGATGTCACGCTACAAAAAAGTTGTCAGCTGGTTGGACCTGTGAAATATTATACTCTCTACGGTGGTGTGTGGTACTAGTTTTGCAGAGCCGGACACGTTCATTGTGTCCGAAGACTGTGTTGGAATATTCAGAGAAGGAACCCGCCTTGCAATGCCGAAGACAATCTGCGCACCGGACACATCGTCATTGAAGCCTGGTTCAGGGGCTACTTAGGGAGTCCTAGATTAAGTGGTCCTCGGGCATCCGGGCTATAGTACGTGGGCCGGACTGATGGGTTGTGAAGATACAAGACCGAAGACTCTCTCCCGTGTCTGGATAGGACTCTCCTTGGCGTGGAAGGCAAGCTTGGCGTGCTGATATGAAGATTCCTTTCTCTGTAACCGACTTTGTACAACCCCAGTCCCCTCCGGTGTCTATATGTCACATCCCTAGTTCTGGTATGCTCAAGGCTAGCTAGTCATGTGTGCATCATGTTTAAATTCTTTTAAATTTGAAATGGGGATTTGTGAAACCCTCAGATTTTATTTCTGGAAATGACCCAGATAAAAAGTGCTCCAAAAAGGTCCAAGAAAATGTTCATGTTACTCTCTAAAAATATTGGACAGAGGTAAAAATCAAACCAATATTTTTAGAAGCTCATAAATATTTATTTTGGGCATTTGGAATTAATGCAATAATTATTTGCATTGGATATATAAATGATATATATGTTTTATATATCCAAAAATTGTGCCATTTGTTGAGGAGCTCTGGAATAATACCATTAGCCCCTGCAAAAGTTGGCATAAGTAAATAAAATGATTTAGCATTTTATTAAATCAAACAAATGTCAGAAAAAAATAGAAAAGAAAACAAAAATACAGAAACCTTTACCTGGGCCACTTACCTGCGTAGCCGGGCACTGTGCAGCCCAGCGGCCAGCAGGCCGGCCCAGCTGACTGGCCGACGCCAGTCGTCGTCTCCACCGCGCCAGGAGGACGCCGAGCACGCGCTCGCCGCACGCGGCCACGCGCCCGGCCAGCTCCTGCCTCCCTGCTTGCTCCGCGACCCCTGTAAGGTCGCCACGCATCGCCCCGCCCCTCTCGCTCTCTCTCTCTCGTGGCATCCCCTCCTCTCCCTCGCTCTCTCTCTCTCGCGGCCGAAATCGCCGTCGCCGCCGTCCACAGCCACCGTGGCCTCGGCCACTGCCGCACCTCCCCGACACGCTCCCCAGCTCCGCCACGACTCCCTCGTTCTCTCCGTCAAGCCACAAGACCCCGGACGCCCCGTGGAGCTGCCCTCGTCGCCTTCAACACCTCCGGCCGCCGTGGATCTCCGTCGCCGCTCGCCGCCGTCAGCGCCTCCCCCGAGCTCGCTGACGTTTCCACCGGAACCGCTGTGAGCCCCGCTGTCGAACCCCCCTTCTCCCTGCCCTTCTGCGCCTCTAGCTCCTCTGCCGCACGCCACCCGACTCCGGCCGCCACCGCGAGCTCTGCTCCGGCGAGCTCCGCCATTCCCACGGCCTCCCCTGACCGCGGCTGGATCCGCCCGTGCACGGGCTACCCGCCGGTGGCCTCCGTGCGCCAAACCGTGGCCCCCAGCCCCGTTCCGGCGATCTTCCGCCGTGGCTCGAGGTCGTCGCCGGTGAAACTCCGGCGACTGACGTGGCACGTCATTAGCGCCTAATCCCGCAACTTAAACCCACCCTAAGCCACTGACCGTGGGCCCCAGGGCCAGGTCAAACCCCAGTCAGTGCGGGTTTGACCGGGTTTAGCCCCTGTGTCACTGACGTGTGGCCCCCACACATCAGGTTTGACCCCAGTCAGCGTTGTTGACTTGCTGACGCAAGCATGACGCAATGCTGACGCAGTTATTCATTTTTCTGGATTTAATTTTAAACAGGAAATTCCAGAAAATGATTCAAACTTCAAAAATTCATATCAAATCAACCGTAGCTCAGATTGAAACAAGTTATATATGAAATATCATCAGAAAAATGCAAGGAACCCATTTATGCTAGTTTCATGCATGAAAAAACAACTTATACTTGCCGTATAAGTGAAAACGTAATAATGGCATGTTATATACTTCACTTGGGGTTTGCATATGAACCCTTGGTTCATATGAACTTCAACCAAATAAACTCTAGCTGCATTAGCTCAAACAGCATCACATCCTCATGCCATGTTCATGCATCATATTGTTGCATATGATTGTGTATTGATTGCCGACACCGTTCCTTCTCGATAGGTTCTGCTCCGGAGACCGTTCCAGAGTACCTGTCAGAGGAGCAATGCCCCCCCCCTGTTGATCTACCAGGCAAGCAAACCCCCTTGTTCATTCCGATATGATCCCTCTCTCGCTCCTGCTCTCTTTTATTGCATTAGGACAACAGCGAATCAACTGCTACTTTATGTTGCGGTAGTTGAACCCATTCCTCTGCATGACCTGTCATTGCCACAGTAAATAGTTGAAACCCACTAGCATGTGTAGGAGTTGATTGAGCCATGTTGTGCTTCTACCATGCCATGCCTGCTATTGCTTAGAGTTGTGTCAGGTCTGATTCATTGGGAATGGATTGGAGTGATATGATATGTTCTGATGCTGAGAGTTAAGTGTGTGAACACGATTTGGTAAAGGTAGCGGTGAGAGGCCATGTAGGAGTACATGGTGGGTTGTCTCATTGGAACCGTCCCTAAGCACTGAGTTCTATGTATGTTGTCCAATGACTCGATACTACCACACATTGGGTTCCGGTAACTCGACCCCTCTCGACTTATTAACCAACTTGATCTCTGTCCAGGAGTTGCAAATAGTTTCTGGTGTTTGTAGGTAGTGTTAGTAGTCTACCAAGTGGCACCCGGCCAGGTGGGCTTGGGACAGACTAGGCACACGTGGCCCGGTGTACCGAGTGGCACCCGGATGGTGGGCTCGGGAACCCTGTACACATCGTTTGGGGTCGTGAGCGACACCCTGGCCGGATCTCCTCGCGGATGGAACCCGAATAGGCGATAAACCTGGACTAGAGTCTTGTGTGGTTAGTCAGGTCGTGGCCGACACCCTCGCCAGGCTTCCGCTTGAAGGTTGCCGAGATACATGACGTGTACATGGTGATAAGTGGTGAGAGCGTGTGTGAAGAAGTACACCCCTGCAGGGTTATCATGATCTATTCGAATAGCTGTGTCCTCGGTTATGGACTTCTTGGATGCTTACGTGGTACATAGACAACTTGAAGTGGATACTCTAAAATGCTCAAGATAAGTGTGAGTGCTATGGATGGCCTCCTCGTGGTGAGACGGGGATGAATCCATAGTGGTGTATTGATGTGGTGATTAGTGGACTCGTGTGCGCCATTTCAAAAGAGTTACCAGCAGTCGTAGAACAGGATAGCCACAGAGTCAAAGCTGGCTTGCTGCAACTAAACCCCACATTACCTTCTTGATACAATGCAGGTATGATAGGATCTGAAGTAAGTCTTGCTGAGTACCTTTGTACTCATGTTGCTTTATTTATGTTTTGCAGCGGAGACTTCGGTCTTACTAGTTACGTGGACTTCGACAAGTAGCTTGTACCTCAGCTACGATCTTGATCGGATCTTGTAGATAGTCAGGCTTCTCAGCCTTTTTCTTTTGTAGTTGTCTGTACTCAGACATGTAATGCTTCCGCTTGTTGCTTGTATGCTCTGAATGATGGGTCATGTGACCCCTGTTTGTATTTAATGCTATGTGGCTCTTTTGGGCCTTTATCTATGTGAGTTTGCGTTATGTTGTGATGCCATGTTGTACAGCACATACTTGCATGTTATGCGTACGTGTAACGTGTATTGCTATGTGTGGGATCCGACTATCTAGTTGTCTATCCTTGGCAGCCTTTCATATGGGAAAATGTAGGTCTAGTGCTTCTGAGCGATAGCAGTCCGCTACAGCCCGGTTCACCGGAGTCCTGCTAGCCCAGCACTACTGCTCGAAACACTTGACTGGCCGGCATGTGTTTCACCTCGTTCCTGTGTCTGTCCCCTTTGGGGAAATGTCACGCGGTGTTATCCGGAGTCCTGCCTAGCCTGCTACAGCCCGGGTTACCGGAGTCCTGTTATCCCAGTGCTACAGCCCAGATTTATACGTTGTTGTCCTACATGCTCGATGTGATTCATGTATGCCTGTCCTCATGGGTTAGTGCCGCTTTGGGTTCACGACTAGCCATGTCGGCCCGGGTTCTTTGTCATATGGATGCTAGCGACACTATCATATACGTGAGCCAAAAGGCGCAAACGGTCCCGGGCCAGGTAAGGTGGCACCCGTGGGAATACCGTGCGTGAGGCCGCAAAGTGATATGATGTGTTACATGCTAGATCGGTGTGACTTAGGATCGGGGTCCCGACAGCTTTGGTATCAGAGCCTGACTGCCTGTAGGATTTCCAAGCCAGCCTGGTCGAAGTTGAGTCTAGAAATGCTTTAGTTATGTAAGGGAATTGATTGTGGAAGGGAACGTAAGGCTCTTTTTACTCCTTATACCTCATGCCCTTCTGATCTGAGTCATCCTATCTTTCCTACGGGGTTAAGGAACTAGGCTTTCTCTTCTGTCTATCAGGATCACGTGTTACTACTCCGTAGTCTCTTAGGATTGGTTGATCAGAGTCTTATCCAGTTTTCTAGTACTTCTGGTGTATCCTGTTTAGTAATATCTCAGAACCTTGAGTGATGATGCTGATTATGTTACTACCCCATTTTAGCTGAATGTCTCATTTTAAGCATTTTACTGCCGTTATGCTGCCGGAATTGTCCTAGGAGTTGGGAGATACTAAATTCTTGTGCTACCTTCTGCATCCTATAGTTGATGTTGAATCCATCCTTGTTTTCCTTGGTTTCGTTCCTTATGATGTTGCCAGTTAACCGAAGTTCTGTTGCTCGTTGCCTGAACCACGGAGGTGGTAGGGATGAGGATCCTCCCGATCGGTCTTCGTTGGCAGAGTTCATGTTAGGGATGGAGAAGAACAAGCGTGAGTCTAACCGCTTGTTGGCACGTATCGAGGAGAACACCACACCCCAATGTAAAGAGTCAGCGACCATCTATGATTTCATTCGTCTGAAACCACCCACCTTCCATCATTCCATTGAACCACTCGATGCAGATGACTGGCTCCATAGTATCACACACAAGCTCCGTTCTGCGAACGTAGCTGAAGGTGACAAGGTCATCTATGCTGCATATCACCTGGAAGGTCCTGCTAGGCTTTGGTGGCAAAACTATGAGGCTATGCTTCCAGCTGGTCAGATACCTACCTGGAGAGGTTTCACTGAGGCTTTTCGCGAGCATCACATTCCTGAAGCCCTCATCGATCGCAAGAGAGAAGAGTTCTGTAGTTTCACCCAGGGTAAGATGGCTGTTGATGCTTACAGTAGAGAGTTTGAGAATCTCGCCCTCTATGCTACAGAAGAAGTGTCCACGGACGCCAAGAAGTAGGCTAGGTTCCGGAAGGGTCTCAACCCCAAGTTGCGCCGTGATCTCCATTTGCACCATTGCAATACATTCCAGGCTCTTGTGAACAAGGCCATTAACGCGGAGACAGCTCAGCTCACCTACGAGGAGTCTCGCAAGCACACCCGTGATTTGGTTTCTTCCTCCGGTTCTAGTTCTCAGAAGCGTCGGATTTGGATTCCGAACTCCGCTCTTCCACCCGGTTATACCCCGAGGCCATCTTGTGTGGCGCCTCACCCAGTTCAGCAGTATGCTCCACCCAGACCTATTGGTAGACCGCCTGCCAATGCGGGTCCACATCCAGCTTCAGGGACTTGCTTCACATGCGGAGAGCCAGGACACTATGCACGTGACTGCTCTCAAACCAGCTACGCTCCACCCCCGCCCGAGAAGTCTGTTGGCTGTGATAAGCCATCACGCAAGATGATCAGTGTCAAGTCAGCTCCCACTGAACGTGGACGTGTGCATCACGTCTCAGCTAAAGACGCTCATGATGATCTGGATGTTGTTCTTGGTACACTCCTTGTCAACTGTCATCCAGCTTCGGTTCTTTTCGATACCGGAGCATCTCACTCCTTCATCTCTGAAGGCTATGCTCGTTTGCACGACATGTCATTTTGTGATATGCCAACTCCACTTGAAATCCAAACTCTAGGGTCTAGATGGCAAACTACCAGAATAAGCCATGGTAATGAAATCCTTGTCGATAGACTTGTATTCCTTGCATCACTTATAGCCCTCAAGTCTACAGATATTAACATCATCTTGGGTATGGACTGGATGAAAGCTCATTATGCCAAGATTGATTGTTATACCAGGTCTGTTCAACTTACACACCCATCTGGCAAGATAGTCACTGTCTCTACTAGAGTTGCAAAGCGTCAACTCTATTCTCTTAATGCCAGCCCTCTTCCAGACCTTGAAGATATCCCGATAGTCCGTGACTTTCCGGATGTCTTTCTAGAAGAACTACCAGGTGTTCCACCTGACAGAGATGTAGAGTTTGCCATAGATCTTATCCCAGGAACCGCTCCAATCTCTAGGAGACCTTACAAGATGGCACCCTTAGAACTAGCCGAGCTTAAGAAACAACTCGATGAGTCCT
This sequence comes from Aegilops umbellulata, assembly GCA_032464435.1. Classification (NCBI taxonomy): domain Eukaryota; kingdom Viridiplantae; phylum Streptophyta; class Magnoliopsida; order Poales; family Poaceae; genus Aegilops; species Aegilops umbellulata. The sequence continues at coordinate 374,390,239 of CP136056.1, forward strand.
TGCAAAAGGGTTTCATCCGTCCTAGTTCTTCTCCTTGGGCTTGCCCCGTCCTCTTCGTCAAGAAGAAGGATGGTACGGACCGGATGGTTGTAGATTATAGTCCCGTTAATTTGGTCACGATAAAGAACAAGTATCCGCTCCCCAGGATCAACGACCTGTATGATCAGCTCGTTGGATCCTCAGTCTTTTCCAAGATGGATTTGAGGTTAGGCTACCACCAAATCAAGATCAGAAACGGGGACATTCCTAAGACGGCGTTTGTCACTCGTTATGGCCAGTACGAGTACACCGTCATGTCCTTTGGTCTAACCAATGCTCCAGCTACCTTCTCCCGCTTGATGAACTCGATCTTCATGGAGTACTTAGATAAGTTCGTCGTGGTTTACCTCGATGATATTCTTATTTACTCGAAGAACGAGGAAGAGCATGCCAAACATCTTAGACTTGTGTTAGAGAAACTCAGAGAGCACCGCCTTTATGCCAAGTTCTCCAAGTGTGAATTTTGGTTGCCAGAAGTGACCTACCTGGGCCACGTGATATCTGGTAAGGGCATTGCTGTGAATCCCGAAAGAGTTCAGGCCGTTCTTGATTGGACTCCACCTGAAACCGTTAAACAAGTTAGGAGTTTCCTTGGTCTAGCCAGTTATTGTCGCCGCTTCGTTGAAAACTTCTCCAAAGTCGCCAAACCTCTCACGGAACTTCTCAAGAAAGATAAAAAGTTTGAGTGGTCCCCACAGTGTGAGTACAGTTTTCAGGAACTGAAAAGACGCCTGACTTCTGCTCCCATACTTGTGCCACCGGATTTCACTAAGGACTTTGTTATCTACTGTGATGCCTCACGACAGGGACTAGGTTGCATTCTTATGCAGGATCGTCATGTGATTGCCTATGCATCTCGACAGTTGCATCCACATGAGGATAATTATCCTACACATGATCTGGAGCTTGCAGCCGTAGTCTATGCACTTAAGACATGGCGACATTACCTTCTTGGTAAACGTTGCGAGATTTACACCGATCACCAAAGTCTCAAGTATATCTTCACCCAACCAGATTTGAACCTGAGGCAAATACGTTGGTTGGAGTTGATCTCAGATTACGACTTAGGGATTACCTACACCCCAGGCAAGGGCAATGTCATGGTTGATGCGTTAAGTCGTAAGTCCTATTGCAACAATCTTATGTTGCAGCAGGGCCAACCCCTTCTTCATGAGGAATTCTGTAAGCTTAACCTTCACATCGCTCCTCATGGATTCCTTTCTACCTTGGTGGCGAAACCTACTCTTGTGGATCATATCATAGAAGCCCAGAAGCATGATACGGGGATTACCCAGATCAAGAGAAACATTCCCAAGGGCATTGCTGGTAGTTTCTCTATAGATGATCGAGGTGTTGTCCTCTTCGAGAACCGTTTGGTGGTTCCCAAGAAGCAACATCTTCGACAGTTGATCCTTAAGGAGGCGCATGAATCCCCTCTCACGATTCATCCCGGTAGTACTAAGATGTATCAGGACCTACGCCAGAGGTTCTGGTGGACTAGGATGAAGAGAGAAATCGCTGAGTTCATTGCTAACTGTGACGTTTGTCGTTGCGTTAAGGCAGAGCATCAAAGGCCTGCTGGCACCCTTCAGCCTTTAGCTATTCCTGAATGGAAATGGGATAAGGTTGGTATGGACTTCATCACCGGCTTTCCCAGGACCAAGAAAGGGAATAATGTTATCTTTGTAGTCATTGATCGTCTTTCCAAAGTGGCTCACTTCCTACCTGTTCGAGAGAGTATCACCGCTAGTCAGCTCGCTGACTTATATATTTCTCGAATAGTTTCACTTCATTGTGTTCCACTAGAGATCAATTCAGACCGTGGTAGTCTTTTCACTTCTCATTTCTGGGAGAGTTTCCAAACTGCCATGGGCACCCATCTTTCCTTCAGTACCGCTTTCCACCCTCAATCAAGTGGTCAGGTGGAAAGGGTCAACCAAATTCTCGAAGACATGCTTAGAGCCTGCGTTATCTCATTCGGTATGGATTGGGAGAAGTGCCTTCCTTTCGCCGAGTTTGCTTATAACAATAGCTACCAATCCAGTCTCAAGAAAGCTCCTTTTGAGGTTCTATATGGACGAAGATGTCGAACACCTTTGAACTGGTCAGAAACCGGTGAAAGACAATTCTTTGGACCGGATATGATTCAGGAGGCAGAAGAGCAAGTTCGCATCATTCATGAGAATTTGAAAACAGCCCAATCTCGTCAAAAGAGCCAGTATGACCGCCGTCATAAGGAAGTGGCTTATGAAGTTGGCGACAAGGCTTACCTTCGGGTTACTCCTTTGAAGGGTACCCATCGATTCAGTATCAAGGGCAAGTTGGCTCCTCGTTACATTGGTCCTTTTCGCATTCTCGCTAAACGAGGAGAGGTTGCCTACCAATTGGAACTACCACCACACCTTTCTCGAGTACATGATGTCTTCCACGTCTCTCAACTCAGGCGTTGCTTCTCGGATTCCATCCGCGGAGTGGACCACGAAACGCTTGATCTCCAAGATAACCTCACATATCGAGAGTACCCTGTTCGCATTCTTGATCAAGCAGAGCGTGTTACTCGACGTCAGAACATCAAGTTTCTCAAAGTTCAGTGGTCTCATCATTCCGAGAGAGAAGCTACCTGGGAGCGTGAAGATCGTCTTCGACTGGAATACCCCGCCTTCTTTCCGTCGACCCCTGAATCTCGGGATGAGATTCTTTCGAGTGGGGGCGAGTTGTCACATCCCTAGTTCTGGTATGCTCAAGGCTAGCTAGTCATGTGTGCATCATGTTTAAATTCTTTTAAATTTGAAATGGGGATTTGTGAAACCCTCAGATTTTATTTCTGGAAATGACCCAGATAAAAAGTGCTCCAAAAAGGTCCAAGAAAATGTTCATGTTACTCTGTAACAATATTGGACAGAGGTAAAAATCAAACCAATATTTTTAGAAGCTCATAAATATTTATTTTGGGCATTTGGAATTAATGCAATAATTATTTGCATTGGATATATAAATGATATATATGTTTTATATATCCAAAAATTGTGCCATTTGTTGAGGAGCTCTGGAATAATACCATTAGCCCCTGCAAAAGTTGGCATAAGTAAATAAAATGATTTAGCATTTTATTAAATCAAACAAATGTCAGAAAAAAATAGAAAAGAAAACAAAAATACAGAAACCTTTACCTGGGCCACTTACCTGCGTAGCCGGGCACTGTGCAGCCCAGCGGCCAGCAGGCCGGCCCAGCTGACTGGCCGACGCCAGTCGTCGTCTCCACCACGCCAGGAGGACGCCGAGCACGCGCTCGCCGCACGCGGCCACGCGCCCGGCTAGCTCCTGCCTCCCTGCTTGCTCCGCGACCCCTGTAACATCGCCACGCATCGCCCCGCCCCTCTCGCTCTCTCTCTCGTGGCATCCCCTCCTCTCCCTCGCTCTCTCTCTCTCGTGGCCGAAATCGCCGTCGCCGCCGTCCACAGCCACCGTGGCCTCGGCCACTGCCGCACCTCCCCGACACGCTCCCCAGCTCCGCCACGACTCCCTCGTTCTCTCCGTCAAGCCACAAGACCCCGGACGCCCCGTGGAGCTGCCCTCGTCGCCTTCAACACCTCCGGCCGCCGTGGATCTCCGTCGCCGCTCGCCGCCGTCAGCGCCTCCCCCGAGCTCGCTGACGTTTCCACCGGAACCGCTGTGAGCCCCGCTGTCGAACCCCCCTTCTCCCCTGCCCTTCTGCGCCTCTAGCTCCTCTGCCGCACGCCACCCGACTCCGGCCGCCGCCGTGAGCTTTGCTCCGGCGAGCTCCGCCGTTCCCACGGCCTCCCCTGAGCGCGGCTGGATCCGCCCGTGCACGGGCTACCCGCTGGTGGCCTCCGTGCGCCAGACCGTGGCCCCCAGCCCCGTTCCGGCGATCTTCCGCCGTGGCTCGAGGTCGTCGCCGGCGAAACTCCGGCGACTGACGTGGCACGTCATTAGCGCCTAATCCCGCAACTTAAACCCACCCTAAGCCACTGACCGTGGGCCCCAGGGCCAGGTCAAACCCCAGTCAGTGCGGGTTTGACCGGGTTTAGCCCCTGTGTCACTGACGTGTGGCCCCCACATGTCAGGTTTGACCCCAGTCAGCGTTGTTGACTTGCTGACGCAAGCATGACGCAATGCTGACGCAGTTATTCATTTTTCTGGATTTAATTTTAAACAGGAAATTCCAGAAAATGATTCAAACTTCAAAAATTCATATCAAATCAACCGTAGCTCAGATTGAAACAAGTTATATATGAAATATCATCAGAAAAATGCAAGGAACCCATTTATGCTAGTTTCATGCATGAAAAACCAACTTATACTTGCTGTATAAGTGAAAACGTAATAATGGCATGTTATATACTTCACTTGGGGTTTGCATATGAACCCTTGGTTCATATGAACTTCAACCAAATAAACTCTAGCTGCATTAGCTCAAACAGCATCACATCCTCATGCCATGTTCATGCATCATATTGTTGCATATGATTGTGTATTGATTGCCGACACCGTTCCTTCTCGATAGGTTCTGCTCCGGAGACCGTTCCAGAGTACCTGTCAGAGGAGCAGTGCCCCCCCCCCCTGTTGATCTACCAGGCAAGCAAACCCCCTTGTTCATTCCGATATGATCCCTCTCTCGCTCCTGCTCTCTTTTATTGCATTAGGACAACAGCGAATCAACTGCTACTTTATGCTGCGGTAGTTGAACCCATTCCTCTGCATGACCTGTCATTGCCACAGTAAATAGTTGAAACCCACTAGCATGTGTAGGAGTTGATTGAGCCATGTTGTGCTTCTACCATGCCATGCCTGCTATTGCTTAGAGTTGTGTCAGGTCTGATTCATTGGGAATGGATTGGAGTGATATGATATGTTCTGATGCTGAGAGTTAAGTGTGTGAACACGATTTGGTAAAGGTAGCGGTGAGAGGCCATGTAGGAGTACATGGTGGGTTGTCTCATTGGAATCGTCCCTAAGCACTTTGTTCTATGTATGTTGTCCAATGACTCGATACTACCACACATTGGGTTCCGGTAACTCGACCCCTCTCGACTTATTAACCAACTTGATCTCTGTCCAGGAGTTGCAAATAGTTTCTGGTGTTTGTAGGTAGTGTTAGTAGTCTACCAAGTGGCACCCGGCCAGGTGGGCTTGGGACAGACTAGGCACACGTGGCCCGGTGTACCGAGTGGCACCCGGATGGTGGGCTCGGGAACCCTGTACACATCGTTTGGGGCCGTGAGCGACACCCCGGCCGGATCTCCTCGCGGATGGAACCTGAATAGGCGATAAACCTGGACTAGAGTCTTGTGTGGTTAGTCAGGTCGTGGCCGACACCCTCGCCAGGCTTCCGCTTGAAGGTTGCCGAGATACATGACGTGTACATGGTGATAAGTGGTGAGAGTGTGTGTGAAGAAGTACACCCCTGCAGGGTTATCATGATCTATTCGAATAGCCGTGTCCTCGGTTATGGACTTCTTGGATGCTTACGTGGTACATAGACAACTTGAAGTGGATACTCTAAAATGCTCAAGATAAGTGTGAGTGCTATGGATGGCCTCCTCGTGGTGAGACGGGGATGAATCCATAGTGGTGTATTGATGTGGTGATTAGTGGACTCGTGTGCGCCATTTCAAAAGAGTTACCAGCAGTCATAGAGCAGGATAGCCACAGAGTCAAAGCTGGCTTGCTGCAACTAAACCCCACATTACCTTCTTGATACAATGCATGTATGATAGGATCTGAAGTAAGTCTTGCTGAGTACCTTTGTACTCATGTTGCTTTATTTATGTTTTGCAGCGGAGACTTCGGTCTTACTAGTTACTTGGACTTCGACAAGTAGCTTGTACCTCAGCTACGATCTTGATCGGATCTTGTAGATAGTCAGGCTTCTCAGCCTTTTTCTTTTGTAGTTGTCTGTACTCAGACATGTAATGCTTCCGCTTGTTGCTTGTATGCTCTGAATGATGGGCCCTGTTTGTATTTAATGCTATGTGGCTCTTTTGGGCCTTTATCTATGTGAGTTTGCGTTATGTTGTGATGCCATGTTGTACAGCACATACTTGCATGTTATGCGTACGTGTAACGTGTATTGCTATGTGTGGGATCCGACTATCTAGTTGTCTATCCTTGGCAGCCTTTCATATGGGGAAATGTAGGTCTAGTGCTTCTGAGCGATAGCAGTCTGCTACAGCCCGGTTCACCGGAGTCCTGCTAGCCCAGCACTACTGCTCGGAACACTTGACTGGCCGGCATGTGTTTCACCTCATTCTTGTGTCTGTCCCCTTTGGGGAAATGTCACGCGGTGTTATCCGGAGTCCTGCCTAGCCTGCTACAGCCCGGGTTACCGGAGTCCTGTTAGCCCAGTGCTACAGCCCGGATTTATACGTTGTTGACCGACATGCTCGATGTGATTCATGTATGCCTGTCCTCATGGGTTAGTGCCGCTTTGGGTTCACGACTAGCCATGTCGGCCCGGGTTCTTTGTCATATGGATGCTAGCGACACTATCATATACGTGAGCCAAAAGGCGCAAACGGTCCCGGTCCAGGTAAGGTGGCACCCGTGGGAATACCGTGCGTGAGGCCGCAAAGTGATATGATGTGTTACATGCTAGATTGGTGTGACTTAGGATCGGGGTCCCGACACTATATAAACCGGAGGGCTTAGTCCGTAGAGGCAAGAAGAATAATCATGGTCATGCATGCTAGACTTTTAGGGTTTTAGCCATTACGATCTCGAGGTAGATCAACTCTTGTAATACTCATATTCATCAAGATCAATCAAGCAGGAAGTAGGGTATTGCCTCCATAGAGAGGGCCCGAACTTGGGTAAACATCATGTCCCCCGTCTCCTGTTACCATCAACCTTAGACGCACAGTTCAGGACCCCTACCCAAGATCCACCGGTTTTGACACCGACACCCGTGACCTCTATGGCCGCCAGAGCTTTGGACGGACTCGTCGGCAGAGCTCAACTCGGGTGTCCTCGCCCGGGCTATTTATAGCCCACCCGCGACCCTCTCGAGCTCACCAAGAGCCCCTTCCCCTCTCTACTCACCTCCCCGAGCCACCCATCCCTCCCCGGAGTCCCTCTCTGATCTTCACGGCCGTTGTGGTCGCCGCCTCGGCCCTCTCTGATTCCGGTGACCTCACGCTTCCCCTCTCTGTTCCACCGCCACCCTCGAGTCACTTGGAGCTCGGAAAACCTCCTAGTGGCCTCGTCCCCTCCTCTTCCCCACCGGAGCACCCTATTCACCGGCGACCGAAGCTCACTTCCGTCGTGAGCTTTGTTGTGGCCGCTACAACGCTCCTCGGCAGCAGCAACTACCACCCCTAGATGCGCCTCTCCCTCCTGATCTTCTGGGTAGGTCGCGCGCCTCGAGTGGTGGCCGTACGTGCTGACAATCATCATCGGGACGGGCCACTCCCTCGGCCAGGCTCGCGCTCGAGCGGGAGGAAGGAGAAGATCGGCCAGACAGGCCCCTCCCCGCGCGACCCCACCTGTCGGCGACTGAAGAGGTGCCCAGTCAGCGTAAGTGGAGACGAGATTTGAGAGGTGCACTTTCCATTCACTGGAAACGTAATCTGAGGAATACGCTTTCTCTTTTTCAACCCAGCCGGCCGAAGTGGTTATATTGTGAACGTTCACTGCTTTAGTTACTTTTCTGCCTAAAAAGTGAACGGACACAACTTTTCAACTGCAACTCCGATTGAGGTGATTCCAGCGCTCATGTTATCTGTTCGTCGAGCTCTTTCCGAGGGTACCATTTTCTTGATGTTTGAACATTCTAAAAATACCCATTTTGCCCCTGCCCTATATCCAACCCCTTTGAGAGAGAACCCTTCTCCAACAAATTATTCCGCGAGGTTATTGCATTCCTTTCGGGAGTATTCGTCGACCCCAGACAAGCCAACCTCTTATCATGAGCCCCAAACTTGCATGTTGATTTGCTTGCACCCTGTGTGTGTGTAGTTGTAGTAGTTTCTTATCAGTTTCGTCTACAGTTATTCTAATTATGCTATATGTTTGTAGTGCTTGCCATGCATGCTTGTGCTTCATGATATCTTTTGCCATGCTAGCTAGGATGTTGTTATTGATAATGTCATGTCACTGCTTTACTTTAGTTTCATGCCATTGATATAAATGCTATGATGAATTTGGTACACCGTTGATATGCTAGTACCTTGTATTTCCATGTTCCATATGCTATAGTGTTCACTCGAGAAGCTTGGTATTTTGTTCATGCATTTGTATGTTTCATGCTCATTGTTGCATCATGTTAATCATGCTTACATGTTGATGATGATGGAGAAGATAATAACATGAATTAATAATAACAAACCTCCTCCGTCATCAATGTGATCGAGTCATGGTGCCACCAAATCGAGCTTCTTCAGTGCAGCCACATTTGCCTTTATGGGAAGGCCTTAATGTGATCTATTGTCATGCCTCTCGTTGGTGCCTCCAACAAGGGAAGGTTATGTGCGCGCGCTACCCTGATCAGGTAGGCGGACATAAGCCTTGTCTGCCCGTGTTTGGTTTTGAGCTCATGTCCCCGTTTGGGACCGTTTTGTTTTGCCACAACGGTGGCCGTTGGATGTCACGAGTTGACATCGGGGCCACCCATGACTTAGCCCAAAGGGGAGTTTTTGGAATGGCTGGGAGGGTGTGATGACAATAGGTCGGTTTTGTCAGAACGCCGTTGGTCCACCCGAATGGGAGTGCGAGGCCATGGGTTCCGTGGTGTGGGTACAGTGTGCTAACCTCTGCAGAGTGTGTGTTTAATCTATCGATAGTCGCGTCCTCGGTCATGGGCACAGTTCATAGTAGGTCACACTATCGGGTCTTGGTCGAAATGGAGGATAAACCTAATATAACTAAGTTGATGTATAAGGTGTTATAAAGAATGTGGTGACTTGGACTATGAGATAGTCGTGAGATGTCATGGAATTGTTTCGGATATGATCACGAGATGAGATCTCGGCGAGTCATGATTTTTCCTAGAGAGGCAGTGGCTAAGTAAGTGATTGATGAAAATTTTGTCTTCACGGGAGGTAAATGGAAGTTCATTCGAAACATAGTAGTTCATGCATGTATCCATGTCTTGTAGACACATCTATGCCATGCCATGTTATGAATGAGATGCTATGCTATGCCATGTTATGCTATTGCCATGTAGAAATATGTTTTGATATGCCATGTTATTGCCATGCTAGTAGATGTTATGATGTTGTCCATGCTTAGCTTGATCCATGTCTCCTGTTAATATCATGCCATGCTTAGTTACAGTTATGAGGTACATTATTGCATGCGCTTGGTTCTTGCTTCGTCATCTGCTTGTTTAGATGCTATGTATTTGGTTGTCTTACGAGTACATTCAAAGTACTCACCTGGCCTTGCACGTGGCCAGATTGCAGGAGGAGATTCGTCGCGCTAGGCCGTAACCTTGCCAGTCCTGTGAGTTGTGGAGTCCAGCCAGAGTCGATGTGCTGCTAAACCAAGACTTCCGCCACCATTTAGATAGCCTTAGAGCTATGCCAGATGATTGTAGATGTAATCCTCCATACATGTATTTGATGAATATTCTTGTACCTGGAATGTTGTATCATGTACCTGTCGTGCGTCAGGTGTTATCCTGGGCTGACGTGCGAAGGCCCCCTGCTCCATGCGGATCGGGGTGCCACACAGGGGGCGAGGTCCTCCACACCTCCACGACCCAAAGGCCAACTGAGGTGGGATGGACCGGCAGCGCTGCCGACAGGAGGTGGAGAAAACCTGATCACCTGGGTCTGTTTGTTGAGAGGAGGAAAGAACAATATGGCCGTCTTGGCTCCGTCAGATATGATGACTGCCTAATATATGTTCTTACCTTTCAACAGTGAAGTGTACAATGTCTGTTTGGCAATCAAGCATATCCCCTCCTTCTATTAGAAAAAAAAATAATGCAAACAATTTACACTTTTGTAGCGATTAGCCAAAGCAATATCTGATTAAACCTGCACAATATTAAGCTTAAAGCTAATGCATTCTTAGCAAAGTTGTGCTGCGATTTTAAGTTCAATAATATGCTTATATAGATGTACTTATGTTGGTTTACTATTTTGTTGTCCGGGTAAGACTTATTTTGTATACATGATATTCATATGGGTTCACCATAATTAAATTTGCACACTATAGTTTAGTGTGATTAAGAAGTGAACACCTTGTTAATTGAAAGCATATCACACAACAAGATTTCCTGGTAGTTTACATAAATAGTATAAGAGAAGAATTTGAAGCGTGTCCAGTGAACAAAAGACATGTTTTTTTTAGGGAACAAAAGACATGTTATTGAAGACTAGATGGTACTCCCTCCGTTTCTATTTACTCCCCGTATGAAATTTGTGTGAAGTCAAACATCATAAAAGTTTGACCAAGTTTATATGAAAAAATATTAACATTCACAATGCCAAATCAATGTCATTAGATGCATCATGAAATCAATTCTTATACTATATAGTATTTGGTGGTGTAGATGTTTTTTTATATAAAATTGGTTAAACTTTACGAAGTTCGAACAAAATTTATATACGAGTATTCACTAAAATCTCTATCATGTTGCGCGAGCAGGATTATCCGAGTACAACTGTTACGGTGATTGGCGATTTTACGAGCCGTCCATCCACTCTAATCCGACGGTGGAAAAATAGGAGTTACAGAGAGTTATAAAACTAAAATTACGGGAAATTACAAATAACAGTGGGACCATTACAAATTTTTGATGGGACCAGTTAGTTTTTCAAAGGGTAGATCCGTCATATAGTTCGGAATATTCCTCACCCGATCCCGTCGTCTCCTCTAGCCACACTCACGGCTCAAATGGCTCCCCCCCTCCCGCGCCGCCGCTCCTCTTCCGCCCGCGCCGTCGATGGGATCCGCTCCTCCTCGCCCGGACATGCCCGTCCCCGGCCTCCTCCTCCCCTTCCCCATCCGCTGCGCCATGGTCGACCTCCTGAAGTCCTCCGCTCCTTCCTCGTCCGCTGCGCCATGGTCGACTTCGTGGATTATCTCAAGTCCTCCTTGTCCTCCGACGAGGTGAAGCTGCTCTTTGCCGCCGACCAATTCCGCAAGTCACCCGGCATGCCACCCACCCGCCCACTTCAAATTCCCCCAAAACTCATCTCACTTGTGGCAAACATTGCATGATAGATAACGTCATCTTTGCTCTGTTCAGGTTCTGATGGTGCAAAGCTTCTGGCTACCAAGGCAAAGGGCTTACCTCGCATCACCATTTCTCTCCATAGTGTTACTGGCACTGCGACGAGTGATGCCATAGCCGAGTTCTCGCTGTTGCTCTGTTCAGGTTCTGATGGTGCAAAGCTTATAGGACTGCACGGGAGCTTGCACCCAAAGGTTGTTGTTTCTTACTTTTCTCTACACTTAATTGCCTATCTGGTAGTTACGTTTGTTGCTGACTAAACATCAAATTGTGACTCAAAACTATACTCAGTTATGTGCTATTTATTTTATTTATTTGCATAACAAGAACAAATGTCACAACTGATGGGGAGTCTGTCAACTGAAAGAGTAGGTCATCTTATCTCCTGTCATAACCAATACTTTCGAATAGTGTTGTTCGTGTTGTTGCTGCTGCTGCTTGATGAATACAGTAGTGTATATGGGATCATGAGTGTCGCTCACTAAATCTACATAATTTCTTGTTCTGTCGAATAGTTTTCAATATAATAGTTTAACAGATTTCATTCACTTTGTACATGGCATGTTTTTTGATCTCTTCTTCGAGTGCCACCCAAGAGCTTGGTTTTACAATGAGATGGAAGAAGTCATGTTCATCTGTCCATCCTTCCCCTGATCTAAACTTTTGCAAAGTGTACAATATTCTTTGCATTGTCACCGTTTAGACACATCTCTTATCCTACCGGGACAGCATGTTGTCTGGCATTCTGTTTTCTTAAGTACAGTAATAATGGTTTTTGCTCTTCCTGCCAAACCTGACATTCAAAATGCTGAATAAATAGCTGAGAACAAATCATTACATAATTTTCTGCTGAATTTCGTCATATGTATTTGATTCCTAACTCAGTTACTAGATGTTTGACGACCATTAGTAGCAAAAATTATGGGGACGAAATGGTGTGCTTCACTCTTATCTTGTACTATTCCTCCAAGAATGGCTGGGATGGTATGTAATGTCTTGTCTTATCTAAGAGTGATTTGAGACTTGTACTGAAAGAATGCGCTAATGCAGAATCACTGCGGCTGCCCTCTGTGAATGATAACCAGTTTGTAAGATATTTCAAAGACCATCCTGACATATTTGTCGTATTTATGTCAAATGATAGTCGCATATTGTCAGGTTTGTGGCAGTTTTGATAGCACTTTCTTGTATCTTGAGCAGGCAAGAAGCTTACAAGCCGAGTGCACGAAATGTTGGGCGCATAATGGACGATTTGGAACATTGTCACCTACTGCCGGTGTGGGGCGCTGCTAGTCTCATGCCGGAATTGTGTGTCTGGGCCTACCACAGCCATTTCAGCTGTGGCTGCTGCCAGGGACCTGTTGCCGCATATTATGTTGCCGTCGCCTCCTCTTTCAGCTGCCAATTCTGTCACATTTCAATACTCCTAGCCGTGGATCGTTTGCACTAAGACTAAATGGTTAACTTGTCACTTATTCACATATCGGTACATCATGTATATTTGTATGTTAGATGGATCATGAGTCTGTCAGTTTGATCAGTTGCTTTTATTATTCCGCGTCTGTAACAATGTTGCCATGAGCTTGCAAAACTAGACACAGTCTCTGAATTTACGTATTGATTCTAGGAAGCCACTGCTCCAAATTGTACTGTTACTCTGTTACCCAGATTCAGCTGGGCCCCAGTTTAATACTCCCCTATCAAAATATAAGACGTTTTTGCAATTCAAGTTAAACTGCAAAAACGTCTTATATTTTGTACAGAGGTAGTAGACCAAGTTCAAAACCCAGAAAAAGGAGTTGAGAAGCTCGTTTACAGAATTATCATGCTATCATAACAAGGTTGAGCACTGAACGATTGGTGATACAACATTAATCGTTATTATACTAGAGAAAGGAACCAATATGTATCGAACTACATGATTTTTTTAGGGCAAGCACAAAGCTTTATTACGAAACAGTCTGGGCTACATCGCCTGATACAACATCAGCTACAATGGCTGAAACATTATCATCAAACACAAGACCGCCTCCATCATGGAGATTTAAACCTAATTGCGCTAGAGTGGGCAGGCACATTTGCAACAAGCTTACAGTGAAGAAACTCACATGAGGTGAACCAGAGTTCGGCCTGTACTTTGATGTCTTCTATCGCCTGGGCTTCCTTGGAGACATCAGGTGCATGCCTGTTTAATGCTTGCTCAACCAGTTGTGCTTCTGTCTCCACCATCATCCTTACCACACCTAATTCAGCTGCCAAATCGATAGCTTTCTCCAGTGCTTGCAGTTCAGCAGCAAATGCATCATACACATTCAAGGCATGCCCAGCCCTGGCAGCCACAATTTGACCTTCTGAATCTCTGGCAATAACGCCCCAAGCTCCATGCTGCTGGCCCAAGACATGGGCCCCATCCACATTAAATTTAATGATGTTCTGCCACAGATGAACCCAATGGTGTATCAAACTACAGGATTGGCAAAATATAGAAGTCGTGTACATCCAGTAATATCTGTCGTCATCTCGATAACAATGGCAATATCTGTTGTTGCCTCATGCCATTGACATATCTCCATAAATCACTAAGTTAGAATTCAAGCAGCATGACAGACAATTTATAGGCCGATAGAAATGGATAGTAATAATTCGATCATACAAGCTTTTTACAAATTAACCACCAACCAATCGAATTATACACAAAACATAAGGACAAAAATGGCTAAAGTCATGGCAACACTTAGAGAACCTAATCTAAGAATGGTATAGAATGATAATTTCTTTGAAGATCTCTCCTCATTTGCGAGAAATCCTCCTGCCTGTCGCAGCCATGTCGAAAGCTACCTTCCTCTCCACCACCTCCCGTGGTGGCACTTGAGATTCGTGTTATTGTCGATACCGAAGAATTGGGGGTCAGGAATCTCCATTGGAGGATCCTCGACCACAATTTCTACATCAAATAACTAAATAACAGGAATAATAGGTCAATAAAGTATCATTGAATATGAATTTCCTGTTGGCAGAGAAATTGGAAAAAAAATCAAAGAGAAGTTGATACAAAAGCAAATACCTCGATCAAGGAATCTGAAGCAATTGGAATAGATCAGGCGATACTAGTGAGCTCAGACAAGTAAGACGGGTAGTTGTGACTTAAGTCAATCTGCAATACATCGATCTAGTGTAGCATCTGATATCACTGGATCAAGCAAACACAGTGCAAAATATATGTTGTGATCAAGTGCTTGATTAAAAGGAATAACTCTGGTACTGGACTTACAAATGCCACAAAGAATAAGGCATCATGGCATGATTGGATCAGTGAAAGGGAACTATAGGAAATGACATGGTATTAAAATTACACAATGCATAACACCTACACCATCAGTGCAGAACAATATGAACTGAACCTTTATGAGTGTTGAATAATTAGCAGTAAATAAGTAACTTGATGTTCATTTGATGTTTTAGATAATCAAAGTTCCCAACTAACAGAAACAAGCAGCTGATGGATATGTGGAGTTGCAATCAGCTACGCAATTTAGTCAACTAGTGGTTTCCTTTCAAAGTTGTAGTACTGGGTATGTGACGACAGTTGGATGGTACTGTAATTACAATTGTTCAGAGTTCAGACATGCAATTCAGACTTTGGTTTTGCCAAATATTGGATCCAGCACAGCAGAAAACAATAAATCCCACTGCAAGAACGCACCACACACATCAACTTCCTTGCACTTGCAAAAAGAAAGGAATATGTAGATCTAAGGGGAAGATGTAAAGGATGGGGGGTATGTGGCCAGACCGTGAGGCGTCACCGGCGGAGCAAAAGATGCGACGAGGCCACCCGAACCCTAGGGATGATGCAGTACGGCACTACGACGCCGACAGGACAGTGGCGCCCGTCTCCTCCGGCAGGAGATGGCGGCGCACCAGTATGTTCCTCTGCCGGATTTATGGAGGACGAGGCGGCGCACCAATATGTTCTCCCGCCGATGCCGCGCCCTCCGTCCCCGGGGCCGCCGCCGCCGCCGTTGTCGACCTAGGGTTTGCGTAGGCGTTCGAGCGGACTAAGCCACGGAGGAGAAGGTCGTGAGTGAGGCGGCCGCCGGGATACCGCAGATGAGGAGGGGGCGCCGTTCGACCTGGATGGAGCAGGAGGACCTCCGATCTGGTGGGTAGCGACTAGCGACAATCGGGGATGGGGAGAGGAGCAGGAAATTTTAGTTGAGGGGCGGTTGCTACGGGCGGGATAAGATCATGGGGGAGATTTTTTTAATTTTTTTTACCGGACGCCGGTGGCGTCATCGGCTAGCAAAGGGTAGAAATTTTTGGAAAAAACAGAGGGAAATGGTATTTTCGGCGTAAGCATGTGAAATGCTTTTAAGAAATTAGAATTTTTTTAGTGTGCTCGGACGACTATGATTGATACTTGTGGGACCGGTCCGAGCAACCAAGATCATTACTTGCGGGCCTGGAAGACTAATATTGGTATTTCTGGACCCGGACGACTATGATCAATACTTGCAAGGCCGAATGACTATGAGCATTGGACTATGAGTTGTTTCTACGTGAGTATATGGGAATAAGAGCTCCCTAGCCTCCCCGGCCTTATATACTCGAGGAGGCTAGGGTTTTATAGAGAGAAACCAATCTAGGATTGCCGCCGCACCAACTAGGAGGTTAAGTTGGTTGCATGGTATAACAACGTCAGTAGGACCTCGGTTAGGTCTTCAACATTGGCAACTAGGTGGGTGGTTAGTGGGTCGAAAAATCCAACCTTCCCACGTGACTCCCAGATCCGATCATAAACAGAGGGCTGGCCATCTGATATTGCGAGCCTATGAATCCGATCTATCATCTCATTTGGAAGGGTATTGTTGCAGTCACTACTAGGGAAAAGCCTAGCAGTAGCACGGGTTTTGGGTCTATCAGTAGCGCGGGGAGCCGCACTACTGATACGGCGCTACAGCTAAAGGTTAGCAGTAGCGCCGGCTTACACGCGCTACTGCTATACGTATTTAGTAGTCGCGCGTTTTGTAGAAAGCGCTACTGGTAAGTACTAGCAGCGCGCCTTTGTGCCCGCGCTACTACTACTATTGTGTATTCTATTTCTTTTTTTATGTCGTATTCATACACCATTATACAAGTTTTCATACAGTAGCAATTTAGAGATTGTTTTTACGTCATAATCATCATCATGATCATCATATCATTACAACTTATCATCATAATACATCACTGTCATATAACAACTCCTCATGATCATCATTGTCATATAACAACTCCTCATGATCATCATCATCAACTCTAGCTAACACATTGTAGCACATAATATCACATTGTACCTAGGACCTACTTCTCTTAGATAAAATAGCATAAAAGAAGATAGGCCCAGACTCCCCATTATGAAGAATGGAGATTATCCTGTCTCCAATTTTTGCAATTCGCAAAATGTTGCTTCCAAGTAGCTCCCTATGAGTGACCATACATTTTTTCCAATCTTTGATCGTCATGTGTCACTTGAGCTAATGTCTTTTGTCCCTCGATCTGGTCTGACACCCAACTCGAGAAGGCCAGCTCTCCACGAGAATCTGTGGTATACTCCAAGTTAATAAATCTCATGACCTAGCCCGGAGCAAGGTTATCAAACTGGCCTCGGTGGCCGGTCGAGTCAGTGGAGAGCATGCTGCCGCCGAAAACAAACATCAGGCCTGGCATAAAGGTCATGCCAGAACCCATCTGCTCACCCATGTTGATCGCCATTGATTCGCGGCGGCTACGTCGCGAGACTTGCATGGGCTACCAATGACGGAGTCGATTCTGCGAATCTCAGTAGGGGTCCCGAGGTAGTAGCCTAGATGCAATGATAAAATTGGATGGATGTTTTACCCAGGTTCGGGATCTCTCGAAGAGATAATACACTATATCCTGCTTTCTTATTGTGTTGATTTATGACGGAGTAGGGAGTACAGGTTTGTTCATCACGAGATTGTTGATGTAGTCTACGAGCCCTACCCCCAAGTTTGTATAGTTACCATGGGGTCCAGGGTTATAGATTAGTCGACTATGTATGTGGTAGATCGTGGTGTAGACGACATCTAAGTCTTTTGAGTATGCACCAAGTCTTCGAGAACAGTCCGTCTATACGCCATGGGCCTTTTGGAATGGCCCGTTAATGAACCGGAACGGAGGTCCTCGGCCCGGCCCACCTGGCCGAGAGATGACATGGTGAGTACCCACTAGTCCAGGACACCATAACCTAAACCTGGTACAGTTTCTTAACTCAGGCTAGCCTGACTGGGACGATGAGAGGCCTCTTTTGTTTACTGTTCGCGACGATGACCTAAAACTTCTAGATGACGCATAACAAGATGATTATTGAGTGTGTCTTCTTACGGGGGGCAACCGACTCTATATTCAAATTACCTTTTCGCAACACTGACACTCACTTAATGGGCAGTAGGTCTGGAACCGGCTTGGCAGCATGATGTACTCGATGACTATAGCATCATGTCGCCTTGCCTCGCCATTGATCAATAGGCCACTTGGTGGCTTCTTTTTACCCTTTTCATTTTCATTATGACATTGATCAATAGGCCACTTTCCCCAACAGACTTATTTTTTAACTTTCTTGCTATTGAACTGGTTGTATGGATTTGGTGGTTGTTTTATGTATGATAATAGTTTATCAGGATACGAATTAATAGCCCTACGCTGAAGCCAATTCAAAGTAATAGTAAAAATCATTATAGTACAAATGTATACAGTTTTCTTTCAATAATTAGTGATAATCTTCACGTTCCTTCAAAAATTCATAGTAATGGTCATACAGAAAGAGCCTCATGATTCTAAAAAAGAATCTGATTAATAGCTAAAATACAGTACAATCTTCAATAATTCAGAATTCAGCATAATAAGTACAATATCATTTTCCATGTGACATCCTCTTTTCTTGGCAGACCTTCCTCTCTGATTCTTGGTCCTGCACACAACAAAAACTGAATCATTTCAGGCAAGAAGACATATTCAGCTACAGATCAAGAAAAAAATGATTTAATAGCTGAAAACTTCATAAAATTCTAAAACTGCAAAAGCACATTTGCCGAAGGTGGTCCTTTCCGGTAACAAATGGAATCAGACATGAAACAATTTCCAAGATGAAACAACTGCATAATATAATATCCGTATTACCCAAGGGTTGTATATACATCTAAGCATACCAAGAACCAGTAGCATATCATGAATCCATAAGCCAAAACCAATACTGTATGTAAGACAGATAACAATAGACAAAGAATAAAAGCACAGTAGTGGCCATGAAAATTCAGAATTGGGCTATATAAAACTACATGTGTCATCACAAATACTCTCTGTGTAGTTGTCTTCAGAATTCATATCTTATATAATTTGATGAGTAGGTATCTTGCATAAAAACAAAAACAAGAGGTTGTCACTGCATAGCCAAGTCGTCAGTGTAAGCCTTCAAAGAAGAACCAAAATAAATAAATTAATCGGTGATATGCATGCTCAAGGTAAAGGGGGCACCGGGAAGATCTTAAACAGTACATTTCAAACAACACCCTTTCCCTACAGTACACCTCCATTAAGCATATTAAGATGACACCGATTTGTATCTGCAATAGCACACAAGTGCAAACTTGTGGCATTATGAAGTCTTGCGTTGGGAATTTGCAGGGTAAGAAACAGTGTTTTCTGTAGAGTACAGTGATGCTCACTTTTTATTTGCTGTAGGAATTCTGCAGTATGACAACTTGCAATCAGCCATAGTATTTGATCCCGCCGGAGATCTCTCATTATCTACTTGCAATTAGCAATGGCTGCTCTATAGTACAGATTGGAAAATGAATGTTCAGTAACCGTATGTACGTACCTTCGTCCCAGTTAAGGCCGAGCGAGGAGAGGTCGCCGAGGATGGTCTCCTCGGAATTCTTGGTGGACCGCTCGAGGTCGGTGTCCTCGACGCAGAGGTGTCCATTCCGCAAGTTAGCGTCGCCTCATCCAGGTCTTCGGCGGCAGCGGCGGCGGCGAGGAAGGATTGAGTGGGGATCGGGCGGTGGGGGCAGGTCAGCTGATGCAACGTCAGGGTTCGTCGGTGGCCACCAGGACAAGAGAGCAGCGCCGGCCACATGGTAGCCGCGGCGGCTCCGCACGGGGAGGGGATTGCAGACGCGCTGGTGGGTTAGGGTTGACGACACGATGGGTTGATCGATCCAAGACGGAACGGCAGTCCAAAAGAAAAAACGGAACGGACAAAGACAATAATACCCTTGACGAATTTAACTTAATGATTTTTATTACGTGTTTAAATCGACGGTCACAAAAAATCAGAGGCGGAGTTACATGAGAAATTACAAGTCGTAACTCGCCAATCACCGTAAAAGAGCTCTTATCCGAGACCAACAGATGCTTGGCACGAGCTTTCCAAGAAAAACGTTGGCACACGTTTGCCATTGCACCCAAACGATCAATTCGAGTCCGTGACTGTTTAACGAGCAAGACAGGGTTCCTCATAAAAAAAGGACACTGGCAAACTAAGGGTCTACAAAATATTTCATGCAAAGACCGAGAAAGTGATATACACGAATAATCTTTTCCAGCTTTGTTTTTACAAGAACAGGGATGATAACGACCAAGGAGAGAATTAGCGCAGATGATTAAAAGAAGCAACATAAGTGGAGAGCGGATCAAGAACCTAAACCCCTATCCACACTCCGTTCTGTACAATGGTCTGGATAAGGACATCACTCTATCACGGTACAGAGGAGCTATGATGCTGTACATAGATCTAGAACTACATAATGAACCATACGCAGCTGTCTTGTGTGGTTGTGTGGTTCATGCAAATAAATCTTCAGCTTTGCATAAACTGCCTTTCACGGAAGATCTCTCCTAGTTGCTGGTATAAGGACTTCTGCTCCTCGTAGGTTAGGTTTCTTACAATCTGGATGGCCAAAAGTCGGTAATGCATGAGAATTACCCAGGATAACAAGATCATGATATGAAAACAAGATACAATACTGACCTGATCCAAGATTGTGTCAACAGAGAAATTGTGGGGCGATATAAATGATTGGTGATATATGTATGCAAAGACTGCCATGACCATCTGCGAAAATGCATGAAAAAACAACATTTGTTCAGCTAAACTGCACAGGCTAGATATTGAATCGTAAGGAAGTTCCTTCAACTTACTTGACAATCCATTCGGTCAGTAATTCCACCATGCCCAGGTATACTGTCGCCAAAATCCTACAAAATTTGCAGATAAATTGTAGTGAAACAGTGTATAATCTCCATACTTCAGTATTCCTATAAAGAGAGAAAAATAACAAGGCAGTACGCACCTTTATTTTAAAAGCCCTCTTGAAGCCACTTGCGAAAAATCCTCCAAATGGTGCTATTATCGATGCAAACAACCCAAGGGCTAAAGCATGCCACTGCACGGGTAAAAGGAAAACTTCTTTCCACGGAAACTGCCAGGAGAAAAGTATTAAATTCAGAAACTCTGGAAACATGATACAGACCCAATGACAAAACAATAGACTAAAATAAATACATCAGTTATTACGATCAAGTTGCATTAATACACCAAACAGGGGAATTTGATGGATATGGAAGAAGACAATAGTTTGTTCATTCAATCAAGAACTTGATCACACGCGCATGACGTGATTATGGTTGTTTGACCTTTCAAGGTTTCAAGGATCAAAAAGGGGATAAACTCTGGACATTCAAGTACCAGGTTTAACCTTACCCAAATCCCTGTGGTTTTAGCATACATGGCGCGCACATGTCAAACTCTGTGGATGCCACTTGCGAGATACATCAGCATCCACAACAAGTCACGACTTGCTGTGCAGAGGTGGACAGACAGCGTGGCTTGAAGATACTGGGGTACTAGAAGTGGGAGGTAGACATTTTTTTCTTGTCAAACACAGCGTTACCCCTCTCTATATCTACAGAAGTCTGAGTATAAGCCAGTGCCACTCGTTTGTGGCCGCTGCCAGAGATTACTCTTCTTGACAACTCACTAAACTTGCTCACGGCCGATTTGGACTTTTGTATAGCCCGCCTTTTTTCAAAAAGAGAAAAGCTGGAAAGTTCATTCGGTTACCAGGAAAAATCATGTCTGCATAAGCCATGCAAATCAAGGCTCACACAAGTGCCTGTCATTGCTGATTCCATGCATCGAGCAAGCACACATTGAGAGCAAACATGCCCTTCCTACTGTTCATGTGAGTGAGAAGGCGACCAGGAGAGCAGTGCCGATGTCAGATTCCGCCACAATGGGGACAATTCGGGCGGTGTTTGGGAGCAGCAGATCAAGGTGGGGTAGTGAGGGAGGGCAGCAGGGAGGAAGTGATGGAGAAATGGAAGGAAATTTCAAGATAGCATGTAGACCCACCATGTTTTTTTGGTTAGTTCCTGATTGGTTGATATGTCATCCAAAACCACTTGCATGTCAACACCATATCATGGCCACGTAGGATGAAAGCAGAGTAAACTGACTAGGGAAGCACATAAGCTTGTAGTAGAATAAGACAGTGTCAAACTTAACAAATTGAAAGGATGTTCTTACCCATTGTGGCACCCAATCCCCCAAAAAGTAATGCTCTGGCTTAAACATAGAACCGGGATCACAGGTAAGCCATCCTGTCGACAGGTCCTGAAAATATTTTCATGATAAATTTAAGAACAAATTCAACAGCCTAACTATTTATCACGACAATCACATTCTTAAGAAAAATCATCTTACCTTTCTTGGGCAGGTTAACCACTGAAAATGACCCATTACGTTTGCCAACTGCCAAAAAAGGGAAAGGTAAGCATGGGAAGAGTAATCTTGTATATAATTCAAGGCTTCGGTCTCACCAGAAAAGCAGAGATGATGGTTGTCACCGATGCACCAATAAAACCTTCCCATGTTTTCTTTGGTGATAACTTGATCAATGGTGTTCTCCCGAGAAAAAACCCAAATAAATATGCAGCAATGTCATTGATCACAATGAGCGAAGCAGGGAGAAGAAACCTGTGCAAGCATAGAATTGAAGATGTATGGAGTTTGTGAAATGTACAGGCTAAAATATCGAAGTAACTCGCTTAATTAGCATGCATAGAACCAAATTGGACGACTTATTCAACAGCGTGTGCTATATAAAGTAGCTTAACTTAAGCACGAAAAATAAAAATCTACCCTCCATAATAGATATAGTACAAAATGGAAATAGCCACGCACAGAAATTAAACAGCAACATGGTACACGTATGATCATAGCTGTTGCCTGTTGCGCCAGCACTCCTAAGTTCTTTCCCTTTTTTTATTTTATTTTCTTTCTGGTTGGGACCTGAATGTTCTTAAAGTGGTAGGTTGAGAGATACAAACACGTACTTCTACCAGAACAAAATCTCAAATAGGTCAATATGGCCAACCCAGTGTATGGGAAATTCCTACAAAGTTAAAGAGGTTCAGGATTTCATGGCAAAATAGTTTTTACAGCTGTACAGGAAATTAGGCCTCTTGAAGTTACTTTAACCTCTTCGGGTGCTTTTTAGGTGAGGAAGCTTCAATGTTTGAACTAGACTAAATAAATACATGTTAAATGTCAGAACTAGGTAGAAATAACCAGACATTTCAGTGAAGTCAGAAAGTCAAAATTGTAGACAATAGTACGCTAACAAGGTAAATATATGGCTTACCAGAACATCCCTTCAAATATATTTGCCACGGTGAAAGAAGATTGGGCAAAAACCGTTAAAAGGATCATGTGCGTCCAGGCATACTGTTTGAACTGATAATTGTATGTCTTCTTCTTCAGAGTCAAAATAAACCATACAAATCCTGGATCATGGAAATTATATATTACTTTTATGCCAGATATAAACTAGAAATTAACAAGATATGACAAGCAGGTTCCAAGAAAGGAATATCTAAGAGAAACTCATGCAACCAAGCAAATTACAAAATTAAAAGAAACCAGCTTTTCCAGAAAATTGTGTTTTACACAGAACTTTAGTTATTGACCTTTGCAAACCCCTAACACCCATCCAAAATAGGTAAAATAATGTAGAACTTCCATTCCTCCAATATTCAGTACCAAGCAAGCTATAAATGTCATGGGTAGGACACAGTCTATTACTCTGTTTTGATAAGCTCTTTACACATATTAGGGCATCTCCAACGCAGTCCCTCAAAACAGACACCGCAAACATCCGCGGGCGCTTCCGGACGCGTCCGCAGAATGAATACGGAAGTCAGCCATCCAACCCTATACCTCAAATGTCCGCCTCTATTAACTTAAAAAAATAGCAGCGGCAACAGGCAACAGCTTTCTGCCAAATATCTTAGCATTCCGGTGCATACAAGTAGTCACGTAGCTAGCAGCTTCTGCCAGAACATGCTAGCCAAAGCAGCTTCCGCCAAACAGCCAAACACTAATTAATCACGTTGCTCACTAGCAGCTTCCGCCAAATAGCCTAGCTAGCCAAAGCAGCTTCTGGCAAATAGCCTAGCTAGCCAAAGCAGCTAACACTAATCACGTTGTTCATAGAAGTAGCAGCTTCCACCAAACATGCTTTACGTTGTTCTCCTTCAGTCAAATAGCAGTGGCCTTCCGCCATCCTGCGCGGACAGAGAGAAGAGATGGGTACGTGGTGGCTTTTGATTGGCCAGGCGGATGTCCGGACTCCCGCAAACCTTCCCCAGGTTCGCTTCTGGTTTGCGGGAATTCGGACAAGGACGCATCCGCAGACAAATACGGGTCTGCTTTGGATGGCAAACTATGTCCGGACAGCTCGGTCCTAACGTATGCGGGTGTTTTGAGGGACAGCATTGGAGATGCCCTTAGTATGTTAGAATAATGTTATAAGCCGAAAATATTCTTAAAATGACATGGAAGTTTTTAAACAAATCATCATCAATGGAAATCATTTGCATATTGCAAAATGTATTGAGCCTTACCTGCAATATAAAGAAAATAGCAAATAAACATCTGATACTTTATTAGGCCGCTGACGAGCTTATACAGCAAGTGATCTGAAGTTACTGTGTTAACAAGCTCCCGGCTAAGAAAACGCCCATAAGTAAACAACATTGCCGTGAAGAAGAAGTGCCTGCCAAGAAGTGATAGGACTTGTTCACACAAAAATATATGTACTTTCGAAATGTATTAAATTGGTGGCAGGTAAGTCATTAGCAATTTTCTGGTTCAAAATAATAGTATACCAATTCAGGAGCCTGAACCCTGGCAGTTGTTTCTCTTCACTGGATCTTCTGAGTAGGTTAAAAAGCTCTGTTGCCATAAATATTTGAATCACAACAACCATGGCCCAGATATAAAGATGACCCATATAAACTACGAACACAAAGCCTCCAATCATCCACAAAGTTGAATATGTACGGATAAGCATTGACTTGTACTTGTTCTGGTCGCTGACAAGCAAAACCGTCCCATTGGCTCTATTCCCATCGGTGGCAGTCTGAAGAAAAATATAAGATTAGCTCCAAAAAAGATACTCAATTATCAACAAAATAAATGAATGATTGGTAAAACAAAGCAACTGAGCAATAGCAGCACAAGATTTTCTTTTATGCACAGTACAGGCACCTTTTAAGGAAGTTGAGGTGGTGTTTTCCTTTTAGTGTAGCTCTAAGATGTTTGTAGTACAGCCATCACATTTTATGCACAGTACAGGCACCTTTTAAGGAAGTTGAGGTGGTGTTTTCCTTTTAGTGTAGCTCTAAGATGTTTGTAGCATAGCCATCACATTAGTAAACAAAATTTGCAAGAAAAAAATCAACAACTTTGTTGAAAAACAGACCTACACACAGTGTGAATGCAGCAGCATACTTCGAAATAAAGAGCTTTCCAAACTGGCAAGACATGAAATAAGCCAGCCACGCATGGAACAAAATTCGGAAAGAAAAATATCATGAGGACACAGCTAACCTCATTAGGGCGCCTCCGATGTCTAACACGTCCTACATGAGAAGGAGAAACATCACCAGAGCCTGTATCCTTTTGCATAGCTGCTATCAAATCTATAAAGAGACAATAGTCGGTTAGACCGGATTCAATAACAATAGCAAATCGCAGACAACAGCAAGCAGTAAAACACAGAGGAGAGAGGACACACTGTCACTAAGTGGCACGTCGACGATTCGACGAACAGATTGTGCGCTAGTCGGAGAGCAGAGTATGAAACTCAACTCAGACAATAAGCCGGCCACTGACACAACAGCTAACCCAGATAAGCAGCATATGTGGCCAGAGTGGAAACTGGGTGCAGGACCACCAGCCAACAATCCAACGTTCGTTGCTGTGTCGTGTCACGGCAAGCGCCTAGAGTTGCCCCACATCAACAAGGCTAACCATTCAAGGTCCACCCAATAAACAAACACATCGCTCTCACGATTATTGATTGCCGCTCGCAACCGCTCGTCCACAACTACAAGCCATCGGGAAATCGTCTCAATTTAAACAATGCGAGCCTCCCTGGAACTAAGAATATGTGCAAAGCAGCATTCCCTGGTCCGGCCAGCTAAAAAAGCAAGACAGCACATATTCGGTATTCGCCCGAATAAAATAAAATAAAAATCACAGAGCAGCACTAATAAGCTCGTAGCAGCACAAAATCGCGAAGCCGAATCACGCGCAAACACCGGCGAAGGAATCCCCACAGACAAATGGAACCAATACCCGAACAGACCCGCCGTAAACTGAAACGGGAGAGCGTAGATCACACGCACCCAGCAAGGGGGCGCAGGGGCGGGCGCCCTCGCCGGGGAGCGGAGCCCTCGAGGAAGGAGGCGCGGCGGGGCGGCGAGGCCGCGAGCTCGCCGGAACCCTAGCTGGGTCCGGCGGCGGCGGCGGCGGCGGCGGCGAGGAGGCGCTTGGGCGGCGCGGGGTTTGGGGAGGAGACAGAGGCAGTCAGTGGGGGAGTTGAGTTGTGGCGCTTGCGTTGCGCTTCGTGATTATCGCGGTGCGGGGATTCCTTCCAGCTGCTCGGTTTGCATTGCCGCCTTTATGCAAAAAAGAAAGAAAGAGATCGGGGGCATGGAATAAAAATGGGTGGAAGGAATTCAAAGACCCAACTGCATCGAGGCAGCTTGCCGATACGGGCCCATGGGAGGGAACCGGCCCGCCCAGCGCCCAGGGGTTCGTTCTTCTTGTGTACGCTAACGAGAATATTCTCTCCATCGTTTTGGTTGTCTAGCGCTGGTATTGTCTATCGTTGCAGATGGGAGGTAACCTTGTTATTTGCACGAAAGGGAATCATCCGAGCATGTGCGCAAAAGATGCCAAGGTCAATTCGTTCCAGCAAGAAATGACGAGTTCCGGCCCCTGCATTTATCACCCGCACATACACAGTATTGCACTCCCTCCGTTCCTAAATATAAGTTTTTTTTAAAGATTTCACTATAGACCACATACGGAGGCATATAGATGCATTTCAGAGTATAGATTCACTCATTTACTTTACATGTAGTCTATAGTGAAATCTCTACAAAAACTTATATTTAAAAACAAAGGAAGACATATTTTGTTTTAGTTCACCCGTTGACATATCTATTGCCCTCAGTTCGTGTATCACAACTTACCATTCATGATCAGCCTAAAGGCATCGCATAAAACCTGTAGGCTAACATAAGACATTGGCATGATTATAACCTCGCCACTACCGCAGTGGCAGCACTAGGAGTGATGTCAAAGCTATATGTAAATGCATATATGTAGATAATACTTATATAGTTAGACACTAGTGTATTAGTGAAGCTAACCCAATTTTTGTGATGTTAGTTGACATCATAAACAACATGTAGCACCGCCACTGCACTAGCGTGCGCTTAAAGGATGTGACGCCCCCGATTCAAACGTACACTAATCATGCATGCAAATGTGTACGATCAAAGTCAGGGACTCACGGGAAGATATCACAACACAACTCTACAAATAAAATAAGTCATACAAGCATCATAATACAAGCCAGGGGCCTCGAGGGCTCGAATACAAGTGCTCGATCATAGACGAGTCAGCGGAAGCAACAATATCTGAGTACAGACATAAGTTAAACAAGTTTTGCCTTAAGAAGGCTAGCACAAACTGGGATACAGATCGAACGAGGCGCAGGCCTCCTGCCTGGGATCCTCCTAACTACTCCTGGTCGTCATCAGCGGGCTGCACGTAGTAGTAGGCACCTCCAGTGTGGTAGGAGTCGTCGTCGACGGTGGCGTCTGGATCCTGGGCTCCAACATCTGGTTGCGACAACCAGAAGAAAGGAAAGGGGGAAAAGGGGGAAGAAAGCAACCGTGAGTACTCATCCAAAGTACTCGCAAGCAAGGAGCTACACTACATATGCATGGATATATGTGTAAAGGGCCATATCAGTGGACTGAACTGCAGAATGCCAGAATAAGAGGGGGATAGCTAGTCTTATCAAAGACTACGCTTCTGGTCGCCTCCGTCTTGCAGCATATAGAAGAGAGTAAACTGAATTCCTCCAAATAGCATCGCATAGCATAATCCTACCCGGCGATCCCCTCCTCGATGCCCTGTTGGAGAGCAATCACCGGGTTGTATCTGGCACTTGGAAGGGTGTGTTTTATTAAGTATCCGGTTCTAGTTGTCATAAGGTCAAGGTACAACTCCGGGTCGTCCTTTTACCGAGGGACACGGCTATTCGAATAGATAAACTTCCCTGCAGGGGTGCACCACATAGCCCAACACGCTTGATCCCATTTGGCCGGACACACTTTCCTGGGTCATGCCCGGCCTCGGAAGATCAACACGTCGCAGCCCCACCTAGGCACAACAGAGCGGTCAGCACGCCGGTCTAAACCTAAGCGCGCAGGGGTCTGGGCCCATCGCCCTGAGCACACCTGCACGTTGCGTACGCGGCCGGAGAGCAGACCTAGCAACCTCCATTTCAAAGGAAGTCACGTTACGCGGTCCAACCCGGCGCGCGCCGCTCAGTCGCTGACGTCACGAAGTGCTTCGGCTGATACCACGACGTCGGGATACCCATAACTACTCCCGCGTAGGTGGTTAGTGCGTATAGACCAAATGGCCAGACTCAGATCAAATACCCAGATCTCGTTAAGCGTGTTAAGTATCGCGAACGCCGACTAGGGCCAGGCCCACCTCTCTCCTAGGTGGTCTGAACCTGCCCTGTCGCTCCGCCACAAAGTAATAGTCGGGGGCCGTCGGGAACCCAGGCCCACCTCTACCGAGATGGAGCCACCTGCCCCTTCAGCCCCCATCTCCGAACGGTATCACATGTAATGTAACAGTGTATAGTATATAGTATATGCCCGTGATCACCCCCGAGTGATCACGGCCCGATAGTATAGCATGGCAGACGGACAAGAGTGTAGGGGCACTGATGGAACACTAGCATCCTATACTAAGCAGTAGGATTGCAGGTAAAGGTATCAACAGCAGTATCAAAGACAGACTATGCATCAGGATAGGAATAACGAAAGCAGTAACATGCTACACTACTCTAATGCAAGTAGTATAGAGAAGAGTAGGCGATATCTGGTGATCAAGGGGGGGGGCTTGCCTGGTTGCTCTGGCAAGAGAGAGGGATCGTCAACTCCGTAGTCGAACGGGGCAGCAGCAACGTCGGTCTCGGGGTCTATCGAGAGAAGAGGGGGGAGAAACAATAAATATTTAAGCAAGCAGATGCATAGTGATGCATGACATGACAAATAACGGCGTTAGTGGTGCCCCAACGCGGTACGCGGTGATACCGGTGAAGGGGGAAAACAACCGGGAAAGTATCCCCGATGTTTCGCGTTTTCGAGCAGAGGAGCCGGAGGGGAAAAGTTGCGAGTTTGATATGTTAGGAATGTGTGGCGGACGAACGGGCTGTGTAACCGGGTTCGTCACGTCGCTCTGAGCAACTTTCATGTTGAAAATATTTTAATCCGAGTTACGGATTAAAAGATATGATTTTCTAAAGATTTTATTAATTTCTGGAATTTAATTAATTATTTAAATATAACATTATCCAAAACAGTGCACGCTGACGTCAGCATGACGTCAGCATGACGTCAGCAGTCAACAGGGGCGTTGACTGGTCAAATCTGGCGTGTGGGTCTAGTAGGACCCACCTGTCATAGACTGTTTAGTCTAACCAGTGATTAACTAATCTAACTATTGTTTAATTTAACTAATTAGTTCATTAGGTTAATCTAGTTCGATTTAATTAAGTTAATTAATTAATTAATTAATTATTTTCATTATTATATATTTTTTTTAATTCTTTTTTTTTGTTCTGCGGGGCGTGGGCCCCGTTTGGCAGTGGCCCAGAGGGGGCCTAACGGGCGCTGGCGTTAGCGGGGCTGCGGGCGCCGGGCGGGGCGTACCCAGCGCCCAGCACGAGGGGGCAAGGCCGGCCGGCCGGAGCAGCATGCCGCGGCAAGGGGCGGCGCTGGCGGCGCGGCTAGCCGGAGCCGACGAGGCAGGGGGAGGCGGTGTTGCAGGGAGGGGCAGCAGCGGCGAGCGGCTGCTGGGGCGGAGTAGGTCCGCAGCAAGGTGGCGAGCGGCGGTGGCCATGGGCGCGCGCGGCGGCGAGTGCCCGGTGGTGGCCGCGGGGCAGGCCGAGCGCACGGCGGGGCGCCGGAGCAGCACGGCGAGGGGGGAGGCGGCGGAGGTAGCACGGCAAGAGGAGGGCCGGGGCAAGGCCGAGGCCGTGGGCGCCCGACGGGGCGCGGCGACGAGGAGTCGTGCGGAACGGAGGAGGCCGCGGGTGGTAGCCGGAGTGGGGACCGGACCGGCGAGCGGGGGGGGGGGTGCGGGCAGCAGAGGGGCACGAGGGGCGTCCTCGCGCGGGCGGGAGCGCGGCCTCCCGCGCGGACGCGCGCACGCGGCGTCGCCGGACGAGGGAGGGCCTGGGGGATGGGGGTGGCGCCCGTGTGGCGGCCGCGGTGAGGCGCGGTTCAGGCGGGCTCCGATGACAGGGGGAGAGGGAGGAGGCTCAGGGCCTCACCGGGGTTCGCGAGGTCTGGGTAGTGGGCGCGGTGTAGGTCGAGGTGGGCGTCGGGGAGCAGGCCGGCGGAGTGGAGGAGTCCGGCGGCGGCGGGCGTCGAGCGAGGGAGAAGGGGATCGGGCTCCTCCGATTCAGATCCAGAGCGAGGGGGTGGAGGAGAGCGAGGGGGTGGAGGAGAGCGAGTGGGGGGGCGAGTGGGGGTGGGCTAGGGTTTCGGCCACCGGGGGGGATATGGAGCGCGGGGGTGGGCCGGCCTGGCGGCCCGGTGGCGTTGGCTGGGCCGGGTGGCCCAGCGGGGGGGGGGGTGTTCCCCTTTCTTTTTTTTTATGTTTGTATTTTCTTTTATACTTTCTTTTCTGTTTTAATCATTTAAAATTGCTTAGGCATTTTCTAAAAATGTGGTTACTTCACCACAATTACCTTTGTAATATTTAGCAACCTCCGAACAATTTTGTTTTAATTTTTGAAAACTTTTATTGTTAATTGCAATTTGAATTTGAATTTGAACGGTTTCGGATTATTGCGAGGTTAGTAACAGTAATCGGGATGACGTGGCATGATTAGCGCAGGATTACTGTAGCAAGATTATCCGGGTGTTACAAATCTCCTCCACTACAAGAAATCTCGTCCCGAGATTTAGGAGGTAGAAGGAAACAGTGCGGGGTATTCTTCACGAAGACGATCCTCGCGTTCCCAGGTGGCTTCGTCTTCAGAGTGATTCGACCACTGGACCTTGAGGAACTTGATCGCCTTCTGACGTGTGCGGCGTTCAGCTTGGTCGAGAATGCGGACCGGATGCTCTTTATAGGAGAGGTCCTGTTGCAATTCGAGCACTTCATGATCCACAGCTCGGATTGGGTCCTTGAAGCAACGGCGGAGTTGTGACACATGGAACACATCGTGAACCTGAGAAAGGTTCGGCGGAAGCTCCAATTGATAGGCCACTTTTCCACGCTTTTCGAGAATAGTGAATGGGCCAATATAGCGAGGAGCTAGTTTTCCTTTGATCCCGAAGCGGTGAGCACCCTTCATTGGTGTAACTCGAAGATAGGCATTTTCGCCAGGTTGATAGACCATGTCTTTATGATGACGGTCATAGTTACTCTTTTGGCGTGACTGAGCAGTCTTGAGATTCTCGCGAATAATGCGGACTTGTTCTTCGGCATGTTGGATAATATCCGGACCAAAGAATGGACGTTCCCCAGTTTCTGACCAGTTCAGAGGGGTTCGGCACTTTCGTCCATATAACACTTCGAAGGGGGCCATCTTCAGACTAGCTTGATAGCTATTATTATAAGAGAACTCAGCATACGGGAGAGATTCCTCCCATTTCTTGCCAAAGGAAATAACACAAGCTCGAAGCATGTCTTCGAGAACTTGGTTGACACGTTCAACTTGTCCTTGAGACTGCGGATGAAAAGCAGTACTGAACGATAGATGAGTTCCCATAGCTTCTTGGAAACTTGCCCAGAATCTTGAAGTGAATAAGCTGCCACGGTCCGAACTGATAACCAGTGGAATACCGTGAAGTGAAACAATTCTGGACATGTAGAGAGTTGCAAGCTGGCTAGCAGTGATCGTTTCCTTGACCGCCAGAAAATGTGCAACTTTAGAAAGCCGGTCAATGACGACAAGAATAGCATCATTACCTTTCTGAGATTTGGGAAATCCAGTGACGAAGTCCATTTCAACATGGTCCCATTTCCATTCCGGAATAGAGATAGGTTGCAGAGTTCCAGCAGGCCTTTGATGTTCTGCTTTGATACGACGGCAAACGTCACACTCGGCAACATAGCGAGCAACGTCTTGCTTCATATTAGACCACCAGAATCTTTGACGAATGTCCTGGTACATCTTAGTACTACCAGGATGGATACACAGAGGCGTATCATGAGCTTCTTTCATAACTTTCCGAGTCATATTCAGGTTTTCCTTCTTACACGGCACCACTAGGCGGCCTTTGAAGTACAAGGCGCCATCTCCAGCAATAGTGAAGTATGAGGGCTTTCCTTCCTTGAGGTCGCGCTTAATCTTGTGGACTTCAGAGTCGTATCCTTGTATTGTCTTGATGGAGCTCACGAGATCGGGTTCGACAGCCAGGGTATAGAGGGAACCCTTGGGAATAACACGGAGGTTCATCTTCTGAAACTCCTCAGGAGGGGGAGCGAGTGCACCCGGAGGAACAATATGGAGGTTCAGCTTTCTGAATTCTTCAACGAGCGAGGGCTGAACTTTATGAACCTGGAGGTGGTTGCAGTAAGACTTGCGGCTCAAGGCATCTGCCATTACATTCGCCTTGCCTGGTGTATAGGAAATACCCAAGTCAAAGTCTGCAACAGTCTCCATCCATCTCTGCTGACGGAGGTTCAGGTCTGGCTGAGTAAACAGATACTTCAGACTTTGATGGTCAGTGAATATCTCGCAACGATTACCGAGAAGGTAATGCCGCCACTGCTTCAGTGCATGAATGACAGCAGCAAGCTCGAGATCGTGAACTGGGTAGTTCTCTTCATGAGGGCGCAATTGACGAGAGGCATAGGCAATCACTCTGCGCTCTTGCATTAGGACACAGCCTAATCCTTGACGGGAAGCGTCGCAGTAAATGACGAAGTCCTTCTTTGTATCAGGTGGAGCTAGCACTGGGGCAGAAGTCAACTTGTCTTTAAGTGCCTGGAAGCTTTCCTGACATTTGTTTGTCCATTGGAACTTGACGCCCTTATGCAGCAAGTTAGTCAGAGGCCTGGCAATCTTGGAGAAGTTCTCGACGAATCGACGGCAATAGCTGGCGAGACCGAGAAAACTTCTGACTTGCTTGACATTCTTTGGAGGAGTCCAATCAAGAATAGCCTGAACTCGTTCAGGGTTAACGGCAATACCATCCTTAGAGATGACATGTCCAAGGTAGGTTACTTCAGGGAGCCAGAATTCACATTTAGAGAACTTGGCATACAACTGATGTTCTCGTAGCTTTTCCAGCACAAGTCGAAGATGTTCAGCATGTTCTTCTTCGTTCTTGGAAAATACCAGGATATCATCCAGATAAACCACGACGAACTTGTCGAGGTAATCCATGAATATATAGTTCATCAGGCGAGAGAAGGTGGCTGGGGCATTGGTTAAGCCGAAGGACATGACAGTGTACTCGTATGAACCATAACGAGTCACAAAGGCGGTCTTTGGGATATCCTCTTCACGAACACGGATCTGGTGGTAACCCAACCTCAAGTCGAGTTTAGAGAACACTGATGAACCAGCCAGTTGATCATACAGATCATTGATCCGGGGAAGAGGATACTTGTTCTGAATGGTAGCTTGGTTAATAGGACGGTAGTCTTGGACCAGTCGGTTTGTCCCATCCTTCTTCTTGACAAAGAGAGAAGGTGCTCCCCAAGGAGAGCAACTTGGGCGAATGAAACCACTTTGAAGAGATTTGTCGATTTCCTCCTTAAGCTCAAGGAGTTCATGTGGTGGCATCTTGTAGGGTCGCTTGGCAATAGGAGTGGTGCCTGGTTTCAAGTCGATGACGAATTCGACAGCTCTAGCAGGGGGAATCCCTGGAAGTTCTTCAGGAAAGACGTCGAGGAAGTCATGCACGACGGGGATGTTTTCGATGCCCTCGAGTGGTGCAGAGTTCAATGCATTCAAGGCATAAAGCCTTGCCTCGGCATTTTGCACCAGACGAGCGTGGTATGTAACTATTTCATCTGAAGGATGTAGCAGATGGACGGTCTTAGTGGCGCAAACTATGGAAGCAGTATGCGCTTTCAACCAATCCATCCCCAGAATGAGGTCGATGTTAGACGTCTTCAGGATAATGGGCGCGGCATAGAATTCCAGCCCTTCGATTTCCACGGGGACATCGACGCCAACCATGGAGGTTTGACATTGTCCCACGGGGGTTTTTACCACTACCGAAGTGTTCATCGCCTCACACTTAACGTCGTGCTTGTATGCAAATTCTTCTGACATGAATGAATGCGATGCTCCTGTATCGAATAAAACAGATGCAGGTACTGAATTTACGAGGAGTGTACCCATCACAGTAGCAGACTGGTCTTGAGCTTCGTTCAGATCAACGTGGTTGGCATGAACACGACCATAAGACTTGGCATTGTTTTTGCGGTTCTGGTTGTTCCCACGACCAGCTGCAGGAAGGGCCAGCTGATTCTGATTCTGATTCTGATAGCAGTTCCTGGCAAGGTGACCTGGTTGACCACACTTGTAGCACAGACCATTATTGGGAGTGGGGACCGGAGCTTGGGGTGGTGGAGCTGGAAGTTTTGGCTGTCTAGCAGGAGCATTAGGCAGACGAGGTGTAGCATAGGACTGCCTTGGGGCAGGTGCATTCGACTGGTACATGCTGTTGGGAATCCATATCCTGCGCTTCTGCGAGGACGGGCCCGAAGATGAGCCCGTGTCACGGCTGCGCCTGTGAGAGCTCTGGTATTCCTGCAGACCAGTTTCGACGTTGATGGCTTTGTTCACCAAGGTGGCGAAATCATCAAAGTCGTGCACTAGAAGTGCGAACTTGATGTCAGCTTGAAGGCCGTCACGGAACTTCTCCTGTCTGCGTGAATCAGTAGCAATGTCCTCTTCAGCATAGCGGGACAAGTCCAGAAACTCCCGCTGATAAGCTTCAACAGTTTTGTTGCCTTGGATGAGGTTGCGGAACTCACGCTTCTTCCGGTCCATGACTCCCTGAGGAATGAAGCGGGCACGGAAAGCAGTTTGGAAGTCTGGCCAGGTGATGATTGTTCCAGCTAGCAGAGTACGCCTGTGGCTGTCCCACCATTGAGCTGCGGGTCCCTTCAGGAAGAAGGAAGCAAATGTGACATAGCTGGCAGGGGCTACATCAGCAGACTCCATCTCATAGGTGATGTCACGGAGCCAGTCATCGGCATCCAGAGGCTGAGTTGAGCTGCGGTACACAGTTGGGTTCAGGCGTATGAAATCCTGCAGAGTCACTGTGTTTGGCTGCTGGTTCATATTGGGGCGAGGAAACTGCGCCATCATGTTCTCCATGAACTGGCGATTCATCTCAAGCTGTTGGATCATACCAGCCATGTACTCAGGCGGTGGTGGGAAGTTGCCACCACGACCACGACCAGCTGGTCTAACCATCCTGCTAATATATAACAGGGGTATTTCAGTATCTGAGAAATTGGCAAATACAAGAATCATTCAAGATGAAACAGGCATAACGAAAGCAGCACGATAGATACCACATAACAGTTGGTATATCTTACAAAAGGGATCATGCATAGGGTTCGGTACATAGAGTTCAGTACATAGACTAAGACATCATAGGCGGCACGCAGGCTCGCGGCGAATGCAGCTAACACTAATAAGCAAGTCTACATCAATCCCACACGACACTGCGGAGGTAGGTGTAGCCTGAAAGCTGGTAGTGTGGCAACGGGTACACCACGTCGGCAACCTGGGGTCCGCGGGGGCTCTGGTGCTGAACCCGACGCTCAAGTGGCAGAAGAGGACCAAGTGCGGGAGAGTAGCCTCCCACCTCTGGCCAACCGACACCCTGAGGCATCACGGTCCTGGCTGGATAGATAGCAGAACGCGGCAGCTCCCCAGATCCAACAAAGGGGTGTAACATCGTCAAAGCACGGTAGAGGTGCTGGCGAGTGGTGTACAACTCGTGGCGAAGTGCTCGGTTAGCTCGATCCAGACCATCAGCATGCAGAACAAAGTTCTGATGGTGGAAGGGCTCGCGGGTGACAGTGGAGTAGGCAGCAGTGTAGTAACCCTCCGCACCAATATCAGATGCGATAGCAATGTGCCTGAAGGGGGAGGTGTCCAACTCCCGGTACTCCCTACGAAGGCGTGTCAGAGCAGCATAGGCAGCATCGTGAACTGCCATATCAATGGTCACTCCAACACCATAAGCGGTGTGCAGCACTGTAGTGGAGTCATACTCCCGAGAGTAGAGGTGGACGGTGGCACGGTACTGCTCCTGGTTAAAATCCTGGTACTCCTCGGTGACGGTGTACTCGGGGTGCCAGCGATAACCCAGATAGGTCATCATCTCAGCTAGCACAGCCGGTGATCCCGAGGCACCCATGGCCGTCGTGTGGCGCACGACCTGCCTCGTGGGTTCCATCTGAAAACAAAGATGTTTCAAGGAGTCAAATGACAGTGTGGAAATTTTGCAAAACACTATACCAAGGAATAACTATGGCTTTTATCCAACTTTGGGGTGAATGTCGTCGCGGGATCCTAGTGTCAGGGTTAGTAAATTCGTTTAACCCGAGTAGAGGAGAGTTTAGAGTCCCAGAGTAAAGGTCGAGGAGTAAAAGATCCTAGTACCATCTGATGGCGACGTGGGCCCGTAAGGCACACAGCCAATGTTAGTAAAGTTTTTGGTAATGTCTAGTCTCGACTTCGGCCAAGGAGTGTGGAAGGGGGATTCCTACAGGCAGTCGGCTCTGATACCAACTTGTGACGCCCCCGATTCAAACGTACACTAATCATGCATGCAAATGTGTACGATCAAAGTCAGGGACTCACGGGAAGATATCACAACACAACTCTACAAATAAAATAAGTCATACAAGCATCATAATACAAGCCAGGGGCCTCGAGGGCTCGAATACAAGTGCTCGATCATAGACGAGTCAGCGGAAGCAACAATATCTGAGTACAGACATAAGTTAAACAAGTTTTGCCTTAAGAAGGCTAGCACAAACTGGGATACAGATCGAACGAGGCGCAGGCCTCCTGCCTGGGATCCTCCTAACTACTCCTGGTCGTCATCAGCGGGCTGCACGTAGTAGTAGGCACCTCCAGTGTGGTAGGAGTCGTCGTCGACGGTGGCGTCTGGATCCTGGGCTCCAACATCTGGTTGCGACAACCAGAAGAAAGGAAAGGGGGAAAAGGGGGAAGAAAGCAACCGTGAGTACTCATCCAAAGTACTCGCAAGCAAGGAGCTACACTACATATGCATGGATATATGTGTAAAGGGCCATATCAGTGGACTGAACTGCAGAATGCCAGAATAAGAGGGGGATAGCTAGTCTTATCGAAGACTACGCTTCTGGTCGCCTCCGTCTTGCAGCATATAGAAGAGAGTAAACTGAATTCCTCCAAATAGCATCGCATAGCATAATCCTACCCGGCGATCCCCTCCTCGATGCCCTGTTGGAGAGCAATCACCGGGTTGTATCTGGCACTTGGAAGGGTGTGTTTTATTAAGTATCCGGTTCTAGTTGTCATAAGGTCAAGGTACAACTCCGGGTCGTCCTTTTACCGAGGGACACGGCTATTCGAATAGATAAACTTCCCTGCAGGGGTGCACCACATAGCCCAACACGCTTGATCCCATTTGGCCGGACACACTTTCCTGGGTCATGCCCGGCCTCGGAAGATCAACACGTCGCAGCCCCACCTAGGCACAACAGAGCGGTCAGCACGCCGGTCTAAACCTAAGCGCGCAGGGGTCTGGGCCCATCGCCCTGAGCACACCTGCACGTTGCGTACGCGGCCGGAGAGCAGACCTAGCAACCTCCATTTCAAAGGAAGTCACGTTACGCGGTCCAACCCGGCGCGCGCCGCTCAGTCGCTGACGTCACGAAGTGCTTCGGCTGATACCACGACGTCGGGATACCAATAACTACTCCCGCGTAGGTGGTTAGTGCGTATAGACCAAATGGCCAGACTCAGATCAAATACCCAGATCTCGTTAAGCGTGTTAAGTATCGCGAACGCCGACTAGGGCCAGGCCCACCTCTCTCCTAGGTGGTCTGAACCTGCCCTGTCGCTCCGCCACAAAGTAATAGTCGGGGGCCGTCGGGAACCCAGGCCCACCTCTACCGGGATGGAGCCACCTGCCCCTTCAGCCCCCATCTCCGAACGGTATCACATGTAATGTAACAGTGTATAGTATATAGTATATGCCCGTGATCACCCCCGAGTGATCACGGCCCGATAGTATAGCATGGCAGACGGACAAGAGTGTAGGGGCACTGATGGAACACTAGCATCCTATACTAAGCAGTAGGATTGCAGGTAAAGGTATCAACAGCAGTATCAAAGACAGGCTATGCATCAGGATAGGAATAACGAAAGCAGTAACATGCTACACTACTCTAATGCAAGCAGTATAGAGAAGAGTAGGCGATATCTGGTGATCAAGGGGGGGGCTTGCCTGGTTGCTCTGGCAAGAGAGAGGGATCGTCAACTCCGTAGTCGAACGGGGCAGCAGCAACGTCGGTCTCGGGGTCTATCGAGAGAAGAGGGGGGAGAAACAATAAATATTTAAGCAAGCAGATGCATAGTGATGCATGACATGACAAATAACGGCGTTAGTGGTGCCCCAACGCGGTACGCGGTGATACCGGTGAAGGGGGAAAACAACCGGGAAAGTATCCCCGATGTTTCGCGTTTTCGAGCAGAGGAGCCGGAGGGGAAAAGTTGAGAGTTTGATATGTTAGGAATGTGTGGCGGACGAACGGGCTGTGTAACCGGGTTCGTCACGTCGCTCTAAGCAACTTTCATGTTGAAAATATTTTAATCCGAGTTACGGATTAAAAGATATGATTTTCTAAAGACTTTATTAATTTCTGGAATTTAATTAATTATTTAAATATAACATTATCCAAAACAGTGCACGCTGACGTCAGCATGACGTCAGCAGTCAACAGGGGCGTTGACTGGTCAAATCTGGCGTGTGGGTCCAGTAGGACCCACCTGTCATAGACTGTTTAGTCTAACCAGTGATTAACTAATCTAACTATTGTTTAATTTAACTAATTAGTTCATTAGGTTAATCTAGTTCGATTTAATTAAGTTAATTAATTCTTTAATTAATTAATTAATTAATTATTTTCATTATTATATTTTTTTTAATTCTTTTTTTTTGTTCTGCGGGGCGTGGGCCCCGTTTGGCAGTGGCCCAGAGGGGGCCTAACGGGCGCTGGCGTTAGCGGGGCTGCGGGCGCCGGGCGGGGCGTACCCAGCGCCCAGCACGAGGGGGCAAGGCCGGCCGGCCGGAGCAGCATGTCGCGGCAAGGGGCGGCGCTGGCGGCGCGGCTAGCCGGAGCCGACGAGGCAGGGGGAGGCGGTGTTGCAGGGAGGGGCAGCAGCGGCGAGCGGCTGCTGGGGCGGAGTAGGTCCGCAGCAAGGTGGCGAGCGGCGGTGGCCATGGGCGCGCGCGGCGGCGAGTGCCCGGTGGTGGCCGCGGGGCAGGCCGAGCGCACGGCGGGGCGCCGGAGCAGCACGGCGAGGGGGGAGGCGGCGGAGGTAGCACGGCAAGAGGAGGGCCGGGGCAAGGCCGAGGCCGTGGGCGCCCGACGGGGCGCGGCGACGAGGAGTCGTGCGGAACGGAGGAGGCCGCGGGTGGTAGCCGGAGTGGGGACCGGACCGGCGAGCGGGGGGGGGGCGCGGGCGGCAGAGGGGCACGAGGGGCGTCCTCGCGCGGGCGGGAGCGCGGCCTCCCGCGCGGACGCGCGCACGCGGCGTCGCCGGACGAGGGAGGGCCTGGGGGATGGGGGTGGCGCCCGTGTGGCGGCCGCGGTGAGGCGCGGTTCAGGCGGGCTCCGATGACAGGGGGAGAGGGAGGAGGCTCAGGGCCTCACCGGGGTTCGCGGGGTCTGGGTAGTGGGCGCGGTGTAGGTCGAGGTGGGCGTCGGGGAGCAGGCCGGCGGAGTGGAGGAGTCTGGCGGCGGCGGGCGTCGAGCGAGGGAGAAGGGGATCGGGCTCCTCCGATTCAGATCCAGAGCGAGGGGGTGGAGGAGAGCGAGGGGGTGGAGGAGAGCGAGTGGGGGGCGAGTGGGGGTGGGCTAGGGTTTCGGCCACCGGGGGGGGGATATGGAGCGCGGGGGTGGGCCGGCCTGGCGGCCCGGTGGCGTTGGCTGGGCCGGGTGGCCCAGCGGGGGGGGGGGGGTGTTCCCCTTTCTTTCTTTTTTTTTATGTTTGTATTTTCTTTTATACTTTCTTTTCTGTTTTAATCATTTAAAATTGCTTAGGCATTTTCTAAAAATGTGGTTACTTCACCACAATTACCTTTGTAATATTTAGCAACCTCCGAACAATTTTGTTTTAATTTTTGAAATTTTTTATTGTTAATTGCAATTTGAATTTGAATTTGAACGGTTTCGGATTATTGCGAGGTTAGTAACAGTAATCGGGATGACGTGGCATGATTAGCGCAGGATTACTGTAGCAAGATTATCCGGGTGTTACAAAGGAAGTCCTGGCAAGTTATGTTGCTCCCTTGTTTTGGTGATGCTTGCTCCTATCGTCAAGAGACGTGTGGACGAGTCCTCATATCTAGTTCTTCAGGTCTGGCGTATTTTTCTACAAATTTGTCTTGGTCACGCTGTCCTGTGGAGCGGACAACGTGGTTGTACCTCTTGGTCCTCCACCTCCAATTTCGACCAACAATGAATGTTGACCAGTCTCCGCCTTGTCGAAGAGTGTGTGAGGTTTTGTTCCTCGTCTCCCTCTGGCCGAAACTGGGGAGTTCTATAGGTCCTTTCCGTTGTTTTCTTCTCCGGGAGGGCGATTTCCAACGCATATCGTAGCCACCGGCATCTTCTAATCTACGTCGATCTTCTCGGTCGTTACTTCTATAAGCTCCTAGATTTAAGCAAGTTTGCTCTGCTAAGACGGAGGCCCAGAGGCGGCAATGAGCTTTCTTACGGCGAGCCGACGGTGGATGCAAGAAGAAGAAGACTTCAGCACCCCAAGAATTTGGATGTATTTTGTAATATCTATAAGGGTATTTTTGTAAGGGTTTGGCCTTTAGCCTTTTTGCAACAAAAGTTATGCTACTTATTTCGCTTTTCGCTGCAGGTGGAATGACAACGTCCGGCACACTGGAGTCACCTCTTTCCGTAATCGACGCATACAATCAAACCCATAGTTTTTCTTAGAATGGCACCCCGCATTATTCAAATTAATGTTAATTGAGTTTGGTATACAAACACCATCAGGCGCGAAAAATAGCCAGATGTATCGGCCAAATATCCAGGCTCAGCAAGAACCTCGCTAACCTATTTTCTTCTTTATTTGATAGTCTTCCTTCATGGCAGAAAGACACATCATCAAAAGCGTGTGAGTGAGCTCGAATTTATCGATGATATGAGTGTATGTAGATCTGCACTTGTCATGAAAGGTTTTGATTACACTCAAACAATCACTTGCCACTTTAAATCGCCTGGTCGGCCAAGGAGAGGACTTCCCTTCCCGCCAGTGCTTAAAATGTTTCATCTATGGTGATTCCATCAAAAACTATACTCGATGCTCCGAGAAATTGACCTAAGTTGCTCTTGACCACCACCACCGCGGCTCCTTTACCATCAGGTTTCCCTAGTGTGGCGTCGACATTAAACTTCGCTCAGCCCGGGAGGGAGGGATCCTTGCGCACATTAAGTCTTGTCGAACTTACTCTTTTCGTAACCTCATGTAGCATAGTAAGGTCCCGCTAAATAATTTCCTCTAAAGCTATGAGTAGATAGCTGGTGTTGGAAAAGATTCCCATGAATAGCCTTTTGTCTGGCATGTCAGATCGCCCAAAGAGTAACTAAAACTATGCCATTTCATGTGGCAGCATCTTCTCTGTAAGTTCCAAGTTCCAGTCTTTTGATTTTACCTATTTTGTCGTATATATACTGCAACTTCTTCTGTTGCCAATGCCTGAACACACTTTGACATTGCGCATTCAAGTAACGAATGTCTTCAAGATATCTGCCATTCCACATGTGGCACATTTGTTCCGCGATATACCATGTCGCGAAATGTCAATTGTGTAGGGAGAGAATGTTTTGCTAATCTTCATACAAAAACCTTTATCTCTGATAGTACATGAACACGCAAAATCAAACCCCGGAATTTATCCTCTTTCCTTTATTCAGAAGAACCGATAGTTCCTTCTAACCAAGCTTCTTCTATTTGTTTTAGTTTGGAGATGTAGACTCATGGCTCCATTTTATGACACATTTTAGAGGTCGTTTATTGCATAAAAACTCTTCATATCATGTCCCATTGGTCCACTTTCATGTTCATTATGCATGATTTCTGATTTACACTCATTTTAATGTGAGCATTAAATAATCTTTACTTGTATTACTTTTTTCTTTGCTTTGTTGTATGTGTAGGTGATTTGAAACTCACATGGACCCAAGTAGGAATGAATATGTAGGAATTACAAGCACTAGATCAAGGCCTTTCATGGATTTTGAGGAAAATAGATTCTACGAAAAGCCCAGTGGGAATATCCAATACCATAAGGTTATCGGGCTCATTCATACAAATCCAATGAGCCCCAAAACACCCGAGTCGAAGTTCGTTTGAGTAATTGGCGATCAAAATATGAGACACCATGTGCAGGTTTCGGTACAAGCATCCACACTCATACATGTGCTTGTAGGAAGTGATTATAACAACGAGAATTATTGTAACTTTCATGATTCTTTACCAATTTTGTCTCTGTTTGTTCCAAGAGGATCCTTGGACCTCGAGGAAGGTATCGGGAAAGATTGGGACTCACCTAGCGTCGATTTCTGAGAACCTACATATGAGTTGAGAGCAACAACCCTTTTAGAGTTCGGCCAGGGACTGAACATGTCTAGCAATCCTAAGTCACGGATGAAATGTGGTGGATGAACTACAGATGACCACAAAGAGCTACCCAGGTTCGGTTCACCTTCTTGGTGTAATACCCTACTCTTGCCTTGTTTCGTATTGCAATGGTAGAGAGATACAATATGTCTGTTACAAGATGAAAAGATCGACCCCTCATGAGGCTTTGGTCTCCCCTGTTTATAGAGTTGAGGGAGGACCTGCCGGAGGTTCCTGTTGGTTCAATATACATTGGAGTAGGCTGGTATAGCATGTACCATGGTGGCATGGTCACCCATGGCATGCTTGTTTGAGTGATGATGACGTCCTCCCAGGGCAGTGTGTTACCCCCGGATACTTATCTGCCTCCTTCGGTATGCGTTGGATGGCAGCGAAGTATCGCCACTATAGAAGTGTAATCGGTAGGTGAATCTTACTATAGTCGTTGTAAATGACTTGGTCCGCACGGGTTCTTCCGGAGCCCATGCGCAAGGGCTAGTCATTCACCCTTCGTCCCTTTCCTAACGCAGGTTGAAGTGTTCCTTGGTACGAGCCATCGCACGACCTCTAGAGTCAAGACCCATTCCTCCCGAACGGGTAGGTGGTGTGTCAACGCGTCTTCTCAAGGAGGCCCCACGAAGGACTTCCCGTAGATGGTCTGTTTCATCTCTTGAATTACCTCCTGATGACCCAGGCCATACTCCAGCGGGTGCATCAAGGTCTCCAAAAGGTATTCCCCTAGGTGGAGAAATATGTTTGCCTTCGTCGTCAAGGCTCCTCTTTACCGAGTTAGTAATACCCTCGATGGTAGCCCTCAGGCCCGTTACCTGTCTTGGCAGCTACAGGGCTCGAGATGGTGGGCGGTGTCGGCGTTCTTGGAACGGGGGTCCGTAGACTTGCCTGCCTGCGGCCCACGGCGTGGCTATGCTAGCAGGCTGTATGGCCCGTCTTCATCGACAAGGCGTTTAAAACCCTCGCGAGGGACCAAGCCTCGCGGGGCCGACGATGTTGAAAATATACCCTAGAGGCAATAATAAAATGGTTATTATTATATTGGGTCTTTTGCATTTGTGTCCCTAACTCGAATCCACTACTCAGATTTACCCCTAATTTCGAAGTGTGCTCAAATTTACCCCTCTGTCGTTAGATACCCTTATAGAAATACCCTTCCGTGTTGTTTCCGTCCGGTCAAAGGGCTTTAACCGTTTTCTAGACGTTTGATGGACAGTTTTGCCCCTCGAAAAAAAAGAAAAGAGAC
Organism: Aegilops umbellulata; assembly: GCA_032464435.1. NCBI lineage: Eukaryota > Viridiplantae > Streptophyta > Magnoliopsida > Poales > Poaceae > Aegilops > Aegilops umbellulata. The sequence goes on from CP136056.1 coordinate 374,434,310, forward strand.
AGGGCGCACTAACCTTTTGGCCAGGGACGGCCCAACCAGTCCAGCTCTCTGCTTGGTCATCGTCTTCCTCTCCCGAGGGCATGTCGCTCACATGCTCACCCGAGCACCGCCATTCTCATGGACAACGGCACAGAGAAGCCGCACCGGCATGTCTCAGAGGCCCTCCGTCAAGCATAGCATCACCACACCGTGGATCATGACCTCGGGTGCCCTGCAACTCCGCCATCGAAGCGATCTCGGCCGCCTCTGCCCGCCGGCCTAGATTCGCCGTCGTCTGACCTTCCCCGAGCCTTCTGTTCATTCCGGCGAGATCGTTGTGCGCTCCTGCTCCCCCTTGTGTTTAAGCCCGTCGATTTCTTCCGCTAGCTGCATCCCCACAAGCCCGAGCGCCGCCAGCCGTCATGGTCGTTGTACGCATCTATGCCAAGCCCCCAGTGTCCTTGTGTTGTTACAGAGTGATCCCGAAGACCACTAGAAGCCACCAAGATGCCTAGTTCGCTCGTATTCATCACACGGCAACACACACGAACAAATTGTAGCTCAGCCGCCGCTCCGCCCGTCACCGTCCTCGATTCCGACGACCATTTGGACCAACTCCGCCACCAATAGATGCGTCTAGTTTCCAGCTGCCTGTAGGTGCTAGCAGTGCGTCCAGCCGTCCTCTGTAGAGCGAACCCGATGTGCCTCGGTCGTGATTTGTGGTCGCCGACGGTGAAATCGCTGGGATGAGGTACGGCCAAGTGGGCCTGACAGGTCAGGTAATTATCACGTGTGAGTATGACTTGTGGTCCCTCCATAATTAATAGTGCTAAATATCCAGCTAAAAAACAAAGCTAATTATCATAGTAATAAATAAATAATGAGGCCCTGACATGTGGGCCCATGTCCTTTGTTGACCTAGTCAATGTTGACTAGCTTGACTTAGGATAGGAGAGTATTTTTTTCTCTCAGTGGGTCCCACATGTAAGTGACACATGGAGGCAGGGGCAAAATGTCCAGGAAACGTCTGATAGACGGTCAAAGGCCTTTGACCTAACGGAAACGGCACGGAAGGGCATTTCTGTAAGGTCACTTAACGACAGAGGGGCAAATTAGAGCACACTTCAAAATTAGGGGTAAATCTGAGTAGTGGGCACGAGTTAGGGATAGAAATGCAAATGGCCCTATTATATTTCCTTGTTCATGATAATTGTCTATTGTTCATGCTATAATTGTGTTATCCGTAAATTGTAATACATGTGTGAATACATAGACCACAACATGTCCCTAGTGAGCCTCTAGTTGACTAGCTTGTTGATCAATAGATGGTTACGGTTTCCTAACCATGGACATTGGATGGCATTGATAACGGGATCACATCATTAGGAGAATGATGTGATGGACAAGACCCAAACCTAAGCATAGCACAAGGTCGTGTAGTTCGTCTGCTGAAGCTTTTCTAATGTCAAGTATCTTTTCCTTAGACCATGAGATTGTGCAACTCCCGGATACCGTAGGAGTACTTTGGGAGTGCCAAACGTCACAACGTAACTGGGTGGCTATAAAGGTACACTACGGGTATCCCTGAAAAAATCTATTGGGTTGGCATGAATCAAGACTGAGATTTGTCACTCCGTATGACGGAGAGGTATCTTTGGGCCCACTCAGTAAGACATCATCGTAATGAGCTCAATGTGACTAAGGGGTTGGTCACGGGATGATGTGTTACAGAACGAGTAAAGAGACTTGCCGTAACGGGATTGAACAAGGTATCGGTATACCGACGATCGAATCTCGGGCAAGTGCTATACCGTTAGACAAAGGGAAACGTATACGGGATTGATTGAATCCTTGACATCATGGTTCATCTGATGAGATCATCGTGGAACATGTGGGAGCCAACATGGGTATCCAGATCCCGCTGTTGGTTATTGGCCGGAGAGATGTCTCGGCCATGTCTGCATAGTTCCCGAACCCGTAGGGTCTACACACTTAAAGTTCGATGACGCTAGGGTTATAGGGAATAGATGTACGTGGTTACCCAATGTTGTTCAGAGTCCTAGATGAGATCCCGGACGTTACGAGGAGTTCCGGAATGGTCTGGAGGTAAAGATTTATATATGGGAAGTCCCATTTTGGACACCGGAAATGTTCTGGGCGTTATCCGTAACGTACCAGGACCACTGGAAGGGTTCGGGGGTCCACCGAGAGGGCCCACCAGCTCCGGAGGCCTGCGTGGGCCAAGTGTGGGAAGGGACCAGCCCCTTAGGTGGGCTGGTGCGCCTCCCACAAGAGGCCCAAGGCGCAGGGAAGGGGGGAAAGGGGAAACCCTAGGCTCAGATGGGCCTAAGGCCCACCTAGGGTGCGCCCCCCTCTCTCCCCCTCTGCCCCCCCCCAGATGCATCTAGGGCTGGCCGCCACCCCTAGGGAGGGAACCCTAGATGGGGGCGCAACCCCTCCCCTCCCCTATATATAGTGGGGGTTTTGGGGCAGCCAGAGAAACGAGTCTCCCTCTCTCTTGGCGCAGCCCTATCCTCCCCCTCCTCGTCTCTCGCAGTGCTTGGCGAAGCCATGCTGGAGTGCCATGCTCCTCCACCACCACCACGCCGTCGTGCTGCTGCTGGACGGAGTCTTCCTGAAAGTGCAACTATCCCTAGGTGGTTTTGGTAATTCATAACAACATATAACTCATTGAGCTAATGCTATTCCAAGACAATTATTTCAGGAAAGCTCAATGATTGGCATGGCATGGATGGTGAAAGTGGAACCCTCAAAATGCTAAGAACAAAGGATTGGCTCAAGCTCAAAAGCTCAAGACTCTTCATTTTACATTTTAGTGATCCAAGATCACATTGAGTCCATAGGAAAAAGCCAATACTATCAAGAAGGGATGAGGTGTTGCTTAATGAGCCTTTTGCTCCATGTGCTTAATGATATGCTCCAAAATCCTCAGCTACTTTCCCATATCCACATATGACCTAAACCCTAAGCCAAACTCGGTCCTACTGATTCTTTCTATCCGGCGCCACCGAGTTTCACATGTCATAGCCACTGCCAAAACCCTAGCAAATCGGTTCAATCGATAGGGATCTCGGTCTCACCTAGATGGGATTGCAATTTCTCTGTTTCCCTTTCGTAACTTTTCGGTCTCACCGAAAGAGCGAATCGATCCCACCGAGATTGCAATGTAAACTCTCTGTTTCCCTTTTGTAACATTTCGGTCTCACCGAAAGAGCAAATCGGTCCCACCGAGTTTACCTGACCAACTCTCTGGTTAGCTTATTACCAAATCGGTCTCACCGAGTTTGTGTAATCGGTCTCACCGAGATTACGTTATGCCCTAACCCTAACCATATCGGTCCTACCGAGTTGCATGTCAGTCCCACCGAAAATCTCTAACGGTCACTAGGTTTACTATTTCGGTCCGACCGAGTTTGTTGATTCGGTCCCACCGAGATTGGTAAATTGTGTGTAACGGTTGGATTTTGTGTGGAGGCTATATATACCCCTCCACCTCCTCTTCATTCGTGGAGAGAGCCATCAGAACACATCTACACTTCAAACTCATATGTTCTGAGAGAGAACCACCTACTCATGTGTTGAGACCAAGATATTCCATTCCTACCATATGAATCTTGATCTCTAGCCTTCCCCAAGTTGCTTTCCACTCAAATCTTCCTTCTACCAAATCCAAATCCTGTGAGAGAGAGTTGAGTGTTGGGGAGACTATCATTTGAAGCACAAGAGCAAGGAGTTCATCATCAACACACCATCGGTGTCTCCTAGATTGGCTAGGTGTCACTTGGGAGCCTCCAACAAGATTGTGGAGTTGAACCAAGGAGTTTGTAAGGGCAAGGAGATCGCCTACTTCATGAAGATCTACTGCTAGTGAGGCAAGTCCTTCGTGGGCGATGGCCATGGTGGGATAGACAAGGTTGCTTCTTCGTGGACCCTTCGTGGGTGGAGCCCTCCGTGGACTCGCGCAACCGTTACCCTTCGTGGGTTGAAGTCTCCATCAACGTGGATGTAGGATAGCACCACCTATCCGAACCACGGGAAAAACATCCGTGTCTCCAATTGCGCTTGAATTCTCCAAACCCTTCCCTTTACATTCTTGCAAGTTGCATGCTTTACTTTCCGCTGCCTATATACTCTTTGCATGCTTGCTTGAATTGTGTGATGATTGCTTGACTTGTCCTAAAGTTGCTAAAATCCGCCAAGAACTAAAATTGGGAAAAGGTTAAGTTTTTATTTGGTCAAGTAGTCTAATCACCCCCCCTCTAGACATACTTCCGATCCTACACTTCCCCAACCTCTCCCTCTCTCATTGCTGGATCAAGGTGCGGGAGACGTCACCGGGCTGCATGTGTGTTGAACGCGGAGGCACCCTTGTTCGGTGCTTAGATCGGATTCGGCCGCTGATACGTCTCCAACGTATCTATACTTTTTTATTGTTCCGTGATATTATATTATCCATCTTGGATGTTTATAGGCTTTATTAAACACTTTTATATCACTTTTGGACTAACCTATTAACCCAGAGCCCAGTGTCAGTTCCTATTTTTTCCCTTGTTTCAGTGTTTCGAAGAAAAGGAATATCAAACGGAGTCCAAACGGAACTAAACCTTTGGGAGAGTTATTTTTGGAAAGAAAGCAATCCGGGAGACTTGGAGTGCACGTCAGGGGATCAACGAGGGAGGCACGAGGCAGGGGGCGCGCCCTCCACCCTCGTGGGCCCCTTGTGGCTCCCCTGACCGACTTCTTTCGCCTATATATATCAATATACCCTAAAACCATCGGAGAACAGAATAGATCGGGAGTTCGCCGCCGCAAGCCTCTGTAGCCACTAAAAACTAATCGGGACCCTGTTCCGGCACCCTGCCGGAGGGGGGAACCCTCACCGGTGGTCATCTTCATCATCACGGCACTCTCCATGACGAGGAGGGAGTAGTTCACCCTCGGGGCTGAGGGTATGTACCAGTAGCTATGTGTTTGATCTCTCTCTCTCTCTCGTGTTCTTGAGGTGATACGATCTTGATGTATCGCGAGCTTTGCTATTATAGTTGGATCTTATGATTTTTTCTCCCCCTCTAGTCTCTTGTAATGGATTGAGTTTTCCCTTTGAAGTTATCTCATCGGATTGAGTATTTAAGGATTTGAGAACACTTGATGTATGTATTGCATGTGCTTATCTATGGTGACAATGGGATATTCACGTGATCTAATTGATGTATGTTTTGGTGATCAACTTGCGGGTTCCATAACAGTGTGAACTTATGCATAGGGGTTGGCACACGTTTTCGTCTTGACTCTCCGGTAGAAACTTTGGGGCACTCTTTGAAGTACTTTGTGTTGGTTGAATAGATGAATCTGAGATTGTGTGATGCATATCGTATAATCATACCCATGGATACTTGAGGTGACATTAGGGTTTTGGTTGATTTGTGTCTTAAGGTGTTATTCTAGTACGAACTCTTGAATAGATCGATCCGAAAGAATAACTTTGAGGTGGTTTCATACCCTACCATAATCTCTTCGTTTGTTCTCCGCTATTAGTGACTTTGGAGTGACTGTTTGTTGCATGTTGAGGGATAGTTATATGATCCAACTATGTTATTATTGTTGAGAGAACTTGCACTAGTGAAAGTATGAACCCTAGGCCTTGTTTACTAGCATTGCAATACCGTTTGTGCTCACTTTTATCATTAGTTACCTCGCTGTTTTTATATTTTCAGATTACAAAATCCTATATCAACCATCCATATTGCACTTGTATCACCATCTCTTCGCCGAACTAGTGCACCTATACAATTTACCATTGTATTAGGTGTGTTGGGGACACAAGAGACTTTGTTATTTGATTGCAGGGTTGCTTGAGAGAGACCATCTTCATCCTACACCAAATCCTGATTGATAAACCTTAGGTCATCCACTTGAGGGAAATTTGCTACTGTCCTACAAAGCTCTGCACTTGGAGGCCCAACAACGTCTACAAGAAGAAGGTTGCGTAGTAGACATCAAGCTCTTTTCTGGCGCCGTTGCCGGGGAGGCTAGGTAAGCGACACTCACACCCCGTCAAATAAGCTCTTTTCTGGCACCGTTGCCGGGGAGGTGAGTGCTTGAAGTTATATCTTTAGATCTTGCAATCGAGTCTTTTTGTTTCTTGTTTTATCATTAGTTTAGTTTATAGAAGAAAACTATAAAAATGGAATTAAGGTTGCCTCATATGCTTCATCTTTTTAATGTCTTCCGTGAAAATAAGGATTCCAATAATTGTGCCAAAGTGCTAGAAGAAGTCTATAAAATGTTTGGCACTAAATATTTGAATGATGAGCATGATTGCAATGTTGTTAGTATGAACTCCTTGAATATCCATAGTACTAATGATGATTGCATTAGTTATGATGAAAATGTCTCCTATAAACATGCCAATTTTTGTGGAGTGCATTGGGTTTGCAAGTACACACCAAATAGGGAAGATAGATATTACAAGAGGCATAAGCATTTAGAAACTAAATGGTTGCAAGAAAGGCTAAATGTTAGTGCTGAAAATTTGAAATTTCTTAGCCATACTTGTGAACTTTGCAATGAACATGGTCATTTAAATATCAAATGCAAATTGTTTCATGGTCGAATCGTGTCCAAAAATTGTGATGACTTGATTTCCCTTGCACATCATAATGAACTTAGTTTGCTTTTGGGTTATGAAGAAATGAAACGTTAAACTAAGATTATTCCAGAATATAACCTCGAGAAATTCCTCGATATAGACCTAGAAGAAATTTATATGTATTGTGCGGTGAATTGCATTGAAAATCCTTATATTGCCAATTACATAAAGAAAAGAAAGCAAATATAAGATGAAGAGAACACTAATGAAAGGGAAGAGACTTCCCAATACCCTCCTATTATTTCTTATGATGAATCAGGTAACGAGGAGGAGCTTTCTATTCAACCAATCTCATCAATAAGGAGCTCAAAAAAGAGGGACAAACCAGCACATGATGTGAAGAAGAAAAAGAAAAAATGGAGAAGCAAAGGTAAAAAGGCATCCCTCCCAAATGATGTTGCTCCTACTACTCATTGTGATGATGATAATTGCTATACTATTGGTGCTATCCATACTATTAATAATGAGAGTGATTATGCTTATGATATGAAAAGGCCCAAGCTTGGGGATGCTATGTTTGATGAAGATGACACATTTGAGAATATATTTGCTGAAATTAATGTTTGTACCAATCTTGGGGATGCTACGTTTAATGAAGATGATATTTTTAGCCTCCCAAGTTTTGATATGCAAAGTTGTTATGATGATAGAATGCCTTCTACCTATGATGATTATATTGATGAAAGTGGGTTTGGAAGAGTGTCAACTTTAGGAAGTAATGATCCCACTAATTTGGAGGATGTTGAATCTTATAATAATTATGAAAGTGGATTTGGAGAGGTCATGACTTTATTTAGTGATGAATCCACTATTTCGGAAGAAGTTCCAATTGATTATGAGAACAAAGTTGCTATCTATGATGATTATTGTGATGAAACTTATGCTATAAAAAGTAGTGAGGTTTATATTTATAAAATTTGTCATGATTATGATTACCCTCTTTCTGAACATTAATCTTTTAATGTTGAAACAATTTATAGTATTCAAGTCTCTTATGATACTCCCACTATTCTGAATGAGAAATTTTTTTGCTTATGTGGAGAGTAATAAAAATTCTATACTTGTAGATGATGAAAAGAATGCTTTATGTGCTGGTTATATTGTTGAATTCATTCATGATGCTACTGAAAGTTATTATGAGGGAGGAATATATGCTTGTAGGAATTGCAATAATATCAAGTTTCCTCTCTATGTGCTTAAAGTTTTGAAGTTATGCTTGTTTTGCCTTCCTATGCTAGTTGATTATTGTTCCCATAAGTTGTTTGCTCACAAAATCCCTATGCATAGGAATTGGGTTATACTTAAACATGCTAGTCATATTCTTCATGATGCTCTCTTTATGTTTCAATTCTTATCTTTTATGTCAGCATCATTGAAATCATCATGCCTAGCTAGGGGCGTTAAACGATAATGCTTGTTGGGAGGCAACCCAATTTTATTTTAGTTTCTTTATTTTTGGTTCTATTTAGTAATAAATAATCCATATAGCTTCTGTTTAGATGTGGTTTTGTGTTTTGGTTAGTGTTTTTGCCAAGTAGAACCTTTGGGAAGACTTGGGTGAAGTCTTTATGATCATGCTATAAAAAACAGAAACTTTAGCGCTCACAAGATTAGCTAAAACATTTTACTGGAGAGTGCTATTTAGTTGATTGGTTTTGCAGATGATTACTAGACAAATTGCTCAGGTCCATCAATTTATTTTAGAATTTTGGGAGTTCTAGAAGTATACGTTTGATACAGATTACTACAGACTGTTCTGTTTTTGACAGATTCTGTTTTCTATGTGCTGTTTGCATACTTTGATGAATTTATGAGTAGTATCGGAGGGTATGAACCATAGAGGAGTTGTAATACAGTAGATATTACACCAATATGAATTTAGAATAAGTTCACAACAGTACCTAAGTGGTGATTTATTTCTTATACTAACGGAGCTCACGAGATTTTCCGTTAAGTTTTGTGTTGTGAAGTTTTCAAGTTTTGGGTAAAGATTCGATGGACTATGGAATAAGGAGTGGCAAGAGCCTAAGCTTGGGGATGCCCAAGGCACCCCAAGGTAATATTCAAGGATAACCAAGAGCCTAAGCTTGGGGATGCCCCGGATGGCATCCCCTCTTTCGTCTTCGTTCATCGGTAACTTTACTTGGAGCTATATTTTTATTCACCACATGATATATGTTTTGCTTGGAGCGTCGTTTTATTTTCATTTATTTTGCTTGCTGTTTGAATAAAATACCAAGATCTGAAATTATTAAATGGGAGAGTCTTCACATAGTTGCATAATTATTCGACTACTCATTGATCTTCACTTATATCTTTCGGAGTAGTTTGTTGTTTGCTCTAGTGCTTCACTTATATCTTTTAGAGCACGACAGTGGATTTATTTTGAAGAAATATATGAACTCTCATGCTTCACTTATATTATTTTGAGAGTCTTTAGAACAGCATGATAATTTGCTTTGGTTATGAATTTAGTCCTAATATGATGGGCATCTAAGAGGGATATAATAAAAACTTTCATATAAAGTGCATTGAATACTATGAGAAGTTTGATTCATTATGATTGTTTTGAGATATGAAGATGGTGATATTAGAGTCATGCTAGTTGAGTAGTTGTGAATTTGATAAATACTTGTTCTAAAGTTTGTGATTCCCGTAGCATGCACGTATGGTGAACCGTTATGTGATGAAGTCGGAGCATGATTTATTTATTGATTATCTTCCTTATGAGTGGCGGTCGGGGACGAGCGATGGTCTTTTCCTACCAATCTATCCCCCTAGGAGCATGCGCATAGTACTTAGTTTTGATAACTAATAGATTTTTGCAACAAGTATATGAGTTCTTTATGACTAATGTTGAGTCCATGGATTATACGCACTCTCATCCTTCCACCATTGCTAGCCTCTCTAATACTGCGCACCTTTCGCCGGTATCATCCACCCACCATATTCCTTCCTCAAAACAGCCACCATACCTACCTATCATGGCATTTCCATAGCTGTTCCGAGATATATTGCCATGCAACTTACCACCGTTCCATTTATTATGACACGCTCCATCATTGTCATATTGCTTTGCATGATCATGTAGTTGACATCGTATTTGTGGCAAAGCCACCCTTTATAATTATTTCATACATGTCACTCATGAGTCATTGCACATCCCGGTACACCGCCGGAGGCATTCATATAGAGTCATATTTTGTTCTAAGTATCGAGTTATAATTCTTGAGTTGTAAGTAAATAAAAGTGTCATGATCATCATTATTAGAGCATTGTCCTAGTGAGGAAAGGATGATGGAGACTATGATTCCCCCACAACTCGGGATGAGACTCCGGATTAAATAAAAAAAGAGGCCATAAAAAAAGAGAAAAGGCCCAAATAAAAAATATGATGAGAGAAAAAGAGAGAAGGGACAATGCTACTATCCTTTTACCACACCTGTGCTTCAAAGTAGCACCATGATTTTTATGATAGAGAGTCTCCTATGTTGTCACTTTCATATACTAGTGGGAATTTTACATTATAGAACTTGGCTTGTATATTCCAATGATGGGCTTCCTCAAAATGCCCTAGGTCTTCGTGAGCAAGCAAGTTGGATGCACACCCACTTAGTTTCCTTTATTGAGCTTTCATACATTTATAGCTCTAGTGCATCTGTTGCATGGCAATCCCTACTCCTCTCATTGACATCAATTGATGGGCATCTCCAGAGCCTATTGATTAGCCGCGTCAATGTGAGACTTTCTACCTTTTGTCTTCTCTCATAACCCCCATCATTATACTCTACTCCACCCATAGTGTTATATCCATGGCTTGCGCTCATGTATTACGTAAGAGTTGAAAAGGCTGAAGCGCGTTAAAAGTATAAACCAATTGCTCGGCTTGTCATAGGGGTTATGCAAGATGAGAACGTTTGTGTGACAATATTGAAACATGGCCTAACTATATGATTTTGTAGGGATAACTTTCTTTGGCTATGTTATTTTGATAAGACATAATTGCTTGGTTAGCATGTTTGAAGTATTATTGTTTTTATGTCAACATTAAACTTTTATCTTGAATCTTTCGAATCTAAATATTCATGCCACAATAAAAAGATTTACATTGAGAATTATGCTAAGAAGCATTCCACATCAAAAATTCTGTTTTTATCATTTACCTACTCTAGGACAAGCAGGAATTAAGCTTGGGGATGCTGGTACGTCTCCAACGTATCTATAATTTTTTATTGTTCCATGCTATTATATTATCCATCTTGGATGTTTATGGGATTTATTAAATACTTTTATATCACTTTTGGGACTAACCTATTAACCCAGAGCCTAGTGCCAATTCCTGTTTTTTCCCTTGTTTCAGTGTTTTGAAGAAAAGGAATATCAAATGGAGTCTAAACGGAATGAAACCTTCGGGAGAGTTATTTTTGGAAAGAAAGCAATCCGGGAGACTTGGAGTGCACGTCAGGGGATCAACAAGGGAGGCACGAGGCAGGGGGTGCGCCCACCCCCTGGGCACGCCCTCCGCCCTCGTGGGCCCCTCGTGGCTCCCCTGACCGACTTCTTTCGCCTATATATATATCAATATACCCTAAAACCATCGGAGAACAGAATATATTGGGAGTTCGCCACCGCAAGCCTCTATAGCCACCAAAAACTAATCGGGACCCTGTTCCGGCACCCTGCCGGAGGGGGGAACCCTCACTGGTGGCCATCTTCATCATCACGGCGCTCTCCATGACGAGGAGGGAGTAGTTCACCCTCGGGGCTGAGGGTATGTACCAGTAGCTATGTGTTTGATCTCTCTCTCTCTCTCTCTCTCTCTCTCTCTCGTGTTCTTGAGGTGATACGATCTTGATGTATCGCGAGCTTTGCTATTATATTTGGATCTTATGATGTTTCTCCCCCTCTACTCTCCTGTAATGGATTGAGTTTTCCCTTTGAAGTTATCTTATCGGATTGAGTCTTTAAGGATTTGAGAACACTTGATGTATGTCTTGCATGTGCTTATCTATGGTGACAATGGGATATTCACGTGATCTACTTGATGTATGTTTTGGTGATCAACTTGCGGGTTCCGTAATAGTGTGAACTTATGCATAGGGGTTGGCACACGTTTTCATCTTGACTCTCCGGTAGAAACTTTGGGGCACTCTTTGAAGTACTTTGTGTTGGTTGAATAGATGAATCTGAGATTGTGTGATGCATATCGTATAATCATACCCATGGATACTTGAGGTGACATTAGGGTTTTGGTTGATTTGTGTCTTAAGGTGTTATTCTAGTACGAACTCTTGAATAGATCGATCCAAAAGAATAACTTTGAGGTGGTTTCATACCCTACCATAATCTCTTCGTTTGTTCTCCGCTATTAGTGACTTTGGAGTGACTGTTTGTTGCATGTTGAGGGATAGTTATATGATCCAACTATGTTATTATTGTTGAGAGAACTTGCACTAGTGAAAGTATGAACCCTAGACCTTGTTTACTAGCATTGCAATACCGTTTGTGCTCACTTTTATCATTAGTTACCTTGCTGTTTTTATATTTTCAGATTACAAAAACCTATATCTACCATCCATATTGCACTTGTATCACCATCTCTTTGCCGAACTAGTGCACCTATACAATTTACCATTGTATCGAGTGTGTTGGGGACACAAGAGACTCTTTGTTATTTGATTGCAGGGTTGCTTGAGAGAGACCATCTTCATCCTACGCCTCCCACGGATTGATAAACCTTAGGTCATCCACTTGAGGGAAATTTGCTACTGTCCTACAAACCTCTGCACTTGGAGGGCCAACAACGTCTAAAGAAGAAGGTTGCGTAGTAGACATCAGCCGTGATATGAATCGCTTCACGTACGACTCCACCGACCGCGTTCTTGCAACGCTTCCGCATCACGATCTTCAAAGGTATGAAGATGCACTCCCCTCTCATTGCTAGTAAGCTCCATAGATTGATCTTGGTGATGCGTAGAATTTTTTTTAATTTCTGCAACGATCCCCAACGGTGGCATCATGAGCTAGGTCTATGCTTAGTTTCTATGCACGAGTAGAACACAAGTTGTTGTGGGTGTCAATTTTGTCAATTTACTTGCCGTTACTAGTCTTATCTTGATTCGGCGGCAACGTGGGTTGAAGCGGCCCGGACCGACCTTACACATACGCTTACGTGAGATAGGTTCCACCGACTGACATGCACTAGTTGCATAAGGTGGCTAGCAGGTGTCTGTCTCTCCCACTTTAGTCGGATCCTTTTCAATGAAAAGGGTCCTTATGAAGGATAAATAGAAATTGGCATATCATGTTGTGGTTTTGGCGTAGGTAAGAAACGTTCTTGCTAAGAAACCTATAGCAGCCACGTAAAAATTTGCAACAACAATTAGAGGACGTCTAACTTGTTTTTGCAGCATATGTCGTGTGATGTGATATGGACAAAAGGATGTGATGAATGATATAGTGATGTATGAGATTGATCATGTTCTTGTAATAGGAATCACGACTTGCATGTCGATGAGTATGACAACCGGCAGGAGCCATAGGAGTTGTCTTAATTTATTTATGACCTGCATGTCAACATAAACGTCATGTAATTACTTTACTTTATTGCTAAACCGTTAGCCATAGTAGTAGAAGTAATAGTTGGCGAGACAACTTCATGAAGACACGATGATGGAGATCGTGATGATGGAGATCATGGTGTCATGCCGGTGACGATGATGATCATGGCACCCCGAAGATGGAGATCAAAAGGAGCAAAATGATATTGGCCATATCATGTCACTATTTGATTGCATGTGATGTTTATCATGTTTTTACATCTTATTTGCTTAGAACGACGGTAGCATAAATAAGATGATGCCTCATTAAAATATCAAGAATTGTGTTCCCCCTAACTATGCACCATTGCTAAGGTCCGTTGTTCCGAAGCACCACGTGATGATCGGGTGTGATAGGTTTTAACGTTCGCATACAACGGGTGTAAGCCAGATTTACACACGCAATACACTTAGGTTGACTTGACGAGCCTAGCATGTACAGACATGGCCTCGGAACACGGAAGACCGAAAGGTCGAACATGAGTCGTATAGAAGATACGATCAACATGAAGATGTTCACCGATGATGACTAGTCTGTCTCACGTGATGATCGGACACGGCCTAGTTGACTCGGATCATGTATCACTTAGATGACTAGAGGGATGTCTATCTGAGTGGGAGTTCATTAAATAATTTGATTAGATGAACTTAATTATCATGAACATAGTCTAAAAACTTTTCAATATGTCTTGTAGATCAAATGGCCCACGCTAATGTTGCCCTCGACTTCGACGCGTTCCTAGAGAAAACCAAGATGAAAGACGATGGTAGCAACTACACGGACTGGGTCCGTAACCTAAGGATTATCCTCATAGCTGCCAAGAAAGCATATGTCCTTGAAGCACCACTAGGTGATGCACCTGTTTTCCCAGCAACTCAAGACGTTATGAACGCCTGGCAGTCGCGTAGTGATGATTACTCCCTGGTTCAGTGCGGCATGCTTTACAGCTTAGAACCGGGGCTCCAAAAGCGTTTTGAGCAACACGGAGCATATGAGATGTTACAAGAGCTGAAAATGGTTTTCCAAGCTCATGCCCGAGTCGAGAGATATGAAGTCTCCGATAAGTTCTACAGTTGTAAGATGGAGGAGAACAGTTCTGTCAGCGAGCACATACTCAAAATGTCTGGGTTGCACAACCGCTTGTCTCAGCTAGGAGTCAATCTCCCGGATGACGCGGTCATTGAAAGAATCCTTCGGTCGCTTCCACCTAGCTACAAGAGCTTCGTGATGAACTTCAATATGTAGGGGATGGAAAAGACCATTCCTGAGGTATATTCAATGCTAAAATCAGCGGAGGTGGAGATCAAAAAGGAACATCAAGTGTTGATGGTGAATAAAACCACTAAGTTCAAGAAAGGCAAGGGTAAAAAGAACTTCAAGAAGGACGGCAAGGGAGTTGCCGCGCTCGGTAAGCAAGCTGCCGGGAAGAAGCCAAAGAATGGACCCAAGCCTGAGACTGAGTGCTTTTATTGCAAGGGAAACGGTCACTGGAAGCGGAACTGCCCCAAGTACTTAGCGGATAAGAAGGCCGGCAATACCAAAGGTATATGTGATATACATGTTATTGATGTGTACCTAACCAGCGCTCGTAGTAGCTCCTGGGTATTTGATACCGGTGCGGTTGCTCATATTTGTAACTCAAAACAGGAGCTGCGGAATAAGCGGAGACTAGCGAAGGACGAGGTGACTATGCATGTCGGGAATGGTTCCAAGGTTGATGTGATCGCCGTCAGCATGCTACCTCTACATTTACCTACATGATTAGTTTTAAACCTTAATAATTGTTATTTATTGCCAGCTTTGATCCTGAACATTGTATCTGGATCTCGCTTAATGTGAGATGGCTACTCATTTAAATCTAAGAATAATGGTTGTTCTATTTATATGAGAGATATGTTTTATGGTCATGCCCCGCTGGTCAATGGTTTATTCTTATTTAATCTCGAACGTGATGTTTCACATATTCATAGTGTGAATGCCAAAAGATGTAAGGTTGATAATGATAGTCCCACATACTTGTGGCACTGCCGCCTTGGTCACATTGGTGTCAAACGCATGAAGAAACTCCATGCACATGGACTTTTGGAGTCTCTTGATTATGAATCATTTGACACGTACGAACCATGCCTCATGGGCAAAATGACCAAGACTCCGTTCTCCGGAACAATGGAGCAATCAACCAACTTATTGGAAATCATACATACTGATGTGTGCGGTCCAATGAGCGTTGAGGCTCGCAGTGGTTATCGCTATGTTCTCACCCTCACTGATGACTTAAGTAGATATGGGTATGTCTACTTAATGAAACACAAGTCTGAGACCTTTGAAAAGTTCAAGGAATTTCAAAGTGAGGTTGAGAATCAATGTGACAGGAAAATAAAGTTCTTACGATCAGATCGTGGGGGAGAATATTCGAGTCACGAATTTGGCACACACTTAAGGAAATGTGGAATCGTTTCACAACTCACGCCGCCCGGAACACCTCAGCGTAATGGTGTATCTGAACTTCGTAATCACACTCTGTTGGACATGGTGCGATCTATGATGTCTCTTACTGATCTACCACTATCACTTTGGGGTTATGCTTTAGAGACTGTCGCATTCACTTTAAATAGGGCTCCGTCAAAATCCGCTGAGACGACACCGTATGAATTATGGTTTGGAAAGAAACCTAAGCTATCGTTTCTAAAAGTTTGGGGATGCGATGCTTATGTCAAGAAACTTCAACCTGAAAATCTCGAACCCAAGTCGGAAAAATGCGTCTTCATAGGATACCCTAAGGAAACTATTGGGTACACCTTCTACCTCAGGTCCTAAGGCAAGATCTTTGTTGCCAAGAATGGATCCTTTCTAGAGAAAGAGTTTCTCTCGAAAGAAGTAAGTGGGAGGAAAGTAGAACTTGATGAAGTACTGCCTCTTGAACCAGAAAGTAGCACAACTCAAGAAAATGTTTATGTGGTGCCTGCACCGACTAGAGAGGAAGTTAGTGATGATGATCAAGGAACTTTGGATCAAGTTACTACTGAACTTCATAGGTCCACAAGGACACGTTCCATGCCAGAATGGTATGGCAACCCTGTCCTAGAAATAATGTTGTTAGACAACGGTGAACCTTCGAACTATGAAGAAGCGATGGTGGGCCCAGATTCCAACAAATGGCTTGAAGCCATGAAATCCGAGATAGGATCCATGTATGAAAACAAAGTATGGAATTGGACAGACTTGCCCGATGATCGGCGAGCCATAGAAAATAAATGGATCTTTAAGAAGAAGACGGACGCGGATGGCAATATGACCATCTATAAAGCTCGGCTTGTCGCTAAGGGTTATCGACAAGTTCAAGGGGTTGACTATGATGAGACCTTCTCACCCGTAGCGAAGCTGAAGTCCGTCTGAATCATGTTAGCAATTGTCGCATTCTATGATTATGAGATATGGCAAACGGACGTCAAAACAGCATTCCTTAATGGTTTCCTTAAGGAAGAATTGTATATGATGCAGCCGGAAGGTTTTGTCGATCCTAAGAATGCTGACAAGGTATGCAAGCTCCAACGCTCGATCTATGGGCTGGTGCAAGTATCTCGGAGTTGGAACATTCATTTTGATGAGATGATCAAAGCGTTTGGGTTTACGCAGATTTATGGAGAAGCCTGTGTTTACAAGAAAGTGAGTGGGAGCTCTGTAGCATTTCTCATATTTTATGTGGATGACATACTATTGATGGGAAATGATATAGAATTCTTGGAAGGCATAAAGGCCTACTTGAATAAATGGTTTTCAATGAAGGACCTTGGAGAAGCTGCTTATATATTAGGCATCAAGATCTATAGAGATAGATCGAGACACCTCATTGGTCTTTCACAAAGCACGTACCTTGACAAAATATTGAAGAAGTTCAGTATGGATCAGTCCAAGAAGGGGTTCTTGCCTGTATTGCAAGGTATGAGATTGAGCACAGCTCAATGCCCGACCACAACAGAAGATAGAGAAAAGATGAGTGTCATCCCCTGTGCCTCGGCCATAGGGTCTATTATGTATGCCATGTTGTGTACCAGACCTGATGTAAACCTTGCCGTAAGTTTGGTAGGAAGGTACCAAAGTAATCCCGGCATGGAACACTGGATAGCGGTCAAGAATATCCTGAAGTACCTGAAAAGGACTAAGGATATGTTTCTCGTTTATGGAGGTGACGAAGAGCTCGTCGTAAAGGGTTACGTCGATGCTAGCTTCAACACAGATTTGGATGACTCCAAGTCACAAACCGGATATGTGTATATTTTGAATGGTGGGGCAGTCACCTGGTGCAGTTGCAAGAAAAGCGTTGTGGCAGGATCTACATGTGAAGCGGAGTACATGGCAGCCTTGGAGGCAGCACATGAAGCAATCTGGATGAAGGAGTTCATTACCGACCTAGGAGTTATTCCCAATGCGTCGGGCCCGATGCCTCTCTTCTGTGACAACACTTGAGCTATTGCCCTTGCCAAGGAGCCCAGGTTTCACAAGAAGACCAGGCAATCAAGCGTCGCTTCAACTCCATTCGTGAAAATGTTCAAGATGGAGACATAGAGATTTGTAAAGTGCATACGGACCTGAATGTCGCAGATCCGTTGACTAAACCTCTTCCACGTGCAAAACATGATCAACACCAAAACTCTATGGGTGTTCGATTTATCACAATGTAACTAGGTTAATGACTCTGGTGCAAGTGGGAGACTGTTGGAAATATGCCCTAGAGGCAATAATAAAATGGTTATTATTATATTTCCTTGTTCATGATAATTGTCTATTGTTCATGCTATAATTGTGTTATCCGGAAATCGTAATACATGTGTGAATACATAGACCACAACATGTCCCTACTGATCCTCTAGTTGACTAGCTCGTTGATCAATAGATGGTTACGGTTTCCTAACCATGGACATTGGATGTCATTGATAACGGGATCACATCATTAGGAGAATGATGTGATGGACAAGACCCAATCCTAAGCATAGCACAAGATCGTGTAGTTCGTCTGCTAAAGCTTTTCTAATGTCAAGTATCCTTTCCTTAAACCATGAGATTGTGGAACTCCCAGATACCGTAGGAGTACTTTGGGTGTGCCAAATGTCACAACGTAACTGGGTGGCTATGAAGGTACACTATGGGTATCCCCGAAAGTATCTGTTGGGTTGGCACGAATGGAGACTGGGATTTGTCACTCCGTATGACGGAGAGGTATCTCCGGGCCCACTCAGTAAGACATCATCGTAATGAGCTCAATGTGACTAAGGGGTTGGTCATGGGGATGATGTGTTATGGAACGAGTAAAGAGACTTGCCGTAACGAGATTGAACAAGGTATCGGTATACCGACGATCGAATCTCGGGCAAGTGCTATACCGGTAGACAAAGGGAATCGTATACGGGATTGATTGAATCCTTGACATCGTGGTTCATCCGATGAGATCATCATGGAACATGTGGGAGCCAACATGGGTATCCAGATCCCGCTGTTGGTTATTGGCCGAAGAGATGTCTCGGTCATGTCTGCATAGTTCTCGAACCCGTAGGGTCTACACACTTAAGGTTCGATGACGCTAGGTGTCGGTGTCAAAACCGGCGGATCTCGGGTAGGGGGTCCCGAAGTGTGCGTCTAGGCGGATGGTAACAGGAGACAAGGGACACGATGTTTTTACCCAGGTTCGGGCCCTCTCGATGGAGGTAAAACCCTACTCCTGCTTGATTAATATTGATGATATGGGTAGTACAAGAGTAGATCTACCACGAGATCAGAGAGGCTAGACCCTAGAAGCTTGCCTATGGTATGATTGTTGTTTGTCCTATGGACTAAAACCCTCCGGTTTATATAGACACCGGAGAGGGTTAGGGTTACACAGAGTCGGTTACAACGGAAGGAGATCTACATATCCGTATCGCCAAGCTTGCCTTCCACGCCAAGGAAAGTCCCATCCGGACACGGGACAAAGTCTTCAATCTTGTATCTTCATAATCCAGGAGTCCGGCCAAAGGTTATAGTCCGGCTACCCGAACACCCCCTAATCCAGGACTCCCTCAGTAGCCCCTGAACCAGGCTTCAATGACGACGAGTCGGGCGCGCAAATTGTCTTCGGCATTGCAAGGCGGGTTCCTCCTCCGAATACTTCGTAGAAGATTTTGAACACAAGAATAGTGTCCGGCTCTGCAAAATAAGTTCCACATATTGCCATAGAGAGAATAATATTTACACAAATCTAATCTGCTGACGTACCCCGCAGTGTGACATCACACCACGGCCAAGTCTTTATTCGAATCATTTTGTTGTCCCACCTCAGCGTGTTTAGCGAGGCGGTTTCCTTGGCACGTCTTGTCAAAGAAGAGATCATGTCCCCTTATTCCGAGATTCTCATCAATACGGGCGTGGGTAACCCAACCGCGCCATTGATTACGGCGCTTGGGAGATAAGCGAGTTTTATCAGGCTGGTGGGGGCACGCAGTTTCGTCCGCCCATATAAGGGGACAAGGATCCACCTTTTCACCTACGCCTTCTTCCTCCTTTGCTCATCCATTTTCGCATACTCGAGCTCCAGCATCCAAGTTTGCACTCCCCACCTTAACCTTCTCCAGCCATGTCCGGAGCGGGAGGCAAGTGGACGGTCTCTTCCGTCACGGAGGGACACATCAAAAAGCTGAGGAAGGCCAGATACTTGTCTGACGATATCGCGCACCGGCTTCCCGAAGAGGGGCAGCTCCTCCCTACTCCAAGGCCCCATGAGAGGGTGG
The DNA here is from genome assembly GCA_032464435.1 of Aegilops umbellulata. Classification (NCBI taxonomy): domain Eukaryota; kingdom Viridiplantae; phylum Streptophyta; class Magnoliopsida; order Poales; family Poaceae; genus Aegilops; species Aegilops umbellulata. The sequence goes on from CP136056.1 coordinate 374,454,320, forward strand.
TGTTCCTCACCCATTTCCTCCGTGGACTAGGCTTTCCTCTCCACCCATTTGTCCGGGGTCTCATGTTCTACTACGACCTAGATTTCCACGATCTGGCCCCAAACTTTATCCTCAACATCTCGGCGTTCATCGTCGTGTGCGAGGCCTTCCTCTGCATCCAGCCCCACTTCGGCTTATGGCTGAAGAATTTCAATGTCAAGCCGAAGGTAGTGGGCGGCCGCCAAGCGGAGTGCGGAGGCGCCATGGTGGGCAAGATTCCCAACGTCCTATGGCTCGAGGGCTCCTTCGTGTAGACCATAAAGGGGTGGCAATCGGGATGGTTCTACATCACCGAGCCGCGCGACCCTGCGTGGGTCGCAGCCCCCGAGTTCTGATCCGGAATCCCCACGCGGCTCACTGATACGTCCATTTTGCATCATGCTTTTATGTTAATATTTATTGCATTATGGGCTGTTATTTCTCATTATGTCACAATACTTATGGCTATTCTTTCTTATTTTACAAGGTTTACCATGAAGAGGGGGAATGCCGGCAGCTGGAATTCTGGCTGGAAAAGGAGCAAATATTGAAGACCTATTCTGCGCAACTCCAAAAGTCCTGAAACTCCACGGAATATCGTAAAATAAATAAAGAAAAATCATCGCCAAAGATGAAGGCCAGGGGGCCCACACCGTGCTCACGAGGGTGGGGGCGCGCCCCTCCCCCTGGGCGCGCCCCCCTACCTCATGGGCCCCCTGGTGGCTCTCCGACGCCCATCTTATCCTATATGAAGTCTTTCGATGAGGAAAAAATAATAAGCAACCTTTCGGGACGAGACTCCGCCGCCACGAGGCGGAACCTTGGCGGAACCAATCTAGGGCTCCAGCGGAGCTGTTTTGCCGGGGACACTTCCCTCCGGGAGGGGGAAATCATCGTCATCATCATCACCAACGCTCCTCTCATCGGGAGAGGGCAATATCCATCAACATCTTCACCAGCACCATCTCATCTCCAAACCCTAGTTCATCTCTTGTATCCAATTCTTGTCTCTAAGTCCGGGATTGGTGCTAGTAGGTTGCTAGTAGTGTTGATTACTCCTTGTAGTTGATGCTAGTTGGTTGACTTGGTGGAAGATCATATGTTCAGATCCTTTATGCATATTATTACCCCTCTGATTTTGAACATGAATATGCTTTGTGAGTAGTTACGTTTGTTCCTGAGGACAAGGGAGAAGTCTTGCTATTAGTAGTCACGTGAATTTGGTATTCGTTCGATATTTTGATGAGATGTATGTTGTCTAACCTCTAGTGGTGTTATGTGAACGTCGAATACATAACAGTTCACCATTATTTGGGCCTAGAGGAAGGCATTGGGAAGTAATAAGTAGATGATGGGTTGCTAGAGTGACAGAAGCTTAAACCCTAGTTTATGCGTTGCTTCGTTAGGGGCTGATTTGGATCCATATGTTTCATGCTATGGTTAGGTTTACCTTAATACTTTTGTTGTAGTTGCGTATGCTTGCAATAGAGGTTAATCATAAGTGGGATGCTTGTTCAAGTAAGAACAGCACCCAAGCACCGGTCCACCCACATATCAAATTATCAAAGTACCGAACGCGAATCATATGAGCGTGATGAAAACTAGCTTGACGATATTCCCATGTGTCCTCGGGAGCGTTTTTCCTATTATAAGAGTTTGTTCCGGCTTGTCCTTTGCTACAAAAAGGATTGGGCCACCTTGCTGCACCTTATTTACTTTTGTTACTTGTTGCTTGTTATAATTTATCTTATCACAAAACTATCTGTTACCACTTATTTCAGTACTTGCAGAGAATACCTTGCTGAAAACTGCTTATCATTTCCTTCTGCTCCTCGTTGGGTTCGACACTCTTACTTATCGAAAGGACTATGATAGATCCCCTATACTTGTGGGTCATCACTCACCTCCTGGAAAGAGAAGGGCCTGCCATGGGGCAAAAAAGGAGAACTGACCGGACTCCAAACATGCATCCAAACCCTGGTGAACAAGAAGCTCAAGCTTGTCAATGTAGTCCAGGTCATGCTCATCCGCCGGATACTCCCGTGCCAACAACGGGCTTTCAGCTTGTGGGAGTTCAATCCGGCCCAGCACCGAACTCTGAGCAGGCTCTTCGACACAACGTACGAAGATGCCTGGAAGGTGCTATTCAAGGATGCCGAAGCTCCCGCATCCGCTACTGAGGATCGCGGATTCAGCGCGCAGCGTCAAGCCAGCGCGGTAAGCTGTTTTTACCTCTTATAGGATATTTATCTTTCATAGTTTGACTCTATGCGGGATCTAAGCTCCCTTACCTTTGACAGGATTGGCAGGAGACGTCCGGACAGATCGACTGTCCGGCTCCTTTGCCCGAAGACCCAGCAGACGCTCGCTTGGAAAAGCTGCTGGTTCCGGACCCCTATGTGGTGCCGGAGAAGAAGGCCAAGAAGAAGGCCACGGGAACCCGAAAGAGTTCCCGATGCCCGGTGGAGTCGGAATCATTGTCTGACGACTCCGAGGCGGACTCCTCCCCCGAAGACGAGGAGGAGGAAAGAGAAGTTTCTCCCCCAGCGGGGGGAGAGAAGAAAAGGAAGGCCGCCCCAACGGGGGAGGCCGGAGGGTCCAAGAAAGGAAGGACCCTCCCTCTGGACTACTCCACCAATGCCGATGACGGCGAAGAGGAGTGGCCGCACAGGGCCAAGCCCCTGGCAAGATCGTCAGTGTTTGGATACTAGAATGACTCATGGCTTTCCTTTATTGCATAGCTTTTCCTGACGCCGAATATATTTATGCAGTCCGCCCAAAGACGGGCTCGACACGTCGTTGAGTGGTTCCCTGGATTCGTCGGATGTGAACAGTACTTCACTTCCGGCCGCCTCCTCCCCTCACCCTACGGATAACGCCGAGGTGTTGTCCGAGGAGGCTCCAGGCCAGGAGGAGGTGGTCCTGGAGGCGCCGCAAGGCGACCTCTCGGACTCCAGGTGCCCAGGGGACAAAACCCCCAAGGGATCCAAGTCCGGCCCTAGGCCGGACACCGCTCCGGAACCTTCAAAGGTTCCGGAGTCCGGCAGGCAGCCCCCTAAGAAGAAGGGCAAGCCTACGATGCCGGTGACCTCCGCCCAACCGGAGGCACCGGGTAACTTGCTGGTGGTGCTTAACAGCGCCTCCATCGACGAGGAGCACCGCACTATTATGAGTGCGGTGATTCAGAAGGTTCAGTCCGCTAAGAGCGGGCTGACCGAAGCCTGTGCCAGCCTATTGACAGGCTTTGAGGTATGTAAAAAATATGTAAAAATATTACCGCATCGATAGTAGCCCCTGATGCTCTGTTTGGCGTTCGGAAAGAAAAGCCGAATAGAGGATCTAATAACATTCGCAGGAGTCTAACAAAAGTAAGTCAATATGCGTATGCAGGCTTCGCTGCTGGCGTCCGCCGCACTGACTGCGGAGGTGGACATGCTGAAGCAGAACCTCGAGCGGTCTGACCAAGAGCTCGGCCTTGCCAAGAAGCAGCTCGAGGACAAAGAAGGTAAAAGATACCTGATTTAAATATATAAAAGGTGCAATTGCAAAAAATGACAGGATCAACGTGGCTATTGAAGGGGCCACAACTGAGGTGGCAACCCTTAAGCAAGCGTTGTCCGAGGCCGAAAAGAAGGCGGCCATGGAGCGTACCGAGCGGGAGAAGCAGGAGGCGCGGGTTGGCGAGGTGCAGCAAGAGCTCCAGGCTCTCATGAAAAAACATGAGAGTTTGGAGCTTGACTCAAAGACGCGAGAGTCCGAGCTTGCGGTGGCCATTGAAAATGCCAAGGCCGAAGCCCAGAAGGCCCTCCAAGAAGTTGAGGCGATGAAGAAGATAGCGGCGGGTAAGGCTTTCTTTATGCAAAGCAAGCATGTGAAAGTGAATTATTTGTTACTTACCAGAATCCGGAGCTCTCCAGGAGCATTCGCAGATTTACCCCGCAGCGTGTCCGATGCCGCCGCCTTCTACCGAGCCGAGGAGGGCAGCTCGACGGAGAAGGTGTTCTAGTCTCAGTACGCTGAGGCCGGACACCCGGTACCTTTGAGCGACCAGTTGAAGCAACTGGTCGAGCTCCACAAGGTGGCCGAACAGGCCCTGAAGGGCTTTATAGTTCGGCTGTGGCCTGGAGAAGCCCTGCCTGGGAGCTACTTCGGGCTGGTGAGGCAGCTGGTGGACGCCTGTCCGAGGCTTGAGGTCATCAAGCGCTCCGTCTGCATCGAGGGTGCCCGTATGGCCCTTGCCCGTGCTAAGGTGCACTGGGGCAAATTGGATGCCGTGAAGCTTGTGAAGGACGGGCCGCCGCAGGGCAAGGAGCATCGCCATCCCGAGATGTATTATGAGGGTGTCTTGAAGGGTGCCCGCCTTGTGGCGAATGAATGCTTGAAATATGTAATATTTGAGTGAAACTTGTTCATTTTATCCTGTGCGCTGAAAACTTGTTCATATGCGCTATGCAACGCTTGTTTAATTTAAAATATTACCTTCTGTGCGGCCGTTTATTAAATTTGAGAGATGGCGAGTCGTCGGCTTCTTCCCCCATGCCATGAGTGCTGGGGTGTTCGGGATAAACCTGAGCACTCTTTTTCCCATTCTTGGGTCCTTCGAGGGAGGTGCTCAGCACAACGAACAAGGCAATCGGACTATGATGCGTTATCACTCTCACTTAGCCATAGAATTCTATAATTTTAAATTTCGGCGAAGCCCCTAGTATTCGGAAGACCGAGTTCGGGGCGCTATACACGCCTAGGCCGGACAGAGCCGGCTCCTCGCTCTAAGCGGCATAAGTCTTTAGGGACTCGAAACCTTCCCGAACAGCGACCAGCTCTCGCCTTATCATGACAATCAGTTTTAGCTTTCTCTACTGAGGTGCTTAGGCCCAGCTCAACTGGGGCACAATCGTAGTAGTTCTCCTAGCGCTACCTTAGCCATATAGCGGAACGTAAGGTACCAAAACATGGGAGCCGGGTAAACCCAACTATTGACCAAAGACATGATTCGGAGATGATGCATGTAATGCTATAAGTTCGGAGGGCCGCACTTGTGGAAGTGTTCGGACTTCTCACGCCGTATTATGGGGTGCTTGAGCCCCTGGCGTATTGGCCGTACCAAAGTGTATGGGTGCTAAATGTCATAACTGAACACATATATTAAAAAGAAATGAATAGAGAATGCAGTAATAAGCTGAAGCTAAGAATTGTTTATTTTAAAATGCTGATGTAAAAGCAGAACGATACAAATAGTGCAATAAGTAAGAGGTGGGACTATTTGACATGTCCCCCTCCAGGGGCGAGCTGCGAGACGATATGTAAGACACGTATTTTGCTCGTTATAGAGACCACCTGGGAATTCGGCGTAGCTTCCTGCCTCATTGGTTGTTGCATCGTGTGTTTGGTGATTGTACTGCCGGACAGGCCTTCCGTATGATGGAGTCCTGAAAGTAAGAAAAAATGACGAAATCGGGAGCCCCTAGTGCGGTCGAGCCGCATTTAGGGCATGCCGTGGACGTGCCCCTCCCCCTATGCCCATGGAATTTTCAGAGCGTAGTTGTGTACGCGTAGCACTGATTTCGCAGTTTCGCGAGGGCTGGGGTTGGGGCCGTATTGCTACACTTGCTCGGAACGTGCCAGGCGGTCTTTTTGTAGGTTACTCCGGGTGCGCTTGACGGTGTCCGGACGTTTAAAAGCCGGACTGGAGAATTGCCTTGAGAGGCTGCTCTGTACTTCCGCTACCAGCGCCGCCGTATGCTCCTCCGTTCGGAGAGAGCGTTCAGTGTTTCCATTTACCGTAATGACTCCTCGAGGGCCTGGCATCTTGAGCTTGAGGTATGCGTAGTGCAGCACTGCATTGAATTTTGCAAATGCGGTTCGTCCGAGCAGTGCGTGATAGCCACTGCGGAACGGGACTATGTCGAAGATTAACTCCGCGCTTCGGAAATTATCCGAGGACCCGAAGACCACTTCGAGTGTAACTGAGCCAGTACAGTTGGCCTCTACACCTGGTATGACGCCTTTAAAGGTCGTTTTTGTGGGTTTAATCCTTGAGGGATCTATGCCCATTTTCCGCACTGTATCCTGATAAAGCAGGTTCAGGCTGCTGCCGCCGTCCATAAGGACTCTAGTGAGGTGAAATCCATCAATGATTGGGTCAAGAACCAATGCGGCGAATCCGCCATGACGGATGCTAGTGGGGTGGTCCCTTCGATCAAAAGTGATCGGGCAGGAGGACCATGGGTTGAACTTTGGGGCGACTGGCTCCAACGCGTATACGTCCCTTAACGCACGCTTCCGCTCCCTCTTGGGGATGTGGGTTGCGTATATCATGTTCACCGTCCGCACTTGTGGGGGGAAACCCTTTTGTCCACTATTGTTCAACGGCTGGGTCTCCTCCTCGTCATTGCTATGCAGCCCCTTGTCTCTGTTTTCGGCATGTAACTTGCCTGCCTGCTTGAACACCCAACAATCCCTATTGGTGTGATTGGCTGGTTTTTCGGGGGTGCCGTGTATCTGGCACGAGCGATCGAGTATTCGGTCCAAACTGGACGGGCCCGGGGTATTTATCTTAAATGGCTTTTTCCGCTGACCAGGTTTAGAGCCTCTGAATGCGGCATTAACTGTCGTATCCTCAGCACTGTCGCCGTTAATGCGGCGCTTGTGCTTGTTGCGACGCAACCTGCCATTGTTGTCCTTGGTATCCGAATTACCAGGGCTCTTGGTCATGTTATTACTACGAGCTAGCCAGCTGTCTTCTCCCGCGCAAAAGCGGGTCATGAGTGTCGTGAGGGCGGCCATGGATTTAGGCTTTTCCTGTCCTAGGTGCCGGGCAAGCCACTCATCACGGATGTTATGTTTGAAGGCTGCTAGGGCCTCTGCATCCGGATAGTCGACGATTTGATTTTTCTTGGTTAGGAACTGTGTCCAGAATTGTCTGGCCGATTCCTCTGGCTGCTGAATTATGTGGCTTAGGTCATCGGCGTCTGGTGGTCACACATAGGTGCCCTGGAAATTGTCGAGGAATGCGGCTTCCAGGTCCTCCCAACAACCAATTGATTCTGCGGGCAAGCTGTTAAGCCAATGCCGAGCTGGTCCTTTAAGCTTTAGTGGGAGGTATTTGATGGCGTGTAGATCATCGCCACGGGCCATGTGGATACGAAGGAGATAATCCTTGATCCATACCGCATGGTCTTTTGTGCCATCGTATGATTCGATGTTTACGGGTTTGAAAGCCTCTGGGATTTGATGACCCATTACTTCATCCGTGAAGCATAGTGGGTGTGCGGCGCCTCTGTACTGGGCTATATCACTACGTAGCTCAAATGAGCTTTGTCTGCTGTGTTCGGCCCGGCCGGATTTGCTGTATCCGGCGTGATGGTTATCGTCTCGAGTCGTGGGGCGCCCACGCGATCCGTAGATCGATCTTGTTTGCCTTGCCTTGTCCTCCAACATATCGCGTAGGTCTAGCACGTTTCCCCGTGCCTTGGTATTTTTTGAGCGACGCCGGGGTGCGGCTTGAGCGGGGGGCCGTGAGGCTTCTCTGTCTCGGCCACGAGGTGGCCGATCGGCCGCGTCATGCGCTGGTGATGTAGGTTTAGGTGCTTCCTCCTCTAATCAGGGTAGCAGCCTGCACTTTGGGTAGCTCTTGGAGGGGCGTTCGAGTTCATACTCTTCGGCCGCAAGGACTTCAGTCCATCTGTCGGCTAGCAAATCTTGATCAGCTCTAAGTTGTTACTGTTTTTTCTTAAGGCTGCTCGTCGTGGCCATAAGCCTGCGCTTAAAACGCTTTGTTCGGCGGGATCCTCAGGCACGACAAATTCGTCGTCGCCGAGGCTTGCCTCGTCTTCGGAGGGAGGCATGTAATTATCATCCTCTTCCTCTCAGTCTGCCGCCCTCTCAGGAGGGCTGGCTTCTCCATCCTCCTGCGCTGAGTCTTGCTAGAGGGAGTTGTCTTCGGCACTGTCTAGGGTGTTATTGTCTCTAGTGCCGGTTTCACCGTTTTTGCTTTGGCGGGACTTAGAGCGGCGCCGCTGACGCCGGCGCTTGGGTTGCTTCTTGGAGGGGTCATCCCCCGTTGTTCCATTGCCATTGCCTTCTTTGGGTGTATCCACCATATATATGTCATATGACGAGGTGGCTTTCCAGTGCCCTATAGGCGCTGGTTCCTGTTCGTCTCCTACATCGTCGTCCATACCGTCGATGTCTTCGGAGTCGAAGTCTAGCATGTCGGTTAAATCATCGACAGTGGCTACGAAGTGGGTGGTGGGTGGGCATCGAATTTCTTCGTCGTCCGCATCCCAATCCTGTTGGCCATAATCCGGCCAGGACTCTCCTGACAAAGAGAGAGACCTTAGTGAATTCAGAATATCGCCGAAGGGCGAGTGCTGAAAGATATCCGCAGCGGTGAATTCCATGATCGGCGCCTAATCGGATTCGATTGGCAAGGGCGCGGAGGGCTCGGGTCCAGAAAGGAGTCCTGCACCTTGGAGTCACGGGCTTCGCAGAGGATAAGGCTGGTGTTCAGCTCGATCGCCGTAGAGATTGCAGCCCCCGAGGCGGTGTCCAGCCACCCATCCTCGATCGGTGCAGTCGGCTCCGAGCTAAGGGTCGGAGCGGACACGGGTGTGGCCTCCAAGGAACTGTTCGGCGGCAGAGCTAGATCATGCCCTTCGTGATAATGCGGCGCGCCCGGCTGTGGCTCGAATCCATCGAAGATCAAGTCCTTGCAGATATCGGCCGTGTAGTTCAAACTTCCAAATCTGACATGATGGCCAGGGGCGTAGCTTTCGATCTGCTCCAGATGGCCAAGCGAATTGGCCCGTAGTGCAAAGCCGCCGAATATGAAGATCTGTTCGGGGAGAAAAGTCTCACCCTGGACTGCATCGCCGTTGATGATCGAAGGAGCCATCGGGCCTAAAAGTGACGACACAGAGGAACTCTCAATGAAAGCACCAATGTCGGTGTCAAAACTGGCAGATCTCGGGTAGGGGGTCCCGAACTGTGCGTCTAGGCGGATGGTAACAGGAGACAAGGGACACGATGTTTTTACCCAGGTTCGGGCCCTCTCGATGGAGGTAAAACCCTACTCCTGCTTGATTAATATTGATGATATGGGTAGTACAAGAGAAGATCTACCACGAGATCAGAGAGGCTAAACCCTAGAAGCTAGCCTATGGTATGATTGTTGTTCGTCCTATGGACTAAAACCCTCCGGTTTATATAGACACCGGAGAGGGTTAGGGTTACACAGAGTCTGTTACAACGGAAGAAGATCTACATATCCGCATCACCAAGCTTGCCTTCCACGCCAAGGAAAGTCCCATCCGTACACGGGACGAAGTCTTCAATCTTGTATCTTCATAGTCCAGGAGTCCGGCCAAAGGTTATAGCCCGGCTACCCGAACACCCCCTAATCCAGGACTCCCTCACTAGGGTTATACGGAATAGATGTACATGGTTACCGAATGTTGTTCGGAGTCCCGGATGAGATCCCGGATGTCACGAGGAATTTCGGAATGGTCCGGAGGTAAAGATTCATATATGGGAAGTCCCGGTTTTGGACACTGGAAGTGTTCTGGGCGTTATCGGTAACGTACCGGGACCACCAGAAGGGTTCACGGGTCCACCGGGAGGGGCCACCAGCTCCGAAGGCCTGCGTGGGCTAAGTGTGGGAAGGGGCCATCCCCTTAGGTGGGCTGGTGCACCTCCCACAAGAGCCCAAGGCGCAGGGAAGGGGGGAAAGGGGAAACCCTAGGCTCAGATGGGCCTAAGGCTCACCTAGGGTGCGCCCCCTCTCTCCCCCTCTGGCCGCCCCCCAAGATGCATCTAGGGCTGTCCGCCACCCCTAGGGGGGAACCCTAGATGGGGGCGCAGCCCCTCCCCTCCCGCTATATATAGTGGGGGGTTTGGGGCTGCCAGAGAAACGAGTCTCCCTCTCTCTTGGCGCAGCCCTACCCTTCTTCCTCCTCGTCTCTCGCAGTGCTTGGTGAAGCCCTGCTGGAGTGCCACGCTCCTCCACCACCACCACGCCGTCGTGCTGCTACTGGACGGAGTCTTCCCCAACCTCTCCCTCTCTCCTTCCTGGATCAAGGCGCGGGAGACGTCACCGGGCTGCACGTGTGTTGAACGCGGAGGCACCGTTGTTCGGTGCTTAGATCGGATTCGACCGCGATCTGAATCACTTCGTGTACGAATCCACCGACCGCGTTCTTGCAACGCTTCCACATCGCGATCTTCAAAGGTATGAAGATGCACTCCCCTCTCGTTGCTAGTAAGCTCCATAGATTGATCTTGGTGATGCGTAGAATTTTTTTTAATTTTTGCAACGATCCCCAACAGACGACCCAAAACCTCCTCCGGATCGGCCATGCTTGGCAGGCTCACGAGGAGCGGAGATATCAAGGCGGGGCAAACCTCGCGAGGCTCTCGTGACGTGAGCCATGACGATCGACGCCAGGCGGGCGCCAGCGCGCGCAACGTCCTTGTTTCCTCTTTGGTGCAAACGAGGCAGGCGCAGGCGCGGAGTACCGAGGCATCAAGCAAAGGTTTCCATATCAGTGCAACGAGACCAAGACCAGCAGGACGGCAAGATGGAGGTCACCATGGAGCCCAAGACGACATCACCACCAGAGCCTTTTGCAGGCGAAGACTACTTTTGTCAGGACAGCTTGTACTAGCTGTCCCCTTTCAAATTGCCCGCAGTTGTTGGCTCCCTTCCCGCTCAATATTTGGGAAGAGGATTAGGGCCTATATAAGTAGAACTAGCCACCACAGTAGAGGCATCTCATCAGATCCAGGGCCATCCCCTAGCTACACACCAAACACTAGAACACCTCAACCTCAGGAGGCTGTTCTTCCCCTTGTACTGTTCATCATCAGCCCAAGAGGCAATCCACCACCACACACTAGAGTAGGGTATTACACCACAATGGTGGCCCGAACCAGTATAAATCTCGTGTCTTTTTGTGTTGCGAGTTCCTCGAGTTCGTCCGCGAGATCTTAGCGAGCTAGGGCATAGATCAGTAGGAGGGAAAGAACTTCACACGCATCCCAGAGTTCGAACCTTAAGGGGTTTGCCGGAACCCTAGATCCGACATTTGGCGGCCAGGTAGGGGTGCACCGTAGCTTCTCTTCCGTCGATCTGCGCTTCACCCTCATGGCAGGCGCCCCGCCACCGGCTCCAACGGCCGGTGCTGACGACAGAGACAGGGGGCTCCGAGCCCTGGCCCTCGGCAGGTGCGATGGCCACCCAAGTTCAGGCCGGAGATGCCGCCGCGCTATGATGGTGCGACAGACCCGTCAACGTTCCTGCTGGCATACGAGGAGGCCGGGGGCGACGACAAGGTCATGGCCAACTGGCTCCCCATGGCCCTTGCCGGCGAGCCACGCGCCTGGCTGCTGAACCTCCCTGGGTCCATAGTGGCATCCTGGGGGGAACTCCGCGACCTCTTCACTGCTCGCTACGTGGTGCTGGCGCACCACGCATTCACAGCCCTGTTGGGCGGCTCTCAAGCACCGCCTTCAGATCGCCACGTCAAGACGTTCCTCCGTCAGATTGGTGCCACTTCCAAGCGCCCGAGGGCTCCGCCGGGTTGGGCTGCGCTAGAGGCCGACCTCACCTTCGTCTTAGAAGACCACCCCAACTCTACCGCCGGCTCGGGCAAGCTCCCAATGCTCTGCAAGCCCACCATCTGCAACGTGGCTGTTACCAAGACCCTCATCGACGGCGGTGCAGTCCTCAACTTGCTCTCCATAGAGGCTTTCAGCCTTTTTCACGTGCCACTTGAGCGGCCCAGTCTCAGCAAGACTTTCTCAGGAGTTGGTGGCGGCACTACCCGCTCTCTGGGACAGATCCGCCTCCCCGTCACCTTCGGCACACGCGACAACTACCGCACCGAGCTGGTCGACTTCGACATCGCCCGCATCGGCCTCCCGTACAACGCCATCCTCGGGTATCCAGCTCTCGCCCAGTTCATGGCGGCGACTCATCCGGCCTACAACCTCATGAAGATGCCCGGGAGCAAGGGCGTCCTCACCATCAAGGGGGACACCAAGGAGGCTGTGACGGCACTCAAGCTCGCCCTCAAAACTGCCGCGGCGGCGCAGCCTGCCGACGCAGGCGCCTCCGAGCCCAAGGGAGCCATACTGACCAATAAGAAACAATTGTTCAAACAAGACAAGGCGGAAACCAAGTAGGTGCCAGTCAGCGAGGACAGGCCCTCAGGAGCCACCTTTACCATAGGTGCCAGCCTCGACCCAGGCCAAGAGGAAGCATTGGTGAAGTTCTTGCGTGCAAACAAGGATATATTCGCGTGGGAGCCCAATCAGCTGGTAGGAGTCCCAAGAGAAGTGATTCAGCATCATTTAAGGGTATGCCGCAATGTACGCCCCATGAAGCAGCGGGCGAGACGGCAGTCCACTGGAAGCAGGCCTTCATCGTTCAGGAGACCCGCAAGCTGGAGGCGGCGGCTGCCATTCGCGAGGTACGGTATCCTGAATGGTTGGCGAACCCCGTCGTAGTGCCGAAGAAAGGCGGGAAGGAACAGATGTGTGTCGACTTCACCAACCTTAACAAAGCCTGCCCCCAAGATCCGTTCCCACTCCCACGCATTGATCAGATCGTCGACTCCACCGCCGAGTGCGACCTGCTATGCTTCCTGTACGCGTTCTCAGGGTATCACCAGATCAAGATGGCGGTGGAAGATGTGGAGAAGACAGCCTTCCTGACCCCGTGTGGGGTGTACTGCTACACCTGCATTCCCTTTGGACTACGCAACGCGGGCGCAACCTTTCAGCGACTGATGCACATCGCCTTGGGGAGGCAGCTCGGGAGAAATACAGAGGCCTACGTTGACGACATTGTGGTGAAGTCTCGGGAGGCGAGGACCCTGATTCAAGACCTAGAGGAGACCTTAGCAAGCCTGCGCCAAGTGAACTTGTGGCTCAACCCGGAGAAGTGTGTGTTCAGTGTCCCTTCTGGCAAGCTGTTGGGCTTTCTCGTGTCCCACAGAGGGATCGAGGCGAATCCAAAGAAGATCAAGGCCATCGAGGACATGAGCCCGCCGCAGACCCTTAAGGAGATGCATAAGTTGGCTGGTCGGGTAACTGTGTTGGGACACTTCATCTCCAAGCCAGGGGAACGCGCCCTACCCTTCTTCAAGCTGATGACGAAGAAGGGCCCATTCGAGTGGACCCAGGAAGCCGACCGAGCTTTTCAACACCTCAAGAGATACCTGACCAGCCCTCCGGTAATGGTGGCATCACGAACCCTCGAGCCCCTAGTACTCTACCTCGCCGCTACCCCGTACTCCGCTAGCGCAGCACTGGTGGCGGTTCGGGAAGAGCACCAAGCCAAGGGCACGCTGCGCCGAGCTATAGCTGAAGCAACGCAAGATCAATAAGTCGCCGCCAGAGCCGTGGCAGCGCCGACAGAATACCAAGCTCAGCAGGACGACGCCGTCAAAACTCCCGCAAACCATCAAGCTTCAGGAGTCCCGTCACCTCAGGAGACATCCCAACTTTCGCAAGGCGCAAGCCCAGACAGCGCGCCAGCCCTCGTCGTGCACCCGGTGTATTTCGTCAGCACCGTGTTGCGAGATGCGAAGGCGCGATATCCCATGCCTCGGAAGCTCCTGCTCGCACTCTTGGTGGCCTCGCGCAAGTTGCGGCACTACTTCCAGGGGCACCCCATCAAGTTTGCCTCAGCCTACCCGTTGGAGAGGGTGCTCAGGAGCCCCAATTCTTCTGGAAGGGTCGCTGAGTGGAACATTGAGCTGCAAGCATTCCAGTTAGAGTTCAGCACTACCAGGGTCATCAAGGGAGCCGCGCTCACTGATTTTGTGGCGGAATGGACAGACGTCCCGGCACTTGGAGTAGGCGAAGACCGGTCCACCTCGCCAGGAAGTGAGGCACTAGATGGTCGGTTCATGTACTTCGATGGCGCCTTCGCGCACCAAGGAGCAGGGGCTGGAGCAGTACTCATCTCGCCCACTCAGGATAAGCTCTACTACGCCGTGCAGCTCTGCTTTCAGCATGGCGAGAAGGTCTCGAACAACATCGCAGAATACGAAGGCCTCATAGCTGGCCTGAAGGCCGCGACAACTCTGGGGGTGAAGCACCTTACCATTAAAGGCGACTCGCAGCTCCTCATCAACTTCTCCAACAAGGTATACGAGCCGAAGGACGAGCATATGGAGGCATACCTCGCGAAGGTGCGCAAGATGGAGAAGCGGTTCTTGGGCATGGAGCTGCAGCACGTGCCCCGGGGCACCAACAAGGAGGCCGACGACATCGCCAAGAGAGCATCCAAGCGGCAGCCGCAAGATCCCGACGTCTTTGAGGAACGACTCTTCAGGCCATCAGCGACGCCACCACTTTCAAGCACTACTCAGCCTCGGGAGGAGCTCCCACAGCCTCCTGCCACAGGAGCCCTGGCCTGTGGCCCGACCTCAGGAGCTCGCTTGCTCTTGGCACTCAAGCCCCAGGAGGGATGTTGGAACAAGGAATTCAAGGAATGTCTGATGCAAGGGGCGCTGCCGGAGAAGGAGGAAGATGCAGAGCGTGTAGTTCGGCAAGCCACGGTGTACTACGTCCACGACGGTCAGTTGTACAGGAAGCGGCCAAACGACATTTCTCTGCGCTGCATTTCCAGGGACCAGGGGAAGGAGCTGCTAACTGACATACACGGTGGGGACTGCGGGCACCACTCATCATCACGGACCCTCGTCGGCAAAGTATTCCGTAGTGGGTTCTACTAGCCCACTGCGCTCAACGACGCAGCTGAGCTGGTGAAGTCCTACAAAGCCTGCCAGTTCCACGCCAAGCGGATTCATCAGCTGGCTCAGGGCCTCCAGACCATTCCGCTCACGTGGCCGTTCGCGGTCTGGGGGCTGGACATCTTGGGCCCGCTGCCTCGAGCACCTGGGGGCTACCTGTACCTCTACGTCGCCATCGACAAGTTCACCAAGTGGGCGGAAGTGGAAGCTGTCCGCACCATACCAGCCGGCTCTGCTGTCAAGTTCATCAAGAGCCTCGTGAGCCGCTTCGGGGTCCCCAACCGTATCATCATAGATAACGGCTCGCAGTTCACTAGTAACCTCTTCAAAACTTACTGTGCTAACCTTGGAACGCAGATTTGCTACGCTTCGGTGGCGCACCCCAGAAGCAATGGTCAGGCCGAACGCGCCAGCACGGAGGTCCTGAGGGGCCTAAAGACCAGGACCTTCAAGAACAAGCTCGAGGCCTGTGGCAGGGGCTGGCACGACGAGCTCTAGTCCGTGCTATGGTCCATCCGCACCACCGCTACCAAGCCAACGGGCGAGACCCCATTCTTCCTTGTCTACGGAGCTGAAGCGGTCCTTCCTCACGAGGTCAAGCATCGCTTTGCACGGGTCGTGGCGTTCGATGAAACGCAGCAGGACACCACGCGGGGGATGGACCTGGTGCTGGGGGAGGAACGTCGTCGCGAAGTTGCGCTGAGGACGGCAAGGTACCAGCAAGCGTTACAGCGATACCACTGCCTCAACATCCGCTCCAGGACGCTCGAGGCGGGCGATCTCGTCCTGAGGCGGGTCCTCTCCAGGGAAGGGCCGCACAAGCTTTCACCCATGTGGGAGGGTCCGTACAGGGTCGTCCATGTCTCCAGGCCTGGAGCCGCGCGCCTGGAGACACAGGACGGGATACCCATCCAGAACGCCTGGAACATCCAGCACCTCCGAAAGTTCTACCCATGAAGCAAGGCCCAGAGCCTGTGAAGAAGGCCCAGTGCCTATGAAGAATCACCGCCCGTGACACTCTCACGTAATAATGAGTGGGGCTGTACATGCCCAGGAGTCTCAGGAGCGCCGGCCTCATGCCCTGGGGCTCCCTCCCACACCTAGTGGCAGCACTTAGCTTCGCGCTGGTGAGAAGACTTGAAGACTAGACTAGGTGCCGGACGCGGCTTTTTCGTTTGCTTTCCGTACTTGGCTCATTTTCCTTCTAATCTAAGTTGCTTCCAGTGTTCATTTGAAAGTGCAACTATCCCTGGGTGGTTTTGGTAATTCCTAACAACATATAGCTCATTGAGCTAACATTATTCCAAGATGAATATTTCAGAAAAGCTCAATGGATGGCATGGCATGGATGAGGAAAGTGGATCCCTCAAAATTATAAGGACAAAGGATTGGCTCAAGCCTCAAGAACAAGACTCTACATTTTATATTTTAGTGATCCAAGATCACATTGAGTCCATACGAAAAGCCAATACTATTAAGGAGGGATGAGGTGTTGCTTAATGAGCCTCTTGCTTCATGTGCTTAGTGATATGCTCCAAAATCCTCAACTACCTTTCCGTATCCACATATGACCCAAACCTAAAGTCAAACTCGGCCCCACCGATTCTTTCTATCAGGAGCCACCGAGTTTCACATGTCATATCCACTGCCACAAACCCTAGCAAATCGGTCTCACCGATAGGGATCTCGGTGTCACCGAGATGGGATTCCAATTTCTCTGTTTCCCTTCGTAACGTTTCGGTCGAACCGAAGTGAGCGATCGGTCCCACCGAGATTGCAATGTAAACTCACTGTTTCCCTTCCGTAACATTTCGGTCTCACCGAAAAGAGCGAATCGGTCCCACCGAGTTTACCTGACCAACTCTCTGGTTAGCTGATTATCAGTTTATCTTTATGTTGATCATTCACTTTGCTTGGTAATGAGTGCATGCATTTAATTCTTATCATTTTCAGCGCTCCACCAAGATGTATGTGACATGGAAGAGTAACCCATGATCCTAACTCATTGTGCATTTGCAGTCCAAAGCAAATCTTAAATATGCACAAATTTAGGGGGCTCTCTTATTTATCACATACTTCTCAAAGCGATGATATATTCCATTCTGATTATCATTTGTCGAAGCTTTGATCTATATGTTGTCATCAATTACCAAAAAGGGGGAGATTGAAAGTGCAACTATCCCTGGGTGGTTTTGGTAATTCCTAACAACATATAGCTCATTGAGCTAACATTATTCCAAGATGAATATTTCAGAAAAGCTCAATGGATGGCATGGCATGGATGAGGAAAGTGGATCCCTCAAAATTATAAGGACAAAGGATTGGCTCAAGCCTCAAGAACAAGACTCTACATTTTATATTGTACTGATCCAAGATCACATTGAGTCCATAGGAAAAGCCAATACTATTAAGGAGGGATGAGGTGTTGCTTAATGAGCCTCTTGCTTCATGTGCTTAGTGATATGCTCCAAAATCATCAACTACCTTTCCGTATCCACATATGACCCAAACCTAAAGTCAAACTCGGCCCCACCGATTCTTTCTATCCGGAGCCACCGAGTTTCACATGTCATATCCACTGCCACAAACCCTAGCAAATCGGTCTCACTGATAGGGATCTCGGTCTCACCGAGATGGGATTGCAATTTCTCTGTTTCCCTTCGTAACGTTTTGGTCGAACCGAAGTGAGCGATCGGTCCCACCGAGATTGCAATGTAAACTCACTGTTTCCCTTCCGTAACATTTCGGTCTCACTGAAAAGAGCGAATCGGTCCCACCGAGTTTACCTGACCAACTCTCTGGTTAGCTTATTACCAAAATCGGTCTCACCGAGTTTGTGTAATCGGTCACACCGAGATTACGTTATGCCCTAACACTAACCATATCGGTCCTACCGAGTTGCATCTCAGTCCCACCGAAAATCCTAACGGTCACTAGGTTTGCTAAATCGGTCCGACCGAGTTTAACGATTCGGTCCCACCGAGTTTAGCAGATTGTGTGTAACGGTTATATTTTGTGTGGAGGCTATATATACCCCTCCACCCACTCTTCATTCATGGAGAGAGCCATCAGAACATACCTACACTTCCAATACACATTTTCTGAGAGAGAACCACCTACACTTGTGTTGAGCTCAAGATATTCCATTCCTACCATATGAATCTTGATCTCTAGCCTTCCCCAAGTTGCTTTCCACTCAAATCTTCTTTCCACCAAATCCAAATCCTGTGAGAGAGAGTTGAGTGTTGGGGAGACTATCATTTGAAGCACAAGAGCAAGGAGTTCATCATCAACACACCATTTGTTACTTCTTGGAGAGTGGTGTCTCCTAGATTGGCTAGGTATCACTTGGGAGCCTCCGACAAGATTGTGGAGTTGAACCAAGGAGTTTGTAAGGGCAAGGAGATCGCCTACTTCGTGAAGATCTACCGCTAGTGAGGCAAGTCCTTCGTGGGCGACGGCCATGATGGAATAACAAGGTTGCTTCTTCGTGGACCCTTCGTGGGTGGAGCCATCCGTGGACTCGCGCAACCGTTACCCTCCGTGGGTTGAAGTCTCCATCAATGTGGATGTACGATAGCACCACCTATCGAAACCACGCCAAGAACATCCGTGTCTCCAATTGCGTTTGAATCCTCCAAACCCTTCCCTTAACATTCTTGCAAGTTGTATGATTTACTTTCCGCTGCTCATATACTCTTTTGCATGCTTGCTTGAATCATGTGAGATTGCTTGACTTGTGTTAAAATTGCTAAAATCTGCCAGGAACTAAAATTGGGAAAAGGATAGATTTTTATTTGGTCAAGTAGTCTAATCACCCCCCCCCCTCTAGACATACTTCCGATGCTACAAGTGGTATCAGAGCTTTGGTCTCCATTTGCTTTGATTTCCGTAGCTTTTGGTGGTCATAGGCTTGGTTTCACAACCTAGGAGAGTATGGCGTCTAGCGAGGGAAATTATCACTGTAGAGGTCCTTACTTTGATAGTACTAATTTTGCTAGTTGGAAGCATAAAATGAAAATGCATATTCTTGGACATAACCCCGCCGTTTGGGCTATTGTGTGTGTTGGTTTGTAAGGTGACTTCTTCGATGGGAAAGAACCAAACCGTGAAGCTACCGCGGAAGAGTTGAAGATGCTGCAATACAACGCTCAAGCTTGTGATATTCTCTTCAACGGATTGTGCCCCGAAGAATTCAACAAAA
Source organism: Aegilops umbellulata (assembly GCA_032464435.1). NCBI lineage: Eukaryota > Viridiplantae > Streptophyta > Magnoliopsida > Poales > Poaceae > Aegilops > Aegilops umbellulata. The sequence goes on from CP136056.1 coordinate 374,473,304, forward strand.
TCAGTCGTCTTGAGAATGCAAAGGAAATTTGGGATACTTTGATTGATATGCACGAAGGTACCGACTCCGTCAAGGAAACCAAATTGGATGTGCTTCAAAGTCAACTTGACAAGTTCAAAATGAAGGATGGTGAAGGTGTCGCTGAAATGTACTCTAGGCTTGCTCTTATCACAAATGAGATTTCCGGCTTAGGGAGTGAAGAGATGACCGATAGATTCATCATCAAGAAGATCCTAAGAGCCTTGGATGGAAAATATGATACCGTGTGCACATTGATCCAAATGATGCCCAATTACAAAGATCTCAAGCCAACGGAAGTCATTGGAAGAATTGTTGCTCATGAGATGTCACTCAAGGATAAAGAGGAACTTCACAACAAATCAAGTGGTGCTTACAAAGCCTCATGTGAAGCCCCCACATCATCAAGTGAGAAGCAAATCTTCATTGAAGAATTAAGCTTAATGGTGAAGAACTTCGACAAGTTCTACAAGAGTAGAAGCAAAGATAGAAGCTCCAAGTCAAGGTCCTACAATGACAAAAGATCTTCTAGTCGAGAGCGAAACTGCTACAATTGTGGAAGACCCGTACACTATTCCAATGAGTGTATGGCTCCCTACAATAAAAGAGAAGACTCTCCCAAAAGAAGAAGCCAAAGAGAGGAATCACCATCTAGAGAAAGAAGGAGTAGAGATGATCGTTATGAACGAAGATACTCACAGAAAAGCAAGGATTCGGAAAGAAAATAAAAGTCATCAAGGATCTACACAAAATGAAGACATCAAGCTCATGTTAGTGAATGGGTATCCGGCTCTGACTCCGACAACCACTCCGAAAGAAGTTATCACTCCGATTCCGAATATACTCAAGATGAAGGTGTTTCCGGTCTAGCACTTATGTCAACCAACTCCTACGACATATTTGACTCACCAAATGAAGGAGTTGGAACATGCTTCATGGCTAAAGGCCCAAAGGTATCACACCCCGAGTATGTTGATTTCAATAGTGATGAAGATGACTTGTTAGGTGATGATGATTTACTTGTTGACAACTCTAATGATGAATACTATGATGAAACATAAATTAATCATGCTAATCAAGATAAAACGAATGACAATGATAAGGAGAAGATTGAGGCTCTAACTAAAGAACAAACACTCTTAAGTTAGCTCATGAAACTATCTTAGGAGATCATCGAGAACTTTTAAGAACACATGAGAAATTACGCTTTGAAAAGCTCAACCTTGAGCAAGAGCATGAGTTCTTAAAAGCTATCAATGATGATCTTCGTAAGAAAAGTTCTTCTTACATTGCCAAGCGTTTACTCTTATCCACTTACATGCCTCAAGTCAAGTCTAGTAACAAGAACAAAAAGGATTCTTCTTCTAGTAGTAACAATGATCATGTTAAATCCAATATTGTTGCTTCTAGTAATTCTCTTGATTCCACTAATGATTCTCTTAGCCAAGTTGCACTTGAGCAAGAAAATAGCCTATTGAAGGGAATTATAGAGAATGGAGTGTACAAGAGCCTTTCCGGGAGTAAGCAATTCGAGGAAATTGTACGCAAGCAAGGAAGGCACCGGAAGAATCAAGGTGTTGGTTTTGAACGAAAGTTCAATGCCAATGGAGTTGAGTGGGAAGAAGATCAATACCCCAAGACAAATTTTATTCCTCAACAAGAGAAGTATGATCCTACTTCTTTCAAAGGGACACAAGCTCAAGATGATCTTCCACCACAAGACTACAAGCAAAAAGGCAAGGACAAGCTTCAAGAGGAAATTGATGCATTTGAAGAAGCTCCTAAGACCTTAGTCAAGTGGATTCCCAAGACTACTTCAAGTTCCACTTCATCAAGTACGACTACAACTCCAAGGATTCCCATCAAGATGGTGTGGATCCAAAAGAAGAAGAACTAGAGAGTTCTTGAGGGTGACTCCGCCAACATACTTCACTTTTATCATTTTGGCAAGAACAAGTGCAATCAATTTCCACATATTGCACTAGTTCAAGGAGTCACAAACCCTCTTGTTGGTAAGTCAAGGGACAAGGTAACCTAAAAGCTTTCATAGACATCATCTTGTGTGTGCATCACTCTATGTCTATGGATATCCTTGTTTGTTCCTTGTGGGACTAACCCATGTAGGTATTGAAAGTGCAATTCGCTCCAATGGATAGATCCAATTGATCTACATCAACATTGAGCATCCACATCTTCAACATCTACATGAAGTCATCATCGACAAAACCCAAGGTTAGTTCATCCCTCTTAGGGGGGATATCACATCTAGGGGGAGCTTTACTCTAAGAATTGAGCTAAAGCAACTCTAATGATGCGAACACAACGATGCTTTATGTAAAAGTGGTAACCCCACTTGTGCTTAAACGATGAGTATGACCTATGATCAAATGTTCTCATTTGACTTCTAAGTCAATATACTCATATATAGATGACCTAGTCATCGTCAATTGCTTGATAGATGCTAGATTGGTTGTGCATGCTTTGCCACATACTTCAATTGCCATTTTATTGTGTGAGCATGTTGAGAGCATATTTTACTCATTCAAGGACATCCACTTGTTGTTTTGATTGATTGGCTTTCTTTTTCCTTGCCAAGTGGATGGACAAGAATGCCTAAGAACCTTCTCTAGCTATCTATGCTTTTCTCGTCTCAAACTCTATTCATGCTACCTCAAAAAATTTGATCAAGTCAGATTCAAACCACTTTATGTGAGGAGCACTCGGAGTCCCCGATTTGTCATAGACTTAAATTTCCAAAACTTCTTTGTGCTTTTCGGTCTGACCGATTCCTCCATTTCGGTCATACCGAGATCACTAAGTCGATCTAGGTTTTCACCTCGGTGCAACCGATTTGAACTTTTCGGTCAAACCGAGTTGCTATAACTGTCAACAGTTATGCATCTCGGTGCCACCGAGTTGTTCCACTCGGTCACACCGACAGGGTCGGGCTATATATACTCACAAGCAAAATTTTGGAAATTTCTCCAAAACCTCTTCGCCCGCGCATAGCTCGCTCTGCCTCCAGGGTCTCCGGATCGTCCTCCTCGTCGCCAGCCGCCTCCAGTCGCTGGTCTCCGCCGCCGTCAACGGAATTTCGTGTCCGCCGTTGCCGCCGTAGCGAGTCCGCCGCCGAATTAGGGTATGGACTCGATCACTGTGCTATTCCCCGTCTAGTTCCTAGCACATTGTGTTCTTTATGAATCTTGCTACGATTGAAACACTCCTATCCAGTCAAAACAATCCTTAGAATAGTTGAGATTCAAAAATTTAGGTTTAGGTTTCCGCCGAAACCATCTCGGACCCACCGGGTTGCGGAACTCGGTTCCACCGATTCGGCCACGGCCATTGCACATGTGGTTCTCGGTCTGACCAAGAATTACAAATCGGTGAGACCGAGTTCAGGACTTTGTGAAACCCTAGCAGTCTCGGTGCCACCGAACTATGACTCGGTCTGACCGAGTTCACTAGTTTTGGTCCCAATAGCTGCTTCGGTATCACCGAGTTTGCAAATCGATCGATCCGAAATGCTTTCTGTGAAAAACTAAAACTAACTTTTTGACTCATTCTTTTGCAAAAATCTCTGCATTTTGTGATGCTCATCCACTCTATCTCATCTATAAACTATTCACAGGGTCAGCAGTCTGAACTTCAACATGTCTGATCAGAGTGATAGCCAGAACAGATCTGAGGAGCAGGCTCATTTGAGTGAGGGCACTAGTCCCTCTAGCAGTTCTGATGAGGGTAGCAGGAGCACCCCAAGCAATCTGCCTAAAGCTGCCACTAGAGCAAGCAAGAAGAGAACCTCTGAATCAGAGGATGAGGACTATGTGGCAGAAGAGGAAGCCACATCCAAGAAAAAGGTGCTCAATAAATACTATGGCTCAGCTGCAGCCATCAAACCTGGAATGCAGAAAAAGGCACCTGCAAGAAGAGTTCCTACCTCTAAGCCTAGGAAGGCTGTACCTGAAGAAACCATGAAGCTCACCATGCAATCAGAAGAGGAAGCAAGTGGCCAAGATAAGAGGAAGAAGAGAGTCAGGACTACCACTGCCAGAGTTGTTGGTAAACTCTCTATGAGGAGGGACTCAGATGAGGAAGAGGAAGAAGAGGTTGCTACACCAGCACCTAAGGCACAGAAACTCATGGGAGATGCTATAAGGTCAGGGTCTACTGTATCCAAGCCCAAGGAAGCACCCAAAGCTGCATCTAAGCCCAAGAGTGCACCAAAGAGAAACACCAGGAACATATCTGCTACTGAAAAGAACAAGGCCCCACCTGACATTGCTGAAGAAGAAGAAGGTCAAGTGCTCAGGAAGCTTAAGCCCAAGATCCCAGACCACAATGATGCTCATCCTGTGGCCGAGGGCATGAAAATTAGAAGAGATTCAGGGCTGAAGAAGTGGAGAGAAGCAGATCCATATGCTTCAAGGAGAAGAACTGCTGTGGATTACAGGTTTCACACCAAGGAACAACAGGATTTCTACGAGACAGTGCTGCTAGATAAGAAGCCTATAGTATGTGACATGAGATGGGTAGATTGGGAATACATCAAGGAAAATGAAGAGCACTATCCTGGAGTGTATGACAACTTCAAGGGTTGTGGAGTTGCAGACTTTGTTGGGCAGAAGCTCACAAGGTGAAATGAAGAGCTAATCATGCAATTCTACTCCACAGCACACTTCTATCCAGATGGCAGGATTGTGTGGATGTCAGAAGGAACCAGATATCAGTCAACAGTTGCTGAGTGGGCACAGCTCATCAATGCCCCAGAAGAGCAGGAAGATGACCTGAACATATATGCCAAGAAGAAGATGGATCACAATTCCATGTCCAACATGTACAAGGAGATCCCAAACAAGGCACTTGATACTTTCAAGTTTGGCTCAGTGCATTATCCTCTGTCAGGGCTGCCCACTATTAATTGGATTCTGAGGCATACCCTATTACCCAAGTCAGGTGATCACAAGATGATCCGAGGCCATGCAATAAACATGCTCCACATATTTGATGTGCCACAGAAGTTCAAGGTGATGAGCCTCATGGTAGAGACTATTAAGAGGACAACAGTTGATCAGAAGAGGAGCTGTGGATATGCCCCACAAATTCAAGAGCTGATAAACTCAAAGATGGGCACAGGCACATACCTGCTGGACAAGGAACATCTGCCCATCCATCCAGACTTTGAAGACAATCAGGTTGTCATGAACAAGGATGAACCATCATCTGCACATGCTCAAGCAAAGAAGGAGAAGGCAAAGATGGAGAAATCTGCCAAGATACCAACTCAAGAGGAGGCATCTGAGTATTTCTTGAAGAACAAGCAGGAGCAGCTCAGTTACCTGATAGCATCCACTCCGAGGATTGAGAAAGGACTGGCCACCCTGACTCAAAACCAAGAGAGTTTGGAAAGAATCATGGAACAAAAGTTCTATGACCTAGATGTGAAGGTGACAGAGGTCCAATCTGCTGTGGAACAACTACAGGAAGATATGCAGGAGAGGAAGGGCAAGACCACAACTGATGCATTTGCCAGGGTGCCCAGAGCTCAGAGATCATCTGCAGTGCCAGTTCCTAACACTAGAGCCACCACTTCTGCACCAGCTACAGCTTTAGTTCCACCAGCTCCAGCTCCTACCCCAGCAGCTCCAACCACTTCTACCGAAGCCTTCGTCCTTGGCGTTATCCGGACTCCACCAACTGAAGACCAAGCCTGAGAGTCGTTTAGTCCTATGCATTTTCTATGAACTTTTTGGTAACTTGTTGCCAAAGGGGGAGAAAAATGTATAGATCATAGGCTTCGAGAGAGAGAGAGTCTGCATTTGTTCTCTCTTGACTTTTGGTTGAACTTTATCTTTTGAGTGCTTGAGATACTATGCCGTAATTTGTGAGACATTGATGATCATGTGTTTGATCATAAGCTACACTTAATGCCTGTTGGATGTTATTATCAGTTTATCTTTATGTTGATCATTCACTTTGCTTGGTAATGAGTGCATGCATTTAATTCTTATCATTTTGAGCGCTCCACCAAGATGTATGTGACATGGAAGAGTAACCCATGATCCTAACTCATTGTGCATTTGCAGTCCAAAGCAAATCTTAAATATGCACAAATTTAGGGGGAGCTCTTACTTATCACATACTTCTCAAAGCGACGATATATTCCATTCTTATTATCATTTGTCGAAGCTTTGATCTATATGTTTTCATCAATTACCAAAAAGGGGGAGATTAAAAGTGCAACTATCCCTGGGTGGTTTTGGTAATTCCTAACAACATATAGCTCATTGAGCTAACATTATTCCAAGATGAATATTTCAGAAAAGCTCAATGGATGGCATGGCATGGATGAGGAAAGTGGATCCCTCAAAATTATAAGGACAAAGGATTGGCTCAAGCCTCAAGAACAAGACTCTACATTTTATATTTTAGTGATCCAAGATCACATTGAGTCCATAGGAAAAGCCAATACTATTAAGGAGGGATGAGGTGTTGCTTAATGAGCCTCTTGCTTCATGTGCTTAGTGATATGCTCCAAAATCCTCAACTACCTTTCCATATCCACATATGACCCAAACCTAAAGTCAAACTCGGCCCCACCGATTCTTTCTATCCGGAGCCACCGAGTTTCACATGTCATATCCACTGCCACAAACCCTAGCAAATCGGTCTCACCGATAGGGATCTCGGTCTCACCGAGATGGGATTGCAATTTCTCTGTTTCCCTTCGTAACGTTTCGGTCGAACCGAAGTGAGCGATCGGTCCCACCGAGATTGCAATGTAAACTCACTGTTTCCCTTCCGTAACATTTCGGTCTCACTGAAAAGAGCGAATCGGTCCCACCGAGTTTACCTGACCAGCTCTCTGGTTAGCTTATTACCAAAATCGGTCTCACCGAGTTTGTGTAATCGGTCACACCGAGATTACGTTATGCCCTAACCCTAACCATATCGGTCCTACCGAGTTGCATCTCAGTCCCACCGAAAATCCTAACGGTCACTAGGTTTGCTAAATCGGTCCGACCGAGTTTAACGATTCGGTCCCACTGAGTTTAGCAGATTGTGTGTAATGGTTAGATTTTGTGTGGAGGCTATATATACCCCTCCACCCACTCTTCATTCGTGGAGAGAGCCATCAGAACATACCTACACTTCCAATACACATTTTCTGAGAGAGAACCACCTACACTTGTGTTGAGCTCAAGATATTCCATTCCTGCCATATGAATCTTGATCTCTAGCCTTCCCCAAGTTGCTTTCCACTCAAATCTTCTTTCCACCAAATCCAAATCCTGTGAGAGAGAGTTGAGTGTTGGGGAGACTATCATTTGAAGCACAAGAGCAAGGAGTTCATCATCAACACACCATTTGTTACTTCTTGGAGAGTGGTGTCTCCTAGATTGGCTAGGTGTCACTTGGGAGCCTCCGACAAGATTGTGGAGTTGAACCAAGGAGTTTGTAAGGACAAGGAGATCGCCTACTTCGTGAAGATCTACCGTTAGTGAGGCAAGTCCTTCGTGGGCGACGGCCATGATGGAATAGACAAGGTTGCTTCTTCGTGGGTGGAGCCCTCCGTGGACTCGCGCAACCGTTACCCTCCGTGGGTTGAAGTCTCCATCAACGTGGATGTACGATAGCACCACCTATTGGAACCACGCCAAAAACATCCGTGTCTCCAATTGCGTTTGAATCCTCCAAACCCTTCCCTTTACATTCTTGCAAGTTGTATGCTTTACTTTCCGCTGCTCATATACTCTTTTGCATGCTTGCTTGAATCGTGTGAGATTGTTTGGCTTGTGTTAAAATTACTAAAATCTGCCAAGAACTAAAATTGGGAAAAGGATAGATTTTTATTTGGTCAAGTAGTCTAATCACCCCCCCTCTAGACATACTTCCGATCCTACATCATTGCTGATTTGGTTCCGTTGCCATTTGCTGCTATTCCTAACTTTACTTCACCCGTGTTCTCTCTCTCGCGTACCTCGCGAGGGGGCTAGGCAGGTGCCCTCGCGAGCGTTTTTCCTTCTGAGTTGCTCCTTCTCTCTGCCTTCGGTCTGTTTTCTCGCGAGGCACCCTCGTTCGGGCCTATAAGCTGGCACGCCTGTCCTTATCCGTGCCCCTCGGGTACCGCGATATGAAATGCCGGGTCAAGGCTCAAGTGAAAAGTCTCCTAGCAGGCTTCCTAATGATTTTTTATGCAGTTTCAAGCAACCATTAAGCCAAGACGGGCACGAGGAAACAGGTGCCTCGTGAAGAGGGGGCTGCCCTAAATGCACCAGGCTAAGTTATCTCCGCACAAAATAGCGACACAATCGCAGAAGTAACAAGCATAGCGTAATAATTGAGGAACCACAGTTCGATACATGCCCCTCTGGGCCCATACTGGTTTCATGGTGATGCAGGAAAGGAAAGAAGAACAAAATAAAAGCGGCGTTGCAGAGAACCGCGGAGCCAGGCCTCTGGCGACGTCCCGAGCCTAACCGGACCCCTCCTCACGCTTCACGGATGCGCGGCGACGAGATGATCCGCCACCACCTTCGAAGCGAGTGCGGCGGCTGGTCGTAGCCGCCGCTGCTGGAGCTTTCGCCAAGGGAAGAGCCACCGTAGCTAGACGAGGCGCAGCCGGCGGGATCGCCCTCACCCTCGTCGCGACCATCGCCGAGACCAAGCACCTCCTCACCGTCATTCGCCTCGGGGCAACACCCGACGTGGCGACCATCTTCCCCAAACACCCTCACCTAGAGGGTCGCGTCGCCGTCAAACTTGAAGTGGAGGGTGCAACGCCTGCCCAGGCAGCGCGCGGGGGCGAACGTCTGCCAACCGTGGGCCAGAGCTATGTTGCCCGCGATGGAGACCTCGACCGTGACGCAAGAAGCCCGGCTGCAGCAACCGTCTGCCTGCAGCCAGAGCCCGCCTAGACCGGAGGCCAGCAGCTCGTCGGCAAAGAAGCAGGGGAGCTGGAGCTAGCTGCCGGCCGGATCCTCCGACCAGACAACGAACTCCGGAAGCACCTCCGACGCATGGAACCGCGGTCAGGGGGCCGCGCAACCACGGCGCGCCTCCTCTCGTCGGCAGGACTGCCGCGACCAGAGCGACTCCTGCCACGCACTACGGTGCCACCCCGAGGGCCGGGGGCAGCGGCGGGGGTCACGACATGCTTGCAGGGACGACCACGTCCTCGCTTGGGTGCCGGGGAGCCGGGTCCCTCCCGAGGGGCCTTGCCCTTCTCCGCGGCGGAGAACCTCTTCGACAGCGCCATTGCTGCCTGCGGTGGAGCAAGAAGGAAGAAACAAGCGAGCAAGGAAGAGATTCTCCGCGGCCCATCTCTTCCTTGCTCGCTTGTTTCTTCCTTCTTGCTCCACCGCAGGCAGCAATGGCGCTGTCGAAGAGGTTCTCCGCGGCGGAGAACCTCTTCGACAGCGCCATTGCTGCCTGCGGTGGAGCAAGAAGGAAGAAACAAGCGAGCAAGGAAGAGATGGGCGACGGGGGCTCTGCCCCCTCCCCATTTATAGCAAGAGAAGGCCAACCAGTGCCCCCCACGATCACAAGTAATGATGATTTTCCTTGCATGTCGCAAGGACTTGTCAAGTCGAGCGGTTGCCGAGGCAGCGTGGGGAAGCGGAGACGCCCACGTCCAATCAACCGCCACGCGTCAACCGAGGCCGCATGCTTTTGGGGCCCCACGGTGATCCGTACTTGACCTTTGGCTTTGCCTCGAAGCCAAGCCCGAGCGCACCTTGGGCCCGGGGGATACTGTCGGCGTTCTGGGAACGGGGGTCCCCAGACTTGCCTGCCTGCAGCCCACGGCGTGGCTATGCTAGCAGGCCGTACGGCCCATCTTCATCGACAAGGCGTTCAAGACCCTCCCGAGGGACCAAGCCTTGCGGGGCGGACGACCCAAAACCTCCTCCGGAGCGGCCACGCTCGATAGGCTCGCGGGGAGTGGAGATATCAAGGCAGGGCAAACCTCGCGATGCTCTCATGACGTGAGCCATGACGATCGACACCAGGCGGGCGCCAGCACGCGCAGCGTCCTTGTTTCCTCTTTGGTGCAAAGGAGGCAGGTGCAGGCGCGGAGTACCGAGGCGTCAAGCAAAGATTTCCATATCAGTGCAACGAGACCAAGACCAGCAGGATGGCAAGACGGAGGTCACCATGGAGCCCATGACGGCGTCACCACTAGAGCCTTTTGTAGGCGAAGACTACTTTTGTCAGGACAACTTGTACTAGTTGTCCCCTTTGAAATTGCCCGCCGTTGTTGGCTCCCTTCCTACTCAATATTTGGGAAGAGGACCAGGGCCTATATAAGTAGAACTAGCCACCACAGTAGAGGCATCCCATCAGATCCAGGGCTATCCCATAGCTACACACCAAACACTAGAACACCTCAACCTCAGGAGGCTGTTCTTTCCCTTGTACTGTTCATCATCAGCCCAAGAGGCAATCCACCGCCACACACTGGAGTAGGGTATTACACCACAATGGTGGCCCGAACTAGTACAAATCTCGTGTCTTTTTGTGTTGCGAGTTCGTCGAGTTCGTCCGCGAGATCTTAGCGAGCTAGGGCGTAGATCGGTAGGAGGGAAAGAACTTCGCGTGCACCCCAGAGTTTGAACCTTAAGGGTTTTGCCGGAACCCAGATCCGACAGGCGGGGCCGTGCCGCTCCAGAGCCTTGATGCATGGCGACCGGACACTCATGACAGAACTGGGCGTTAGAGACTTTTTCTATGTTGCATTGAAGGATGGCTTGGTCGGTGGTTTTGCCATACCACGGGAGCACCTCAATTCCCACCCACACTCACGGCGTGTTCTGGGGAACCGGAGAACGTGGGCAATTATCACCGAGAGGCGGGCGGTTTCCCTTCTGTCTGACCCTTGGTTTATAAAGGTGAGGGCCAGAACGCCACTAGCTTGTTCCGTAGTCCTCGCCCCCCAACCATCCTTTGTCATCTCCACAACTACTTCTTCTTTTCCCTGCTTCTACCCCTATTCGAGATCTCCTTTCCATGGCGTCTTGTAGTTCCAAGCCCATCGGTAGCCATAGGCATGAGTGGGGGCGCTCGCATCATTCTTTACTTGGTGCTTCTGTAGTTCTTCAATATATGTACCTGTGCATCGAATTATGCATTCGTGGTTGAACCTATATTTGTAATAAACATGGTTGGATATGAATAAGTGATTGCCTACTTTCAAATTCAAAACATGTGATTTTTAAATTCAGGATTAAGTAGGGATTACACTGCACACGGTTTGCGAAAGCGAAACGTCTGCGATAGACGTGGAGATCAGAAACATTTGTAGGATCCACTACGTGTGCGACATCCTCTTGAAAACTGTTTGCGTTAGGCCACCTTGCGCAAACGTTTACCACATAAAAACTGTGTGTGATGGACAACCTTTGCCACATAGTTTCTTCTACGCACCGTGTGTGATGCATTCAATAACGCAAACGGTAAAATTGTTAATATCGTGTGCAATGGCAACACTATCACAAATGATTTAACGGGGAAAATTGTGTGTGATGTACCTGTGAACAGAAAGGTTTTCCTTGGAGCGACTGTGTGAGATGTACATACGAACAGAAACATTTAGCGCGGACTGACTGTGTGGGATGTACTTGTGACCAGAAACAATTTCGCTTGTACAATTGTATTTTTAGCTCTACTGTATGTATTACCGTTTTTGAGCGCTCGCCGGTCACACACGACCTCATTTTGCCGAGCATGTGTGCCAGGAGGGCATATTCCCGACGGTTTCTGGGTCTTGTGGGAAGGACCCCCTATCACCCACACTCATTTGGCAACGGTTCCAAATGCCGTCGCGGGAAGGGGTTAAAAACCGTTTGTATAGCACTGACGCGTACTAGTGATACGTCTCCAACGCATCTATAATTTTTTATTGTTCCATGTTGTTATATTATCAATCTTGGATTTTTACAATCATTTTATAGCAACATTATATTATTTTTTGGGACTAACCTATTGATGTAGTGTCCAGTGCGAGATGCTGTTTTTTGCTTGTTTTTTACTTCGCAGAAAATCAATACCAAACGGAGTCCAAATGCAGTGAAACTTTTTGGAGATTTTCTTGGACTAGAAGACACAAGTTGGGCCAAGGAAGTACCATATGGGGGCTCCGAGGGGTTGTGCCCACCTCGGCCACCTCCCGCACCGTCTCTTTGCTCTATAAATACTATAGTATTCCAAAAACCCTAGGGGAGTCGACGAAACACAATTCCAGCCGCCGCAAGTTCTAGAAACCACAGATCCAATCTAGACACCATCAAGGAGGGGTTCATCATCCTCATTGGTGCCTCTCCGATGATGCGTGAGTAGTTCATTATAGACCTTCGGGTCCGTAGTTAGTAGCTAGATGGCTTCCTCTCTCTCTTTTGATTCTCAATACAATGGTCTCTTGAAGATCTATTTGATGTAACTCTTTTTGCTGTGTGTTTGTTGGGATCCGATAACTTTGAGTTTATGATCAGATCTATGTTTTTATCCATGAAAGTTATTTGAGTCTTTTGATCTCTTATATGCATGATTACTTATAGCCTCGTATTTCTTCTTCGAATCTTTGGTTTAGTTAGGCCGACTAGATCGATTTTTCTTGACATGGGAAGAGGTGCTTTGTGATGGGTTTGATCTTACGGTGCTCAATCCTAGTGATAGAAGGGGAAATGACACATTTGTATTACTAAACAGTATAACTAAGCTAGCTAGGAGCCTCCACAACGCTTCAAGTCTCTCAGCCACCGGATCACGCAGTTGAACGCACCTGATTTTTCAGTCATTGTGCCAATTGCGTCCCCCGCATCGTGCTCGGGTCGCCGTATCTGGGCCGCTGCTCCGCAGACCTACTTGGGCTCTCTCCTGTTAATTGGGCCAACCAACTGCGAAACACTATAGGCCCACAAAATAAGAACACGATTCCTGTGCGATGCTTCCCGTCTCTCTCTCCCATCTTGCGTGCCAGTACTTTTCTTCTTCCCGTTGCCACCGCCCCCATCCCACCCGTTTGGCTGTTCGACGCCATCGTGGCGGCGTTCTTTGGTACTGGGGGTTGATGGAGCAGGTATAAATCCACCGCCCTCCTGCCCACGTTCCTTCCCATGATCGAAACCTCCTCCCCGTCCTTCCTTCCCTCCAACCATCCATTGGCTATGGTGTCTCTGCTGCTGCGAGCCTGCGATCAGGTAAGTTCACGTGATCTTGATGGAATACCTTTACCTTCATATTGGAAAAAGTAAGAATATATGTATATTGATATACCTGTGTTATTATCAGCTTAGCACTAGCTTCAGTTTTAGAGTTTTGATGTTTGCTAGGAAGTCCAAAATAATTTCTGCTTTGAAGGTCACTATTTAGAGTACGCTGCATCACAAAGTTGCCATTCAGAGTTTGGTTCTCCCTCTCAGTCAATTATTTATAGCACAATTTTTTGCTTGGTGTAATCTTTGGATGAGTAGACTAAAAATAAATACAAGAACTGAACTGTACTGCACTATTGCTATATAACTATGACTGAGAGAAAACATAACTGAATAAACGTGGTTGCAGTATCCAGCTGATATACATCAGTTCTTGTCACATTTACATGATTTTTTCAGCATCATGCAGCTTAACTTAGGTTCAAACACCTGAATAACTATGCTGTCTCGGCTAGCTGAAAGCAGATAGTTCAAAGTTCCAGCTGTCATATTTTTTGTATGCTCCATGGAGAAGATAATACACATGGATTCTGTGACAAGTCATCCTATGGTTCTTTGGTATGTTGTGTGGTGCTTCCTCTTACTTTTTTGAATATGTCCATGTTGATGTACACAATCATATAGCCAAGACTTTGAACAAACGTAGAACTTCGAACACATCACATATGTATTGAGCCACTGTAAGTCAAATCTCACATTCATTTTCTCTTTATTCTTCCTCAAATATTTATCATAATTGCGACAAGATAGACGGGCGCGGCAAGGCGCGCCTTTATGTTCTAGTCATATCTATTAAGTATAACAAGATGGGGTATATTCCTACATGAATAGATCTTGTCTACGTCATGTCATCATTCTTATTGCATTACTCCGTTTCTCCATGAACTTAATACAGTAGATGCATGCTGGATAGCGGTCGATATGTGGAGTAATAGTAGTAGATGCAGGCAGGAGTCGGTCTACTAATCTTGGACGCGATGCCTATATAATGATCATTGCCTGGATATCGTCATAATTATTTGAAGTTCTATCAATTGCCCAACAGTAATTTGTTTACCCACCGTATGCTATTTTTCTCAAGAGAAGCCACTAGTGAAATCTACAGCCCTCGGATCTCTTCTTTATCACATTTTCCTTTGAGATCTATTAATCCAAAAACCCAAAAATACCTGGCTGCACTTTTTTGTTATTTATTTTATTTCGCGTTTCCTCGAGATCTATTTATCCAATCTACTACAATTTTATCTATCTTTTTATCCGGAAGGGATTGACAACCCCTCTTTTACGTCGGGTTGCAAGTATTTGTTTTGTGTGCAGGTACCATTTACGTAGTCTTGCGTGGTTCTCCTGCTGGTTTGATAACCTTGGTCTCATCACTAAGGGAAATACCTACCGTAGCCGTGCTGCATCATCCCTTCCTCTTTGGGGAAATACCGACATAGTTCAAGCCGCAATCAGGGAAATACTTATATCTATTGTACTGCATCATTCTCTCCACTTCGGGGAAATCCTAAGGCAACTCACAAGTAGCACCCCCTAGATGGGAGGAGAGTTTCCCCTCTGTTCCATGGCTGCCATGGCTCCCGAAGGGCAGTAGCCCCTCCAAGATTGGATCTCTCTCTCTCTCTCTCTCTCTCTCTCTCTCTGTGTGTGTGTGTGTGTGTGTGTGTGTGTGTGTGTGTGTGTTCTCTTCTGTTTCGTGTTCCTGTTTTCTGGCTGAAAACCGTTTCTTATATTTCCGGAGATCCGTAACTCCGATCGGGCTGAAATGTTAACACGATTTTTTCTCGATATAAGCTTCCTTGCGGCCGAAGGACTCCGACCGACTTACGAGGTGGCCACAAGGTAACCGCGCGCGGCCTGGGGGGTGGCCCTGCCCTGATGCCTTGTGAAGGCTGTGGGCCTCCATTTGCGTTGATTCCACCTCCAAAAAATCATATATATTCTAAAATAAATCTTCGTAAAATTTTATCGCGTTTGGACTTCGTTTGATATGGACTTTCTGCGGAAAAAAAACATGCCAAAAACAGAAACTGGCATTAGGCACTAGAACAATATGTTAGTCCCAAAAATAATATGAAATATTGTCAAAAATATATGAAAGTTGTAGAATACTGGCATGAAACAATAAAAAATTATAGATACGACGGAGACATATCACGAATCTCTAACCAGGCTTCAGCGATAATCTTATATAGAGTATGTTGTTCCCCGGACTTCTCACCTAGCTACGTTACATGTGCTTTAATACGTAATAATTTGTGCCCACAAGTGGTAACAGATGCTTTTAATTGTCTATGATAAACGACTAGTAACGCTAGGCTTCAATGATTATTGTCTCCTCCGTTGATACTCGTGACTTCTGGCCTCGTCGGTAAACCGAGTGAAGGCGAGTCGAGTGAGGGTATGCCCTTCGCAGTGTGAATCGAGTGACCTTTGATTGAGTAAGGGAATTCTCTTTGCGGGTGCCCACACCAACTAACAAATCATCTTATTACTAGCATTGTCTTCGGCCATAACGAATATGGGCTTAAGTCTCATTGGACCTTAGCTGTACTTTATATCTTTGTGGGCCTACCCGGTGGGAGATAACCTTGTCAGTACCGGGGCTTAAGAAAAACATAGGAGCAAAGTGACCAAAGTGGGTTCTTTTGAGGATTTTGGCTTGAAATCTTTTTTGTTTGAAGTTCATACTAAAATACCTTTGTTTGTGTCCCTCTTCTCTATTTAAGTGAACGTTATCATGGCTAGCTGTATTAAGTATAAAATAGTTACATTTTCCATGAGCCATTGCATAACGAAATCAAGGGGCTCATCGACCCACGTACATGAACTCATAGAATAAAACACTTCTTAGCGAGCTCATGCGACACAACGTTCGGGTCCCCAGTTCAACGTGTACTTGATGTCATGGATGGATAACCTAATGACGAAGCCGTATGTGTTTAGCTGGCTTATATGGACTACAAGTGCATAAATTTGGGCTGAAACGTAACATCTGCTACATAGGTACAATCTACATCTACTAAAGTATGGTACAATCAATAGGGGAATGATATGTATCGCCTAGAACCATCCATTAGCAATCGCTCATAGCCATCCTGGTAAATGAGCCAGGTCCAGCACATAATAACAAGGTCTCGCTTAGATCTCACGAACGGATTTGTTTTCCCTAAAAAACATATGGGTTTCCTCATGTATTTCACATACGTTTTTATTTTTGAGATTTTGTTCTTTGTTTGCGAATTTTAAGAATCTTCACTAATTTAAAAAATGGTTCATTATTTTGAAAAATATTCCTGAGTTAGAAAACAAAAGTTCATGAATTTAAAAAATGCCTGCGAGTTTGAAAGAATATTCATGAATTTGGAAAAATATCCATAATTTGAAGAAATATTCAAGAATTTGAAAAAATATTCATGAATTTGGAAAAAAAACATTCATAAATTTGAAAAAAATCAAGAATTTTAAAAAATGTGCGTGATATGAAAAAAAGCATTCACAAATTCAAAAAATGTTCCCTAATTTTAAAATATTCAAAAAGTTCACAAATACCACACTTGTGGGTCACTGCCCATTATCGATGCTCTGTTGCTCCTTCGTTCGGCCGTCTCGCTTTGCCTTTTTCCGGTCACCTTCTACTCGTACTATTGTACTGTCTCAGGAAAACGAGTTCCCTTTATTTAAAATAAGAAAAGTTGACTGATTTAATACTACCTCAGGAAAAATGATTTTTCGGTTTTTCAGATAAAAAATCACGAATAAGAAAATATATTCCTGAATCTGGAAATGGTTGATGATTCTGAAAAAATAACACATGGATTTGAAAAAAAAGTTCAAAAGGTTCACAAATTCAAAAAAAGTTTACAAAATTTTAAACTATTCACGCATTTAAAAATGTTCATGAATTTGGAATAATAGTTTAAAATGTGAAAAATTATAAATTTAAAAAAATTCATGGATTTGAAAAAATCATGAACTCAAAAATGGAAAATTAAGGGAAAAATAAAAAAAGCATGTCAAAAAACCCAGAACGAAAAACAAAACCTACCAGAACTTACCGAGATCAACTAGTTAACGAGCGCTTCTTCGGGAGCCTCGCATCAATCAGCGCGACCTGGCACGCTCTCAGCCATTCGCCACATGTCGCGCTTTGGGCGCTCCCTCCGGATTTTGTTTTTTGAACTTGGAGCACAGATTTTGTTTCCGAAAAGGGAAAAATATGTGCTCGCGGTTCATTTTTTCATGAAAAAAAAAGTTCATCAAAACCTCTTAACATGTGATCTAGTTTTGAAGACCTCGACGCGAGGAATCCAACGGTGAAAACGGTTCGAGATTTGGACGCACGGTTTGAGGGATAAAACATTTTGAATAAACGGATTTACGAAAAAAATCTTTCAGATTGCGACAAGTGGCGCGATGCATGTGTGCCACTTGTTGCAACCAGGGGAATTAAAGTGATCTTTACAATGAGTACTCCTCAACTAATGATTTCGAAACTTACCAAAACTGTTCTGCAAGCTCCAAAAGCTCGGGACGAGCTTCTACCGAAACGTTAGATTGGCCGTCCTATTACAAAGGGCGTGCGCTGCATAAGAATTGCCCGCTATTTGGCGTGTTAAGCACCAAATAGGATTGGCCTTCCTGACTAGTGATGACTGTTTTTTTTTTTTTTTTTGAGGCAAACTAGTGATGACTGATGAGCTATTGCTAAAACAGGACAAGTAAGAGATAAGCTATCAAAATGGGCCTAAACGGGCCGTCCTACCTACGTACAACTAGTGATGATCTATCGAAATTTATCATCTCGCTTATAGGATAGGGACGTTTGGTCTATGGGTGTATATACACCCTATATGGAGAAAAAAAGTAATTAAATGAAAATTCAAAAAAAATCAGAAAATATTTTTGAAATAAACTCGGCCTTCCATTGTACTTGTAAAAAAACCACAAAAAGTAAAACCCTCGTTGACTTCTTTTTGAAAAAAAAAACAAATTTTTTGACCAATATAGATAGTGATCTATAATATCAAATACAGTATTATTATTATTTTTTGCCCTGAAGTCACCGCTGGTGTTTTATTTGTGAAAATTTATATACTAGTGCAACAGAAAGTCAAGTTTATTCTGAAAAAACTTCTAAACATTTTTTGACATTTTTTGCAATTTTTGTTCTCCTTGTAAACCAAAAGGTATTTCCTCTCGCTTATAGCCATTTGCAAGAGTTGACATTGCCTCCAAAGCTGTTCTGGTTTTGAATTTCTTCGAATTTTCTTTTATGGTTTTCAACACGCACAAATTGGCGTTGTTTACGCGCCCTGCGTCATTTCACCATGCATATTGAGTGATTGACCGGTAAGCAGGGAGAATCTTTTGAGTTTCATATGCAAATGATAAGATGACGAAAACAACTTGTGTAGATATATTATTGATTTGCGCCTAGAAATGTTGTAGAAGTATCAACATTTTAAGCAGGTTGGATCACTGACCATTCATCACCACCCAAGAGCTAACTGACGAAAAAGACTTCGAGGAGTGGTCTTTTCAACACAGACTTAAGAGCCAGCTGACGAAATAGGCACATCGTGAAACAGTACACTCCTTTTGGCTAAGCATGGAGGATTTCAGACGTACTGTACTTTAGAGATAGATAAATCGAAATAATTCAGACAATTCATCTGTTTTACATCCAGAACTCGACTCTTCTTACGTTTCTACGACAATATGGATGATATGCAAAGGACGAGGTAAAACGTTACAGCGTAGCCAACTCTGCGGAAGCTCGACTGATTAGCAACTGGTTTACTGCACAGGATTAAAGAAGTCAGGAAAAGGTTAGGCGCACGACGAGGATTACGTACGCAGATTAGCAGCAGTGTCATGTCATATAACCGAAGTTTGTAGCTAATAGGCTCGTAGAGTTGCTCTTTTGAGATCGGTTTGGTGGCCACTTTTACTACCTGGAAGCAGTTGAGCCCCTCCAGCTTTTGGCCAAAAGGCCATCCGGGCACATGACCTCCAATTTGAGCGAGAATTGACACCAAAAGGCGACCACAATGGAGAGGGAGAGAGAGAAGGATTGGACTTGCGTGTGAGCCTGTGCTTAATGGAAGATCACCATGATGCTGCCTGTGGTCCATGGCTTGGCAATACATAAACAAGGGTTTTGGCCCACACAAAGCCTAGATCAACAGTAGTACCACTGCACTCCTTTTTGCCCACACGGCCCGCATACACACACTCAGAACGCCACCCTTCTCCGCTCCCACCTATAGCAAGGCCCGATCGCACGCACACACCTATACTCGCACATGCACACTGGCGAGCTTTCAAAGTTGGCAAGAGCGCTAAATCCTCTTTGATCAGCCTCAAGATCTCTAGCAAGCCAATTAGGTCGACACCTCCACGTTCTGGTACATGTCGTGGGCACGAGCCGGGGAGGGTATAGTGGTGGTGTAGTACAACCAAAAGGCATGGCGCCTACTGTTTGCGTTAAACATCTCATCTACTGGCGGCACCCCTTCAAAGGAGCTCAGGGACAACATGCACGATTTATATTGTTCATGAGCTTTGGCATATGCTTAAAGGTCTCTTTCACCTACAATAACATCAACCTCTACCACGCCACACCACGCCGCGCCACTTGACATTACAAATCCGGACGCCACGGACTCCACAAAAAGCTTATGTAGCTGCCACACACACACATGGAGCCAGCTAAGTTAACCGAGGTCGTTAATTATGAAATCGCATGTGTTGCCCATCATGCATCCATGCATGGTAGTACTACTGCATTCCATGTAGTGTGATGCAAGTAAGGCGGTAATCCAACTGGTTAATTTACCTCCCAGTCCCAGAGTTATTCGGTGGATATTAACAAGAAGAAATCATTTTTGTGGACTTCCCTTTGTTGCAGGCTAAAAGCAAGCTTCAGAAATGAGCAGCGTTTATTATAATTGCCCGATCATTCTGCGAATGCTGAAGCAATGATTCTGCAAGATTTATGCACATATAACCGTATAGAATGGCATGGGGCTGGGGGCTAGCTAGCGGCGCGCGCGCGCCGGTTGACGGCGTGGTACGGCTGAATTTTGGGAGGGGCTAAACAAGTGCTCATTATGCGCCCCGTTAAGGCTACAGTCTGCTTTGAAATCTGCTAGGAAAATCCCGAGCAGCATTCTCATGGGGAAGGCCCATTAAACAAACGGGAGTGCGTGGGAGATGGTTCAAAGATAATCTTGCGCGTAGTGGACATCTATCCCCAGCAACATAAATTAAAACAAACGGGCTCGGCTTAGGTTGAGCCAAGCTGCAGCAGGAGGACTGGTAGTAGTGGAGTACGCCTTTAATTTATGTGCCCATGTGTGTGTGTCTATCAAATCAAATACCCCAGCAGTGCGGCTACTAGTGTATTGGACAGTGATGATTCAGCATCATATATACTCCTTAATTTACCTTGTATCAATAAACTAATCCATGAAAATCATCATGGAACATATCAGACTACCAGTAAGTGATGAGCAAATTAAAAGAGAAGATTCATCATACATAAAGGACATGTGTTGATTGTAGATTGTTCGCTCCTCGTAGATAGTACTACCAAAGATATGATGCGTTCAACTGTCCACGTGTGCCCCGCCGATTCGCCGGAGGAACAAATAAGACATCCCTAGATAAGGGAGTGAGTGAGTGAGCGAGTGAGTGGCCAAAATCCCGCTTGATAGAAGTTGAGAAAGGAGGAGAACGAACAAAGCGCTAGTAGCCAACATAGCTACTGGTAGCAACGAACCATAACCCATGCCCATACAGAGAACAGAGAAATCATTAAAGGAAAAGCAAGGCCCTCCTAACGCATCATAAGCTCCATTAGATTGGAGGCTCGGGTTTATCCATCCTCACTACTACCCTAATCTCCCTCCTTGATCTTTGTTGCTTTAGTTTTTAGCAGTGGTTGCATCGGTGGTTGGGTGGCGAGTATGCGTCCGCCCGCCCATGGCACCACACCACGGCTTAAAGCTCTCTGTGCCAGTGGAGGGGGGATGGGGCCTTGCTGGCAATCATTGGTCTACTCATTGATTACTTGTGCTCAGAACTTTCGTGCACTCATCATGATCAGAACAACATGCACTGCAAGCTCGCCGCTCTGCTCTCCTCGCTTTCTCTCGCTTCCATCTCCGAGGACAAAAGGCCGAGTGAAATATGGAATGTAGGCCGCTGCACGGAATTCTAAAATTCTCTTTACAAATCCGCGCCAATATCAATGGCCCACTTGGAGGACTACTTTTCTGGAAAAATGGAAGGGAAAACAGTTTTAATGGAGTTCTTACTAGCAGCAAGTGTGAGCATAGCATGTGTAGGGGGAAAAGTAGGGGGTGATGCGTCCATGATCCATCCATCTGTTGGTGCGATTTGCACGTCTTTTCCTCTGGAAGGTGTTTGAACAAAATCGGGACGTGGATTGCGCTGCCTGAACCAGCTGGTTAGTCCCACAGCTACTGTAATTAGGAAATCGTAAAGAGAAAGATGCATGGTACTAGCAAAATTTGTATCTTTTTTCTTCACAAAGGCATCATTCACCCTGTAAAGGGAGCAGGGGGGAGGGTGATGCTCACTCTAAAGGAGGCGGGCCGGGGAAAGATGGGCAAAAATAAAAGAGGCCGAAGCGCAAGCAGAGGGAATTAACAGAAACTAGAGAATCGAAAGGAAAAAAATGAAAAGAAGAAGAAGAAGAAGGAAAAAAGAAACCAACACCTTGTCTGATTACAAGTCATCCTCGGTGATGCTCTCCAGGTGCGGCCGCCACACGGCCACGCGCCCGCGCCGCCGGTCCCTGGCCGTCGACGCCTTCTCCTTCATGATCTCCGACAGGTACCTCTCGTTCGCCAGCAGCCGCTCCTTCTCGCCCTCCGCGCTCTGCAGGGACGCCGCTGGAGCGTTGTTGCCGCCGCCGGCCTCCCCGGACTCCTTCCTCCTCCGCCGCCTCCTCGCCGCTGGCGCAGGCGCGGCCGCAGCTGGAGCGGGCGCGGGCGCCTTGGGCTTGGCGGCGGCCTTGTCCGGCGCCGGGGCCATGACCGGCATGAGGAAGTAGATCTTGCCCTTCTGCAGCTCGGCATTGGGCGGCAGGATGACGGGCTTCTGCACGACGATGCCGCCGCCGCCGTCGGCGGGGCAGGTGGAGGGCGGCTTCCGGAGGACGTGCTTGGGGTAGGCCTTCATGATCTCGCCGGCGAGCACGGGCTCGCTGATCTCCTCCACCCGGCCGTTGGAGTGCACGATGCGCACCACGTCCAGGGCGCCGCACGGCAGGATGCACGCGATGCAGCACCGGATGGTCTCCATGACTAGCTCTCACTCAACTGAGCCGATCGACGACCGGTCAACCACTACCTCTCTCCCGGACCGACCCTTGCTCTTCCGCTATCTCTATCTCCCTCGCTGCCGCCCCCGTCGGCCGCTGCGCCGAGCTGGCGAGAGCTGCTAGCTCATAAGGCGGCCAGCTACGGTGGGAGGAGCTGGGTGATGTGCACGCTACACCGACGAGCGAGGGAGCTGGGAGAGAACCTCACCTGGTCTCGGGTCCTTTTGGTGCGGGTATGTTCGAGCTTTTTATATAGGGGTACCTTGGCAGGATCCTGGCCGGGCTCCGCTGTAGGGATACTATATAGACGACTCTGTATTGTGTACAATGGTGTATGGGGCAACTGGTTCTGTTCTTTCTGCTGTGCCTGCTCGGCCTAGCTCCTGATCACTCTCGTACTCACCAGTCAACAGTGCTACTGCCACTACGACTCACTTGCTGGCTTAATTTGTAGAGTGAATTTACAGAGTGAATGCGCATCAGGGGGGATCGATGTGCAGAAAGTAGAATTAAGATTGAGCGTGTCTATTCATTCTAGCTTTTTTCATTTCTCTTATCGTTTTGGCTTTTGAGAGGGGCCCCGTGCCTAAATCATTGCCACTCCTCAATCGTGTACTTTGGTTAAGGCTAGGGGGCTGGCTGGTTCTCATCTCATGGGCTCATCATGCCATGCGAGAGTGGAAGGCTCTCTGTAAAAATTCAGCTTGGTCCATCCAATCGGTGCGCGTGTGTAGCATCGTAGTACGGTGATTTCAATCCGCAAAGAAGGCACGTAGTACGTGCGGTGATTTGAGGGCTGGGCATGCATGGACCGCATGGCGCACGCTAAGCTGCCGCCGTCACTGTTGGCATGATTGAAGGCCGCTTGATATGTTTCTCGTTTAGAGACCCGTAGCGGACAAATATGCATTCAATTAGGGGACAAATACCATCGGAGAAGGAACTGTGTCTCGCGCCCATGCCAATACGCATCTCAGGGAATTCAATTGTACCAAAACGAAAGCTCTCGCTCGATCGCGTCCAACAGTTTTCTTTTTATACACCATCATCCTTACAAATGCCGCATGATGTGCGTAGTATTTCCAAGGATGAGACTAGCCACAATGGAGCATACACTAGTAACATACACATATCACTAGACTATGAGGATGTTTGTTTTCAGGGACTTAAAAAAGTCCCTATAAGTCCCATCTAAACCAAACAGGAGGGACTTATAGGGACTTAAAATGGTCATTTGGGACTTATGAAATAAGACTCTCAAGGATGGACTTATAGTTGTAATCTGGTCTTATAGGGACTTATAAGTCCCAGGAACCAAACATGTAGGGACTTTTTGGGGACTTGTGACTTATAAGTTGGGACTAAAAAAAGTCCTAGGACTTATGAACCAAAAAAAGCCTATATTACTACTTTTCTAGTGGGTAGTAATATAAGTGCGGTGTCATGCAAAGCTTCATTTATTATGTTATAGACTCATATTGCATTGAGACATGTGATGTTACAGTAACTAGCTAAGTTACTAGAATTACCTCTCTCCTCATTAACTCATTGTCACATAAACAAATTTGCTGAGTTGGACTTGATGTTATTGCTGAAGTTACTCCCACTGTGGCTAGTCCGAAAAGGGACCCCCCCCCCCCCTTCTAAAATAAGTGTCTCAATTTTCGTATAACTTTAATTCAAAGTTGCGTTAAAGTTAGACATTTACTTTGAAACGGAGAGAGTACATGATATGCACATATATCCTTTTTTGAAAGGAGTTGTTCATGGTATTACTACACAGGGCATGGGCTTTTGCTAGAGGCCTAAAGAAACCAAAATATATTGAACGAGTTAATGAATAAGTATGATAACATTTGTGCAGAAGATCGTCCCTGAAAAATGTTTGCCGGGTGATGGGTGCCAAACGAAAGTGGTCTCCTGGCAGTTTTCATTGCAAATAAAACTATGATAATCCTAAAAACTATAGTATTCTCAAAATATTTAAAAAATACTTTGTTATCAAACAGGGCCTAAGGGGTGGGGTTGGTAGTTTTTAGAAACTGCAATGGCAGTTCTTTTCTTTAGGGTCCTTTTTTGGATTTTTTTGGCCAAAAACTGCCAACCGACCAAGGGGTGTTTCCTGGGGTTGATCTCCCAAGGACGTCAGCCAGATAAGATTTCCCAAAATAAATAGATACAAAATTTTGCAAAAAATATACAATTATTATTGTGCCCTGATAAATACAACATACACAAAAAATCTTCCTTGCTGAATAACAATTGTACAAACTAATTTCTCCATATATTTACTGCAATATACCATAATAAGTGCACTACCATATATTTACTAATTTCTCCATATATGTTGGGCGCCGCTACGCGTCCGCCAGCAGATGAACTGAAATTATCCGCCGCCTGGACAGCCGTTGGATCCGTAAGCTGTTAGCCGTCCGATCTAGTGTGCGCTTCCCGCATGCCCCCCACATTATTCCCGCAACATGCGCGTTGTTGCAGAAACAAGAGAACAAACTTGCCCTCGGCCTAAACAGAGCTGCGCCCAACATAGCGTCTCCGCCAACCCCCAAAATCGGCCCGCCGCGGACAAGCAGGAGCTAAATTGAACTCTCTGCAACACCATGGCGCACCTTGTCGCGCGTCAAGATGCTTGGATCAGACGAAAATCAAGCTCACTGAGGGACCCTGCTTGGAGAACAGGCACGACCTCTACTCCAACATGACAGCGACGACCTCCCATGTCGAGCACTTCTTTGACAATTTCTGCAACTGAAGCTATGTTTCTGAAACATGCGTTTTATTGCAATGCTTGGCCGCGTACACTCTAACATCATGCGCTCCTCCAACGCTTTTTGCAACCGGGGCTCTGTTTCTGAAGCAAGGCCCCTATTGCAAAAGAAAAAAAATCTTCGCTGTCAAACCATTATTTTTTCTGAAACAAGACCTTTGTTATAGAAACATTCCAAAACTAGACCCTGTTGCGGAAAGAAAGTCACCACCGCTCATTTTTTTTATTTCTAAACAAGATCTCTATTGCAGAAACCTTATGGAACAATACGGTTGTTTCGACGGCTACGCAGAGGGCGGACGCTGCACATGCATCCATCGGCTGAAGGATAGTGTTTTCCAATTATTATTGTGCCCTGATAAATACAACATACACAAAAAATCTTCCTTGCTGAATAACAATTGTACAAACTAATTTCTCCATATATTTACTGCAATATACCATAATAAGTGCACTAACTAATAACCAAAATACTCAACTAATTTTTTTGACCAAAATTCTATCGTAAATTTTTTTTGAGGTGAAATTAATCAGTAGGAGTATAGTGCATGCGTCATGTATAATAAGTACATTTATTATTGAAGTGAAATTAATTAATAATTTTTTTGGATATCCAGCTAATCCATGTACATCCAAGCTACCCCCCCCCACCACACACACACACACGCGCGCACAACCCTAAACGTCCATGGATGCGTTCATAAACATTGGTCGGTCACCTCTCAAATGTTTGCATCCACAACAGGGTACCTCATTAGTAAATCGTCAAATTCATACAATCACATGCAATGTAAACTTAACTCACGTAATACATCTGGATCCCATACATAGCGTTAGGCTATTTCATAATGCATGTCAACGGACTATAAAAAATGACATGCTCTACTACATTATACATGTCATCGGACTATCAAAAACTAACATGTTACATACTAAAGCTATAGAGAAACTTCGTCCATGGTTGCCCTTGTCTTTGCTCTTGCCGTCTTTATCGCGAAAGTAGCGGCCGAAGACGCAAAATGGATCGAGGAGGATCTGCTCGTTGTTGGAGCCGACCGATGGACCCATCACAGTCATCCTCCTCCTCTTGGGGGGGGGGGGGGGGGCAGCCTGACCATAGCACGGACCGCATGGTTTTACTCCGTTGCGAGGGGTCGCGGGTCCTCCTATGTTGTTGCTTCTCGACGATGCGGACATGGAGGGCTTGCTCGTCAAACACGATGTGCGACTCCGCCTCCACGGTCTTGGCCTTGGGGGCTGTCGCGGCGTCCCACGCCCTCTACCTCGCACGGCGGGCATGCCGCACATCCGTAGCGAAGGGGCAGTGAGCCATGTCGGCGTTGACCTCGGTTGCACCGCCACCTTGAAGATACGGCGTGAGACGATGGTCACTTCGTCTAGTGAGTCGGTGGTCACGCGTCTTGAACCACTAGCCCTGGCGGATCAAAGCGTCATTTGGGTGGATGCAATGGATCCCGCTGGATCGAGTACAACCGCGGTCAGGCGCACTCCACAATGGAGCGGTGGAGAGCTATGCGGACAGATCGGGAGATCTCGGAGTTGGATCCGCTACCCACCATGTCGGAGAAGGCCGAAGATCGCCGAAACATAGCTTATTGGTGGAGCGGAGTGGAGTCAAGTAGAGTAGCTAGGGTTTCATCCGAGATGAGGATATGGATGAGTATGTGGGATCATGATGGGCTAGCGTGAGCCAGATCTGATGTGGCGGACGCGTCCGTCCCTTCCTATATCTGCTGTAGATATAAGCTGGATATGAGAGATGCTGGTTAGTGTCGTTAGGTCACGATTTTGTGATTGATCATTGACCGAGCCCATCCGTGCGGATATATAGAGGTGGTCGAGGAGTCCGGCCGGCGGGTTACAGTCATGCAGGCGCGCACCAACGTGCATGTTGGATGGATGAGGACAAGCACTAGGCACTGCGCAGGCGACGGTGTCAGCACTCGCATCCGGCGAGACCACGGGAGCGGTCGATCTCATGCAGTTCATGGGGGCGAGCAGAGCGAGCACGACACAGCACTGCAGGTCGGATGAGCCCAAGCGGCACGGGACGGAGCGAGACGGCGAAACCACTCGTAACTGGATTCCCTGCGGGCAAAACCTCAAGTGGGTGTGCAGCTGAGCTGTATACCCGGCAGCGTCGACTCCTTGTCAAGCAAGTGCACGTAGTAGTAACCCTCCTCGATATTACCAGCGCCTCTGCGCCTGCGCGATCGACTTCACTACACGCTGCTTGCCCGTACGCGTGCTTGCGTGGATACAAGACTGGAAGGAAATGTGATTCTTCTCCTTCCACGCTGCTTGCGTCTTCCTTTCTGTACTACTTCCTTTTGCGAAAGCGTCCTCCTGTACTTGTCTGGCCAAAACAATGGCGTAATCAACAGTATGTGTATGCGTACGGAGTCTGCTTGGGAGTGAGAGAAAGAGCGCGCAACACGTAGAGCAAGGGGAGTGGTTGGGCCGGCATGTGTGTGGGGGCTACAAAATGGGCTGTGTACAATAGATGGGAGACGCGTCGCAAGGTTCGTCGCTCTCCTGCTACAGGATCATTCGGTAGGGCATGCGTTCCACCTCCTCTACGTGGTTTCACTTCTTTCTTTCTTTTTTGCAAAAATATTAGATCTATTATAAAGATTTATCCAAAGTACAAGGTGCAACTCGTAAAGATAATAATAGTTACATCGAGGCTTTGGTCTTGTTGTTGCGGATACCCAAGATTAGATAGCATTGCATAGATCTATTATAAAGATTTATCCAAAGTACAAGGTGCAACTCGTAAAGATAATAATAGTTACATCGAGGCTTTGGTCTTGTTGTTGCGGATACCCAAGATTAGATAGCATTGCAGTGGTAGGTAGAGTGAGAAGTAATTACAAGGTGCAACTCGTAAACCACATACTCACGCTGGTTGGTTGAATTGTTGTGGTCTGATTTTGCTTGTGTTGCAATTTGACTAGAACACATGATATATCCGGTGATTTCTCCTATTTTTCTCTAAGGTGTTCGGATACTACTTAAATTAGACATATGATGCATTAGCTATAAGAGATGTCATTATATATTAGAACCTTGATTCAAAGGGCCGTGCTTGTTAACGGCGATTGCTACATATTACTTGACGGTGCTAAACCTCCCTGTTGAGGTACTAAAAACGACCGACTCCCCGCGGCGTGCATATCTCTGGACTGGTTGTGACAAGGTTTCTGGCGGAAAATGTAAAATCAACTGGGAGCAAGTGTGCAAATCTAAAGTGCATGGTGGCCTAGGTATTCTCAACTTGGAAAAAATTGCTGCTGCTCTTCGCCTCTGGTGGTTGTGGGGAGCTTGGACAGATCCGAGCAAGCCTTGGGTAACCTTGGGGAACCCGTGTGTTGACAAAGATAAAGACATATTTGCTGCTGCCACCAAGGTTCTGGTTGGAGATGGGATAAGGGCCTCTTTTTGGGAGTCTGCTTGGCTGAACGGGTATGAGACCCAAAGACATAGCACCAAATATTTTTGCGATCTCTACAAGAAAAAACCGCACTGTCCAGAAAGCCTTACATAATAACTCGTGGGTATCCAGAGTGGACATTCGTGGGAACCTTGCTGTGAACCACATAGCAGAGTTCGTCAATCTTTGGACTAAGCTATCATGCGTTCAACTCAACCCCGGTGTAGCTAGTTCAATTTCCTGGAAGCTCACCAATGATGGCCAATTTTCGGCAGCGACGGCGTACCGTGCACAATTTCTTGGCCATATCGACTCCGATATGCCTCTTTTGGTGTGGAAGAAGTGGGCTCCTTCCAAATGCAATTTTTTTGCTTGGTTGGCCATCAACAATAGGATTTGGACGGCTGACCAGCTTCGGCGCAGGGGCTGGCCAAACTGTAGCCTTTGCCCACTATGCAAACAAATGACGGAATCAGCAGCTCATCTTCTCTTCCAATGTCGTTACACTGTTAGAGTTTGGGGAATGATCAAAACATGGCTTGGTTTACATGATGTCCATCCTACAGATTGGGGAGGTATGGTTTCCGTCAAGGAGTGGTGGCGCTACATTGCCTCCAGGAGGTCACAATCTCGAAGGGCTCTTCTTTCCCTTATGCTTCTTATCACTTGGGAAATCTGGAACGAGCGAAATGCACGTGTGTTCCGCAACACGGCGATTCCTGTCGGGGTGGTTGTGACTCGCGTCAAAGCGGAAACTTCGTTGTGGTGCCTTGCTGGGGCGAAATATTTGTGTAATATAATGCCGCGAGAGTGATGCTTGTAACCTGGCCTTTGGCCAAGACTCTTAATCCTTCTTATTCAATGAAAATGGCAAGCCTTTTGCCTTGTTTCAAAAAAAAGTGGAGAAAAATGAGACTTATGATGCAGTAGCTATAAGAGATGTCATTATATATAAGAGATGTCAATATATACTAGAACACACGCAGCTCATACTTCAATGTTGCATCGCTTGGTACTTCAACTTCGGTTTGAGCCATCTTCTTGTTGGAGAACGTAGTAATAATTCAAAATTTTCCTACGTGTCACCAAGATCAATCTCGGAGATGCTAACAACGAGAGAGAGGGAGTGCATCTTCATACCCTTGAAGATCGCTAAGCAAAAGCATTATAAGAACGTGGTTGATGGAGTCGTACTCGCGGCGATTCACATCGCGGAAGATCCGATCCAAGCTCCGAACAGACGGCGCCTCCATGTTCAACACACGTACATCTCGGGGATGTCTCCTCCTTCTTGATCCAGCAAGGGGGAAGGAGAAGTTGAGGGAGAACTCCGGCAGCACGACGACGTGGTGGTGGAGCTTGCGGTTGTCCGGCAGGGCTTCGCCAAGCACTACGGAGGAGGAGGAGTTGGAGGGTGGAAGGGCTACGCCAGGGGAAGGGTGCGACTGCCCTCCCACCCCGCACTATTTATAGGGTGAAGGGGAGAGGGGGGCGCCCCCCTAGATGCATCTAGAGGGGGGGCAGGAGGGGGAGACTTGCCCCCCAAGCAAGTGGGAGGCGCCCCCACCCCCTAGGGTTTTCAACCCTAGGCGCCTTGGGCTCTTGGGGGGGGGGGCACCAGCCCACTAGGGGGCTGGTTCCCACCCATGTTCAGCCCACTAAGCCCTCCGGGGCAGGTGGACCCCTGGACACCTTTCGGTGGTCCCGATACACCACCGATAACCCCCAAAACTATTCCGGCGACTGAAACTAGACTTCCCATATATAAATATTCACCTTTGGACCATTCCGGAACTCCTCGTGATGTCCAGGATCTCATCCGGGACTTCGAACCACCTTCGAAAACCACATACAATTTCCCATAACAACTCTAGCGTCACCGAACCTTAAGTGTGTAGACCCTACGGGTTCAGGAACTATGGAGACATGACCGAGACATCTCTCCGGCCAATAACCAATAGCGGGATATGGATACCCATATTGGATCAAACATGTTCCATGATGATCTCATTGGATGAACCACGATGCCGGGGATTCAATCAATCCCGTATAAAATTCCCTTTGTCCATTGGTATGTTACTTGCCCGAGATTCGATCGTCGGTATCCCCATAGCTCATTCAATCTCGTTACCTGCAAGTCTCTTTACTCGTTCCATAACGCATGATCCCGTGGCTAACTCCTTAGTCACATTGACCTCATTATGATGATGCATTTCCGAGTGGGCCTAGAGATACCTCTCGTCATACGGAGTGACAAATCCTAGTCTCGATTCGTGCCAACCCAATGGACACTTTCTGAGATACCTATAGTGCACCTTTATAGCCACCCAGTTACGTTGTGACGTTTGATACAACCAAAGCATTCCTACGGCATCCGGGAGTTGCACAATCTCATGGTCTAAGGAAATGATACTTGACATTAGAAAAGCTCTAGCAAACGAACTACACGATCTTGTGCTATGCTTAGGATTGGGTCTTGTCTATCACATCATTCTCCTAGTGATGTGATCACGTTATCAATGACATCCAATGTCCATGGTCAGGAAACCACAACCATCTATTGATCAACGAGCTAGTCAACTAGAGGCTCACTAGGGACATGTTGTGGTCTATGTATTCACACATGTATTACGGTTTCCAGTTAATACAATTATAGCATGAACAATAGACAATTATCATGAACAAGGAAATATAATAATAACTATTTTATTATTGCCTCTAGGGCATATTTCAAACAGTCTCCCACTTGCACTAGAGTCAATAATCTAGTTACATTGTGATGAGTTGAACACCCATAGAGTTCTGGTGCTGATCATGTTTTGCTCGTGAAAGAGGTTTAGTCAATGGATCTGCAACATTCAAATCCGTATGTACTTTACAAATATCTCCATCTTGAATATATTCACGAATGGAGTTGAAGCGGCCTGTGATGTGCTTGGTCTTCTTGTGAAACCTGGGCTCCTTGGCAATGGCAATAGCTCCAGTATTGTCACAGAAGAGAGTCATCGGGCCCGACGCATTGTGAATCACTCCTAGGTCGGTGATAAACTCCTTCATCCAGACTCCTTCCCGAGATGCTTCCGAAGTAGCTATGTACTCCGCTTCACATGTAGATCAAGCCACGACGCTTTGCTTGCAACTACACCAGCTGACAGCCCCACCATTCAGAATATACACTTATCCGGTTTGTGACTTGGAGTCATCCAGATCTGTGTCGAAGCTAGCATCGACGTAACCCTTTACGACGAGCTCTTCCTCGCCTCCATAAACGGGAAACATATCCTTAGTCCTTTTTAGGTACTTCAGGATATTCTTGACCGCTGTCCAGTGTTCCACTCCAGGATCACTTTGGTACCTCCCTACCAAACTTATGGCAAGGTTCACATCAGGTCTGGTACACATCATGACATACATAATAGAGCCTATGGCCGAGGCATAGGGGATGACACTCAGCTTTTCTCTTTCTTCTGCCGAGGTCGGGTGTTGAGCTGCGCTCAATCCCACACCTTGCAATACAGGCAAGAAGCCCGTCTTGGACTGATCCATATTGAACTTCTTCAATATCTTGTCAAGATATGTGCTTTGTGAAAGACCAATGAGGCGTCTTGATCTATCTCTATAGATCTTGATGCCTAATATGTAAGCAGCTTCTCCAAGGTCCTTCGATGAAAAACACTTAATCAAGTAGGCCTTTATGCTTTCCAAAAGTTCTATATCATTTCCCATCAACAGTATGTCATCCATATAAAATATGAGAAATGCTACAGAGCTCCCACTCACTTTCTTGTAAATACATGCTTCTCCATAAGTCCGTATAAACCCAAACATTTTGGTCATTTCATCAAAGCGAATGTTCCAACTCCGAGATGCTTGCACCAGCCCATAGATGGAGCGCTAGAGCTTGCATACTTTGTCAGCATTCTTAGGATCGACAAAACCTTCCGGCTGCATCATATACAATTCTTCCTAAAGGAAACCGTTAAGGAATGCCATTTTGACGTCCATTTGGCAGATCTCATAATCATAGAATGCGGCAATTTCTAACATGATTCGGATGGAATTCAGCTTCGCTATGGGTGAGAAGGTCTCATCGTAGTCTACCCCTTGAACTTGTCGATAACCCTTAGAGACAAGCCGAGCCTTATAGACGATCACATTACCATTCGCGCCAGTCTTCTTCTTAAAGATCCACTTATTCTCTATGGCTTGCCGATCATCGGGCAAGTCTGTCAAAGTCCATACTTTGTTTTCATACATGGGTCCTATCTTGGATTTCATGGCTTCAAGCCATTTGTTGGAATCCAGGCCCGTCATCGCTTCTTCAGAGTTCGATGGTTCACCGTTGTCCAACGACATGATTTCCAGGATAGGGTTGTCGTACCACTCTGGTGCGGAACGTGTCCTTCTGGACCTACGAAGTTCAGTAGCAACTTGACCCGAAGTTTCATGATCATCATTATTAACTTACTCTCTAGTCGGTGTAGGCACCATAGAAACATCTTCCTGAGTTGCGCTACTCTCCGGTTCAAGAGGGGGTACCTCATCAAGTTGTACTTTCCTCCCACTTACTTCTTTCAAGAGAAACTCTTTCTCCAGAAAGTATCCATTCTTGGAAACAAAGATCTTGCCTTCGGATCTGAGGTAGAAGGTATACCCAATAGTCTCTGTAGGGTATCCTATGAAGACGGATTTTTCCGATTTGGGTTCGAGCTTTTCAGGTTGAAGTTTCTTGACATAAGCATCGCATCCCCAAACTTTCAGAAATGACAGCTTAGGTTTCTTCCCAAACCATAATTCATATGGTGTCATCTCAACGGATTTCGACGGTGCCCTATTTAAAGTGAATGCGGCAGTCTCTAAAGCATAACTAAAAGTGCAACTATCCCTGGGTGGTTTTGGTAATTCCTAACAACATATAGCTCATTGAGCTAACATTATTCCAAGATGAATATTTCAGGAAAAGCT
Organism: Aegilops umbellulata; assembly: GCA_032464435.1. Taxonomy (NCBI): domain Eukaryota; kingdom Viridiplantae; phylum Streptophyta; class Magnoliopsida; order Poales; family Poaceae; genus Aegilops; species Aegilops umbellulata. The sequence continues at coordinate 374,507,095 of CP136056.1, forward strand.
CAATGGATGGCATGGCATGGATGAGGAAAGTGGATCCCTCAAAATTGTAAGGACAAAGGATTGGCTCAAACTTCAAGGACAAGACTCTACATTTTATGTTTTAGTGATCCAAGATCACATTGAGTCCATATGAAAAGCCAATACTATTAAGGAGGGATGAGGTGTTGCTTAATGAGCCTCTTGCTTCATGTGCTTAGTGATATGCTCCAAAATCCTCAACTACCTTCCCACATCCACATATGACCTAAACCAAAAGTCAAATTCGGCCCCACCGATTCTTTCTATCCGGAGCCACCAAGTTTCATTTGTCATAGCCACTGCCACAAACCCTAGCAAATCGGTTTCACCGATAGGGATCTCGGTCTCACCGAGATGATTTTGCAATTTCTCGGTTTCCCTTCGCAATGTTTCGGTCTAACCGAAGTGAGCGATCGGTCCCACCGAGATTGCAATGTAAACTCTCTGTTTCCCTTTCGTAACATTTTGGTCTCACCGAAAAGAGCGAATCGGTCCCACCGAGTTTACCTGACCAACTCTCTGGTTAGCTTATTACCAAAATCGGTCCCATCGAGTTTGTGTAATCGGTCACACCGAGATTACGTTATGCCCAAACCCTAACCATATCGGTCCTACCGAGTTGCATCTCAGTCCCATCGAAAATCCTAACGGTCACTACGTTTGGTAAATCGGTCCGACCGAGTTTAACGATTCGGTCCCACCGAGTTTGGCAGATTGTGTGTAACGGTTAGATTTTGTGTGGAGGCTATATATACCCCTCCACCCACTCTTCATTCGTGAAGAGAGCCATCAGAACAGATCTTAACTTCCAATACACATTTTCTGAGAGAGAACCACCTACCCTTGTGTTGAGGTCAAGATATTCCATTCCTATCATATGAATCTCTCTAGCCTTCCCCAAGTTGCTTTCCACTCAAATCTTCTTTCCACCAAATCCAAATCCCGCGAGAGAGAGTTGAGTGTTGGGGAGACTATCATTTGAAGCACAAGAGCAAGGAGTTCATCATCAACACACCATTTGTTACTTCTTGGAGAGTGGTGTCTCCTAGATTGCCTAGGTGTTACTTGGGAGCCTCCGACAAGATTGTGGAGTTGAACCAAGGTGTTTGTAAGGGCAAGGAGATCGCCTACTTCATGTCGGGTGGTTGGTGCGACATATGCCAACGGGTGGCTTATCATTGTGGGAGCCAGTAAGACGTCGCCGGTGCCTGGAAACAGGATGAGGCGAAGACATGCACGCCGGTGAATCTTACCCAGCTTCGGGGCTCTCCGTGGAGATAACACCCCTACTGCTGCTCTGCGGGGTCTCCGCATGATCACTCAATGAACAAGTAGCTACAAGATGCTCCTTGAGCTGTTTGGCGAGAGGAAGAAGAAGGGCAAGGCTAGCTCTACTCTTCTCTCAATGTGGTGTCTAAACTCAGATGAGATCAACCCTTTGCATGGGTGCCCCGGGGGGTTTATATAGGCCTACCCTCGGGGGTACAATGGTAATCCGGCTGGGCGCGGGCCCTAGCCATCAATGTCTACGCTTGCCGGCTTCTGCGCCGGCTGCTGGGGCCCGCCGGCTACCGGCCTCTTGGTCGACAGACAGGCCCTACTGCCAAGGGCCCTGTCGATGGCTCGTTATTGTTGCCTCAATCCTGATGATGAGGGCTTTATCGAGGTAAGGATGGCTATAGTGCCGCCGCCTGGTGGGCGATCGCTGTAGCCTCACTTCGTCTTGTCTCCTTAATGGAGTGCCTCCTTCGAGGGAGGGGGCAAGCCGGCTCGGGGAAGCCGGCCATGTCTTGGGCCGACTAGAGGAGGCCTGGACGCCATCGGGTGTCTCTCTGCCCGAAGGGGCCCACCGCCCATGGGCTGCGCTGACAGCCCGCCGTGGATGGCGCCGTAGTCAACGTGGCAACAGTGCCGCGCCGGACGGGTCAGGGCTACCCCGTACGGCGCACTGTGTTAGGCGTGCTCCGGGTTTCGGGGGTGGCAGGCTTTACTGTAGCCACACCCCGTCCCATCGCCGTTATGTGGATGCGGGCCTCGAGGGTACGATCTTGACCGCGTCGTGGGGGACGGCTTCTTGGAGTCGGCCTTCTCGTGGCCGACTTCTCGGAGCCGGCCCTCCCGTGGCTTTCTTCATGAGGGTTAAAGCCCGGCCGCCTTCCGACAGTCGGCCTGAGAGGCAGCCGGCAGGGGGAAGGAGGCCCCATGTCTTGAATCCTTGGAGGCCGGATCGGCTCGTAATTTTTTCAGAAGTGCCAGGGGAGCCGGCTTGGCTACCCGTGGTCATTTACCCCGACAGTAGTCCCCGAAGCTGGTCGAGCTTCGAGGTTGGCAAGGGGACGAGAAGCTCGGTCAGCTTCCCATCTCGAGGAACCGGTAGCTGGGAGCCGGCTCTGCTTATGCGCGCCGCCTTGGGTGGGCACCGCGGCCTTGTTCAACGGAACGTGGTCCAACTCACGCGCTGACCGCGTGCCTCCCCGTGTGTCACGTGGCAGAAAAGGCCTGCCATGGCGCGTGCGCGACGGGACGTCGCCGCAGGCCCGGGCTTGCCACTCCTGGCCTCGGCCCAGGCGCGGATCTTCTGCGGCCCAAGGTGGGCTGTTTGCCTTCCCGCGGCGGTTTTGCCACGCCATCAAGGCGCAGTTATAGCGGGACGTGGGAGAGTGGGCGCAGTTAATCCCACGTCTCCCACACCACGCCTCCTCGGCTCCGCCTTGAGGGTCTATAAGGAGGGGGAGGAGAGGGAGCGGCAAAGTCTCGCACGCTCTCCCTCGCTCCAGCCCTTCTCGCCTTCCATCCTTATTCTCTCTGCCGCCGCAGCGCCTCACCGCCACGCCGTTCCGCCGTCGGGCCTCTCGGTTCGCGGTTAATCTGCTGCAGCGGGGTCGCACGCGCCTCCTCCGCCGCCGCACCTTTCTCCTCGTTGCGCCGTCCCAATGGCGCTGTCGAGCTCGTGGGACGGCTCCAACGTCCTTGACGAGCACATCGAGTTCCTCCGCCGGACGCGGCGCCTACCCGGCGAGAACTACGTGCGGGTTCGGCGCGCGCCGGAGAGGGAGATCTCGCCGGCGCCGGAGGAGGGCGAGCGGGTGGTCTTCCGCTCGCACTACCTGCGCGGCTTCGGCCTCCCGGCGAGCGGGTTCCTTCGCTCCTTCCTCGAATTCTACCACCTTCAGCCGCATCATCTCACCCCCAACGCAGTGATGCTGCTATCGGCCTTCGTCACCCTCTGCGAAGGCTTTCTTGGCGTTCTCCCCACCTTGGAGCTTTGGGGAGAGTTCTTCCAAAGCAAGCTTGGCACCGTCGTCGCGGGCGTGCCCGCCCCATGTGGAGCTTTCATCGCCATGGGGCGGACGAGCGAGAACAATCCGTTCCCGTCCATCCCGTTGATCCAGTCGGTGAAGCTCTGGCAGAAATCCTACTTCTACGTGAGGAACGTCGCCCTGCAAGGCGACTTTGTCAACCTGCCGGCTTACGTAGCCGGCCCGCCGGCTGCGAGGCCACCCTCATGGAGCTACCGGGCCAGGACGCTGTCCCAGGCCAGGAACGCCGCCCTCGCCCGACTCCGGGTGATGGTCCAGTCGGAGGGCTTGGTCGGAGCTGACCTGGTGGCCGCCTTCGTGGAGCGTCGGGTACTCCCGCTCCAAGGCCGGTCGCACATGATCTGCCAGATGAGCGACCGCTTCGACCTATGCCGGCTGAGCACCAGGGAGATGCCCCATGCCGAGGTGTCCTACCTGGTGAACTACATCACCAACTGCAAGCTCCCCGAGGATTGGCGATACGGCAAGGAGCCGTACTCTCACGCCAACCCTCCGCCTGCCGTAAGTCTTTCTTCTTTCCTTTCTTTTGTGTTCCCGGCTTCGATATGACCGGCCTCTGATCCGCCAGCTTATTTTCTGCAGAATCCCCTACTTCCGCCGGCGGCGGGGGCCGCAGGGGCAGAGCGCCAGTTCCTTCCCGACTGTACAGTGGATGACGTCGATGATCCGGATCTTGGAGCGGCCGCCATGGAAGATGCCGCCGCGCGGGAAGGCGGCGAAGCAGGCGGCGCGGGGCTCGGAGCCGGCCTCGAGGACTGGGCGGACGACGACGAGGTCGAAGTCGTCCCGCACTGCCAGCCGGCGCCTGATCATCAAGGCGCGGGCCCTTCCGCCGCGCCGGCCGCCCGTGGTGGCGCACCGAAGCACCGGGCCGTGTCGACCTACTTCAGCAGCCGGCCGAAGAAGGCCAGGGGCACCGCCGCGGCAACCAAGCGGGATGAGGCGGCCGCGAAGGCGGCCCGCTTCCAGAAGGTCGTGAAGCAGCCGCAGGCGGTTTCGGCGTAAGTGTTAAGCGTCTTGTATTCTTGCCGTGTTCTTCGATTGAAGTTCTTCTAAATTCCTTCTTGGTTGACCGGCAAGGGCGCCGTTTCCCTTGAACGGGGTCCTGCCGGCTCCGTGATGGAATCAGCGGGAGGGTCTTCGAGCTCCCGCCGCGTGGATCCCCGTGCCGACCTCATGGAGGCTACGGAGCGGAACGCGCGGGAGGAGCGGGAAGCGTCGGAGCGAAGGGCCGCCCAAGCGGCGAAGGAGCAGGCCGACGCGGCGGCCAAGGCCTAGGCGGAGGCGACGGCCGCGGAGAGGGAGGCGGAGGCCTCGCGCAACCAGCCTCCATAGCTCGTCATTCCCCTCCGCAGTGTGGCTCCCGACGTCCCCGTGCCTCCGTCTGAGGAAGCCAACCACGGCCGGTCGGAGGCGGGGCGGAGGGAGGATGATGTGATTGTTTTGGAGGGGGTGCCGCGGCCGGCGCCGACTGGGGCGGGCCAGAGCGGTCAGCCGGCTATGGCGCCGGTGCAGTCGGCTGGGAGCGAGCCGGCAGCAGGAGCCGGCCTGGTGGTGCAGCCGGCATCACGCCGGCGCGCGGGGGAAACCGCCCCCGTGCCGGAGCCGGACAGAGCTGCGAGCGCCAGCCGGACGGCGGAGGCCTTGGAGGTGGCCAGCTCCAGCACGTCCGAGTGGACGCCCAGGGGGGGCCGGCCGAGCTGAACGCGGCAGCCCAGGAGGTCCGGGGCCGGCTTCAGGCTCATGCCACCGCGCTGCAGTGATATACCCGAGATTTCCTTGCGACGCGGGCCGTCATCTGGGTGAGTCTTCTGGCCTTGGTTGTTTTGCTCTTTTGATTTCTTCTGTGTGGGCGCGTCAGCGCACCCACTGGGTGTAGTCCCCGAGTTCCGAGTCGGCTGCTGAGCAAGCGGCTAGGAACTTACTAGGTCCTGACAGTTATCTTATTCCCGCATCCTGTCTGATCTTCCAGGAGTACCATAACCAGAGTACCGCCGTCTTCGACTCCCAGGCTCAGGAGCTGCGCTAGAAAAGCGAGGATCTGACCGACAGCCGGAGTGCGTGCTCTGTTTTGTTCATATCCTGTGGGGGCGCGTCAGTGCACCCACTGGGTGTAGTCCCCGAGATCCGGGCCGACTGCTGAGCAGTCGGGTCGGATCTTCCCCGACAACTTCTTCCTTATTGTTTCTTCCTTTGTCTTCATGCTTGCAGGGGCCAATGCCGACTTGAGGGAGCATCTCGGCGGGGCCCAGACCGCCCTTCGCGCCAAGGAGGCCGAGCTCAACGCCCTAGTCTTGGAGCGCGACCGCCTGGCCAAGAAGTTGGCCGACCAGGAGGAGAGCCACAAGGCAGCCCTGAAGGAGGCGCGGGACAGCGAGGCCGCCCTCAAAGCTGAGTTCGAGACCGAAGCGGCGGGCTGGGCTGAGGCGAAGCAAGCGCTGAGCGAGGGTTACAGCCGTATCGAGGATCTGATCAACGGTAAGCCGCCTTCCTCACTCCTTGCTCGCCCCTTGCCCTCTGATTCGTCTTCTGATTTGTGCTGCTTTTGTTCTTTGCGCAGACTACTTCCCCCGCCACTCCGTCATTGCCACCCAGACCATCGAGGCCCACCGCGAGGCACGCCGACAGGCGGGGGTTGAGATCGCGCCGGACGCAAGCCGGACACTTGAGGAGCAGCTCTTGGCGATCCAAGCCCGGTTGTAGCCGGCACACCTCATGCTCCGCCGCCTCCAGTGCGCTGGGGCGCAGGTGCTGGCCGCCCTCTGGCCAGGCGAAGCGATTCTCCGCACCCCGAGCCGGACTGTCGACTGGCTGGAAGTGGCAGTCGGCCGCTTTGAGGCCTGGAAGGCCTCGGCCACTCGATCCGGCGCCAGGCGGGCGCTGGAGTTCGTCCGGGCCAGGTACCCTGGGCTAAAATTGGAACAACTGAGGACTTGGCGGGAGGAGGCTGACGAAGAGCTGGTGGAGGTGCGGCCGGCTATCATCCAGCGTGCTTCGGCTCTTGCCGAGTTTACCGACACCAGCGTCTTCGCTCCTGAGGTGGATGACAACGGCGTCGCCCAGCCGGAGGATTGGTTCGGGTTGAACCCGGCGGAGGGTGAAGACTCGGCGGAGGAGATCGCTTCCAGCGATGAAGGTGAAGACGAAGAAGGGGAGGAGGGCGAAGATGTCGAGCCGGCCGGTGAAGCAACCAGCTAGCCTCAGCATGACCGTGCCTCCAGCAATGAGGTGCGTGCTGGCGCACCCTCTGCGGGAGGAGGTGATCATGCCGAGATTCACCAGCCGGCCACTCCTCCAGTCGGCACTGCCGTCTCTACCGACCTGCCCGACTCGCCAGTCGTTCCCTTGGCTTGATCTGCCGTCCTTGCTTTTCCTGCTTGTTACTCTTTGAACAATTTTTATTAAGCTTGCGTAGTTCCACCCACTGGGGGTGTATTCAAACTATGTTGAATGTTGGCCTTTTCAAGGCCTTTTGTGTAAATATAATCATGCATGTGTTAAGCTTCCATTCTCGTATGCCTTTTATCCTTAGGTTGTTTCCTTTGCCGCCTTCCCCGGATTGCTGCCTTCCCAGCCGGCAGCTGCTCTGCAGTCTGTGGCTAAGGAAGGACTCAGCTATCTTTTTGGGGAAGGCAAGTACTCGAGCTTTCTTAGATTGTAGCGAAGTGAATGGAAGCCGGCCGGCCGACTACTCTTGCAGTCGGTCGGCGGTAGGAAAAAGCCGGCTTTTGTTATATTGGTCTGTTAGTCCCTAGCCGTTTTTCGTGTGGGCGTCCTTTCCTGCCTTTGGCTCTTGCCAGCCGGACAGCCGATTCTTCGAACTGCGACTTTTGGCAAGAGAGGGCTTTGGAGACGGCACACTACTTGTCTGACTGCGGGTAGGACTTCTAATATAACTCAAGGCGGCCAGTCCCCGGGCTGACTAGTCGAACCCGGTGCTGGACGAAAGAAGTGAATGAAATGACATAATCATAAGCATGATACTCTTCATTCATAGATGAAAGATGGCAGTCCCTGAGTTCTCCTCGGGGGGCCTATTGTCTCGTACTTAGTACAAAAGTTAGCGTGATACATACTCCATTTCAACTGTAAAATCTTCGGAGGAGGTTGGCGTTCCATGGTCGTTCCGACTCCTTGCCGGAGTCGTCTCTCTTTCGTGCCTTCGGCTTCTGTGCGTCGATCAGGTAGTAGGAGTCGTTTCATAGCGCTCTGCTGATGACGAAGGGGCCTTCCCAAGGGGCCGAGAGCTTGTGCTGGCCGGCTGTTCGCTGGATCAGCCGGAGCACAAGGTCGCCCTCTTGGAAGGATCTTGGCTTGACCTTCCGGCTGTGGTAGCGATGCAGACCTTGCTGGTAGATGGAGGACCGGCTGAGGGCTAACAGCCGGCTTTCTTCCAGCAGGTCGACGCCGTCTTCTCGTGCTTCCTTGGCCTCCGCCTCCGTGTACGTGGTCACCCGAGGCGAGTCGAACTCGATGTCGGTTGGGATGACCGCCTCGGCACCGTACATGAGGAAGAAAGGAGTGAAGCCGGTTGACCTATTTGGGGTAGTGCCCAGACTCCAGAGGACGGCCGGCAGCTCATTGAGCCAGCAGCCGGCCGAATGCTCCAGTGACACGACCAGTCGGGGCTTGATGTCGGAAAGGATGAGGCCGTTGGCTCGCTCGACTTGGCCGTTTGACTGCGGGTGGGCAACGGACGTTAAGTCCAGTCGGATGCCCTGCGTCGCGCAAAAACATGCCAATGCTCCCTTGGCAAAATTCGTGTCGTTGTCGGTGATGATGCTGTGCGGCATGCCGTACCGAGTTGTTATATCTGCGATGAATGTCACGGCAGTCGGCCCATTCAGCTTCTTGATCGGCTTTGCTTCGATCCATTTGGTGAACTTGTCCACAGCGACAAGCAGATGTGTCATGCCGCCGCGCGCTGTCTTGAATGGGCCCACCATGTCCAGACCCCAAACGGCAAAGGGCCAAGTGAGGGGAATGGTCTTGAGTGCCGAAGCCGGCAGGTGTTGCTTGGAGCTGAAGACTTGGCACCCTTTGCAATGTTTGACTAATTCCTTGGCGTCATCCAAAGCAGTCGGCCAAAATAATCCATGGCGAAAAGCCTTGGCGACTAGTGATCTTGAGGCCGCATGGTGGCCGCATTCACCTTGGTGGATGTCTCTGAGGATTGATATGCCCTTCTCTTGCTCGACGCATCGCTGGAAGACTCCAGTGACGCTACGCCTGACGATCTCTTTGTTGACGATTGTGTATGCTCCGGCCCGGCATTGGACTTGTCTTGCCTCTGTCTCGTCAGCCGGCAGTTCTTGGTTTGTTAGGAAGTTGAGGATGGGCTGGGCCCATGATGGAGCTGTGACTTCTTCTATTGCCAACGCGGCTACTGCGGCCAGGGTGGGCGGGCTGGGTTGTGAAATGCTGGAGTCGGCCACCGCCTGCTGTGCTGGTGCAGTCCCTGGGCCGACTGCCGCAGTCCCCGGGTCGGATGCGACTACGGAAGTCCCCGAGCCGCCTGCTGAAGTCCCCGCGCCGCCTATCGAAGTCCCCGGGTCGCCTGCTTGGCTCTTCAAGCCGGATTCGGCTGCATCGGGGCTAGGAGGCACGAAGATGGAATCGGACTCCGGAGACGGCTTGATAGACGGCTTGCGGAGGCGTTGTAGGGAGACGCCGGTTGGTATTGCCTGCTGAGTGGATCCTATTCGAGCCAGGGCATCTGCTGGCCCGTTGTCGGCTCGTGGTACATGGAGGAACTCGCATCCTTCAAAGTACCCGCTGATCTGCTGAACGAGGACGCGGTAGCTTGCCATGTTTGCGTCCTTGGCGTCCCAATCGCCGGATGACTGCTGGACTATCAAGTCTGAGTCGCCGTAACACAGGATTCGGCGTATGCCAAGTTCTTTGGCAAGCCGGAGCCCGTGTACGAGCGCCTCATACTCGGCCACGTTGTTGGAGGCGGCAAAGTGAATTTGTAGTGTGTATCTGAGCTTGTCGCCTTTGGGAGAGGTGAGGATGACGCCGGCTCCCAAGCCGGTGAGCATCTTGGACCCGTCGAAGTGCAAGCGCCAGTGAGTGGAGTCGGGAGCCGGCGGCTGTCGGGGGAAATCTGCCTCCTCGAACACCTATGGGGACCGAGCCCCTTTCTTGGTTCGGCGGGGGGCGGAGGTCGCACGAAGAGCGGATCAAGGCGATGCACACAAGGGGTTTACCCAGCTTCGGGCCGCACAGATGCGTAAAACCCTACTGCTGCTTTGTGGTTTGGTGTTGTGTTCTTGCTCGGGAGCGTGTGGTGCTACAGTACACGCGAGCTGCTGGCGAGACCGAGCGTGAAGGGCCTCTTTCCTTCGTCATTGCGCATGGGGCCTCCTTTTATATGTGCAAGGGGTTACCCACAGGTGGCAACGTAGGCGGGGGTAAAACTGGAAAACGCTGTGTTGGGTACAGCTGTTTGCACAGTGCTATCATACCTAACTCTGACGGCAGGGGACAAGGGCATTAAATGCCGGTCCGCATCGCCCAGACGATGCAGAAAGGGGACCGTCAGGAGCGCCACCGTTTGCCACGATGGCTACTCTGTCAGCGTTGCTTTGCCACCGCATGCCCCTGGCTGCACAGCCTCTCGCCACGTACGCCTGGAATGGCCCCAGAGTGACGCGTGGGTGGATGAGCTGGAGCGCAGGCGCGGGGTGGTGACTTGCCGCGGCAAGCGCCTTGCCGCGGTTGGTGCCTTGTCGCGCCCGGGAGCTTGTCGCTCACCGGTCCTTGCCGGGACGCGGGGCGCGTCGCAGCAAGTATCTTGTCGTGCCTCGGTCGGCCTTCCCAGCAAGCTCCTCTTGCCGGGGCCTTGTGCTTCGAGCGGGCGTCCCGGCAAGCTCCTCTTGCCGGGGCCTTGCTCTCTTCGGGTGGCCTTCCCGGCAAGCTCCTCCTGCCGGGGCCTTGGCTCAAATACTTTGTTCTTGGATGGCCCAGAAAGGGACCATGGAGAGTTTAGGCGATCGCCTGGCAAGCCTTGCCGCGGGGTGCTACGACTGCTCGTGCACAAGTCCGGGGTACTAAGGTACCCCTACTTTAGTACACCGACAGGAGCCCTCGGGCGATACACGGTGCCGAGCGTTGTTGGGCCAGGCCCAAAACAGTGCACGGGCACGCGTGGCCTGGGTCACGCTGCATCTTCTTCTGCGTCCACCGCATCCTCCCCGAACGGCAGGCGTCGAATGCGGCATCGTGGGGAGAGGCGTGCGTGACGTGGGCGGCGTGCGCGGGGCTGAGCCCCGCAGACATGCGTCACGTCGCAATAAAGGGGGACGGTTCGCGCTATCTCCATAAGTGGAGGGAGGCGTGGAGGCGCGGCTCGTTTGCTGGACGGGGCCGAGGCACGATTTCAGAGGCGTCCGCTTCCCATGATCACGGGGCGAGGGGAGGTCGCCTCAGCCGTTGCCTCGGGCTTGCACGCCAGCCACGCGGCTCCCATGCACTTGGGGTCGCGGACGGTGGAGGCAGGAAACCGGGCCGAGGCAGCAGGCCGGTCCCAGTCGCCTGTCCTCCCTGCGTCTTGATTGGCTGAGCGGGGCGGCCGAGCCCCCATCCTGCTCCTTTATAAAGAGCAAGAGGGGGGGGGGGGCGACAAAAACCCACACTCCTCCATCTTCGCTTCTCTTCAGCTTCTGATCCCCTCTCTCCATTCTCCATGGAGAAAGGGAATCCTGGTCCTTCATCGGTGGCGGCGAGGGTCGCCGCTAGGCAACGCGCCCCTCCTCCCCCTGCACCCGCGGTGGCGGAGCCAACCGTAAGGGGAAGGGGGAGGGGGCGAGGTCGTGGACGAGGTCGTGGACGAGGCCGAGGCGTTCAGGGAAGAGGCGGGCGGGGCGACGCGCCAGCCTCACCTCCGCCAGCGGCTCTCCTTCCCACGGCGGTCCACATCGGGGATGATCCTTGCGAGTTCTTCGTCAGGCTGCGCCGGGCGCCTCGCCGCCGCCTCCGCCTCCCGACTCCCTTCGCTAGCATGATGGAGATGGAGCAACCCAAGACGCTAAGGCTGCGCATGAAGGGCTGCGGGATCAGCGGCACGCGGGTCCACGTCGAGTCCCTAGCCCCCGGCGTGGTGTATCTTGGCCGAGGGTGGAAGACATTCGCCCGTATCCACAGCTTGATGGAGGGGGTCACCCTCCATTTTAAGTCGATGGAGGGCGATCTCCTCTCCGTCAAGTCCTTCGGGGACTTCGGGACCCGGGCCCGGTGCTGCGTGGATAGCTCCTCCGACAGCGAAGGCTCCTCCTCGAGCGAGAGTGACGAGGAGGGGAGCGACAGCGACGACGAGGGTAGCGGTCGTCGGGATGATGGGTCCGACTAGGCGTCGGTCGCAACTCCGCGTGGCACCGGCGACCCCATCATCCGTGTCGCCGGCTCCTTGAGCTTCCCGGGGTCGTCTCCTTGGCGGCTGGCGTAGGGAGGCTGCGGAAGGGGAAGAGGGCGGGCGACAAGGCCGTCAACTCAGAGTACGAGGGCTAGATGCCCTCGACAGCGTGCTGACGTCCTGCCGCCCCGTCAAGCCCTGCTTCCGGCGCCGCCGTCACCGTCCAGCTTTTAGCTGGCCCTCGGGGCGTTCTGTTGGTGTCTTCTGCCACCAGTAGCTCGCCTAGGCGCCCCTTTTGCCCTTTTCGCCTCCTTGCCCTACCTCCTGAGGAGAGAGACAAGAAAGGGATTACAGGCATCTTATCTTTTTTCAATCTGTAAGCCCTCGGGCCTTAGCTGTGTTTAAAACTTGTAATCCCATCTTTCATGTTTTTCATTCTCTCTGAACTGTACCTGAGCGGAATGTTTTTAATGAAAATGGGATGTTTGCCGGGCCATTTGTCCCGTGGGTAAAACCCACGCCAAGGAGCGAATCCTTTATGTCGTTAAGATGGACACTTCTTTGCCCGGCAACAGGCCCTGCCGTCTTCCCGCGCCACTCGACCTTCCTCACGCCTTTGGCGGAGGCAGGGATGAGGCGGGTTCGGGCTCCTCATTCCGTTCCTTTGCCGCCGCGGCTACTACCGAAACTGGCCCCAGGAACGCGCTCCGGGGCCCAGAGTTAAGGGAGCACAGCAGCTTTTTAGGAAGGAACAAGGTTTTCGCATTCCTCAGTCCATAAGAGAATGCATGACAAGGGATGAAAGACTTATCTGGGATTGCAGCCCCCGGCAACTTTGGCTTGCCGCGGGCGAATCTTTGTGCTTGCAGCCCCCGGCAACGTTGGTTTGCCGGGGACCAGATGCTGGTCCGCCCTTCTTCTCTTCTTCGTCCTTAAGCGGTCTGGCCAGGATATGCAAAACCCTGCGAACCAAAGGAAACGAAAGAACATGAAAAAGGACGCAGACTCGACCTCTAAGCTAGGGGTTAGCAGCTGTTAGGCACTATCAACCCTAACCAAGGACGAGACTCGACTCAGCATGCATGCTAAAACTTAGGGCGCCAGCGCTTCATTTCTGCTGCTCAGGGTCTGCGCCTGGCTTTGTACAAAGGATTACATGCAACAGCGGCAAGACTTGTACAAAAGGTTGGTTGCCGGGCGGGGCCCGACAACCGCGCCTTATGGGTAAAACTTACGAAGATGCTCAATATTCCAGGAGTTGCTCACCGGAGTGCCATCTTCGGTCTCGAGGCGGACAGCGCCGGGCCTCGTGACTCGTCTCACCCGGTAAGGGCCTTCCCACTTCGGCGTCAACTTGTTATGATTCTTGGCGGACGGAGCGCGCCGAAGAACAAGGTCGCCTTCCTCGAAGCTTCTGGCTTTAACTTTGCGGCTATGGTAGCGACGCAAAGCTTGCTGGTAGCGAGAGGCTCGCACAGCAACCTGAAGACGATCTTCCTCAAGGAGCAGCGCGTCATCTTCACGCAGCCGCTCTTGCTCAAGCTCATCATAAGCAAGCACTCGAGGTGACCCGTATACGAGTTCCGTGGGGGTAACTGCTTCTGCTCCATAGACTAGAGCAAATGGTGTCTGGCCAGTGGCTCGATTTGGCATCGTTCTGATCGACCAAAGAGCCACCGGCAGCTCCTCGATCCAGTTTCTTCCGCACTTGTGCAGCCTGTCGAAAGTTCTGGTCTTGAGCCCGCGCAGCACTTCGGCATTGGCCCTTTCCGCTTGACCGTTGCTCCGGGGATGAGCAACAGAAGCGAAGCAGACCTTGGTGCCGAGATCTTGGACGTATTGCATGAAGGCGCGGCTTGTGAATTGTGTATCGTTGTCGGTGATGATCCTGTTGGGGATCCCGAAGCGGCAAACAATCGACCTGAAGAACTTGACTGCTGACTGTGCTGTGACCTTCCTCACTGGTTCCACTTCCGGCCACTTTGTGAACTTGTCGATTGCGACGTACAAGTACTCAAAGCCCCCGGCAGCCCGGGGGAAGGGGCCGAGGATGTCGAGCCCCCAGACCGAAAATGGCCAGGATAAAGGGATCGTCTGGAGAGCTTGAGCTGGCTGGTGTATCTGCTTGGAATGGAACTGGCACGCTTCACACTTGGTTACCTGTGCAGTTGCATCCTGGAGGGCCGTCGGCCAGAAGAAACCTTGCCGGAACGCTTTGCCAGCAAGTGCTCTGGCACCAATGTGGTGACCACATATACCTCCATGTATCTCTGCCAACAGCTTATGTCCGTCTTCCCGGGAAATACACTTCAATTTCACACCGTTGCGCCCTCTTCTGTACAGTGTGTTGTCGACGAACTGGTACATACTCGAGCGCCGGGCTACTCTTTCCGCTTCTGCTTGTTCTTCGGGAAGATCTCCGTTCTGGAGGAAATGGACAGTCTGCTGCGCCCATGCTGGAGCCTGCGGCTCGACAACAAGGACTGAAGGCACATCTGCTGCTGCGGGAACGTCCGCTTCTACGGCGAGGATCTGGGGCTCAGCCGGAGCTTGACGTTCCCCGGCAAGCTTGCCGGGGCAAAACTTGTCGGGAGCGCCTGCTTCTACGGAACAAACCCTGGGGTTTGCCGGAGCAGACGGCTCCTCAGCGCTCTTAGCGTCGATCTTGGGGACCTTCTTGGCGGCGGCTCCGGGGAGCTCTGTCGGAAGATAGTCGCCGGAGACCAACTTCCTCTTCTTGCTCTGTCCGGTCGATGGTGTCACGGATGGCTGAGTCAGCTTGAGCACAAAGGTTCCTGGTTCCACAGGTAACCTAAGTGCTGCGCACTTTGACAGGCCATCAGCAATGTCGTTCTCAGCTCTTGGAACGTGTTCCATTTGTAGGCCGTCAAAGCGCTCTTCTAGCTTCCTCACTTCATCAACGTACGCTTCCATCAACGGACTCTGGTAATCTTTGTTCACTTGGCGGACGACAAGCTGCGAGTCACCCCTGACAATGAGCTTCTTGATTCCAAGTTCTGCCGTGATCCTGAGACCGGCGAGCAGACCTTCATACTCTGCAGTATTGTTGGTTGCTTGTTCCTTGGGGAAGTGCATCTGGACCACGTACTTGAGGTGCTCTCCGGTGGGCGCGATAAGCAACGCGCCAGCACCGGCGCCTTGCAGCGAGAAGGCACCATCAAAATACATCAGCCACTCTTTGCTCGCTTCTTTGGCGGGGATGCTCGTCTCTGGGATTTCTTCGTCTGGCGTCGGTGTCCACTCCGCTATGAACTCCGCCAAGGCTCTGCTTTGGATAGTCGAGGTTCTCTCGAACTTGAGACCGAAGCTCGACAGTTCCAGCGCCCACTCGACAATCCTGCCTGTTGCTTCTGGATTCTGCAGTATCCTCTTCAGCGGAAAGCGGGTGACAACTGTAATCTCATGTGCTTGGAAGTAATGGCGCAGCTTTCTCGAGGCCATGAGAAGGCCGAAAAGCAATTTCTGCACACCAGAGTACCTTGACCTAGCCCCGTGCAGAAGGGAGCTGACAAAGTAAACTGGGCGCTGCACCATTTTCTTCTTCTGCACCTCCACCTGCTCCTGCGCAGATTCATCCTTGTCGGGGCCAGAGCTTGTCGGGGAAGCCCCCTGCTTGTCGCTGGACGTGCTTGCCGCGGTTGCTGGCTCATCATCTGCCTCCCTCTCCGCTACTAACGCAGCACTAACCACTTGATTGGTTGCCGCCAGGTACAGCAGCAACTTCTCTTGTGGTTTAGGCGCGACAAGTATTGGAGCGGAGGATAGGTATTTCTTCAAGTCCTGCAGCGCAGCCTCCGCTTCCGGAGTCCATTTCACTGGACCCGCCTTTTTCAAAACTTTGAAAAATGGCAGGGCGCGTTCTGCAGACTTGGAAATAAACCTGCTGAGAGCCGCGACGCAGCCGGCAAGCCTTCGTACATCCTTGATGCGTGTTGGTGCTTCAATCTGCTCGATGGCCTTGATTTTGTCTGGATTGGCTTCGATTCCTCGCTGAGACACGAAGAACCCGAGAAGCTTGCCGGAAGGGACTCCAAACACGCATTTCTCGGGGTTGAGCTTGAGGCTGATCCTGCGCAGGTTCATGAAGGTCTCTTCTAAATCTTGAATCAGGGTTGCCCTGTCCCTGCTTTTGACCACTATGTCATCCATGTAGGCTTCCACATTTCTGTGGATCTGTGGCTCAAAAGCGGTATGGACAACCCTCGCAAACGTCGAACCAGCATTCTTCAAACCGAAAGGCATCCGTACGAAACAGTACGTGCCACATGGGGTGATGAATGCGGTCTTCTCCTCGTCTTCTTCAGCCATGAAGATCTGATGGTATCCTGAGTATGCGTCAAGAAATGAAAGCAGGTCACATCCGGCCGTGGAGTCAACAATCTGGTCAATGCGCGGCAAGGGGAAAGGATCCTTGGGACAAGCTTTGTTAACATCAGTAAAGTCGATGCAAAGCCTCCATTTCCCATTTGCTTTGCGCACGACAACAGGATTGGCCAACCACGTCGGATGGAGCACACCTCTGACGAGGCCTGCCGCTTCCAACTTCTTGATTTCTTCTGCGATGAACTCTTGGCGCTCCACCGCTTGCTTCCTGACTCTTTGCTTGACGGGCAGCGTATGAGGACAGACAGCGAGGTGGTGCTCAATCACTCTCCTGGGAACGCCGGGGATGTCAGATGGTTGCCAGGCAAACACATCGACATTCGCCCGCAGGAAAGCAACGAGCGCGCTTTCCTATTTGGAGTCGAGAGTGGCACTGATGGTGAAGGTACCACCAGTCCCGTCCTCCTTGGCGGACACCTTCTTGGTCGTTGGCGGAGCTGCCATTGTCTTCTTACTCTTGCCGGTGGAGCTCGATGGCGCGTCCTCGACGGCAGCGTAGCACCCCGAAGAGGTGCGCTTGCCGGAGTGGGCACCAGAGCACTTGTCGGGCTTGGTCTTCTTCTTGCCGGCGGAGCTCGATGGCGCGTCCTCGACGGTAGCGCAGCACTACGTAGAGGTGCGCTTGCCGGAGTGGGCGCCAGAGCACTTGCCGGGCTTGGTCTTCTTCTTCCCTCCGGGAGCTTCAGCGACAAGTGACTTGTGATCCGCTGTGGCTGCTGCTTCCCGGTAGATCTTGTCCGCACAGATAAGGGCGTCCTTCTTGTCGCCAGGGACAGAGATGACGCTTATCGGCCTGGCATCTTGAGCATGTTGTATGCGTAGTGAGAGGCTGCCATGAATTTGGCGAGCGCTGGACGGCCGAGAATTCCGTTGTAGGGCAACGGAAACTCGGCAACGTCAAAAGTGATCCTCTCCGTCCTGAAGTTCAGCTCGCTGCCAAATGTTACTGGCAACGTTATCTTCCCCTTCGGCTTGCTCCTTCTCGGGTTGATTCCTTGGAACGTGCCGGTCTCTTCGAGCTCGCTGTCGGGGACTTGGAGTTTCCGGAGCACAGCGGAGGAGATCAGGTTCAAGCCGGCTCAGCCGTCGACTAGCATCTTAGTGACCTTGAGGTTGCGGACCGTTGGTGAGACCAACATCGGCAAACACCCGATCGCAGTTGTGCAGTCAGGGTGGTCCTCAATATCGAAGATGATAGGCGTGCTGGACCATTTCAGAGGCTTGCGCGACTCGACGGGTGGTTCCGCTGCATTGACTTCCCGCGCCCACTGCTTGAGCTGGCGGTGAGAAGTATGTAGGGAAGCACCGCCGTCTACGCACAAGACCTCTGTGGCTTTCTGAAACTCCTGCTCACTGGTCTCGACGTCATCCATGTCTTCGTCTTCGTCGTCGTCTTCGTTCTTGTCGCGGCCGCGGGGAGGTCTGTCTGCTTGCCGTTGCTTGTCCTTGTCGCGGTGTCCTCCCTGGCTGGGACGCTTCGTACCTGATCCTCCGCCACCTCCCCGGGCTCTCTCCTTGTCGTGCCGCTCGTACTCGGCCTTTTGCAGCTCGACGAGCCGCTCGACCTGCTTGCAGCTCTGGAGGTCATGGCCCTTGGTGCGGTGGATCTTGCAGTACTGTTCGTTGGTGCCGTCCCGCTTGTCGGCGACCGCCACAGCCTGGCAGTTGGCGCATCCGGCAACCTCCTTGCCGAAGCTACCAGCCTGGGCCTTCTTGACGGCGCCTTCATCGCCGGACTGCTCAACAACCAGTACTTCTTGGCTCTTCTTCTTCCTGTTGCTCCGCCGCCGGTTCTTCCTTGCCGGGGCGGTGTCTTCACTATCAGATTCTCCTGCTCTAGTGTTCTCTCCGGGGAGTTTCCTCCCTTCCTCAGCACGTGCACACTTGTCGGCCAGGGCATATAGCTCGCTGACGTCCTTGATCTTGCACATCGCCATCTCCTCCCGCATCCTGCGGTTACGCACGTTCTGATGGAACGCGCTGATGACCGCGGCAGGGTGGACGTCTGGGATGTTGTAGTGCACGCGGCTGAATCTCTGGATGAACTTGCGCAAGGATTCCCCTTCCTTCTGGACGAGCAGGTGAAGGTCGCTCGCTTGGCCATGGGGTTTGTGGCCGCCTGTAAAGGCGCCAACAAACTGATGGCACAAGTTTGTCCAGGAGGTTATGGAGTTATCCGGCAAGTGCATGAGCCAGGATCTGACGTTGGATTTGAGTACCAGCGGGAAGTAGTTGGCAAGGATCTTGTCGTCCCGCCCCCAGCAGCCTGCACCGCAATGGTGTAGATGCTGAGGAACTCCGACGGATGCGACTTGCCGTCGTACTTCTCTGGTACGTCTGGCTTGAAATTCTTCGTGCTGGGCCACTGGACTTGCCGCAGCTTACGGGTGAACGCAGGGCAGCCTACCGCGTACGGCAGGTCGCCTGGTCCCCCGGGCGCATGCATGTCGACAGAGGGTCCAGCGCGCTGGTCTGATTGACGCCGCGCTTCTCTCCGACGCTCGATGCGAGTACGAGCGTCCTCTTGCTCTCGCTCGTGAAGAACGTGACGTTGATCGCGACGAGTTCGCGGATTTGACGACGCGGTGGAGTCGTTGTCGCGATGGCTCTGGCGAGTCGGCGATCTTGGCCTTTGGGGTGGGGAGTGCACGGTGGTCACGCCCCCACCGGTCTTGGCGCCATCGGTTCTCGCCTGGCCGACCTGCCGCGGCTGCGACGCACTTTGCTGCCGCGGGGTGTCGCCGTTAGCGAAACCGATGAGGCTCTGTATCATGGCCCTCCAGTTGTCGAGCTTGTCCGCTGTTGGAGGGTAGTCTAGGAGCAGTTGAGCTCGCGCCAGAGCTTCTGCTGGAGTGGCGGGCAGCGGTGGCAAACGGCGCATGGAGCGGGATGTGCTTGAACTTCTAACTACGTTAGAAGGAGCAACACCCGGACCAGGCAGCCGCGCCACGCTCGCGCCAGCGCGTTGGTGTGAGTGCTGGCCTTGAGCGCCCTGGGATCCGCCGGCTCGATCTGGGTCCAGCGAGCGTATGGTACCGTGAGTGCCAAGACGCTGCTGGTCCCGTGCCTCCTGAGAGGGGCGCGGTGCATGTTCGGACGCCGTGGCACCATGAGCTGGCTCGGTGGCGCCCGTTCCGCCGCCGGTGCCGTCCCCACCACCCGTTTGCTCCAGGGGCGGTGGGTTCGACGCGGACGGACCAGCCACCTCCGGAACCTTCTTCTTCGGTGGCATGTCGATGAAGATGATGGAGATCTAGCCTGTGCAGACGCCGGATCAGGTTCGCACAACTTCGACGCCCCCTACCTGGCGCGCCAAAGATGTCGGGGGAAATCTGCCTCCTCGAACACCTATGGGGACCGAGCCCCTTTCTTGGTTCGGCGGGGGGCGGAGGTCGCACGAAGAGCGGATCGAGGCGATGCACACAAGGGGTTTACCCAGCTTCGGGCCGCACGGATGCGTAAAACCCTACTGCTGCTTTGTGGTTTGGTATTGTGTTCTTGCTCGGGAGCGTGTGGTGCTACAGTACACGCGAGCTGCTGGCGAGACCGAGCGCGAAGGGCCTCTTTCCTTCGTCATTGCGCATGGGGCCTCCTTTTATATGTGCAAGGGGTTACCCACAGGTGGCAACGTAGGCGGGGGTAAAACTGGAAAACGCTATTTTGGGTACAGTTGTTTGCACAGTGCTATCATACCTAACTCTGACGGCAGGGGACAAGGGCATTAAATGCCGGTCCGCATCGCCCAGACGGTGCAGAAAGGGGACCGTCAGGAGCGCCACCGTTTGCCACGATGGCTACTCTGTCAGCGTTGCTTCGCCACCGCATGCCCCTGGCTGCGCAGCCTCTCGCCACGTACGCCTGGAATGGCCCCAGAGCGACGCGTGGGTGGATGAGCTGGAGCGCAGGCGCGGCGTGGTGACTTGCCGCGGCAAGCGCCTTGCCGCGGTTGGTGCCTTGTCGCGCCCGGGAGCTTGTCGCTCACCGGTCCTTGCCGGGACGCGGGGCGTGTCGCAGCAAGTATCTTGTCGTGCCTCGGTCGGCCTTCCCAGCAAGCTCCTCTTGCCGGGGCCTTGTGCTTCGAGCGGGCGTCCCGACAAGCTCCTCTTGCCGGGGCCTTGCTCTCTTCGGGTGGCCTTCCCGGCAAGCTCCTCCTGCCGGGGCCTTGGCTCAAATACTTTGTTCTTGGATGGCCCAGAAAGGGACCACGGAGATTTTTGGTGGTCGCCTGACAAGCCTTGCCGCGGGGTGCTACGATTGCCCGTGCACAAGTCCGGGGTACTAAGGTACCCCTACTTTAGTACACCGACAGCGGCAGGTACTGGGTCTCGGCCCAGTCGACGAGGAAGTCGGCCAATGCTTGGGACTTGATGGCGGTGCGGGGCTGGTAGAAGATCGTGTAAGGGGCCAGCTCGATGGCCCATTTCGCCACCCGGCCGGATGCATCCCGGCTGCCTATGATCTCGACGAGCGGGGCGGTGCATACGACCGTGATGGGGTGCTCTTGGAAGTAGGGCTTCAGCTTCTTGGCGGCAAAGTACACGCCGTAGCACATCTTCTGGTAGTGCGGGTAGTTCTGCTTCAAGGTAGACAGTACCTCACTAAAATAGTACACCGGTCTCTGGACCGGCTGGGCTCGGCCCTCTTCTGGGCGCTGGACTACGATGACGGTGCTGACCACCCGGCTGGTTGCAACAATGTAAAGGAGCATGGGCTCTTTCTTAGTCGGCGCCGCCAAGACAGGCGGCGTGGTCAGCATCTTCTTCAGCTCGTGAAAAGCTTGGTCGGCTTGGTCATTCCACTCAAAGTGAGTGGTCTTCTTCATGAGGCGGTAGAGGGGGAGAGCCTTCTCTCCGAGCCGGCTGATGAAGCGGTTCAGGGAAGCCAGGCATCCGGTGAACTTCTGGACGTCTCGAAGCTTGGTGGGAATCGCCATTCTCTCAATGGCTTTGATCTTCACTGGGTTGCATTCGGTACCGCGTTCGGAGACCAGGAAGCCTAGAAGCTGGCCGGCTGGCGCTCCGAACACGCATTTCTCGGGGTTGAGCTTGATCCGGAATCGGCGCAAGTTCTCGAATGTTTCCTTGAGGTCTTCCAGCAAGGTGCTGCGGTTCTCTGTCTTCACCATAATGTCGTCCACGTAGACGTCGGCATTTCTGCCGAGCTGCTTGTGGAGGCACTTCTGCATGCAACGCTGAAAAGTGGCACCGGCATTTCTCAAGCCGAATGTCATAGTCAGGTAGCAGAAGGCTCCGAATGGCGTGATGAAGGCGGTCTTCAGGCGGTCGGCCGGGTCCAACTTTATCTGGTGGTACCCGGAGTAAGCATCCAAGAAACTCAGTAGCTCGCATCCGGCTGTGGAGTCTATCACTTGATCTATCCTTGGCAGGGCAAAAGGATCTTTGGGGCAGGCCTTGTTGAGGCTCGTGTAGTCTATACACATGCGCCACTTGTTGTTCTTCTTCAGCACGAGGACCGGGTTGGCGAGCCACTCCGGAAACAAAACCTCCATGATGAAGCCGGCAGCCAGAAGCCGGGCTATCTCTTCTCCTACAATCCTTCTCTTTTCCTCCGACAGTCGGCGGAGGGGTTGTTTGACTGGTTTTGCACCTTCTCGGACGTGTAGTTTGTGCTCGGCGAAATCCTTCGGAACACCCGGCATGTCCTTGGGGGACCATGCAAAGATGTCCCGATTCTCACGGAGGAAATCAGCGAGCTTGCCTTCCTATTTGCTGCTTAGGTTCGCCCCAATGACGGCAAACCTTTCCGGGTGCTCGGGGTCAAGAGGTATCTTCTTTGTTTCCTTGGCCGGCTGGGAGGAACCTTGGGAATGACATTCTTTGGGATCGGGGGACAGGGTCGGCTGCTTGCCAGCCATGGCCACGACCCGGTCTAACTTCTTCTTCTCTTCGGCAATCACAAGGGACTCGGCCAGCCGGCTGCTGGCTGCTGCGCATTCAGAGGATTTCTTGTAATCGCCGACTATGGTGATGATGCCCTTGGTGCTCGGCATCTCCATCTTGAGGTAAGCGTAGTGGGGAACATCCATGAACTTGGCCAAGGCAGGTCGGCCAAGCAGTGCATGGTAAGAGCTCTCAAGGTCCACCACTTCAAACCAGATGGCCTCCCTGCGGAAATGATCCTTGTCCCCAAAGAGGACATCAATCTTGATCTTGCCAATGGGGGCACAGGACAGGCCGGGTACAATGCCGTGGAACATAGTCCGGGTAGGCACGAGCTGCTTCGTCTTGACGTTGAGCTTCTTCAGGGTGTCAAGGTACAGGATGTTGATGCTGCTCCCGCCGTCTATCAGCATGCGGGAGAAATGGGCGGCACATCTGTCTGTTGCAAGGGTGGCATCCAGAACCAGTGCATAAGAGCCGGGAGATGGCATCACCTCTGGGTGGTCGGCCCGGCTCCAGTTGATAGGCTTTTCTGACCAGTGCATGTGCTCGGAGGGGTTGGCGGCAACCGCGTTGACTTCCTGGTGCTCTCGGCGCCTGCTGCGCTGATCTTCAGGCTGGCTTGTAAAGACGACGTAGGCGGCGTGCTCGTCGGGGAACTCATCGTGCACAGCTCCGACTGCTGGCCGAGCGGCCGGCTGCTGTGGAGCCGGAGGCGGCGGACCAGCAGGTGGAGGCGACGCGAGCCCTTCGCCTTTGGAGATTCGGGTGAGCCAGTGGCACTTCCGGGTTGTGTGGTTGGATGGCTTCGCGCCGTTGTGGAACTTGCATGGGGCGTCGAGAGTTTGCTCGTAGGAGAAGGCCGGCTGCCAAGCCGGCCTGCCACCTTTCTGCTTCTTGGGTGTGGGCCGCCCTTCGGGCTGCTCGCCCTCGACCGTGGCCACCTGCCGACTGGTGGAAGGCGGCATGGGGCCCTTGCGTTTGTGGTCATTTTGGTACGGGCGTCGTCCAGAGTCTCCAGCCGGCGTCTTGGGCGCCGGGTTGAGTACCTTCCCGGACGCGTCAACCCGAAGTTCGGTCTTCATTTAGGAGTCGGCGGTGGCGTACTTGTCCTCTATGACCAGAAGCTCGTCGAGGGTAGTCGGCTCGTCGCAGAGGAGCTTGTGCTTGAGGAGGGTGCCCTCTCGGCACCCGGCTGTGAAGTATTCGATGGCTTGCACCTCGTGCACTCCCTCGCAAGAGTTGCGAAGCTCGGCCCAACGCATGAGGTAGTCGCGGGTGGACTCGGCGGGGCCTTGCACGCACAAGGAGAGCTGTCTGGGCTTGGGAGCCCGCTTGTAGGTGCTAGTGAAGTTGCGGACGAAGGCTTCTGTGAAATCTAGCCAGCTGTTGATGTTGTATGGCTTGAGGCTGTTGAGCCAGGTCCGCGTCGTGCCTTGGAGCATGAGGGGCACGTACTTCACGGCAACGCGCCTGTTGCCGTTCGCGATGCGTACTGCGATGGAGTAGTCGATCAACCAATCTTCCGGCTTCACGGAGCCGTTGTACTTGGGCGTGTCTCTTGGGAGCGAGAACCCTTTGGGGAAGGGCTCGTCGCGGATGCGGGGGCCAAAACAAGGCGGGCCGACATCATCTTCTTCTTCTAGCACCAGAGGTCGCGCTAGGCGGTCGATCCGATGGCGGGCGTCGTTCTCGCCGACTCCTTCGCGGCGACCTAGTCGGCCGCAGAGAGTCGGATGCGTGACAGGCGGCGGGGTGGGATACCTTTCCCCACGAGGCGGAGGCGGAGGCGGGTTGCCCCGCCGCTCCACGGCTCGAGGGTGGCCTCCTGCGTCTCGCTCGATGGAGATCCGGGTTCGGCTTCGGCTGGCAGCCGACTCTTTCTCGTGTCGCGCACGGGTTTTGCCCGCAGTCGGCGTCCGGGACGTCGCGCCGTGCTCTCGGCGCGGCGGGGGGCTTTCCGCGCGGGCGTCAGCTTCGTGCCGCTGCGCGGCTGCATCGATCAGCTGCTGGATGCGTCTGGCCATGTTGGGGAGCTCTTCGGCCCCCAGTCCATCTAGCTCGTCTACGGCCGCTTGGGCGGCGCGCGGGTTCTCGAGTGGGGTTGCATAGACTGGGCGGTCGACTCCAAGCATGTCGGCGATGACAGCGCCGCACTGTCTGACGACGCCGACTCGGCTTGGCCCGCCAGGAGGTGGCGTGCCGAAGGCGGCGCGGTCGACTTCGCGCTGGTGGGCCTCGGTGAGGCGTCTCACGGAAGCTAGCTTCCGGCCCTCCGCGAGGAGGGCGAGGCGGCGAGCCTCCAGTGCTTCGGCGTCGGCATCGGTCGGGAGGGGGACGGACAAGTCATGGATCACCGCTTGCGGGGCATCGTGGGCGTTCTCGCCAGAAGCGCCGCCGTGGCTGATGACCATCACCTCAGCGGTGGTACCGTCACAGCCATCGGCTCGGGGAAGCGGGTCGTCGTAGATCACGACGTTGGTGGGGAAGGCGTCGAGCGAGGCCGTGTCGGAGTCGACTGGCATCGGATCGGTGGAGCCAACGGACTCCTGGTCCACAGTAGGCTCGCTGGAGACGCGGAGCTGGCCGAGGAGGTTGACGAGGTGGTCGGTGCCCGCGTCGGAGGCGGGCTCGTCGGAGATGAGGGCCTCGCCAAGGGGATCGGCGAGGTCGCTCGCTGCGCAGGCGTTGGCGACGCCTTGCAGCGCGTCGTGGCAAGCGCCATCGGGCGTGCCGGGCTGGCTACGCTCGCTGGGGAGGAAGAGGGTTCCTGTCCAGAACAGGTCTCCGGATGACGGTGCACCTGGCCCCACGGTGGGCGCCAAATGTCGGGTGGTTGGTGCGACATATGCCAACGGGTGGCTTATCATTGTGGGAGCCAGTAAGACGTCGCCGGTGCCTGGAAACGGGATGAGGCGAAGACATGCACGCCGGCGAATCTTACCCAGCTTCGGGGCTTTCCGTGGAGATAACACCCCTACTGCTGCTCTGCGGGGTCTCCGCATGATCACTCAATGAACAAGTAGCTACAAGATGCTCCTTGAGCTGTTTGGCGAGAGGAAGAAGAAGGGCAAGGATAGCTCTACTCTTCTCTCAATGTGGTGTCTAAACTCACATGAGATCAACCCTTTGCATGGGTGCCCCGGGGGGTTTATATAGGCCTACCCCCGGGGGTACAATGGTAATCCGGCTGGGCGTGGGCCCTAGCCGTCAGTGTCTACGCTTGCCGGCTTCTGCGTCGGCTGCTGGGGCCCGCCGGCTGCCGACCTCTTGGTCGACAGACAGGCCCTACTGCCAAGGGCCCTGTCGGTGGCTCGTTACTGTTGCCTCAATCCTGATGATGAGGGCTTTATCGAGGTAAGCATGTGTCACACCCCTAGTTCTGGTATGATCCAGGCTAGCCCTTCATGTGTGCATCATGTTCAAATTCCAATTAAATTTGAAATGAGGATTTGTGAAACCCTCAGAACTTATTTCAGGAAATGACCCAGATAAAAAGTGCTCCAAAAGGGTCCAAGAAAATGTTCATGTTGCTCTATGAAAATATTGGACAGGGATAAAAATCCAACCAATATTTTTAGGAGCTCATAAATATTTATTTTGGGCATTTGGAATTAATGCAATAATTTTTTGCTTTGGATATATATTGCTATATATATATATATATATAATATTGTCCAAAAATTGTGCCATTTGTTGAGGAGCTCTGGAATAATACCATTAGCCCCTACAAAAATTGGCATAATAAAATAAAATGGTTTAGTATTTTTATTAAACCAAACAAATGTTAGAAAAATAGAAAAGTTAAACAAAATGGGAAAAAGCTTACCTAGCGCTTACCTGCTGCCCCTGTGCGGCCTGGCCGGCCCAGTTGGCCAGCCCAGCCCACCTGCCCCCCCTCCTCTGTCTTCTTCCTCGCGCCTACTGGCACTGGGCGTGTCGCGCACGCGCTCGCCCACGGCCACGTCTTCCGCCACCTCCTGCTTCTCCCTCTCGTCGCCCTGGACGCCCCAGGCATCGCCACGTGACCCCCCAGGTCTCTCTCTCTCTCTCCCTCCTCCCCTGGAACTCTCACTCACCCCGCGACCGAAGCGCTGCCGTCGCCGCAGCTCACAGCCGACGCGCTCCCCGCCATCCCCTCGCCCCTCCTTCGAGTACACGAGCTCCGCGCCGTCACCTGCTACCTCTCTGTCGAGCCACGTGGCACGGGAAGCCCTGGAGAGTCGCCAACGCCGTCGTCTTCGAGCTTCGGCCGACGAGATCGCCGTCGTTGCTTCGGCTGCGCCAAGCCTCCACCGAGCTCGCCAACGACGCCTCTAGATCCGCTGTGAGCCCCGCCGTTGAACCCCCCTCTTCCCTGCTTCTCTGGCGCCCTCTAGCCCTCTGCCGCTCGAAGCCGAACTCCGGCCGCCGCCCCGAGCTCCGCTCCAGCGAGCTGCGGCCGTGCCCGCCTCTCCCACTTGCTCCAGATGACGCGGACGAGGCTCAGCTCCTCGCCCGTGGTCTCCGCTGCTCGAATGGTCGCTGGAGGGCGATTCCCGTGCCCCTCCGCCGCGTTCGGCCTCGCCGGCGGCTAAACGCCGGCGGGATTGACCGGGTCAACCCGCGCAAATTAACCCCCCAGTTGACCAGACTTGACCCGCGTGGGTCAATGACAGGTGGGGCCCGGTCTGACTAATTTTTAATTAGGGTAATTAATTAACCTCTGTTAATTAGCTATGTCACTGACGTGTGGAGCCCACACGTCAGGTTTGACCCCAGTCAGCGTTGTTGACTTGCTGACGCAATTTTTTATTTTCTGGAATTATTTTAAAACAGGAAATTCCAGAAAATGTTCAAAACTTCAAAAATTCATATCAATTCAACCGTAGCTCAGATTGAAATAATTTATATATGAAAAATTATCAGAAAAATTCAATCTAACCATCTGTACCAGTTTCATGCATGACAAACCAACTTAAACCGAAACAATATAATGGTATTTATAAAGGACTTACCTTGGAAATGCATTTGAATCTTTGGTTCAAATGGACTTCAACCAAATGAACTCTAGCTGCATTAGCTCAAACAGCATCACATCTTCATGCCATGTTCATTCATCATATTGTTGCATATGCTTGTGTATTGATTGTTGGCACCGTTCCTTCTCGATAGGTCCTACTCCGGAGACCGTTCCAGAGTACCTGTCTGTGAAGCAGTGCCTCCCTTGTTGATCTACCAGGCAAGCAAACCCCCTTGTTCATTCCGATATGATCCCACTCTCTCGCTCCTGCTCTCTTTTATTGCATTAGGACAACCGCGAATCAACTGCTACTTTATGTTGCGGTAGTTGAACCCATTCCTTTGCATGACCTGTCATTGCCACAGTAAATAGTTGAAACCCACTAGCATGTGTAGGAGTTGATTGAGCCATGTTGTGTTCCTACCATGCCATGCCTGCTATTGCTTAGAGTTGTGTCAGGTCTGATTCATTGGGTATGAATTGGAGTGTTATGATGTGTTCTGATGCTGAGAGTTAAGTGTGTGAACACGATTTGGTAAAGGTAGCGGTGAGAGGGCATGTAGGAGTACATGGTGGGTTGTCTCATTGGAACCATCCTTAAGCACTGAGTTCTGCGTGTGTTGTCCAATGACTAGATACTACCACACATTGGGTTCCGGTAACTCGACCCCTCTTGACTTATTAACCGACTTGGTCTCTGTTCAGGAGTTGCAAATAGTTTCTGGTGTTTGTAGGTAGTGTTAGTAGTCTACCAAGTGGCACCCGGCCAGGTGGGCTTGGGATAGACTAGGCACAAGTGGCACGGTGTACCAAGCGTAGATCCATCCGGCGAGGTGGGCTTGGGAACCCTGCACACATAGTTTGGGGGCGTGAGCGACACCCCGGCCGGATCTCCTTGCGGATGGAAGCCGAATAGGCGATAAACCTGGACCAGAGTCTTGTGTGGTTAGTTAGGTCGTGGCCGACTCCCTCGCCAGGCTTCCGCTTGAAGGTTGCCGAGATACATGACGTGTACATGGCGGTAAGTGGCGAGAGCGTGTGTGAAGAAGTACACCCCTGCAGGGTTATCATGATCTATTCGAATAGCCGTGTCCTCGGTTATGGACTTCTTGGATGCTTACGTGGTACATAGACAACTTGAAGTGGATACTCTAAAATGCTCAAGATAAGTGTGAGTGCTATGGATGGCCTTCTCGTAGGAAGACGGGAATGAATCCATAGTAGTGTATTGATGTGGTGATTAGTGGACTCGTGTGCGCCACCTCAAAAGAGTTACCAGCAGTCGTAGTACATGATAGCCACTGAGTCAAAGCTGGCTTGCTGCAACTAAACCCCACATTACCTCCTTGATACAAATGCATGTATGATAGGCTCTGATGTAAGTCTTGCTGAGTACCTTGTACTCATGTTGCTTTATTTATGGATTTGCAGCGGAGACTTCGGTCTTACTAGTTTATGTGGACTTCGACAAGTAGCTTGTACCTCAGCTACGATCTTGATCGGATGTTATAGATAGTCAGGCTCTTCAGACTTTTTCATTTGTAGTTGTCTGTACTCAGACATGTAATGCTTCCGCTTGTTGCTTGTATGCTCTGAATGATGGGTCATGAGACCCCTGTTTGTATTTAATGCTATGTGGCTCCTTTGGGCCTTTATCTATATGAGTTTGCGTTATGTTGTGATGCCATGTTGTACAACACATACCTGCATGTTATGCGTACGTGTAATGTGTATTGCTATGTGTGGGATCCGACAATCTAGTTGTTTATCCTTGGCAGCCTATCATATGGGGAAATGTAGTCTAGTGCTTCTGAGCGATAGTAGTCCGCTATAGCCCAGTTCACCGGAGTCCTGCTAGCCCAGCACTACTGCTCGGAACACTTGACTGGCCGGCATGTGTTTCACTTTGTTCCTGTGTCTGTCCCTTCGGGGAAATGTCATGCGGTGACATCCGGAGTCCTGCCTAGCCTGCTACAGCCCGGGTTACCGGAGTCCTGTTAGCCCAGTGCTACAGCCCGGATTCACACGTTGATGACCGACATGCTCGATGTGATTCATGTATGCCTGTCCTCATGGGTTAGTGCCGCTTTGGATTCACGACTAGCCATGTCAGCCCGGGTTCTTGGTCATATGGATGCTAGCGACACTATCATATACGTGAGCCAAAAGGCGCAAACGGTCCCGGGCCAGGTAAGGTGGCACCCGTGGGAATACGATGCGTGAGGCTGCAAAGTGATATGATGTGTTACATGCTAGATCGGTGTGACTTAGGATCGGGGTCCCGACAGCTTTGGTATCAGAGCCTGACTGCCTGTAGGATTTCCAAGCCAACCTGGTCGAAGTTGAGTCTAGAAATTCTTTAGTTATGTAAGGGAATTGATTGTGGAAGGGAACGTAAGGCTCTTTTACTCCTTTTACCTCATGCCCTTCTGATCTGAGTCATCCTATCTTTCCAACGGGGTTAAGGAACTAGTCTTCCTCTTCTGTCTATCAGGATCACGTGTTACTACTCCGTAGTCTCTTAGGATTGGTTGATCAGAGTCATATCCCAGTTCGAGTACTTCCGGTGTAGCCTGTTTAGTAACATTTCAAAACCTTGAGTAATGATGTTGAGTATGGTGCTACCTCGTCTTTTGTAGAATGTCTCATTTTGAGCATTTTACTGTCGTTGCTGCCGGAATTGTCCTAGGAGTTCGAGAGATACTAAATTTCCTTGTGCTACATGTTGCATTCTATAGTTGTTGTTGACCTCGTCCTTGGTTCCGCTTCTCAGGATGTCGTCAGTTAACCGAAGTTCTGTTGCTCGTTGCCTGAACTACGGAGATGGTGGGGATGAGGATCCTCCCGACCAGACTTCATTGGCAGAGTTCATGTTAGAGATGGAGAAGAACAAGCGAGAGTCTAACCGCTTGTTAGCACGTATTGAGGAGAATACCTCCCATCAGCACAAAGAGTCAGCGACCATCTATGACTTCATTCATCTAAAACCACCTACCTTCCATCATTCCATTGAACCACTCGATGCAGATGACTGGCTCCGTAGTATCACACACAAGCTGCGTTCTGCGAACGTAGCTGAAAGTGACAAGGTCACTTATGCTGCATATCACCTGGAAGGTCCTGCTAGTCTCTGGTAGCAGAACTATGAGGCTATGCTTCCAGTTGGTCAGATTCCTACCTGGAGAGATTTCTTGACTTGTGCTAAGATAGCTCAAATCTGCCAAGAACTAAAATTGGGAAAAGGATAGATTTTTATTTGGTCAAGTAGTCTAATCACCCCCCTCTAGACATACTTCCGATCCTACAAGTGGTATCAGAGCTTTGGTCTCGATTTGCTTTGATTTCCATAGCTTTTGGTGGTCATAGACTTGGTTTCACAACCTAGGAGAGTATGGCGTCTAGCAAGGGAAATTATCACCGTAGAGGTCCTTACTTTGATGGTACTAATTTTGCTAGTTGGAAGCATAAAATGAAAATGCATATTCTTGGACATAACCCCGCCATTTGGGCTATTGTGTGTGTTGGTTTGCAAGGTGACTTCTTTGATTGGAAAGAACCAAACCGTGAAGCTACCGCAGAAGAGTTGAAGATGCTTCAATACAATGATCAAGCTTGTGATATTCTCTTCAACGGATTGTGCCCCGAAGAATTCAACAAAATCAGCCGTCTTGAGAATGCAAAGGAAATTTGGGATACTTTGATTGATATGCACGAAGGTACCGACTCCGTCAAGGAATCCAAATTGGATGTGCTTCAAAGTCAACTTGACAAGTTCAAAATGAAGGATGGTGAAGGTGTCGCTGAAATGTACTCTAGGCTTGCTCTTATCACAAATGAGATTGACGGCTTAGGGAGTGAAGAGATGACCGATAGATTCATCAGCAAGAAGATCCTAAGAGCCTTGGATGGAAAATATGATACCGTGTGCACATTGATCCAAATGATGCCCAATTACAAAGATCTCAAGCCAACGGAAGTCATTGGAAGAATTGTTGCTCATGAGATGTCACTCAAGGATAAAGAGGAACTTCACAACAAATCAAGTGGAGCTTACAAAGCCTCATGTGAAGCTCCCACATCATCAAGTGAGAAGCAAACCTTCAATGAAGAATTGAGCTTAATGGTGAAGAACTTCAACAAGTTCTACAAAAGTATAAGCAAAGATAGAAGCTCCAAGTCAAGGTCCTACAATGACAAAAGATCTTCTAGTCGAGAGCGAAACTGCTATAACTGTGGAAGACCCGGACACTATTCCAATGAGTGTATGGCTCCCTACAAGAGAGGAGTAGACTCTCCCAAAAGAAGAAGTAGAAGAAAAAAATCGCCATCTAGAGAAAGAAGGAGTAGAGATGATCGTTATGAACGAAGATACTCACAAAAAAGCAAGGATTCGGAAAGAAAATAAAAGTCATCAAGGATCTACACAAAATGAAGACATCAAGCTCATGTTAGTGAATGGGTATCCGGCTCTGACTCCGACAACCACTCCGAAAGAAGTTATCACTCCGATTCCGAATATACTCAAGATGAAGGTGTTTCCGGTCTAGCACTTATGTCAACCAACTCCTACGACATATTTGACTCACCAAATGAAGGAGTTGGAACATGCTTCATGGCTAAAGGCCCAAAGGTATCACACCCCGAGTATGTTGATTTCAATAGTGATGAAGATGACTTGTTAGGTGATGATGATTTACTTGTTGACAACTCTAATGATGAATACTATGATGAAACATAAATTAATCATGCTAATCAAGATAAAACGAATGACAATGATAAGGAGAAGATTGAGGCTCTAACTAAAGAACAAACACTCTTAAGTTAGCTCATGAAACTATCTTAGGAGATCATCGAGAACTTTTAAGAACACATGAGAAATTACGCTTTGAAAAGCTCAACCTTGAGCAAGAGCATGAGTTCTTAAAAGCTATCAATGATGATCTTCGTAAGAAAAGTTCTTCTTACATTGCCAAGCGTTTACTCTTATCCACTTACATGCCTCAAGTCAAGTCTAGTAACAAGAACAAAAAGGATTCTTCTTCTAGTAGTAACAATGATCATGTTAAATCCAATATTGTTGCTTCTAGTAATTCTCTTGATTCCACTAATGATTCTCTTAGCCAAGTTGCACTTGAGCAAGAAAATAGCCTATTGAAGGGAATTATAGAGAATGGAGTGTACAAGAGCCTTGCCGGGAGTAAGCAATTCGAGGAAATTGTACGCAAGCAAGGAAGGCACCGGAAGAATCAAGGTGTTGGTTTTGAACGAAAGTTCAATGCCAATGGAGTTGAGTGGGAAGAAGATCAATACCCCAAGACAAATTTTGTTCCTCAACAAGAGAAGTATGATCCTACTTCTTTCAAAGGGACACAAGCTCAAGATGATCTTCCACCACAAGACTACAAGCAAAAAGGCAAGGACAAGCTTCAAGAGGAAATTGATGCATTTAAAGAAGCTCCTAAGACCTTAGTCAAGTGGATTCCCAAGACTACTTCAAGTTCCACTTCATCAAGTACGACTACAACTCCAAGGATTCCCATCAAGATGGTGCGGATCCAAAAGAAGAAGAACTAGAGAGTTCTTGAGGGTGACACCGCCAACATACTTCACTCTTATCATTTTGGCAAGAACAAGTGCAATCAACTTCCATATCTTGCACTAGTTCAAGGAGTCACAAACCCTCTTGTTGGTAAGTCAAGGGACAAGGTAACCTAAAAGCTTTCATAGACATCATCTTATGTGTGCATCACTCTATGTCTATGGATATCCTTGTTTGTTCCTTGTGGGACTAACCCATGTAGGTATTGAAAGTGCAATTCACTCCAATGGATAGCTCCAATTTATCTACATCAACATTGCGCATCCACATCTTCAATATCTACATGAAGTCATCATCGACAAAACCCAAGGTTAGTTCATCCCTATTAGGGGGAATATCACATCTAGGAGGAGCTTTACTCTAAAAATTGAGCTAAAGCAACTCTAATGATGTGAACACAACAATGCTTTATGTAAAAGTGGTAACCCCACTTGTGCTTATACAATGAGTATGACTTATGATCAAATGTTCTCATTTGACTCCTAAGTCAATATACTCATATATAGATGACCTAGTCATCGCCAATTGCTTGATAGATGCTAGAATTGGCTGTGCATGCTTTGCCACATATTTCAATTGCCATTTTATTGTGTGAGCATGTTGGTTGCATATTTCACTCATTCGAGGACATCCATTTGTTGTTCTGATTGATTGGTTTTATTTTCTTTTGCCAAGTGGATGTACAAGTATGCCTAAGAACCCTCTCTAGCTATCTATGCTTTTCTCATCTCAAACTCTATTCATGCTACATCACAAAATTTGATCAAGTCAGATTCAAACCACTCTGTGTGAGGAGCACTCGAAGTCCCTGATTTTTCATAGACTTAAACTTCCAAAACTTCTTTGTGCTTTTCGGTCTGACCGATTTTCCCATTTCGGTCATACCGAGATCACTAAGTCAATCTAGGTTTTCGCCTCGGTGCAACCGATTTGAACTGTTCGGTCACACCGAGTTGCCATAACTGTCAACAGTTATGCATCTCGGTGCCACCGAGTTGTTCCACTCGGTCACACCGATAGGGTCGGGCTATATATTCTCACGGGCAAAATTTTGGAAATTTCTCCGAAACCTCTTCGCCCGCGCATAGCTCGCTTTGACTCCTGGGTCTCCGGATCGTCCTCCTCGTCGCCAGCCGCCTCCTGTCGCTGGTATCCGCCACCGTCAACGGAATTCATCTCCGCCGTTGCCGCTGTAACGAGTCCGCCGCCGAACTAGGGTATGGACTCGATCACAATGCTAATCCCCGTCCAATTCCTAGCACATTGTGTTCTTTATGATTCTTGCTAAGATTGAAACACTCCTATCCAGTCAAAACAATCCGTAGAATAGTTGAGATTCGAAAATTTAGGTTTAGGTTTCCGCCGAAACCATCTCGGACCCACCGGGTTGCAGAACTCGGTTCCACCGATTTAGCCACGGCCATTGCACATGTGGTTCTCGGTCTGACCGAGAATTACAAATCAGTGAGACCGAGTTCAGGACTTTGTGAAACCCTAGCAGTCTCGGTGACACCGAACGGTGACTCGGTCTGACCGAGTTCACTAGTTTTGGTTCCAAAAGCTGCTTCGGTATCACCGAGTTTGCGAATCGGTTGATCCAAAATGCTTTCTGTGGAAAACTAAAACTAAGTTTTTGACTCATTCTTTTGCAAAAATCTCTGCATTTTGTGATGCTCATCCACTCTATCTCATCTATAAACTATTCACAGGGTCAGCAGTCAGAGTTTGCAACATGTCTGATCAGAGTGACAGCCAGAACAAATCTGAGGAGCAGGTTCATATGAGTGAGGGCACTAGTCCCTCTAGCAGCTCTGATGAGCATAGCAGGAGCACCCCAAGAAATCTGCCCAAAGCTGCCACAAGAGCTAGCAAGAAGAAAACTTCTGAGTCAGAGGATGAGGACTATGTGGCAGAGGAGGAAGCCACATCTAAGAATAAGGTGCTCAAGAAAGAACATGGCTCAGCTGCAGCCACAAAGCCTGGAAAGAATCATGGAACAAAAGTTCTATGACCTGGATGTGAAAGTAACAGAGATTCGGTCTGCCGTGGAACAACTACAAGATGATATGCAGGAGAGGAAGGGCAAGACCACAACTGATGCATTTGCCAGAGTGCCCAGAGCTCAGAGATCATCTGCAGTGCCAGTTCCTGACACCAGAGCCACCACTTCTGCACCAGCTATAGCTTCATTCCACCAGCTCCAGCTCCTACCCCAGCAGCTCCAACCACTTCTACTGAAGCCTTCCTCCTTGGCTCATCCGGACTCCACCACCTGAAGACCAAGCCTGAGAGTCGTTTAG
Source organism: Aegilops umbellulata (assembly GCA_032464435.1). Classification (NCBI taxonomy): domain Eukaryota; kingdom Viridiplantae; phylum Streptophyta; class Magnoliopsida; order Poales; family Poaceae; genus Aegilops; species Aegilops umbellulata. Next base: position 374,541,991 of record CP136056.1, read on the forward strand.
TACTATGCATTTTCTACGAACTTTTTGGTAACTTGTTGCCAAAGGGGGAGAAAAATGTATAGATCATAGGCTTCGAGAGAGAGAGAGAGAGTTTGCATTTGTTCTCTCTTGTCTTCTTGGTTGAACTTTATTTGCTTTTGAGTGCTTGAGATACTAAGCCTTAATCTGTGAGACATTGATGATCATGTGTTTGATCATAAGCTACACTTAATGCTTGTTGGATATTATTATCAGTTTATCCTTATTTTGATTATTCACTTTGCTTGGTGATGAGTGCATGTATTTAATTCTTATCATTTTGAGCACTCCACCAAGATTTATGTGACATGGAAGAGTAACCCATGATTCTAACTCTTTGTGCATTTGCAGTCCAAAGCAAATCTAAAAATATGCACAAATTTAGGGGGAGCTCTTACTTATCACATACTTCTCAAAGCGACGATATATTTCATTCTTATTATCATTTGTCGAAGCTTTGATCTATATGTTGTCATCAATTACCAAAAAGGGGGAGATTGAAAGTGCAACCATCCCTGGGTGGTTTTGGTAATTCCTAACAACATATAGCTCATTGAGCTAACATTATTCCAAGATGAATATTTCAGGAAAGCTCAATGGATGGCATGGCATGGATGAGGAAAGTGGATCCCTCAAAATTATAAGGACAAAGGATTGGCTCAAACTTCAAGGACAAGACTCTACATTTTATGTTTTAGTGATCCAAGATCACATTGAGTCCATAAGAAAAGCCAATACTATTAAGGAGGGATGAGGTGTTGCTTAATGAGCCTCTTGCTTCATGTGCTTAGTGATATGCTCCAAAATCCTCAACTACCTTCCCACAGCCACATATGACCTAAACCAAAAGTCAAACTCGGCCCCACCGATTCTTTCTATCCAGAGCCACCGAGTTTCATTTGTCATAGCCACTGCCACAAACCCTAGCAAATCGGTTTCACCGATAGGGATCTCGGTCTCACCGAGATGGGATTGCAAGTTCTCTGTTTCCCTTCGTAACGTTTCGGTCTAACCGAAGTGAGCGATCGATCCCACCGAGATTGCAATGTAAACTCCGTGTTTCCCTTTCGTAACATTTTGGTCTCACCGAAAAGAGCGAATCGGTCCCACCGAGTTTACCTGACCAGCTCTCTGGTTAGCTTATTACCAAAATCGGTCCCACCGAGTTTGTGTAATCGGTCACACCGAGATTACGTTATGCCCAAACCCTAACCATATCGGTCCTACCGAGTTGCATCTCAGTCCCACCGAAAATCCTAACGGTCACTAGGTTTGCTAAATCAGTCCGACCGAGTTTAACGATTCGGTCCCACCGAGTTTGGCAGATTGTGTGTAACGGTTAGATTTTGTGTGGAGGCTATATATACCCCTCCACCCACTCTTCATTCGTGAAGAGAGCCATCAGAACAGATCTTAACTTCCAATACACATTTTCTGATAGAGAACCACCTACCCTTGTGTTGAGGTCAAGATATTCCATTCCTACCATATGAATCTTGATCTCTAGCCTTCCCCAAGTTGCTTTCCACTCAAATCTTCTTTCCACCAAATCCAAATCCTGTGAGAGAGAGTTGAGTGTTGGGGAGACTATCATTTGAAGCACAAGAGCAAGGAGTTCATCATCAACACACCATTTTTTACTTCTTGGAGAGTGGTGTCTCCTAGATTGGCTAGGTGTTACTTGGGAGCCTCCGACAAGATTGTGGAGTTGAACCAAGGTGTTTGTAAGGGCAAGGAGATCGCCTACTTCGTGAAGATCTACCGCTAGTGAGGCAAGTCCTTCGTGGGCGACGGCCGTGATGGAATAGACAAGGTTGCTTCTTCGTGGACCCTTCGTGGGTGGAGCCCTCCGTGGACTCGCGCAACCGTTACCCTCCGTGGGTTGAAGTCTCCATCAACGTGGATGTACGAAAGCACCACCTATCGGAACCACGCCAAAAACATCCGTGTCTCCAATTGCGTTTGAATCCTCCAAACCCTTCCCCTTACATTCTTGCAAGTTGCATGCTTTACTTTCCGCTGCTCATATACTCTTTTGCATGCTTGCTTGAATTGTGTGGAGATTGCTTGACTTGTGCTAAGATAGCTAAAATCTGCCAAGAAATAAAATTGGGAAAAGGATAGATTTTTATTTTGTCAAGTAGTCTAATCACCCCCCCTCTAGACATACTTCCGATCCTACAATAACCCCAAAATGATAGCGATAGATCGGTAAGAGACGTCATAGATTGCACCAAATCCAATAGAGTGTGATTACGATGTTCGGACACGCCATTACGCTGAGGTGTTCCAGGCGGCGTGAGTTGTGAAAAAATTCCACATTTCCTTAAGTGTGTGCCAAACTCATGACTGAAGTATTCTCCTCCACGATCTAATCGTAAGAACTTTATTTTCCTGTCACGTTGATTCTCTAGCTCGCTCTGAAATTCCTTGAACTTTTCAAAGGTCTCAGACTTGTGTTTCATTAAGTAGACATACCCATATCTACTTAAGTCATTATTGAGGGTGAGAACATAACGATAGTCACTGCGAGCCTCAACTCTCATTGGACCGCATACATCAGTATGTATTATTTCCAACAAGTTGGTTGCTTGCTCCATTGTTCCCGAGAACGGAGTCTTGGTCATTTTGCCCATGAGGCATGGTTTGCACGTGTCAAGTGATTCATAATCAAGAGACTCCAAAAGTCCATCTGCGTGGAGTTTCTTCATGTGTTTGACACCAATGTGACCAAGGCGGCAGTGCCACAAGTATGTGGAACTATCGTTATCAACCTTACATCTTTTGGCATAACACTATGAATATGTGTAACATCACGTTCGAGATTCAATAAAAATAAACCATTGACCAGTGGGGTATGGCCATAAAACATATCTCTCATATAAATAGAACAACCAGTATTCTCATATTTAAATGAGTAGCCATCTCGCATTAAATGAGATCCAGATACAATGTTCATGCTCAAAGCTGGCACTAAATAACAATTATTGAGGTTTAAAACTACTCCCGAAGGTAAATGTAGAGTGAGTGTGCCAACGGCGATCACATCGACCTTGGAACCATTCCCGACGCGCATCGTCACCTCGTCCTTTGCTAGTCTCCTCTTATTCCGTAGCTCATGTTTCGAGTTACAAATGTGAGCAACTGCACCGATATCAAATACCCAGGAGCTACTACGAGTGCTGGTAAGGTACACATCAATAACATGTATATCATATATACCTTTGGCGTTGTCGGCCTTCTTATCCGCTAAGTACTTCGGGCAGTTTCGCTTCCAGTGACCATTTCCTTTGCAATAAAAGCACTCAGTCTCAGGCTTGGGTCCATTTTTTGGCATCTTCCCAGCAACTGACTTACCGGGCGCGGCAACTCCCTTGCCATATTTCTTGAAGTCCTTCTTACCCTTGCCTTTCTTGAAACTAGTGGACTTATTCACCATCAACACTTGATGTTCCTTTTTGATCTCCACCTCCGCTGATTTCAGCATTGAATATAACTCAGGAATGGACTTCTCCATCCCTTGCATATTGTAGTTCATCACAAAGCTCTTCTAGCTAGGTGGAAGCGACTGGAGGATCCTGTCAATGACCGAGTCATCTGGAAGATTAACTCCCAACTGAGACAAGCGGTTGTGCAACCCAGACATATTGAGTATATGCTCACTGACAGAATTGTTTTCCTCTATCTTACAACTGTAGAACTTGTCGGAGACTTCATATCTCTCGACCCGGGCATGAGCTTGCAAAACCATTTTCAGCTCTTGGAACATCTCATATGCTCCATGTTGCTCAAAACGCTTTTGGAGCTCCGGTTCTAAGCTGTAAAGCATGCCGCACTGAACCAGGGAGTAATCATCACTACGCGACTGCCAGGTGTTCATAACGTCTTGAGTTGCTGGGAAAATGGGTGCGTCACCTAGCGATGCTTCAACGACATACGCTTTGTTGGCAGCTATGAGGATGATCCTCAAATTATGGACCCACCGTATAGTTGTTACCATCGTCTTTCAGCTTGGTTTTCTCTAGGAACGCGTTGAAGTTGAGGGCAACATTAGAGTGGGCCATTGGATCTACAAGATAGATTGTAAAGACAATTTTAGACTAAGTTCATCTAATCAAATTATTTAATGAACTCCCACTCAGATAGACATCCCTCTGGTCATCTAAGTGATACATGATCCAAATCGACTAGGCCGTGTCCGATCATCACGTGAGACAGACTAGTCATCAACGGTGAACATCTCCATGTTGATCGCATCTACTATACAACTCATGTTCGACCTTTCGGTCTCTCGTGTTCCAAGGCCATGTCTGTACATGCTAAGCTCGTCAAGTCAACCTAAGTGTTTCACATATGTAAATCTGGCTTACACCCGTTGTATGCGAACGTTAGAATCTATCACACCCAATCATCACGTGGTGCTTTAAAACAACGAACCTTCGCAACGTTGCACACTCAGGGGGAACACATTTCTTGAAATTTTGTAGTGAGGGATCATCTTATTTATGCTACCGTCGTTCTAAGAAAATAAGATGTAAACATCATAAACATCACATGAAAATCATAAAGTGACATGATATGGCCAATATCATCCCGCGCCTTTGATCTCCATCTTTGAGGCGTGGCATGATCACCTTCGTCACTGGCATGACACCATGATCTCCATCATCATGATCTCCATCATCATGTCTTCATGAAGTTGTCTCGCCAACTATTACTTCTACTACTATGGCTAACGGTTAGCAATAAAGTAAAGTAATTACATGGCGTTTACATTGACTCGTAGGTCATACAATAAATTAAGACAACTCCTATGGCTCCTGCCGGTTGTCATACTCATCGACATGCAAGTCGTGATTCCTAATACAAGAACACGGTCAATCTCATATATCACATATATAATTCATCACATCCTTTTGGCCATATCACATCACATAGCATACCCTTCAAAAACAAGTTAGACGTCCTCTAATTTTTGTTGCATGTTTTACATGGATGCTATGCGTTTCTAGCAAGAACGTTTCTTACCTACGCAAAAGCCACAACGGTGACATGGCAGTTGCTATTTACCCTTCTTAAGGACCCTCTTCATTGAATCTGATCCGACTAAAGTGGGAGAGACATACACCCGCTAGCCACCTTATGCAACAAGTGCATGTCAGTCAGTGGAACCTGTCTCACGTAAGCGTATGTGTATAGTCGGTCCGGGCCGCTTCATCCCACAATGTTGCCGAATCAAGATAGGACTAGTAACGGTAAGCAAATTGAACAAATCATCGCGCACAACTACTTGTGTTCTACTCGTGCATAGAATCTATGCATAGACCTAGCTCTCATACCACTGTTGGGGAACGTAATAATAATTCAAAATTTTCCTACGTGTCACCAAGATTAATCTAGGAGATGCTAACAACGAGAGAGAGGGAGTGCATCTTCATACCCTTCAAGATCGCTAAGCGGAAGCGTTACAAGAACGCGGTTGATGGAGTCGTACTCACGGTGATTCAAATCGCGGAAGATCCGATCCAAGCGCCGAACTGACGGTGCCTCTGCGTTCAACACACGTACAGCCCGGGGACGTCTCCTACTTCTTGATCCACCAAGGGGGAAGGAGTGTCGGGGAACGTAGCATGCAATTTCAAAAAAATTCCTACGATCACGCAAGATCTATCTAGGAGATGCAAAGCAAGAAGAGGGGGAGAGTGTGTCCACATACCCTCGTAGAACGAAAGCGGAAGCATTAGGTTAACGCGGTTGATGTAGTCGAACGTCTTCACAATCCAACCGATCTAGTACCGAACGTACGACACCTCCGAGTTCAGCACACGTTCAGCTCGATGACGTCCCTCGAACTCTTGATCCAGCAGAGGGTCGAGGGAGAGTTCCGTTAGCACGACGGCGTGTTGATGGTGATGGTGATGTGATCCATGCAGGGCTTCGCCTAAGCACTATGACGCTATGACCGAAGGAGTAAACTATGGAGGAGGGCACCGCATACGGCTAAGAGAACAATTGATGTGCTACGGGGTGCCCCCTGCCCCCTGCCCCCATGATGCCCCCCATGGCGAGAGTCCTAGTAGGACTCTACTCCTAGTAGGATCCCCCCCTTTTTCCTTTCTTACCGGAGAGGAAAAGGAAGGAGAAGGAGAGGGAGAGGGGAAGGGGGCGACGCCCCCTCCCCTAGTCTAATTTGGACTGCCATGGGGGGCATCCTCTCTCTCCACTAAGGCCCATGTAGGCCCAATACTTCCCCGGGGGGTTCCGGTAACCCCTCGGTACTCCGGTAAAATACCCGAACCACTCGAAATCATTCCGATATCTGAATACTACCTTACAATATATGAATCTTTACCTCTCGACCATTTCGAGACTCCTCGTCATGTCCGTGGTCTCATCCGAGAGACCGAACAAACTTCGGTCACCAAAACACATAACTCATAATACAAATCGTCATCGGAAGTTAAGCGTGCGGACCATACGGGTTCGAGAACTATGTAGACATGACCGGGACACATCTCCGGTCAATAACCAACAACGGAACCTGGATGCTCATATTGGTTCCTACATATTCTACGAAGATCTTTAACGGTCAAACCGCAATAACAACATACGTTATTCCCTTTGTCATCGGTATGTTACTTGCCCGAGGTTCGATCGTCGGTATCATCATACCTAGTTCAATCTCGTTACCGGCAAGTCTCTTTACTCGTTCCATAATGTATCATCTCATAACTAACTCATTAGTCACATTGCTTGCAAGGCTTATTGTGATGTGCATTACCGAGAGGGCCCAGAGATACCTCTCCGATACTCGGAGTGACAAATCCTATTCTTGATCTATGCCAACCCAACAAACACCTTCGGAGACACCTGTAGATCATCTTTATAATCACCCGGTTACGTTGTGACGTTTGATAGCACTCAAGGTGTTCCTCCGATATTTGGGAGTTGCATAATCTCACAGTCAAAGGAATATGTATAGGTCATGAAGAAAGCAATAGCAATAAAACTTAACGATCATTATGCTAAGCTAACAGATGGGTCTTGTCCATCACATCATTCTTTAATGATGTGATCCCGTTCATCAAATGACAACACATGTCGATGGTCAGGATTAACGAGCTAGTCAAGTAGAGGCATACTAGGGATACTCAGTTTTGTCTATGTATTCACACGTGTACTAAGTTTCCGGTTAATACAATTCTAGCATGAATAATAAACATTTATCATGATATAAGGAAATAAAAAAATATTATTGCCTCTAGGGCATATTTCCTTCAAGGAGAAGTTGAGGGAGAACTCCGGCAGCACGACAACGTGGTGGTGGAGCTTGCGGTTCGCCGGCAGGGCTTCGCCAAGCACTACAGAGGAGGAGGAGTTGGAGGGTGGAAGGGCTGCGCCAGGGGAAGGTTGTGGCTGCCCTCCCACCTCTACTATTTATAGGGTGAAGGGGAGACGGGGCCGCCCCCCTAGATGCATCTAGAGGGGGGGGGGCAGCCAGGAGGGGGTGACTTGCCCCCCAAGCAGGTGGGAGGCGCCCCCACTCACTAGGGTTTTCAACCCTAGGCGCCTTGGGCCCTTGGGAGGGAGGGGGCGCACCAGCCCACTAGAGGGATGGTTCCCACCCATTTTTAGCCCACTAAGCCCTACGGGGCAGGTGGCCCTATCCGGTGGACCCCCGGACACCTTTCGCTGGTCCCGGTACAATACCGATAACCCCCAAAACTATTCCGGCGACTGAAATTGGACTTACCATATATAAATTTTCACCTACGGACCAGTCCAGAACTCCTCGTGATGTCTGGGATCTCATACGGGACTCCGAACAACCTTCGGTAACCACATACAATTTCCCATAACAACTCTAGCGTCATTGAACCTTAAGTGTGTAGACCCTACGGGTTCGGGAACCATGCAGACATGACCGAGACATCTCTCCGGCCAATAACCAATAGCGGGATGTGGATACCCATATTGGTTCCCACATGTCCCACGATGATCTCATCGGATGAACCACGACGCCGGGGATTCAATCAATCATGTATACAATTCCCTTTGTCCATCAGTATGTTACTTGCCCAAGATTCGATCGTGGTATCCCCATACCTCGTTCAATCTCGTTGCCGGCAAGTCTCTTTACTCGTTCCGTAATGCATGATCCCGTGGCTATAACTCCTTAGTCACATTGAGCTCATTATGATGATGCATTACCGAGTGGGCCCAGAGATACCTCTCCGTCATACGGAGTGACAAATCACAGTCTCGATTCGTGCCAACCCAACAGACACTTTCGGAGATACCTGTAGTGCACCTTTATAGCCACCCAATTACGTTGTGACGTTTGATACACCCAAAGCATTCCTACGGCATCCGGGAGTTGCAAAATCTCATGGTCTAAGGAAATGATACTTGACATTAGAAAAGCTCTAGCAAACGAACTACACGATCTTGTGTTGTGCTTAGGATTGGGTCTTGTCCATCACATCATTCTCCTAGTGATGTGATCACGTTATCAATGACATCCAATGTCCATGGTCAGGAAACCACAACCATCTATTGATCAACGAGCTAGTCAACTAGAGGCTCACTAGGGACATGTTGTGGTCTATGCATTCACACATGTATTGCGGTTTCAAGTTAATACAATTATAGCATGAACAATAGACAATTATCATGAATAAGGAAATATAATAATAACTATTTTATTATTGCCTCTAGGGCATATTTGCAACACTTCTCTATCCTTTTTTTACCTAAAAGTTAGAGATTAGAAAAAAGAGCGCACATCCATGACAAAACACGTCTGTCATAAAATAGCATGGAATCGAAGCTAATAAATCTTACATTTTCTTTTATCATCCAGATACTACGTATAAAGTAAAAACATTGAATATACATGAAAAAAATCAAGATCGCCAAAAACAAAATCACCTTGAACAACTCATTGGGGATCCCATCTGCAGCGGGAGGGGAGGGGGGCACATCCTCTAAGCGGTCCATCTTGCGGAGAAACTGCTCCTCCATGAGGACGGGGGGTATCACCTCAAACATGGTCTTGAGCATCTCAGTACTTATCGTGAGCGTTTATGGGGTAAGATCAGTGGTGGCCTTCATCTTCTTGTAGCTCTCTATCTCGGGGGAGGGGGAGGGGCTCCTGCATGTGCTCCAACTTGTTGTCCAATGCTCAGATAACATTGTCTCTGATGTTGAGGAACCAATGATTTGTCTAGCGAAATGCCACACGATGGGTTTGGTCGCCAACATCGGCAAATCTTTGCCCGGTACTCCAGGATCACCATCAAGAAACTGACAAATAGATAGCAATCGAAAAGAAAACACAATTACAATGACATTGAAACAAAAAAGGGAGTGATGATCGATTAGTGCTTTGCAAAAGAAAATATTGGAAAGGAAATATACCAACACCACTGATTCACTCACGTTCCTTCGTTGACAGAGAAGATCAATTGCAGATGTGAGTGGTGGTTTTCTTGAAGAAGATGAGGAAGAGATGGATTCAACGAAGAGTGAAATGATAGTTGCTTTGTTCGTCCAACTTACTACGGGAGGTGGGGTTTTGTGATATGATGACTCATTACTGCCATGCCACGACTCTAGTTTAGTGGATGGCGGAGCCCGAACCTGCATGGCCCGCATGTTGGTGAAACGATGTAAAAGGGCACTGATGTCGCTTGAAGCTACGTCGGTATTTTCTCAAAGAGGAAGGGATGATGCAGCACAGCGACGGTAGGTATTTTCCTCAGATATGAAAACAAGGTTATCGAACCAGTAGGAGAACCAAGCAACACAACGTAAACAGCCCCTACACACAAATAACAACTCCTCGCAACTCGACGAGTTAAAGGGTTTGTCAATCTCTTTCGGGTAACGGCGCCAGAAACGGCGTGTGGACGGGAGAAAGCTGTAATAGATTGAATAAATAGATCGCAAATAATATAAAACACAGCAAGGTATTTTTGTATTTTTGGTTTAATAGATCTGAAAAATAAATGCAAAAGAAAAGTAGACCGCAAAGGCAAATATATGAGAAATAGACCCGGGGGCCGTAGGTTTCACTAGTGGCTTCTCTCGAAAAAAATAGCAAATGGTGGGTAAACAAATTACTGTTGGTCAATTGATAGAACTTCAAATAATCATGACGATATCCATGCAATGATCATTATATAGGCATCACGTCCAAGATTAGTAGACCGACTTCTGCCTGCATCTACTACTATTAGTCCACACAGCGACCGCTATCCAACATGCATCTAGTGTATTAAGTTCATGGAAAAATGGAGTAATGCAATAAGAACGATGACATGATGTAGAAAAGATCTACCTATGTAGAGATAGACCCCATCATTTTATCCTTAGTAGCAACGATACATACGTGTCGGTTCCCCTTCTGTCACTGGGATCAAGCACCGTAAGATCGAACCCACTACAAAGCACCTCTTCCCATTGCAATATAAATAGATCAAGTTGGCCAAACAAAACCCAAATATTGGAGAAGAAATACGAGACTATAAGCAATCATGCATATAAGAGATCAAAGAAACTCAAATAACTTTCATGGATATAAAAAGATATAACCGATCATAAACTCAAAGTTCATCAGATCCCAACAAACACACCGCAAAATAGTTACATCATATAGATCTCCAAGAGACCATTGTATTGAGAATTCAGTGAGAGAGAGGAAGCCATCTAGCTACTAACCACGGACCCGAAGGTCTACAAAGAACTACTGACGCATCATCGGAGAGGTACCAATGGAGGTGGTGAACCCCATCCGAGATGGTGTCTAGATTGGATCTGGTGGTTCTGGACTCTGCGACGGCTGAATGGATATTTCATCGACTCCCCTAGGGTTTTGGGAATATTGGGGTATTTATAGAGCAAAGAGGCAGTCCGAGGGGCACCCGAGGTGGGCACAACCCACCAGGGCGCGCCTGGGCCTCCTAGCGCACCCTGGTGGGTTGTGCCCCCCTCGGGGCACCCCCCAGGCGCAGCCAGGGCCCATTATGTTCCTTCTGGTCTAAAAAAATCTCCATGATGTTTCGTTGTATTTGGACTCCATCTAATATTGATTTCCTGTGATGTAAAAAACATGTAGAAAATAGCAACTGGCACTTGGCACTATGTCAATAGGTTAGTACCAAAAAAATAATATAAAATGATTATAAAACATCCAAGATTGATAATATAACAACATGGAACAAGGAAAAATTATAGATACATTGAAGACGTGTTAGGCACTGAGGAGCGGGAACCATTTTGACGATCAAGGAGGACCCAGAAGCGGCAGAGTGTTTTCACTATGAAAATATATTTCCAAGAGTTGACTCTACTGTTAAGATCGACGTGTACAAAGCACGACAGTCCAATGATCTAGGCCCAATAGAAGAGACCATCCACCTAATAAATTAATATAAAATCCCATCTTTACTTGGAGAGAGGCGGTCCACCAAAAAATCGAGCTTCTTTCTCCTCACTCTCACTTCATTTGAGCTTGCTCGACTTAGGCTAGTCATAGTGGGGAGTAACTTAGACTAGTAACATACATATGTTACTAGTTCATGTTACCACCTTCATAGTGGGAAGTGCCATAGGTGTAGTAACATATATATCTTCATTTATTGCTTTGTAGACTCATTTTGCATTGAAAACCGCTAGGTGATGGTAACATATTATGTTACTCTAGTTGTCTCTCTCCTCTTTAATTACATGACACATCATTTTTTTTGCTTACGTGGCATCTATGTTACTACTTATGTTACTCCCACTATGACTAGCCTCAGCTCCCCCTCAGTATCCAACCCCAAATTCGTCACCTTTACACCGCCGCCAAACGCCACTGGCTATCCAACTTGACTCTCGCAGCCGCCTATCGGAACCACTTGTCGGCGACATAGTGGAGGTCGACCCACCTCTCGGTGAGGTTTTTTATCATGGAAAATTAGGTTAGTGAAATATCCATCCCTCCGTTTCTAAATCTCAGTCCAGCCATCACCGATAATCCGCAAACGACTGAACAGATCAATATGGTCGACTAGAGGATCGGGGGTGAATAGACGACTAACAATTTTTAACTTTGTTTGCTAATTTTAGGCTCAACAAAAGTAGATTGTCAAGATATGCAACTAGGCTGACTAACATATACGACAAGCACAACAAACAACAAGTGCAAGCTAAAAGACAACACTGTATAACAAGGTTGCACAAAGTAAATGATAAAAGTAACCGCAAGTGAAGACAAGGATGTGTTTTCGAAATTTCCTCCTTTCGGAAAGGTACATCTCCATTGGATAGGTGGGGAGGCATGATGCACACAAGCGCCCATGGATCACCTCATTCTTCTCACCCCCTCGCACAATGCATGGTGTTGTAAATCCACTAAATAACCCCTAAATTATGTTTATATGTTTGTCTCGTCCGATACTATCCAAATCCAACCCATATGTGTGATGCATATGAGTGTGTTTAGGCATGTCCGGTCAGTATTTGTTTTTCATCCCTACTAGTCATATACATGTGACCAACAAAGACTTGGAACGTACATCGTCGGAAGCCCCCTGATGCGTTCGTCGAGCTACACTTATGAAAGTTTTTAACAAAGAGTTACGTAAAGGGTGACGTGGCTTTGTTTAGTTGGATAGCACACCCCCACACCCTGAAAATCAGGGGGGGATTGGTTAGGATTAGGGAAGGAGATAACGTTTTTTTCGTAGGTGTAGCATTTTTGGACCAAATTAACCTAGTCGGTTGAAGATGCTCATTTTTTTCTTGCGCGGGGGGTGAAGATGCTCTTACTCTTACCGATGGGCAGGTGGCAAGTTAGCACCGAGTCCTGTAGTATACACACCTGTACATTTGTTGGCGTGTCGTTGGGGGGACGGTGCATGAGCCACATTCCGGTGCGGGCCGGCGAGAAAGACAAGATCACAAGATTGCGACGAGGGAGGCGCGTGGATCTCCGTTGGGACTCGTGAGAACCGTGGCTGTCCTCGGCCGCTTGCGCCAACGTCCGTGCTAATCAAACCTACTTAGTTTAGCCTGGCTAGGTGGTGCGCTGCGTGACCGGCGAATCGACAGACACAGTGCATTGACTGTGCACTCGCATGTGCCGCGCCGTAGGCGATAGCGATGTGTGGATAACTCAACTCAACTCACCCTTCTTCTTTTCTTTCCACAAAAATGTCACTTGTTTTTCCACCGTGACGTCGTGTTGTCAACTCCACAGTGGGCAGCAACCCACTACTCTCTCTTCCAGTGTAACATGCATGTCACCTCGATCATGCGTCGAAAGGAAATGGAAAAACATTCCTCTAGCCGTGCGACTATTATCCTTCCAAATTTCGAAAACGGTGAAGTGGCGGCCCGCAATTGGCAAAGCCGGGTGTAAAAAGGAGAGCCGGGTGTAAAAAGGAGGGGGCTCCGATTACCATATCCATGAAACTTGTTGAATTCAGCTCAGCGAAAAGCCGGCGGCGCACAGCGAGCTACAGCGGCTACCCATCGCCTGCCTCCTCCCGTTGCCGCCGCATCAGTCGTTCCATGTCAGAAACCACGTAGCGAGCACTCACATCCCATGCGGAAAAGCGTCGCTTGTGGCAAAAATTTAGATATCGGCTCGGCTCATTCCTATCCCTATTGTTCTCATGCTCGTACAAGTGGGGAAAGAACCTCCCTTATAAGAAGGTCCAAGTCCCACTAAACTAGCAATGTGGGAATAAACTTTAGTAGTATCCCTTGCCTTGCACAAATGGGCAAAGTGAGCCTCTAGAATTTATTAGGAATTTCTGAAATAGTTATTGCACTGCCCAAAATAGACTATATTCCAGCACACTGAACCTCTCTAATGGGCATAGCGGCACAGGAAAGGGGGCATCATCGATCGACCCAAGGCGGCGACACCGACACCGACCTCACCGTCGCCCTCCACGACACGACGAGGCCCGATCGAGGACCACGTTAGGTCGAAAATTGCTTTTCCAAACCGGTCTGCACGTGCATGTTCAGCGAGCTCCTCCGAACTGCAGATACCTTGGCGATGCAAACTGAATTCAAACCATAAAGACGAAGGGACTGCAAGGAAATGCTGTCTGTCTATCTCCGCATGGCTTTTCCGGCCGCTCCTCCGAAATCACCGCCAAGATCAGGGTGACCGTGATAGGACGACCGCCGTAACATGCGTCAATTAGAATTGCACGTTGCAGGTGTCGGCCGATCAGGAAAGCGTGCGTGCATGTACCAGCCGAGCCGTTTAATACTGCTAGCAGATCGTTATCAGTTGAACGCTCATTCATGGCCGTCGACTCGAGGCAATGCCTTTCATTGAAGGTGGTGGTATAAGACAAGGTTGAGATGACAGGATCCGAACCGGTGCCGTCTACTCCTTTTCTCTTCTTTCGCGCATGATCTGCCTTTTCTAGCCTCTAGATACGCCGTGGCGAACCGCAACTCTCCGGTAGCACGATGCCCATGCTTCCACGTTTGACAGTACTAGTGGTAGTTTTCATAAAGGCGATGTCCTTCCTTCCGAAGAACTTATTCTTTCCTGGTAGACAGTAATGCGCTGTACAGAATGCACTAAGAATGTGTTTGATTTAGAACTAAATGAAACGGAATGTCCTGATTTCATTCTGTTGAGTAACGTGATTGTATTAGAAAATGGGCCTTGCTACGCGTCGGCCGGCGGATTTTTTTAAAAGATCCGTCGCCCCGCGAGCCGTCCGATTGTATGAGGCAAGCTATCCGTTCTTCTTTCCAGATTTCCTGCAACAATGCTCTTGTTGCAGAACCTCTTCTCTAATTTTCTGTAACAAGTGCCAAAGTGCCGTGTTAAAAAAAAATTTCATCTCTAATTTTCTGCAACAGGATCTCTGTTGCAAAAACTTCTCTTTTCTATTTTTCTGCAATAGGACCATTGTTGCAAAAACTTCACTTCTCTAATTTCCTGCAACAAAAGCCCTCCCTCATGGTCGGTCTGCAACAGGCCGTTTGTTGCGGTATGCCTTTTCAAAACAAGTGTCCAGTTGCAAGAACTGGAGTATCGGAGCGCGCATAGTGAAATGAGATCCAAAAAGCGAGATGAAGGAGAGAAGCGGTGTGCTGGTCCATACGTGTGTCAAGAGTAGAACGTGGCGGATGTGTGATAAAAGATCGGTCGGTTAATCAATAGTTTTTCCCTTATAAAATAAATGTTAGACTGGAAAATATTCTGGCTTACCTTGTACTACAAGTAGATCATGTACTCCTATATATATGCCCACGAGGCTCAAGCAATACAACGAACTATTCCATCAAACCCCTCTCTCCCTTCTAACATGGTATCAGCCTAACCGATCCAAACCCTAGCCGCCCCGTCGCTTCCGCTCCGCGCCGCCCCCGGGGCGGTCGGCCTCCATGACTGTCGCCGGGGGCCGCGCCGCCCGTACCTAGGGTTCGTCCGCCGGCCGTGTTGGCCGGCTGCCCTAGAGAGTCTTTTTCCCGATCCTTTGATCCGGATTTTCTCTCTCTCGCCGATCGCTTTGATCGGCGTCTACTTTTTGGTTTTCCGGTCTATCTGATCCGGTTTGCGTCGCCCACCGCCGTCGTCGACCCCGTGCGCCTCTACTCCAACACCGGCGCGATTGGCCGGCTTCTTCACCGACCCGGCGACCTCGCGCGTCGTCTGCACGTCTGCCCGCCGGTCGCCCCGACTCGGCGGCCTCGCACGTCGGCCCGCCGGTCGCCCCGACCCGGCGGCCTCGCGTCATGCGGCGGCCCTTCACCGCCGCCGTTCGCGCGACGGCCCGCCGGTCGATTTACGCCAGCCGTCATCGCCCTACTCCGACCGGGACTCCTGCATCACCATGATCCGGCGGCCTCGCGCCATGCGGCGGCCAATCATAGCCGCCCTGCCGCCCGCTGCCGCCGGCTTCATCTCGGACTCCGCCGCCACCGCGCCTCCACCGAGCGGCGTCCCCGACCTCGCGCATGAGCGGATTGATCACCCGCCCGCCGCCGCGATCCGCCTCATATACGTCGCGCGACCGACCTGGCCCGTTGGTTACGCGCGCCTCCGCAGGTCCCGTGAAGATCGTTCCCGAGTTCAGCGCGCCTCTCCACCGATCGAGCAACGGGCTTCCGCTGCGTCGCCCCGTCGGGCCGAAGCGCCGCCGCCTCGTGGTTCTTCTCCCGGCTGCACCGACCCGCGTCACCGCTGCGTCGCCCCTTCGGGCCGTAGTGCCGCGGCTCGCGGTCCCCCGCCGCCCCGAGGGCGTCCGCCCTAGGCCGTCCCGTGGCTGCATCGACCCTCGCGCCGCCGCTGCGTCGCCCCGTCGGGCCGTAGCGAGCGTGGCACGCGGTCCACGCCGCCGTCCAGTGGCCGTCCCCGGGGTTGCACCGACTCGCGAACCGCCGATGCGTCGCCCCTTCAGGCCGCAGCGTCGTGGCCCGCGGTCCCTGCCGCTGCCCTGAGGTCTTCCCGCCGTCGCCCCGACCTGCCTGTCGCCGCTGCATCGCCCCTTCGGGCCGTAGCGCCGCGGCGCGCGGTCCACTTCGTCGTCCACGCGCGTTGACTTCCCGTGGTATGCGCCGCGCCGTCTTCCTTGGCGCGGGAACGCCATCGTCCGCGCCGGTCTTCGTCACGCTGTTAGGGTTCTTCGCCTACTTTGAGCACCGCCGCCGCACTCCTAACCTAGCCGCCGCGGCCATCGTCAGGCCGCCGCCGCTCTTCTTTGGCCGCCGCCGCCACTACCTCGTAGCCGCCGCCGCCCGTCCACCCCCTTCGTCTTCGTCCATCACCAGCTCGTCGCCAGCGTCGCCGTCATCTACCTCGACCGCTTCATCTACTCCGATAACCGCGGGCGACATTGGCCCCGCGCCGATGGACGCCGCAATCGTCGTCGAGTTCTTCTCTGCTGGCCTCTCCGACTTCTTCGACATGGCATACAGCTTGTGCAGGTACCTCGTCTACGCATGCCCGGTGCTGGCAACACCGATGCGTGCTTTCATCCACGACGTGTCCCCGGGCCTAGCAAGCCTAGTCGGTGCTTCGTCAACTTCGTCTTCGTCCGTCTACGCATGCCCGGTGCTGGCAACACTGGCGCGTGCCTTCGTCTACGATGTGTCCCTGGGGTTGGCAACCCCGGCGCGACGCGTCGTCAACACCATTCTCCTTCCTAGCGCATCACTACTTCGACACCAATGCGACCATGCTAACTCGGCGCCCTCTTGCGCCCGCGGCTCCACGGCGACTTCCTCGACACCGGCTACCCGACTCGACATCGACCACGGCATTCTTCGCACGGCTACCTCGACCACGGCTCCACCACCCACGCTCTCGGCTAGACAAACGACACAAAGGGCTACCGCCTGCTTGAGCAACCTCGCTGGTTTCCATTCCAGCCACGACTCCGCGATGCGTCGACCGTTACGACTGTGGGGGGGTGTCCGTCGGCTTGCGTTCGGATTCTTCTCCAGTCTCACCGTCTGCGCCGCTACCGTTGTGACTGCGGGGGGATGTTGAGTAACGTGATTGTATTAGGAAACATAGGTTAGACTAGGAAATATTCTGGCTTGCCTTGTACTCCAAGTAGATCATGTACTCCTATATATATGCCCATGAGGCTCAAGCAATACAACGAACTATTCCATCAAACCCCTCTCTCCCTTCTAACACATTCAACGAGTACTATAATGGCAGTACACAGAAAAAAAGATGTAATAAAAATTACAACCAGGTCTATGGACCACCTAACAACAACTAAAATCGCTGGAGCGAGCCGTCATCACCCCTTCCTCATCGGAGCCGGAAAAATCTTGTTGTAGTAGACAGTCGGAAAGTCGTCGTGCTAATTAAGGTCCTAAAGAGCACGATACGTATAACTTGTTGGTTTCTTAGTAAGCAGAAAGCTTGAGGATGGCGACATCGACACGACACCTTGGCGACGCGACCGCATCCCGATTCCATGGCGACACGGGTGGGGCGCCCCCAGAGGATCGCCAGTGGGCGGTCCATCTCGTGTCCGAGCTGAGTGCGCTTGCGCTGCTGATCTACAGACGAGGCGCCCTTCTCCGGCGGTTGAATTCTCAACGGTTGACACTGTTGGATGACCATAACGTCTGTGTGGACTCGCGTGGGTACACGACGACGACGCGATAGGTGAGGGTACACAGGTAGTGTTCCCTTGTCATGTTGCTTTGGTGGACAGAGTCCTGGGTGCAGGCGAGGAGGCGCAACATGTTGTGCAGATCGAGAGGAGAGGGAGCGCCATGAATGGAGGACACTTAAAGCCGCGGCACGAGTGGAGCGGCCATACCCTCACTCCTCGACGAAATCCACACCTCCTCTATCCCACAAGTGAGCGTCGCCCCTCTGATGATCCATGACATCCTGGAGGCTGCGGCTCGAGCAACGGATGGTGGAGATTACTGATGAAGATGAAGAGAAGATGGGGAAACTCACGGAGATAGTATCATGGTTCGCGAAGAGCGAGATCTGAAGGAGGCAGTGTCGGTGTCAAAACCGACGGATCTCAGGTAGGGGGTCCCGAACTGTGCATCTAGGACCGATGGTAACAGGAGACGGGAGACACAATGTTTACCCAGGTTCAGGCCCTCTCTATGGAGGTAATACCCTACTTCCTGCTTGATTGATCTTGATGAATATGAGTGTTAGAAGAGTTGATCTACCACGAGATCGTAATGGCTAAACCCTAGAAGTTTAGCCTATGGGTATATGGTAATGAATCTTTCCTATCCGGACTATGCTCTCCGGTTTCTATAGACAGTGGAGAGATCTAGGGTTACATGAGGTCGGTTACATAGGAGGAAATCTTCATAATAGGTCACCTAGCTTGCCTTCCACGCCAAGGAGAGTCCAATCCAGACACGGGTATAGTCTTCGGTCTTCGTGTCTTCACAGCCCATCAGTCCGGCCCATAGATAACATGCCGGACGCCCGAGGACCCCTTAGTCCAGGACTCCCTCAGTAGCCCCTGAACCTGGCTTCAATGACGAGGAGTCCAGCGTGCAGATTGTCTTCGGCATTGCAAGGCGGGTTCCCCTTCTCCCGAACTCCAAGATAGTCTTCGGATGAGATGATTGTATCCGGACCTGTTACACATCATATTCCACCGCAGAGAGAATATATATATTTCACACGAGTTCTATCCGCTGACAGCTTCCTGCAACGTGATATCGCGCCCGTCCGGTCATAATTTCGAACCATTTTTTTTCTGCCATCCCACGTTTCAAAACGCGGTTGCTACTGGCACGTCTTGTCGAAGCAGAGATCGTGTCCCCCTATTGCGGGATTCTCATCAATGCGGGCATGGGTAACCCAACCGTGCCATTCACACGCTCCTTGGGAATAGGCGAGTTAAGGCGAGTAGGGAGGCGTTTGACATTCGCGGCCTCTATAAGGGGGTAAGGACTCCCTTCTACCACCCACACCCTTTCTCTTCCTCAGCCCTTCCATCCTTGAGCTCCAGCGCCTAAGCCTTAGCTTCTCTCTCATTCGAGAAAATACTCCAAAGATGTCCGGATCCAGAGGTGGAGGTAAGTGGATGGCCTCTTCCGTCAAGAAGAAGGACATCAAGGAGCTCTGGGAGGCCGGATATCTGGCCAAAGAGATCGCTCATCGACTCCCGGCCAAGGGACAGATCGTCCCCACACCTGAGCCCCATGAGAGGGTTGTGTTCCTTACACATTTCGTCCGTGGACTTGGGTTCCCTCTTCACCCGTTCGTCTGCAGGTTGATGTTTTACTATGGGCTGGATTTTCATGACCTAGCCCCCAACTTCATCCTCAACATTTCGGCGTTTATCGACGTTTGTGAGGCTTTTCTCTGCATCCCGCCTCACTTCGTCCTGTGGATGAAGACCTTTAATGTGAGGCCGAAAGTTGTGCGCGGCCAGCAAGCAGAATGCAGAGGTGCTATGGTGGGCAAGATGCCCAACTTCACATGGCCCAAAGGTTCGTTTGCGGAGACGGTGAAGGGGTGGCAATCGGGGTGGTTCTACATCACCGAGCCACGCGATGCTGACTGGTTGGTGGCCCCCGAATTCCGATCCGGAATCCCAATGCGGCTCACCTCCTGGCAAGAGAGGGGCCTAACCTGCGGTCCCTCGGACGAGCTGACTGGGCTCCAGACGTGCATCCAGAACATGATAGAAAGGAAAATCAAGCTCGTCAACATGGTCTAGGTCATGCTTATTCGTCGGGTCCTTCCGTGCCAATGTCGATCTTGTAATTTATGGGAGTTCGAGCCGGCCAAGCACCAGAATCTATTGGAGCTCTTTGGCACGACACACGAAGAAATCTGGAAGGTGCTCTTCAAGGCCGGCGAGACGCCACCGCCTACGACCAAAAACCGCGGGCTTAGTTTAAAGCGCCAGCCCAACCCGGTTAGTTCCTTTATTGTTTTCAAGGAGCATCCCCTACTAGCATATTTTGAGAGGAAATTTAAGCTTCCTTCCCCTATTTTCAGGCCTGGATCAAGTTGGCCGAGGAGATTAACTGTCCGGCTCCGCTGCCCGAGGACCAAGAATTTCCATTATTGGAGAAGGTACTGTTCCCTGCACCTTATGAGGTGCCGGAGAAGACGGCTAAAAAGGCGGCCCAAGGGGCCAAGAAAGGCCTTCGCCGGAGAAGAACTCCGGACGAGACGTCCGAAAGTGAGTCTTCCTCTTCATCCACTGACGACGACGATGAAGAGGAAGAAGAAAATGACTCCCCACCAGAAGCGGGGAGGAAGAAGAGAGCGGCCCCCACAAGGCCAGGGGCAGAAGCGCCTAAAAGGGTTAAAGGCTCACTCGCCGATAACTCCGCGTGGGACGTCGACAGCAGTCCGGAACGACCTCGCTGGACCAAGCCTCGGGCCACTTCGTAAGTACCAGAATTTGCCAAAGTCTGGCATTCCTGGTTTGTAATATTGACATATTGTAAACTTTTGTCATTGCAGTCCGGCGCGCGGTGACTCCCCGCGATCCTCGAGAGAGGATTCACTGGACACAGAGGAGATGGCTAGAATATCTCCGCCGACTGCTCATTCCGTCTCACCCAGGGGTGATGACGAGGTGGTGTCCAAAAAGGCCTTCCCAGGCCGGGGGAGGTTCCGAAGATCATCGGGGTGACGCCCCAGGATGACTCCTCGGACGCCGGACACATGGGGGAAAAAGCCCCCATGGAGACTGATGACGGGGTCCGAGTTCCCTTCGGATCTCAGCCGGATACCATTCCGGAAATCTATATGGCTCCAGGGTCCAGCGAACGGCATTCCCCTCAAGGAGGGGGCGTGCCTGTTCCACCAGTGACCTCTGTCCAACCAGAGGCACCGGATAATCTGCTGGAGGCGCTGCGAGGCGCCTCTATCGTGGATGAACATCATGTCCTTATGGACACGGTAATAGAGAAGGTTCAGTTTGCTAAAAGTGGACTGACCGAAGCCTACACTAGCCTTCTAACAGACTTTGAGGTAAGTAATGTGATTATAGGAAAAATATCACAATATAGACAGTAGCCTCAGATACTCTGTTTGGTGTTCGGGTAAAAAAGCATAACAGAGGATCAAAAAACCGCAGGAGTCTAACATGAGTTGTCTATGTGAATAAGCAGGTATCGCTGCAGGCTGCCACTGCTCATGCTGCAGAGGTCTCCGGACTGAAGCAGAAGTTGGAGCGGGCCGAGGAGGAGCTCGGTCGCGTGAAGAAGCAGTTGGAAGATAGCCAAGGTATGCAGTAACCAGTGGGTACATTTCGAAAAAATGAATAGTCCAACCGGACTGAAAGTGTCATAAACTTTATTAGGGGCCATGACCGAGGTGGCAACCCTTAAGAAGGCGCTAGCCGAGGCCGATGTAACATCCCAAATTTTCAATTTGGAATGTTATACATTATATCATCATTGCATATCATATTTTATTGCATTTTGTTTGATCCTAGAAATTCTACGCAACTCAAGGACCCGCGGAGAGAGTTGGGTATTTCATTATTTTCATATTCCAGTTTTTCTCGAATATTGAAAAAAGGATCGTTTGATTTTAATTTTTTTTCTCTTAAATATTTCTTTTATAAAAACTAAAAAGAGAGAGCATAAAATGACTTCCTCAAAATAGAGAAATATTGGAGATTTAATATTAAAATCAAATAAGATTTTTATTCGGAGTTTTATCGCTATTTCATTTGAATTAGGAAAAATATGCGTTTTTCAAAACTGCATTTTGGGCCCAAATAAATGTTCACCTTGTCCTGCCTATTTTTAGAGGACGGGGAAAATTTATTTCGGGATTTTTGGGGTTCGTTTGGTATTTCTTTTTCTGCACGTCGGAATTATTTTAAAAAAGTCAACCGACCTAACCGGGCCGTGTTCGCCTAGGACTCCTGGCCCGGCTGGCCTTTATAAGCCGGGGGCCCGAGACCCCAGCCCAGCCGCCCCGCCTCCCAAACCCTAGCCCGCCGCCGCCCGATCCGCCGCACGCGCCGCCGCCCGCCGCCGCCGCCTGCGCCGCCCGTGCCGCCGCCCGCGAGCTGCCCCGCCGGAGCCCGCCGCCGATCTCGCCGCCTCGCCGGAATCCCGCCGGACTCGAGGTAGCCGCCGCCGGTTTTCTTTTAAAACCGTTCGGTCTTTTTTATAAACCCTAGCTCGTTTTTTTAGATCGGTTCGTCGGTTTTCTGCCGGTTTATTTATTTAGCGAACGCCCATTCGTTCGTTTTCGTTCATTTCAACGAACGATTTTCACCGTTTAGCCGCAGACGGTGAACGTTCGTTCGTTAGCCTGTTCGTCAGTTTTTCTTTTTCTCGGATTTTCCGCGATTATTTTCAATCGCGATTTCTGATCCGATTTTGGTTTACTAGAACTTTTCGCTCGTTTATCGGAATCAGGCGATTCAAGCGCCTAGAGTTTCGTCTCGAAGCCCTCTTTTTGTTTAACCAACTTAAATAAGATTTTGCTACTGTAAAATTTGACTTTAGTCCAGATTAGTAAACGAAGCTTGTTTCTTTCGCCGTTTGAGTTCTGTTGCTTCGTGTGATTTGATTCTTTTTGCTTTCCGGAGTTCTTAAGTTGAACTTTCTGGTTAGATCTCTTATTTGAGTTTTACCTGTGCCCTTGCTTGATTGCTTATTGTATGCTTGTTTGTTTGCGACAGAGTACCCAGAGTGTGAAGCATGCTACTACGAGTCTCTAGGTTTCGCGGATCATCAGCAAGGCAAGTAACACTTTGATCATACCTCTTTCATACCCAGTTTTATTGCATTAGATCAATCCTCAAACAATTGCATGGTTAGGATCTGATTTAAATTGTGGGTATTGGGAAGTAGACGAGGTAGCACCTATTCACGTGTTTATTATCAAACCTTGGGAGTTACTTCTACGTTGCTTATACTGCTATGCTATGCTCATAGATGTGGATTGGGTTTAAGTGTATTCATGACAGATGTGAGTATTGTTAACTAATGGTTAACTTAAGGTGGCAACTTTAATACACATCTGGGTGGATTGAGGCACCTGGGGAATTCCAGTGATTGCCTGTATTTTTTGGAAACCCCGGGGTACCGTGTGATTCTCCTATGGACGCCACCCAGGCTCAAAGGGATCATAAGATTATTCATGCTAGAAACTTCCGTGTGCAGCCACATGCCATTATGGTCTCTGGCATAGTTGAGTAAGTTGTGGGAAACATTTCCATGATGGGCTAGCAGATGTAGGGGATTGTAGGTGTACATGCCTATCTATCGGTTAAGGGGACCTCTTCGGAAAGACTGTGTCTCGGTCATCCGTTTCTCAAACATTATGTAGTGGGATAAATCCAAAGGAGGAGATCGAGTCTTGTGGGGAAAAGTGCACTAACCTCTACAGAGTGTAAAAACTAATCATGGTTAGCCGTGTCCCTGGTTATGGACATCTTGAGTATCTAGTTTCTTGGATTATCATGTGGATCTCATCACTCTTTAATTATAAAACTTGATTGGGTTATTATTTTTCTTTTTAATTGGGATTGAGATGGGGTTTACCATTCTCAATGTTTAACAACCACCATGATAGTTAAATAAAATATATTCCTTTATTGTAGGAAAAAATTGGCTTTTCGCAAAACATACTGACCATACAGCCTCCACAAGCCATATATGCATGTAGTGATAGCATTATTCTATTCATTACTCTTCTGTGTTACATTGCCAGCATATTCCATGTGCTGACCCGTTTTCGGGCTACAACGTATCATGTTGCATACTTTTCAGACGGCGAGTAAGGAGCCTTAGGTCCTGGTCTTTCACTCAGTAATGCAGTTGGAGTTGATGGACTCACGTTATCTTCCAAGCCTTCCATCGTTTTCGTATTAGATGGCCTTAAGCCATATTTATTGTAATAAGTTCTCATTTAAGACATTCAATGTAATAAGTGTGTGATTGCTACTCTGTTATAAATCCTTCAAGTACTGTGTGTGTCAGCATTACCAATCCAGGGATGACACTTATGCACAGAGATCAGACTGTTTGAGGTCTGATCGCTATAGCCGAGGACAAAGCAGCCGAGGAACGCGCTTTGAGCGAGAAGCACGAGGCCTGGGTTGGCGAGGCGCAGCAACAACTCCAGGGCATGATAGAGAAATTTGAGCCCTTGGAGCACGATTTTAAGGCGCATGAGTCCGGATTGGCGAAGGCTCGCCAGGGCGCGCAAGATGCACGAGCCGAAGCCCAGAGCGCCCTCTAGGAGATTCAAATGGCCCAGAAAATTGCCGCGGATGAGTCTTTCACAATGCCGAGCAAGTATGTAGAGAAAACGTCCCTTGTACTTGTCCTGAATTTTGGTTTTCCAGGGGCATTTGCAGGTCTGTCGCACAGTGTGTTGGACGCGGCCGAGCATTATAGAGCCGAAGAAGGGATGTCTACGGAGAAGCTGTTCTGGTCCCAATATCTGGGATCCGAACATCTGGTGCCATTCAGCGACCAACTAAAGTAGTTGGTCAAGCTGCATAGGTTGGCAGAGCTGGCCATGAAGGACCTGATAGTCCGGCTGTGGCCTGCCGATCCTACACCTCGCAGCTATTTCAGACTTGTGCAACGGCTTGTGGGTGCCTGTCCGTGGCTCGAAGCCGTGAAGCGGTCGGTCTGCATTGAAGGTGCGCGTATGGCTTTTGCCCACATCAAGACACGTTGCGCGAAGCTGGATGCCAAGAAGCTAATTACCGAAGGACCGCCAGAGGGCAAGGAGCATCATCGACCCGAGCACTATTTTGATGGTGTCCTGGAGGGGTCCCGCCTTGCGGCAGAGCAATGTTTGAAGGATATTATATTCCCATAAGAACATGTGTATTATCTTGCCCTGTAATATGGAACAAAGATGTTATGTAGTATAATGTTTATGATTTTAAATTTTACCTCCTGTGCGGCCGTTTATTAATCTGAGGGATGACCAATCGTTGGCTTCTGCCCCCACGTAGATAGTACGGGGGTGTTCGGGATAAATCTAAACACTCTTTACTCCACATTCTGGTCCTTAATGGAGGTGTTTAGCGCAGCGAACAAGGCAATCAGACTATGCGGCCTTTACCGCCCCCACTTAGCCATAGGAGTTTGACAATTAATAAAGTTGGTGAAGCCCCTGGTGTTCGGAAGGCCGAATTAGGGGCCCTATACACGCCAAATCGGAAGAACCGATTCTTCGCAAGAAGCGGAAAATATCTCCAACGATTTGGAACCTCACGAACAGCTGACCGACTCTCGCCGCATCATCACAGTCAGTTTTCGGCTTTCTCTACTAAGGTGCTCGTCCGGAAGAACCGGGACACAATTGCAGTAGTTCTCCCTTTACTACTCTAGCCGATATAGCGGAACGTAAGGTAGTAAGCACAGGAGCCGAGCAACCCAACTATTGACCAAAGACATGATTCGGAGCCGATGCATATAATGCTATAAGTTCGGGGTGCCGAACTATACTGCAAAAGTGTTTGAACTTTTATTGCCGTGATGCGGGGTATAATGAAGACCCTGGCGTACTAGTACGTACCATGATGTACGTGTGCAATGAGTAATAGATACCGAGGTGAGGAAACGGAAAAGATTAAGTAATGAGCTGATGCCACCATTTATTCACCGTTGTGATGTAATCAGTACGTTGAAGCGTACTTTGTACCAGTAATGCGATAAGCAAGTAAGGCTATTTAGCATGCTGTAACCAAGGGCGAGCTGCATGCGGGTATGTAAAACAAGTATATTAACCGTTTATTAGAGACCACCTGGGGGTTCCCTTGTACGCCAGAGCTCGTTGCCTCCTTGGTGTGTTCTACGAACGGGTCGTCCGTATAGACCTTGAAAAAGAAAAGAAATATCCATAAAAAGAAAAGGCAGGAGCGTGCGAATCCCAGGGTCTATCAAGCCGTACTGTGGATCGCGAGCGAGTTGTGCCTCCGTCCGTACCCATGGGGTTTCGAGTGCGTAGTTTAAATGCGCGTGGTACTAACACCATTGCTGTCAGGACCCCGATCCTAAGTCACACCGATCCAGCATGTAACACATCATATCACTTTGCGGCCTCACGCACGGTACTCCCACGGGTGCCACCTTACCTGGCCCGGGACCGTTTGCGCCTTTTGGCTCACGTATATGATAGTGTCGCTAGCATCCATATGACAGAGAACCCGGGCCGACATGGCTAGTCGTTAACCCAAGGCGGCACTAACCTATGAGGACAGGCATACATGAATCACATCGAGCATGTCGGTCAACAACGTATAAATCTGGGTTGTAGCACTGGGCTAACAGGACTCCGGTAATCCGGGCTGTAGCAGGCTAGGCAGGACTCCGGATAACACCGCGTGACATTTCCCCGAAGGGACAGACATAGGAACAAAGTGAATCACATGCCGGCCAGTCAAGTGTTCCGAGCAGTAGTGCTGGGCTAGCAGGACTCCGGTGAACCGGGCTGTAGCGGACTACTATCGCTCAGAAGCACTAGAGTACATTTCCCCATATGATAGGCTGCCAAGGATAAACAACTAGATAGTCGGATCCCACCCATACCAAGCATTTCAATCATACACACAATATGCCCGATATGAGTAGATACAACATGGCATCACAACATAACTCTACGACTCAAAGTATTTATTCATTAGGCTCTGAAGAGCGAGATATTACAAACATGGGTCTCATGACCCAACATTCAGAGCATACAAGCAACAAGCACATGCGGAAGCTGAACATGTCTGAGTACAGACATCTACAAATGAAAAAGGCTGAGAAGCCTGACTATCTACCAGATCTTGCCGAGGGCACAAGATCGTAGCTGAGGTATCAAGCTAAACGTCGAAGTCCAAGCGGTACTACTAGCGAGACTGACGTCTCTCTGCAAAAACATAAAATAGGCAAACGTGAGTACAAACGTACTCAGCAAGACTTACATCAGAACTAACTACATATGCATCAGTTTCAATAAAGGGGGTGGTGGAGTTTGACTGCAGCAAGCCAGCTTTGACTCGGTGGCTATCCTGAACTACGACTGCAAGCGATTCTTTTGAGGTGGCGCACACGAGTCCACATATACACCATCCAATACACCACTATGGATCCACTTCCGTCTCCCTACGAGAAGGCCATCCATAGCACTCACGCTTATCTTGCGTATTTTAGAGTATCCACTTTCACTTGTCTATGAACTGTTATAGGCAACCCAGAAGTCCATTACCGCGGACACGGCTATTCGAATAGATGATGTTAACCCTGCAGGGGTGTACTTCTTCACACATGCTCTCACCACTTACCGCCGTTTACACGACATGTACTCGACAACCTTCAAGCGGAAGCCCAGCGAGGGTGTCGGCCACGGCCTACCTAAACACTCAAGTCTCTAGTCCAGGTTTATCGCCTATTCGGGTTCCATCCATGAGGAGATCCGGCCGGAGTTTCGCTCACAGCCCCAAACGATGTGTACAGGGTCCGAGACACCAAACGGGCGCCCGGCTGCCCGGCCACGTGCCTACCGCAACACAGCCCACCCCTACGGTCAGCGCTGCGTGCGGCCCCCAGCATACTACAAACACCAGAAACTACTTTGCAACTCCTGGACAGAGGACAAGGGTGATCAAGAAGCCGAGAGGGTCCATTGGTTTCGGGCCCAATGCGTGGTAGTAACTGTTTCATGGATCACAAACACAGAACTCAGTTCCTGAGGATGGCTACAATGAGACAACCCACCATGTACTCCTACATGGCCTCTCACCGCTACCTTTACCAAATCGTGTTCACACACTTAGCTCACACACAGTAGGACATGTTCAACACCATTCCGATTCATACCTGATGAATCAGACCCGACTCAACTCTAAGCAGTAGCAGGCATGACAAACAAACATGTATGAGTAGGCACATCAGGGCTCAAACAACTCCTACTCATGCTAGTGGGTTTCATCTAATTACTGTGGCAATGACAGGTCATGCAAAGGATAAAGGGGTTCAACTACCGCAGCAAGTAACAGTTGAATCGTTGTTGTCTTAATGCAGTAAAAAAGAGCAGGAGCGAGAGAGTGGGATTTTATCGGAATGAACAAGGGGGTTTTGCTTGCCTGGCACTTCTGAAGATAATATAGCTCTTCATCGGTGTCATCGATCACATCGTCGGCACCACGTCTACTGAGAGGGGACAATTACCGGCAACAGAGAAAGAACACAATCAATGCAATGCGACAATATGATGCATGCTATGACATGGCAACATGATGTGTGATAGGTCTAACGCAACTTGGGACAGAGGGGTTTGAGTCCATTTGAACCAAGGATCCAAATGATCACCCAAAATAATAAGTGGTATAAATGCATTAGCTTGTTTCACCTAAACAGCAAGGTTAGAGTGTTCTAACATGCATGAAACCAGTACAGATGGATTCCTTGAATTTTTCTGATAATTTTTCATATATAAATTATTTCATTTGGAGTTATAGATAATTTTCTATGATTTTTAGAAGTTTAGGCATTTTTCTGGAACTTCCTGAATATTAATAAATTCAGAAAATGGTTAATTGCGTCAGCATGACGTCGCGGTGACGTCAGCAGGTCAACAACGCCAGTCCAGGTCAAACCTGACGGCTGGGACCCATACATCAGCGTCTCAGGCCGGTGTGGGTGGATGACAGGTGGGGCCAGTCAACGTTGACTTGACCAAGTCAAAGCTGACACGTGGGGTCCACCCGTGCTAATACTAACCCTAACAGAAAATTAGACTAACCTAATTATGCTAGGGGGCCCACATGTCATGGACACAAGCACTAACTAAGCGAGTTTAGCGCCTAAGCTAATCGCGCCACGTCAGCTACCGGCGTTTAACCGCCGGCGACCTCAGATCGCGGCGGCGTCCGTGTCAGAATTGCTCTACGGGCCACCGTTCGACGAGCGGCTTGTGGCTACGGGTTGCTGGCGCTTGCGCGCATCCAGTGGTGATGGTGGGAGTTGCTGGGGTGGCCGGGAATGGCGCCGGCGTCGAGCCAGGCGGCGGCCGGAGTTCGGGCGAGGTTGGGTTCGGTGCTACGGTGCACGGGATGAGGATTTGGTGAGTGCGTTAGGCTCCTGGGGGCTTCCTGGCACGGTGACGCGCTCCGACACGAGCGGCAGGGGCGGTGGCCGCGGTGGCGCCATGGCCGGCGGAGCTAAGCTCACGGCTCCGGCGGTGACAGCTGCTAGAGGACGAGCTAGAGGAGGAGAACAAGGGGGAACTGGAGAGGAGCTCACTGCGGGGCTAGCAGAGGTGACGGCGACGTCGGGGAAGCGCCGGGGCCGGCGAATCAACGGTGGCAATCTCGGGCGCCCGTCGGTGAGGACGATGACGAGGACGACGATGTAGGCAGCCGAGGACGCGTGAGTCGGTCGAGAGGACGAGAGAGTCGAGGCGGAGCTTTGGGAGGCGTCGGGGAGGTCTGGCAGTGGCTGTGGCCGCGGCGAACGGCGTCGGTGGCGACGAGCTCCGCTCGGGCGGCGCGGAGCAGAGAGCAGAGGAGGGGGAGGAGTCCAGGGAGAAGTGAGAGGGGTCGAGAGGGCCGCGTGGCGCTGCGAGGGAGGCCCAGGCGACGAGGGGGAGCGGCAAGCAGGAGGTGGCCGGGCGTGCGCCGGCGTGCGTCGGCCACGCGCTCGTCCGACTGGCGCGGGGAGGAAGGCGACAGAGGGGGAAGCGGTGGTGGGCTGGGCCGCCAGGTGGGCTGGGCCAGCTGGGCTGCCAGGTAAGTTCCTTTCTCTCTCTCCTTTTTTCTGTTTTCTATTTTTCTGTAATCTTTGTGGCTTTTCTAAAAATACCTAGACCCTTTCAAAAATCACCAAACTATACATGCCCACTGTATAGAATATATCCAACATGGAACATTTCAGTTTAGGATTATTTAGGCATTTTAATATTTTATAGTATTTAAATGCCCAAATTCAAATATGATATGATTTAATTCAAAAATCCATAATGGCCTAGAAATATGTGCATGACTTTTGGCACAGGTTTTCCCCTTTGACAAAAATCATGAACTTTTCTAAAGGGCATTTGGGATAACTGAAAATATTTTTATATTGATCCTAATTGCATTCCATTTGGGTGCTAGGGTTTGTCATCCCCATTTCAAATTGGAGTGGAATTAAATCATGATGCAAGGATGCAGATGCAAAGACAAACAAGGTCTGAACTGGGGCTGTGACAACTCACCCCCACTATTCAAGAATCTCGTCCCGAGATTCAAGACGTGAGGTAAGAAGACAGAGGGAGCACAAATCTAACACGGTCTTCACGATCCAACTGTCCTTCTCAGAGATGTTGATTAATTGCTTCAAATTGATTTTGACATCCATGCTTTTGAGATCTTCATCCAACACGATGGTGACAGAAAGAAACTCTATAGGAAACGATCTCCTCGAAGATCGAGCATTCAGGATTAACTCGTGGAATGAGATGTTGGAACATCTCAAGTTGAGGCACAAAACGCATCGTGAGGGATGGAAGAACAACAACGGGGTTTGATTTGATGGGCAAAAATTCCACACTTAGAAAGATGGTGGAGGGTGTCATGGTAGCGAGGAAAATTGCCATGATTCCATAACGGGGCACCTCAGGGAAGGTGACTCGCAGAAATATTCCCTTAAGTGGCAAAAAGAATTACTTTTGATATTGAGATCATTGGAACTCTTTATTCCAGCCTAAGGCAATCACAAACGATCGTTTGAAGGAGCTCGGAAAGGTGACATACTCGGACTAGGATGAAAGATGTGGACTACCTTGTTGAAGACAACGCAATGGATGATTTGCTTGCGCGTGCTCTCAAGAACTTGAGCATTTCCATATTCATCAAGGTTCTACCAACATCCGCGTCGAGGATCCTGGCAACACATCTTACTACCTTGACGAATAGTGATGGACTATGCAGATGCATAGAAAGACACCCCTTTCCCAAATTTCACCTCAGCGAGGCCAAGGGAACGAAATCTGGATGATCGACCGAGAGACATTTAGCACCCCGCTTCTAATGTTCTCCTTGATGTTCTAGATACCATTGTCATGCTTAAAAACTCAACATGGCCATCAAGTAAAGGTCGGACTTCAGAAGCACAAGAATCCATAAGGAAAACTACGGAAGCAAATCCTACGAAATCCTTATGGGGAGGTGGCTAACTTTCACAATCAAGATACTACAATAATAGGTCTTCCAGCTGGGTGTGTTGGCCACGACATCCACCTACCGGTTACAGAGAGACCATTAGTATAGTTCTTGGAAGAACGTTCCAACCATCATATCTGCCTGAGATTCAGATCTGGTTGGTGTTAGGATATTCCAGACTCATCGAATCTAGAAGAAAAGTGAAAATTTGCAACACAAATCGACGAGATGACGTTGCGAGATTCTCGGGAATTGAACTACGATAGCAAGCTCCAAAACATGAGTTGATTCTGCTACAAACATGTGAACATGATGCCCAAGACAAGCATGGCCACGTAGTAGTCTTATATTAAACACTACCAAGTTCATGTGGGGGAACCATCATCGAGGATATCGAAGTCCTTACATAAGTCCGGATTAGCTCTTATGAAGGAATTCCTTCTCCTTGGACAAATCAGTCAGTGGCTTGGTGTGCTAGGGATACATATGGAAGGAAGGTTGCGAGCCTGTCAAACCATCGCATACTTCGCACATGCATGACTGACTTGGGATGGTACCATAGGAAACAAAAACAAGCTTTCTCGAATCCACGGCGGCAACTTGCCTCAAATGCACATGAACTAGAGGAAGTCACTTCTTTCATCCAGGCATAGGCTTCATGAACGGAACACGAAGGCATTGCTTACCAAATTTCCAATACTAGTGTAGCGTTCAACATGAATCATGGGGGAGACAAAATGCTGCTGATGGGCTCAACAACAGCTCATCGGAATTACCATATCACTGGACTCCCACTATCATGTGAACACGGTGATAGCATTGGTCAGACCAAAAGATGTAATGGTGTATGCTCGAGGGATCAACCACGAGTAAGACAACATTACGAACATCGTTGGTTCTGATTTGACTTGACGATAGCCCATACTCAAGTCAAAGTTTTGACAAGACAATACATCCAACAACTGATCACGAGGACCAATTGGTGAAGATATCATCTTTCTTCAACACACACCACAAAAGATATCCCTTAACATGAACTAAGTCAGACAAGCTTTATCTTCCAACTCTCCAAGTTGTTGTCTGGCTCAAACAACTAGCTCAGGGATATCTAACACAGATTCTTGGAGAAAGGGTGGTTCACAAGGAACCAACTTGATCACGAGCTCAACATAACAGTCTGAGGACAACCTGGTAATACTTCCGAGAAGATATTTGGAAAATCACGAACCACCAATATGTTGCTAAGCTCGAGAACAATCTTGCTTTTCAGGGCAAGACGATATGATAAAAAAAACAGGGGATTGAATAATCCTAACTCATTGATCGAAGAGTGCACCAGAAATAAGGACTAGGTAGCACGATCAATCTTAGGATGATGATTTAATAACCAACACGCTAAGGATAAGAATATTGTCCATTTACTACCGAGCAACGAGTTGCTCGGAGTATTGATCTCACACATCACAATTCACTTGTCGGCATTCCGGTTACAACAACACAGAAACCGAGGAATGAACAATGATGGCAAGAAGTATTACTGCGTCAAGAATTCATAAGAGGGGGTGCAATTCTCATGTCACTCTTGTCATAAGACGGTAATACTTCAGGGTAGAACAGAATCAAAAGCTTGATTGCATTTGGTCTGCAGAATACAACTGCTTCGACCCAATCCTAGAAATGGATGAGGTACTGGAGTTTGTTTCTCCAAGTCATTCTGGAATAGAATGGCTTGACGGACCACAAGAATAATAGGCATCGACGAACGAATGCCCGCATACTCTTGACTATCAATTGATAGACGAAGGTCAGAGGACGACTAAAGAGGGACAACTCGAAGGAACATATTGTTTTCTGAGTTGTGTATGCATGGACTAGTATGTCGAACCAAGTCCAACATATTTCTTCCAGATAATCCATGCAGAAAGGTGGAACTGGCAGAATCACAATTATGAATGGAGAACTCCTCAAGAGTACTTTGATTGTGAGCTTTTGGTTCAAAAGAACTCCTGTCAAGGATGGTTCATGGTATTTGGAAGAAGGAATTACCACGGACCTCGATGACAATTGCAAAGGTTACTAATGTCCTAAGGAACTAGCAAGCACTATCAACATGAAGTAAGTAGGGTAAATCTCGGGTTCGGAAACCCAGGAGTAGAATACCTACTACTAAACGGCATCACGGGATGCTTTCGAGAATGGCGGCCAGATTCATCACACTGGGAACACAAAACATGGACAGATTACTAGATGGTTTCATAAGACACCTAGGGTCATCATAGTAGCTCCAACATATATGTCAAGGCAACGGAGTACCTCAACAGACCGATTAGTGTGCTTATTATGACCAAAGGACAACGGAAATGGAAGGAAAGGATTTGCAAATGCATTAGACTATTTAGAGACCTAGGATGACTCGGACAGCATAACGGCTGTAAATACTGAAAAATATTTGAGACATCCTGCAAAAATGGTGGCATAGCCACTCAACATCACAATATTAATGTTCTGAGATCAACTAAGAACACATGGAAGTAGTAGAAACAGAACTGGGGCTTGAACTCAACAATCCTAGGCAACTACGGTTTAGTAACACGTCATCCTGAGAGATAGAAGAGAGGTCTAGTTCTTAATCCCCGTAGAAAGGAAGAGGATGACTCAGATCAGAAGGGCATAAGGTAAAGGAGTAAAAAGAGCCTTACGTTCCCTTCCACAATCAATTCCCTTGCATAACTAAAGCATTTCTAGACTCAACTTCGACCAGTTTGGCTTGGTAATCCTACAGGCAGTCAGGCTCTGATACAAACGCTGTCAGGACCCCGATCCTAAGTCACACCGATCCAGCATGTAACACATCATATCACTTTGCGGCCTCACGCACGGTACTCCCACGGGTGCCACCTTACCTGGCCCGGGACCGTTTGCGCCTTTTGGCTCACGTATATGATAGTGTCGCTAGCATCCATATGACAGAGAACCCGGGACGACATGGCTAGTCGTTAACCCAAGGCGGCACTAACCTATGAGGACAGGCATACATGAATCACATCGAGCATGTCGGTCAACAACGTATAAATCCGGGTTGTAGCACTGGGCTAACAGGACTCCGGTAATCCGGGCTGTAGCAGGCTAGGCAGGACTCCGGATAACACCGCGTGACATTTCCCCGAAGGGACAGACATAGGAACGAAGTGAATCACATGCCGGCCAGTCAAGTGTTCCGAGCAGTAGTGCTGGGCTAGCAGGACTCCGGTGAACCGGGCTGTAGCGGACTACTATCGCTCAGAAGCACTAGACTACATTTCCCCATATGATAGGCTGCCAAGGATAAACAACTAGATAGTCGGATCCCACCCATACCAAGCATTTCAATCATACACACAATATGCCCGATATGAGTAGATACAACATGGCATCACAACATAACTCTACGACTCAAAGTATTTATTCATTAGGCTCTGAAGAGCGAGATATTACAAACATGGGTCTCATGACCCAACATTCAGAGCATACAAGCAACAAGCACATGCGGAAGCTGAACATGTCTGAGTACAGACATCTACAAATGAAAAAGGCTGAGAAGCCTGACTATCTACCAGATCTTGCCGAGGGCACAAGATCGTAGCTGAGGTATCAAGCTAAACGTCGAAGTCCAAGCGGTACTACTAGCGAGACTGACGTCTCTCTGCAAAAACATAAAATAGGCAAACGTGAGTACAAACGTACTCAGCAAGACTTACATCAGAACTAACTACATATGCATCAGTTTCAATAAAGGGGGTGGTGGAGTTTGACTGCAGCAAGCCAGCTTTGACTCGGTGGCTATCCTGAACTACGACTGCAAGCGATTCTTTTGAGGTGGCGCACACGAGTCCACATATACACCATCCAATACACCACTATGGATCCACTTCCGTCTCCCTACGAGAAGGCCATCCATAGCACTCACGCTTATCTTGCGTATTTTAGAGTATCCACTTTCACTTGTCTATGAACTGTTATAGGCAACCCAGAAGTCCATTACCGCGGACACGGCTATTCGAATAGATGATGTTAACCCTGCAGGGGTGTACTTCTTCACACACGCTCTCACCACTTACCGCCGTTTACACGACATGTACTCGGCAACCTTCAAGCGGAAGCACAGCGAGGGTGTCGGCCACGGCCTACCTAAACACTCAAGTCTCTAGTCCAGGTTTATCGCCTATTCGGGTTCCATCCATGAGGAGATCCGGCCGGAGTTTCGCTCACAGCCCCAAACGATGTGTACAGGGTCCGAGACACCAAACGGGCGCCCGGCTGCCCGGCCACGTGCCTACCGCAACACAGCCCACCCCTACGGTCAGCGCTGCGTGCGGCCCCCAGCATACTACAAACACCAGAAACTACTTTGCAACTCCTGGACAGAGGACAAGGGTGATCAAGAAGCCGAGAGGGTCCATTGGTTTCGGGCCCAATGCGTGGTAGTAACTGTTTCATGGATCACAAACACAGAACTCAGTTCCTGAGGATGGCTACAATGAGACAACCCACCATG
Organism: Aegilops umbellulata; assembly: GCA_032464435.1. Taxonomy (NCBI): domain Eukaryota; kingdom Viridiplantae; phylum Streptophyta; class Magnoliopsida; order Poales; family Poaceae; genus Aegilops; species Aegilops umbellulata. Next base: position 374,578,156 of record CP136056.1, read on the forward strand.
TACTCCTACATGGCCTCTCACCGCTACCTTTACCAAATCGTGTTCACACACTTAGCTCACACACAGTAGGACATGTTCAACACCATTCCGATTCATACCTGATGAATCAGACCCGACTCAACTCTAAGCAGTAGCAGGCATGACAAACAAACATGTATGAGTAGGCACATCAGGGCTCAAACAACTCCTACTCATGCTAGTGGGTTTCATCTAATTACTGTGGCAATGACAGGTCATGCAAAGGATAAAGGGGTTCAACTACCGCAGCAAGTAACAGTTGAATCGTTGTTGTCTTAATGCAGTAAAAAAGAGCAGGAGCGAGAGAGTGGGATTTTATCGGAATGAACAAGGGGTTTTTGCTTGCCTGGCACTTCTGAAGATAATATAGCTCTTCATCGGTGTCATCGATCACATCGTCGGCACCACGTCTACTGAGAGGGGACAATTACCGGCAACAGAGAAAGAACACAATCAATGCAATGCGACAATATGATGCATGCTATGACATGGCAACATGATGTGTGATAGGTCTAACGCAACTTGGGACAGAGGGGTTTGAGTCCATTTGAACCAAGGATCCAAATGATCACCCAAAATAATAAGTGGTATAAATGCATTAGCTTGTTTCACCTAAACAGCAAGGTTAGAGTGTTCTAACATGCATGAAACTAGTACAGATGGATTCCTTGAATTTTTCTGATAATTTTTCATATATAAATTATTTCATTTGGAGTTATAGATAATTTTCTATGATTTTTAGAAGTTTAGGCATTTTTCTGGAACTTCCTGAATATTAATAAATTCAGAAAATGGTTAATTGCGTCAGCATGACGTCGCGGTGACGTCAGCAGGTCAACAACGCCAGTCCAGGTCAAACCTGGCGGCTGGGACCCATACGTCAGCGTCTCAGGCCGGTGTGGGTGGATGACAGGTGGGGCCAGTCAACGTTGACTTGACCAAGTCAAAGCTGACACGTGGGGTCCACCCGTGCTAATACTAACCCTAACAGAAAATTAGACTAACCTAATTATGCTAGGGGGCCCACATGTCATGGACACAAGCACTAACTAAGCGAGTTTAGCGCCTAAGCTAATCGCGCCACGTCAGCTACCGGCGTTTAACCGCCGGCGACCTCAGATCGCGGCGGCGTCCGTGTCAGAATTGCTCTACGGGCCACCGTTCGACGAGCGGCTTGTGGCTACGGGTTGCTGGCGCTTGCGCGCATCCAGTGGTGATGGTGGGAGTTGCTGGGGTGGCCGGGAATGGCGCCGGCGTCGAGCCAGGCGGCGGCCGAAGTTCGGGCGAGGTTGGGTTCGGTGCTACGGTGCACGGGATGAGGATTTGGTGAGTGCGTTAGGCTCCTGGGGGCTTCCTGGCACGGTGACGCGCTCCGACACGAGCGGCAGGGGCGGTGGCCGCGGTGGCGCCATGGCCGGCGGAGCTAAGCTCACGGCTCCGGCGGTGACAGCTGCTAGAGGACGAGCTAGAGGAGGAGAACAAGGGGGAACTGGAGAGGAGCTCACTGCGGGCTAGCAGAGGTGACGGCGACGTCGGGGAAGCGCCGGGGCCGGCGAATCAACGGTGGCAATCTCGGGCGCCCGTCGGTGAGGACGATGACGAGGACGACGATGTAGGGCAGCCGAGGACGCGTGAGTCGGTGGAGAGGACGAGAGAGTCGAGGCGGAGCTTTGGGAGGCGTCGGGGAGGTCTGGCAGTGGCTGTGGCCGCGGCGAACGGCGTCGGTGGCGACGAGCTCCGCTCGGGCGGCGCGGAGCAGAGAGCAGAGGAGGGGGAGGAGTCCAGGGAGAAGTGAGAGGGGTCGAGAGGGCCGCGTGGCGCTGCGAGGGAGGCCCAGGCGACGAGGGGGAGCGGCAAGCAGGAGGTGGCCGGGCGTGCGCCGGCGTGCGTCGGCCACGCGCTCGTCCGACTGGCGCGGGGAGGAAGGCGACAGAGGGGGAAGCGGCGGTGGGCTGGGCCGCCAGGTGGGCTGGGCCAGCTGGGCTGCCAGGTAAGTTCCTTTCTCTCTCTCCTTTTTTCTGTTTTCTATTTTTCTGTAATCTTTGTGGCTTTTCTAAAAATACCTAGACCCTTTCAAAAATCACCAAACTATACATGCCCACTGTATAGAATATATCCAACATGGAACATTTCAGTTTAGGATTATTTAGGCATTTTAATATTTTATAGTATTTAAATGCCCAAATTCAAATATGATATGATTTAATTCAAAAATCCATAATGGCCTAGAAATATGTGCATGACTTTTGGCACAGGTTTTCCCCTTTGACAAAAATCATGAACTTTTCTAAAGGGCATTTGGGATAACTGAAAATATTTTTATATTGATCCTAATTGCATTCCATTTGGGTGCTAGGGTTTGTCATCCCCATTTCAAATTGGAGTGGAATTAAATCATGATGCAAGGATGCAGATGCAAAGACAAACAAGGTCTGAACTGGGGTTGTGACAATTGCCTCGTCAGGGCTGGGGCGGAGGCCAAATTGCTAGTTTGGATTGTGACGAGCCGAGCTGTCCTGCTGAAGTGTAGTCCGGACCATCTTAATGATGTCCAGGGGCTCGGCAGCCGGATTATAGTGCTGCTTGAGAAGGACACTTTGTACTTCTGCTGCTAGGGCGGCGGCATGCTCCTTTGTACGGAGGGAGCGTTCCGTATTTCCGTTTACCGTAATGATGCCACATGGACCTGGCATCTTCAGCTTGAGATAATCATAATGTGACACCGCGTTGAATCTAGTGAATGCGATTCGTCCGAGCAGTGCGTGATAGCCACTGCGAAATGGGACGATATAGAAGATTAGTTCTTCGCTTCGGAAGTTATCCGAGGAACCGAACACTACCTCCAGCGTTATTGAGCCCGTACAATGGGCCTCTTTGCCTGGTATGACTCCTTTAAAGGTAGTCTTTGTGAGCTTGACTCGTGAGGGGTCAATGCTCATTTTACGTACTGTATCCTGATAGAGCAGGTTGAGGCTGCTACCACCGTTCATTAGGACTCGAGTCAGGTGAAATCTAACGGAGATTGGGTCGAGGACCAGCGCGGCTGAACCGCCATGCCGAATGCTAGTCAGATGGTCTCGGCGGTCGAAGGTGATCAGGAATGATGACCACAGATTAAACTTCGGGGCGACGGGCTCTACCGCGTAGACGTCCCTGAGTGCGTGTTTGCGCTCCTTTTTGGGGATATGTGTAGTGTATATCATGTTCACCGTTTTGACTTCAGGGGGGAATTTCTTTTACCCCCCGGTGTTCGGCTACTGGGGCTCTTCGTCATCGTCCTCGCTCTATGATTCCCCTTCTTTGTTTCTGCTATTTACCTTGCTGGCTTGTTTAAAGACCCGGCAATCTCTGTTAGTATGGTCGGCCGGTTTGTCTGGGGTGCCATGTATTTGGCAAGGACGATCGAGTATGCGGTCCAAGCTGGATGGTTTTCCACTGCTCCTTTTATATGGCTTCTTTCGTTGGCCGGACTTGGAGGCACTGAATCTGGCATGAACTGTTGTGTCATCGGTGTTATCGCCATTGCTTCGGCGTTTGTTTCTGTTGCACCGTAGCTTGCCGGCACTGTTTTTTACCTCGGAGGGGCTTGTTTCGTTGGCCGTGTTTGTACTGTGAGCCAGCCAACTGTCCTCTCCTGTGCAAAAGCGGGTCATGAGAGTCGTGAGGGCTGCCATGGACCTCGGCTCTTCTTGGCCTAGGTGGCGGGCGAGTCATTCGTCCCGGATGCTATGCTTAAAGGCCGCCAAGGCCTCGACATCCGGGCAGTCAACGATCTGGTTCTTTTTGGTTAGGAACTTAGTCCAGAATTTCCTAGCTGATTCTCCAGGTTGTTGAACTATGTGGCTTAAGTCATCGGCATCTGGTGGCCGGACATAGGTTCCTTGGAAGTTGTCTAGGAAAGCTTCTTCCAAGTCCTTCCAGCTGCTGATAGAATTATTAGGTAGGCTGTTAAGCCAGTGCCAAGATGGCCCTTTGAGCTTGAGTGGGAGGTATTTAATGGCGTGGAGATCATCTCCTCGAGCCATGTGGATGTGGAGGATGAAATCCTCTATCCACACTGCGGGATCGGTTGTGTCGTTGTATGATTCGATATTGATGGGATTGAATCCCTCGGGGAATTCGTGATCCAGTACCTCGTCTGTGAAGCAGAGAGGGTGTGCGGCACCCCTGTACCGTGCCGTGTCACGGCGTAGCTCTGATTGAGTCCGTCTGTGGCGTTCGGACTGGGCATGGTTAGGTTTGTCGCATCCGAATAGGTAGCCGTCTTCGTGCCTTGAGGCACGTCTTCGCGATCTGTAGATCGATCTTGTATGTCCTACTCTACTGTCCAGGGTCTGCCGGAGGTCATACGTGTGACCCCAAACTCTTCCGTCTTTATTTTTGCGGGGCGATTGGGTAGGCTATTGTTCGGCCTGAGTTGCCGCTTTATCCCGACCGTGTGGTGGCCGGTCTGCCGCCCTGTCTCGACCACGTGGTGGTCGTTCCGCATTACGCGAGGGAGATGTGTGCTTCGGTGCCTCCTCATCAAATTGAAGTAGCATTCTGCGTTTTGGGTAGCTCTTGGCTGGGTGCTTGAGGCCGTATTATTCCGCTGTCAGGACGTCAGTCCATCTGTCGACGAGTAGATCTTGTTCAGCTTGAAGCTGCTGCTGTTTCTTTTTCAGGCTCCTTGCAGTGGCTATGAGTTAAAGCTTAAAGCACTCCTGCTCCAGAGGATCCTCAGGCACGATGAAATCTTCATTGCCTAGGCTTATCTCCTCTTCCGAGGGTGGACGGTAACTATCGTCCCCCGAGTCATATTCTATGGCTTGCTCATCAGGGTTGTCTTGCCTGTTGTCGTGTTCCTCCTGTTCGGATGCAGCACCGACTGGCTCTTCATTGTTTTCGGTGTCGCCCGGAGTGCTATTTTCTCCGGTACCAATGTTGCTATCTTTTGAGCGGCGATGCTTAGAACGGCGTTTGGGGTGCCGGCGCTTTGACTGCGTCTCAGAAGGTTTATTCTTATCTGGCTCTTCTTTGTCGTCGCCAGATCCTTTGGGTGTATCAACCATGTATACGTTGTACAAAGAAGTGGCCGTCCAACGTCCATTGAATGGCGGGTCTTGGCCTTGCTCATTGTCGGCATCGTCGTCCATACCGGTGATGTCTTCGGAGCCATAGTCAAGCACGTCGGTTAAGTCGTCGACGATGGCTATGAAGTGGGTGGCGGGTGGGAAGCAAAATTCCTTGTCGTCCGCCTCTAGCCCGAACCGAACATAGTTCGGCTATGAGTCTTCCTCCAAGGACAAGTTCTTCAAAGAATTTAGTACGTCACCTAAAGGCGAATGCTGGAAGATGTCTGCGGCGCTAAATTCGAAAATCTACAACCGATCCAGCTCGGTGTCCGTAGGTGTATCCGGTCTGGAACGTGCGGGCGGAGGCGAGTCCGGGGTTCCGTTAACGTAAGCATTGCAGGATGTCAAGTCGGTGTGCGGCTCCAACGCCACGGACTTTATGGCCTCGGAGGGCGCGATCTGCTTTGGTACTGAGGCCGATGCAGCAACAGGATCCATCTCCTGGGTGTGCTCCGATGACATATTTAAGTCATGTTCATCGGAGAAAGGGGGAGCGATCGCCGCGGTTTTAAATCCCTCGAAGATCAAGTCTCCACGGACATCCGCGACGTAGTTTAAGCTTTCGAACCTGACCTGGTGGCCCGGGGCGTAACTATCGATCTACTCCAGATGGCCAAGCGAGTTGGCCCGTAGTGCGAAGCCGCCGAGTACGAAGATCTATCCGGGGAGGAAGGTTTCTCCCTGGACCACATCATTACTGACGATCGAAGGGGCCATTGAGTCCTTTGCCGACGGCACAGTGGAACTATCAATGAAAGCACCAATGTCGGTGTCAAAACTGGCGGATCTTGGGTAGGGGGTCCCGAACTGTGCATCTAGGATCAATGGTAACAGGAGACGGGGGACACAATGTTACCCAGGTTCGGGCCCTCTCTATGGAGGTAATACCCTACTTCCTGCTTGATTGATCTTGATGAATATGAGTGTTACAAGAGTTTATCTACCACGAGATCGTAATGGCTAAACCCTAGAAGTCTAGCCTATGGGTGTATGGTAATGAATCTGTCCTATCCGGACTATGCTCTCCAGTTTATATAGACACAGGAGAGATCTAGGGTTACATGAGGTCGGTTACATAGGAAGAAATCTTCATAATAGGTCGCCAAGCTTGCCTTCCACGCCAAGGAGAGTCCAATCCGGACACGGGTATAGACTTCGGTCTTCGTGTCTTCACAGCCGATCAGTCCGGCCAATAGATAACAGGCCAGACGCTCGAGGACGCCTTAGTCCGGGACTCCCTCAGGCGGCGGGGACGGTGTACAGGAAGCTCACGGAGGTGGAGGATCTCCGAATCACCCCGACGGGCGAGCCGGTGGGAGCACTCAGGATGCTGCAATGGGTGATGGAGCAGGTTGCGTCAGACGACCCCGGGCAGGCCATGAAGTGGAAGGCCTTCCGCTCGCCTCACTGTGCTCCGACCGGAGCATCGGAGTTTGTGGTCAGCGTGGTGATGGGTCTCCCCATACCAACCCAAGCGGCGAAGCAAAAGGAGCATCCCGATCCGGGGATGCCCGATCAGAAGCAGTCTGAGGAGAAGATGGAGCCTGGTACGAAAACAAGGAAGAAGAAGCTGAAGATGCTCCTGGTGCCGAGGAGGTCTCCGTGTTTCCCATGCCGCTCGCCGCGCCTGCTCAACCTCGCTCGCTCCCTGGGCAGGGAGTAGGGACCTCTCTGGCCGGTAATCGGTTCTGGTTGCTGGCCAGGGAGGGATCCGATGAGGAGGCTGGGACCTCATTGGAGCGAGAAGGTAATTTTGCAAATCTTCTGTAAATATTTACTTTCCCCAAATTCTAGGAAGGAGGGGGTAAACATAGAAAGGATAGAGAGAATAAGCATAAAGGATCTAGGAGTGGAAATAATAAAAAATGCACTGCCCTCGATTGGCGGAGTGTCATGGGATAGATTACGCTGGGATGAAATAGTTGTTCAGAACCAGATGGGAAAGAGACAGTTCTCGCTGATCCCTGATTTCTGTTCTGACAGAGATGTGGAGATTGGAGATTTAGTGTGTACTTATTGTAGATTAGATAGTGAGAAATTGGAAGATGTCTCTGATGATATTATTAAGGGAGACAAATACAAGAATCATCTGAAAATCCCTGGGCGTGTTTCAACCCAAGTGGAAAAAGCAGATCAGAGAGGGGGCTGGATGGAAATATGGTAAAGGCATATTCGGGTGATGCGCTTTCCCTTTCCTTTGCTGGTATAAATGAGGGGGTGGGTTCCACGAGGGCTGGAGAGCTTGGTATCTATGAAGAATTAGGGTTTCCCTCTCTGCCGCCACCCAGAGAAGAAGAGATGAATAGGAACTTTGGTGCCTTTTGTGGCCTAGGTAGATTCAAAAGAGGGGGGAGGAAAATTTTGAGTATAGAAGAAGATAGGAAAATTTTGACAGGTATGAAGAAGGGAGAAGAAATTTTGTTAGAAGAGATCTGGATCGGAGGGCTGATGAGGGGGGAAGAAGAACATTGGAAAGGAGAACAAGAACAACATCATACAGAGAAGCAAGACAGGAGGAGAGGATCAAGACGCGCCTCAACAAAAACAAGGCGATTTTGGGTGTCTATGGTGTGCGCCAGGAGGTAATGGAGGTGGATATACCTCCTTCAAACCCTATTGTGGACATTCTCCAGCAGCAGAAGTGGTTTGGTGCATTGCTTGCACAAATCGCCCAGGGGAGCTGATCCAAAATTCGGCCAATCATAGCAGTGAACAAACTGGTGTGCGATCGAATCTAAGCAGGGTTGAAGAGATTGCCAAGGGAAAGCTTGCTACACAGCCTATGCCTGTTGGTAATGAGATTGGTTATGGTGGGAGGAGTGAACAAGTCATCAGAAGTGTTGTGGACACATGACAGAATCAAAGCTTAAGCTATGCTATAGAGAGTGCTAATGGAAGCAAAGGAGGCATGGTTACTAAAACAGTCTGCAACAAATGTAAGGATCATAGGCACTTGACTAGAGACTACAAGCTGGGAAACTGTGTCATCTGTGGAAAAATTCCCACACCACCGAAGATTGTGCTTGGTTGAAGCAAATGAAGCCAGTCCCCAAGTTTGTAGGATATGCAGCAAGAGGATTAGGGGTACTGCTAGTTCAGAATTCCAAGGATGTGCTCAACATTGAACAGGCCAACACTATGGGGATTATCAGAGTGGTCTCTGGGGATATAAATGACGCACAATTCCTGGAAGCCTTCAAATATATGTTTAGCTGGAATTGGCAGTGGAGATACAAGAAACATGGGGAAAATACATACCTGATGAGATTCTCAAACAAAGGGAGACTGATGGAACTACAAAAGTTTGATGACTTTAATCAGTTAGAAACCAAAGCAATTATCAATGTTAAAAACTAGACTTATGACACCCAAGCAATTGGAAAATTACACATTGTGATGTGAGGTTTGGATATGTGCCTGAGGGTTTTATACATTTCTTTGGGATGTGTGAGGTGGCTGCCACTTTAGGACCTATGCTGGAGATTGATATGTGTTACATTACACATGAAAAGATTAGAGCTAAGGTTGGGGTCAGAAACTTTGAGAAGATACATGCTCATACTGAAGTTATTGACAAGGATTTGATGATATGCAAGATATCTGTTGAGTTAGAGGAGGTGGTGGAACATGGGTGGTATGATGAGAGTAGATGTGAGGCTATGGAAAAAGGAGATCATGGAATGTATGATGATGAACTAAGGAGAAAACTGAGGAAGACATCAGAAGGGGCTGAAGATGAAAGAGAACATATTTCCTTGGGAAGTGTTAGGACCCCGATCCTAACCCACGTTGATCTAGCATGTAACACATCATATCACTTTGCGGCCTCACGCACGGTATTCCCACGGGTGCCACCTTAACTGGCCCGGGACCGTTTGTGCCTTTTGGCTCACGTATATGATAGTGTCGCTAGCATCCATATGACAGAGAACCCGGGCCGACATGGCTAGTCGTGAACCCAAAGCGTCACTAACCCATGGGGACAGGCATACATGAATCAACTTCGAGCATGTCGGTCAGCAGCGTGTGAATCCGGGCTGTAGCACAGGGCTAGCAGGACTCCGGTAACCCGGGCTGTAGCACGCTAGGCAGGACTCCGGATGTCACCGCGTGACATTTCCCCGAAGGGACAGACACAGGAACGAAGTGAAACACATGCCGGCCAGTCAAGTGTCCTGAGCAGTACTGCTGGGCTAGCAGGACCCCGGTGAACCGGGCTGTAGCGGACTACTATGGCTCAAGGAAGCACTAGACTACATTTCCCCATAAGAGAGGCTGCCAAGGATAAACAACTAGATTGTCGGATCCCACACATACCAAGCATTTCAATCATACACACAATATGCTCGATATGTGTAAATACAACATGGCATCACAACATAACTCTACGACTCAAGTATTTATTCATTAGGCTCCGAGGAGCGAGATATTACAAACATGCGTCTCATGACCCAACATTCAGAGCATACAAGTCAAAACACATGCGGAAGCTTAATATGTCTAAGTACAGACATCTACAAATGAAAAAGGCTGAGAAGCCTGACTATCTACCAGATCCTGTCGAGGGCACAAGACCGTAGCTGAGGTATCAAGCTAAATGTCGAAGTCCACACGGAACTACTAGCGAGACTGACGTCTCTCTGCAAAACATAAAATAGGCAAACGTGAGTACAAATGTACCCAGCAAGACTTACATCAGAACTAGCTACATATGCATCGGTATCAATAAAGGGGGTGGTAGAGTTTGACTGCAGCAAGCCAGCTTTGACTCGGTGGCTATCCTGAACTACGACTGCAAGTAACTCTTTTGAGGTGGCGCACACGAGTCCACATATTCACCATTCAATACACCACTATGGATCCGCTCCCGTCTCCCTACGAGAACGCCATCCATAGCACTCACGCTTATCTTGCGCATTTTAGAGTATCCACTTTCACTTGTCTATGAACTGTTATAGGCAAACCAGAAGTCCATTACCGCGGACACGGCTATTCGAATAGATGATGTTAACCCTGCAGGGGTGTACTTCCTCATACATGTTTCCACCACTTAGCGTCTGCACACGACATGTGCTCGGCAGACTTCAAGCAAAAGCCGACGTGGGTGTAGACCACGACCTACCTAAACACTCAAGTCTCTACTCCAGCTTTATCGCCTATTCAGGTTCCATCCGCAGGGAGTCCGGCCGAGGTTTCCACATACGGCCCCAAACGGTGTGTACAGGGTTCCGAGACACCAAACCGGCGCCCGGCTGGCCCGGCCACGTGCCTACCGCAACACAGCCCACCCCTGCGGTCAGCGCTGCGTGCGGCCCCCAGCATACTATAAACACCAGAAACTACTTGCAACTCCTGGACAAAGGACAAGGGTGGTTAATAAGTCGAGCGGGGTCATATTTCAAGGCCCAATGCATGGTAGTAGCTGTTTCATGGATCACAAACATAGAACTCAGTTCCTGAGGACGGCTTCAATGAGAAAACCCACCATGTACTCCTACATGGCCTCTCACCGCTACCTTTACCAAATCGTGTTCACACTCTTAGCTCTCAACAGTAAGACATGTTCACACACCTCCGATTCACCCCCGATGAATCAGACCTGACACAACTCTAAGCAATAGTAGGCACGACAAACAAGCATGAATGAGTAGGCACATCAGGGCTCAAACAACTCCTACTCATGCTAGTGGGTTTCATCTATTTACTGTGGCAATGACAGGTCATGCAGAGGATAAGGGGTTCAACTACCGCAGCAAATAACACATGAATCGTTGTTGTTCTAATGCAGTAAAAGAGAGCAGGAGCGAGAGGGTGGGATTGTATCGGAATGAACAAGGGGGTTTTGCTTGCCTGGCACTTCTGAAGATAATATAGTTCTTCATCGGTGTCATCGAACACATCGTCGAAGCAACTCTACTGAGAGGGGACAATTACCGGCAACAGAGAGAAAACATAATCAATGCAATGCAACAATATGATGCATGAATATGACATGGCAAAATGGGTGTGTTGGGCTAACGCATCTACAACCAGGGTGGTTGGAGCTCATTTGAATCAAAGATTCAAATACAAACTCAAGTTATGGGTTTATAAAGTGCATTAACATGTTTTGAGCTAAACAGCAAGGTTAGGTTGCTCTAACATGCATGAAACCAGTACAGATGGATAGATTGGATTTTTCTGATCATTTTTCATATATAAATTATTTCATTTGGAGTTACGGTTGATTTACTATGAATTTTTGAAGTTTGCAACATTTTCTGGAATTTCCTGTATAAGAATAAATCCAGAAAAAGAGTTACTGCGTCAGTCTTGCGTCAGCGTGACGTCAGCGGTCAACCGACCCGGTCTAGGTCAAACTGACCAGTGGGTCCTATCTGTCAGTGTTAGTTAAACTAACTAAGTTTAGTTAGCGTTAAACTAACACTAACCTAGTTTAGTTAGTGGCCCGGGCCCACATGTCAGTGAGAGAGAAAGGGGGTCAAACTGGGTCAACCCGGGTCAAACTCGCCGGAGTTGACCCGGGGCTCGTCGCCGGCAGGGCCAGAGACGGCGGAGGGGCTCGGGGTTCCTCCTCCGTCGACCAAATGGCCGTCGGAGGGCATCTACGCGGAGCTGGAGAACGCGCGCATCCAATGGAGCGAGTGGGAGAAGCTAGGGTGGACGGAGCTCGCCGGAGGAGAGCTCGCGGTGGCGGCCGACGTCCGGGTGTGCTCGGGGTCAGCGTTTCAGGGTGCAAACAAGCGCGGTGTGGCGCTAGGGATGCTCTACGCGTGGTGGTGAGCATGTTGGGCGCACGCCCGGGACCAAATGGTCACCGGAGCTGCGTCGGCGACGAGTGCGGGCGGCGGCGCAGACGGGCGAGAGGGGTGCGGTGGCTATGGAGCGCAAAAGAGGAAACAGAGAGGGGGAGGATGGTTAGAAGCTCACGGTGAACACGAGGAGCGAGTCGGCGAGCTCGGGGAGGGGCTGAAGCGAGCGGGGTGGCGAGGGGGATCTCCGGCGTCCGACAACGAGGATGAGGACGATGGCGTCGCTTAGGGCGTTCCGCGGGCGCGTGCTTCGTCTTGGGGCTCCGTGGCGTCGAGGCGGAGCCTCTGGACAGCACGGAGAGGCGAGGGAGAGGCGATGGCCGCGGTTGCGCTCGTCGGCGGCGACGACAACGCTCGGTGGTTTGCGTGCGAGAGAGCCAGAGGAGGAAAGGAGCTCGGGGAGAGGCTGAGAGGGCCTGGGGGGCGCGTGGCGTCTCCAGGGCGACGTCGAGGAGGCGGCAGCAAGCAGGAGGTGGCCAGGCGCGACGCCGGCGCTCGCCACCGAGCTGCTTCATGCGCTGGCATGGGGAAGAAGACGAGCGTGCCCCTGGTGGGCTGGGCCAGCCAGCTGGACCGGCTTTGGTGGGCTGCACAGGTAGGTGGCCAGGTAAGTGGCCCAGGTAGGCGTTCTGTCTCTTTTTTCTAAATTGTTTCTGTTTTCTATTTTTCTGTAATTGGTTTTGATTTGATTTAAAACATCAAACCATTTTATAAACTTTCTGTAAATTTTTATGTGACCTCAGGATTAGCCCAAGGTCACATGCAACTTACAAAAATGTTTGGGCTTTATTTCTTATGTAATAGAAATAAATCCAACTCAAATATGTCATTGATTTAATTCAAAAGGCCCAAAATAAATATTTCAGTCACTCCAAGAATATTGGTTTGCATTTTACCTCATGCCAATATTTTTACAGAATAACAGGAACATTTTCTTGGACTCATTTGATGAGATTTAAATGTTGGTTATTTTTAGAGGTCTTCTGAGGCTTTTGAAAATTCCTCAATTCAAATTTCATTTGAATTTAAACATGATGCTCACATGAAGGCTAGCCTAGTGCATACCAAAACTAGGGATGTGACAGCACGCCCCTACTAAACAAGAATCTCATCCTGAGATTCAAGTCATGAGGTAAGAAGACAGAGGGACATAAGCTAACACATTCCTCATGATCCAGATGTCTTCTGGAGGATGTCGATTCATTGCATCACCTTGATCTTGACATCTTGCTTTGAGAACTACATCCAACATGACAACGAGTAGAAAGGGGAGAATTTTAGAAGAATCGATATTCCTGAGGTTCGAGCAACTTAGGATCATCTTAATGATCACAAGATCAACTCTCGGAATGAGACGTAGAAACATCTATGGAGCTGATAGGCAAAACATGTATCAGGAGGGACGGAAGAAACAATTTGACAAGGGTTTCAAAGTAGCGAGGAAAAATTGCCATGATTCCATAACGGGGCACCTCAGGAAAGGTGACTCGTGGAATTATTCCCCTAAGTGGCAAAAAGAATTACTTTTGATCCATAGATCATTGAAGCTCTTCACACTAGCTTAAGGCAGTTACAAATGATCGTTTGGAATAGCTCGAGGAAATGGCATACTCGTACTAGGATGGACTATGTGGACTACCTTGTTGAAGACAACGCAAGGGATGGTTTTGCTTGCGCGTGCTCTCAAGAACTTGAGCATTTCCATATTCATCAAGGTTCTACAAACAACCATGTTGAGGATCCTGGCAACACATCTTACTACCTTGACGAATAGTGATGGACAATGTAGATGCATAGAAAGACATCCCTTTCTCAGATTTCACCTTAGCGAGGCCAAGGGAACGAAATCAGGATGATCGACCGAGAGACATTTAGCACCCCGCTTCTAATGTTCTCCTTGATGTGCTAGTGCAACCCATCTATAGATATGGCTTGATAACTAGAACATCAAGTAAAAGGTCGGACTTCGGGAGTACAAGAATCCATAAGGAATAACTATGGAAATAAATCCTACGAAATCCTTATGGGGAGGTGGCCAACTTCTTCAACCAAGATATTACAATAGTAGACCTTCCGGCTAGGTGGGTTGGCCACGACATCCACGTTACCGGGTTACCGAGAGACCAATATTGTAATTCTTGGGACACGTTCCAACCATCATATCTGCCTGAGATTCAGATCTGGTTGGTGTCAGGATATTCCAGACTCCTCGAATCTAGAAAGACAAGTGAAAGTTTGCAACACAAATCGACGAGATGATGTTGCGAGATTCTCGGGAAATGAACTACGATAGCAAGCTCCAAAACATGAGTTGGTCCTGCTAAACACATGTGAACATGTTGTCCTAGACAAGCATGACCACATAGTAGTCTTATAATAAAACACCACCGAGTTCTGGTTGGGAACCATCATTGCGAATAACGAAGTCTTGTGCATTACCATGGATTAGCACTTAACTCCTTTTCCTAGAACAAATCAGTCAGTGGCTTGGTGTGCTAGGGACACATATAGAACGAAGGTTGCAAGTCTCCGAACCACAGAATACTTCACACGTATGCATGACCGATTTGGGATGATTCCAAAAGAAGCAACATTGACTTTCTCGAATCCACGGCGGCAACTTGCATCAGATGCACATGAGTTAGAGGAAGTCACTACTTTCATCCAAACATATGCTTCATGAACGGAGCAAGAAGGCATTGTTTACAAAGTCTCCAACACTAGCTTAATGTTTAACACGAATCATGGGGGAGACAAGATGTTGCTGATGGGCTCAACAGCAACTCATCGGAATTTCCATATCACTGGACTTCCACCATCATGTGAACACGGTGATAGCATTGGTCAGACCAATAGATGTAATGGTGTATGCTCGAGGGATCAACCACGAGTAAGAAACATTACAAACATCGTTGGTTCTGATTTGACTTGATGATAGCCCATACTCAAGTCAAAGTTTTGACAAGGTAATAGATCCAACAACTGATCACGAGGACCAATTGATGGAGATATCATCTTTCTTCAACACACACACGGGGATAACCCTTAGTGATGAACTAAGTCGGACAAGCTTTCATCTTCCAACTCTCCAAGTTGTTGTTTAGCTTAACCAACTAGCTCAGGGGTATCCAACACAGATTCTTGGAGATGGGGTGGTTTGGAGGAAAACCAACATGATCACGAACTCAACATAGCGGTCAGGTGACAACCTGGTAATACTTTCGAGAAGATATTCGGAACATCACGAACCACCGATATGTTACTAGGCTCGAGAACAACGTTGCTTTTCAGGGCAAGATGATATGATCAGCAGAGTGAGGGATTGATACAATCCTAACTCATTGATCGAAGAGTGCACCAGAAAAATTGACTAGGTAGCACGATCAATCTTAGAATGATGACTCAATAAGCAACACGCTAAGAATGAGAGTATTGTCCATTAACTACCAAGCAACGAGGTTGCTAGGAGTATCGATTTCACACATCACGGTTCACTTGGCGGTATTCCGGTTGTGGCAACACGGGACCGAGGAATGAAAATGATGGCAGGAAGTATCTCTGCGTCACATATTCATGAGAGATGGTGCAATTCTCATGACAATCCTGACATGAATGGGGTAATACCTCAGGGTAGAACAGAATCAAAAGCTGGATTGGCATTTTGATCTGCGGAATATAACTGCTTTGACCCAATCCTAGATGTGGATGAGGTACTGGAGTTTGTTTCTCCTAGTCATTCCGGAAAAGAATGGCTTGACAGACCACAAGAATAAAAGGCATCGATGAACACGAACGCACAACTATTCCTGACTATCAATTGATAGACTAGGGTCGGAATATAGCTGAGGAGGGTCAACTCAAGGAACATATAACTTTCTGAGTTGTGGATTCATGGGTTAGTATGTCAAACGAATTCAACAAATTTCTTCCGGATAACCCATGCAGAATGATAGAACTGGCAGAGTCACAATATGAATGGAGTACTCCTCAAGAGTACTCTGATTGTGAGCTTTTGATCCAACAAACTTCTGCCATAAGTGGTTCATAGTATTTGGAAGAAGGAAATACCACGGACCTCAAGGACTGTCGCAAGGTTACTAATATTCTAAAGGTACGAGCAACACTATCAACACGAAGTAGGGTGAATCACGGGTTCGAAAACCCAGGAGTAGAATACCTACTACTAATGGCACCACGGGATGCTTTCGAGAATGGTGGGCAGATTCATCACACTAGGAATATCAAACATTGGTAGATTACTGAGTAGCTCTCAAAGATACCTAGGGTCATAATACTAACTCCAACATATATGTCAAGGCAATGGTGTACCTTAACAGACCGATTAGTGTGCTTATTCTAACCAAAAGGACATCGGGAACGGAAAGAAAGGACTTGCAAATGCATCAGACTATTTAGAAACCTGGGATGACTCGGACAACATAACGGCTGTAAATGCTCAAAATGATTTGAGACGTCCTGCAAAATGGTGGCATAACCACTCAACATCACAATATCAATGTTCTGAGATCAACTAAGAACATATGGAAGTAGTAGAAAGTGAATAGAGGCTTGAATCCAACAATCTTATAAGTCTATGGGTTAGTAACACGTCATCCTGATAGATAGATGAGAAGGCCTAGTTCTTAATCCCCGTAGAGGAGAAGAGGTTGACACAGATCAGAGGGCATGAGGTATAAGGAGTAAAAAAAGAGCCTTACGTTCCATCCCACAATCAATTTCCTTATATCAATAAAGCATTTCTAGACTCAACTTCGACCAGTTGGCTTGGTAATCCTACAGGCAGTCAGGCTCTGATACCAACGCTGTCAGGACCCCGATCCTAAGCCACATCGATCTAGCATGTAACACATCATATCACTTTGCGGCCTCACGCACGGTATTCCCACGGGTGCCACCTTACCTAGCCCGGGACCGTTTGCGCCTTTTGGCTCACGTATATGATAGTGTCGCTAGCATCCATATGACAGAGAACCCGGGCCGACATGGCTAGTCGTGAACCCAAAGCGGCACTAACCCATGGGGACAGGCATACATGAATCAACTTCGAGCATGTCGGTCAGCAGCGTGTGAATCCGGGCTGTAGCACTGGGCTAGCAGGACTCCGGTAACCCGGGCTGTAGCAGGCTAGGCAGGACTCCGGATGTCACCGCGTGACATTTCCCCGAAGGGACAGACACAGGAACGAAGTGAAACACATGCCGGCCAGTCAAGTGTTCTGAGCAGTACTGCTGGGCTAGCAGGACTCCGGTGAACCGGGCTGTAGCGGACTACTATGTCTCAAGGAAGCACTAGACTACATTTCCCCATAAGAGAGGCTGCCAAGGATAAACAACTAGATTGTCGGATCCCACACATACCAAGCATTTCAATCATACACACAATATGCTCGATATGTGTAAATACAACATGGCATCACAACATAACTCTACGACTCAAGTATTTATTCATTAGGCTCCGAGGAGCGAGATATTACAAACATGCGTCTCATGACCCAACATTCAGAGCATACAAGTCAAAACACATGCGGAAGCTTAATATGTCTAAGTACAGACATCTACAAATGAAAATGGCTGAGAAGCCTGACTATCTACCAGATCCTGTCGAGGGCACAAGACCGTAGCTGAGGTATCAAGCTATACGTCGAAGTCCACACAGAACTACTAGCGAGACTGACGTCTCTCTGCAAAACATAAAATAGGCAAACATGAGTACAAATGTACCCAGTAAGACTTACATCAGAACTAGCTACATATGCATCGGTATCAATAAATGGGGTGGTGGAGTTTGACTACAGCAAGCCAGCTTTGACTCCGTGGCTATCCTGAACTACGACTACAAGTAACTCTTTTGAGGTGGCGCACACGAGTCCACATATTCACCATTCAATACACCCCTATGGATCCGCTCCCGTCTCCCTACGAGAACGCCATCCACATCACTCACGCTTATCTTGCGCATTTTAGAGTATCCACTTTCACTTGTCTATGAACTGTTATAGGCAACCCAGAAGTCCATTACCGCGGACACAACTATTCGAATAGATGATGTTAACCCTGCAGGGGTGTACTTCTTCATACATGTTTCCACCACTTAGCGTCTGCACACGACACGTGCTCGACAGACTTCAAGCGAAAGCCGACGTGGGTGTAGACCACGACCTACCTAAACACTCAAGTCTCTAGTCCAGGTTTATCGCCTATTCAGGTTCCATCCGCAGGGAGTCCGGCCGAGGTTTCCACATACGGCCCCGAACGATGTGTACAGGGTTCCGAGACACCAAACGGGCGCCCGGCTGGCCCGGCCACGTGCCTACCGCAACACAACCCACCCCTGCGGTCAGCGCTGCGTGCGGCCCCCAGCATACTATAAACACCAGAAACTACTTGCAACTCCTGGACAGAGGACAAGGGTGGTTAAGAAGTCGAGCGGGGTCATATTTCAGGGCCCAATGCATGGTAGTAGCGGTTTCATGGATCACAAACACAGAACTCAGTTCCTGAGGACGGCTTCAATGAGACAACCCACCATGTACTCCTACATGGCCTCTCACCGCTACCTTTACCAAATCGTGTTCACACGCTTAGCTCTCAACAGTAAGACATGTTCACACACCTACGATTCACCCCCGATGAATCAGACCTGACACAACTCTAAGCAATAGCAGGCACGACAAACAAGCATGAATGAGTAGGCACATCAGGGCTCAAACAACTCCTACTCATGCTAGTGGGTTTCATCTATTTACTATGGCAATGACAGGTCATGCAGAGGATAAGGGGTTCAACTACCGCAGCAAATAACACATGAATCGTTGTTGTTCTAATGTAGTAAAAGAGAGCAGGAGCGAGAGGGTGGGATTGTATCGGAATGAACAAGGGGGTTTTGCTTGCCTGGCACTTCTGAAGATAATATAGTTCTTCATCGGTGTCATCGAACACATCGTCGAAGCAACGTCTACTGAGAGGGGACAATTACCGGCAACAGAGAGAAAACACAATCAATGCAATGCAACAATATGATGCATGAATATTACATGGCAAAATGGGTGTGTTGGGCTAACGCATCTACAACCAGGGTGGTTTGAGCTCATTTGAATCAAAGATTTAAATACAAACTCAAGTTATGGGTTTATAAAGTGCATTAACATGTTTTGAGCTAAACAGCAAGGTTAGGTTGCTCTAACATGCATGAGACCAGTACAGATGGATAGATTGGATTTTTCTGATCATTTTTCATATATAAATTATTTCATTTGGAGTTACGGTTGATTTACTATGAATTTTTGAAGTTTGCAAAATTTTCTGGAATTTCCTGTATAAGAATAAATCCAGAAAAAGAGTTATTGCGTCAGTCTCGCGTCAGCGTGACGTCAGCGGTCAACTGACCCGGTCTAGGTCAAACTGACCAGTGGGTCCTGTCTGTCAGTGTTAGTTAAACTAAGTTTAGTTAGCGTTAAACTAACACTAACCTAGTTTAGTTAGTGGCCCGGGGCCCACATGTCGGTGAGAGAGAAAGGGGGTCAAACTGGGTCAACCCGGGTCAAACTCGCCGGAGTTGACCCGGGGCTCGTCGCCGGCAGGGCCAGAGACGGCGGAGGGGCTCGGGATTCCTCCTTCGTCGACCAAATGGCCGTCGGAGGGCATCTACGCGGAGCTGGAGAACGCGCACATCCAATGGAGCGAGTGGGAGAAGCTAGGGTGGCCGGAGCTCGCCGGAGGAGAGCTCGCGGCGGCGGCCGACGTGCGGGTGTGCTTGGGGTCGGCGTTTTAGGGTGCAAACGAGCGCGATGTGGCGCTAGGGATGCTCTACGCGTGGTGGTGAGCATGTTGGACGCACGCCCGGGACCAAATGGTCACCGGAGCTGCGTCGACGACGAGTGC
This sequence comes from Aegilops umbellulata, assembly GCA_032464435.1. Lineage (NCBI taxonomy): Eukaryota > Viridiplantae > Streptophyta > Magnoliopsida > Poales > Poaceae > Aegilops > Aegilops umbellulata. The sequence goes on from CP136056.1 coordinate 374,598,001, forward strand.
GGGCGGCGGCGTAGTCGGGCGAGAGGGGTGCGGTGTCTACGGAGTGCAAAAGAGGAAACGGAGAGGGGGAGGATGGTCAGAAGCTGACGGTGAACACGAGGAGCGAGTCGTCGAGCTCGGGGAGGTGCTGAAGCGAGCGGGGCGGCGAGGGGGATCTCCGGCGTCTGACAGCGAGGATAAGGACGATGGCGTCACTTAGGGCGTTCCGCGGGCGCGTGCTTCGTCTTGGGGCTCCGTGGCGTCGAGGCGGAGCCTCTGGACAGCACGGAGAGGCGAGGGAGAGGCGATGGCCGCGGTTGCGCTCGTCGGCGGCGACGACAGCGCTCGGTGGTTTGCGTGCGAGAGAGCCAGAGGAGGAGAGGAGCTCGGGGAGAGGCTTAGAGGGCCTGGGGGGCGCGTGGCGTCTCCAGGGCGACGTCGGGGAGGCGGCAGCAAGCAGGAGGTGGCCAGGCGCGACGCCGGCGCTCGCCACCGAGCTGCTTCGTGCGCTGGCATGGGGAAGAAGACGAGCGTGCCCCTGGTGGGCTGGGCCAGCCAGCTGGACCGGCTTTGGTGGGCTGAACAGGTAGGTGGCCAGGTAAGTGGCCCAGGTAGGCGTTCTGTCTCTTTTTTCTAAATTGTTTCTGTTTTCTATTTTTCTGTAATTGGTTTTGATTTGATTTAAAACATCAAACCATTTTATAAACTTTCTGTAAATTTTTATGTGATCTCAGGATTAGCCCAAGGTCACATGCAACTTACAAAAATGTTTGGGCTCTATTTTTTATATAATAGAAATAAATCCAACTCAAATATGTCATTGATTTAATTCAAAAGGCCCAAAATAAATATTTCAGTCACTCCAAAAATATTGGTTTGCATTTTACCTCATGCCAATATTTTTACAGAATAACAGGAACATTTTCTTGGACTCATTTGATGAGATTTAAATGTTGGTTATTTTTAGAGGTCTTCTGAGGCTTTTGAAAATTCCTCAATTCAAATTTCATTTGAATTTAAACATGATGCTCACATGAAGTCTAGCCTAGTGCATACCAGAACTAGGGATGTGACAGGAAGTTTGAGCCTAGCACAGTTTGAAGAGACGAAAACGAAAAGTGAGGAACTGATAAAAGCTCAGAATGAACAAATTTCAGCATTGGGAAACATGAAGAAAGTGGAAGAAGATCTAGGTGTTGTCATTGAGAAGATTGGGAAATTGAAAGAGATCAGAGTTAGGCAAAGCGCTATGCGGACCCAGGAAAAGAGGAAGATAGATGCATTGGAACAGGAAAAAGGAACTCTGGTGGAAATGGTCAATAAACAACAAGAAATGATTACCATATGCATGCACAAAATTGAACAGATGGAAGCAAGGGAAAAATAAATGGAAGAGCTGGCTGCAGAGGAATTTCAGAATCTAGAACATCCTAGCAAGACAGAAATTACTGATGCTTATGTTGAACCTGTGGATTATGGAGGCAGCCAAGAGTCTATAGAATCCTTTGGAACAAAGGTTAGAGTGACTAAAAAAAGGGGAGAAAAATAGGAGTGGAGTGAGAAGGTCCATCTAGAAGAAGTGACAGGAACTTGGACAAGAAAGATGCTAGGATTGAAGACCTGGCTAAATAAAGAAGGACAACTATGATAATTCAAAAATATTTCCCCTAAAAATACTTTACTTTATATGTCTAAGCTTATTGGGGTTGCTTTGGGATGCACTATTGATATGAGTGATCAAAATTTGGACCTGATTGCCAAAATGGAGTTAGCCAGGAAAGACATGTACTTATAGAATATAGCTATTAAGAATAAAGAGAAGGAAGATAGCTCTCCAGGTCCTATTGACACTGGAGATGCTCTGTTACAATAATTATGCTCAGATGAAGATCATTCTGATGTTGAGATGGAGACTGGTCATTATGGGCACTTGAAGAAAATTTTCTCAAGTAGCTTCAAAAAGAAAAGCGGGACCCCTGGTAAAACCAGTGCGAGATACCCTGTCTCTATGGGGGGGGGGAACTAAAAAGAAATCATGATTGGCATGTTTTGGAATGTGAGGGTGATAGGGTAGGACATTAAGAAAAGATTTATTTGGGAGATGATTGTGTAAAAGAAACTTGATTTTATTGGCTTGCAGGAGACTATTAAAGCTGATTTTTCTAACTCAGAACTACAAAATCTGAGTGGTGGGAAAACAATTCTTTGGGAATGGAGCCCACCGAGAGGGAAGTCTGGTGTCTCCTTGTGGGTATTAACTCTGAAAATTTTGATATTGAGCAAGTAGAAAAAGGGGCTTATTGTATTAGAATTCAGTTGTGTGACAAAATTGTAAAATTCCATTGGAACTTAGTTACTGTATATGGTGATTCCGAGAATGATGGGAAAGCAACATACTTAGCTAAACTTTATAGGGTGTATCAAAATAATCCTTTACCCTGTGTGGTGGGAGGTGATTTTAATATTCTTAGATCCAGCTCTGATAAAAATAAACCCAATGAGCCTCATCATTGGAGCTTTGTGTTTAATGCAATTATAGAGCATGCATGGCTTAGGGAATTACCACTAAATGGGAGGAATTTCACTTGGGCTAACTACCTAGGTGACCCCACATTTGAAAAATTAGATAGGGTGCTTAGTTGTCCAGACTGGGAGGACAAATACCCCCTAGCTATGGTTACTGCACTAGAAAGTGAAGTGTCAGATCATACTCCCCTAATCTTAGACACTGGGAAGCAAGCCTCCTCACAGCCAATTTTCAGATTTGAAAATGCTTGGATGTTGAGAGACGGGTTCAAAGAATTTGTAGAAAAAAATTTGTGGGAGAAAATGGCTGGCTCAAGTGTTGACATATGGCAGAAGAATATGAGAAAAATTAGACAGAAAATTAGAGGATGGGCCCTCAATACCAATGCTTTATATAGGAAGAAGAAGAAGGAATTCCTAGACAAACTAAATGAGATTGAAAAAATGCTGAAACTATGGGACTCTCTACCCATGATAGAAACCTACAAAAACAATAGGAATGAATTAAATGAACTACTGAAATAAGAGGACATGAAATGGCTATAGAGATATGAAGATAAAGAAATCAAAGAAGGAGACTAGAACTCTAGATACTATAATGCAAAGGCGAATGGGAGGAGAAGAAAAAATAGGATCATTTCTTTGGAGCAAGATGATGGATTAATTGAGGGAGACCCGTTGACTAAGCCTCTTCCACGAACAAAACATGATCAACACCAAGACTCCATGGGTGTTAGATTCATTACTATGTAATCTAGATTATTGACTCTAGTGCAAGTGGGAGACTGAAGGAAATATGCTCTAGAGGCAATAATAAAGTTGTTATTTTATATTTCCTTATTCATGATAAAGGTTTATTATTCATGCTAGAATTGTATTGATCGGAAACTTAAATACATGTGTGAATACATAAGCAAATACCATGTCCCTAATAAGCCTCTACTAGACTAGCTCGTTGATCAAAGATGGTTATGGTTTCCTAACCATAGACGTGTGCTGTCATCTGATAATGGGATCACATCATTAGGAGAATGATGTGATGAACAAGACCCATCTGTTAGCTTAGCATATTGATCGTTCAGTTTATTGCTATTGCTTTCTTCATGGCAAATACATATTCCTTCGACTATGAAATTATGCAACTCTCGGATACCGGAGGAATACCTTGTGTGCGATCAAATGTCACAACGTAACTGGGTGATTATAAAGATGCTCTATAGGTATCTCCGAAGGTGTTTGTTGAGTTGGCATAGATCGAGATTAGGATTTGTCACTCCGAGTATCGGAGAGGTATCTTTGGGCCCTCTCGGTAATACACATCATAAGAAGCCTTGCAAACAAAGTGACTAATGAGTTAGTTATAGGATGATGTATTACAAAACGAGTAAAGAGACTTGCCGGTAACGAGATTGAACTAGGTATGAAGATACCGACGATCGTATCTCGCGCAAGTAACATACCGACGGACATAGGGAATTACGTATGTTGTCATACGGTTCGACCGATAAAGTTCTTCATAGAATATGTAGGAGCCAATATGGGCATCCCGATTCCGCTATTGGTTATTGATCGGAGAGGTGTCTCGGTCATGTGTACATAGTTCTCGAACCCGTAGGGTCCCCACGCTTAATGTTCGTTGGCGATATATTGTTATATGAGTTATATGATTTGGTGACCGAATGTTGCTTGGAGTCCTGGATGAAATCATGGACATGACGAGGAGTCTCGAAATGGTTGAGAGGTAAATATTGATATATAGGACAATGGCATTCGGACAACGGAAGAGTTTCGGGATGCACCGGGTAGTCATTGGGTCACCAGAATGGGTTCTGGACACCCCGGTAGGTATATGGGTTTAATGGGCCAAGGGAGGGATAGACCAGCCCACAGGGGGCTGGTGCTCCCCTCTCCCTGGCTGGCCAGCCCTAGGGAAGGAAAGGGGGGAGGGCTAGCCCCTCCTTCCTTCCCCTCTCATGGGAGAAACGAAAGGGGGGGGGCGCCTCCCTCCCCTGCCTTTCCCACGCACCTATATGTGGAAGGGGGGCAGCTAGGGGAGGACCACAAGCAGGATTCGGCCTACTTGGGGCGCCTGATGACCAACAAGTATAGGGGATCAATTGTAGCTCTTTTCGATAAGTAAGAGTGTCGAACCCAACGAGGAGCAGAAGGAAATGACAAGTGGTTTTCAGCAAGGTAATGTGTGCAAGTGCTGGAATTGTTAGTAGTGGAGTAGTTTGATAGTAAGATAATTCGTAATGAGCAAGTAAAGATAGTAGTAACAAAAGTGTAACAAGGTATACCAATCCTGTTGAGGCAAAGGACAGGCCAAAACGGTCTCTTATGATAAGCAAAGCGTTCTTGAGGGTACACGGGAATTTCATCTAGTCACTTTCATCATGTTGGTTTTATTTGTGTTCGCTACTTTGATAATTTTATATATGGGTGGACCGGTGCTTAGGTGCTGTTCTTACTTGAACAAACCTCCTACTTGAACAACTATGCAGCTTTCGAGCCCTCCCTGGCCATCAACGTTCACAGCCGTCCGATCATTACTTTTGCCATTTTTGGCCGTCGGATTGGCCCTGGATTGCATGTACGGTCGCTCCGTTCGCTACAATGGAGCGCTAACCGTCCTGGGCCGCTGCTCCGGTGACTTTTTTGGTCCTCTATCGTTAAATTGGGCTCAATGGCCTTTTACCAGCCTCCCATCCGTGCAGTCGAAGGGGGAAAACACGACTCTCACAACTCTCGTTTGGCTCACAAGGTCGCAACCTTCCTCGTTCGCGTGGCGGCTCCTCGCGACCATGACGGGCTTCGATCGATGCGTGAGAGGCGACTCACATGGCCAATACGCTAGGTTCTGACCGATGCGACAAAAGGCCTTGTGGGGCGACAGCACCGGATCCGCTGGGTTGTCTAGGCTCGGTTGGAGTACTTGCACAGCACGACGGGAAGATGTAGTGGAGGCGAACATCAGTATGTCGATTGGAGTTCTATCGCCAACGATTGATTGATGAGTGGTTAATGGCCGTTCAAAGCAGGTCAGTTTCGTTTGTCTATTCATATTCTTTCCTTTAAGTCACGGACGCCCATATAATCCCAACCTGGCCACTGCTCCTTCCCCACTTTCCTGACTTTCCGTTCTCAGAAAATTTGTTTCATTGATGTTGTTCTTTCTGTTCACAAACAATGCAGGTTCGTTTTGCTAGGTTAGCTAATTATACTGGATTAAATGGTTTAGACATTACCCATTTGGAATGTGATGTGTTGATTTCAATTTCACTGTTTTTGGTCGAATTGTTGCTATAATAGTTTAGAGACATCTATAGATTATCCCTTGCTGCTCGCATTATTCTTTCACCAAGTGCACTTAGGGTAATCATCTGAGTTTTTGCAATCTGCTGCAATATTATCCCTTTTACGGATGTGTTCTTTGGCTAATAATTCAAAATGACTGCAGCTTCTTTAGACGGGCGGATCTGCCAATATAGTGGCCAACGGACAGGTTACTATAAGTATGCTCCTATGTTGTTATGCCTCATTTAACTTGTGCCCCATCTCACTATCTATGCGTACTATATGATGCCACTCTGCCATTCTCTATTCGTACAATATGATAACACTCTCTATGATTGATTGAAATACTTGCAATACCGCCTGTTGTTCTTGCCCTATGTAGAAGGTTAGTTAGCAAGTAAAAAATGCACAAACGAAATAGGAAAATTGTTCAAGGCGCTGATGCCTCCGCATCACATTCTGGATATAAACATATTGTGCTTCTCAGATCACTTTAACAAAACTTCCGATGCAGCAGAATAAGCAAACCAAGTGAAACCGAAGTCCAGTCGATTGATCCAGAGAACCTGGCTTAATTTTGGGGGTGCAAAGAATGGCATATAAAAATCAATAACGTGAGCAGAATTGGGAAAAGAGTAATTATTGACTATAGTGTGAACCATGCCTGCTGGTGAAGGATTTGCGGAACTAAGGAGGGGAATGGGGAAGGAGAACTGGATGATGGAGCCCACGCTGCCTGTATGTGTAATTCTACTGGTTTTAGTGCGTCTGACATATTCTTTATCCTGCCATTCATTTAACAAATTGAGCTTTGCACAAAACTGAGGTCCTGATCTCAGCCTACAATTTTCTTTTTCCTGCAATTTGATGTCAATAGATCAATTTTGATGCTTGCCCTGCTGAAATTTACACCACGAAATATACATGATTAGTTTTGTCAGAAAGTTACCAGATTATTAAACTTATCAAGTTTTTCTGTTATAATGTATCTATAAATAGGTACCTTATGAATTTATGGCCGGAGCTCAGAGGAAGCTGAAAAGTAGCAAATAAGTCAGCCCAGGTTGGTTTTGATGCATTGCTTCCTAATTTGATACATACTGACATACAGTTCCGTGTATATGTTTGCTATATCACACCGACGGCCTCGAGGCCGGCCGTCGACGCCCGACGACAGTGATAATGGGTAAGATTTTTTTTGGTTAGTCGGCCCTTCTTTGATTTATTCTATGTGATAATATTAGTCCGCACTATGATTTAGGCTGCACCAATTTCTTGATATAGACGGAATTAATTAGGGGCAGCAATCTCGTGTTTTATCCTCACAAATTAGGCATGACATGTTGATTCTACCATTTGATCAAATTTGTCACCGACTATGTTTGTGTTTGTGTAGTTATGAACAGTAAAAACAACATATAGATTTTATGAGATAGTTGGATCAAGCAAACAATGAAGGACCACAACAAACCATCAAAATCTTTCAACATATTTGCTATGTATAAGAAATCTTTTCCTCATAGGAGTACCTTTGGTTACTATACACTTGTCCATAGGACTAGCAAGTCTGTGTTTCATAGTATTCCACCACTGTTGTCCTCTATAACAAGGAATGCATGTGATGCACACCTGCAACAATCCATAGCAAGAATTGCAACAGGCTATTTATATCACCATCATCACTTTGTTCTTCTGTGTTGTTAACCTATTTTGTTTCCAGAAATCTTCACGGTGATGTGAATTAGTGAGATCATGAAGTAACCCTAAGTTCCAGATCTTCGTATAAAGATTGTCTACAAGATGATGCATTAGATTTTTATAGTCAACTAACCATTATAGCGGGTATGCCATTTTACTGTTCTAAAATCAAGGGAGTATATACTCATCATGGTGATTGTAAAAACAAGTGCCCCTTCTACTTTAGATTTGTGGTTGCTTGTGGTTAACATATAATAACTTGCATTTCCATGTCTCCATATATTTCGGAATATACTGTCATTCTATTGAAAAAATGGACGGGCGCGGCAACGCGTGCCATCATGGTCTAGTAGCATTAAACTTTGGGATCCAATCGGTCCCTTACGGAATAGCGCATAAACTGGTGTTTAAGCTTCTGTCACACTTGCAACTCATCATCTAATTGCTACTCCACAATGCATTCTCTTAGGCCCAAATATGGTGAAGTGTCATGTAGTCGATGTTCACATGACACCACTAAGGGAATCACGACATACATACTATCAAAATATCGAACACATATCAAGTTCACATGATTACTTGCAACATGATTTCTCCCGTGACCTCATGAACAAAAGGTACTACTCACAAATAATAATCATGCTCAAGATGAGAGGAGTATTAAATATCATATTGGATCTGAACATATAATCTTCCACCAAGTAATCAACTACAAGATGTAATCAACACTACTAGTCACCCACAAGCACCAATCTATAGTTCCTTTAACAAGATTGAACACAAGAGATGAACTAGGGTTTGAGATGAGATGGTGCCGTTGAAGATGTTCATGGAGATTTCCCTCCCCAAGATGGGAGAGTTGTTGGTGATGATGATGACGATGATTTTCCCCTTCGGGAGGGAAGTTCCCCCGGCGGAATCGCTCCATCGGAGGGCAAAAGTGCTCCTGCCCAAGTTTCGTCTCGAGACGGCGGCGCTCCGCCCAAAAGTCCTCTCCTTATTTTTTATAGGTAAAAATGACCTATATACCAGAATATGGGCACCGGAGGTGAGCCTGGGTGAGCACAAGCCACCAGGGGGCGCCTGGGCTCCCTGGCGCGCCCAGGTGGGTTGTGCCCACCTGGTGGGCCCCCTCTAGTTGTTATTTGCTCAAATATTCCTCAAATATTCCATAAAAAATCTCCATGAAGTTTCAGCTTGTTTGGAGTTGTGCAGAATAGGTAGCCTCACGTAGCTTTTCCAGGTCCAGATTTCCAGCTGCCGGAATTCTCCCTCTTTGTGTGCACCTTGCATATTATGAGAGAAAAGGCATTATAATTACTCCAAAAAGCATTATTATGGATAAAAACATCATAAATAACAGTAATAAAACATGATACAAAATGGACGTATCAACTCCCCCCAAGCTTAGACCTCGCTTGTCCTCAAGAGAAAACCAAAATCGAAAAACATGTCCACATGCTTTAAGAGAGAGGTGTCGATAAAAACAAAGTACGGTCATAGAAGCATCATGTTCATTATTATAACAACAATAAATTTAAACATAAGACTTTTATCATAGACTTCCCATGAATAAGTGACAATTCTTCACACAATCAAAGTATAAATCAAAAACTCTATTAAAAACCAACAAACTATGTTCTCAATCAACTTTGCAACTACAATTCATCATCTTTTTAGGAAGGCTCACGTATTGGAGCCTTTAGGCAAGTCCACATACTCAACCATCATATAGTCTTCTATGATTGCTAACACACACCGCGTACACATGAGCAAAACGTTTGAACCGGACACATAGAAAGATAGGGGCTTATAGTTTCGCCTCCCAACGTGTTCACCTCAAGGGTGATGCCAACAATAATAACTCATGCTATCTATATTCAACTGGACATATGTGCCTAGATCTTTCCTCACCACATGATGCTTGCCAAAGGAGAAAAATAAAAAGGAATAGAAGGGAAACTTTGACTCTTTGCATAAAAGTAAATACATAAAAGTAACAGATATGCCCTTCGCAGAGGGAAGCAGAGGTTGCCATGCACTTATTTGTTTGTATGCTCAACCCCTTAGTGTAGAAGAACGTCACGTTACATTGCCCCTTGTGATAGCGACCTTTATTATGCAGTGTGTCGCTTTTATTCTCCACCATCACAAGTTCATGCAACGCTCAATTTTCTCTTACACTAAATGATCTCACACATTTAGAAGAAATTTTTATTGCCTTTTTGCATCGATGACAACTTACTTGAGGGATCTTGCTCAATCCCTAGGTAGGTATGGTGGACACTTGAAAATACGATTTGGGTTTAAGGGTTTTTGGATGCACAAGTAGTATCTCTACTTAGTGCAATTTTTTTGACTAGTAAAGATAGGGGGCAAGCACCACATGTTGAAGGATCTATGACAATATGACTTCTATGTGAATATAAACAAACATAAACCATTAAGTTGTCTTCCTTGTCCAACGTCAACAATTTTGGCATATAATATTTTGATGAGGGCTCACATTCACAAAAGATTTCTAGGATAGTATATTTATATGTGAATCTTCTCTTCCCTTATTAATTCTTTCATGAGTTGCATCATTGACTAATGCTATGTTTGTCAATCTCTAATAAAATTTTCTACTTATACTTTTCCTTATGTGGTGTCATCACCTACCATAAGATTAGTATATGATCTTCTTGATTTATTTTCTTTCTTTTATTCAACTCCTTTCTATTTTTTGTTCTTATTTCTTTTCTTTTATTTGCAACATGAAAGTAAAGAAAGCAAAAACTCAAACTAAACTTTATTATATAACTTGCACACGATTATAAGGATAGATCACTAAGCAAACTCTCAAACAAGAAAGGATTGAACTAAACTTTTATTCTTCTAAAGCAAAAGATCGAACTAAAATAAGTAAAGGCAAAAAATAGTGGGATGATACGATACCGGGGCACCTCCCCCAAGCTTGGCGGAAGCCGAGGGGAGTGCCCATACCCGATACTCAATTCTCCTTTGGTGGTGAAGAAGATGATGGTGGTGATGAAGCAATCCTGTCCTTAAGGATCAAGAGATTCTCCAACCGACAGATGGCGCTCTGGAGATGGATGATATGCTCTTCATGCAGAATATTTTCGCGTGTAATATACTTATTTTGTATGTGAAATATTTCAGTGATACGAAAGGCTTGAATCTCAGCAGGAGTAAGGTGAGTGAGGTAAGGCTTAAGGATATTTTCCTCTTCTTCCTCCACTGCCGGCAGTGCTTTTTCTGCCACCAAGGGTGGATCTACAGTAGCCTTCTTTCCCTTGTCTCCCTTGACGGCGTCTGCGGGATCCTCCCTCTTCAGCTCGATCTTCATCAACCAAGCATCTTATTCCATGTTGTTGGAGGAGGAGGAAGACATGATGCCTAGCTTGGTAAATCTGACTGTACACAGCAAGGAAAAGAAAACAGAGGTTTTCTCCGCGATACGGTGGTTAACAGGTTCGGGAAGTATATGTAGATTTTTTTTAATCTTGGAGTCCAGAAGGTGTCCCAGGTGGGCACAACCCACCTGGGCGCGCCAGGCCCCTGGTGTCTTCTGCCACGAGGGTACACTTCCTGGAAGTTTCTTATTTTCCTAATTTTCTAAATATTCCAAACATGATAAAAAATATTTTTGCGGATTGTTCGGAGTCCGTTTACTTACTGTATCACGTACCTCCTTATTTTCACGATTCTGGAGTGTTCCGGAAGGACTCTTTTATGTGTTCTTCCGGTGTCCAAGTTTGGATAATATTACTTTCAACATTAATAGGCGTACCCGAGATATAATGTTTTATTCGTTGCCCATTGACAACCTTTGGGTTAGTACCTTCGGCGTTATTTATTTTGATGGCTCCAGACCGATAAACCTCCTCGATAACATATGGGCCTTCCCATTTTGAGAGGAATTTTCCTGCAAAGAATCTGAAACGACAGTTGTACAAAAGAACATATTCTCCGACTTTAAACTCACATTTTTGGATTCTTTTGTCATGCCATCTTTTAACCTTTTCTTTGAATAATTTTGCATTTTCATAAGCTTGGGTTCTCCATTCATCTAATGAGCTAATATCAAATAACCTCTTTTCACCGGCAAGTTTGAAATCATAATTGAGTTCTTTGATTGCCCAATATGCTTTATGTTCTAACTCAAGAGGCAAATGACAAGCTTTTCCATAAACCATTTTATAAGGGGACATACCCATAGGATTTTTATATGTTGTTCTATAAGCCCAAAGTGCATCATCTAATTTCTTAGACCAATTCTTCCTGGACCTATTGAGAGTGTTTTGCAAAATTAATTTTATTTCTCTATTGCTAAGTTAAACTTGACCACTAGACTGAGGACGATAAGGTGATGCAATTCTATGGTTAACATCATACTTGGCAAGCATTTTACGGAAATCACCATGAATAAAGTGTGAACCACCATCAGTCATTAAATATCTAGGGACTCTAAACCTTGGGAAAATAACTTCCTTCAGCATTTTAATAGAGGTGTTGTGATCAACACTACTGGTTGGAATAGCTTCTACCCATTTAGTAACATAATCAACAGCAACCAAAATATGTGTATACCCATTAGAGGATGGAAAAGGTCCCATGTAATTAAATCCCCAAACATCAAATTGTTCAACAGCAAGTGAATAATTCATAGGCATTCTTGGCGCTTACCGATATTACCTATTCTTTGACATTCATCACAAGATAAGACAACTTACGGGCATCCTTGAAGAGAGTAGGCCAATAAAATCCAGATTGCAATACCTTGTGAGCAGTTCTAACTCCAGCATGATGCCCTCCATAAGCTTCGAAGTGACATTTCCGTAGGATTTGTCCCTGTTCATGCTCAGGTACACAACGTCTAATAATACCATCCACTCCTTCTTTTTAAAGATGTGGGTCATCCCAAAAGTAATGTCTTAAATCATAGAAGAATTTTTTCTTTTGTTGGTATGTAAAGCTTGGAGGTAAATATTTAGCAACAATGTAATTAGCATAGTGAGCATACCAAGGAGTACTATGAGAAACATTTATTGCAGCTAACTACTCATCAGGAAAACTATCATCAATAGGTAGTGGGTTATCAGGCACATTTTCAAGCCTAGATAAATTATCAGCTACGGGGTTCTCAGCTCCTTTTCTATTAGTGATCTGTAAATCAAGTTCTTGTAACAAGAGAACCCATCAAATAAGTCTAGGTTTAGCATCTTTCTTTTCCCTAAGATATTTGATAGCAGCATGATCGGTGTGAACAATTACTTTGGAATCAACAATATAAGGTCTAAATTTATCACAAGCAAACACCACTACTAATAATTCTTTTTCAATAGTAGCATAATTTCGTTGAGCACTGTCTAGAGTTTTACTAGCATAATGAATAACATTTAGCTTCTTATCAACTCTTTGTCCTAGAACAACACCAACAACATAATCACTAGCATCACACATAATTTCAAAAGGCAAGTTCCAATCAGGTGGTTGAACAATAGGTGCATAAATTAAGGCTTTCTTGAGTGTTTCAAAGGCTTCTAAACAATCATCATAAAAAACAAAAGGAATGTCCTTTTGCAAGAGACTCGTAAGAGGCCTAGAAATTTTAGAAAAGTCTTTGATAAATCTCCTATAGAAACCAACATGACCTAAGAAACTACGAATACCTTTTATATGTTTATGACATGACATTTTCTCAATTGCATCAACCTTAGCTTTGTCCACTTCAATACCTCTTTCAGAAATTTTATGACCCAAGACAATGCCTTCATTAACCATAAAGTGACACTTCTCCCAATTCAAGACAAGATTTGTTTGTTCACATCTCTACAAAACTCGATCTAGATTGCTTAAACAATCATCAAAAGACTTCCCATAAACAGAGAAGTTGTCCATGATAACCTCAACAATCTTTTCACAAAAGTCAGAGAATATAGCAGTCATACATCTTTGAAAGGTAGTAGGTGCATTGCATAAACCAAAAGGCATATGTCTATAAGCATAAGTTCCATAGGGACAAGTAAAAGTGGTCTTTTCTTGATTAGGTTGAGAAACAAGTATTTGTGAAAAACCAGAATATCCATCAAGGAAGCAAAAATGTGTGTGCTTAGATAATCTTTCAAGCATTTAATCAATAAAAGTAAGAGGGTAATGATCTTTTCTAGTTGCTTTGTTTAGTTTTCTAAAATCAATTACCATTCTATAGCCTGTAACAATTCTTTGTGGAATAAGTTCATTCTTATCATTAGGAACAATAGCTATACCTCCTTTCTTAGGGACACAATGAACGGGACTTACCCATCTACTATCAGCTATAGCATAGATTATACCCGCTTCCAGAAGTTTAATATTTCTGTTCTTCCCACTTCTTTCATCTTCAGATTTAACCGACGTTGGTGATCAACAACGGGTTTAGCATCAGGTTCCATATTAATTTTGTGCTGACATAGAGTGGGACTAATGCCCTCTAAATCATCAAGAGTATATCCAATAGTAGCTCGGTGCTTCCTTAGAACTTTCAATAATCTTTCTGCTTCATGTTCTGAAAGGTTAGCGCTGATAATAACAGGATATATCTTCTTTTCATCAAGATAAGCATATTTCAAAGTGTTTGGCAATTGTTTTAATTCAAACACAGGATCACCTTTAGGTGGAGGAGGACCTCCTAGAGTTTCAATAGTAAGATTGTGTTCAAGTACATGACGTTGTTCAAAGAAAATCTTATCTATTTCATTTCTTTCATGCATATGTAAATCATTTTCATGGTATAGCAAATATTATTCTAGTGGATTAGTAGGAGGCACAACAATAGAAGCAAGACCAATGGATTCATCTTTACTAGGCAATTCTTTTTCATGAAGTTTTCTACTAAACTTGGAAAAAATAAGCTCATGAGACTCATCACCAAAACTAACAGTGGTAGTTTGTTTCTCACAATCTATTTTAGCATTAGCGGTGTTCAAGAAAGGTCTACCAAAGATAATGGGACAAAAGTCATCTTGTGGGGAACCAAGAACAGAAAACCAGTAGGGTATTTTATTTTCCCGCACAAGACTTCAACATCTCTAACAATCCCAATTGGTGATATGGTGTCTCTATTGGCAAGTTTAATAGTAACATCTATGTCTTCTATCTCTGCGGGTGCTATGTCATTCATAATTTCTTTATATAAGGTGTAAGGGATAGCACTCACACTAGCACCTATGTCACATAAACCATGATAACAGTGATCTCCTATTTTAACTGAGATGATGGGCATGCCAACAACAGGTCTATGTTTATCTTTTTATAAGGTTTGGCAATTCTAGCAGCTTCTTCACAGAAGTCAATAACATGCCCATCCATATCTTCTTCCAAGAGATCTTTAACCATATCAATACTAGGTTCTACTTTAATTTGTTAATCAGGTTTAGGTGTTCTAGTATAGCTTTTATTAACCATAGTTCAAACTTTAGCATGTTCCTTTATCCTAACAGGGGAAGGTGGTTTCTCAATATACGCAGAAGGAACAACTGGATCAACATTATAAAGTATAGTTTCTTCTTTAAATGGTAGCGGTTCTTTGATTTCTTCTTTAATAGGTGGGTGATATTTGAACCACTTCTCTTTAGGGAGATCAACATTAGTAGCAAATGATTCACAAAAGGAGGGTACTATCTCAGAGTCAAGTCCATATTTAGTGTTAAACTTTTGAAAAGCATCGATATTCATAAATGATCTAACACAATCATACTTAAGCTTAATACCTGGCCCTTTACCTTTCTCGAGTTCCCAATCTTCAGAGTTGCGTTTAATTCTTTCCAAAAGATCCCACCGGAATTCAATAGTCTTCTTCGTAAAAGAACCAGCACAAGAAGTATCGAGCATGGTTTGATCATTACGAGAAAGCCGAGCATAATTTTTTTGGATAATAATTTCTCCTGAGAGCTCATGATTGGGGCATGAATATAACATTGACTTAAGCCTCCCCAAGCTAGAGCGATACTTTCTCCTTCACGAGGCCAAAAATTATATATATAATTCCGATCACGATGAACTAGATGCATAGGATAATTTTTTTGGTGGAACTCCAATTTCAATCGATTCCAATTCCAAGATCCAATATCATCGCATAGCCTATACCATGCCAATGCTTTTCCCTTCAAAGATAAAGGGGAACCCTTTTTCATAATTTCATCCTTGGGTAAACCTGCAAGCTTAAAAAATCCACAAATTTGTTCCACATATATCAAGTGCATATCAGGATGTTCAGTTCCATCTCCTGCATAAGGATTAGCTAGCAGTTGTTCTATCATACCCGAAGGAATTACATATTCAATATTTTCAGTAGGTGCAGTAGGTTGAGGGGTAGCTAATTGTGGTTCCGGTTGAGGTGAAGATACCCCAAACAAACCCCTTAAAGGATTTCTTTTTCCCATAGTAACCATTGACAATAAATTTCAGCACACCTTATAAATGTTTCCTTACCAAATTCCACTTACCATAGGCGCTTCACTCCCCGGCGACGGTGCCAGAAAATGGCCTTGATGACCCAAAAGTATAGGGGATCAATTGTAGATCTTTTCGATAAGTAAGAGTGTCGAACCCAACGAGGAGCAGAAGGAATTGACAAGTGGTTTGCAGCAAGGTAATGTCTGCAAGTGCTGGAATTGTAAGTAGCGGAGTAGTTTGATAGCAAGATAATTTGTAACGAGCAAGTAAAGATAGTAGTAACAAAAGTGCAGCAAGGTAGCCCAATCCTTTTGATGCAAAGTACATGACAAAACAGTCTCTTATGATAAGCAAAGCGTTCTTGAGGGTACACGGGAACTTCATCTAGTCACTTTCATCATGTTGGTTCGATTTGTGTTCGCTACTTTGATAATTTTATATGTGGGTGGACCGGTGCTTAGGTGCTGTTCTTACTTGAACAAACCTCCTACTTATGATTAAGCCTCCCGCAAGCATCCGTAACTACGAGAAATGTATTAAGAATAAATTCTAACCATAGCATTAAACTTTCGGATCCAACCGGTCCCTTACGGAATAGCGCATAAACTGGGGTTTATGCTTCTATCACTCTCGCAACCCATCATCTAATTGCTACTCCACACACTACAAAAAAGACACATTTGTGACATTTTGGGCCGAATGGAATTTTTTCTATCATACTTATGACACTTCTATGACGATAATTGTGACAAAACCCGGTATCATCATAGATGTGGTGGGTCCTACTTCTATGACAAAAAACCATGACAGCAAATGGGCTTTTCGTCCTGGCCGGGTCGGAGACGCAGCTGCATGACATTCTTTGGGCCGTCCATGACAGAAAAAACCGTGGTAGCAGCGAGGGCGAGGAAAATATCGGAGAGTTCCCGGTTATGGTGGGTGGTCGGGGGCCAAGCGATGCGCATTTCTCTCGTACGTACGCGCGTGTGTGCCAGGCGTGGGGCTCTAAATGAACCTGAGTGAGGCGTTGGGCTCTAACTGAACCCGAGCAATTGCACTGCAGGCTACACGTTACTAAACCCGAGCGATCGACCGATCCCTTGCTGTTAACTAAACCTGAGTGATTCATTCGCTACTGCTGCTAACTGAAGCCGATCGAACACTGCTGCCTCCTTCCCTTGATGAACAGTGAGCATTGTTGAGGGGGTTTGGATGAACAGTTCTCGGTGGGGGGTTGGATGAACAGGACCCCCGTGGTAGTAGAGGCCGTTGCCGCTGGATGAACAGTACCCCGATTGATCGAGCCGGTGGATGAACAGGACCCCGTGGAGGGATGGATGAACAGGACCCCACGGAGGGCTGGTTGAACAGTAGCCGGTGGAGGGCTGGTTGAATAGTGGACGGTGGAGGGTTGGATGAACAGTAGCCCGTGGAGGGGTGGTTGAACAGGACCTCATGGAGGGGTGGTTGAGGGCTGGCTGAATAGTAGCCGGTGGAGGAGCGGTGAAGGCTGGATGAACAGGAGCCTGTGGATGAACAGTCGCAGGTGGAGGTTGGAGGAGGTCGACAGTGGATGAACAGTAGCCCGTGGAGGCTGGAAGAGGTCGATGGTGGAGATGAGCAGTATCCCGTGGAGTCCCGTTTTGTGGTACGCAACACCCCTCCCGATGAACAGGGCCCCCTTTTCGACCGTAGCGCTCCAACACAAGTCTGTTTCCTCAGTTTTGCGGTACGCCACACCCCTCCCGATCAACATGACCCCATTTCGACCGTAGGAGGTCCGTTTCCTCCGTTTTTTGGTACACCAGAACCCTCTCGATGAACAGGATCCCGTTTCGATCGTGGCCGGTCGAACACAAGGCCGTTTCCTCCGTTCTGCGGCACGCCAGGCCTCGTTTCCATCGCTTGTTCTGCCCAAGCCGGTTGGCTCCCGATGAACACGACAACGCATTCCGTTCCGAACCAGCCGGTTGCCTCCCCATGAACACGACGACGGCACAGCTTCTCCGTTCCGACCCAGCCATGTCCACGAGCCCTGGCCATACGTATGCGCCCTGGCCGTTGTACGTACGTGTACATGCTACATGCGCGCCTCTACAACGGCACGTACACGCCTCTACTACGACACGTCCCCTTCCTTACCTGGCCACGGTTCATCACTGCAGCCTGCAGATAAACCGATCGTATGTATGTACACGTTCATGACCAGAATGACAACGCTACATACGCTTCGACCAGGTGGGTCCCGACAGTCAGGCACTTCCTTCCGTGCGAAGATGTAGCTGGTAGGTCCCAACGGTCAGGGGGCGATTATTTTTTTGCCCGTAATATGGACGCACTTCCTTGCGTGCAAAGATATAGCTGGTGGGTCCCAACAGTCAGGGGGAAACATTTTTTTGTGAAATACGGTGGCCCATCCGGTGGGTCCCTGCTGTCAGGTGGAGGAATCATTATTTTCCGTGTAGTAAGGAGGCACTTCCTTGCTGCGGCCATGGACCCAGCTGTCAGCCTCTCCACATATAGTACTCTTCCGATGGAAGTCATTTGTTGACCACATTAACCACGCCGCACCGAGAGCACCAGGGCGGTGGACGACGGCGAGGCCTAGGAAGGGGACGACACGGAGCCGGGGAAGACGCGGCAGGGATGCCCATGGAGAGGGGAGTACGTGGGTTGACTGCTTCGGCTGCGGTGTGAGGCTGTCGTCGCCAGAGAATAACAGGAGGTGTGGGTGAGTATAGAGGGATGGCATGGCCAGCGATGGCAGCACAGCCGGACACGGGAGGCAGGAGCAGGCGGCACTGCCGACGCTTGTTTGGGCGGCTGGAGCAAGAAGACCAGAGGTTGAAGAATCACTACGGCCATTGGATGGACGTCGTACGGTCACTGGATTTCGAATCGTTCATATTGACTAAGTTGACAAAGCCCTCCGTCCCCGTCATCTTAGTAGGACCACAAGTCAGCCTCCCACTATGGTGGGTCCCAGCTAGCAGGGGGTATTCATTTTTTTGTGCGTAATAAGGAGGCACTTCCTTGCGTGCGAAGATATGGCTAGTGGGTCCAAACTATCAATGGGGGGAACGTTTTTTTCACGAAATGCAGAGGCCCTTCCGGTGGGTCCCAGCTGTCAGGTGGAGGACTCATTATTTTGCATGTAATAAGGAGGCATTTCCTTAGGTGCGGCCGTGGACCCAGCTGTTAGTCTCTCCACGCACAGTCTACTTCCGATGGATGTCGTTCGTTGACCATGTTGACCACTCTGCGCCAAGCGCATCCAAGGTGGTGGACGACGGCGCGGCCCCGAACAGCAACGAGCGGGTGATGGGAAGACGCGGGAGTAGAGTCACAGATAGAGAGGTGTGAGAGGGTTAACTGGTTTTGGTGCGGTATGGTTCAGTGGTCAGTGGAGAAGAACAGGAGGGGTGGAGGGGTGGAGGGATGGCCTGGCCAACGGTGGGGTAGCACTTCACATGGAAGCGTGCTAAGAAGAGCTGCTAGCAGCAGGAAGCAGGAGCAGGTGGTCCCGGCGGCGCTAGAGGAAGAAGACGAGAGATTGAAGATGGATGCCGGTCGTTGGATGTAAATCCAATGGCTAACGATGTCAGAATCATTTGTTGACTAAGTTGACAACGACTTGCGTTGGCTTCGACCTATTGGCCCACATTTCAGCCTCCAAAAATGTGGCACGTATTCAACCTATTTTTTTAGAATTTACAGTCAATTTGATCTCCTTTTTTAGAATTACAGTCCATTTGCTGGGCTGGGTGAACAAATAATGTAGCGTCCATGCGGCCCATTTATTTTCTTCCTAAAAAATTACAGGCCATTTGCACTTTCTCGATATACACGATTTTGCTGGGCTGATTCTAATTATAATGTTGGCTTGGGCGCAGCAATGTTAGCAAAAAATAAACAGAGGTTGAGCATTTTGTTATAAGTATATTTAAATAATAAGTGATTTATTATTACATTGGTCTTTAAATCTTACCAAGCTTTTATACACAATCACGAGGATTTTCGTTGCAAAAAAATCCAGAATTTTATTGTTAAGAAATTATTTTTTAAGTTAATAAGATGTGGGATATTGTTTTCTTACATATGTAAGTATCTGTTAAATATATGATGACAATAACAATAATATATAATAACGTATAAAATAATTTAAGTATATTTAATATAGTTAGGAGGGAAACATAAGTTGGACCAGGCGTTTCTATTCTTATATAGAAAAATAGAACATACCTCTCCGTTTTCTTCAAAAAATACATAAATTGGGCTGCCGATGTTTCAGGAAAAATAAAACCTCGGATGGGAGGTCCATAGGCCGGTCGATACATGACGGCCCTCAAGAAAAACACAAACTGACATGTTCTGGGCTGCGCATGTTAAAAAAGAAAGCCTAGATGGGGCAGCCCAAAACCCAGCTGATACTTGCTGCCCTAGTGATAATAAATGATACCTGCCAGCTCCCTGGCTTCGTTGTGAATTTATCTCCTATAGTAACTACGTTGAAGCACCTAAAAAATGTAACTATATTGAAAAACCCGTGGGCCCCAACATCAGTATAGCATTAGGAGGAAGTATTTTTTCGATGAGGCACTTGCTTGCGTACGGCCATAGACCTGGTGGGTCCCGACTGTCCGCCTCTCCACGTACGGTCCTCTCCAGATTCCTCTCATTTGTTCAGCATGTTCACAACGGCAGACAGCGGCTCCGCGGCGAGCGCACAAAGGCGCATGAGGACATCGGACCACTTGAGGCAGTGCCCTATTTGTAACAAAAGTACTGAACTAGCCCAGTGGCCAAGTGACACTACCCGACAGGCGACAGCTCTTCCGCCCGGGTTCGTTCGATTCCACCTGATGCATGGAAAATATCTCCAAATTTTTGGCCTCTGTCATTATTGACATGTGGATCCCCATTGTCATCTACACACACCACGTCCAACACTTGCCAAAACTTCGTCCCTTGTTTTCTCTATTTTTCGCACACTCGACATTGTGTGGGCATTTTGAAAATAGCATACCTTCTTGACTGTGCATCATATGAAGATGTGCTATGCATGAATGTTGATCAGCATGATGTTAACTGGCTGGTAGTTCCAATTTCGATCATGAATAAAACTTCCGACATGATGTTAACCCTGTTTGAAAAGGCCGTGTTAATATAAATGCTCTGCCTCTGAAACTTGCAGTTTCTTATCTGAAATTGAACTTGCAGTTTCTTATCTGAAACTGAAACTTGCAGTTTCTTCTCTGAGAATCACATTGTCTGCACTTTTATACTCCTATGAAACTACATTTTTAAGTGCTAAAAATAGATCTCTAGAATTCATAAAATACTTCATATGCTCAATACTGCAAATTTGAAATTCAAAAAACATTCATATCTGAAAGTACTCTCAGAATACACAACACAAAACACAATTCATAACCTGCAAATACTGATATCCCTAAGCTCCTCCTGACAATTCACAACCTGTCCGACTATTGGGCTGGGGGGGCAGTCCCCTCCTATTCCTCGGCGGCAGACGGCCACCCCGTGAGACGATGTGAACGGCAAGGGAGAGGATGGTGGGGAAGCGTCGTCGGGCCAACTGCTTTTCTCCTCTTGTAGTTGGGTTCGGTCGACGAAGACTCCACCGGCTCGCTCTGGCACGACACCGTCACAAACGGCACCCTGTAGATGCTCGATCCCTCAATCTCTGGTGGATGCTCCATTTGGGATCGATACTCCCACCACCGCTCCCTCACGATCGGATTCGGTGAACCTGTTTGCTCCATGGCCCAGAGGAGCAGCTCTATGTACTCCCGCGCGACTCCCTTCGGGAGTAGCGCCGCCTTTTCGCTCTGTTGCAGATATTTGGCAATGGATGTCACCGTCGCCGCTAGTTGGTCCTTGTTGTCAAACCAAGACTGTATCTCCAACATCCTAGCTAGCTTCACAGGGTCGCCGTCTGCGATCCTCATGTATCGGTTGAACTCCTCCATCGATCTAATACTCCACAACACCTTCACTCGCCGGCGGTGGTTTTTGAATGGAAGAGGAGAGGAGCAGCGCTGGTTTTGGATTATAACGGAGGGGAGCGACGCTGGTTTTGGATTGGAATAGGAGAGGAGGGGTGGTGGTTTTGAAATGAAAGAGGAGAGGAGTGGCGCTGGATTTAGATTGGAACAGGAGATGAGCGGCGGTGGTTTAAGAGGAGAGGAGTGGCGCTGGTCTTGGAAGTATTTTTTTCGTTTTGCGTATTTTGGATCAAAGTTTGACCATGCACTATATTTGACAATGCATGTGACCAAAAAATGTATCATTTGGTTCGTATCTGAATGTACTTTCAAATTATATTATTTTTGCAGCGTATAACATATATTTTATTTGTGAAAATCATGGTCAATTATGACGTAGAATAAAAGGGAGACTAGTTAATATGGGATCGCTTTATTAATTGAAGGGTAAATTGATTTTGATTTTGAACCAGTCACAACACCGACCCTCTTGTCTAATCCTAAATCGCTGCTGCATGCTCCTCTCCCTCTTCTCCATTGCCAAACCACCTCCTCTCCTCTCCATCATCTCCATTCAAAACCACCGCCTTGTTGGAAATATGTCCTAGAGGCAATAATAAATGGATTATTATATTTCCTTGTTCATGATAATTGTCTATTGTTCATGCTATAATTGTATTGTTCGGAAATCATAATACATGTGTGAATACATAGACCACAATGTGTCCCTAGTAAGCCTCTAGTTGACTAGCTCGTTGATCAATGGATAGTCATGGTTTCCTGACTATGGACATGGGGATGTCATTGATAACGGGATCACATCATTAGGAGAATGATGTGATGGACAAGACCCAAACCTAAGCATAGCACAAAGATCGTGTAGTTCGCTTGCTAGAGCTTTTCTGAATGTCAAGTATCATTCCTTAGACCATGAGATTATGCAACTCCCGGATACCGTAGGAATGCTTTGGGTGTATCAAACGTCACAACGTAACTGGGTGACTATAAAGGTGCACTACAGGTATCTCCGAAAGTATCTGTTGGGTTGGCATGAATCGAGACTGGGATTTGTCACTCCGTGTGACGGAGAGGTATCTCTGGGCCCACTCGGTAAGATATCATCATAATGAGCTCAATGTGATCAAGGTGTTGTTCATGGGATGATGTATTACGGGAACGAGTAAAGAGACTTGCCGGTAACGAGATTGAACAAGGTATCGGTATACCGACGATCGAATCTCGGGCAAGTATCGTACCGATAGACAAAGGGAATTGAATACGGGATTGATTAAGTCCTCGACATCGTGGTTCATCCGATGAGATCATCGAGGAGCATGTGGGAGCCAACATGGGTATCCAGATCCCGCTGTTGGTTATTGACCGGAGATCGTCTCGGTCATGTCTGCATGTCTCCCGAACCCGTAGGGTCTACACACTTAAGGTTCGGTGACGCTAGGGTTGTTAAAGATATTAGTATGCAGCAAACCGAAGGTCGTTCGGAGTCCCGGATGAGATCCCGGACGTCACGAGAGGTTCCGGAGTGGTCCGGAGGTAAAGAATTATATATAGGAAGTGTTGTTTCGGCCATCGGGAATGATCTGGGGGTCGCCGGTATTATACCGGGACCACCAGATGGGTTCCGGGGGTCCACCGGGTGGGGCCACCCATCCCGGAGGGCCCCGCGGGCTGAAGTGGGGAGGGAACCAGCCCATAGTGGGCTGGTGCGCCCCCCATGGGCCTCCCCCCTGCGCCTAGGGTTGGAAACCCTAGGGCAGGGGGCGCCCCACATGGCTTGGGGGGCAAGCCTTCCCCCCTGGCCGCCGCCCCCCTGGAGATGGATCTCCAGGGCCGGCGCCCCCCTATGGGGCATATATAAAGGGGGGGGGGACGGAGGGCAGCCGTACCCTGCAGCCTTGGCGCCTCCCTCTACCCGTTACACCTCTCCCTCTCTTCGTAGTTGCTTGGCGAAGCCCTGCTGGAACTCTGCTGCATCCACCACCACGCCGTCGTGCTGCTGGATCTTCATCAACCTCTCCTTCCCCCTTGCTGGATCAAGAAGGAGGAGACATTATCCCAACCGTACGTGTGTTGAACGCGGAGGTGCCGTCCTTTCGGCGCTGGTCATCGGTGATTCGGATCACGGCGAGTACGACTCCATCATCCACGCTCTCCTTGAACGCTTCCGTTGCGATCTACAAGTGGTATGTAGATGCTCTCCTATCTCCTCGTTGCTAGAATACTCCATGGATAGATCTTGGTGATGCGTAGAAAATTTTTAATTTCTGCTACGATTCCCAACAGTGGCATCATGAGCTAGGTCTATGCGTAGTTTCTATGCGCGAGTAGAACACAAAGTAGTTGTGGGCGTCGGATTGTCAATTCTTCTTGCCGTTACTAGTCCTATCTTGGTTCAGCGGTATTGTGGGATGAAGCGGCCCGGACCAACCTTACACGTACGCTTACGTGAGACCGGTTCCACCGACTGACATGCACTAGTTGCATAAGGTGGCTGGCGGGTGTCTGTCTCTCCCACTTTAGTTGGATCGGATTCGATGAACAGGGTCCTTATGAAGGGTAAATAGAGATTGACAATTCACGTTGTGGTTTTAACGTAGGTAAGAAACGTCTTGCTAGCAACCTATAACAGCCACGTAAAAACTTGCAACAACTATTAGAGGACGTCTAACTTGTTTTTGCAGCAATTGCTTTGTGATGTGATATGGCCAGAAGTTGTGATGAATCATGTGATGTATGAGATGATCTTGTTACTGTAATAGGAATCATGACTTGCATGCCGATGAGTATGACAACCGGCAGGAGCCATAGGAGTTGTCTTTATTTATTTATGACCTGCGTGTCAACTTAAATCGTCATGTAATTACTTTACTTTATTGCTAAAGCGTTAGCCATAGTAGTAGAAGTAATAGTTGACGTGACAACTTCGCGAAGACACGATGATGGAGATCATGATGATGGAGATCATGGTGTCATGCCGGTGACGACGGTGAACATGGCGCCCCGAAGATGGAGATCAAAGGAGCGAAATGATGTTGGCCATATCATGTCACTATTTGATTGCATGTGATGTTTATCATGTTTTACATCTTATTTGCTTAGAACGACGGTAGCACAAATAAGATGATCCCTCATTAAAATATCAAAATGTGTTCTCCCTAACTGTGCACCGTTGCTAAGGTTCGTCGTTCCGAAGCACCACGTGATGATCGGGTGTGATAGGTCCTTACGTTCGCATACAACGGTGTAAGACAGATTTACACACGCAATACACTTAGGTTGGATTGACGAGCCTAGCATGTACAGACATGGCCTCGGAACACGGAGGACCGAAAGGTCGAACATGAGTCGTATAGAAGATACGATCAACATGGAGATGTTCACCGATGATGACTAGTCCGTCTCACGTGATGATCGGACACAGCCTAGTTGACTCGGATCATGTATCACTTAGATGACTAGAGGGATGTCAAATCTGAGTGGGAGTTCATTCATTAATTTGATTAGATGAACTTAATTATCATGAACTTAGTCTAAATCTTTACAATATGTCTTGTAGATCAAATGGCCCACGCTAATGTCACCCTCAACTTCAACGCGTTCCTAGAGAAAACCAAGCTGAAAGATGATGGCAGCAACTATGCGGACTGGGTCCGGAACCTGAGGATCATCCTCATAGCTGCCAAGAAAGATTATGTCCTAGAAGCACCGCTAGGTGATGCACCATTCCCAGCAAACCAGGACGTTATGAACGCCCATCAGTCTCGTGCTGATGATTACTCCCTCGTTCAGTGCGGCATGATTTACAGCTTAGAACCGGGGCTCCAAAAGCGTTTTGAGCAACACGGAGCATATGAGATGTTCGAGGAGCTGAAATTGATTTTCCAAGCTCATGCCCGGGTCGAGAGATATGATGTCTCCGACAAGTTCTTTAGCTGTAAGATGGAGGAAAATAGCTCTGTCAGTGAACACATACTCAAGATGTCTGGGTTGCACAACCGCTTGACTTAGCTGGAAGTTAATCTCCCGGGTGAGGCAGTCATTGACAGAATCCTTCAGTCACTCCCACCTAGCTACAAGAGCTTCGTGATGAACTACAATATGCAGGGGATGGAAAAGACCATTCCCGAGTTGTATTCAATGCTGAAATCTGCAGAGGTGGAGATCAAAAAGGAACATCAAGTGTTGATGGTGAATAAAACCACTAAGTTCAAGAAAGGCAAGGGCAAGAAGAACTTGAAGAAGGACGACAAGGAGGTTGCCGTGCCTGGTAAATCAGTTGCCAGGAAGAAGTCAAAGAATGGACCCAAACCTGAAACTGAGTGCTTTTATTGCAAGGGAACTGGTCACTGGAAGCGGAATTGCCCCAAGTACTTAGCAGATAAGAAGGCCGGCGACACTAAAGGTATATGTGATATACATGTAATTGATGTGTACCTTACCAGTGCTCGTAGTAGCTCCTAGGTATTTGATACCGGTGCCGTTGCTCACATTTGTAACTCAAAACAGGAGCTGCGGAATAAACGGAGACTGGCGAAGGACGAGGTGACGATGCGCGTCAGGAATGGTTCCAGGGTCGATGTGATCGCCGTCGGCACGCTACCTCTACATTTACCTACGGGATTAGTTTTAAACCTCAATAATTGTTATTTAGTGCCAAGTTTCAGCATGAACATTGTATCTGGATCTCGTTTAATACGAGATGGCTACTCATTTAAATCCGAGAATAATGGTTGTTCTATTTATATGAGTGATATGTTTTATGGTCATGCTCCGATGGTTAATGGTTTATTCTTAATGAATCTCGTACGTGATGTTACGCATATTCATAGTGTGAATACCAAAAGATGTAAAGTTAATAACGATAGTCCCACATACTTGTGGCACTGCCGCCTTGGTCACATTGGTGTCAAGCACATGAAGAACCTCCATGCTGATGGACTTTTAGAGTCTCTCGATTATGAATCATTTGACACGTGCGAACCATGCCTCATGGGAAAAATGACCAAGACTCCATTCTCAGGGACAATGGAGAGAGCAACCAACTTGTTGGAAATCATACATACAGATGTGTGTGGTCCAATGAGCGTTGAGGCTCGCGGAGGCTATCGTTATGTTCTCACTCTCACTGATGATTTGAGTAGATATGGGTATGTCTACTTGATGAAACACAAGTCTGAGACCTTTGAAAAGTTCAAGGAGTTTCAGAGTGAGGTTGAGAATCAACGTGACAGAAAGATAAAGTTCTTACGATCAGATCGTGGGGGAGAATATTTAAGTCACGAATTTGGCACACACTTAAGAAAATGTGGAATCGTTTCACAACTCACGCCGCCTGGAACACCTCAGCGTAACGGTGTGTCCGAACATCGTAAACGCACTCTATTGGATATGGTGCGGTCTGTGATGTCTCTTACAGATCTACCGCTATCATTTTGGGGATACGCTCTAGAGACAGCCGCATTCACTTTAAATAGGGCTCCGTCAAAATCCGTTGAGACGACACCGTATGAATTATGGTTTGGAAAGAAACCTAAGCTGTCGTTTCTGAAAGTTTGGGGTTGCGATGCTTATGTCAAGAAACTTCAACCTGAAAAGCTCGAACCCAAATCGGAAAAATGCGTCTTCATAGGATATCCCAAAGAAACAGTTGGGTATACCTTCTACCTCAGATCCGAAGGCAAGATCTTTGTTTCCAAGAACGGGTCCTTTCTAGAGAAAGAGTTTCTCTCAAAAGAAGTAAGTGGGAGGAAAGTAGAACTTGATGAAGTACTACCTCTTGAAAATCAGAGTAGCGCAGCTCAGGAAAATGTTCCTGTGGCACCTGCACCGATTCAAGAGGAGGTTAATGATGATGATCAAGATACTTCTGATCAAGCTCATACTGAACTTCGTAGGTCCACAAGGACGCGTTCCGCACCAGAGTGGTACGGCAACCCTGCCCTGGAAATCATGTTGTTGGACAACGGTGAACCTTCGAACTATGAAGAAGCGATTGCGGGCCCAGATTCTGACAAATGGCTAGAAGCCATGAAATCCGAGATAGAATCCATGTATGAAAACAAAGTATGGACTTTGAATGACTTGGCCGATGATCGGCGAGCCATAGAAAATAAATGGATCTTTAAGAACAAGACAGACGCGGATGGTAATGTGACCATCTATAAAGCTCGACTTGTCGCTAAGGGTTATCGGCAAGTTCAAGGGGTTGACTACGATGAGACTTTCTCTCCCGTAGCGAAGCTGAAGTCCGTCCGAATCATGTTAGCAATTGCCGCATACTATGATTATGAGATATGGCAAATGGACGTCAAAACGGCATTCCTTAACGGCTTCCTTAAGGAAGAATTGTATATGATGCAGCCGGAAGGTTTTGTCGATCCTAAGAATGCTAACAAAGTATGCAAGCTCCAGCGCTCTATCTATGGGCTGGTGCAAGCATCTTGGAGTTGGAACATTCACTTTGATGAGATGATCAAAGCGTTTGGGTTTATGCAGACTTATGGAGAAGCCTGCGTTTACAAGAAAGTGAGTGGGAGCTCCATAGCATTTCTCATATTGTATGTGGATGACATACTATTGATGGGAAATGATATAGAATTCTTGGAAAGCATAAAGGCCTATTTGAACAAGTGTTTTTCAATGAAGGACCTTGGAGAAGCTGCTTATATATTAGGCATCAAGATCTATAGGGATAGATCGAGACGCCTCATCGGTCATTCACAAAGTACGTACCTTGACAAGATTTTGAAGAAGTTCAAAATGGATCAGTCCAAGAAGGGGTTCTTGCCTGTATTGCAAGGTGTGCGATTGAGCACGGCTCAATGCCCGACCACGGCAAAAGATATAGAAGAGATGAGTGTCATCCCCTATGCCTCAGCTATAGGGTCTATTATGTATGCCATGCTGTGTACCAGACCCGATGTAAACCTTGCCGTAAGTTTGGTAGGTAGGTACCAAAGTAATCCCGGCAAGGAACACTGGACAGCGGTTAAAAACATCCTAAAGTACCTGAAAAGGACCAAGGATATGTTTCTCGTTTATGGAGGTGCCGAAGAGCTCGTCGTAAAGGGTTACGTCGACGCTAGCTTCGACACAGATCTGGATGACTCCAAGTCACAAACCGGATACGTGTATATTTTGAATGGAGGGGCAGTAAGCTGGTGCAGTTGCAAGCAAAGCGTCGTGGCGGGATCTACATGTGAAGCAGAGTATATGGCAGCCTCGGAGGCAGCACAAGAAGCAGTCTGGGCAAAGGAGTTCATTACCGACCTAGGAGTCATACCCAATGCGTCGGACCCGATGACTCTCTTCTGTGACAACACTGGAGCAATTGCCCTTGCGAAGGAGCCCAGGTTTGACAGGAAGACCAGGCATATCAAGCGTTGCTTCAACTCCATTCGTGAGAGTGTTCAAAATGGAGACATAGAGATTTGTAAAGTACATACGGACCTGAATGTGGCAGATTCGTTGACTAAACCTCTCCCTAGAGCAAAACATGATCAACACCAAAATTCCATGGGTGTGCGATTCATCACAATGTAACTAGACTATTGTCTCTAGTGCAAGTGGGAGACTGTTGGAAATATGCCCTAGAGGCAATAATAAATGGATTATTATATTTCCTTGTTCATGATAATTGTCTATTGTTCATGCTATAATTGTATTGTTCGGAAATCATAATACATGTGTGAATACATAGACCACAATGTGTCCCTAGTAAGCCTCTAGTTGACTAGCTCGTTGATCAATGGATAGTCATGGTTTCCTGACTATGGACATGGGGATGTCATTGATAACGGGATCACATCATTAGGAGAATGATGTGATGGACAAGACCCAAACCTAAGCATAGCACAAAGATCGTGTAGTTCGTTTGCTAGAGCTTTTCTGAATGTCAAGTATCATTCCTTAGACCATGAGATTATGCAACTCCCGGATACCGTAGGAATGCTTTGGGTGTATCAAACGTCATAACGTAACTGGGTGACTATAAAGGTGCACTACAGGTATCTCCGAAAGTATCTGTTGGGTTGGCATGAATCGAGACTAGGATTTGTCACTCCTTGTGACGGAGAGGTATCTCTGGGCCCACTCGATAAGACATCATCATAATGAGCTCAATGTGATCAAGGTGTTGTTCACGGGATGATGTATTACGGGAACGAGTAAAGAGACTTGCCGGTAACGAGATTGAACAAGGTATCGATATACCGACGATCGAATCTCGGGCAAGTATCGTACCGATAGACAAAAGGAATTGAATACGGGATTGATTAAGTCCTCGACATCGTGGTTCATCCGATGAGATCATCGAGGAGCATGTGGGAGCCAACATGGGTATCCAGATCCCGCTGTTGGTTATTGACCGGAGATCGTCTCGGTCATGTCTGCATGTCTCCCGAACCCGTAGGGTCTACACACTTAAGGTTCGGTGACGCTAGGGTTGTTAAAGATATTAGTATGCAGCAAACCGAAGGTCGTTCGGAGTCCCGGATGAGATCCCGGACGTCACGAGAGGTTCCGGAGTGGTCCGGAGGTAAAGAATTATATATAGGAAGTGTCGTTTCGGCCATCGGGAATGATCTGGGGGTGGCCGGTATTGTACCGGGACCGCCAGATGGGTCCCGGGGGTCCACCGGCTGGGGCCACCCATCCCGGAGGGCCCCGTGGGCTGAAGTGGGGAGGGAACCAGCCCATAGTGGGCTGGTGCGCCCCCCCATGGGCCTCCCCCCTGCGCCTAGGGTTGGAAACCCTAGGGCAGGTGTCGGGGCGGACCGCGTCCCCCGCGAGCACCTATGGGGCCGGAGCCCCTTTCGTGGTCCGGTGAGGGGGGCGGAGGGAGCACAGAGAGCAGATCGAGGCGAGCACACGGGCGGTTTACCCAGGTTCGGGCCGCGATGGTCGCGTAAAACCCTACTCCTGCTTGGTTGTATTGAACTGGGGAGCTCGGGAGCTTGGAGAGCTAGCTGCACCGAGCGTATGGCTGTCTGGATTCCCCGTCTCCGAACCCCCGGAACCACTGGGTGTCCGAATGTCCGAACCCCTTTTACGTTGCACACGGGCCTCCTTTTATAGCGCAAAGGGGTCACCGACAGGTGTCAACGTAAGAGAAAGGGGTAAAAGTGTAAAAGGGGTGGTAGTTGTAACAGTGCGGGAACAGTGGCGCTACAGTGCGGCACAGTGTTATCATACCTACTTCTGACGGTAGGGGACAAGGGCATTAAATGCCCGTCACGGTCGCCCGGGCAGCACCGAGGCGGACCGTTAGGTGCACCACCGCTCGCCACGATGGTGGCTGCATGCCACCGCATGCCCCAGGCTGCGCGGTGCCCCGCCACGTGCCCTTGGGGGAAGCCCCGGAGCGACGCGTGGGCGGGCGAGCTGGAGCGCAGTCCTGAGGTGGCGATTTGCCGCGGCAAGTGGCTTGCCGCGGGGGTCGTCTTCCTGTGCCTGATAGCTTGCCGGCTATCAGGCCTTGCCGGGGCGCATGGCGCGCCGTGGCGGGCTTCTCTTGTGGAGCCTGGGTTCGGCCTTCCCGACAAGCTCCTCTTGTCGGGGTCTCGATCTTCTGTCTCTTATACTTTGTTCTTGGATGGCATTACACGGGCTCGGTCGTCCCGGCAAGCTCCTCTTGCCGGGGTCTTGCCTTCGTGGCCCGGCAAGCTCCTCTTGCCGGGGGCCTCGTCTTCTTGGCCCGGCAAGCTCCTCTTGCCGGGGGCCTTGTCTTGAATGCTTGGTCTTCTCTTGGCGCTTCCTGGGCGGGCCTTGCCGCAGGGTGCTACAACTGCCCGTGCACAAGTCTGGGGTACTAAGGTACCCCTACTTTAGTACACCGACAGGAGCCCCCGGGCCTGGGCCACACACGGTGCCGAGCGTCGTTGGGCCAGGCCCTAACAGTGCACGGGCACGCGTGGCCTTGGTCGCGCTGCTCCTTAACTCCGCACCCGCCGCACCTTCCCCAGGCGGCGCGCGCTTATCGCGGCGTCGTGGGGGCGAAACGCCCGTTCCCTCTTTAAGTGGAGGGAGGTGCGGAGGCGCGGCTCGATAAATGAACGGGGGTGAGGCGCGGCTTTCGAGGCGTCCATTCCCCATAATCACGGGATGGGGAGAGGTCGTCCCACCCGTCGCCTCGGTTCTGCGCGCCCACCACGCGGTCCTCATGCACTCGGAGTCGCGGCGGCGGAGGCAGGGAGTCGGGCCGGCGCGGGTCGATGCAGTGGGTCGGCCCCAGTCGCCTGCCCTTCCTCCGCTTCTATTGGAGGAGCGAGGCGGCCGCGGTCCCACTCCGCCCCTTTATAAGGAGCGAAAGGGGGCGACGGAAATCCGCACTCCATCTCCTTCCTCCTTCTGCTTCTGGTTTCCTTCCCCATCTGTGATGGAGGGGGGGGAACCCTGGTTCTTCTTCGGTTGCCGCGAGGGTGTCTGCTAGGCAACGCGCCCCTCCTCCCCTTGCGCCCGCGGCGGGGGAGCCGGTCGTCAGGGGAAGAGGGAGAGGGCGAGGTCGCGGACGAGGTCGTGGACGGGGCCGGGGCGCCCGGGGCGGACGGATCGGTGCGTCGTCCTCGCCCCCGCCAGCGGCTCCGTTCCTTCCCGCGGTCCATCTCGGGGACGACCCCTGTGAGTTCATCATCAGGCTGCGCCGGGCGCCTCGTCGCCGCCTCCGGCTTCCCGCTCCATTCACGAACGTGTTGGAGGAGGAGCAGCCTGAGACGCTAAACCTGCGCATGAGGGGCTGCGGGATCAGTGGGACGCGAGTCCACGTCGAGTCCCGAGCCCCCGGCGTGGTGTGTCTGGGTCGCGGGTGGAAGACGTTCGCCCGGATCCACAGCTTGACGGAGGGGTTCACCCATCACTTTAAGCTAGT
The DNA here is from genome assembly GCA_032464435.1 of Aegilops umbellulata. Classification (NCBI taxonomy): domain Eukaryota; kingdom Viridiplantae; phylum Streptophyta; class Magnoliopsida; order Poales; family Poaceae; genus Aegilops; species Aegilops umbellulata. The sequence goes on from CP136056.1 coordinate 374,630,827, forward strand.
GGGGGAGGACCTCCTCTCCGTCAAGGCCTTCTGGGGCCTCGGCATCCGGGCCCGGTGCTGCGAAGATAGCTCCTCCGACAGCGAAGGCTCCTCCTCGAGCGAGAGTGACGAGGAGGGGAGCGACAGCGACGACGAGGGGAGCAGCCGCCGGGGTGACGGGTCCGACTAGGCGTCGGTCGCAGCTCCGTGCGGCACCGGCGGCCCCATCGTCCGCGCCGGGCTCCGTGAACTCCCCGGGGTCGTCTCCTTGGGCGGCTGGCGTAGGGGGGCTGCTGAGGAGGACAGAGGGCGGACGTCGAAGGCCGCGAAGTCGGAGTACGGGCCGACTTCGACAGCTGGCTGACGCTCCGGTGCCTCGTGTTCCAGATGCGCCCCAGACGCCGGCATCACCCTTGCTCTCGGTGACGACCACCGGGGTCTTCTCTTCGGCCCGGCAAGCTCCTCTTGCCGGGGGCTTGATCTCCTCGGGCGGCCGGAGTGGCGAGGCTGGGGAAGAGGAAGAGGCTGGCGGCAAGGCCGCTGCCTCATCTTCCAGCTCTGCCTCCGGCGCCTCCGTCTTCTTCAGCCTCCGGAGACCCCCGGGCGGAGCCCCCGGATCTTCTCTTGGTGCCTTCTGCCACCCGTAGCTCATCTAGGTGCCCCTTTCGCCCTCTTCGCCTACTTGCCCTACCTCCTGAGGAGAGAGACAAGAAAGGGATTACGGGCACCTTATCTCTTTTCAGCTTGTAAGCCTTCGGGCCTTAGTTGCGTTTAAGCCTTGTAATCCCTCTTTTCATGTTTTTCATTCTCTCTGAACTGTACCTGAGTGGAATGTTTTTAATGAAAAGGGGATGTTTGCCGGATCATTTGTCTCGCGGGTGGAAACCGCGGTAAGGAACGAATCCTTTACATCGTTAAGATAAACGGTTTCTCGCCCGGCAACAGGCCCAGCCGCTCCCCCGCACTGCTCGACCTTTCTCACGCCCTTGGCGGAGGCGGGGAGCAGGCGGGTTCCGGCCCCTCGCTTCCCTCCCTCTTGCTGCCGCGGCTGCTATCGAAATGGGCCCCAGGAACGCGCTCTGGGGCTTGCCGCTAAGAGAGCACGGTAGCTTTCCAGGAGGAAAGGAGGCTTTCAAATTCCACAGTCCATAAGAGAATGCATGATGAGGGATGCAAAAACTTATCTGAGGTTGCAGCCCCCGGCGACTCTGGCTCGCCGGGGCGTAGGTGTTGGCTCGTCCTTCTCCTCTTCCTTGTCCTTGAGCGGCCCGGCAAGGACATTCAATTCCTGCGAGCCAAAAGGGAAAGGACGGGAAAAAGACGCGGACTCGACCTCTAAGTTAGGGGTTAGCGACAGTTAGGAACTGACAACCCTAACCAAGGACGAGACTCTGACTCAGCATGCATGCTAAAATCTAGGGCGCCAGCGCTTCTTTATCTTCGGCCAGGGGCTTCGCCTGGCTTTGTACGAGGGCTTAAATGCAACATCGGCAAGGCCTGCACAAACCGGTGGTTGCCGGAGCGGATCACGGCAACCACGCCTTATGGGCGAAACTTGCGAAGATGCTCTATGTTCCCAGGAGTTGCTCACTGGTAGGCCCTCTTCGGTCTTGAGGCGGACAGCGCCGGGCCTCGCGACTCGTCTCACCCGATAAGGGCCTTCCTGCTTCGGCGTCGACTTGTTATAATTCTTGGCCGACTGAACGTGCCTAAGAACAAGGTCGCCTAACAGGGCCACTTTATCTGGTGCCAGGGGCTTCGCCTGGCTTTGTACAAGGGGTTACATGCAGCAGCGGCAAGGCCTGTACAAACCGATGGTTGCCGGAGCGGATCACGGCAACCGCGCCTTATGGGCGAAACTTGCGAAGATGCTCTATATTCCCAGGAGTTGCTCACTGGTAGGCCCTCTTCGGTCTTGAGGCGGACAGCGCCGGGCCTCGCGACTCGTTTCACCCGACAAGGGCCTTCCTGCTTCGGCGTCGACTTGTTATAATTCTTGGCCGACTGAACGTGCCTAAGAACAAGGTCGCCTAACAGGGCAACTTTATCTGGTGCCAGGGGCTTCGCCTGGCTTTGTACAAGGGGTTACATGCAACAGCGGCAAGGCCTGTACAAACCGATGGTTGCCGGAGCGGGTCGCGGCAACCGCGCCTTATGGGTGAAACTTGCGAAGATGCTCTATGTTCCAGGAGTTGCTCACTGGTACGCCTTCTTCGGTCTCGAGGCGGACAGCGCCAGGCCTCGTGACTTGTCTCACCCGATAAGGTCCTTCCCACTTTTGCGTCAACTTGTTGGTATTCTTGGCCGACTGAGTGCGCCGAAGAACAAGGTCGCCCTCTTCGAGACTCCTGGCCTTGACCTTGCGGCTATGGTAGCGACGCAAGGCTTGCTGGTATCGAGCAGCTCGTACCGCAGCCTGGAGACGTCCTTCCTCAAGGAGCAGCGCGTCATCTTGGCGCAGCCGCTCTTGCTCGAGCTCGTCATAAGCGAGCACCCGAGGAGATCCGTATGCGAGTTCCGTGGGGATAACTGCTTCCGCTCCATAGACTAGAGCAAAGGGCGTCTGTCCGGTGGCTCGACTCGGTGTCGTTCTGATTGACCAAAGAGCCGCCGGCAGCTCCCCAATCCAATTTCTTCCGCACTTGTGCAGCCTGTCGAAGGTCCTGGTCTTGAGTCCGCGCAGCACTTCAGCGTTGGCCCTTTCTGCTTGACCGTTGCTCCTGGGGTGAGCAACCGAAGCGAAACAGACCTTGGCGCCGAGATCCTGGGCGTATTGCATGAAGGCGCGACTTGTGAACTGTGTCCCGTTGTCGGTGATGATTCTGTTGGGGATTCCGAAACGGCAGACGATCGACCGGAACAACTTGACTGCTGACTGCGCGGTCACCTTCCTCACTGGCTCCACTTCTGGCCACTTCGTGAACTTGTCGATTGCAACGTACAAGTACTCGAAGCCCCCGACGGCTCGGGGAAAAGGGCCGAGGATATCGAGCCCCCAGACCGAGAAGGGCCAGGATAAAGGGATTGTTTGGAGAGCTTGAGCTGGCTGATGAATCTGTTTTGCATGGAACTGGCACGCTTCACACTTGGTTACTAGTGCAGTCGCATCTTGGAGGGCTTCTTGCCAGAAGAACCCTTGCCGGAAGGCTTTCCCGGCAAGTGCTCTCGCGCCAATGTGATGGCCGCATATGCCTCCGTGTATCTCTGCCAACAGCTTCTGTCCGTCTTCCCTGGAGATGCACTTCAATCTGACACCGTTGAGTCTCCTTCTGTACAGCTCGTTGTCCACGAACTGGTACATACTTGACTGCCTGGTGATCTTCTCCATCTCTTCTGGGTCGTCGGGAAGTTCTCCAGTTTGCAGAAAACGGACGATCTGCTGCGCCCATGCCGGAGCCCGGGGCTCGACGGCAAGGACTAAAGGCATGAAGGCCGCTGCGGGGACCCCGGCTTCTACGGCAAGAACCTCTGGTTCCGCCGGAGCCGGTGATCCCCCGGCAAGCTTGCCGGGGCAAAGCTTGTCGGGAACCCCCGCTTCAACTGGACAGATCCTCGGATCCGCAGGAGCGGACTGTTCCTCAGCGTTCAGACTGCTGATCTGCTTGCCGGAGCAAGGCTTATCGGGGACACCTGCTTCGACTGGACGGATCCTGGGATCCGCAGGAGCGGGCTGTCCCCCGGCGCTCTGGTTGTTGATCTTGGGGACCTTGGCGGCGGTCTCAGGAAGGCTCGCCTGCAAGTAGTCGCCGGAGACCAACTTCCTTTTCTTGGACTGCCCAACTGATGGTGTAACGGATGGTTGAGTCAGCTTGAGTAAGAAGGTCCCTGGTTCCACAGGTAACTTCAACGAAGCACACTTCGAAAGGCCGTCTGCTATCTCATTCTGAGCTCTCGAGACGTGCTCCATTTGCAGCCCTTCAAAGTGTTCTTCCAGCTTCCTCACTTCATCCACATAAGCTTCCATCAGAGGGCTCTGGTAGCTCTTGTTGACTTGCCGGACCACCAGTTGAGAATCTCCCCGCACAATCAGTTTTCTGATCCCAAGTTCGGCCGCAATCCTGAGGCCGGCGAGCAAGCCTTCATACTCAGCAGTATTGTTGGTTGCTTGCTCTCTTGGGAAGTGCATCTGGATAACATACTTGAGGTGCTCTCCGGTGGGCGCGATGAGTACCACGCCAGCACCGGCGCCTTGCAGCGAGAAGGCACCATCGAAGTACATTACCCACTCGCTTGTTGCTTCTTGTACGGGCGCGCTTGTTTCTTGGGCTTCTCCATCTGGCGTCGGAGTCCACTCAGCTATGAATTCTGCCAAAGCTCGGCTCTGTATGGTTGAAGTACTTTCAAACTTGAGTCCAAAGCTCGACAGCTCCAGTGCCCACTCGACGATCCTGCCTGTTGCCTCGGGATTGTGCAATATCCTCTTCAGCGGGAAGCGAGTGACTACTGTTATCTCATGTGCTTGGAAGTAATGGCGCAGCTTTCTCGAGGCCATGAGGAGGCCGAAAAGCAATTTCTGCACCCCGGAGTATCTTGATCTAGCCCCCTGCAAGAGGGAACTCACAAAATACACCGGGCGCTGCACCATCTTCTTCCGCGCTCCATGCTGTTCCTGCGCAGGGTGGTCCTTGTCGGGGCCAGAGCTTGCCGGAGCAGCCCCCCGCTTGTCGCTGGATTCGCTTGCAGGTGGTATCGGCTCCTCGTCGGCCTCCCTCTCCGCCACTAACGCAGCACTAACCACCTGGTTGGTTGCCGCTAGGTATAGCAACAACTTCTCCTGTGGTCTAGGTGCGACAAGTATTGGAGTGGAGGATAGGTACCTTTTCAAATCTTGCAGCGCTGCCTCCGCTTCTGGAGTCCACTGCATGGGGCCTGCCTTCTTCAAGATTTTAAAGAAGGGCAGGGCGCGTTCTGCAGACCTTGAAATGAACCGACTGAGGGCGGCCACACAACCTGCAAGCTTTCTGACGTCCTTGACGCGCTCTGGGGCTTCGATCTGCTCGATGGCTTTGATCTTGTCGGGATTAGCTTCAATCCCCCTCTGTGATACAAAGAACCCGAGAAGCTTGCCGGAGGGGACTCCGAAAACGCACTTCTCGGGGTTCAGCTTGAGCTGTATCTTGCGCAGGTTCTGAAATGTCTCTTCCAGATCTTGGACCAGGGTTTCCTTGCTCCTGCTCTTCACCACGATGTCATCCATGTAGGCCTCCACGTTCCTATGGATCTGTGGCTCGAAAGCAGTGTGCACTACCCTTGCAAACGTTGATCCCGCATTCTTCAGTCCAAACGGCATGCGCATGAAGCAATAGGTGCCGCGCGGAGTGATAAATGCGGTCTTCTCTTCATCTTCTTTGGCCATAAAGACTTGGTGGTAGCCTGAATATGCATCAAGAAAAGAGAGTAGCTCACATCCGGCAGTGGAGTCAACAATCTGGTCAATGCGCGGCAAGGGAAATGGATCCTTGGGACATGCTTTATTCACATCGGTGAAGTCTATGCACAGTCTCCACTTCCCATTGGCTTTGCGCACGACGACCGGATTGGCCAGCCACGTTGGATGGATCACACCTCTCACTAGGCCTGCTGCCTCTAGCTTCTTGATCTCTTCGCTGATGAATTCTTGGCGCTCCACGGCTTGCTTTCTCACTTTCTGCTTGACGGGTCGCGCGTGAGGACAGACAGCGAGCTTGTGCTCAATCACCCTCCTGGGAACACCGGGGATGTCGGACGGTTGCCATGCAAACACGTCGTCGTTCGCCCGCAGGAAGGCAACGAGCGCGCTTTCCTATTTGCTGTCAAGCGTGGCACTGATGGTGAAGGTACCGCCAGTGCCGTCCTCCTTGGCGGACACCTTCTTGGTTGCCGGAGGAGCGATCATTCCCTTCTTGTACTTGCCGGTGGACCTCGATGGAACGTCCTCGACGGCGGCGCAGCACTCCGAAGAGGTGCGGTTGCCGGAGTGGGCCCCAGAGCACTTACCGGGCTTGGTCCTTGCCTTCTTCCCCCCGGGGGCTTCAGCGGCAAGTGTGTCCTTCTCTGCCGCGGCTGCTACATCCCGGTAGATCTTGTCGGCGCAGATAAGCGCGTCCTTTTTGTCGCCATGGACAGTGATGACGCTTATCGGCCCCGGCATCTTGAGTACGTTGTAGGCGTGGTGGGAAGCTGCCATGAACTTGGCGAGAGCGGGACGGCCGAGGATCCCATTGTATGGTAACGGGATATCAGCGACGTCGAACGTGATGCGCTCAGTCCTGAAGTTGAGCTCACCGCCGAAGGTCACAGGCAGAGTAATCTTCCCCTTGGGCTTGCTCCTCCCCGGGTTGATTCCTTGGAAAGATCCGGTTTCTTCGAGCTCGCCGTCTGGGATCTGGAGTTTCTTGATCACAGCGGAGGAGATCAAGTTCAGCCCGGCCCCGCCGTCTACCAACATTTTGGTGACCTTGAGGTTGCGGATGGTGGGTGAGACCAGCATCGGCAAGCACCCGACCGCGGTTGTGCGGTCAGGGTGATCCTCAAGATCGAAAATGATGGGCGTGCTGGACCATTTGAGGAGCCTGCGCGACTCCACGGGCGGCTCTGCTGCATTCACCTCTCGCGCCCACCGCTTAAGCTGGCGGTGGGAGGTGTGCAGAGAGGCGCCGCCGTCAACGCATAGGACCTCCGTGGCCTTCTGGAACTCCTGCTCGCTGTTATCTTCGTCTTCCACGTCTTCGTCGTCGTCTTCTTCATCATCGTCGCGGCCCCGGGGAGGCCGATCGCCTTGCCGCTGCTTGGCCTTGCCGCGGCGTCCTCCCCGGCCGATGGGCGGCCGCTTCTTGCTTGGTTCGCCACCTCCACCCTGGGCCTTCCCCTTATCGCGCCTCTCGTACTCAGCCTTCTGCTGCACGACGAGGTACTCGACGCTTTTGCAGTTGGAGAGATCGTGGCCCTTGGTGCGGTGGATCTTGCAGTATTGCTTGTCGGAGCTGTCCTGCTTGTCGGCTGCCGCCACGGGGGCAGGCTCCTTGCCGGAGCCGCCAGCCTGCGTTTGCTTGGCGGGAGCCTCCTTGCCGGACTCCTCGACGGCAAGCACCTCTTTCCTGTTCTTCCTCCTATTATTCCGCCGCTGGCTTCTCTTCACCGGGGCGGTGTCGTCACTGTCGCTTTCTCCTGCGCCAGCACCCTCCCCGGGGAGTTTCCTCCCCTCCTCCGCGCGCGCGCACTTGTCAACCAGGGCATATAGCTCGCTGACGTCCCGGATCTTGGTCATGGCCATCTCTTCACGCATGCGGCGGTTACGCACGTTCTGGTGGAACGCACTGATAACCGCGGCAGGGTGAACGTCGGGGATGTTGCGATGCACGCGGCTGAAGCGCTGGATGTACTTGCGCAGGGGTTCTCCTTCCTTCTGGGCTAGGATGTGGAGGTCGCTATCCTGGCCATGAGGTTTGTGGCCGCCTGTGAAGGCGCCAACAAACTGATGGCAAAGATCCGCCCAGGAAGAAATGGAGCCTTCCGGCAAGTGCATAAGCCACGAACGAACGTTCGGCTTAAGCACGAGCGGGAAGTAGTTCGCCAATATCCTCTCGTCGCGCCCCCCGGCAGCTTGCACAGCGATCGTGTAGATGCTGAGAAACTCCGAGGGGTGCGTCCTGCCGTCGTACTTCTCCGATACGTCGGGCTTGAAGTTCTTCGTGCTGGGCCACCGGACGCGCCGCAGCTCACGGGTGAACGCAGGGCAACCTGCCGCGTACGGTAAGTCACCTGGTTCACCGGGCGCGTGCGCGTCGACAGCCTTCCCAGCCCGCTGGTCTGATTGCCGCCGAGTTTCTCGGCGGCGCTCAATCCTTGTTCGAGCGTCTTCTTGCTGCCGCTCGTCAAGGACTCGGCGCTGGTCCCGGCGAGTCCGCGGGTCTGACGACGCTGTAGAGCCGTCGTCGGCGTTGCTCCAGCGGGGCGGCGTCTTCTGCTTCTGCGCCGGGGAGTGCATGGTGGTTGCACCCCCGGCGGTCTTGTCGCCGTCGGCCTTCGTCTTCTCGACCTGCCGTGGCCGTGAGGTCACCGGCTGCTGCGGCGTGTCGTTATTGGCGAAGGCGATCAGGCTCTGGATGGTGGCCCTCCAGCCTTCGGCCTTGTCAGCCGCTGGAGGGTAGTCGAGGAGCAGTTGCGCTCTCGCGAGCGCTTCTGCCGGAGTGGAGGGGAGCCGGGGCGAGTGGCGCGAGGAGCGGGATACGCTCGGACTCCTAACAATGTTAGAAAGAGCGGGGTCCCCCCCCCGGCGCCTTCGCCTTGCCCGTGTCCGGACGGGGGCCCGGGGCGTCCCGTGAACCTCCAGTTTGCCCTTGGTCCAGCAGGCGGATGCCACCTCCTATGGCATGGCGCTGCTGGGTCGTCGTTTGTCGGAACGGCTGCGATGCGCCCTCGGAGGCCGAGGTTCGGTCGTCCGCCCTGTTCTTGGATTTGGTGGCGCCGCGAGTGTTCTCGTCGGTGGCCACCCCTCCGACGGCGTCCCCCCCGCCCACCGTTGGCACCGGTAGCGGTGGAAGAGACGCGGACGGGCCCGCGACCTCCGAAGCCTTCTTCTTCGGGGCCATGGTGTTGATGAAGCTAGCGAATTCAGAGAAGCTGACGAAGAGTGCGCCCGCGCGAACGCCGGATCTGGTCCGCACAAACTCGACGCACCCCCTACCTGGCGCGCCAAAGATGTCGGGGCGGACCGCGTCCCCCGCGAGCACCTATGGGGCCGGAGCCCCTTTCGTGGTCCGGTGAGGGGGGCGGAGGGAGCACAGAGAGCAGATCGAGGCGAGCACACGGGCGGTTTACCCAGGTTCGGGCCGCGATGGTCGCGTAAAACCCTACTCCTGCTTGGTTGTATTGAACTGGGGAGCTCGGGAGCTTGGAGAGCTAGCTGCACCGAGCATATGGCTGTCTGGATTCCCCGTCTCCGAACCCCCGGAACCACTGGGTGTCCGAATGTCCGAACCCCTTTTACGTTGCACACGGGCCTCCTTTTATAGCGCAAAGGGGTCACCGACAGGTGTCAACGTAAGAGAAAGGGGTAAAAGTGTAAAAGGGGTGGTAGTTGTAACAGTGCGGGAACAGTGGCGCTACAGTGCGGCACAGTGTTATCATACCTACTTCTGACGGTAGGGGACAAGGGCATTAAATGCCCGTCACGGTCGCCCGGGCAGCACCGAGGCGGACCGTTAGGTGCACCACCGCTCGCCACGATGGTGGCTGCATGCCACCGCATGCCCCAGGCTGCGCGGTGCCCCGCCACGTGCCCTTGGGGGAAGCCCCGGAGCGACGCGTGGGCGGGCGAGCTGGAGCGCAGTCCTGAGGTGGCGATTTGCCGCGGCAAGTGGCTTGCCGCGGGGGTCGTCTTCCTGTGCCTGATAGCTTGCCGGCTATCAGGCCTTGCCGGGGCGCATGGCGCGCCGTGGCGGGCTTCTCTTGTGGAGCCTGGGTTCGGCCTTCCCGACAAGCTCCTCTTGTCGGGGTCTCGATCTTCTGTCTCTTATACTTTGTTCTTGGATGGCATTACACGGGCTCGGTCGTCCCGGCAAGCTCCTCTTGCCGGGGTCTTGCCTTCGTGGCCCGGCAAGCTCCTCTTGCCGGGGGCCTCGTCTTCTTGGCCCGGCAAGCTCCTCTTGCCGGGGGCCTTGTCTTGAATGCTTGGTCTTCTCTTGGCGCTTCCTGGGCGGGCCTTGCCGCAGGGTGCTACAACTGCCCGTGCACAAGTCTGGGGTACTAAGGTACCCCTACTTTAGTACACCGACAGCAGGGGGCGCCCCACATGGCTTGGGGGGCAAGCCTTCCCCCCTGGCCGCCGCCCCCCTGGAGATGGATCTCCAGGGCCGGCGCCCCCCCTAGGGGGCCTATATAAAGGGGGGGAGGGAGGGCAGCCGTACCCTGCAGCCTTGGCGCCTCCCTCTCCCCGTTACACCTCTCCCTCTCTCCGTAGTTGCTTGGCGAAGCCCTGCTGGAACTCTGCTGCATCCACCACCACACCGTCGTGCTGCTGGATCTTCATCGACCTCTCCTTCCCCCTTGCTGGATCAAGAAGGAGGAGACGTTATCCCGACCGTACGTGTGTTGAACGCGGAGGTGCCGTCCTTTCGGCGCTGGTCATCGGTGATTCGGATCACGGCGAGTACGACTCCATCATCCACGTTCTCCTTGAACGCTTCCGTTGTGATCTACAAGTGGTATGTAGATGCTCTCCTATCCCCTCGTTGCTAGAATACTCCATGGATAGATCTTGGTGATGCGTAGAATTTTTTTAATTTCTGCTACGATTCCCAACACGCCTCGCCTCTCCCTCTTCTCCATTGCAAAACCACCTCCCCTCTCCTCGGACGAGGTTCCCCTGACATAGCCCATCCTGCCATTGAGACACTGACACATGGGTCCCACCAAGCGCGGGGCCCACCTGTCAGCGACCAAAAGGCAGGGAAACCTCTCATCTCCATCATCTGCATTCCAAAACCACCGTCTCACCTCTCCCTCTTCTCCATTGCAAAACCACCCCTCTCCTCTCCATCATCTCCATTCCAAAACCATTGTCTCGCCTCTCTCTCTTCTGTATTGCAAGACCATCGACTCTCCTCCCTGATACGTCTCCAACGTATCTATAATTTTTTATTGTTCCATGCAATATTATATTCTATTTTGGATGTTTATTGGGCTTTATTATACACTTTTATATTATTTTTGGGACTAACCTATTAACCGGAGGCCCAGCCCAAATTGTTGTTTTTTGCCTATTTCAGAGTTTCGCAGAAAAAGAATATCAAACGAAGTCCAAACGGAATGAAACCTTCGGGAACGTGATTTTCTGAACAAACGTGATCCAGAGGACTTGGAGTCCACTTCAAGAAATCAACAAGGAGAGCATCAGGCAGGGGGCGCGCCTACCCCCCTGGGCGCGCCCTCCACCCTCATGGGGCCCATGTTGCTCCACCGACGTACTTCTTCCTCCTATATATACCTACGTATCCCCAAACCATCAGAGGCATCCACGAAAACCTAATTCCACCGCCGCAACCTTCTGTGCCCGTGAGATCCCATCTTGGGGCCTTTTCCGGCGTCCTGCCAGAGGGGGCATTGATCACGGAGGGCTTCTACATCAACATCATAGCCTCTCCGATGATGTGTGAGTAGTTTAACTCAGACCTTCGGGTCCATAGTTATTAGCTAGATGGCTTCTTCTCTCTCTTTGGATCTCAATACAAAGTTCTCCACGATTCTCGTGGAGATCTATTCGATGTAATCTTCTTTTGCGGTGTGTTTGTCGGGACCGATGAATTGTGGGTTTATGATCAACTTTATCTATGAACAATATTTGAATCTTCTCTGAATTCTTTTATGTATGATTGGTTATCTTTGCAAGTCTCTTCGAATTATCAGTTTGGTTTGGCCTACTAGATTGATCTTTCTTGCAATGGGAGAAGTGCTTAGCTTTGGGTTCAATCTTGCGGTGTCCTTTCCCAATGACAGCAGGGGCAACAAGGCACGTATTGTATTGTTGCCATCAAGGATAACAAGATGGGGTTTATACCATATCGCATGAGTTCATCCCTCTACATCATGTCATCTTGCTTAAAGCGTTACTCTGTTCTTATGAACTTAATACTCTAGATGCATGCTGGATAGCGGTCAATGTGTGTAGTAATAGTAGTAGATGCAGGCATGACTCGGCCTACTTGTCACGGACGTGATGCCTATATACATGATCATACCTAGATATTCTCATAACTATGCTCAATTCTATCAATTGCTCGGCAGTAAATTGTTCACCCACCGTAATACTTATGCTCTTGAGAGAAGCCACTGGTGAAACCTATGGCCCCCGGGTCTATTTTCCATCATATTAATCTCCGTCAACAAGCTATTTCTAGCGCCGTTTATTTTGCTTTCTTTACTTTTAGTCTTTATCATAAAAATACCAAAAATATTATCTTACCATATCTATCAGATCTCACTCTCATAAGTGACCGTGAAGGGATTGACAACCCCTTTATCGTGTTGGTTGCGAGGTTCTTATATTCTTTGTGTAGGTGCGAGGGACTCGAGCGTAGCCTCCTACTGGATTGATACCTTGGTTCTCAAAAACTGAGGGAAATACTTACGCTACTTTACTGCATCACCCTTATGTTAAAGTTTTGAGATATGAAGATGGTAAAGTTTTGAGATATGAAGATGGTAATATTAGAGTCATGCTAGTTGAGTAGTTTTGAATTGAGAAATACTTGTGTTAAAGTTTGTGATTCCCGTAGCATGCACGTAGGGTGAACCGTTATGTGATGAAGTCGGACCATGATTTATTTATTGATTGTCTTCCTTATGAGTGGCGGTCGGGGACGAGCGTTAGTCTTTTCCTACCAATCTATCCCCCTAGGAGCATGCACGTAATACTTTGTTTTGATAACTAATAGATTTTTGCAACAAGTATATGAGTTCTTTATGACTAATGTTGAGTCCATGGATTATACACACTCTCATCCTTCCACCATGCATTGCTAGCCTCTCTAATACCGCACACTTTTTGCCGGTATCATAAACCCACCATATACCTTCCTCAAAATATCCACCATACCTACCTATCATGGCATTTCCATAGCCATTCCGAGATATACTGCCATGCAACTTACCGCCGTTACGTTTGCTATGACACGCTTCATCATTGTCATATTGCTTTGCATCTCATGTAGTTGACATCGTATTTGTGGCAAAGCCACCGTTCATAATTTTTATACATGTCACTCTTGATTCATTGCATATCCTGGTACTCCACCGGAGGCATTCACATAGAGTCATACCTTGTTCTAAGTATTGAGTTGTAATTCTTGAGTTGTAAGAAAATAAAAGTGTGATGATCATCATTATTAGAGCATTGTCCCAAGTGAGGAAAGGATGATGGAGACTATGACTCCCCCATAAGTCGGGATGAGACTCCGGACTAAAGAATAAAGAAAAAGAGAAAGGCCATAAAAAGGGAGAAAAGGCCAAAGAAAAAAATGAGAGAAAAAGAGAGAAGGGACAATGCTACTATCCTTTTACCACACTTGTGCTTCAAAGTAGCACCATGATCTTCATGATAGAGAGTCTCTTATGTTGTCACTTTCATATACTAGTGGGAAATTTTCATTATAGAACTTGGCTTGTATATTCCAATGATGGGCTTCCTCAAAAAGCCCAAGGTCTTCGTGAGCAAGCGAGTTGGATGCACACCCACTTAGTTTATTTTGTTGAGCTTTCATATACTTATAGCTCTAGTGCATCCGTTGCAGGGCAATCCCTACTCACTCACATTGATATCTATTGATGCGCATCTCCATAGCCCGTTGATACGCCTAGTTGATGTGAGACTATCTTCTCCCTTTTTGTCTTCTCCACGACCACCATTCTATTCCACATATAGTGCTATGTCCATGGCTCACGCTCATGTATTGTTTGAAGATTGAAAAAGTTTGAGAACTCCAAAAGTATGAAACAATTGCTTGGCTTGTCATTGGGTTGTGCATGATTAAATGCTTTGTGTGATGAAGATAGAGCATAGCCAGACTATATGATTTTGTAGGGATAACTTTCTTTGGCCATGTTATTTTGAGAAGACATAATTGCTTAGTTAGTATGCTTGAAGTATTATTATTTTATGTCAATATTAAAATTTTGTCTTGAATATTTGGGATCTGAATATTCACACCACAATTAAGAGAATTACATTGAAAATTATGCCAAGTAGCATTCCACATCAAAAATTCTGTTTTTTATCATTTACCTACTCGAGGACGAGCAGGAATTAAGCTAGGGGATGCTTGATACGTCTCCAACGTATCTAATTTTTTTATTGTTCCATGCTATATTATATTCTATTTTGGATGTTTATTAGGATTAATTATACACTTTTATATTATTTTGGGACTAACCTATTAACTTGAGGCCCATCCCAAATTGGTGTTTTTTTTGCCTATTTTAGAGTTTCGCAGAAAAAGAATATCAAACAGAGTCCAAACGAAATTAAACCTTCGGGAACGTGATTTTCGGAACAAACATGATCCAGAGGACTTGGAGTCCACGTCAAGAAATCAACGAGTAGAGAACGAGGCAGGGGGTGCGCCTACCCCCCTGGGCGCGCCCTCCACCCTCGTGGGGCCCATGTTGCTCCACTGATGTACTTCTTCCTCCTATATATACCTAGGTACCCCAAACCATCAGAGGCATCCACGAAAACCTAATTCCACCGCCGCAACCTTCTGTACCCATGAGATCCCATCTTGGGGCCTTTTCCGGCATCCTGCCGAAGGGGGAATTGATCACGGAGAGCTTCTACATCAACACCATAGCCTCTCTGATGATGTGTGAGTAGTTTACCTCAGACCTTCGGGTACATAGTTATTAGCTAGATGGCTTATTCTCTCTCTTTAGATCTCAATACAAAGTTCTCCACGATTCTCGTGGAGATCTATTCATGTAATCTTCTTTTGCAATGTGTTTGTCGGGACCGATGAATTGTGGGTTTATGATCAAGTTTATCTATGAACAATATTTGAATCTTCTCCGAATTCTTTTATTTATGATTGATTATCTTTGCAAGTATCTTCGAATTATCAGTTTGGTTTGGCCTACTAGATTGATCTTTCTTGCAATGGGAGAAGTGCTTAGCTTTGGGTTCAATCTTGCGGTGTCCTTTCCCAGTGACAACAGGGGCAGCAAGGCACGTATTGTATTGTTGCCATCGAGGATAACAAGATGGGGTTTATATCATATTGCATGATTTTATCCCTCTACATCATGTCATCTTGCTTAAAGCGTTACTCTGTTCTTATGAACTTAATACTCTAGATGCATGCCGGATAGCGGTCGTTGTGTGGAGTAATAGTAGTAGATGCAGGCAGGAGTCGGTCTACTTGTCACGGACGTGATGCCTATATACATGATCATACCTAGATATTCTCATAACTATGCTCAATTCTATCAATTGCTCGACAGTAATTTGTTCACCCATCGTAATACTTATGCTCTTGAGAGATGCCACTAGTGAAACCTATGGCCCCCGGGTCAATTTTCCATCATATTACTCTCCGTCAACAAGCTATTTTTGGAGCTGTTTATTTTGCTTTCTTTCTTTTAGTCTGTATCATAAAAATACCAAAATTATTATCTTATCATATCTATCTGATCTCACTCTCGTAAGTGACCGTGAAGGGATTGACAACCCCTTTACCGCGTTGGTTGCGAGGTTCTTATTTGTTTGTGTAGGTGCGAAGGACTCGAGCGTAGCCTCCTACTGGATTGATACCTTGGTTCTCAAAAACTGAGGGAAATACTTACGCTACTTTACTGCATCACCCTTTCCTCTTGAAGGAAAAAACCAATGCAGTGCTCAAGAGGTAGCACTCCATCTTCCAAAGCTAGCACCGGACCACTCAGAAGGACATCTATGGAGAGGATGCAGCACCGAATCAGGCAGATCGCTGGCGGCGACCAGACAAAGTTAGCAGGTTGAAGGAGGTCCTTACTTGGTTTGACAATGAGTGGGAGATTTCGAGGACGGCGAGGGCCATGTGGCAATGTCTGCGAAAGAGCGAGATGGCGGCGATGAGGGCAGCGATGTACTCCTCGGCGGCAGTCACACCGCAGTCCTTCGAGTTCATCGAATATCTCCTCTGGGCGATGGAGCAGACAGATTCGCCCAAGGCGAAAGTCAACCGAAGGTGGTGGGCGTATAGGTCGAAGGTCGAGCACCCAGAGGATAACGAACCGATCGAGTACGGTGTGCCATTCGTGAGGGTACAGAGCCAGCCGGAGCCACATGAGTATTCGTTCTACCACCGCAAGAGGAGGCTAGATAGCGCGACGTTGCTTCCCCGCCGTTCTCCACGGTTCCCTCGACGCTTGCCTCGTTTCAACGGTGTTGGTAGGGTTTAAGGTAAGCTTCGCACTGACCTAATCTTCCATCTGCTCATGCTTACAATCAGTGTGACAGCTAATAAAAATCATGCTTACAATCAGTCTTCGAGTACTACGCCAATCACCCTAAAATAGCTCTAGACCTTTGGGTCAAATTTGTGACACTATGTACAAATAAAGAAAAATAGATTGGCGCTTCTTTTAGAAAAGAGCACTCCCAAAAAAACTACCAATATAAGCTACTAGTATTTTTTTGAAGTCTAAGTTGCTAGTATTTGGTTAGAGGATTTGCTGCCGAGAAAGATCCGTCCACAGTGAGCGCCACACATGCCACTGGTGGTGGTGGATGCCAATGCTTAGATGGAGGAGGGTTGGTGTCGGTAATTTTTACTTGGCACCTTGCACTCTGCATATATGTCGGTTCCATCCGTACATTTGTGCAGTTCCACCAAAATGAAGCTGAATAACCATGTTTGCATAGATAATGAAAAAGTGTGATTACATTATAGTGGCACTAGTTGATGAAACATACAGTAATAAATAGAAGAAAATATTGCGATAGTATCATAGTATGCCATGCTGCGACGACGAGATGGGCCCTGCGACGCCTGATACGGTACGCCTCATACTGGAAATCGAGTAATCGACCCAAGTCTCCCTGATACACCTTCTGCCAGTGATGAACATCAGTGTACAATGGTAGTACAAGGAGGGGCCTTGAGACATTCCAATCTCTATTATTGTGCAGATCAACTAAAATTAATCACCCCAGTTTGCAAAAACGCTTAAACATTAACAATGGGACTAGTTGATGAAACATATACTAACAAAGAGAAGCACTTTCTTTATCTACATTAGAAATGAAATTATAGAGAGGACACTCGCTCTATTTTAACTGTATTATTAATTCATTTTACCAGTGGCACTATGGTCGAGCAGGTGGCAAACGAGGTGTACCGTGTGTCGCAAGGATGGAGGCCGGGGGTGCTTAGACTAGGATGCTGAAGCTGGATCTATCTTCCCCCCTGATGTTTCTGTGGTAGCATTTGGGTTGTAATCCAAACTTGGTCGAGCTGGTGCTGCGTCCCCCTACCTGCCTAGCTTATTACTGTATTGGTTTAACGTGTCCTTACTTTTAACAATGCGACTGCTACATTTTACTAGTGGCATCACATAAGAGTGGCTCGGGGAAACAAACATCAGAACATGATATCTTTCCTTTTTCAACCAATAGATCGGGCTTATATTGAGTTTGTACAGTGTTTCCCTTTATTTCCCTATTAGACCAAGAGACCAGTTGGATAGCCAGTCTCTGCTACTTTTCGCCCCCATTATTTCCTGTTTCGACCAAGTCCTAGATTCAGGTAACAGATCTTCCCCCACCCCCACCCCCTTTCTTCCTTGTTTGAACCAAGTAGTACTAGATTCGAGTGCATGAACTACTTTTACCTCTTAACTGTCAAAATTTAGGTGGCTTTCAAACAGCCGATCGATCCTATCTACGAGGGGGCCTGGGAAATACTAAAAGATACAAATGCAGCGACGTCAGGAGCTCGGGAAGTAGAGCCAGGCCGGTTTCAAAGGAAGTTATACCTGAGGGTCGCCGGGATGTCGATAGGTGGGCAGCGGGAGGCCGGATCTACCCACACTACAGCAGCGAGGAAGAAGGGGTCAGAGGCCCTCCCTAGCCAGTGGTGCTTGGGAGAGAACAACAAGGCACGCTGACCGGGATGCACCGGCAGTGGGTAAGAGTTGTCGCTGAGGACGACCGCGTGAACATTGCACCTTCTCACCTTCCCCGGCGGAGAGGATGCGGCTGGATCTGTGACCAGCGGTGAGTAGAGAGAGAGTGTGTGTGGCCACCGCTGTCGTGTTTAGATCTGGAGAGGACGAGACAGTGTGAAGAGAGCAACACTAGCAAGCAAGCGCGGAGGCTCCTGCCTATATAGTGGAGTACTAGTTTTCTATTGTCTACCGGAGCCGGCTTGATCTTGTCAATGATTGTCGAGAAGTCTTCATGCATGTGCCTCGGAGGCGCAGTTGTCGTCATTTTGCTCTGAAGCACTAGATTATAACATATAACACAAAAAAATGCCACATGAATAGAAACCATAACCTCACTGCCCAAAGGAGACAACATGTGTGTGCAAACGCAATATGACCCGCGTTCCATTTGGAGCGTGGCGTGCCAGACCGACCGACCGTCTAGGGTGCCACTTGAACGCGACAGGTGTGCTGTATACTCCGTACATGTGTGTCGCCGTTTTCTTGAGGCTTTGCTCCTTGGAGCAATCCATGGATACACTATTAGTACACTGTACTATTTAAAAGTCGAAGGTGGGGCTTTTCCCGCACGGTAGGCGGGGCAGTTCCGCCTAGTCGGTTCGACAGAGACGCGAGAAGATGAGGGAGTAGGCTGCTGCAAACATAGGGATGTGTGATTTGACAGCGAGTTACTGCTGGACAGGTGGAGCCCCGTGATTTGACTTGCCATTTTATCATTTTAACTAAGGCTGTACGACCCGTGAGTCTCCCGATTCCTGACCACCTCCATGGTATACAGGTGCCTCTCCCAATGCTCCACCATGTAGAGGCTAGCTCTTGCATGAGAGCCCACTGCTCCACTTTTTCCTTGCCTCTTTCCTCCACATATGCAAAAATGCCATGTAAGCGGGCTTATAGCCACTATTGTACTTGCTCGTACAGGTGCTAAGCCTGCCACATAGGCATAAAGTCTGATGTTGCAAGTTAACTACTCCCTCCGTCTAGGTGTGAAAGTCATCTTACGAAAACCAAATAATCTCAAAACACTTAGGCGTGGTGCATACATCGTTTCTTGTTTCTTGACATAGCAACCAATAAGAGATGTGGGGTGTGCATGCTTTTAATGACTTGAGACTACCATTTCATTGGAAGAGGTCACCCCTTGGCAAATGCAATAAATACTACGAAGAAAGAGATAGAGAGAAGTAAAAAAAATACTCTTATAGCCAACCTTAGAGCTAACTTTGTTGTATAAGTTATGACTATGTATGACATGCCCACATCAGATAGCCTAACGCACCGTGTTAAATCTCCAAGGGCGCGACCGCGCGAGCGAGGCGATGGTCGTGGTAGGCGCGACCATGATACGGGCTGCTGGCAGCCCTTGGATCTGAGATCGAATGGTCGCATGCGGAGTTGCTGAAAATTAGCAGAATGACCCTCCACGATAGGATATTCACCCATAGGTCTAAAATCACGCCATGCAACCGTTCGATCTCAGATCCAAGGGCTCTCGGAAGCCCGTATCATGGGAGAATGGAAAGCTTCGTATCACCTGTGATTTTCCCGATGCTTGACATGACATAGGAAGCCATTTAATTGGGCGTCGAGTAGACATGACATCTAATTGGGCCCCCATAGTACTGTGCATGAATCCGTTTATCCACCAGGCAAGCCCCACTCAGCATTTTCACAAAAACTGCTGGCAGTTCTCGCTCGTACTCGTCCCCGGACGTCCTTTAACATTACGACAGTTCGCACCTAGTCGTCCCGTCCTTTCACATTATGGAAGTTGCACTAATCCTAACCCTCCTCCCAAATCCATGGCGTCCCAAATCTCCATGATCGGCGGTGAGTACAAGGTTAGAACCATCACCAACGATGAGTTCGACATCATCTACACCCGTTCTTCCGCAACGGTGAAAGGATCCTTGCTCACTTCAGACGCATGTTCGAAAACTCAAATGATGAGTGGGTCGCTGGGCTAGATGTTGAGTACACCACACTCCTGGGAAGTTCGAAGAATCTAAAGGTGGTAGAGAAGAAGAAGCCCGCCATGATCCAGGTTTGCGTGCATGACTTATGCTTGGTCTACCACATATGCCATGCCAACATTGAGTGCAAGGAATTTAAGAAGTTCCTCAAGGGTGGCCTAATCAAATTCGTTACTATAGACTTTAGGAACGACAAGGAAATCCTGGGTCAGATAGGCCTCCTTGTAGGCAACCCCATTAACCTCCGGAAGAAAGGGTTGGTGCCCTCCCGTGATCAGCCTTCAATGCTGACCGTGACAGGTGCCATGGTTCATCCTTCGTACGGTACACTGAAGAAACCTCCGTTCAAGTTTCATCATGCATGGGAGTGGAATGTACTAGATATAGACCACATCCACTACGCTACAATGGATGGCTACCTTTGTTTCACCATCTACAAGGGTTGGATGAAGAGCAAGAGCCAAGTGTGCGGTTCAAGCAAACAAGTATCGCCCAAGAGGAAGAGGGACAAGGACGAAGTCGAGCACATGGACGAGGAGTCCGAGTAAGGTGGCAGTGTCGTTGCTCATGGTGGTTCTAATTCAGTGTCTAGCGAATTAGTTGCTTAGTTTAATTTCAGGTGTGCTTAGTTTTATTTGAGGGGTGTGTCGGATTCCGGGTTCCGGCAGACCCTTAAGGTTCGAACTCTGGGTGCGCGCGGAGATCTCTCCCCTACCGATCTACGTCCGATCCCCTCGCGTGACCTAAGCCGGAAACAACGAAAAACACAAGGGACACGAGATTTATACTGGTTCGGGCCACCGTTGTGGTGTAATACCCTACTCCAGTGTGTGGTGTGGTGGATTACCTCAGGGGCTGACGATGAACAGTACAATGGAAGAACAGCCTCGCGAGGGGTGTTCTTGAGCTGGTGCGATGTGTTCTACTTCATATGGGTTGCTCCAGATTCGATCTCTCCCTCTACTCTATGGTGGCTAGCTCTATTTATAGAGGCCCTGGGCCTCTCCCCAAATAATTAGCGGGAAGGGTGTTGAGGGAGTCCTGGATTAGGGGGTGTCCGGATAGCCGGACTATAACCTTTGGCCGGACTCCTGGACTATGAAGATACAAGATTGAAGACTTCGTCCCGTGTCCGGATGGGACTTTCCTTGGCGTGGAAGGCAAGCTTGGCTATACGACATGTAGATCTCCTTCCGTTGTAACCAACTCTGTGTAACCCTAACCCTCTTCGGTGTCTATATAAACCGGAGGGTTTTAGTCCGTAGGACGAACAACAATCATACCATAGGCTAGCTTCTAGGGTATAGCCTCTCTGATCTCGTGGTAGATCTACTCTTGTACTACCCATATCATCAATATTAATCAAGCAGGAGTAGGGTTTTACCTCCATCGAGAGGGCCCGAACCTGGGTAAATACATTGCGTCCCTTGTCTCCTGTTACCATCCGCCTAGATGCACAGTTCGGGACCCCCTACCCGAGATCCGCCGGTTTTGACACCGACATTGGTGCTTTCATTGAGAGTTCCTCTGTTTCGTCACTTTTAGGCCCGATGGCTCCTTGTCGGTGTCAAAACCGGCGGATCTCGGGTAGGGGGTCCCGAACTGTGCGTCAAGGTCGGATGGTAACAGGAGACAAGGGACACTTTATTTTACCCAGGTTCGGGCCCTCTCGATGGAGGTAAATCCCTACTCCTGCTAGATTAATATTGATGATATGGGTAGTACAAGAGTGGACCTACCACGAGATCAAGGAGGCTAAACCCTAGAAGCTAGCCTATGGTATGATTGTGTATGATGATGGTTGTTCTACGGACTACAACCCTCCGGTTTATATAGACACCGGATAGGGTTAGGGTTACACAGAGTCAGTTACAATGGTAGGAGATCTCGAATATCCGCACACCTAGCTTGCCTTCCACGCCAAGAAAAGATCCTAACGGACACGGGACGAAGTCTTCGACTTTGTATCTTCATAGTCCTGGAGTCCGGCTGAAGGTATAGTTCGGCTATCCGAACACCCCCTAATCCAGGACTCCCTAATTAGCCCCCGAACCAGGCTTCAATGATGACGAGTCCGGCGTGCAAATCGTCTTCGGCATTGCAAGGCGGGTTCCTCCTCCGAATCCTGTGTACCTGTATGAATAATGTCCGCTTTTTGTAATGTAGAACTCCTCGGCTTCAGTGCCCAATAATGGCCGTCTTCCATGTGTTGAACGAATGCGAAGAGCTTGGGGTGCTTTTTACATCCACACACTTAGTCATATAAACGAGCCGCCTATTTAGCGGGATGGGGATCTGGATCCAAACCACATCCTCTCCTTTCCGTGAGTTATCATCAGAGCATCTCCGGCAAAGGTCCATTCCAACATGGCCAGCCGTCGCAGCACCTCCCCTCGCCCCTCCAGTACTAAACCCGGAGACTGGGAGAGATGCACCATCCCACACAGCGAGTTAGTGTCGCTCCAAGCCAAGGGATTTCTCCCTCAAGCCTATATGTTCTCGGTCCGAGCCGGACTCGCCACTTATCAAGGCGGAAAACAAGCGGAGAACTCTCCTAGTCCCTCCAAAGGGGAGCGGGTGTGCCTGGTCCCTTATCTAGTAAGGGGACTGGGATTTCCAATTCATCCCTTTCTCCATGGGCTTTTGGAGTTCTATGGCCTCTAGCTGCACCACCTTACGCCCGGTTCCATGTTACACATCGCGGGCTTCGTAGCTCTTTGCGAGCTATTTTTAGGCGTCGAGGCTCATTTTGCGCTGTGGAAGAAGATATTCTGCCTGGTGCCCCGTTCGCAAAAGGGGTCTATATATCAAGTGGGCGGAGCCGAAGTATGGCGTATCGCCGGGACCGGATACCCGTCCGGAACCCCGAAGAAGGCGTCCGAGGACTGGCCTTCAGAATAGTTCTACATCGACGACGTCCCCCTGGCGGACCCTGTCCAGGCCGGTCTCCCTGAGTTCAACAAAGCCCCCCTGAAGAAACGCCTGAGCTGGCGCCCTCGGAGCTCTCAGAGAGAGAATGACAGAGACGTCCTTTACTTAATGGGCCGGATTAAGCTACTGGCTCATTCCGGACTGACCATGATTAAAGTCATGGCCATATGCATTATGCGAGGGGTGTAGCCGCTCCAATACAGAAGCCACCCCATGTGGGATTTTAACGGGGAGGATGACGCCACCCGTTACGGCCGTAAGGGGCCGGACTCGCCTGCCGCTCTAATGAAGATCTTATCCTCTTTGTACAAGGGAGAAGAAGAGGAATTCCTCCACGTCGATCCGCAGGGCGGATTTTCCATGTATAGTCCTCCGAATTGGGTAAGCGGACAGTCGTACTTCCCTGTTCATTTTATATTCCCATGATTAAATAGACAGTCTAACGACTTTAATGCAGGACCTGCATCAGGAGGTAAAAAACATAAACAACCGTCCTCCACAGCCAGAGGACCCAGACCGGTCCCTCGATCCGGACTCCGAAGAAGATCCGGACTTAGCGGTGGACTTCATTGACGGAGTGTTTCATCAGCTAAGCAGGGATGATACCTTGGTAGTTATTATAGCTGATTACCCAGGATTAATCCCGACCTCCAAGGTGACAAATACCGAAGCTTTACCCCCTTAAGAGGGGTTCCATTTTCATGGGCCTGGTTGTTCTGACAACAACCATGCTTTGTAGGGGAGATTCCCGAGGGGGGAAGCCGACCCCGCTACAGCTAGCCGACGGAGGGCCGCCGGGCCCCGTGGGGCAAAAAGGAACGTAGTCCGGTTTGAGGTGCCAGAGCAAAGGTATGGCGTACCCTCCTGGTGTTTTACTCCTCCAGGGTATATTAACATTCGTGCTATCTTTAGGACGAAGAGACCTCGCCGGACTATATCCGGAGAGGTCGCCAATCGGGCCTCCACCAGCCAGACTCCAACGCCCGGCCCGGAGGCGGAGGTCGGCACAAGGCACGCACCAGACGCTCCTCCATCAGAGGATGCGGACAGGTTGTCTACCACCAATTCCGAGGTGGAGAGTGCCATGAACCACAGGCGTTGCCGGGCAGTTCTTAGCGACGCTTGTTTCTCCCAGGAGGCTTTAAATGCCTTTAATTCAGGAGACGCGTACCTCCGTGCCGCTCAAAATGGTTTAGCCAGAGCCACGGAGCAGTATGTAAAAGACATACGGGTAAGAAAATTTTGGTAAATATAGATATGCCAGTAGCCCCCGAGACTTGAAGCAGTGGAAATAACTGATTCGAGAATCATATATCATGCAGTTTCTTACCGAGAGGAATACCGCGTTGTCCCAGGAGCTGGAAAGGTGCAGGGCCCAACTAGAGGCCGCACGAACGGCAGCAGTAGGGTCTAAAGAGACCCCTGCAGGTAAACAATACTCTAGAATATTTAGTATTGTACGGATTTAAGTGCCAATCTGACAAATTGTATTGTAGATGGCGCCGGACTCGATCCGGACAGGCAACAGCTTCTACACCGATTAGAGTCTGGTGAAAGCGTGCTAACAAAGGTGAGGCAGGAGTAGAATGATCTCCAGGATGCCAACACCAGGCTGGATGTTGAACTAAAAGATGTTCGTGGCCAGCTGTCGGACTCCAATATGGAGAATCAGCGACTTTGACGCGGCATTTTTAGTAAGTGCTTAAGCGAACTCTTGAAAAAGGAGTTCGGCGAGGAAGACGGCTAACAGAATTATGTCTGTAGGTATGCTGACAGGTCGTCCTGCAAAGGAGATGCCCAGTTCAACGGGCGATCTTCTTCCCGAACTCTTGCAACTACACGAGCGGGTTCGGCAGGCGATGCGAGGTATTGCCCAAGCCTTGTGGCCTGCCCACTCCATACCCGAGGGCCTTGGAGAACTTGCAGAGAAGTTGAAGGGAGCTCGGCGGCGCTTCCGGATGTGGAAGATATCGGCCTGCCGGCAGGGCGCTAGGGAGGCTTGGGCCATGGTGAAGACCCGCTTTACGAAGTCTGACCCCAATCACATGGCCGAGGTTGGACCGGTGGGGCCTGACGGTAAGGAGATCCCTGTGAGCTTAGTGTATGGCCAGGTAAAATTGGCCGCAAAGTATTCCCAGCAGGACTGTAAATTAGACAGCCTGTTAGATGGTATAGAAGAGGAATACAGTAAGTCCTGATGACTATGTAATTTATAATTGACATGTATAATGCCTTCTATCCGGATTGTAGATCGTTTGTCGTTGCCGACCTTTTCGCTTCGACCTCGGGACCTGACGGTCCAGAGTGTGTCCGAATACCATAACGGTTATATAAGAACCGAGGTATGCGTGGAGACCAGGCGTAGGGGTCATTAGTGCTTTATCACACAAGTGCCCAACTAGTTATGTTATATTACATGGTTAGTAAGAAACATCTTCCAGAGAGAATAGTTCCGTTAAGGGTTCCTTTCGCTGGGGTGGCGTGCCCTGAAGTGCACGTCCGGACTGCAAGTGCAGGAAAACATCTGGGGGCATGTATAAGTAAAAAAGGTTCATCTTTAGTTCACCGACCGAATATTCCCTTAAGAACGCTAGCTTTCGGCTTCACCCAGTCTGAGGTACACATCCGGCTTATCCGGCAGTAACAATTGAAGAGGTGCTCCCTTTACCTCCTAGCCGAACAATCGGGAACGTAGGGGAAAGCACAGGAGCCAGGCAACCCAGCTTGGCAAAAACTTAAGTCATATCGATGCATATAATGGTGAAGAAAAGGTGCATGCGGAAGTCTGACGCATGCATTGGGCGTGAAACCCATATAAACAAGCTTCTGTTAGAGAAGCCCCCAGGTTTAAGGAGCGCGAGTGGCGCATCACATGGTGAGCCTTTAAGGGCTATAAAAGGAAAGAGTGGAGGGAGACAAAGACAGAAAAATATATATATAAGTGGACAGAGGAAGGAGACAAACCCCGAGTCCGGCGCTAGGCATAGAATCTTCGGAGACGTGCGGCGTTCCATGGGTTCGTCTCGAGTCGGTTATCCGACGCATCTCGCAGGCGGTACGCTCCACCAGTCAGGACTTGGTCAATTATGAAGGGACCTTCCCGTTTGGGCTTGAGTTTGTCCTTTTTCTTATCCGACAGGCGTATGACTGGTTCGCCAATGTTGTAATTTTTGGCTCGTACTTCTCTGCTTTGATATCTTCGAGCCTGCTGTTGATAAAATGTGGAACGGGCTTTAGCCACGTCGCGCTCCTCCTCTAAGGCGTCCAGGTTGTCCTGCTGATCAAGCTCGGCTTCTCTTTCTTCGTACATGCGCACTCGAGGTGAGTCATGAATTATATCGCAGGGCAGAACTGCCTCTGCGCCGTATACCATAAAGAATGGTGTGAATCCGGTGGTACGATTTGGCGTGGTTCGCAGCCCCCAGAGTACGGAGTCGAGCTCCTCTACCCAGTGCGTATTGGATTCCTTTAGGGACCGCACTAGTCTTGGTTTGATACCGCTCATGATGAGACCATTTGCACGTTCGACCTGACCGTTAGTTTGTGGGTGATAGACAGAAGCAAAATCGAGCTTAATGCCCATGTTTTTGCACCACAGCTTTACTTCGTCAGAGGTGAAGTTTGTGCCGTTATCAGTGATAATGCTGTGGGGGACACCGTAACGGTGTACGACCCCGGATATGAAGTCTATCACGGGTCCAGATTCGGCCGTCTTAACAGGCTTGGCTTCTATCCATTTGGTGAATTTATCCACCATGACCAATAGGTATTTTTTCTTGTGGGTTCCACCCTTATGGGGTCCCACCATATCAAGCCCCCAGACTGCAAAAGGCCAAGTGATGGGGATGGTTCGGAGGGCGTTCTGCGGCATATGGCTTTGATTTGCAAAGAGCTCGCAACCGACGCATCGTTTGACTAAGTCATGAGCGTCTGCTCAGGCCGTCGGCCAATAAAAGCCCGTACGGAAAGCCTTGCTTACAAGGGACCAAGCTGCAGCGTGGTGGCTGCCGAGTCCGGCATGAATTTCAGCCAACAGGCTCCGCCCTTCATCCTCGGAGATACATCTTTAAAGGACTCCTGTAGTGCTTTTCTTATATAGCTCTCCCTCGTGGATTTTATAGGATTTAGATCGCCACACTATGCAGCGTGCCTCGTTTTGGTCTTCTGGGAGTTCCTGCCTAGTAAGGTAGGCTAGGAATGGTTCTGTCCACCGGGCGATGACCGCCATTATTAGGTGGGCTGAAGGTATGGTTTCGGTGGCAGGGCCTCCAATTATGTTGGATTGTTCGGCGTCGGGTTGTGCGGTTATGTCCGGACTGTTGTCCGAGGGCTCCCCCTCCCATGCTACAGATGGCTTGAATAATCTTTCCAAGAAGATGTTGGGGGGGACCGCATCTCGTTTTGCTCCGATGCGTGCCAGGACGTCTGCTGCCTGATTGTTTTCTCGGGCTATACGGTGAAACTCCAGTCCCTCGAACCGAACTGACATTTTTAGAACGACATTGCGATAAGCTGCCATTTTTGGGTCTTTGGTGTCGAAGTCGCCATTTATTTGGGATATCGCGAGGTTTGAGTCCCCGCGTACTTCCAGGCGTTGAATGCCCATGGATACTGCCATCCGGAGACCATGTAGAAGGGCCTCGTATTCGGCTGCACTGTTGGAGTCCATGTACATAATTTGGTGTACATATTGGACTGTGTCCCCTGTAGGGGACGTCAAAACGACGCCAGCCCCTAGTCCGGCCAACATTTTGGAGCCGTCGAAATGCATGATCCAGTTTGAATATGTGCCATACTCTTTAGGGAGTTCGGCCTCTGTCCATTCGGCGACGAAGTCGGCTAGGACTTGCGATTTAATGGCTCGCCGTGGTTTGTAGGTTATGTCGAACGGGAGGAGCTCTATGGCCCATTTTGCTATCCGGCCCGTTGCATCGCGGTTGTTGATAATATCGTTGAGTGGTACTTCCGAGGCTACTGTTATAGAACACTCTTGAAAGTAGTGTCGTAGCTTCCGGGATGCCATAAACACCGCGTACGCGATCTTTTGGTAATGCGGGTACCGTGATTTGCATGGTGTGAGGACAGTGGACACGTAGTAAACCGGCCTTTGAAGGGGGAGTTTGTGTCCGTCCGTTGCCCGCTCGACGACGAGTACTGCGCTAACAACTTGATGGGTTGCGGCAATGTACAATAGCATGGGTTCGCCAGTGTTCGGCGTGGCCAGGACTGGGTTTGTTGCCAAGATGGCCTTTATTTCCTCGAGTCCGGCTGTGGCAGCGTCTGTCCACTCGAAGTGTTCGGTGCGCCTGAGGAGGCGGTAAAGGGGCAATGCCTTTTCTCCCAAGCGGGAGATAAAGCGGCTTAAAGCCGCCATGCATCTGGTGAGTTTCTGTATTTGTTTGAGGTCTTTTTGGACATCCAATTGTGACAGAGCTCGGATTTTAGCTGGATTTGCTTCAATTCCTCTAGCGGATACAATGAAGCCCAGGAGCTTTCCGGCTGGAACGCCGAAAACGCATTTTTCCGGATTGAGCTTAATGTCGTATTTCCGGAGGTTGTCGAATGTAAGCCTCAAGTCATCTGCTAGAGATTCAACATGTCTTGATTTAACGACCACATCGTCTACATACGCCTCCACTGTTTTGCCGATCTGGTTTGCCAGACATGTTTGAATCATGCGCTGATATGTTGCGCCGGCGTTTTTTAGCCCAAAGGGCATTGTGTTGAAGCAGAATGGGCCGTATGGTGTGATGAATGTTGTTGCGGCTTGGTCTGATTCTGCCATCTTGATTTGATGGTAACCGGAGTATGCGTCGAGGAAGCACAACGAATCGTGTCCTGCGGTGGCATCGATGATTTGGTCTATTCGAGGGAGGGGGAAGGGATCCTTTGGGCAAGCCTTATTAAGGTCTTTGAAATCTACACACAGGCGCCAGGATTTGTCCTTCTTTGGTACCATCACCAGGTTTGCTAGCCAGTCCGGGTGTTTTATGTCTCTGATGAATCTGGCTTCCAATAACTTGGCTAGCTCCTCTCCCATAGCCTGTCTCTTTGGTTCGGAGAAACGCCGAAGAGCCTGTTTGACAGGTTTGAACCCTTTCTGGATGTTTAGGCTGTGTTCGGCCAAACTGCGTGGGATTCCTGGCATGTCTGAGGGATGCCAAGCGAAAATGTCCCAGTTCTCTCATAGGAGCTCTCGCAGTGCGGCGTCTACATCAGGGTTCAGTCATGCCCCGATGGTTTGACTATTTTGTCCACTGGTTTGAAGGACGTGGATTTGGATCTCTTATCGAGTATCACGTCATCCCTATTTACCGTGGATCGCAGCGCAGTCAGTTCTTCGGCCACTAAGGTTTCGGATAGTGCCTCGAGGGCCAGTGCGGCTGTCTTATTCTCGGCGCGGAGTGCTATGTCTGGATCACTAGCGAGGGAGATAATTCCGTTTAGCCCAGGCATTTTAAGCTTCATGTAACCGTAATGGGGTATGGCTTGAAAAATTGTGAAGGTCTCCCGTCCTAGTATAGCGTGATATCCGCTTTTGAACGGGGACACCTGGAACGTGATCTGTTTGGACCTGTAATTATCCAGCGTGCCAAATACCACATCTAGTGTGATCTTTCCGGTGCAGCGCGCTTCCTGACTGGGGATTATTCCTCTAAAGGTTGTGCTGCTTCGCTCAATGTGGTTCCAGTCTATTTCTATCTTTCGGAGGGTTTCCTCGTAAATGAGGTTCAATCCACTGCCTTCGTCCATGAGTACCTTTGTGAGGCGACAGCCGTCCACTATGGGACTGAGGACCAGTGCGGCTGGTGCCCTGGCTGCTCGAATTTTAGGCTCGTCACTCGCGTCGAAGGTGATAGCAGTATTACTCCATGGGTTTATTGTCGCTACTTGATAGACTTCAGTGAGGCTGCGGAGTGTTCTTTTTCGCATGTTGTTTGATGCGAAAGTCTCAAAGACTGTGAGAACTGAACTGAAATTCTCGGGCTGGTTTCCTTCGACCTCTGGAATTAGGAGGTCTTCGCCAATTTTGGCCACCTGCCGGAGTATCCAACATGCCCTGAGGCTGTGAGTTGGGGTGGCGTCCTCTGCATTGTGAATCTTGCAGGGTCCATCTAGCCACTTCTCCAGTACGGTTCCATGCCCCCTAGAGGGTTTTGATTTTTTAGCGTTTAATCCGGGCGCCTTACTACGGTGCGCCCTCTTGATTCGGACGGGATTGCTATTCTTGGCCGGATTATCCCAAAATTCAATTTCGGTTTTCCGAGCACTTTCCATGGCACAGTATTTTTGTACTATGGACGCCAGGTCAGCAAAGCGTGTAATATTACGACGACTTATGGCGTTGAGTATTCCCTTGTCCGTGCAGTTACTGCAAAAGATTGAAATTGCGTCTCCCTCGCGGCAGTCCTTTATCCTGTTCATAACCAGGAGGAATCTGGCCCAGTAATGATGTACTGATTCCTCCTGTGATAAAGGACTGCCGCGTGATTACATGATAAAATGATAAAATGGCATTTGCCTGATTTGGGAAAGATAGCTTAAGATCGGGTGGGCGGGTTTCGTTGAATCTGAGACCTCGCCCAGTTTGTTGTTCGGAGGCCGAAGAACTTCCGGATTCTGAGATCCGGAGTCTTGGATGTTATCCGATTTGCCTGATTTTAAGCTCGGGTCTTGGATTGTATCCTCCCCTCCGTGGATATCCGGCATGGAGGGTTCGGGGATTCGGACGTAGCTAGTCCTTAAGATAGACGAAGGGTCGCCGCATTGTTTCTCCACCACAGCAACGTGGTGGGTGACCTGGGAGAGTTAATTTCTCTCAGATCGGGTCTAAGCCCAACCTGGTCGTAATTTGTGGCGACGCCCAGTGCGGTGATACGATCCAGGAGCTTGTTTACAGAGGAGAGCTCCATCGGATCCAATTGCTCGGCGAGTTTTGAGCCGACGTGGAGGTTGCTTTCGATGACCCGGGAGGTCACCGTCGGCGCAACAGCCGAATAGGCGGTTGCGAGAAAACCACCTAGCCGGAGAGTTTGGCCGACAGCCAAGGCTCCTTTCTTAATGGCGCCGTCTTTAAAGACGGGAAGAGGCATCCTTCCTGATTGCGATGGCACAGAGGAACTCTCAATGAAAGCACCAATGTCGGTGTCAAAACAGGCGGATCTCCGGTAGGGGGTCCCGAACTGTGCGTCAAGGTCGGATGGTAATAGGAGACAAGGGACACTTTATTTTACCCAGGTTCGGGCCCTCTCGATGGAGGTAAAACCCTACTCCTGCTAGATTAATATTGATGATATGGGTAGTACAAGAGTGGATCTACCACGAGATCAAGGAGGCTAAACCCTAGAAGCTAGCCTATGGTATGATTGTGTATCATGATGGTTGTTCTACGGACTACAACCCTCCGGTTTATATAGACACCGGATAGGGTTAGGGTTACACAGAGTCGGTTACAATGGTAGGAGATCTCGAATATCCGCACACCTAGCTTGCCTTCCACGCCAAGAAAAGATCCTTCCGGACACGGGACGAAGTCTTCAACTTTGTATCTTCATAGTCCTGGAGTCCGGCTGAAGGTATAGTTCGGCTATCCGAACACCCCCTAATCCAGGACTCCCTCACTCCTCCAATCATCAACAACGATGCGGTCCAGGATGAGACTTTCCTCCCGGACAGATCTTCGTATTAGGCGGCTTTGCACTACGGGCCAATTTGCTTGGCCATCTGGAGCAGATTGAAAGCTACGCCCCTGGCCATCAGGTCTGATTTGGAAGCTTGAACTACACGCTGACATCCGCGGAGACTTGATCTTCGACGGATTCGAGCCGCAGCCGGGTGCGCGCGCACTGTCACGATGCGCATGATCTAGCTCTTCCGCCGAACAATGCCCTGGAGGCCGTACCCCTGTCCGCTCCGACTCTTAGCTCGGAGCCGACTGCACCAATCGAGGACGGGTGGCTGGGCACCGCCTCAGGGGCTGCAATCTCTACGGCGATCGAGCGGAACACCAGCCTTATCCCCTACGAAGCCCATGACTCCAAGGTGCCGGACTACTCTCCGGACTCCGAGCCCCCCGCGCCCTTGCCAATCGAATCCGATTGGGCGCCGATCATGGAATTCACCGATGCGGACATCTTTCAGCACTCGCCCTTTGGCGATATTCTGAATTCACTAAGCTCGCTCTCTTTGTCAGGAGAGTCCTGGCCGGATTATGGCCAACAGGATTGGGATGCGGACGACGAAGAAATTCGACGCCCACCCACCACCCACTTCGTAGCCACTGTCGATGATTTAACCGACATGCTAGACTTCGACTCCGAAGACATCGACGGTATGGATGATGATGTAGGAGACAAACATGAACCAACGCCTATAGGGCACTGGAAAGCCACCTCGTCATATGACATATACATGGTGGATACACCCAAAGAAGCCAATGGCGACGGAACAACGGGGGATGACCCTTCCAAGAAGCAACCCAAGCGCCGGCGTCAGCGGCGCCGCTCTAAGTCCCGCCAAAGCAAAAACGGTGAAACCGGCGCCGGAGACAATAACACCCTGGACAGTGCCGAAGACAACTCCCTCCAGCAAGATTCAACGCAAGAGGACGGAGAAGCCAGCCCTCCTGAGAGGGCGGTAGACAGAGAGGAAGAGGATGACAATTACATGCCTCCCTCCGAAGACGAGGCAAGCCTCGG
Source organism: Aegilops umbellulata (assembly GCA_032464435.1). Classification (NCBI taxonomy): domain Eukaryota; kingdom Viridiplantae; phylum Streptophyta; class Magnoliopsida; order Poales; family Poaceae; genus Aegilops; species Aegilops umbellulata. The sequence continues at coordinate 374,663,084 of CP136056.1, forward strand.
CGACGATGAATTTATCGTGCCCAAGGATCTCGCCGAACAAGAGCGCTTTAAGCGCAGGCTTATGGCCACGGCGAGCAGCCTCAAAAAAAAGCAGCAAACAGCTTAGAGCTGATCAAGACTTGCTAGCCGACAGATGGACTGAAGTCCTGGCGGCCGAAGAGTATGAACTCGAACGCCCCTCCAAGAGCTACCCAAAGCGCAGGCTGCTACCCCAATTAGAGGAGGAAGCACCTAAACCTACATCACCAGCGCATGACGCGGCCGATCGGCCACCTCGTGGCCGTGACAGAGAGGCCTCACGGCCCTCCACTCAAGCCGCCACCCCGGTGTCTCTCAAAAAATACCAAGGCACGGGGAAACGCGCTAGACCTGCGCGACATGTTGGAGGACAAGGCAAGGCAAATAAGATCGATCTACGGATCGCGTGGGCGCCCCACTACTCGAGACGATAACCGTCACGCCGGATACAGCAAATCCGGCCGGGCCGAACACAGCAGACAAAGCTCATTTGAGCTACGTCGTGATATAGCCCAGTACAGAGGCGCCGCACACCCACTATGCTTCACAGATGAATTAATGGATCTTCAAATCCCAGAGGGTTTCAAACCCGTAAACATCGAATCATACGATGGCACAACAGATCATGCGGTATGGATCGAGGATTATCTCGTTCATATCCACATGGCCCGCGGCGATGATCTACACGCCATCAAATACTTCCCACTAAAACTTAAAGGACCAGCTCAGCATTGGCTCAACAGCTTGCTAGCAGAATCAATTGGCTGTTGGGAGGACCTGGAAGACGCATTCCTCGACAATTTCCAGGGCACCTATGTGCAACCACCAGACGCCGATGACCTAAGCCACATAATTCAGCATCCAGAGGAATCGGCCAGACAATTCTGGACACGGTTCCTGACCAAGAAAAATCAGATTGTCGACTGTCCGGATGCAGAGGCCCTAGCAGCCTTCAAACATAACATCCATGACGAGTGGCTTGCCCGGCACCTAGGACAGGAAAAGCCGAAATCCATGGCCGCCCTCACGATACTCATGACCCGCTTTTGCGTGGGAGAAGACAGCTGGCTAGCTCGTAGTAATAACATGACCAAGAGCCCTCGTAATTCGGATACCAAGGACATCAATGGCAGGTCGCGTCGCAACAAGCACAAGCGCCGCATTAATGGCGACAGTGCTGAGGATACGGCAGTTAACGCCGGATTCAGAGGCTCTAAACCCGGTCAGCGGAAAAAGCCATTCAAGAGAAATACTCCGGGCCCGTCCAGTTTGGACCGAATACTCGATCGCTCGTGCCAGATACATGGCACCCCCGAAAAGCCAGCCAATCACACCAATAGGGATTGTTGGGTGTTCAAGCAGGCAGGCAAGTTACATGCCGAAAACAGAGACAAGGGGCTGCATAGCGAAGATGAGTAGGAGCCCCGACCGCCGAACAATAGTGGACAGAAGGGTTTCCCCCATAAGTGCGGACGGTGAACATGATATACGCAACCCACATTCCCAAGCGGGAGCGGAAGTGTGCACTCAGGGACGTATATGCGTTAGAGCCAGTCGCCCCAAAGTTCAACCAATGGTCCTCCTGCCCGATCACTTTTGATCGAAGGGACCACCCCACTAGCATCCGTCATGGCAGATTCGCCGCATTGGTTCTTGACCCAATCATTGACGGATTTCACCTCACTAGAGTCCTTATGGACGGCGGCAGCAGCCTGAACCTACTTTATCAGGATATAGTGTGGAAAATGGGCATAGATCCCTCAAGGATTAAACCCACAAAAATGACCTTTAAAGGCGTCATACCAGGTGTAGAGGCCAACTGTACTGTCTCAGTTACACTCGAAGTGGTCTTCGGATCTCCGGAGAATTTCCGAAGCAAGGAATTAATCTTCGACATAGTCCCGTTCCGTAGTGGCTATCATGCACTGCTCGGACGAACTGCATTTGCAAAATTCAACGCGGTGCCGCACTATGCATACCTCAAGCTCAAGATGCCAGGCCCTCGAGGAGTCATTACGGTCAATGGAAACACCGAACGCTCTCTCCGAACGGAGGACCATACGGCAGCACTGGCAGCAGAAGTACAGAGCAGCCTCTCAAGGCAATTCTCCAGTCCAGCTTTTAAACGTCTGGACATCGTCAAGCGCACCCGGAGTAACCTACAACAAGACCGCCTGGCACGTTCCCAGCAAGCGTAGCAATACGGCCCCAACCCCAGCCCTCGCAAAACCTCACTACACTTTAAAAATTCCATGGGAACAGGGGGAGGGGCACGGCCTCGGCATGCCCTAAATGCGGCTCAACCACACTAGGGGCTCCCGATTTCGTTATTTTTTCTTACTTTCAGGACTCCATCATCGGGAAGGCCTGTCCGGCAATAAAATCACCGAACACACGATGCAACAACCAAGGAGGCAGGAAGCTACGCCGAATTCCCAGGTGGTCTCTATAACGAGCAAAATACCTGTCTTACATATCATCTCGCAGCTCGCCCCTGGACGGGGACATGTCAAATAGTCCCATCTCTTGCTTATCGCACTATTGGTATCGTTCTGCTTTTACAGCAGCATTTTAAAATAAACAATGCTTAGCTTCAGCTTATTACTGCATTCTCTATTCATTTCTTTTTAAATATATATGTTCAGTTATGACATTTAGCACCCGTACACTTTCGTACGGCCAATACGCCAGGAGCTCAAGCACCCCATAACACGGTGTAAGAAGTCCGAACACTTTCACAAGTGCGGCCCTCCGATCTTATAGCATTATATGCATCAGCTCCGAATCATGTCTTTGGTCAATAGTTGGGTTTGCCCGGCTCCCATGTTTTGGTACCTTACATTCCGCTATATCGGCTAAGGTAGCGCTGGGAGAACTACTGCGATTGTGCCCCAGTTGAGCTGGGCCTAAGCACCTCAGTAGAGAAAGCTAAAACTGATTGTCATGATAGGTAGAGAGTTGGTCGCTGTTCGGGAAGGTTTTGAGTCCTTAAAGACTTATGCCGCTTAGAGCGAGGAGCCGGCTTTGTTCGGCCTAGGCGTGTATAGCACTCCGAACTCGGTCTTCCGAATACTAGGGGCTTCGCCGAAATTTAAAATTATAGAATTCTATGGCTAAGTGAGAGTGATAACGCATTATAGTCCGATTGCCTTGTTCGTTGTCCTGAGCACCTCCCTCGAAGGACCCAAGAATGGGAAAAAGAGTGCTCAGGTTTATCCCGAACACCCCAGCACTCGTGGCATGGGGGCAGAAGCCGACGACTCGCCATCTCTCAAATATAATAAACGGCCGCACAGAAGGTAATATTTTAAATTAAACCAGCGTTGCATAGCGCATATGAACAAGTTTTCAGCGCACAGGATAAAACGAACAAAGTTTCACTCAAATATTACATCTTTTGAGCATTCATCTGCCACGAGGCAGGCACCCTTCAAGACACCCTCGTAATACATCTCGGGGTGGCGATGCTCCTTGCCCTGCGGTGGCCCGTCCTTCACAAGCTTCACGGCATCCAATTTGCCCCAGTGCACCTTAGCACGGGCAAGGGCCCTTCGGGCACCCTCGATGCAGACGGAGCGCTTGACGACCTCAAGCCTCGGACAGGCGTCCACCAGCCGCCTCACCAGCCCGAAGTAGCTCCCAGGCAGGGCCTCCCCAGGTCACAGCCGAACTATAAAGCCCTTCAGGGCCTGTTCGGCCACCTTGTGGAGCTCGACCAGTTGCTTCAACTGGTCGCTCAAAGGCACCGGGTGTCCGGCCTCAGCGTACTGAGACCAGAACACCTTCTCCGTCGAGCTGCCCTCCTTGGCTCGATAGAAGGCGGCGGCATCGGACACGCTGCGGGGCAAATCTGCGAATGCTCCTGGAGATCTCTGGATTCTTGTAAGTAACAAATAATTCACTTTCACATGCTTGCTTTGCATAAAGAAAGCCTTACCCGCCACTATCTTCTTCATCGCCTCAACTTCTTGGAGGGCCTTCTGGGCTTCGACCTTGGCATAATTGGCACTTTCAATGGCCGCCGCGAGCTCGGACTCTCGCGTCTTCGAGTCAAGCTCCAAACTCTCATGTTTTTTCATGAGAGCCTGGAGCTCTTGCCGCACCTCGCCAACCTGTGCCTCATGCTTCTCCCGCACGGTACGCTCCGGTGCCGCCTTCTTTTTGGCGTCGGACAGCGCCTGCTTTAGGGTTGCCACCTCAGTTGTGGCCCCTACAATAGCCACATTAATCCTATCATTTTCTTGCAATTGTGCCTTATATATATATATATATATATATATATATATATATATATATATATATATATATATATATTTTTAAAAACAAAAAGGTATCTCTTACCTTCTTTGTCCTCGAGCTGCTTCTTGGCTAGGCCGAGCTCTTGCTCGGACCGCTCGAGGTTCTGCTTCAGCGTGTCCAACTCCGCAGTCAGTACGGCAGACGCCAGCAGTGAAGCCTGCATACGCATATTGACTTAATTTTGTTAGACTCCTGCAAATGTTATTAGATCCTCTATTCGGCTTTTCTTTCCGAATGCCAAACAGAGCATCAGGGGCTACTGTCTATGCGGTAATATTTTTACATATTTTTTACATACCTCAAAGCATGTCAACAGGCTGGCACAGGCTTCGGTCAGCCCGCCTTTAGCGGACTGAACCTTCTGAATCACCGCACTCATAATAGCACGGTGCTCCTCGTCGATGGAGGCGTTGTTAAGCACCTCCAGCAAGTTATCCGGTGCCTCCAGTTGGGCGGAGGTCACCAGTGTTGTAGGCTTGCCCTTCTTCTTAGGGGGCCACCTGCCGGACTCCGGAACCTTTGAAGGTTCCGGAGCGGTGTCCGGCCTAGGGTCAGACTCGAAGCCCTTGGGGGTCTTGTCCCCTGGGCACCTGGACTCCGGGAGGTCGCCTTGCGGCGCCTCCGGGAGCACCTCCTCCTAGCCTGGAGCCTCCTGGGACAACACCTCGGCGTTATCCGTAGGGTGAGGGAAGGAGGCGGCCGGAAGTGAAGTACTATTCACATCCGACGAATCCAGGGAACCGCTCGACGACGTGTCGAGCGCGTCTTTGGGTGGACTGCATAAATATATCCGGCGTCAGGAAAAGCTATGCAATAAAGGAACGCCATGAGTCATTCTGGTATCCGAACACTTACGATTTCGCCAGGGGCTTGGCCCTGTGCGGCCACTCCTCTTCGTCGTCGTCGGCATTGGTGGAGTAGTCCGGAAGAAGGGTTTTCCCCTTCTTGGACCGTCCGGCCTTCCCAGTTGGGGCGGCCTTCCTTTTCTTTCCTCCCCCCGCTGGAGGGGGAGCGACCTCTTCTTCCTCCTCCTCGTCTTCACTGGAGGAGTGCGTCTCGGAGCCGTCGGACGACGACTCCGACACCACCAGATTCCAGGAACTCTTTCGAGTTCACGCGGCCTTCTTCTTGGCCTTCTTCTCCGGCACCATGTAGGGTGCCGGAACCAGCAGCCCCATCAAGCGGGCGTCCGCTGGGTCTTCGGGCAAAGGAGCCGGACAGTTAATCTGTCCGGACGTCTCCTGCCAGTCCTGTCAAAGGTAAGGGAGTTTAGATCCCGCATAAAGTCAAACTATGAAAAATAAATATCCTATAAAAGGTAAAAACAGCTTACCGCGCTGGCTTGATGCTGCGCGCTGAAACCGCGATCCTCAGTAGCGGATGCGGGAGCTTTGCCACCCTTGAATAGCACCTTCCAGGCATCTTCGTACGTTGTGTCGAAGAGCCTGCTCAGGGTTTGGTGCTGGGCGGGATTGAACTCCCACAAGCTGAAAGCCTGTTGTTGGCATGGGAGTATCCAGCGGATGAGCATGACCTGGACTACATTGACAAGCTTGAACTTCTTGTCCACCAGGTTTTGGACGCATGTTTGGAGTCCGGTCAGCTCTCCCTTTTTGCCCCACGATAGGCCCGTCTCCTTCCAGGAGGTAAGCCGCGTAGGAGCTCCGGATCGGAACTCGGGGGCTGCGACCCATTTAGGGTCACGCGGCTCGGTGATGTAGAACCACCCCGATTGCCACCCCTTTAGGGTCTCCACGAAAGAGCCCTTGAGCCATAGGACGTTGGGCATTTTTCCCACCATGGCACCTCCGCACTCTGCCTGGCAGCCGCGCACTACCTTTGGCTTGACATTAAAGGTCTTCAGCCATAAACCGAAGTGGGGTGGGATGCGGAGGAAGCCCTCGCACACGACGATGAACGCCGAGATGTTGAGGATAAAGTTTGGGGCCAGATCATGGAAATCTAGGACGTAGTAGAACATGAGACCCCGGACAAATGGGTGGAGAGGAAAACCTAGTCCGCGGAGGAAATGGGTGAGGAACACCACCCTGTCATGGGGCCTTGGGGTGGGAAGGAGCTGCCCCTTTTCGGGAGGCCGATGCGCGATGTCGTCAGACAAGTATCCGGCCTTCCTCAGCTTTTTGATGTGTCCCTCCGTTACGGAGGAGACCATCCACTTGCCTCCCGCTCCGGACATGGCTGGAGAAGGTTGAGGTGGGGAGTGCGAACTTGGGCGCTGGATCTCGAGTATGCGAAAATGGATGAGCAAAGGAGGAAGAAGGCGTAGGTGAAAAGGTGAATCCTTATCCCCTTATATGGGCGGACGAAACTATGCATCCCCACCAGCCTGGTAAAACTCGCTTATCTCCCAAGCGCCGTAATCAATGGCGCGGTTGGGTTACCCACGCCCGTATCGATGAGAATCCCGGAATAAGGGGACACGATCTCTGCTTCGACAGGACGTGCCAAGGAAACCGCCTCGCTAAACACGCCGAGGTGGGACAACAAAACGATTCTAATAAAGACTCGGCCGTGGTGTGATGTTACACTGCGGGGTACGTCAGCAGATTAGATTTGTGTAAATGTTATTCTCTCTATGGCAATATGTGGAACTTATTTTGTAGAGCCGGACACTATCCTTGTGTTCGCAATCTTCTACGAAGTATTCGGAGGAGGAACCCGCCTTGCAATGCCGAAGACAATTTGCGCGCCGGACTCGTCGTCATTGAAGCCTGGTTCAGGGGCTACTGAGGGAGTCCTGGATTAGGGGGTGTCCGGATAGCCAGACTATAACCTTTCGCCGTACTCCTGGACTATGAAGATACAAGATTGAAGACTTCGTCCCGTGTCTGGATGGGACTTTCCTTGGCGTGGAAGGCAAGCTTGGCGATACGACATGTAGATCTCCTTCCGTTGTAACCGACTCTGTGTAACCCTAACCCTCTCCGGTGTCTATATAAACCGGAGGGTTTTAGTCCATAGGACGAACAACAATCATACCATAGGCTAGCTTCTAAGGTTTAGCCTCTCTGATCTCGTGGTAGATCTACTCTTGTACTACCCATATCATCAATATTAATCAAGCAGGAGTAGGGTTTTACCTCCATCGAGAGGGCCCGAACCTGGGCAAAGACATCGTGTCCCTTGTCTCCTGTTACCATCCGCCTAGACGCACAGTTCGGGACCCCCTACCCGAGATCCGCCGGTTTTGACACCAACAGGCGCCAACAATTGGCCATTTTGAAGGGGAACATCTAGTACAAGTTATCCTGACCAAAGGTGGTCTTCGGCTGCCAAAAGACTGGTGATGGCGCCGTCTTGGGCTCCACGGTGACCTCCGTCGTGCCGCTCTGCTGGTCTTGTTCTCTTTGCACGGGAACGGTAACCTTTGCCTGATGCCTTGGCCTGTGCTTGCCCCCTTTGCACCGAAAGGGAAACAAGGACACTACGCAGGCCGGCGCCCGCCTGGCGCCTCCCTAGTCTCGATCGTCATGGCTTGCATCACGGGCTCCTCGCGAGGTAGCCTTGCCTTGATCTCTCCGCCTCCTCGCAAGCCTGCCTGATGAGGCTGCTCCTGAGGAAGCTTCTTGTCGTCCACCTCGCGAGGCTTGGCCCCTCGCGAGGGTCTTGAGCTTGGGCTGATGAAGATGGGCCGCACTGGGCCCCCACTTGAGCCACGCCGCAGGCCGCAGGCAGGCAAGTCTGGGGACCCCCGTTCCCAGAACGCCGACAGTAGCCCCCGGGCCCAAGGCGCGCCTGGGCTTGGCCTTGCAGGGAAGAGAAGGGGCAAGCGCGAAGCGCCGCGGGCCCCAACAGCCTACGGCCTCGGGCGCCGCATTGCAATTGATTGGACGTGGGTGACTACGCTTCCCACGATGCCTCGGCAACTATCCGACCTGACAAGTCCCTGCATTCAGAGAAATGGGTCATGATTACCTGCGATCGTGGTGTTCGGCGGTTGGCCTTCTCAGGCTATAAGTACGGGACTGCGTGAGCCGCTTCAGTCCATCCCTTCCTGCTGCTCCTTTCCTTCTTCTTGGCTGCTCGTTGTTCCCATGGCCCCAAAGAGATTCTCAGTCGCGGAGAAAGGAAAGACCCGCCAGGCAGGACTTGACTCCCCCCCGACGAAGCGCGGCCGGGGCCGCCCTTGCAAGCATCCCACGGTCCCCGCTGTGGCTTCCCGTGGTCACGGAGGTGGTTCCCTACGCGGTGGTGAGTGCCCGGTTGCCGATGCGAGGCATGTCGTGGCTGCGCGGCCCCCTAGGCCGCGCTTTCGCTCTGCGGAGGTGCTGTCGGAGTTCGTCGTATGGTCGGCAGACCCAATCAGCTCCCGGCTCCAGCTCCCCCGTTTCTTCGTAGGTGAACTGCCGGCCAGCGCCAGGTGCGGCCTCTGGCTTCAGGCAGATGGCTGCAGCAGCAGGGCCTCCTGGGCTTCGCTAGAGGTCTCTGTCTCTAGGAATGGGGCCCTGACCCGTGGCTGGCAAACGTTTGCCCGCGCGCGCAGCCTGAACCGGCGGTGGACCCTGCACTTCAAGTTCGATGGCGACGCCACCCTCTACGTGAGGGTGTTCGGGGAAGACGGTCACCGCGCTGGGTGCTGCCCCGAAGATGACGACCGCGGCCGCCTGCCCAGCCCTGGTACTGACCAGGATGAAGACGGCGACAGGCGTACAAGCGGCGGTGCTCGGGGTTCACTAAGCTTCGGCTACTCCCTGTCAGGCAGCAGCTCCTCCAGCGGTGGCCGCGACCAGTCCCCGCGCCGTCGTGCCTGCCTAGGCGAAGGCAGTGCGTCAGCCCGCCGTCGCGCCCCGGTGAAGCGAGAGGAGGGATCCGCCTGAGCCCCAGGAGCGGCTCGAGCTTTCGCTGTGGGTTGGTGCTGGACGAGTCGCGCCTATTTTGTTTTTCTTCTTTTCCTGCACAGAAATGGAATGTAGTATAGGGCCCCGCGGGGGCATGTTAGAACTGTTGCTGTTAATCATCGTGCTGCTTTTGCTACTTCTGCGCTATGCTTCCGCGCCGTGCGTCCATGTGCGGGAATTACTCTAGTTCGGTGGGACTTGACGCAGTCCTCGCCTCCCAAGGCCGTGGCCTTGCCGTGCGCTTCATGCCCCGCAAGGATTAGTAGGAGGGGTAACTTTCGGTCTTGGTTGCGGGGGCGATTGGCCCAGGTCCTGCACTCGTGTCGCGATGCCCGTGGGGCACAGACTAGGAGGGGTGCTCCCGCAGAGGACTCGGATAGGACAGTTCCAAGCGATCGGGGCAAAAAACACTCGCGAGGGCGCTCGCGAACCTCCCTCGCGAGACTTGTGCGAGAGAAAACGAGGCAAGTGAGCAAAACAGATAAAGAGCCTCAAGCCAGGGACGTCAACAGCTCAAATAAAACCTTAAACGGGGATAAACAAGCCAACTGCAGAAAGCAAATGAAAAAGTCGCGTCCGGCACCTATTCCAGTCTTCAACATCTTCTCACCAGCGCGGAGCTAAGTGCTGCCACTAGCGTGGACGGGAGACCCCGAGGCCCAAGGGCGGCACTCCGGAGACTCCGGGGCGTGTATAGCCCCACTCATTATTACGTGAGAGTGTCACGGGCGGCGAGCTTCACAGGCATTGGCCTTCTTCACAGGCATCGGGCCTTTCCCAAAACGCGGCAGCTTCACAGGCATTGGCCTTCTTCACAGGCACCGGGCCTTTCCAAAACGCGGCAGCTTCACAGGCATTGGCCTTCTTCACAGGCACCGGTCCTTTCCCAAAACGTGGCAGCTTCACAGGAATTGGCCTTCTTCACAGGCACCGGGCCTTTCCCAAAACACGGCAGCTTCACAGGCATTGGCCTTCTTCCTAGGCACCGGGCCTTTCCTAGGCGCTAGGCCTCGCTCAGGGATAGAATCTCCGGAGATGTTGAATGTTCCACACGTTCTGGATGGGTACCCCCTCCAGGGTCTCCAAGCGCGCGGAGCCAGGCCTGGAAACATGAACAACCTTGAATGGGCCCTCCCACATGGGAGAGAGCTTGTGCAACCCCTCCCTGGAGAGAACCTGTCTGAGCACGAGATCCCCTACCTCAAGAGTTCTGGGGCGGATGTTGCGGCAGTGGTATCGTCGCAACGCCTATTGATACCTCGCCGCTCGTAGTGCGGCTTCTCGACGACGTTCCTCCCCCAGCACGAGATCCATCCTCCGCATGGCGTCCTGCTACGTCTCTTCGAACGCCAGGACCCACGCGGAGCGATGCCTGACCTCGTGAGGGAGAACAGCCTCTACACCGTAGACGAGGAAGAACGGGGCCTCGCTAGTCGGCTTGGTCGCAGTTGTGCGGATTGAGCACAGCACGGATTGGAGCTCATCGTACCAGCCCTTGCGGCAGGCCTCCAGTTTCTTCTTGAAGGTCCTGGCTTTGAGGCCCCTGAGGAACTCCGCGTTGGCTCGCTCGGCCTAGCCGTTGCTCCGGGGGTGTGCTACCGAAGCGTAGCATATCTGCGTCCCAACGTTAGCACAGTACATTTTGAAGAGATTACTGGTGAATTGCGAACCGTTGTCGGTGATGATGCGGTTAGGCACCCCAAATCGGCTCACGAGGCCCTTGATGAACTTGACTGCGGAGCCTGCCGGGATTGTGCGGACAGCTTCCACCTCAGCCCACTTGGTGAATTTGTCCACAGCGACGTAGAGGTAGCGATAGCCCCCTGGCGCCCGATGCAATGGGCCCAGAATATCCAGCCCCCAAACTACGAATGGCCATGAGAGGGGTATGGTCTGTAGACCCCCCGCAGGCTGATGGATTTGCTTAGCGTGAAACTGGCAGGCCTCGCAAGCCTTCACCAGCTCAACGGCGTCGTTGAGCGCTGTGGGCCAGTAGAACCTGCTACGGACGCCTTGCCGACGAGGGTTCGTGACGACGAGTGGTGCCCATAGTCTCCGGCGTGATTGTCCGCCATTAGCTCCTTCCCTTGCTCTCGGGAGATGCAACGTAGGGACATGTCATTCGGTCGCTTCCTGTAGAGCTCTCCATCCTTGATGCAATAAGCCGTGGCCTACCGCGCCACACGCTCCGCCTCCTCCTCATTCTCCGGCAGGGTCCCTTGCGTCAAGTTGTTCTTGAGCTCCGGGATCCAACACCCTTCCTGAGGATCCAACACCAGGAGCAAGCATGCCCCTGAGGCCGGGCCACGGACCGGAGCTCCTGAGGTAGGCGGCTGAGGGAGCTCCTCCCTTGGTTGCGCCGTGCTCGACAGTGACGGCACCACCAAGGGTTTGAAGAGCCGCTCCTCGAAGACGCCAGGCTCCTGAGGCAGCTGCCTAGATGCCCTCTTGGCAATGTCATCAGCCTCCTAATTGGTGCCGCGAGGCACATGCTGCAACTCCAGCCCCCGGACCTGTTTCTCCATCTTGCGAACCTCAGCGTGGTAGGCTTCCATATGCTTGTCCTTTGGCTCGTATACCTTGTTGGAGAAGTTGACGAGGAGCTGCGAATCTCCCATGATGACAAGGCGCTTTACCCCTAGGGCAATCGCTGCTTTCAAGCCTGCTATCGGGCCTTCGTACTCTGCTATGTTGTTGGAGACCTTTTCTCCGTGCTGGAAGCAGAGTTGCACAGCGTAGTAGAGCTTGTCCTGAGTAGGGGATACGGGCACTGCTCGAGCTCCCGCGCCGTGTCGGGAGAATGCCCCGTCGAAGTACATGACCTAGCCATCCAGTACTACACTTCCCGGGCAAAGTGATCGGTCCTCACCTGCCTCGAGACCCGGCGCTTCCGTCCACTCGGTCACGAAATCTGCCAGTGCGCCCCCCTTGATGACTCTGGTCATACTGAATTCCAGCTGAAATGCCTGTAGTTCAATGTTCCATTCAGCGACCCTTCCCGCTGAGTTGGGGCTCCTGAGTACCCTTTCCAAGGGGTACACTGAAACGACTTTGATGGGATGGCCTTGGAAATAGTGTCGCGGCTTGCGTGAGGCCACCAGTAGCGCGAGGAGGAGTTTTTGAGCCATGGGATACCGTGCCCTTGCGTCCCGTAGCACCGTGCTGACGAAGTATACGGGATGCTCGATGAGGTTGAGGGCGCTGGCGCAGCTTGTGTCCTCCAGAGGTCGAGGCGTTTCTTGAGGCGACGGAGCCCCTGGTGCTTGGTCGCTCGAAGTAGCCTTTCCTGCTCCAGGCGTGCTCTCCTGCTGCGGCTGTCCCTTTCCAGCTGCGGTCGTGGTCTTCGTGAGGCCCTCCTGGCTTTGCTTTGCTTCAGTCCAAACGTTCGATGCGGCCTTGGCACAACGCTCCTCTCTGACCGCCACCACGGCTGCGCTAGCGGAGTAGGGGGTGGCCGCAAGGTAGAGCACCAGGGGCTCCCGAGGACGAGGAGCTACCATCACTGGTGGGCTGGTAAGGTACCTATTGAGATCTTGGAATGCCTTGTCGGCCTCTTCAGTCCATTCGAAGGGGCCCTTCTTCTTCATCAGCTTGAAGAAAGGCAGTGCTCGTTCCCCCAGCTTGGAGATGAAGCGCCCTAGCGCAGTTACACGCCTGGTGAGCTTCTGCATTTCTCTGAGGGTCCTCGGCGGGCTCATGTCTTCGACCGCCTTGACCTTCTCCGGGTTGGCCTCGATGCCCCTGTGGGACACGAGGAAACCCAGGAGCTTGCCCGAGGGGACTCCAAACACGCACTTCTCCGGGTTGAGCCGTAGGTCCACTTCGTTGAGGCTCGCAAAAGTTTCCTCCAGGTCCTGTATCATGGTTTTCGCCTCCCGAGATTTCACCACGATGTCGTCGACGTAAGCTTCAGCGTTCCTCCCGAGCTGTCGGCCCAAGGCGATATGCATCAGCCGCTGAAAGGTTGCGCCTGCGTTGCGCAATCCGAACGACATGCACGTGTAGCAGTACACTCTGCATGGGGTCAAGAAGGCCGTTTTCTCCACATCTTCTACTGCCATCTTGATTTGGTGATAGCCCGAGAAGGCATCCAGGAAGCACAATAGGTCGCACTCTGCGGTGGAGTCGACTATCTGGTCAATGCGGGGGAGCGGGAATGGATCCTGTGGGCAGGCCTTGTTGAGGTTGGTGAAGTCGACACACATGCGTTCCTTTCCCCCCTACTTTGGTATGACGACCGGATTAGCCAGCCAATCAGGGTAGCGGACCTCGCGGATGACTCCTGATGCTTCTAGCTTCCGTGTCTCTTGAACGATGAAAGCTTGTGTCTCAGTGGACTGTCGCCTCGCCTTCTGCTTCACGGGGCGTACGTTGGGGAACACGTTGAGGTGATGCTCAATCACATCCCTCGGGACCCCTGCTAACTGATCAGGTTCCCATGCGAACACCTTCTTGTTCGCACGCAGGAACCTCACCAGGGCCTTCTCCTGCTCGAGCTCGAGGTTGGCCCCTATGGTGAAGGTGGCGTCAGTGGACCCGTCCTCGTCGACTAGTACATGCTTGGTCTCCACCTTGTCTTGGGTGAATAGCTGCTTCTTCTTAGCCGGCGCAGACCCCTTGGGCTCAAGGGCGTCAGCGCTAGCAGGATGCGCTACCGCGGCTATCCTGAAAACAAGCTTGAGCACCTGCAGCGCGTCCTGTGTATCTCCTGACACGGTAAGGACGCCACTGCTCCCGGGCATCTTCATGAGGTTGTACGCTGGGTGAGTTGCTTCCATGAACCGGGCCAAGGCCGGGTAGCCAAGGATGGCGTTGTAGGGGAGGCCGATGGGGGCGATGTCGAAGTCGATCAGCTCCGTGCGGAAGTTGTCATAGGTGTCGAAGGTCACTGGGAGGCGGATCTGTCCCAAGGAGGCGGTGGAACCGACCCCGATGCCTGAGAAAGGCCTGCTGGGTTGGAGTCGCTCCAGTGGCACATGGAGGAGGCTGAAGGCCTCCACCGAGAGCACGTTGAGGCCGGCACCACCGTCGATGAGGGTCCTGGTGACGGCCACTTGGCAGATGGTGGGGGGGTGCACATCATCGGGAGCTCGCCCGAACCGATGGGGTTGAAGGGGTGATCCTCCGAGTCGAAGGGTAGATCGGCTTCGGGCGCCACCCATCCCGAGGGGGGCTTCTCGGCGTGTGGGGGCGGTGCCCGTCCGGCAGGTGAACGGCTTGACGTGACGGCTCGAGGGTGGTGCCTGGGAGCCACCCAGGATGGCAGCGACAACGGGCGGCGCTGGTGCGGCAAAACGGGTGCGGAAGAGGTCGCGCAGCTCCTCCCAGGAGGTCACAGAAGCTGTCGGTAGGTGGAGGAGCCACATGCGGGGGACGTCGGTGAGGGCCATGGGTAACCAGTTGGCCATCACCCGGTCGTCGCCCCCGTCTTTGAGGACGGCCTCCTCGTACGCCAGTAGGAAAGCCAGCGGGTCCATCGCACCGCTGTAGCGCAGCGGCATCTCGGGCTTGAACTTGCGCGGCCACTGCGCCTGTCGCAAGGTGGGGGCCAAGGCCTGGAGCCCCCTGTCCCCAATGCCGGCATCTGTTGCTGGAGCAGGCGGCGCGTTGCCCATCATGAGGGCGGAACACGATGTTGGTGGAGAGCGGGTCATCGGGAGGGAGAACTCCGGTGCACCCCTACCTGGTGCGCCAAATGTCGGATTCTGAGTTTCGGCAGACCCTTAAGGTTCGAACACTGGGGTGCGCGCAGAGATCTCTCCCCTACCAATCTACGTCCGATCCCCTCGCGTGATCTAAGCTGGAAACGACGAACAACACAAGGGACACGAGATTTATACTGGTTTGGGCCACCGTTGTGGTGTAATACCCTACTCCAGTGTGTGGTGTGGTGGATTGCCTCAGGGGCTCATGATGAACAGTACAATGGAAGAACAGCCTCGCGAGGGGTGTTCTTGAGCTGGTGCGATGTGTTCTACTTGGTATGGGTTGCTCCAGATTCGATCTCTCCCTCTACTCTGTGGTGGCTAGCTCTATTTATAGAGGCCCTGGGCCTCTCCCCAAATAATGAGCGGGAAGGGCGCCAACAATTGGCCATTTTGAAGGGGAACATCTAGTACAAGTTATCCTGACCAAAGGTGGTCTTCGGCTGCCAAAAGCACTGGTGATGACACCGTCTTGGGTTCCACGGTGACCTCTTCCTGATGCCTTGGCCTGTGCTTGCCCCCTTTGCACCGAAAGGGAAACAAGGACACTGCGCAGCCTGGCGCCCGCCTGGTCTCGATCGTCATGGCTTGCGTCACGGGCTCCTCGCGAGGTACCCTTGCCTTTATCTCTCCGCCTCCTCGCGAGCCTGCCTGATGAGGCTGCTCCTGAGGAAGCTTCTTGTCGTCCGCCCCGCGAGGCTTGGCCCCTCGCGAGGGTCTTGAGCTTGGGCTGATGAAGATGGGCCGCACTGGGCCCCCACTTGAGCCACGCCGCAGGCCGCAGGCAGGCAAGTCTGGGGACCCCCGTTCCCAGAACACCGACAGGGTGTGTTGTGCTGAGCCCCCAACAAAACTATGTTATGTTCCTTCTCGTTACTTTAACTCTCCAGTATGTACATACTAGTATTTCTTACAGTTCATCTTTATTTGGTATAGTACTGCCACTCGTTTCTTCACATTATATACGTACAATATATGGCCAACATCATATAGCCAGCAGTTTAGTTGTCAAAGAATTTCAGGGTGCTTAGTTTTATTTGAGGGGTGTGTTGTGCTGGACACCATTATTGTGACTCAAATCTCTTTGGCCATTTTATAATGACAAAAATACTGATGGACCAACATGCCAGCTCTCCCTCTATCTTACTACAGTAAAATAAAGTGTGGGGCCTACTTGATCCCAAAAGTGTTCTTATTTTCCTGTAAAATTATTCGCTTGGTTAGTCCTGACAAGCGGGGCCACACTTATCATTGTGAGAATCGGCTTATTTTATTCATATAACATGGTCAACAGGTTTGACGTGAAAATAACAATGTCTAATGGCATTTTTAGCAAACATCTAACTTAACGATGACATTTTCTAGATATCTAATTGCATTTTTGAGCAGGCATCTCACGGAATGATGGCATTTTTGAGTAGTTGTAACTTCTAATGGCAAAACTAAGTAGTGATACACAACTAGTGACATAAATAATAAGAACCCAAGAATTAAATAGGTATGCTAATTTCTTTAATATAATTTGGCACCCCATTTAAGCTCGTACTAGCTTTTTAATAGTACTATATGCATAATTTGGCGACAAGCGCTCTCTATATGTACCACCTTTTTCTTTAATTTCATCTTGTTAGTTTTGCACCATGGCGCAATCCATCGATACTACTACTGTACAAAAGTATACATTTTTTAAAAGGCTAGAGGGCGGGGTAGTCTAGCTTGGTTGGTTTGAACAGAGGCGAGGGCCTTTGTGATTTGATGGCTCATTACTGTTGGAAGGCGGGGCCTTGTGATTTGATTGCTCGTATAAATGTGCCGACGACCTGAGGAGGAGCAAAGAACCGTCCGGTATACTCAAGTTTTCCACTGGAGTAGTACGACGGAGGAGCACGAAACACGGCAGCCCAGTGCCATATGGCGATAAAAAATGATCTAATTTTCTAGTCATCTCATTGTTAGCATTGTTCTATTCATGCCTCGCAGAGAACGTGACATGTGTTGCGAAACACCCGAAGCAAAAGAAGAAACATAGGAGCGAAAGAAGAAGGAAGATTATCACC
Organism: Aegilops umbellulata; assembly: GCA_032464435.1. Classification (NCBI taxonomy): domain Eukaryota; kingdom Viridiplantae; phylum Streptophyta; class Magnoliopsida; order Poales; family Poaceae; genus Aegilops; species Aegilops umbellulata. The sequence goes on from CP136056.1 coordinate 374,680,022, forward strand.
CCAAAAGAAGAAGGAAGACACACACACAAGTCTGGGGCGCTGCTCTCTACTACATGAAGGATTGCTGGCCGTGGATCCGTAATTGCTTCTTCATCGCCTCCACGACCTTCATCTCCTTGTGCGTCTCCTCCGCCATCTTCTTCATTCTGCCCATGACGCGGGATTTCTCGATGCAAGCCTTCATCATTTGTTCCATGGCCGCATTACGTACCTTGGCAGCAGCCGGGTGCTCGATGCGGAGCTTCGCCAACACCTCCTTCTGTTCCATGACGAGGGCCTGCAGCATCTTCATCGAGGAACTACTATTCTCATGCAGCTTCTTCCAGCTGGCGTTCTCCTCCTTCAGCGGGTCGAGCTAGTGGCAGAGCTTCACCTTGTCCTCCTGAAGTTGTAGGATTTTGCCGGTCGCCTTCTTCTCCGAGGCAATGCTCTTCTTCAGCAGCATCACCAAGTCGGCGGTCAACTCCCCTTGCTCATTGAGCTCAGCGGCATGTCATCTAGGCTCTCCTTCAGCAGCTCCACCAAGCCGTGGATGAACTCCTTCTGCCTATTGAGGTGCTTATTGAGCTGATCGGGCATGCCGTCGAGGGATAACGACTCCAGCGCCGCCAACTCGGCATGTCCGCCTCCGCGGCAAGGGCGCTCCTGGGAGCCATCGCCTGCCCGTGAGATATCTTTTGAGGTCTCTGCGTGGCGGCGAGCCCTCTCTTTTTTTCCGCAGCCTTGGTTGCCGCTCCCTTGTTACGAGTAGTTCTCGACCTAGAGCTCTGCATACTGGCCATGGCAAGGACGGACGAAGAAGGACTTATGAGGAGGAAGATAGAGTAATTTTCGGTTAGGAAGTTCCCCTTTTTATAACCTAAGTACTAGCACTAGTACTAAAACCTACATAGTGGGAACACGTTCAGGTTTGGTACATACTAGTAGGTGTGAGCAGGCTTGCACTTAGTTGTAGAACTAGTACTTTGGAATGCGATGGGAACAAGGTAAATATTAATTGATGGTTTTGGTTTTGAGGCCCGAAACGGCTCCTGATGAGTTTAGTGGAACAAAAAATTCAAGTACTACTACACTACTCAAATGCGGTCGCACAAGTCAGTGATGTAACTGGTCGTAAATGTCAGACCAAGCCGATGCATTTCCCTTCGGTGAGACGCGGGTCCGACCGACAGTCTGTTGGTGCGACCGACCGTAAAGTATTACGCGATGGAGACTTCTGGTGGGCGAGGCGGGGAGGCGAGCCTAGGCGCTGGGAGAGCCCTACCAGGCTAAGATAAAGATAGTACTACACTCCATCCATATTTAAATACTAAGGCCACCAATAGTAGCCCTGGCAAAAATTGATCATGCTGCCTGTGTCCTGGTTTATTGCCCCCCTTTTTTTGTGCCACTTTTTATGACATGCATAAATATTATGTTACTTACAAACATGGTAAAAAATTGGCACAAATACGAAGGAGACCAATGGAAGTACTAGCAAGCCATGATTTAACAACTCGCTTGCGCGCAGTGGAGTAGTAATGTCTTTCTTCCGCCCTCACGTTGATACGTCCATTTTGTATCATGCTTTTATATCGATATTTATTGCATTATGGGCTGTTATTACACATTATGTCACAATAATTATGCCTATTCTCTCTTATTTTACAAGGTTTATATAAGGAGGAGAATGCCGGCAGCTGGAATTTTGGGCTGGAAAAGGAGCAAATATTAGAGACCTATTATGTGCAACTCCAGAAGTCCTGAAACTCCATTTAAGTTATTTTCCAAATATATAAAAAATATTGAGCGGAAGAAGTTCACCAGAGGGGCCCCCACCTGGCCACGAGGGTGGGGGCGCGCCCTACCCCCTGGGCGCCCCCCCTGCCTCGTGGGCCCCCTGTTGGCCCTCTGATGCCCATCTTCTGCTATATGAGGTCTTTCGTCGAGGAAAAAAAATGATAAGCAACCTTTCGGGACGAAACTCCGCCGCCACGAGGCGGAACCTTGGCGGAACCAATCTAGGGCTCCGGCAAAGCTGTTCTGCTGGGGACACTTCCCTCCGGGAGGGGGAAATCATCGCCATCGTCATCACCAACGCTCCTCTCATCGGGAGAGGGAAATCTCCATCAACATCTTCACCAGCACCATCTCCTCTCAAAACTCGAGTTCATCTCTTGTATCCAATTCTTGTTTCAAAGTCTGGGATTGGTACTAGTAGGTTGCTAGTAGTGTTGATTACTCCTTGTAGTTGATGCTAGTTGGTTTATTTGGTGGAAGATCATATGTTCAGATCCTTTATGCAAATTAATACCCCTCTGATTATGAACATGAATATGCTTTGTGACTAGTTACGTTTGTTCCTGAGGACATGGAAGAAGTCTTGCTATTAGTAGTCATGTGAATTTGGTATTCGATTGATATTTTGATGAGATGTATGTTGTCTAGCCTCTAGTGGTGTTATGTGAACGTCGACTACATAACACTTCACCATTATTTGGGCCTAGAGGAAGGCAATGGGAAGTAATGAGTAGATGATGGGTTGCTAGAGTGACAGAAGCTTAGACCCTAGTTTATGCGTTGCTTCGTAAGGGGCTGATTTGGATCCATATGTTTCATGCTATGGTTAGGTTTACCTTAATACTTTTATTGTAGTTGTTGTCGGATCACGAGTTCCGGCACACCCTTAAGGTTCAAACTCTGGGGTGCGCGCGGAGATTGTGCCCTCTACCTCTCCATCTTGTAAGGATCTAACTACTGCAAGAACAACACAAGAGGCACAGGGTTTATACTAGTTCGGGCCACCATTGTGGTGTAATACCCTACTCTAGTTTGTGGTGGGTGGATTGCCTCTTGGGCTGATGATGAAGAACAATACAAGGAAGAACAGCCTCGCGAGGGCCTGTTCTTGGCTAGGGGATGAACTGCTAGGGGTAGTTCGATCGCCCTTCTCTCTCTCTCTCTCTACTTGCCCTAGATACTGAATCAGATACCTCTAACCAGTGGGTGGCTAGTCCTATTTATAGGCAAAGGCCCTGGGCCTCTTCCCAAATATTGAGCGGGAAGGGCGCCAACAATTGGCCAATTTGAAGGGGAACATCTGGTACACTTATCCTGACTAAAGTTGGTCTTCGCCTGCCAAAGGCCCTGTGGTGACGCCGTCCTGGGCTCCATGGTGACCTCCTTCCCACCGTTGGACTGGTCTTGGTCTCGTTGCACCGAAATGGGTGCCTTTGCTTGATCCTCTCGCCTGCGCTTGCCCCCTTTGCACCAAAGAGGAAAGGGAGACGCTGTGCGGGCTGGCGCCCGCCTGGCACCCTTGGTCGTCATGGCTTGCATAATGGGCACCTCCTGAGGTACCCGCCTTGATCTCTCCGCCTCCTCGCGAGCCATCCTGAGGAGGCCGTGCTTGAGGAAACGCCGTGTCGTCCGCCTCGCGAGGCTTGGCCCCTCGCGAGGGTCTTGAGCCTTGTGCTGATGAAGATGGGCCACGCTGGGCCCCCATTTGAGCCACGCCGCAGGCCGCAGGCAGGCAAGTCTGGGGACCCCCGTTCCCAGAACGCCGACAGTAGCCCCCGGGCCCAAGGCGCGCACGGACTTGGCCGTGCCGAGAGGCGAAAGGGCAAGGGCGAAGCGCCGCGGGCCCTAACAGCCTGCGGCCTTGGGCGCCGCGTGGCGGTTTGATAGGACGTGGGCGTCTCCGCTTCCCCACGACGCCTTGGCAACTGCGTGATTTGACTAGTCCCTGCATGCATAGATACGGGTCATTATTACCTGCGATCGTGGTGCTCGACGGTTGGCCTCTTCTGGCTATAAGTGCGAGGCCGCACAAGCTCCGCCAGTCCACCCCTTCCCGCTTCTCTTCTTCTTCCTCTCCTTCGCCGCCGCCGCTCGCATGGCTCCGGAGAGGTTCTCAGCCGCAGAGAAGGGGAAGGCTAGTCGGGCGGGGCCCGACTCCCCTCCGGCCAAGCGCGGCCGGGGTCGTCCCCGCAAGCATCCTGCGGTCCCCGCTGTGGCTCCCCGCGGGCACAGGGGTGGTTCTCCGCGTGGTGGCGAGCGCTCGGCTGCCATGGGGAGGCAGGCTGTGGTTGCGCGGCCTCCCAGGCCGCGCTTTCGCTCGGCGGAGGTGCTGCCGGAGTTCGTCGGGTGGTCGGCGGACCCGACCAGCACCTGGCTCCAGCTCCCTCGCTTCTTCATCAGCGAGCTGCCGGCCGGCGCCCGGTGCGGCTTCTGGCTCCAGGCTGACGGCTGCTGCAGTAGGGCCTCTTGGGTTTCGCTCGAGGTCTCCCCTTCTGGGAATGGGGCCCTGACCCGCGGCTGGCAAACGTTTGCCCACGCGTGCGGCCTGGGCCAGCGGTGCACCCTGCACTTCAAGTTCGATGGCGACGGCACCCTCTATGTGAGGGTGTTTGGGGAAGATGGTCGCCGCGCAGGATGCTGCCCTAAGGACGACGATGGAGGAGACAGCGCCCACTCTGCTGGTGACGTCCGAGGCACCCCAAGATCCGCCAACTCTTCTTCAGGCGGCTCCTCCAGCGGTGGCCGCAGCCAGCCCCCTCGCCGCCGCGCTTGCTTGGGGGTGGCTGTTCATCCGCCCGTCGCCGCGCCCCGGTGAAGCGCGAGAGGGAGTCCGCCTGAGCTCCGGAGGCATCCGGTGTTGCCTCAGCAGGCCGATGTGAGGCGGGCCGTGCCGGGCTCGCCCTTTCCTTTCCCTTTTGCTCCCTGTGTAAGACAAGACAGCTGCATGGAGCCCCGTGGGGGCGTGTTGAGAATCATTGCCGTTGTAGCCATTACCTTGATTTTGTTGTTGCGCTTCTCAACTATTTGCCCTCGTGTAGGTAGTTTGCGGCCCCAGCCGGGGGGCGACCGACCCAGGCCCTGTGTGCATGTCGCTGTGCCCGAGGGGCACGGACTAGAGGGGTGCTGCTGTAGAGAGCCTGGGCCGCGAAACCTTTAAGCGGCTAGAGTAGAAACGCTCGCGAGGGCGTTCGAGTCCCATCCCTCGCGAGGCCTTTCATGAGAGAAAATCAAAACGAGGAGCGAAAATCGACAAACCACAAATCAACAACGGCGATAGTTTCGATAAGACTTCAAATGCAAGTAAAACACGTCAAATGCGGAAAGCAAATGAAAAAGCCGCGTCCGGCACCTAGTCTAGTCTTCGACATCTTCTCATCAGCGCGGAGCTAAGTGCTGCCACTGGGCGTGGGAGGGAGCCCCAGGGCCTGAGGCTGGCGCTCCTGAGACTCCGGGGCGTGTACAGCCCCACTCATTATTACGTGAGAGTGTCACGGGGTGGGGAGCTTCACAGGCATTGGCCTTCTTCACAGGCTCCGGGCCTTTCTCCTTAGAGGTAATAAGCTTCACAGGCATTCGCCTTCTTCACAGGCTCTGGGCCTTTTCCCTTAGAGGTAATAAGCTTCACAGGCATTCGCCTTCTTCACAGGCTCTGGGCCTTTTCCAAAAAGGGACGATCTTCATAGGCGTTCCCCTTCTTCACAGGCTCAGGGCCTTTTCCAAAAAGAGACGATCTTCACAGGCGTTCGCCTTCTTCACAGGCTCAGGGCCTTTTAGGGGTAGAACCTCCGGAGGTGCAGGATGTTCCACGCGTTCTGGATCGGCTCCCCCTCTTGAGTCTCCAAGCGCACGGAGCCGTGCCTGGAAACATGAACAACCTTGAACGGGCCCTCCCACATGGGAGAGAGCTTGTGCAGCCCTTCCCTGGAGAGGACCCGCCTGAGTACGAGGTCTCCTACCTCGAGGGTCCTGGGGCGGATGTTGCGGCAGTGATATCATCGTAGCGCCTGTTGGTACCTTGCCGCTCGCAGCGCGGCTTCCCCGTGGCGTTCCTCCCCCAGCACGAGGTCTATCCCCCGCATGGCGTCCTGCTGCGCCTCGTCGAACGCCAGGACCCGCGCGGAGCGACGCCTGACCTCGTGAGGAAGGACTGCTTCGGCTCCATAGACCAGGAAGAACGGGGTTTCCCCGGTTGGTTTGGTCGTGGTTGTGCGGATGGACCACATCACGGATTGGAGCTCGTCGTACCAACCCGTGCCGCAGGCCTCCAGCTTCTTCTTGAACGTCCTGGTCTTGAGGCCTCTCAGTACCTCCGCGTTGGCTCGTTCGGCTTGCCCATTGCTTCGTGGGTGTGCCACCGAAGCGTAGCATATCTGTGTTCCAAGGTTAGCACAGTATGTTTTGAAGAGATTACTGGTGAACTGCGAACCGTTGTCTGTGATGATGCGGTTCGGCACCCCGAACCGGCTCACGATACCCCTGATGAACTTGACCGCGGAGCCTGCGGGGATGGTACGGACAGCCTCCATCTCTGCCCACTTGGTGAACTTGTCAATGGCGACGTAGAGGTAACGGTAGCCCCCTGGCGCCCGAGGGAACGGGCCCAGAATATCCAACCCCCAAACTGCGAATGGCCACGAGAGGGGTATAGTCTGCAGGCTCCCCGCTGGTTGATGGATCTGCTTGGAATGGAACTGGCAGGCCTCACAAGCCTTTACTAATTCGATTGCGTCGTTGAGCGCGGTGGGCCAATAGAACCCACTACGGAAGGCTTTGCCGACGAGGGTCCGTGATGATGAGTGGTGACCGCAGTCTCCACCGTGTATGTCCCCCAGTAGTTCCTTTCCTTTCTCCCTGGAAATGCAGCACAGAGATACGTCGTTGGGTCGCTTCCGGTAAAGTTCTCCATCCCTGATGCAGTATGCCGTGGCCTGCCGCGCCACACGTTCTGCTTCCTCCTCCTTCTCTGGCAGGACCCCTTGTGTCAGATAATTCCGGAGCTCTATGATCCAACACTCCTCCTGAGGTTCCATCGTCAGGAGCAGGCGTGCTCCTGAAGGAGGCCCACAGGCCGGGGCTCCTGATGCTGGCGGCTGAGGGAGCTCCTCTCGAGGCTGAGCCATGCTTGATAGCGTTGGCTGCGCTGAAGGTTTGAAGAGCCGCTCTTCGAAGACGCTGGGCTTCTGCGGCAACCGCCTGGACGCCCATCCAGCTATGTTGTCAGCTTCCTGGTTGGTGCCACGGGGCACGTGCTTCAGCTCCAGCCCTCAGAACTGCTTTTCCATCCTGCGGACCTCTGCTAGGTAGGCCTCCATGTGTTCATCCTTTGGCTCGTACACCTTATTGGAGAAGTTGACTAGGAGCTGCGAGTCGCCTTTGATGGTGAGGCGCTTCACTCCCAGGGCCGCTGCGGCCTTCAACCCGGCTATCAGTCCCTCATATTCTGCTATGTTGTTGGAGACCTTTTCTCCTTGCTGAAAACAGAGTTGTACTGCATAGCAAAGCTTATCCTGAGTGGGTGATATCAGCACAGCACCAGCCCCCGCGCCGTGCCTGGAGAATGCCCCGTCGAAGTACATGACCCAGCCTTCTGGCGCCTCGCTCCCTGGGGAGAGGGAGCGATCCTCGTCATCCTTGAGGCCTGGCGCCTCTGTCCATTCCGCCACGAAATCCGCCAATGCGGCTCCTTTGATGACCCTAGTTGTGCTGAACTCGAGCTGAAACGCTTGCAACTCTATGTTCCACTCAGCGACCCTTCCGGCTGAGTTAGGGCTCCTGAGCACCCTCTCCAGGGGGTACGATGTGACGACCTTGCTTGGGTGAGCTTGGAAGTAGTGACGCAGCTTGCGCGAGGCCACCAGTAGCGCGAGGAGGAGCTTCTGGGGCATCAGGTACCGTGCCCTCGCGTCCCGTAGCACCGTGCTAACGAAGTAGACCGGGTGCTCAACAAGGCTGAGAGCATCTCGGGTCGCGGCGCCCTCGGGAGGTGAAGGCCCCTCACGAGATGTTGTGGCCTCGGGAGGCGGACCATTCGGGCATGCTGCCTCTCCTGTCTCTGGTGTGTCCCTCGGCAGCTGACTCTCTTCATCTGTAGTTTCGGCTTCCTCGAGCTTTCCTTGTTTCCATCTTGTCTGGCCTCGGGCTGCCGCTATGGTCTTGGCCTGGTGCTCCTCCCTAACTGCCACTAGCGCTGCGCTGGCAGAGTAGGGAGTGGCGGCGAGGTAAAGCAGCAGAGGCTCCTGAGGGCGTGGAGCCACCATGACTGGGGGACTGGTTAGGTACCTCTTGAGATCCCGGAATGCCTTATCTGCCTCTTCAGTCCATTCAAAGGGCCCCTTTTTCTTCATCAGCTGAAAGAAAGGCAGCGCTCGTTCCCCCAACTTGGAGATGAAGCGCCCTAGTGCGGTCACGCGCCCAGTGAGCTTCTGCATTTCTCTGAGGGTCTTTGGCGGACTCATGTCCTCGACCGCCTTGACCTTCTCGGGGTTGACCTTGATACCACGGTGAGACACGAGGAATCCCAAAAGCTTGCCCGAGGGAACGCTAAACACACATTTCTCCGGGTTGAGCCGCAGGTTCACTGCGTCGAGGCTCGCGAAGGTCTCCTCCAGGTCTTGTATCAGGGTCCTTGCCTCCCGATATTTCACCACAATGTCATCGACGTATGCTTCAACATTCTTCCCGAGCTGCGGGCCCAAGGCGATGTGCATCAGCCGCTGAAAGGTTGCCCCTGCGTTGCGCAGTCCAAATGGCATGCATGTATAGCAGTATACCCCGCACGGGGTCAAGAAGGCGGTCTTCTCAACGTCTTCTATCGCAATCTTGATCTGGTGATATCCGTAGAAGGCATCCAAAAACCACAGCAGGTCGCACTCGGCGGTGGAATCGACGATCTGGTCGATGCGAGGGAGCGGGAACGGATCTTGCAGGCATGCCTTGTTGAGGTTGGTGAAGTCGACACACATGCGTTCCTTCCCCCCTTTCTTGGGCACAACGACAGGGTTGGCCAACCAATCTGGGTACCGGACCTCGTGAATGACTCCAGCGGCTTCTAACTTGCGGGTCTCTTGGACGATGAAGGCCTGCTTCTCTGCGGACTGCCGCCTGGCCTTTTGCTTCACGGGGCGCACATTTGGGCACACGTTGAGGTGGTGCTCGATGACGTCCCTGGGGATCCCTGCCAACTGATCAGGCTCCCAAGCAAACACTTTCTTGTTTGCACGCAGGAACTTGACCAGGGCCTCCTCCTGCTCAGGCCCCAGGTTGGCGCCAATGGTGAAAGTGGCGCTGGAGGACCCGTCCTCGTCGACGGGTATCTGCTTGGTTTCTGCCTTGTCCTGGGTGAACAACTGCTTCTTCTTGGTAGGCGCAGCCCCCTTGGGCTCAGGGGTCCCCGCATCGGTGGGTTGTGCCAACGCTGCCGTCTTGAAGGCGAGCTTGAGTACTCGCAGGGCGTCCCCGGTGTCTCCGTGCACGGTGATGGTACCGTTGCTCCCGGGCATCTTCATGAGGTTGTACGCCGGGTGCGTGGCGGCCATGAACTGAGCCAGTGCCGGGTAGCCGAGGATGGCATTGTAAGGGAGGCCGATGGGGGCGATGTCGAAGTCGACCATCTCCGTGCGGAAGTTGTCATAGGTGCCTAAGGTTACCGGGAGCCGGATTTGTCCCAAGGAGTCGGACGACCCGCCCCCGACGCCCGAGAAGGATCGGCTGGGTTGTAGCCGCTCCCGGGGTATGCAGAGGAGGTTGAAGGTCTCGTCCGAGAGCACGCTGAGGACCTGCACCGCCATCGACGAGGGTTCTGGTGACGGCCACCTGGCAGATGGTGGGGGTGCACAACAGGGGGAGCGCGCCCGAGCCGGCCAAGTTAGCGGGGTGGTCCTCCGAGCTGAAGGTCAAACCAATCTCGCGCGCCGCCTGGTCCGGGGGAGCCCCCCGCCGCGCTGAAACAGCGCCGATCTAGCGGGCAAATGGCTTGACGTGGTGGCTTGTGGGTGGCGCTTGCGAGCCGCCCAGGAGGGCCGCAACGACCGGAAGCGTCGATGTCGCGGCGCGGTCACCCTGTCACATAGGCAGGTGCTGGGGTGGTGCTTGTTGCTCATTCCCCGCCGGGCCGGTGGCGGCGTTGACGGCGGGCGACGGGGAACGACGAGGACACCCACCGACGGGGGCCGTCTGGACAGCGCGGGAAGCGGTGGCGGCCCGGCGCTCGGCGCGTGCCCGACGAGCGTCAGACATGGATGCGATGGTTGGAGGAGAGCGGAGCGGTGGAATACTGATTCCGGCGCACCCCTACCTGGCGCGCCAAATGTCGGATCATGGGTTCCGGCAGACCCTTAAGGTTCAAACTCTGGGGTGCGCGTGGCGATCGTGCCCTCTACCTTTCCATCTCGTAAGGATCTAACTACTGCAAGAACAACACAAGAGACACAGGGTTTATACTAGTTCGGGCCACCATTGTGGTGTAATACCCAACTCTAGTTTGTGGTGGGTGGATTGCCTCTTGGGCTGATGATGAAGAATAATACAAGGAAGAACAGCCTCGCGAGGGCCTGTTCTTGGCTAGGGGATGAACTGCTAGGGGGAGTTCGATCACCCTTCTCTTTCTCTCTCTCTCTCTCTACTTGCCCTAGATACTGAATCAGATACCTCTACCCTGTGGGTGGCTAGTCCTATTTATAGGCAAAGGCCCTGGGCCTCTTCCCAAATATTGAGCGGGAAGGGCGCCAACAATTGGCCAATTTGAAGGGGAACATCTAGTACACTTATCCTGACTAAAGTTGGTCTTCGCCTGCCAAAGGCCCTGTGGTGACGCCGTCCTGGGCTCCATGGTGACCTCCTTCCCACCGTTGGACTGGTCTTGGTCTCGTTGCACCGAAATGGGTGCCTTTGCTTGATCCTCTCGCCTGCGCTTGCCCCCTTTGCACCAAAGAGGAAAGGGAGACGCTGTGCGGGCTGGCGCCCGCCTGGCACCCTTGGTCGTCATGGCTTGCGTCATGGGCACCTTGTGAGGTACCCGCCTTGATCTCTCCGCCTCCTCGCGAGCCATCCTGAGGAGGCCGTGCTTGAGGAAACGCCGTGTCGTCCGCCTCGCGAGGCTTGGCCCCTCGCGAGGGTCTTGAGCCTTGTGCTGATGAAGATGGGCCACGCTGGGCCCCCATTTGAGCCACGCCGCAGGCCGCAGGCAGGCAAGTCTGGGGACCCCCGTTCCCAGAACGCCGACAGTTGTGGATGCTTGCAATAGAGGTTAATCATAAGTGGGATGCTTGTTCAAGTAAGAACAGCACCCAAGCACCGGTCCACCCACATATCAAATTATCAATGTACCGAACGCGAATCATATGAACATGATGAAAACTAGCTTGACGATATTCCCATGTGTCCTCGGGAGAGCTTTTCCTTATATAAGAGCTTGTCTAGGCTTGTCCTTTGCTACAAAAAGGATTGGTCCACCTTGCTGCACTTTATTTACTTTTGTTACTTGTTGCTCGTTACAAATTATCCTATCACAAAACTATCTGTTACCACTTATTTCAGTACTTGCTGAAAACCACTTATCATTTCCTTCTGCTCCTCGTTGGGTTCGACACTCTTACTTATCGAAAGGACTACGATAGGTCATCGAAACTCATTTCTGGCGCCGTTGCCGGGTAGTGAAGCGCCTTTGGTAGGTGGAATTTGGTAAGGAAAATTTTATATAGTGTGCCGAAATTTACTGTCACTTGTTACTATGGAAAGTAATCCTCTGAGGGGCTTGTTCGGGGTATCTTCACCCCGACCAGTAGAGCAAAGAGTTGCTCCTCAACCTACTAAACCTACTGAAAATTAAATTATTCCCTTTAAAGTTCCTTCGGGTATGTTAGAAAACTGCTTGATAATCCTTTTACAGGAGATGGAACCAAGCATCCTGATGAACATCTACTCTATGTGGATGAAGTTCGTGGATTATTTAAGCTTGCAGGTATACCCGATGATGTTGTTAAGAAGAAGGTATTCCCTTTATCTTTGAAGGGAGATGCATCGACATGGTATAGGCTATGTGATGATACAGGATCATGGAACTATAAAAGAATGAAGTTGGAATTTCATCAAAAGTATTATCCTATGCATCTTGTTCATCGTGATCACAATTATATATATAATTTTTGGCCTCGAAAGGAGAAAGCATCGCTCAAGCTTGGGGGAGGCTTAAATCAATGTTATATTCATGCCCCAATCATGAGCTCCCAAGAGAAATAATTCTTCAAAGTTTTTATGCTCGGCTTTCTGAAAACAATCTGCTCGATACTTCTTGTGTTGGCTCTTTTATGATGAAGACTATTGAATTCAAATGGAATTTATTGGATAGAATTAAACGCAATTCTAAAGATTGGGATCTCGACGAAGGTAAGGAGTCAGGTATGACACCTAAGTTTGATTGTGTTAAAGCTTTTATGGATACCGATATTTTCCGTAAATTTAGCACTAAATATGGACTTGACTCTGAGATAGTAGCTTCTTTCTGTGAATCTTTTGCTACTTATGTTGATCTCCCCAAGGAGAAGTGGTTTTAATATCATCCTCCCATAGAAGTAAAAGTAGCTGCACCAATTAAAGTTGAAGAAAAGATTGTCACTTATAATGACCCTATTGTTCCTACTTCTTGTGTAGAGAAAGCACCTTTCCCTGTTAGAATAAAGGATCATGCTAAAGCTTCAACTGTGGTTCGTAAAATTAATATTAGAACTTATACACCTCCTGAGAAAGTTAAAGTTGAACCTAATATTGCTATTCTTAAAGATCTCTTGTCTGATAATATTGATGGGCATGTTATTCAATTCTGCGGTGGAACTGCTAGAATTGCTAAACCTTGTGCTAAGGATAAACATAGACCTGTGGTAGGCGTGCCTGTTATTTCTGTTAAAATAGGAGATCATTGTTATCATGGCTTATGTGATATGGGTGCTAGTGCTAGTGTTATACCTTATGACTTATACAAAGAAATTATGCATGACATTGCACCCATTGAGTTAGAAGGTATTGATGTTACAATTAAACTTGCTAATAGAGATACTATATCAGCAGTGGGAATTGTTAGAGGTGTTGAAGTCTTGTGTGGAAAAACTAAATATCCGGCTGATTTTCTTGTTCTTAGTTCCCCACAAGATAGCTTTTGTCCCAATATATTTGGTAGACCCTTCTTGAACACCGTTAATGCTAAGATAGATTGCAAAAAGAATGTTGTTACTATTGGTTTGGATGATATGATTCATGAGTTTAATTTGTCGAAATTTAGCAGACAACACCGTGAAGAAGAATTACCTAGTAAGGATGAAATTATTGGTCTCGCTTTTATTGCCGTACCTCCTAGTGATCCTTTAGAACAATATTTGCTAGACCATGAAAATGATATGTTTATGAATGAAAGAAGGGAAAAAGATGAAGTATTCTTTAAACAGGAACATATTCTGAAACACAATTTGCCTGTTGAAATCTTAGGGGATCCTCCTCCACCCAAGGGTGATCCCGTGTTTGAACTTAAACCGTTGCCTAATAATCTTAAATATGCTTATCTTGATGAAAAGAAGATATATCCTGTTATTATTAGTGCTAACCTTTCAGAGCATGAAGAAGAAAGAATATTGAGAACTCTGAAGAAGCATCGTGCTGCTATTGGATATACTCTTGATGACCTTAAGGGCATTAGTCCCACTCTATGTCAACATAAAATAAATTTGGAAGAAGATGCCAAACCAGTCCGTGATCCTCAACGAAGGCTTAATCCTAAGATGAAAGAAGTGGTAAGAAAAGAGATACTAAAGCTTTTGGAGGCAGGTATAATTTATCCCGTTGCTGATAGTAAGTGGGTAAGTCTTGTTCATTGTGTCCCTAAGAAGGGAGGTGTTACTGTTGTTCCTAATGGTAAAGATGAATTGATTCCACAAATAATCATTACAGGTTATAGGATGGTAATTGATTTCCGCAAATTAAATAAGGCTACTAAGAAAGATCATTACCCCTTACCTTTTATAGATCAGATGCTAGAAAGATTATGCAAACATACACATTATTGTTTTCTAGATGGTTTTTCTGGTTTCTCTCAAATACCTGTGTCGGCTAAAGATCAATCAAAGACTACTTTTACATGCCCTTTTGGTACTTTTGCTTATAGACGTATGCCTTTTGGTTTATGTAATGCACCTGCTACCTTTCAAAGATGCATGATGGCTATATTCTCTGACTTCTGTGAAAAGATTTGTGAGGTTTTCATGGACGACTTTTCCGTCTATGGATCTTCTTTTGATGATTGCTTGAGCAATCTTGATCGAGTGCAGAGATGTGAAGAAACTAATCTTGTCTTGAATTGGGAAAAGTGCCACTTTATGGTTAATGAAGGTATTGTCTTGGGGCATAAGGTTTCTGAAAGAGGCATTGAAGTTCATAAAGCCAAGGTTGATGCTATTGAAAAGATGCCATGCCCCAAGGACATCAAAGGTATAAGAAGTTTCCTTGGTCACGCCGAATTTTATAGGAGGTTCATTAAGGACTTCTCAAAAAATTCTCGACCTCTGACTAATTTATTACAAAAAGATATACCATTTGTCTTTGATGATGATTGTGTAGAAGCATTTGAAATACTTAAGAAAGCATTGATCTCTGCACCTATTATTCAGCCACCTGATTGGAATTTACCCTTTGAAATTATGTGTGATGCTAGTGATTATGCTGTAGGTGCTGTTCTAGGACAAAGAGTTGATAAGAAATTAAATGTTATACATTATGCTAGTAAGACTCTAGAAAATGCTCAAAGAAATTATGCTACTACTGAAAAGGAACTTTTAGCAGTTGTATTTGCTTCTGATAAGTTCAGACTTTATATTGTTGATTCTAAAGTAACTATTCACACTGATCATGCTGCGATTAAATGTCTGATGGAAAAGAAAGATGCAAAACCTAGACTTATTAGATCGGTTCTCTTGCTACAAGAATTTGATTTACATATTGTTGATAGAAAGGGAGCTGAGAACCCCGTTGCAAACAACTTGTCTAGGTTAGAAAATGTTCTTGATGACCCACTACCTATTGATGATAGCTTTCCTGATGAGCAATTAAATGTCATAAACACTTCTCGTAGTACTCCATGGTATGTTGATTATGCTAATTATATTGTTGCTAAATTTATACCACCTAGTTTCACATACCAACAAAAGAAAAAGTTCTTCTATGATTTGAGGCATTACTATTGGGATGACCCACATCTTTATAAAGAAGGAGTAGATGGTATTATCAGACGTTGTGTACCTGAGCATGAACAGGAACAGATCCTACGCAAGTGTCACTCCGAAGCTTATGGAGGACACCACGCTCGAGATAGAACTGCACACAAGGTATTGCAATCTGGTTTTCATTGGCCTACTCTCTTCAAGGATGCCCGTAAGTTTGTCTTGTCTTGTGATGAATGTAAAAGAATTGGTAATATTAGTAGACGTCAAGAAATGCCTACGAATTATTCACTTGTTATTGGAACCATTTTATGTTTGGGGCTTTGATTATATGGGACCTTTTCCTGCCTCTAATGGATATACACATCTTTTAGTTGTTGTTGATTACATTACTAAGTGGGTAGAAGCTATTCCAACTAGTAGTGCTGATCATAACACTTCTATTAAGATGCTTAAAGAAGTTATTTTTCCAAGGTTCGGAGTCCCTAGATATTTAATGACTGATGGTGGTTCACATTTTATTCATGGTGCTTTCTGTAAAATGCTTGCTAAGTATGATGTTAATCATAGAATTGCATATCCTTATCACCCGCAGTCTAGTAGTCAAGTAGAATTGAGTAACAGAGAGCTCAAATTAATTTTGCAAAAGACTGTCAATAGGTCTAGAAAGAATTGGTCCAAGAAACTTGATGATGCATTATGGGCCTATAGAACTGCATATAAAAATCCTATGGGTATGTCTCCGTATAAAATGGTTTATGGAAAAGCATGTCACTTACCTCTCGAACTAGAACATAAGGCATACTAGGCTGTTAAGGAGCTCAACTATGATTTCAAACTTGCCGGTGAGAAGAGGTTATTTGATATTAGCTCACTCGATGAATGGAGAACCCAAGCTTATGAAAATGCCAAGTTGTTTAAAGAAAAAGTTAAAAGATGGCATGACAAAAGGATACAAAAGCATGAGTTTAACGTAGGTGATTATGTATTAGTATACAACTCTCGTTTAAGATTTTTTGCAGGAAAACTTCTCTCTAAATGGGAAGGCCCCTACGTTATCGAGGAGGTCTATTGTTCTGGTGCCATAAAAATCAACAACTTCGAAGGCACAAATCCGAAGGTGGTTAACGGTCAAAGAATTAAACATTATATCTCAGGTAATCATATAAATGTTGAAACCAATGTTATTGAAACTGTAACCCCGGAGGAATACATAAGGGACACTTTCCAAAACGTTTCAAACTCCGAAAAGGAATAGGTATGTGGTACGGTAAGTAAACCGACTCCAAAACAGTTTTTAAGGCAATATTTCTCCGTTTTGGAATATTCAGAAAATAGAAAAATAAGTAGCAGTCCGGGAAGGACACGAGGGCCCCACGAGGGTGGGGGGCGCGCCCTACCCCCCTGGGCGCGCCCCCTACCTCGTGGGCACCTCATGTGTCTTCCGGACTCCGTTTTCTTGGACAATACGAATTTTGGTCGGTAAAAATTCATTATATATTCTCCCGAAGGTTTTGACTCCTGTATCACGCAAGTATCCTCTGTTTTTGTTTCGAGTTGTTTCCGTAGCAGGTTTGGAGCAAGATGTCATCTCAGGATTCCGATGGAGAGAGCTATGTCTCATACCTCATTGCTGACCCAAAGACTTATGGGGATCTATCTCCTTGTGGTCGGAGGAGGAGGATGCTTATTTGATGAAAATCAATGATTCAAGTTTGGAGGAGGATGATACCCCTCTACCTCAACCCGGGGATATGCACGTGAAGTTCAAGAAATCTAGTCTCCCTAAGAGAGCTAAGCTATCTAACAACCGATATATTCCTTCGCGTTTTCGGCAAAAAAGCAAAGGAGATTTATGTGACAAAATTTTGAAGCTGGAGTCAGAGGTCGATGATTTAAAGGAGGAAATTGCTCTCCTCAACTACAATATGAAGAAGTTGAAAGCACAAATTGCATCATCAACAACTCCCTCATAATCACCTCCGAAGAAGGAAATATAATCACATGGGTATGGGCACTCCCCTTGGCAACTGCCAAGCTTGGGGGAGGTGCCCCGGTATCGTATCACCATCACACTCCTATCATTACCATTTTTCTTAGTTCGATCCTATTAGTAGTATCTTGATCTAGTAGAATAAAGTTTATGGCATGATCTAGTTTTGAGTTTTGCTTTATGATCTCTCTATGTAATCGAGTCCGTGAGCTATATATAATAAAGATTAGTGTTGAGTCAAGGGCTTGATTATTTTGCCATGATCTTGAGTGAATAAAAGAAAAAAAGAAAGAAGAAGAATAAAAAGAGACAAATAGTTCATATTGATCTTATTGAGAGTAATGACTTCACATAAAAAGAGTTTGATGATTAAAAGTTGTTGGGAGTTGGCAGACACAGCTTTGGTCATCGTTGCAATTAATATGAAGTAATAAGGAAAGAGAGGTTTCACATATAAATATACTATTATTGACATCTCTTATGATTGGGAGCACTCATTAAAATATGACATGCTAAAGAGTTGATGTTGGACAAGGAAGACAACGTAATGGGTTATGTTTTCTTATACCTGAGATAAAGTATATTGTCATGGATCATCCAACATGTTGAGCTTGCCTTTCCTCCTCATGCTATCCAAATTCTCAGCACCAAGTAGAGATACTACTTGTGCTTCCAAAAACCCTTAAACCAGTTTTGCCATGAGAATCCACCATACCTACCTATGGATTGAGTAAGATCCTTCAAGTAAGTTGGCATCGGTGCAAAGTAATAAAAATTGCTCTAAATATGTATAATCGATTGGTGTGGAGGAAATAAGCTTTATACGATCTTGTGATGTGGAAGAAATAAAAGCGACAGACTGCATAATAAAGGTTCATATCACAAGGGGCAATATAAAGTGATGTTCTTTCGCATTTAGATTTTTTGCATCCAATCATAAAAGCGCATGGCAACCTCTTCTTCCCTCTGCAAAGGGCCTATCTGTTAGTATTATCCTCTACCTTATGCAAGAGTCATGGTGATCTTCACCTTTCCTTTTTCATTTTATCCTTTGGCAAGCACAGTATGCTGGAAAGATCCTGATAGATATATCTAATCGGATGTAGGGGAGCATGAGTTATTATTGTTGACATTACCCTTGAGGTAAATGGTTGGGAGGCGAAACTATAAGCCCCTATCTTTCTCTGTGTCCGATTAAAACTCCATACCACAAGTATTGCGTGAGTGTTAGCAATTATGAAAGACTAAATGATAGTTGAGTATGTGGACTTGCTATTAAGCTCTGACATAGACTCTTTCTGATGTTATGATAAATTTCAATTGTTTCAATGACCGAGATTCTAGTTTGTTGGTTCTCAACAAAGTTTCTGATTCATACTTTTGCATTGTGAATAGATCATCACTTGGACATAAGTAATCATATGACAGTATCATATATGTTGTTGTTTTGAGAATAGTCATGATGCCTCCATGTCCGTATTTTATTTTTATCGACACCTCTACCTGTAAACATGGGGACATATTTATCGTTATCGGCTTCCGCTTGAGGACAAGCGAGGTCGAAGCTTGGGGGAGTTGATACGTCCATTTTGCATCATGCTTTTATATCGATATTTATTGCATTATGGGCTGTTATTACACATTATGTCACAATACTTATGCCTATTCTCTCTTATTTCACAAGGTTTACATAAGGAGGGATAATGCCGACAGCTGGAATTCTAGGCTGGAAAAGGAGCAAATATTAGAGACCTATTCTGTGCAACTCCAAAAGTCCTGAAACTCCATGGAAGTTATTTTCCGAATATATAAAAAAATATTGAGTGGAAGCAGTTCAGCAGAGGGGGAACCCAGGCCACAAGGGTGGGGGGCGCGCCCTACCCCCTGGGGGCGCCCCCTACCTCGTGGGCCCCCTGTTGGCCCTCCGATGCTCATTTTATGCTATATGAAGTCTTTCGTCGAGGAAAAATTGATAAGCAACCTTTCGGGACAAAACTCCGCCGCCACGAGGCGGAACCAATCTAGGGCTCCGGCAGAGCTGTTCTGCCGGGGACACACACTTCCCTCCGGGAGGGGGAAATCATCGCCATCGTCATCACCAACGCTCCTCTCATAGGAAGAGGGCAATCTCCATCAACATCTTAACCAGCACCATCTCCTCTCAAAACCCTAGTTCATCTCTTGTATCCAATTCTTGTCTCCAAGCCCGGGGTTGGTACTAGTAGGTTGCTAGTAGTGTTGATTACTCCTTGTAGTAGATGCTAGTTGGTTTTTTTGGTGGAAGATCATATGTTCAGATCCTTTATGCATATTAATACCCCTCTGATTATGAACATGAATATGCTTTGTGAGTAGTTACGTTTGTTCCTGAGGACATGGGAGAAGTCTTGCTATTAGTAGTCATGTGAATTTGGTATTCGTTCGATATTTTGATGAGATGTATGTTGTCTAGCCTCTAGTGGTGTTATGTGAATGTAGACTACATAACACTTCACCATTATTTGGTCCTAGAGGAAGGCATTGGTAAGTAATAAGGATATGATGGGTTGCTAGAGTGACAGAAGCTTAAACCCTAGTTTATGCGTTGCTTCGTAAGGGGCTGATTTGGATCCATATGTTTCATGCTATGGTTAGGTTTACCTTAATACTTCTGTTGTAGTTGCAGATGCTTGCAATATAGGTTAATCATGAGTGGGATGCTTGTTCAAGTAAGAACATCACCCAAGCACCGGTCCACCCACATATCAAACTATCAAAGTACCGAACGGGAATCATATGAACATGATGAAAACTAGCTTGACGATATTCCCATGTGTCCTCGGGAGCGCTTTTCTTTATATAAGAGTTTGTCCAGGCTTGTCCTTTGCTACAAAAAGGATTGGGCCACCTTGCTGCACTTTATTTACTTTTGTTACTTGTTGCTCGTTACAAATTATCCTCTCGCAAAACTATCTGTTACCACTTATTTCAGTACTTGCGGAGAATACCTTGCTGAAAACCGTTTATCATTTCCTTCTGCTCCTCGTTGGGTTCGACACTCTTACTTATCGAAAGGTCTATGATAGATCCCCTATACTTGTGGGTCATCACACGTCCACTCAATCTGCATGCGCTGTATTAATTGACCATCAATGAAGTTAAGGAATTTACACGCGTCAAATTATCACATGGGGTGGATCTTCGTACAAAAATGCATACCCCCGCGTACCCGCGTGTGTGTGCGAGGGAATGAGTGCGTGCCTGGCATGCATGCACATCTTCGCTTCGTGCATGTACGCCATTGTGGCTCAGAGAGGACGAGTACACTCTTCTGGAACAAGCAGCACGTCACTGTGATCAATCCACACAAGGAGGTCGCGACAACAACTCCACATGTGCCACATGGCTTCATGAACTCTAAGAGAGACATTGTGTAGCGTGCCATTGGAATCCTAATTTACGTGTTGTGCACATACTCGAAGTACTAGTAAGGTACACGTGCATTGCATGCATCAGATTTGGCAACCAAATTATGAATAAATACCACACTATAGCATGTAAGCTCTTAGTCATATATGCCTGATGTAGACCT
This sequence comes from Aegilops umbellulata, assembly GCA_032464435.1. NCBI lineage: Eukaryota > Viridiplantae > Streptophyta > Magnoliopsida > Poales > Poaceae > Aegilops > Aegilops umbellulata. The sequence goes on from CP136056.1 coordinate 374,700,564, forward strand.
TCGTTTAATTCTTATGATTCATCTCATTCAAAACAAATTAGTTTTTATAAAAAAGCTAGGGCCTCTTTGATTCGTAGGATTTCCAAAACGTGGGAATAGGAAAAATATGAGATTAGAGTGGAGTGTCATCTTGAATCCTACAGGATTGTATGAGTGTTTGATTGTGCATAGAAAAAACGTAGGATTCTTTCAAAGAGGTTTGAGTGGATGGGATGTTTCCTTTGAAATCTAGTGCAAATGAATCCTATGAAAAAATTCCTATGGTTTATAATCCTACGAATTAAACAACCAAGATAGGAAAAATTCTTAAGGATTAGAATCCTCCAAAATTCCTTTGAGAATCCTTTGAATCAAAGAAGCCCTTAATCTATTTTATGATTCGTGGAATTGTGCGTTGTAAAGCATAAAGTTAAAATAAATAATGGCAATTCAACTAGAAAAAAAGTTTGGTCAGTTATGATACGGAAGATTCTAGAACAAAGGAGAAGCACTTGTGTTTTGAGGTTATTGCATTATGCTTAAGTTCAACCATGGAGTCTGCTAGATTGTACATGTGGCAAAATCCGGTGGGGGGCTAGTAGATGGTGCAAGGGGCCAAGTGGAGGGAGACTATGAAGGAGTGCACAAGTGCGAGATCGATATTTAAAGCGAGGGGGCGAGAACGTGCGTCGTTGCGCGCAGTGGCGGAGCCATGAAAAACAAATGAGCTAGGGGGACAAGCATTGCTAATCCTTTACGAGGAGGGACAATTCATCAACTTAAACCATTTTACCAGCAATTGTCTAATGATCACATTCGTATTATCCTCGATATATAGTGATGTTAGGGGGGGCAGGGCCCTTGCTGCCCCTTGTCTTCGCCATTGTGCGCGCGTCTGAGAGATGAAGCGGAAGGCATGGATGATGAGAGGGGGACATTGGATATATAATTAATGTGTGTGTATTAGCTATGTAATCCTATATAGAGAGGTATAGATTGATCGATGTGGACGCGGGAAAGAGGGTGAGACCTCACTAGATATATAGATTGATCAGTTTGTGTGGGGAACTGTGAAAGACCTAGCTATATACACACACACACACACATAGAGGAACATCGATCGTTGCGCATGCACGTGAGAGATAAAGAATGCCCGATATGATGGAGAGGGGAGGTGTATGTGTGTTTGTGCATGCACGGGAGACCATCCGGAAGAAAAATATTGCATGTGCGCGATGGATAATGCCGATTGGTACTATGTGTGCATGCATGCACGGGAGAAAGTTAGTGGTACAATTATAAAAGATAAGACGACTGTGTGGGTGTAAAAGATTAGGTGAGGTCATAATCATTGTAAAGTTGAATTCAAATATTTGAATAAGAGATCATGATATTTGAAACCCATGCATGCATGAATATAACTGAGATATGTGCGGTGTGGTTTGGAAACGAGCATGTTGTACTGTATACACATTGAACAAGGTCAGACTGATTTGAATTTGAGATATCGATGGCAGACATCATTTGGCCACATTGCATCCGTGCATGGACAAACTATTCTAATTGGAGATGATGGGTGGCTTTCGCATCACATATCTATATCTATACCCCTATATATATAGTATATTATATATTTTTTATATAGTGTGCGGATAACTTTAACTTTGAAAGATGGTCGTTGGATGAGGCCAATCCGATGGTGCAGAGATGGCAAATTTGAGCACTACTGGCTGTTGGATATCATCTAGATTCCACCAGATTTTGCCACATGTACAATCTAGAAGACTCCATGGTTGAACTTAAGCATAATGCACAAACCTCACAACACAAGCACTTCTTCTTTGTTCTAGAATTTTCCGTATCAGAATTGCCCAAATGTTTTTCTACATGATTTGCCATTATTTGATTTTACTTTATGCCTTACAACGCACAATTCCATGAATCTTAAAATAGATTAGCTTTCTTATAAAAACTAGATGATTTTGAATGAAATGAACTATAAGAATTAAACGAACATCTACATCATGCATATGTGACTCAAAGCTTACATGCTATAATGTGGTATTATATATAATTTGGTTGCATAATCTCATGCGTGCAATGCACGTGTACCTTACTAGTCTAAATGGTGTTTGTGTATGTTGTGCTTGTTAAACACAATGTACGTAGTATATCATACATGGTTTAGATTCCGAACATCTAGCTAGAGCATACATGTACTATGATTTGAATTCAACATAAACTGGATACATATATTTGAATTTGAGATCGTATGTACATGTTGTTTGTATTTATATAGGAATTTACTTCTCCTATATTCATGTCTTGCGTTGTGAAGATAATATTTAGATGGTTTTATAACTAACCCGAGTACAATCCCATTCAAACAGGGAAAATGTACTCAAATTTAGTCCATATGCTAGACAACACACATTGTATTTTTATTGTTGAGGGAAGTGCAAATTGTTTTGGTCTTGTACACGTTATGTTTGTTGTCCCGATTTTTTTTAGTTTTTTTTCTTGTATTTTAATGCATTTCTAGTAATATAGTAACGGGACATTGCTCTCTCTAGTGATGAGGTGCGAATTGTCTTTTTATGGTACACGTTAAGCTTGTTCTCCCGAAATTTCAAGCCGCGCCTTGTTATGCCGAAATTTCAAGCTAGCGTCTGTGTCTATTGTGCTGCGAAACTCCCGCCTCTTCAACCTGCGCCTTGTTTTCCCGAAATATTTAAGATCTTTGTCCCGTTGTGCTCCGACAACTCCCTGCATCTCAACCCCCGCCTTGCTATTCCAAAATTACAACGCGCGCGAAAACTCCCACCTCCTGTGAAATCCCGACAAGCGAAATGCATGTGATACCACTGAACCGAAAGAACTGCCTAGCTCAAATCGGTGGGGGTACATTCGTAATTTACCCCACATTTTGGAGAAGCGCGCCCCTAAGCCATGGTTCCCCACTCCCATCCCATCCGCCCACCCATTCGTACACCGAGGCCGCGAAAGCCCCAGAAGCCCCACACCCTCCTCTGTCCGCCACCTAGCCGGAGCCTCTTCCCCAACGATGTCGTCCACAACAACACCTCGACATCCCTCATCCACCGTACCAGATGAGGATCCGTTGTCGATCTCGTTGTCCTGCCAGTTCAGTCACCCCGTCCTCCACCTCCAAGGAGCTTCCCCGATGTTCCCCTCATCTTTCGCGCCACCTCCATTCCCACATCGCCATCTTCACCTGCACCAGCGGAAGAACATCACCATCACCATTTCCTCAGATGAAGCTGAGGCCTAATCGGTGCCACCAAAGAGGTTGTACACTAATCGCTGCATTTCTTCTTTATTCGATCTCATGGTGCTGTCGGCGTTCGGTCCCGAGCTGACACGGCGCGGCTCCATCCACGGTGTCATCGCTAGCCACTTCCTCCATGGCATCGCTCCCTCGGCGGCGACGTCCACATCAGTAGGAGTTGCTGCTGCTTTAGCTCTCACTCGCGTTGCTGCTCAGCTCTTGCTCTCGGTCCCCTGCTTGTTCTGCTCTTACTATTGCTCTTGCTCTTGCTCGCGCTGCTGCTCTCGCTCTTGCTCTTGATTGCGATGCCGCTCCGATTCAGCTACACTTCAGTCGCGGCGGGGAGGGGTGCTCGCCGGAGAGGTACCCCAGTATCTAGCTTAGGGTTCAGGGTGGGGTGGTGGTTGCCGACGGTGGTTGCCGGCGGTGGTGGGGCGGTGGCATGGGGATCGCCGTAGAAAAAGCTTGGCACAGGGGGGCTAGACGTATAGCCGGCATGGCGGCGGACCGACGGTGGAGAGTGGTTTCAGGGCGGGCGGGGCGGCGCATGATAATCCCCAAGTGCAGGGAATCATCGTAGCAATTCCCAATGGTGGAAGTGATAAGTATGGAGTGTCAAACCCACAAGGAGCTAAAGGTAAGATCAATATTCTCTCAAGTCCTATCTGCCACTGATACGACTCTATGTACACTGAATGTTTGCTTCCAACTAGAAACAAGAAATAAAACTATGTTGTGGGTATGAAGAGGATAACTTTGCATGATATCGGAGAGCTAAAATATAAAAGTAGGTGCTGTTATCATAAAGTTAGAATATATTACTAAATATTATAAATAGCGAGTGTGGAATTATGATGGATCGGTGTGCGCAATTGCCCTAGGCAATTGTTAACAAGATCAGTAATCACTATTGCAATTTCATATGAGGGAGAGGCATAAGCTAACATACTTTCTCGTCTTGGATCATATGCACTTATGATTGGAACTCTAGCAAGCATCCGCAACTACTAAATATCATTAAGGTAAAACCCAACCATAGCATTAAAACATCAAGTCCCCTTTATCCCATACGCCGTGACCCACTTACTCAGGATTATGCTTCTGTCACTCAAGCAACACACTATAAGAGAATCATGAACGTATTCCAACACCCTACAACAGGAATCCCTCATGCTTGCGCGACACGGAGGGCACAATAGGACAGCACCAAAATAAAACATACAACTTGTACCAATCTAGATCATCAATCAACCCAAAGACAAAGGATATCTACTCAAACCATCATAGGGTGGCAACATATCATTGGATCATAATATGTGGCATAAAGCACCATGTTCAAGTAGGGATTACAGCGGGGTGCGGGAGAGTGGACCGCGTAAAAGAGATGAGGATGGTGATGTTGATGAAGACGATCATCGCACTGATTATTCCCCTCCCGATGGCACTCCGGTGCCATCGAGAGAGAGGAGGAGAGGTTCTCCCCCTTGTGCTTCCTCCTCCATGGCCTCCCCCCTAGATGGGGAGAGGTTCTCCCTATGGTCCTCGGCCTTCATGGCGATGATGGCCCCTCCGGGATCCTCCTCCATGGCCTCTGGTGATGATGGCCCCCTCCGGCAGGGTGCCAGAGAGGGCCTAGATTGATTTCTCATGGCTATAGAGGCTTGCGGCAGCAGAACTTCTGATCTAGGTTAATTGATGGAGGTTTGGGTATTAATAGGAGAGGTTGGCGTTGAGAACAAGTCAGGGCCCCATGGGTAGTCCACGAGACACAGGTGGGCGCCCCCACCCTCATGGGGCCCACAGGACTCCCCTCCGGCGGATTTTTGTTCCAGTATTTTTTATATTTTCCAGAAAAATTCTCCGTTGATTTGTGGCGCATTCCGAGAACTTTTACTTCTGCACAAAAACAACACCGAGGTAGTTCTGCCGAAAACAGCGTCAGTCCGGGCTAGTTCTAATTAAATCATACAAAAATCATATAAAACTATTGTAAACATGGCATGAATACTTCATAAATTATAGATACGTTGGAGACGTATCAGCATCCCCAAGCTTAATTCCTGCTCATCCTCGAGTAGGTAAATGATAAAAGAAATAATTTATGAAGTGTGAATGCTAGCAAGTGCATAAGTTTGACCAGTGATAATTTCAATCACCTTTTCTAGCATCATTATACACTACTAGGGAAAAGCCTAGCAGCAGCACGAGTTCTAGGTATATCAGTAGCGCGGGGACCGGCGCTACAGCTAACCCGTAGCAGCAGCGCGTGCACGCCCGCGCTACTGCTATACAAGTGTAGCAGCAGCGTGCTGCGTGGAAGCTCGCTACTGCTAATAGCTCTAGCGCGCTTTGGCTGGATGTGCTACTGCTACTGTCACGCTGCTGCTAACTTTTCTCCACTCGCTACTGCTAATTTTAGTAGTTTTTGATTTTTTCTGCATATTTGTTTTGTATTTGAACAGGCTTTATACAAGAATCTTTAGCAGATACAAATGTCATCATGATACACATACAAATGGCTGCGAGACCACAAATGTATCATATCATATATATACAAGTAGTCTCATCATAATCATCATCCAACACAAAGTGGTACCTCGTCATCATCTCAAAAATAGCGATACATGCAAGTCTCGAATGCTTGCAACTACAATGTCATCCATATAAACAATGGTATACGCGAGAAGAGCTATCACTATGAGTGAGAGCGGAACTATGCAGTACATGAGGCGGCGGTCACGAGTCATCTCTCGCGCTAGCGTGAACCTCAAGTAACTAGCTTCTCCTTCTTGTCTGCTTTTGAAGCCTTTATGGCTGGCGCCCGAGACCCCATTCACTTGCGCCTGACACTGAGGCCACTTGTTGTACACCCCCGGAACCTTCCCTCTGTACACGGCATAGCACTGCCATCTCGCCATCAAGAAACTAGGTACCTGTTAGAGATGCATCTTCATCAAGAGGATGTACAATCATATGCAACAAAATATACTAGAGCAACACGAAAAAGAAAGGGTTAGCAACTAGATGCAACATATAGTCCGCAAAATGATTAACTATAGGTACGCAGGTCATCGTACCCAAACTAACAAAGTAGTGTTACGCAAGTTCGGCAGGGACCGTGGACATCACAAAGTTTCATCGCTACAGAAAGTATACAAGTTCAACCAACACATATCATCATCATCCACATCGTAAATCACTAGAAGTTCCATCCTTCCATATCATCGAGGATGGACCCTAGCTTCTTGAATGGCGTGAGGTCATGACATTGCATGCCTATGCGATTTCGGATGTCAGCTCGCGATATAGGTCCTTGGTGGAACATCCCCTTCTCATCGACGACTTCTTTCATGATGATCGTCGCAATGTCCCTTTGGATGCAAAAGAAGTCATCTCTAAGTTTATAATCCGCTTCTCCATGAGATTCTACCCACTTGTGGATATGATCATCATTTTTGCTTGTCATGCGAAGCTTTTGGTGATCCGTGTTGAACTCAATCATAAGATGGAGGATGTAGAATCCATCTTTCTTGCTTGGTTTTGGGACATGGATGCAGCAGAAGTTAGTTTTATGCGTGAAACCCATCTTCTTGTTCCTCTGTTTCCTGATCTGCATGTGGCCACCTCTAATGTTGAAGCCTTGGAGAGCATCATCTAGAATATTCATTATGTGGGTGTAGTCCTTCTTCTCGTAGTCTCTGGAAGGGTCGAAATACACGGCGTGGGAGACTCGAGGGTAAAGAACGATAAGGATGGTGCGCCCGTTGCTGCAGGGAAAAGACACCTCAAATTATTCTCCATATGAGCGCGAAGGAATGATTGAAATGTATGAAAGGGTTGTCCGGAACTGACTTACTTTGGATGATAAGGCAGGAGGACAATTTCCTGGTCCTTATTCTGTACCATGAAGTTTGGGAGGTAGTCCCTAGCAGTTTCACGCTCAAAGTCGTCGAGGCTCAAGAAAGACTCGTGCATGTAGTACGGATCCGCCACACAGATTTGCGAGACTTCTTCTCTCTTCATGAAGGAGCTCATATGTAGCGCAAAAAGGCGGACAATTGTAAAATCGAGCCGCCTTGTCAGAAACATCTCAAAGATATGGTCAAACCGCAGGAAGAACACCTTTGTGGGCTGTGTCTCGACGTAGCACTTCCCCTCAGGCACACGAGCCGCATATGTCGGATATCCTGGATCCTTCAAGGCTAGTAGGCTTTTCTCAGTCGACAGCATATGGTCGTGCAGTCTCCTGAGATCCCCTGATAGTGCCTCCAGCGGTTTCGGCGGTAGCATCGGCTCGCCCGTGAGATGGAACATGGCCGCACCTTTAACGGGTACACGCTCTTCAGAATCCATTGTCTGGCTGCTATGTGCTCTGGCTTGTTTGGAGGCAGCTATCTTCCCCAATCTCTTCCTCTCCTTTTTCTTGGGCACACCTTCCAGACCCTTCCTTAACTCCTGCCCGAGTGTTCCTGGGCTAAGCACTGTATGACCCCCGGCTAGTTGAGCCTGTGTTGAGGCGGCATCTTCAGGCGTGTCATGTGAGGATTTCATGAAGAGAGACTTTTTCCAATCCCTGCTACGACCTTTCTGCCCGGGCAGATCATCCATATCCTCATTAGCATGCTGATAACCTGATTCGTCATATGGTTGACTCATCATATCTAAGTCACACTCATACGCGTTTGTATTGAGGAAAGCCATTGGGTCGACCTCCGTCTCATCATCCATTCTCTGTTCTACAGGACCGATTACATCAGCCAGTACTATTGCACCCCCTTCATCACGTCGTCCACCGCTCTCACCCGACACTACAGGAGTTGGTAATTGCGTAGGCGGGGTGGTGGTCTCCGCACATGCTTGTTGATGTGTGGTTATTGGTGTGCTCTCGGCCGTCTCCAAACGAATAAGATTCTTCGTCCATAGCAGCACCCAACCCTTGCAGCTTCTAATCCGCAGCGGGGTGTCGTCGTCCTCTCCCACATGCTGTACTGGAGGAGTCAAATCCTTGTGCCCCGATTTCACACTGGACAAGTTAACCCTGAAGTGCCCAGCGGGGATCGGCTGGTTGTGGAACGTGGGTTACAAGGGGTTCATTATCATCCCCTTTCCCACGTCCACCTTCTGGCCATTGATCAAGTAGAGTATGGTGCACGGGGTTTCTTCGGCCTGCAAACACATGTGTGTGGCATAAAACATCCGAAAGGCAACGAAAATGGAATATTATATATATATATATATATGTGTGTGTGTGTGTGTGTGTGTGTGTGTGTGCAACATGTATTTGTCGTGAGGGCGCCGAGCTCAACCAAAGCAGAAGGCCCACCTAGCGCGCCAGAGACTGAGGACGAGCTGCTATGAGCGGGAGCGACTGCGAGAGGAGGCCCAGTTGCGTGAGCAAGTGATGGTGCGGTGGTGTTGTTGTTCATGGAGTTGCTCCCGAAGAAACTGGGCAATGGGAAATCATGTATCATCTTGTCTGGATTTTCCTTCGTCCAGTTGATGATACCTGGAACCAAGTTAGTAGCAAAATCATTTCTGCAGGCAGTTACAGCTACATTGACTGCCTGCTGTAGCAACTCATTTTTCTCCTCGGCTATTTTTTTCGCGTCCTCGGTTGCTTTTTTCTCGACCGCAAGCTTCACCTTCTCGTCGATGTCCACCTGACTAAACTTCTTTTTCTACTTATTGGCCTCCGGGCCCTCGTTGTAAAACACCTTCCACGTGGTGCCGTCTCCAGCGTTGTGCACACGACCATATTGCGGCCGCTGGCCTAAAGGGAGTCCCTTAAGTTCGTTCAAGGCCCGGTTGAGAGGGGTGTCCCACTTGGGCCTCATCGGAGAAGTAGGGCTTTCGGCTGCAAGCTGGTGTTGCTTCTCCTGCAGAAGGAGTGTGAACCGTTTAGGAATGTGTAGTCGACTAGATCTGGAGCTAAATGTAAGGTGATAAAAGAATAATTACCAATAGTCTAATCAATTTCCTTGTGATCTGGTCTGTGTAAAAACCCTTCTTTTCCTTGTCCCACTTGTAGCGGCCCCTGATGAAGTCACGCTCCAAGGTGTTGGTGAACTTCGCGAAGGGGTCTAGGATACCCGCGGCTTCATGTTCCGCCTCCTCCTTATCTCATATGGGCCTTTTACCGAGGTAGCCACGGCTTCCGAGGCGATGCTTCCCCGTGTTCCTTTGCTAAAGGCTCTTGAATTTCGCAGCCTTAACCTTGGCTGCCTCAGTAGCGCAAGTGTCCTTGAACTTTTTGAACTCCTCTTCCATAAGTGTCGGATTTTCCTCCAGAATCTTGGACAGGGGTTCCTTAGCCTCAATAGCTCGTTTCACCCTCCCTTTCCAGGAGGCCAAATCATTGCTGAACATGCCCATGGCGTGATTGTTAATCTTTTTCATCTTCGGATCATCCCACGGTTGTTCTATGTTGTCATACCGGTCGGGGAACTTGAATCTCTTGTGCAACTTCGTTAGGAGCAACTGCGTCAAATGTTCTTTACTCCTTAAGTAATCGTCGTTGATGCTCGCGCATTACCGTAGGATGCATCCTACTTGGTTCCCATAGCACTTGCGAGGTTCTTCTGGCTCTAATGGCTCAAACTTGCCAGGTGCCATCTTTGTGATTACTAGTCGTCCAATCCCTAGGCTGTTAGGTTTTCGTATCCTCTACTTCTTCTGCTTCTTCTTTTCGGTAGCGGCATCGGCACCGGTACCTTCCCCGCCGGTATCTTCCCCGCCGGTACCTTCCCCGCCGGTCTCGGTGCCGCCATCGGTATGGGTGCCGCCATCGGTGCCGGCGCCGTCGGTGTCGATGTCGGCGTCAGTACCATCATCGAGGCCGACCTGCAAACCTTGACTTTAATTCTAAAACTATGAAAAAAATGAGAAATGACATCAAAAAGAAATCTATGTTTGCCGGAATGTCGTTTCCCAGCAACTCCCAACACTCGATATGCCTACTATCTAGCACAAATCATGCCAAAATTCACAGAAAATTTCGGCATGACCTTTGCTAAAAAATGGACATATCGAGCGCCTGAAATTCACCGGAACAGAAATGAATCAACATTCCGGCGTAACATAGGCCACTCAGATCATTTACCCTGCACATAATCATCATGTCCAAATGACATGTCCAAATTCCAAATATGACATGTCCAAAACATCACATGTCCACATGTCACATGTCCACTTCAAATTTGCATATAAAAGGAAGAAAAATATAGAACTTGAAGAAAAAACCTAGCTAAATTCATAACTAAATATATAACCTAATTAACCATCTGCCCTAACTAAAACCTAAGTAAATTAACCAAAAAAACCTAGCTACCAGAGAGAGGAGGAGCGGTGGGGGGCTTACAGAGGGTGCAGGCCGGACGACGGTCGATGTTGGGAGGGGTCGGGGTCGAGCGCCAGGGCCGGGGTCGGGGTCGATCGTGGTTGGGGTCGGGGCCAGAGCCGGCGCCAGGGTCGGTCGAGGTCGGCCTCGGGGGCGAGCACGGAGGCACAGCGAGGGCAGGGCTCCGGCGACGCGACGGGGGAAGAGAGAGTGTGGGGATTTGGGGGAAAAGAGGCGGGGTGAAGGGAGGAGTGGGGATTTTGGGGGTTAAATGGGCATAGCAGTAGCGCGTTTAGGCAAAACGCGCTATAGCTTCTCCAGGTAGCTATAGCGGTTTCGTGTAGAAACCGCTACTGCTATCTTGACTAGTTGTAGCTCTTTTCTCACAAAAGCGCTACTGCTATAACCAGTACCTATATAACAGTTTTCATGTTTGTTTCCTTCTATTTTCTTTTCATTTATTTTCTCTCACTTTTTTTTCCGAGAGCAGTGAACAAAGGGAAGGCGATATATATTGCATCATTTGACGGTTAAATATGTATACAAAATAGGAACATATATATTACATCATTGGACCCATGCATAATAATGGCTAAGTGTGTATACAAAATAGGAACATATATATTACATAATTTGACCGATAACATACGGTTCCTCAGCATTGACATTTTTGTTTTTGAGTCAGCTTCTTTCCCTTCTTGTTCATTGAAGAATAATTGAGCCCCTCATTGTGACTTTGCCTTTTCCATGGAGTACGATTTTTCTTAGTAATGTAGTATTGATTCTTCTTTTGAAGTATACTTCATCATCATCATCATCTTCCCTCATTGGGTTGCCGTACTGATCGTAGCCTTCCTCGTTGGTGACTCCATACATTCCAATGATGTTCCTTTTGCATCTCCTCACGACAACACGGCTGGGATTGCGCAGGTCGGTTATGAAGAAGCATTGTGTCACGTGCTTACCGTGTACCCATGGCTCGGTTTTTGCTATAGCGTTCACGGTAGCGCTCTTGGCGTTGGGTATAGTCATGGTAGTGGAATTCAAGTTTTCTCTTTCGACATTCTTAGCCCATTTGACACGAACATCGTCGTGTTGTGTAGTCTAGAGTAGTCAAGCTCCCAGATCTCCTCGACCCTTCCGTAAAATCTTTCAGTTGCGCCGTTGTCGCTGCCGGTCATGCATTCCATCGTCACCGCTGAGTTCTGATCATCAGTGTCCATATCTTTGGCCTCCGTGTAGAACGTGTATCCGTTGATATCGTATGCCTGATAGGTTACGAGGTTGGGTGAGGGGCCATGTGCTAAGGCGTATATGAGCAATCCGTCCTTAGAGCCCTCCTCCGGGGGATTAGCAATAATATGCTCTTTGAACCAATTCAGGAAAGTGGAGTTGTGCTTTCTAGTAACTTCGGCGTCCGTCCTGCATACTCCCCGGTCACGATACTTCTTTGCAATAATTTCTTTGTGCAGTGCCACGAAAGGATCTACCTCGTCTAGGTGTTGTAGCACTACCAAGTTTGCTCTGTCAAAGTCGTTGCGTCGATCTGAGTATGCCACGTGCAGTTCCCTGCGACCGTTGGAGTGACCCTCTCCTCCGAGCCTCCCATCGTGCTTGTTAACGGGCAAACCAACACTAACACCAGGCGGCTGGTCTGCGCCATATAGAAAATTCTCGCAGAAAGAGATGCACTCTTGTGTCAGATAGCCTTGGATGATGCTTCCATCCGGATGGGACATGTTACGAACATATCCTTTGATGATCCCATTCATCCTCTCAAACGGCATCATGTTGTGTAGAAATGACGGCCCCAGGTCTATTATGCCGTCCACAATATGGACATAGATGCACCATCACGTCAAAGAACGCAGGCGGGAAGTACATCTCAAGCTCATTCGGTATCACAACAATCTCTTCCTATAGCCTTCGGAGCTGCTTCACACTGATCAACTTTCGAGAGATGACGTTGAAAAAGTTGCAGAGACCAATAAGCGTGTCACAGACATGCTTGTCCATTATCCCTCTAAGTGCAACAGGTAGTATCTGCATCGTCATCACATGACAGTCAAGGGACTTCATCCCGCTGAACCTTTTCTTGTCCATGTCTAGATATCTGCTTATCTTGCCACAGTAACCGGAACTAACTTTGACTCCGGTAAGGCACTTAAAGAATTGATCGATCTTAGCCTGACTTAAGGTGAAACAAGAAGGAGGCAATAATCCTCTTTCTTTATTTTCTTGCCCTTCTTCTCCCGCGCCTCTGTCTCCGTCTCTGTCTCATCTGACTTTCTACGGGGCGACATGTGCAAATCTTCCCTGATATTCAAATCTTGCAAGTCTTTTCTTGCCTTAGGCCCATCCTTGGTCTTATCCGGCATGTTCATCAGTGTCGCGAGCAAGCTCTTAAGGACATTCTTACAGATATGCATTTGATCAAGGCAATGAGGTGTATCGAGTTTGTGCCAGTACTCCAAGTTCCAGAACACAGACCTTGTCTTCCATACCTTCAGCAGCGGTTCCAACGCCTTTTTCATCGTCTTTCCTGGCGCGGGGCACTCCATCTAGTTTTTCAATAGCTCATCGATTTCGCGCCGCTCCGCTTACGTGGAGGTCCTTGATGCTCAGCGTGACCATTGAATAGATCTCCATGGTTTCTCCACGGTCGTCCTGTTCGAGCCATCTTCGATGCCCCATGTACACGATTTTCCCAAACCCGCCATCTTTCCTTGACGTTAGCTGTCGAGACGTTGTATCATCGATGCACCGCGTGCATTCGCAATATCCATGGCACACCTGGCCTGTGACGTATCTGTAACCGAGATAGTCGTGCACCATCGTGATCAGCATGGCTCTCATGTAGAAATACTCGCCTTTGCTGGCGTCCCATGTCCTGGCTGGTGTTTTCCATAACGTGTCTAACTCCTCTTGAAGTAGCCCCGGATACAAATTAATATTATTTCCCGGTTGTTTCGGCCCTTGAATAAGCATGCTCATGTAATGTACTTCGACTTCATGCATAACCAGGGTGGAGGTTGTACATCCATACAAACACGGGCCATGTGCTATGGTTGGTGTTCTGGTTGCCAAATGGATTCATGCCATCGGTACATGCACCGAGCACGATGTTCCTTGCATCATATTCGAAATACCGATAGAAGTTGTTCAACGCTCTCCACTGGCTTCCCTCCTTGATCATCTCCATCATCGGGCTTTTTCCTCTCCACGTGCCAGCGCATTAGATTTGCTTTCTTGGGATCTACGAAATACCGCTGGAGACGGGGAGTGATCGGTAAGTACAATACAACTTTCTGGGGACATTTCTTCCCGGCCTTCTTGTATCGAGAAGCATTGCACACTGGACAGCTTGTTTTTTCCACGTGCTCCTTCCGATAAATTATGCAATCGTTGATGCATGCATGGTATCTAACGTGCGGCAGATCAAGAGGGCAGACGATCTTCTTGGCCTCATCAACACTAGTAGGACATAGATTCCCCGCGGGAAGAACATCCTTTAGGTACTTGAGATGCTCATCGAGGCTAGTGTCGGTCCATTTGTTTTTAGCCTTTGTCTTCACAAGTTGGAGCGTGAAACTCAAGCAGGTCACCTTAGGATTGCAACCATCATACAATGGAGTGTTCGAGTCTACCACCAATTGCTACAGCTTAGCCTCCTCTCTAGAAACAGCTCTCTCAGTACTCGTCTCCTTGCGAAGCAGTGCTTGAACATGAGGGTCCCACACGATTGAACTTAGTACCGACAAACTCTGCTGCGTGGAGTCCATGTTCTCTCCGCCACCATGTCCGGCCCCTTCTCCTCCGCCATGTCCGGCCCCTTCTCCTCCGCCATGTCCAGCCCCTTCTCCGGCGCCATGTCCGGCCTCTTCCCCGCCGCCATTATCGATCATCTCTTCGTCTTGCCCCGTGTCGTCATTGCCTGCCCCGTCGGCGTCCTCAACATCGTCACCCTCATCTTCAATTATCCACGGAGTATAGCCATCCATGAAACCAGTCATGAGTAGGTGCGCTTCGACACGACCATCGTCATAGGGGTAGAGCCAAACTATTCCTTTGCATTTTCGACACGGACATAAAACCTCTGTCCGGTTATTTTATTTCATGTCCTGCACCGCCGACCGCAACCACCTGTGCACCATCGTTCCACAAACCATCATGAACGTCTGCACGGTAATAATAAACACATTGATTATAAAAATGCGTTCATGCATCAAAGTCATACAAAAATTCGGCATGACCTTCCCTAAAAATAGGACATATAGATCTAGAGTTTGCCTGAAATTCGCCGAAACAGGAATAAATTGACATTTCGGCAAAACATAGGCAACTCAAAAGCACAATTTGGCGTCAACTCATCCCACACACACAATTTCCATCATATTGCCCAATTATCATATCACACACACACACACACATATTTCCATTTTGCAAAAGCATAAAATTTTAATCACCTCTATCTCGAGATCGAGCACACGGTGGATATGATGAAGTAAGGAGATCAAAAGTGCACAAAGATCTTCTTGACAAAGATAGATCGAGTTAGGGGGCAAATAGGTCACTTAACTAAATGCTACATCTACCTAGCTAGGTAATTTGGGAGGAGACAACTTCAACTAGTGGAGGGGGAAGGAAAAAGAGAAAGGAGATGCATTAATGGAGGTGGTGTAGTTAGCTAGGAGTAATGAAGAGAGAGAAAGGTAGGTAGAAGAGGGGGAGTAATGGGGGGAGAAGTATTGAGGAAGAAGAAGAGTGAGAGAGGGGGGATGTGGGAGGTAGGGGAAAGGGGGAGAGGAGATGGGGGAGGGAAGGACGGGTGGAAAAAGGTGGTGGGGTGCTGCGACTTAGCAGTAGCGCGGGAGGAAAAAACACGCTTTGGATAAGAGCGTAGTAGTAGCGCGGTTTTCTCACACGCGCTACTGCTAAACAGGGCCAACCGTGTGGACAATTTCAAAATTAGCAGGAGTGACGTGAGTAAAAATCGCGCTACTACTATTGCATTAGCAGTAGAGCGCACCGTGACCCCACGCTGCTGCCAAACTTAGGTTGTTGGTCACTGTCGGTCGATTTTTTTAGTAGCGCGGTTTAGCCCTCACGCGCTACTGCTAAATTTGCATCAGTAGCCATTTTTCTTAACCGCGCTACTGCTAATTAGCAGTAGCGCTTCTTTTTGTGCCACCCTGCTGCTAAGATTCTGTGTATAAGGTTTTCCCTAGTATTGATATGTCATAACAGTAGTTCATCTCATAAAACTTTTCATGATCAAGTAACAAGTTATTCACATGTTAAAGTATAGATCATAAACTTTCTTGAAACTAACAAACTATATTCTCAGTCATCAAACAATTGCAATTCATCTTATTTTCAGGAAGGGTCTATGTCAGAGCTTCGATTTAGCAAACTCCACATACTCAACTATCATTTAATCTTTCACAATTGCTAACACTCACATGATATTTACTAGTTCAAAGTTTTAATCGGACACAGAAAAAGATAGGGGCTTATAATTTCGCCTCCCAACATTTTACCTCAAGGGTAATGTCAACAATGATACTTTATGAAAACCTACATCCAAGTGATATATATATATATATATATATATATATATATATATATATATATATATATATATATATATATATATATATATATATCCAGATCACTCCAACACAAAGTGCTTGCCAAAGGAAAAATTGTAAAAAGGAAAGGTGAAAATCACCATGACTCTTGTATAAGGGTAGAAGGTAAAAGTAAAAGATAGGCCCTTCGCAGAGGGAAGCAGAGGTTGTCATGCGCTTTTATGGTTGGATGCACAAAATCTTAATGCAAAAGAACGCCACTTTATATTGCCTCTTGTGATAAAGACCTTTATTATGCAGTGCATCGCTTTTATTTATTCCCTATCACAAGTTCGTATAAAGCTTATTTTCTTCGCACTAATAGATCATACATATTTAGAGAGCAATTTTTATTGCGTGCACCGATGACAACTTACTTGAAGGATCTTACTCAATCCATAGGTAGGTATGGTGGACTCTCATGGCAAAACTGGTTTAAGGAATGTTTGGAAGCACAAGTAGTATTTCTACTTGGTGCAAAGAATTTGGCTAGCATGAGAGGGAAAGGCAAGCTCAACATTTTGGATGATCTATGACAATATAACGTTTCGGATATAGGAAAACATAACCCATTAAGTTGTATTCCTTGTCCAACATCAACCTTTTAGCATGTCATATTTTAATGGGTGCTCACTATTACAAAATATGTCTAAGATAGTATATTTATATGTGAAATCTCTCTTCCTTCAATATTCTTTCATGTATTGTTCAAGTGACCAATTCTGCCTTTGCTAACTTTCAATAAGTTTACTACCTATACTTATTATGTGTGAAGTCATTACTCCCCATGTTATAAGCATATGAAACATATATAAATTCAGATTTATGATATTTAATTCATTCAACCATTTACTCGTAGGATATACGTGAAGCACGTGAGTAAATGACAAAGTACTCCAAAAGATATAAGTGAAGACCACTGAGTAGTCAAATAATTAACTAGCCATGG
Organism: Aegilops umbellulata; assembly: GCA_032464435.1. Taxonomy (NCBI): domain Eukaryota; kingdom Viridiplantae; phylum Streptophyta; class Magnoliopsida; order Poales; family Poaceae; genus Aegilops; species Aegilops umbellulata. The sequence continues at coordinate 374,717,747 of CP136056.1, forward strand.
GAGGATTATTTTTTCATTCAAGATTTCAGATCCAATGATTTTATTCAAACAGCAAGTAAAATTTAAAATACGCTCCAAGCAGAACACATATCATGTTACGAATAAAAATATAGCTCTGAGTAAGGTATACCGATAGTTTTGAAGACGAAAGAGGGGATGCCTTCCGGGGCATCCCCAAGCTTAGGCGCTTGAGTCTTCTTTGAATATTACCTTGGGGTGCCTTGGGCATCCCCAGGCTTAGGGTCTTTCCACTCCTTATTCTCCTCATATCGATATCTCACCCAATGCTTGAAAACTTCAATCACACAAAACTTATCGGAACTTCGTGAGATAGGTTTGTATGATAAAGAGTAAACCATTCACTTTGGTACTGTCAAAGACAAGGTTCCTAATTGTTCTCACACAATTCCTACTGTACCATATCATTTCTACAATTTATATTTAGAAATATAAGCCATAGAAACTAGGAAACAAGCAAACTATGCAATGAAAACAGAATCTGTCAGAAACAGAACAGTCTGTAATGATCTAAACATCAACCATACTTCTGCTACTCAAAAATTTATGAAATAAATTGGTGGACGTGAGAAATTTGTCTATTAATCTTCTGCAAAAATAATCAACTCAAAAGCACTCTTCTTTAAAAAATGGCAGCTAATCTTGTGAGTGCAAAGTTTCTGTTTTTATAGCAAGATCACATTAACTTTCACCCAAGTCTTCCCAGAGGTCTTACTTGGCACTTTATTGAAACAAAAGCTATAAAATAGGATTACTACAGTAGATTAATCATGTAAATACACAAAAACAGTAAGGGTAAATATTGGGTTGTCTCCCAACAGGCGCTTTTCTTTAGTGCCTTTTAGCTAGGCATGATGATTTCAATGATGCTCACATAAAAGAAAAGAATTGAAACATAAAGAGAGCATCATGAAGAATATGACTAGCACATTTAAATCTAACCCACTTCCTATGCCTAGGGATTTTGTGAGCAACAATTTATAGGAACAAGAATCAACTAGCATAGGAAGGCAAAACAAGTATAACTTCAAAACTTTAAGCATATAGAGAGGAAACTTGATATTATTGCAACTCCTACAAGCATATATTGCGCCCTCATAATATTTTTTCAGTAGCATCATGAATGAATTCATCAATGTAACTATCACATAAAGCATTCTTTTCATGATCTACAAGCATAGAGAATTTTCTACTCTCTATATAAGCAAAATGCTTCTCATTCAGAATAGTGGGGTCACTAATTCCTAAAGTTGACACTCTTCCAAACCCGCTTTAGATGATACTATTATTCATACTCCAAAAGATATAAGGTAAGTTCATAGAGCATTCTACAATCAATATAGTCTGACCAATATCCAAGATCAAAATATATAAGTGAAGCACAGGAAGCATTCTATAAAACCATACTCAAAAGATTTAAGTGAAGCACCAAGAACATTCTATAAGGTCATACTCAAAAGATATAAGTGAAGCACATGGATCATTTTATAAATCAATGAAGGGATATATCATAGTAGCATGGTTCTTAAAGAAAAAAGAAAAACACAAAGGACACAAATCATGTGAACAAAACAAAAACCAAGGTATACCGATAATTGTTGAAGAAGAAAGATGGGACGCCAACCGGGGCATCCCCAAGCTTAGATGCTTGAGTATCCTTGAAATATTTACTTGGGGTGCCTTGGGCATCCCCAATATTTAACTCTTGCCTCTCTTTATTCTTCTCACATAGATAACTCCTCGTTCTTCGAACACTTCATCCACGAAAACTTTGTGAGATCCGTTAGTATACTAAAGCAAACCATTAACTTTAGGTACTGTTGCAAATTCGTTTCAATTTCATACCCCCCCCCCCCCGATACTACCCATAGATTCATCAAAATAAGCGATCAATACATAGAAAACAGAATCTGTCAAAAACAGGACAGTCTGTAGTAATCTGGAAGTTTAGTATACTTCTGTAACTCAAAAAATTCTTGAAAAAAATGATAATTTAAACAATTTGTACATAAGTAATGTGCAAAAAGTTTTAGACCCATTTGGCTTTCCAGTAAAAAAATGTAAATTCACGCGCTACAGCCAAAGTTTCTGTTTTTGTACTGCACAAAGTAAACAAGCAATCTAATCATCCTAAAGCCAAAGCTTGACACATTATTTTTATAATACAATGGATATATACAAGGGGATAATTATTTACAGAGAAACTTCCATGAAAAATTCTACATTGTTTCCATGAGCATGAACACAACTGCTCAAGGTCGACCCTCACTTTTTCAATGCATAACTTTCCAATCACTTCTCTTTTTGAAAAACTTTTTAGGCATGAGAGGCAAGTACTTTTTTTGGTATTTTTATTCTTTTAAAAAATGTATGTTTCACCCACAACTAAATAGAAACAAAAAGTAAAAACAAAATCTACTTAGTGAAGAAAGCAAACAAGCACACACGAGAATATCAACCCTGCGCTATTGCTCCCCGGCAACGGCGCCAGAAAAGAGCTACATAATCCCCAAGTGCACGGAATCATCATAGCAATTCCCAATGGTGGAAGTGATAAGTATGGAGTGTTGCTACCTCTTGAGCACTGCGTTGGTTTTCCCTTCAAGAGGAAAGGGTGATGCAGCAAAGTAGCGTAAGTATTTCTCTCAGTTTTTTAGAACCAAGGTATCAATCCAGTAGGAGGCTACGCGCGAGTCCCTCGCACCTACACAAAACAAATAAATCCTCGCGACCAACGCGATAAGGGGTTGTCAATCCCTACACGGTCACTTACGAAAGTGAGATCTGATAGATATGATAGGATAATATTTTTGGTATTTTTATGATAAAGATGCAAAGTAAAATAAAAGCAAAGTAAAAAAAGCAACAGAAATAACTAAGTGTTGGAAGATTAATATGATGGAAAATAGACCCGGGGGTCATAGGATTCACTAGTGGCTTCTCTCAAGAGCATAGGTATTTTACAGTGGGTGAATGAATTACTATTGAGCAATTGACAGAATTGAGCATAGTTATGAGAATATCTAGGTATGATCATGTATATAGGCATCACGTCCAAGACAAGTAGACCGACTCCTGCCTGCATCTACTACTATTACTCCACACATCGACCGCTATCCAGCATGCATCTAGAGTATTATGTTCATAAGAACAGTTTAACGCCTTAAGCAAGATGACATGATGTAGAGGGATAAATTCATGCAATATGATAAAAACCCCATCTTGTTATCCTCGATGGCAACAATACAATACGTGCCTTGCTGCCTCTACTGTCACTGGGAATGGACACCGCAAGATAGACACTTCTCCCATTACAAGAAAGATGAATCTAGTAGGCCAAACCAAACTGATAATTCGAAGAGAGTTGCAAAGATAACCAATCATACATAAAAGAATTCAGAACATTCAAATATTGTTCATAGATAAACTTGATCATAAACCCACAATTCATCGGTCTCAACAAACACACTGCAAAAGAAGATTATATCGAATAGATCTCCACGAGAGAGGGGGAGAACATTGTATTGAGATCCAAAAAGAGAGAAGAAGCCATCTAGCTAATAACTATGGACCCGAAGGTCTGAGGTAAACTACTCACACATCATCGGAGGGGCTATGATGTTGATGTAGGAGCTCCAGAACAGGCCCCAAGATGGGATCTCGTGGGTACAGAAGGTTGCGGCGGTGGAATTAGGTTTTTGGCTCCGTATCTGATCGTTTGGGGTACGTAGGTATATATAGGAGGAAGAAGTGCGTTGGTGGAGCAACAGGGGGCCCACGAGGGTGGAGGGCGCGCCTGGGGGGGTAGGCGTGCCCCCTGCCTCGTGGCCTCCTCCTTTGTTTCTTGACGTAGGGTCCAAGTCCTCTGGATCATGTTCGTTCCGAAAATCATGTTCCCGAAGGTTTCATTCCGTTTGGACTCCGTTTGATATTTTTTTCTGCGAAACGCTGAAATAGGCAAAAAAACAGCAATTTTGGGTTGGGCCTCCGGTTAATAGGTTAGTCCCAAAAATAATATAAAAGTGAATAACAAAGCCCAATAATGTCCAAAACAAAAGATCATATAACATGGAGCAATAAAAAATTATAGATATGTTGGAGACGTATCAAGCATCCCCAAGCTTAATTCCTGCTTGTCCTCGAGTAGGTAAATGATAAAAATAGAATTTTTTGATGCGGAATGCTGCTTGGCATAATTTCAATGTAATTCTTCTTACTGTGGCATGAATGTTCAGATTTGATATGATTCAAGATAAAAGTTTAATGTTGACATAAAAACAATAATATTTCAAGCATACTAACTAAGCAATTATGTCTTATCAAAATAACATAGCCAAAGCAAGTTATCCCTACAAAATCATATAGTCTGGCTATGCTCCATCTTCCCCACACAAAATATTCATATCATGTACAACCCCGGTTTTAGCCAAGCAATTGGTTCATACTTTTAACGCGCTTCAGCCTTTTCAACTCTTACGCAATACATGAGCGCAAGCCATGGATATAGCACTATGGTGGAATAAGGTATAATGGTAGGGGTTATGTGGGAAGACAAAAAAGGAGAAAGCCTCACATCAACGAGGCTAATCAACGAGCTATGGAGATGCCCATCAATTGATATTAATGCGAGGAGTAGGGATTGCCATGCAACGGATGCACTAGAGCTATAAGTGTATGAAGCTCAAAAAGAAACTAAGTGGGTGTGCATCCAACTTGCTTGCTCACAAAGACCTCGGGCATTTGAGGAAGCCCATCATTGGAATATACAAGCCAAGTTCTATAATTAATTTTCCCACTAGTATATGAAAGTGACAAAATGAGAGACTCTCTATTACGAAGATCACGGTGCTACTTTGAAGCACAAGTGTGGTAAAAGGATAGTAACATTGTCCCTTCTCTCTTTTTCTCTCATTTTTTTTTATTTGGGCCTTTTCTCTCTTTTTTATGGCCTCTTTTTTTTAGTCCGGAGTCTCATCCCGACTTGTGGGGGAATCATAGTCTCCATCATCCTTTCCTCACTTGGGACAATGCTCTAATAATGATGATCATCAAACTTTATTTACTTACAACTCATGAATTACAACTCAATACTTAGAACAAAATATGACTCTATATGAATGCCTCCAGCGGTGTACCGGGATATGCAATAAATAAAGACCGACATGTATGAAAGAATTATGAACGGTGGCTTTGCCACAAATACAATGTCAACTACATGATCATGCAAAGCAATATGACAATGATGGAGCATGTCATGATAAATGAAACGGTGGAAAATTGCATGGCAATATATCTCGGAATGGCTATGGAAATGCCATGATCGGTAGGTATGGTGGCTGTTTTGAGGAAGATATAAGGAGGTTTATGTGTGATAGAGCGTATCATATCACGGGGTTTGGATGCACCGGCGAAGTTTGCACCAACTCTCAAGGTGAGAAAGGGCAATGCGCGGTACCGAAGAGGCTAGAAAATTGCGGAAAGGTAAGTGTGCGTATAATCCATGGACTCACATTAGTCATAAAGAACTCATATACTTATTGCAAAAATTTATTATCCCTCGAAGAAAAGTATTACTACGCATGCTCCTAGGGGAAGGGTTGGTAGGAGTTAACCATCGCACGATCTCGACCGCCACACAAAGGAAGACAATCAACAAATACTTCATGATCCGACTTCGTTACATAATGGTTCACCATACGTGCATGCTACGGGATTCACAAACTCCAACACATGTATTTTTCAATTCCACAATTACTCAACTAGCACAACTATGATATTACCACCTTTATATCTCAAAACAATTATCAAGCATCAAATTTCTCATGATATTAATTAAAGCAAATTGCCATGCTAATTTATGACTCTCAAAATAATATAAGTGAAGCATGAGAGATCAATAGTTTCTATAAAACAAATCCACCACCGTGCTCTAAAAGTATAAGTGAAGCACTAGAGCAAAATTTTATAGCTCAAAAGATATAAGTGAAGCACATAGAGTATTCTAATAATTTCCGAATCATGTGTGTCTATCTCAAAAGGTGTGTAAAGCAAAGATGATTGTGGTATACTAACAAATAAAGACTCAAATAATACAAGACGCTCCAAGCAAAACACATATCATGTGGTGAATAAAAATATAGCTCCAAGTAAAGTTACCGATGGAAGTAGACGAAAGAGGGGATGCCTTCCGGGGCATCCCCAAGCTTTGGATTTTTGGTGTCCTTAGATTATCTTGGGGGTGCCATGGGCATCCCCAAGATTAGGCTCTTGCCACTCCTTTTTCCATAATCCATCAAATCTTTTACCCAAAACTTGAAAACTTCACAACACAAAACTCAACAGAAAATCTCGTGAGCTCCGTTAGCGAAAGAAAACAAAAGACCACTTCAAGGTACTGTAATGAACTCATTCTTTAATTATATTGCTGTTAAACCTACTGTATTACAACTTCTATATGGTTTACAAACTCTTTTACTAGCCATAGACTCATCAAAATAAAAAAACAACACACAAAAAAACAGAATCTGTCAAAAACAGAACAGTCTGTAGTAATCTGTAACTAACGCAAACTTCTGGAACTCCAAAACATCAGCCAAAATAGGACGACCTAGTAAATTTGTTTATTGATCATCAGCAATTGGAATCAATATTTTATCACGTTTTGGTGATTTTTAACAGGTATTTTCATGAACAGAAATTTTCTGGAAATTTCTGCAAGATCAAATAACTATCATCCAAGAAGATCCTATAGGTTTAACTTTGCACAAACACTAATTAAAGCATAAAAACACATATAACCAGAGGCTAGAACAAATATATATTCCTAAACAGAAGCAAAAAGCAAAAAACTAAAAACTAAAATTGGGTTGCCACCCAACAAGCGCTATCGTTTAACGCCCCTAACTACGCATAAAAGCAAGGATAGATCTAGGTATTGCCATCTTTGGTAGGTAATTCTTCAATGAGGCATCTACCATCCTTAGGAATTTCTTTCTTTTTATTGATTCACAAACTTTTAGGCACAAGATCGAAAAATTCATTTGTAACAAGTGGTTCCTTAATGATAGCAAAAAGATTGGGATGAATACTTATAGATTTGAGATCCGCAGTTTCCTTACTAGAGGATTCACCCTTATTTTTAGGAACATACATAAGCTTGGAAATTTTAGTGGGAGGACTTGGAGTATTCTTTACGGAAGAAAAAGCGGTTCCCATGTTGGTAATGATATCCTCAAGTTTATCGATTCTAGTGGAATCCTGATTTATTTTCTCATTAACTATGGGTTCCTTTTCTTTAATATTTTTCAAAGTGACTCCTACTTTAGATCCATATTGAGTGATTTGGTTGTGGATCTTTTAATCCAAATTTTCAATTAACTCCACAGTAGCAACCTTATTTTCAATAATTTCAAGTCTTTGCATTACATGCTCCAAAGTTAACATAGTTCCATTAACCAAAAGAGGTGGTGAGCCAAACAAATCTATCATAGCATTATAAGAATCAAAAGTATGGCTACCCAAGAAGTTCCCTCTGGTAATGGTATCAAGGATATATCTGTACCAAGGAGTTGCGCCTACATAAAAATTGCAAAGAAGAACGGAAGTAGATTGCTTCCTGGTAGATCTATTTTGAGCATTGCAAATTCTATACCAAGCGTCTTTTAGATTTTCTCCCTCCCTTTGCTTAAAATTTAGAACTTCATTCTCGGGAGACAACGGAGAAGATAGAGGACTAGCCATAACGACAAACAAACGGAAAAGAAGCGAACCGAAAAGAGAGGGTGAATAAAATGGCAAGGGTGAAGTGGGGGAGAGGAAAATGAGAGGCAAATGGCAAATAATGTAATGCGGGAGATAAGGGTTTGTGGTGGGTACTTGGTATGTTGACTTTTGCGTAGACGTCCCCGGCAACGGCGCCAGAAATCCTTCTTGCTACCTCTTGAGCACTGCGTTGGTTTTCCCTTGAAGAGGAAAGGGTGATGTAACAAAGTAGCGTAAGTATTTCCCTCAGTTTTTGAGAACCAAGGTATCAATCCAGTAGGAGACTACGCGCGAGTCCCTCGCACCTACACAAAACAAATAAATCCTCGCAACCAACGCGATAAGGGGTTGTCAATCCCTACACGGTCACTTACGAAAGTGAGATCTGATAGATATGATAGGATAATATTTTTGGTATTTTTATGATAAAGATGCAAAGTAAAATAAAAGCAAAGTAAAAAAAGCAACAGAAATAACTAAGTGTTGGAAGATTAATATGATGGAAAATAGACCCGGGGGTCATAGGATTCACTAGTGGCTTCTCTCAAGAGCATAGGTATTTTACAGTGGGTGAATGAATTACTATTGAGCAATTGACAGAATTGAGCATAGTTATGAGAATATCTAGGTATGATCATGTATATAGGCATCACGTCCAAGACAAGTAGACCGACTCCTGCCTGCATCTACTACTATTACTCCACACATCGACCGCTATCCAGCATGCATCTAGAGTATTATGTTCATAAGAACAGTTTAACGCCTTAAGCAAGATGACATGATGTAGAGGGATAAATTCATGCAATATGATAAAAACCCCATCTTGTTATCCTCGATGGCAACAATACAATACGTGCCTTGCTGCCTCTACTGTCACTGGGAATGGACACCGCAAGATAGACACTTCTCCCATTACAAGAAAGATGAATCTAGTAGGCCAAACCAAACTGATAATTCGAAGAGAGTTGCAAAGATAACCAATCATACATAAAAGAATTCAGAACATTCAAATATTGTTCATAGATAAACTTGATCATAAACCCACAATTCATCGGTCTCAACAAACACACTGCAAAAGAAGATTATATCGAATAGATCTCCACGAGAGAGGGGGAGAACATTGTATTGAGATCCAAAAAGAGAGAAGAAGCCATCTAGCTAATAACTATGGACCCGAAGGTCTGAGGTAAACTACTCACACATCATCGGAGGGGCTATGATGTTGATGTAGGAGCTCCAGAACAGGCCCCAAGATGGGATCTCGTGGGTACAGAAGGTTGCGGCGGTGGAATTAGGTTTTTGGCTCCGTATCTGATCGTTTGGGGTACGTAGGTATATATAGGAGGAAGAAGTGCGTTGGTGGAGCAACAGGGGGCCCACGAGGGTGGAGGGCGCGCCTGGGGGGGTAGGCGTGCCCCCTGCCTCGTGGCCTCCTCCTTTGTTTCTTGACGTAGGGTCCAAGTCCTCTGGATCATGTTCGTTCCGAAAATCATGTTCCCGAAGGTTTCATTCCGTTTGGACTCCGTTTGATATTTTTTTCTGCGAAACGCTGAAATAGGCAAAAAAACAGCAATTTTGGGTTGGGCCTCCGGTTAATAGGTTAGTCCCAAAAATAATATAAAAGTGAATAACAAAGCCCAATAATGTCCAAAACAAAAGATCATATAACATGGAGCAATAAAAAATTATAGATATGTTGGAGACGTATCAAGCATCCCCAAGCTTAATTCCTGCTTGTCCTCGAGTAGGTAAATGATAAAAATAGAATTTTTTGATGCGGAATGCTGCTTGGCATAATTTCAATGTAATTCTTCTTACTGTGGCATGAATGTTCAGATTTGATATGATTCAAGATAAAAGTTTAATGTTGACATAAAAACAATAATATTTCAAGCATACTAACTAAGCAATTATGTCTTATCAAAATAACATAGCCAAAGCAAGTTATCCCTACAAAATCATATAGTCTGGCTATGCTCCATCTTCCCCACACAAAATATTCATATCATGTACAACCCCGGTTTTAGCCAAGCAATTGGTTCATACTTTTAACGCGCTTCAGCCTTTTCAACTCTTACGCAATACATGAGCGCAAGCCATGGATATAGCACTATGGTGGAATAAGGTATAATGGTAGGGGTTATGTGGGAAGACAAAAAAGGAGAAAGCCTCACATCAACGAGGCTAATCAACGAGCTATGGAGATGCCCATCAATTGATATTAATGCGAGGAGTAGGGATTGCCATGCAACGGATGCACTAGAGCTATAAGTGTATGAAGCTCAAAAAGAAACTAAGTGGGTGTGCATCCAACTTGCTTGCTCACAAAGACCTCGGGCATTTGAGGAAGCCCATCATTGGAATATACAAGCCAAGTTCTATAATTAATTTTCCCACTAGTATATGAAAGTGACAAAATGAGAGACTCTCTATTACGAAGATCACGGTGCTACTTTGAAGCACAAGTGTGGTAAAAGGATAGTAACATTGTCCCTTCTCTCTTTTTCTCTCATTTTTTTTATTTGGGCCTTTTCTCTCTTTTTTATGGCCTCTTTTTTTTAGTCCGGAGTCTCATCCCGACTTGTGGGGGAATCATAGTCTCCATCATCCTTTCCTCACTTGGGACAATGCTCTAATAATGATGATCATCAAACTTTATTTACTTACAACTCATGAATTACAACTCAATACTTAGAACAAAATATGACTCTATATGAATGCCTCCAGCGGTGTACCGGGATATGCAATAAATAAAGACCGACATGTATGAAAGAATTATGAACGGTGGCTTTGCCACAAATACAATGTCAACTACATGATCATGCAAAGCAATATGACAATGATGGAGCATGTCATGATAAATGAAACGGTGGAAAATTGCATGGCAATATATCTCGGAATGGCTATGGAAATGCCATGATCGATAGGTATGGTGGCTGTTTTGAGGAAGATATAAGGAGGTTTATGTGTGATAGAGCGTATCATATCACGGGGTTTGGATGCACCGGCGAAGTTTGCACCAACTCTCAAGGTGAGAAAGGGCAATGCGCGGTACCGAAGAGGCTAGAAAATTGCGGAAAGGTAAGTGTGCGTATAATCCATGGACTCACATTAGTCATAAAGAACTCATATACTTATTGCAAAAATTTATTATCCCTCGAAGAAAAGTATTACTACGCATGCTCCTAGGGGAAGGGTTGGTAGGAGTTAACCATCGCGTGATCCCGACCGCCACACAAAGGAAGACAATCAACAAATACTTCATGATCCGACTTCGTTACATAATGGTTCACCATACGTGCATGCTACGGGATTCACAAACTCCAACACATGTATTTTTCAATTCCACAATTACTCAACTAGCACAACTATGATATTACCACCTTTATATCTCAAAACAATTATCAAGCATCAAATTTCTCATGATATTAATTAAAGCAAATTGCCATGCTAATTTATGACTCTCAAAATAATATAAGTGAAGCATGAGAAATCAATAGTTTCTATAAAACAAATCCACCACCGTGCTCTAAAAGATATAAGTGAAGCACTAGAGCAAAATTTTATAGCTCAAAAGATATAAGTGAAGCACATAGAGTATTCTAATAATTTTCGAATCATGTGTGTCTATCTCAAAAGGTGTGTAAAGCAAAGATGATTGTAGTATACTAACAAATAAAGACTCAAATAATACAAGACGCTCCAACCAAAACACATATCATGTGGTGAATAAAAATATAGCTCCAAGTAAAGTTACCGATGGAAGTAGACGAAAGAGGGGATGCCTTCCGGGGCATCCCCAAGCTTTGGATTTTTGGTGTCCTTAGATTATCTTGGGGGTGCCATGGGCATCCCCAAGCTTAGGCTCTTGCCACTCCTTGTTCCATAATCCATCAAATCTTTTACCCAAAACTTGAAAACTTCACAACACAAAACTCAACAGAAAATCTCGTGAGCTCCGTTAGCGAAAGAAAACAAAAGACCACTTCAAGGTACTGTAATGAACTCATTCTTTAATTATATTGCTGTTAAACCTACTGTATTACAACTTCTATATGGTTTACAAACTCTTTTACTAGCGATAGACTCATCAAAATAAAAAAACAACACACAAAAAAACAGAATCTGTCAAAAACAGAACAGTCTGTAGTAATCTGTAACTAACGCAAACTTCTGGAACTCCAAAACATCAGCCAAAATAGGAAGACCTAGGAAATTTGTTTATTGATCATCAGCAATTGGAATCAATATTTTATCACGTTTTGGTGATTTTTAACAGGTATTTTCATGAACAGAAATTTTCTGGAAATTTCTGCAAGATCAAATAACTATCATCCAAGAAGATCCTATAGGTTTAACTTTGCACAAACACTAATTAAAGCATAAAAACACATATAACAGAGGCGAGAACAAATATATATTCCTAAACAGAAGCAAAAAGCAAAAAACTAAAAACTAAAATTGGGTTGCCTCCCAACAAGCGTTATCATTTAACGCCCCTAACTACGCATAAAAGCAAGGATAGATCTAGGTATTGCCATCTTTGGTAGGTAATTCTTCAATGAGGCATCTACCATCCTTAGGAATTTCTTTCTTTTTATTGATTCACAAACTTTTAGGCACAAGATCGAAAAATTCATTTGTAACAAGTGGTTCCTTAATGATAGCAAAAAGATCGGGATGAATACTTATAGATTTGAGATCCGCAGTTTCCTTACTAGAGGATTCACCCTTATTTTTAGGAACATACATAAGCTTGGAAATTTTAGTGGGAGGACTTGGAGTATTCTTTACGGAAGAAAAAGCGGTTCCCATGTTGGTAATGATATCCTCAAGTTTATCGATTCTAGTGGAATCCTGATTTATTTTCTCATTAACTATGGGTTCCTTTTCTTTAATATTTTTCAAAGTGACTCCTACTTTAGATCCATATTGAGTGATTTGGTTGTGGATCTTTTAATCCAAATTTTCAATTAACTCCACGGTAGCAACCTTATTTTCAATAATTTCAAGTCTTTGCATTACATGCTCCAAAGTTAACATAGTTCCATTAACCAAAAGAGGTGGTGAGCCAAACAAATCTATCATAGCATTATAAGAATCAAAAGTATGGCTACCCAAGAAGTTCCCTCTGGTAATGGTATCAAGGATATATCTGTACCAAGGAGTTGCGCCTACATAAAAATTGCAAAGAAGAACGGAAGTAGATTGCTTCCTGGTAGATCTATTTTGAGCATTGCAAATTCTATACCAAGCGTCTTTTAGATTTTCTCCCTCCCTTTGCTTAAAATTTAGAACTTCATTCTCGGGAGACAACGGAGAAGATAGAGGACTAGCCATAACGACAAACAAACGGAAAAGAGGCGAACCGAAAAGAGAGGGCGAATAAAATGGCAAGGGTGAAGTGGGGGAGAGGAAAATGAGAGGCAAATGGCAAATAATGTAATGCGGGAGATAAGGGTTTGTGGTGGGTACTTGGTATGTTGACTTTTGCGTAGACGTCCCCGGCAACGGCGCCAGAAATCCTTCTTGCTACCTCTTGAGCACTGCGTTGGTTTTCCCTTGAAGAGGAAAGGGTGATGTAACAAAGTAGCGTAAGTATTTCCCTCAGTTTTTGAGAACCAAGGTACCAATCCAGTAGGAGACTACGCGCGAGTCCCTCGCACCTACACAAAACAAATAAATCCTCGCAACCAACGCGATAAGGGGTTGTCAATCCCTACACGGTCACTTACGAAAGTGAGATCTGATAGATATGATAGGATAATATTTTTGGTATTTTTATGATAAAGATGCAAAGTAAAATAAAAGCAAAGTAAAAAAAGCAACAGAAATAACTAAGTGTTGGAAGATTAATATGATGGAAAATAGACCCGGGGGTCACAGGATTCACTAGTGGCTTCTCTCAAGAGCATAGGTATTTTACAGTGGGTGAACGAATTACTATTGAGCAATTGACAGAATTGAGCATAGTTATGAGAATATCTAGGTATGATCATGTATATAGGCATCACGTCCAAGACAAGTAGACCGACTCCTGCCTGCATCTACTACTATTACTCCACACATCGACCGCTATCCAGCATGCATCTAGAGTATTAAGTTCATAAGAACAGAGTAACGCCTTAAGCAAGATGACATGATGTAGAGGGATAAATTCATGCAATATGATAAAAACCCCATCTTGTTATCCTCGATGGCAACAATACAATACGTGCCTTGCTGCCCCTACTGTCACTGGGAAAGGACACCGCAAGATTGAACCCAAAGCTAAACACTTCTCCCATTGCAAGAAAGATCAATCTAGTAGGCCAAATCAAACTGACAATTCGAAGAGACTTGCAAAGATAACCAATAATACATAAAAGATTTCATAAGATTCAAATATTGTTCATAGATAAACTTGATCATAAACCCACAATTCATCGGTATCAACAAACACACCGCAAAAGAAGATTACATCGAATAGATCTCCACGATAGAGGGGGAGAACATTGTATTGAGATCCAAAAAGAGAGAAGAAGCCATCTAGCTAATAACTATGGACCCGAAGGTCTGAGGTAAACTACTCACACATCATCGGAGGGGCTATGGTGTTGATCTAGAAGCCCTCCGTGATTGATGCCCCCTCCGGCGGAGCTCCGGAACAGGCCCCAAGATGGGATCTCATGGGTACAGAAGGTTGCGGCGGTGGAATTAGGTTTTTGGCTCCGTATCTGATCGTTTGGGGTACGTAGGTATATATAGGAGGAAGGAGTACGTCGGTGGAGCAACAGGGGGCCCACGAGGGTGGAGGGCGCGCCCCCTACCTCGTGGACTCCTCCTTTGTTTCTTTGTGTAGGGTCCAAGTCCTCTGGATCATGTTCGTTCCTAAAATCACGTTCCCGAAGGTTTCATTCCGTTTGGACTCCGTTTGATATTATTTTTCTGTAAAACTCTGAAATAGGCAAAAACAGCAATCCTGGGCTGGGCCTCCCGTTAATAGGTTAGTATCAAAAATAATATAAAAGTGAATAATAAAGCCCAATAATGTCCAAAACAGAAGATAATATAGCATGGAGCAATCAAAAGTTATAGATACGTTGGTGACGTATCAAGTGTCGAACCCACAAGGAGCTAAAGGTAAGATCAATATTCTCTCTTGTCCTATCTGCCACTAATACGACTCTACGTACACCGAATGTTTGCTTCCAACTAGAAACGAGAAATAAAACTACTTTGTGGGTATGAAGAGGATAACTTTGCATGATATCGGAGAGCTAAAATATAAAAGTAGGTGTTGTTATCATAAAGTTAGAATATATTACTAAATATTATAAATAGCGAGTGTGGAATAATGATGGATCGGTGTGCGGAATTGCCCTAGGCAATTGTTAACAAGATCAGTAATCAATATTGCAATTTCATATGAGGGAGAGATATAAGCTAACATACTTACTTGACCAAGCAGCATATCATCCACTCGGATGACAGTTCACCACTCGATCGTATGACTCACTCGGGTATACGAAGACCAGCACGCAGCAAAGCAGTCAAAGCATCATGGAAGATGGCTAACTAGATTCTTGTTACACCGGAAGATGGTGCCCCTCCTCCCACCTCCCTCCCCACCTCCACCTCCACCACTGGCGGCCATGGATCCTTCTAAGCCACCATGGAAGGGCTCCTCCACTGGGACTTCAACCCCGGCCTAAAGGTCGAGGACCAAGTTCGTAGGCGTTTCAAATACACGGTCCATTTCTCCCCGGCCTCCTCCTCCAAGGAATTCTTCTTGGTGGTCACGTTCTCTTCTGCCTCTTTCCCCTTGTCCTGTGCTTCGGTTGGTTTGGCCTTACAATGTTGCATTGGAGGTATTGCTTCTGGTTTCAAGGTTTCTTCTATTGGTGAAAGGAATTTTCGGTTCTCGGTGGCTTGAAATAAAGTGGGTCATTTCATCAATGCCCTACGGGATAGAGATTGGCCAGATTTTGTCTGCCATTTTGGTCTTTTTAGACATCCTTGAAATGTGCCAATTGTGGATCCTATTGTGAGGAACACTCCACATGTGATTGATGCTTTCGGGGGCAGAGCACCTAAAGCCATTCGCACTAATCTAGATTTTCTTGAGAAAAGTGCCTCTAAGGATGTTTCGACCACTAAGGAGTTGGCCAAGTTTGGCCTTTGCATACAACGATCTACCAATTTGTTGAGCTCCTTCGATGGGGTCTCCTCTCAACGTGGTTTTTCTCGCGATGATCATCTCTCGGATGCTTCTTCATCCAACAATGCAAATCGTGAGTTCATACGAGGGGGGTTGATTTTTGGCAGTTTGCATATTCCGGTTTCTTCGGAGCACATTTCCAACCCTACCAAAAAATTCTTAGGCAAGAATCATCGTGAGTAGATTTGGTGTAATATTCCATCTTTGGTTTTGGAGGATATCTTAGACTTAAGGAAAGCCAATTATGACGAGGCAGATATCCAAAACATCTATGATTGAGAGGACTTGCCTCCCTCGGACTCCATCCATCATATTTTGGGAAAATGTACCAGATGTTTCGGGGGTGGCCATGATGCCACTAATTGTAATGCCAAAATCTGCACCACCTGCCATAACTTTGAACGTGCATGCTTTTGCATGCGGCATGAGATGGGTCGGCCAGTTAGATCCTGCACGATCTGCAATAATCCGGCCCACCAGCGGGAATTTTGTCCCGGGCTTCTTTGGTGCTAGCGTTGTAAGCTCCTGGGCCATGGGGTTAAATCTTGCTCCTCTAAGTCTGCTCCAAGATTTTTTTGGCAACAGAGGAAGGTGGAACGGCAGGATCAAACAAACTTGGATTCATTGCCTCGATTTCGCGCGGTCCTCCCACCACAGAGTCCCAATATTCCTAATAGAAAATTGGATTGGCATCCCAAAAGGAAAGTACTAGACTCTGGGCCCCCTTCCCCTATAGCCATTGGGCGGACATTTCCGCTTCAAGCCCCACCCCATTTTCCTATTATGCCACCCCTGACAACCAAAGAGCCGAGCGCCACCCCCTCCTCCCTCCCAGCTCTGCCATTGACTGACGCAACAGCCATCGCCGCCACCACTGACGCCATGGCCAACTTTCTGGCAAGGCCCTTCCAGTTTGTGCCGATGGGAGCCTGGATTGAGCGTGGTCCAGACCACAGATTGGCGCGCAACATGATGGTGGTGGATGACCCGCCGCTGAGCCACGAGAGGTATGCCATTGTCATTGTTGTTCCCGCAGTCCCAGATCATCAGAAGTAGTTAGTGTTGGATGAGGTTGTTCGCATCATGGTTGAGGATTTTCGTCTTGAAGTACCTAATGCGTTTGTATATCCTATCGGTGTGGGCATGGTGGCGTTTGCTGATGTGGCTCCGAGAGACCAATTTATTCAGGAGAGTCCGCATCAGTTAGACCCCCTGGATGATGATATGACCTTCTCTTTTGTGCCGCATGATGAGGGGGAAAACATGCGCCGTTGCCCGTTCCAGTATGTTGCTTGGGTCATGTTCCTTGCTTTCCCTATGGATTACCAAAACGATCACTATATCAATAAGTCTGTGTCATGTTTCGGGAAGTTAGATATCTAGCACAGGCCCGGACACAACAAGGAATGAGTTTTAGTGCGGGTTATCATCAGTGATATCGCACAGGTTCCCCACAGTCTTGTGATTAAGAGAATCGGCACTCTGCCAGGTATGGGTAGATCCTGGTTTGTTCCCGTTTATGTGCTTAATGGAAGGAATACGATTCCTGAGCTTGTTGGGAATGAAGATGATGCTCCGTTGATGAATGCATCTCTGCATCCTTATGAGTTGTCGTACCTGATTGCTGCCCAACAGTGGGCGTTGGATCATCAGCGATGGCTGCAGCAGCAGATTGATTAGGCCTGGGAGCAGCAGGTGCCCCAACAACTGCCGATGCAGAATGATGGATGGGGAGTCTGGCCTGTGGCGCCACCTCCGTACAGAGGATTCAGTTTCAAAACACTATTTCAGTACACTAGTCCTTCTCTCATGGATGGCCTCGAACAAGAGAGCAACATCACAGATGATCCCACGATAAATGGTCAGTATATTTTGATATTGCAGAGGCTGCGGATGCTCTGATCAATGGAACACCAACCTCTGGTCTGCAATTTGTGCGCGCTAATGGCAGTTCCCTTGTTGTTGAGGTTCAGGCTGAAGATGGGTACCTGTTCCTGTAATTTCTTTGGAGATCTCCTTCGGAAGGCACACTCACTGCATTACTACACCTGATGACTGTCTGACGGGCGATTTGTTCC
The DNA here is from genome assembly GCA_032464435.1 of Aegilops umbellulata. Taxonomy (NCBI): domain Eukaryota; kingdom Viridiplantae; phylum Streptophyta; class Magnoliopsida; order Poales; family Poaceae; genus Aegilops; species Aegilops umbellulata. The sequence goes on from CP136056.1 coordinate 374,735,804, forward strand.
CTCTGAACCCTCTGGCTGTTTTTCACACTGTGACTGCTGCTGTTATCAAGGGTGTGTGCCATATGAATGAGCAGTTTGGCCCAAGGACTGAGTTGCTTCCTTGTATTCCGACAGATATATTCATACCTTCTGAGATCTGGGATAACTATGCCATAACAATTACATTGCCTGACGTTGCGGTCATTGATGGTATGGGGTGCTCCACTAGGCAGGTTCTGGAGATGAGTGGAGAAGGAAATGGTGACCCTGGGAATAACTCAGAGGCCTTTGGAAACATTGGTATAACTGAATCTTCTGAAGCTCTTGGTGCCAAGCCACTCAGTAAGTACATTTAGAAGATGATCCTAGCAGAGAAGATGCCAATCAACACAACTTGCCTGAGACGCAGCTCCAGGGCCACGAGGTATGATGGCTTCAAGGTCAACCTCATCACTGATGCTAAAAAGCTACAATCCAAGGTCAAAAATAGAGGATCCCCAACAGTTGGTTGCTCCTCCAAGGCGACAAACCCCTGTCCCAAGTTGATGCTGCAGCCTGACGCGGTTCAGACTGAAGAACTGCCTCCGCCAACTACGATCCAGCAGCTCCAACGTGTGGGTACAGAGCTGTGTGAGATACCTGCCGAAGAACTCAGCGCCCAGAAACTTCTACCAAGTGCTCGTGGAGACACTCAGGAGCTGCCTTGAGCGAGATGGCGTCAAACAAACAGTGGAACGTTTGTGGAATCAATTCAGACAAAAACCAGTTGACGATCCGTAATGCGATTGAGATTAGTGGTTGTTCGGTAGTTTGCTTTCAACAAACCAAGCGAGATCTTTTGATGCATCGTTTATTAAACTCTTTTGCCCTAACAAGTTTGATATGTTTGAATTTGTGCCATCTATTGGTAATTCTGGGGTCTAATCACTGTGTGGATGAGCTCGGTTTTCACAGGTGTTTCTGTTTTCTCTGAATCTTTCGCGCTCGGCATTAGGCTTACCTCGACTCAGTCCAATGATACGTGGATGCTTGTTAACGTTTACAGCCCTTGCGCTGATCCCAACAGAGCTTTGTTTACTGCGTGGCTCTTTGAACTTCACATTCCAAATGGGGAAGATTGGCTTCTCCTAGGAGATTTCAATTTCATCAGAGCGCCCGATAATCGTAATTGGGGGGATGCTAAAGATATGCTAATCTTCAACGAATTCATCCATAGACAGTCTTTATTGAATTACCGATCAAGGGGCGATCCTTCACCTGGAGCAATATGCAAACCAACCTACTGCTTGAACAGTTAGACTGGCACTTTACATTTGTTGATTGGCCGGCCAAATATCCGAATACTGTAGTCATGCCCCTAGGGAAGCCCACGTCAGATCATGTGCTACTGGATCAAACAGCCAGGTTTCTTTGATGTGGTGCAGAGATCGTGGAATAAACATTGTTATGCCCCTAACACAGCCGATGTCTTGTGCAAAAAACTAAAAAGCCTGTGATATGATCTGAAACAATGGAGCAAGAAAATCTCTAAGTTGTCTGTGTTGATTGAGACCTGTAACAAAACCCTTCTCGAGCTTGATAGTCTAGAGGATCGTCGATAGTTGAATGTACCTGAAGCTAATTTCAGAACAATTCTGAAGAAACATCTTCTTCACCTGCTTGACTGCAAAAAAACGTACTGGAAGAAACGCTGCACCATTAGGTACTTCAAATTTGGCGACGGCAACACCAAGTTCTTCCATAGGGTTGCGACTGAACGTTTTCGCAGAAACAATATTGCTTCGATGCGGTTGTTAGATGACTCAGTTGTCTATGATCATGTGGGTAAAGAGGCAGTCCTTCTCCAAACCTACAAGGAAAGACTAGGTTGCTCAAATCCTACTAACATGAGATTTGATCTGGAATGCATCATCAAAAAAGTGGAAGGGCTGCAGGCCCTGTCTGAGCCCTTTACTCGGGAAGAGATTGACCAAGTTGTCAAAGAGATGTCGTCTGATTGTGCACCTGGACCGGATGGTTTCAGTGGAAGTTTCATAAAATCTTGTTGGCACATTATTAAGGAGGAGTTCTGTCCGCTTTGCTTTGATTTTCATGCAGGTACCTTGGATCTTGAAAGTTTGAATACTGGATTTATCCCTCTCATCCCGAAGACTCAGTCACCGGAGACAACTGATGATTACCGCCCTATAACACTCTTAAACTGCTGCCTCAAATTGCTGACAAAACTCTTGGCAAACCGTCTGTAGAAAGTGGTTCTTAAAATCATCCATCAAAACCAATACGGGTTCTTGTGGGGTAGATCGATCCAGGACTGTGTGGTGTGGGCGTATGAGTTCATACACCAGTGCCAGGCCTCGAGACGTGAAATCGCCATTCTTAAGCTTGACTTTGCTAAGGCCTTTGAGACGATCGAGCATGCTCCGATGATGCAGATTATGAAGTGCATGGGCTTTGATGATCGTTGGCTAGGGTAGATTCAGTGCTTGTTCTCGACTGCAAAATCTTCTGTGCTCCTCAATGGGACCCCGACAGGCTGTTCTTCTGTAAGAGAGGGGTGCGCCAGGGTGACCCGCTGTCCCCGCTCATCTTCGTCTTGGCGGCTGACCTTCTACAAGCAGCCATCAATGATGGATACCGGAGTGGTGCACTTGAGCTACCCATACCAGCTCCAGATGATAACTACCCTGTGATCCAGTACGCGGATGACACGATACTCATGATGCCAGCTGATCGAGCTAAAGTGGAGACGATCAAACACGTGCTTTAGGACTATGCCTCCTCCATAGGATTGCGCATCAACTTTCAAAAATCGACCCTGATGACTGTCAATATGGCTGTGGATGCAACGGAGCGCTTGGCGAAGATTTTTGGCTGCAAGGTTGGCAAGATGCCATTCACGTACCTAGGCATGCCGATGGGCACTGCTAAACCAACGGTGGCTGACCTAATGCCGCTGGTTGCATCAGTCGAGCGCAGATTATCCACTGCAGCCTCGCTCTTGGACCTTCGATCAAAGCTCACCTTGGTCAACTCGGTGATCACGTCCCTGGCAATTTACGCCATGTGTTCCATCAGATTGCCTCCGAAGATCCTAGAACATCTTGACAAGCTCAAGCGTTGTCTTTGGGCGAAGAACATGGACGATGGCCATAAAGCAATGTCCATGGCGGCATGGAACCTAGTCTGTCGCCCCAAGGAAAAGGGTGGACTAGGAATTATTGACCTTCAAATTCAGAACCAGGGTTTACTACTCAAGCAACTACACAAATTCTATAATCATTTGGATGTGCCCTGGGTTAACCTGATTTGGGCCACTTATTATGCGGGTTTGGTGCCTCATGCAACTGAGCAGTGCAGATCATTCTGGTGGCATGATATCATGCAGCTGGTGCCAACCTATAGGGGCGTCACATCGGTGGAAGTAAGAGATGGGAGCACGGTGCTGTTCTGGAAGGATTTGTGGCATAACAATATCCTCCGTGACAGCCACCCCTGGCTGTTTTCCTTTGCTCTTAATGAAGATGTCTCGGTACAAGCGCTGTTGACAGCACCAATGCTTGGGCACAATTTTCAGCTATTGATCTCTGCCCAAGCCAGGGATGAGTTGCATAACCTTCAATGCAGCACGGCCGCGACGGAATTGAGTGACACCACAGACATCTGGAGGTGCATCTGGGGATCGGGACACTTTGGTTCCAGAAAGTATGATGACCATTGCTTTCGAGAAGTCGTGGCGGATGATGCATTCAAATGGATCTGGAAGTCAAAATGCACCAATAAATGGAGGGTTTTTGCATGGCTTCTTCTAGCAGATAGGTTGAACACTAGAAACATGCTGAAGAGGAGAGGAATGAAGCTGCAAGACGATGCATATACTTGTCTCCTCTGTGACAACCCGCCAGAAGAGATAGTGGAGCACCTCTTCTTCGAGTGTGCATTCAGTAGAACGTGTTGGAGGAAGCTGGGGATCGAGTGGGAGCAAAGTGGAAACAGGCTCCAGCTTGTTCATGAGGCAAAAGACAAGTGGACGGGTCCCATGTTCATGGAGATCTTTGTGATTGCAGCCTGGAGCATATGGAAGGAACGCAACAACAAGCACTTCAGGGGTGTGTTGCCTACGGTGGATGGCTGGCTTATGAGATTCAAAAATGACTTTGGTTTGATGAGGCACAGAGTCAAGGAGGCCTTGGTGCCATTTGTGGAGAGTTTGGTTACATCCATCTAGAGTGTAAATATCCTTCCCTCTTGTAATTTTCTACATACACTCATCTCCCTCTCTCTGGTGGTGAGGGCTTGTCATATCCACCCTGTTGTAGCCTCAGAGAGTTATACATTATGATTGTTGATTTAATATAAAGTCAGTGGGGGGTTGCCCCCACTGTTCTAAGCTTTCAAAAAAGCTAACGTACTTTCTTGTCTTGGATCATATGCACTTATGATTGGAACTCTAGCAAGCATCCGCAACTACTAAATATCATTAAGGTAAAATCCAACCATAGCATTAAAGCATCAAGTCCCCTTTATCCCATATGCCGTGACTCACTTACTCATGTTTATGCTTCTGTCACTCAAGCAACCCACTATAAGTGAATCATGAACGTATTGCAACACCGTACAGCGAGAATCCCTCACGCTTGCGCGACACGGAGGGCACAATAGGACAGCACCAAAATAAAACATACAACTCGTACCAATCTAGATCATCAATGAACCCAAAGACAAAGGATATCTACTCAAAACATCATAGGATGGCAACATATCATTGGATCATAATATGTGGCATAAAGCACCATGTTCAAGTAGGGATTACAGCGGGGTGCGGGAGAGTGGACCGCGTAAAAGAGATGAGGATGGTGATGATGATGGTGATGTTGATGAAGACGATCACCGCGGCGATGATTCCCCTCCCAATGGCACTTCGGCGCTACCGAGAGAGAGGAGGAGAGGTTCTCCCCCTTGTGCTTCCTCCTCCATGGCCTCCCCCTAGATGGGGAGAGGTTCTCCCTCTGGTCCTTGGCCTTCATGGCAATGATGGCCCCTCCGGGATCCTCCTCCATGGCCTCTGGTGATGATGGCCCCCTTCGGCAGGGTGCCAGAGAGGGCCTAGATTGATTTCTCGTGGCTACAGAGGCTTGCGGTAGTGGAACTTCCGATCTAGGTTAATTTCTGGAGGTTTGGGTATTTATAGGAGAGGTTGGCGTTGAGAACAAGTCAGGGGGCCCCACGGGTAGTCCATGAGGCACAGGGGCGCGCCCAGGGGGTGGGTGCGCCCCCACCCTTGTGGGGCCCCGGGACTCCCCTCCGGTAGATTTTTGTTCCAGTATTTTTTATATTTTCTAGAAAAAATCTCCGTTGATTTTCAGCGCATTCCAAGAACTTTTATTTCTGCACAAAAATAACACCAAGGTAGTTCTGTTGAAAACAACATCAGTCCGGGTTAGTTCTAATCAAATCATACCAAAATCATATAAAACTATTGTAAACATGGCATGAATACTTCATAAATTATAGATACGTTGGAGACGTATCAGCGCATCGCCGGTCGTGGCGGCGGGGGCGGCTGTTTGGCCGGTGGTGGCTGGCGGCTCAGGGTGGCCTCACATGATGCTGCTACACGACCAGTTGCCCTGGCTCTCGCACGTGCTGCTGCTGCTACTGCTTTTCTGCTACTAGTGTGTTCAGTTTCGACAGTAAAATTCAGTTTCGACAAAAAAATCAGTTTCGACAGTTAAGTTCAGTTTCGACAGTTAAGTTCAGAGATGAGCGGCTGATGTATTTTACATCTAGCACTTTGTGGTTATGTATTTTACTTCATCTATTGGAGATGCTATTAGAATTCCACTTAGGGTAACGTTGTCTCTCTTGTCCTGCTTCAGCCTCGGCATCATACAACTCACCGGAGCTGCTCCAACGATCAAACCCTCCATCACAGCGGAGCAGTACCTCGAGCTCCATATCCAGACGCCTAAGATCTTCTTCCCCTCCTCCAACAACCAAGTCAGTCGGTGCATCCTCATCGACCAACCCAATCACGCTGAGATCGACATGGCTTCGCCAAAGAGGTTGTATACTTGTGGTTTGACTTAATCTCACCATGCTTCTTTGCATCCTGTGATCTTCCAATTCTTGTGAATCAAACACCCTGATTGGCAGAAATCCTGTGTTTTTTAATTCTCTGTTTTGCACGTGCATTCCTATCCTATTCCTGTCTATTTCCTATCCCTGCATTGTTAGAATCCTCAAATTCTAACAAGCCCTTACACAATTGCTTCTATTACAGATATGTGTCAAAGAAAAACTTGTGTGGTTTGTCCTGCTCCTGTTGCGCTGTGTTCCGCCCCAGCTCAGCTGCTCCAACGACGGAAGGGTTCACCACAGCAGGGATCCGCTCTCCAGACTGTCTTTCGCCGCCTCAGATCTTCTTCCCCGCCGCCGACAGCCACGACAGCTCCATTACCATCATCAACTGAGCAGATGACCTTGAGGACTACATGGGTCCGCAAGAGAGGTCGCACTCTTCCATGTCTGCTTACGTTATGCATCGCTTAATATGATGACATGCTACTTTATCATCGTGTTCACCTATTAGACTCCGAGTCAGGTCCATACTAATGCTGAAACTTGAGTTTTTAAATGGTTGTGGGGTACATATTGGGGCAGCAATCAGTACTATCTTGTTAATCTCGGGTGTATACTATGAGTTTCATGTTGGGTGCAAACAAACATTAAAGGAGCCATTATCTGTACTTTTAACTAAAGCTATTATCTGCTTGCTATCATTGGTTTCGGGTCTATACACAGTTTGCTACCATCACTCTGGATTTGTGCATGCACTCCTTGCATAATCTCACTATGTTTTATTCCTATGCATGTCAGTAATTGTACACAATGGAACTGAACATGTAGAGCAAAAGAGACGAGCCTTGCGTGGCAATTAAATTTCATGCAGACGTTGCTCCATGGTGGGCACAAAGGCAGCCCCCCTCCACCCATTTCGGATCATAATCAAGAGTGTCGGTGTTCTAGGAACGGGGGTCCCCAGACTTGCCTGCCTGCGGCCCACGGCGTGGCTAGGCAGCAGGCCGTATGGCCCATCTTAGTCGACAAGGCATCTGAGACCCTCGTGAGGGTCCAAGCCTCGCGAGGGGGACGACGCAAGACCTCCTCTGGAGTGGCCTAGCTAGGCAGGCTCGCGAGGAGCGGAGATATCAAGGCAGGGCAAACCTCATGAGGCTCCCGTGACGTGAGCCATGACGAACGGTGCTAGGCGGGTGCCAGGCGAGCGCCGGTGCGCGCAGCGTCCTTATTTCCTCTTTGGTGCTAAGGAGGCAAGCGCTGACGAAGAGTACCGAGGCATCAGGCAAAGGTTGCCATATTGGTGCAACAAGACCAAGACCAGGAGGACGGCAAGGCGGAGGTCATCGTGGTGCCCAAGACGGCGTCACCCCAGAGCTTTTCGCAGGCGAAGACCGCTTTTGTTAGGATAGCTTGTACTAGCTTTTCCCCTTCAAATTTGCCCACCATTGTTGGCTCCCTTCCTGCTCGATATTTGGGAAGAGGACCAGGGCCTCTATAAATAGGCTTAGCCACCACAGTAGAAAGAAGAACGAGAACAGATCGAGAAGCCAACACTCGCACAAGAACACCCCAACCTCAGGAGGCTGTTCTTCCCTTGTACTGTTCATCATCAGCCCAAGAGGCAACCCACCACCACCACAACGGTGGCCTGAACCAGTATAAACCCCGTGTCTCTTTCTGTGTTGTGAGTTCATCGTGTTCGTCTGCAAGATCTTAGCGAGCCAAAGCGTAGATCGGTAGGAGGGAAAGACTTCACGCGCACCCCAGTGTTCGAACCTTAAGGTTTTGCCGGAACCCCACATCCGACATTTGGCGCCCCAGGTAGGGGTGTGCTGGGGCTCCTCTCTGCCAATCTGCGCCCCGCGCCACCATGCTTCGCTCCCATGGCAGGCGCGCCGCCATCCGTCTCTACGACCGGCGCCAGCAGCAGGGAGTCTGGGTACCGGGCCCTGGCCCCCGCCCTACGACAGGTGTAGTGGCCAACCAAGTTCAAGCCGGAGATGCCGCCGCGTTACGACGGCGCGGCAGATCCGGCGCCATTCCTGCTGGCCTACGAGGAGGCCGTCCTTGAAGCCGGAGGTGATGACAAGATCATGGCCAACTGGTTCCCCATGGCCCTCGCCGGCGAGCCGCGCGCCTGGCTGCTCAACCTCCCGGGGTCCACGGTGGTGTCCTGGGAGGAACTTCGCAACCTTTTCACCGCGCGTTAGACGGTGCCGGCGCACCATGCAGTCGCAGCGCTGCTGGGTGGCTCTCAAGCACCGCCTTCAGATCGCCACGTCAAGCCTTTCTTCCGTCATATTGGGGCAGCCTCCAAGTGCCCGGGGGCTCCACCGGGTTGGGCTGTGCCGGAGGCCGACCTCACCTTCGACTCAGAAGACCAACCCGGCTCCACCATCGGCTCAGGCATACTCCCAATGCTCTGCACACCTACCATCTGGAACGTGGCCGTCACCAACACCCTCATCGACGGCGGTGCTGGCCTCAACTTGCTCTCCGTAGAAGCCTTCAGCCTCCTCCACGTGTTGCCCAAGCGGCTTAGCCTCAACAAGCCTTTTTCAGGAGTGGGTGGTGGAATTGCCCATTCTCTGGGGCAGATCCACCTCCCTGTCACCTTCGGCACACGCGACAACTATTGCACTGAGCTGGTGGACTTCGACATCGCCCGCATCGGTATCCCTTACAATGCCATACTCGTGTACCAAGCTCTTGCTCAGTTCATGGCGGCGACTCACCCGGCCTACAACCTCATGAAGATGCAGGGGAGCAAGGGTGTCCTCACCATCAAGGGGGACACTAAGGAGGCAGTGATGGTGCTCAGGCTCGCCTTCAAGGCCACGGCAGCAGCACAGCCAGCCGGCGCCAGCGCGCCCGAGGCCAAGGAGACTGCGCCAGCCAGGAAGAAGCAGTTGTTCACCCAAGACAAGGCGGAGACCAAGCAGGTGCCGGTCAACGAGGACGGGTCTTCAAGAGCCACCTTTACCATACGAACCAGCCTTGACCCGGGACAAGAAGAAGCCTTGGTGAGGTTTTTGCGTGCAAACAAGGAGATATTCACGTGGGAGCCCAATCAGCTGGTAGGGGTCCTGAGAGAGGTGATCCAGCATCATCTAAGGGTGTGCCCCAACATGCGCCCCGTGACAAGAAGAAGCCTTGGTGAGGTTTTTGCGCGCAAACAAGGAGATATTCGCGTGGGAGCCCAATCAGCTGGTAGGGGTCCCGAGAGAGGTGATCCAGCATCATCTAAGAATGTCTCTCCGCATGGCGACTTCGTCAACCTACCGGCTTACGTAGCTGGCCCGCCGGCTGAGAGGCAGCCCTCATGGGGCTACCGAGCTAGTTCGCTGTCTCAGGGCGGGGCCGCCGCCATTGCCCGGCTTTGGGTGATGATCCAGTCGGAGGGCTTGACCGGGGCCGACCTGGTGGCCGCTGTAAGTGCATCTAGTGCCCCTTAGTGATTTTGGTGTATTGAAGACTTATAGGTTAAGTATCTAATGCGTGTATGAGTGTACACAGGTATACAAGTCTATGAGGAGTTTGATATTTACAGAGAAAGTCGACCCCTAAAAATGAAGTTCTTCGACTGAAGACTTTGATATTCTGAAGACTTTCTGAAGACTTTGAAAGTGAAGAAATTGGTGTGACCTTGAAGACTTGGTTATCATTCGAGGAATATGAAGCGTGAAGACTTTTGTTTTCGAAGTTTCATTTTCTCTTTCTTGAGTCATAGGAAACACCGTACTGTTAAAGGGGGTCGAGGAAATACTAAGGAGAAAATTTCCATGTGATGCTCATCTCAAATCCTACACCTACCAATCCCTTCGAGTGAAGCCATTGGAAATCTCATACAGTTCAGTTAATTTCTTCAGTGACAGAGACGCAGTTCTTCTGGTCACTGAGGACTTTGCTCTGACTGAGGAGTTAGGAATTCGCCAGTGCGAATTGCCTACACAGTGAGGAACATGATAGCCCTGAGGAATTTGTACCTCAAATTTCCAACCGTTGCTGTGCTACGCGCCAGCTGTCCCAAAATATCTTGTCCACCTAATGGTCATATCATTGAAGGGCATTTATGTCTTATCATGTCGGGCTGCTCCCTAGGCTATAAATAGCCGCCCCCTACAACCACTAGCTGGTTGGCTGCTCCGCGTGAACTTGACACTTGTCATTTGAGAGCAACCCATCCTCTGAGGACTTTGAGCGAAAATCATCAAGTGAGGAAAATCCAAACCCAAACCCAAACACCTACAAACCCAAAGTGATTGAGCATCACTGAAGAGATTGATCCTGCATGGATCCGACGCTTGTTACCTTTGAAGACTGTGCTTCTTCCAGACGGTTAGGCGTCAAGTTCTAGAGCATCCAAGAGGAATTGTGGATCGCCGAGTGACCAAGTCTGTGAAGGTTTGGAAGTCACCTGAAGACTTACCACGAGTGATTGGGCGAGAACTGTGTGTCCTTAGCTCAAGGAGAATACGGTGGGGACTGTGTGTCTGGGACTAGGTGTCCTCAAGTTTAAATACTCAGCCGCTCCAACCAGATGTACAACTAAGACATCAGTTGCAACTGGTCTACCAAATCATTGTCTTCACCAAGCTTACTAGTTCTATTTCCTCAACACTTTCATTTCCTCATTAATGTGTTACATGTTTGATCATATCTGTGTTTGAAGACTTTGACTGAAGACTTTCTCAATTTCCTCAGTTCAATTTCTTCAGTCAGTTTTGTCTTCATCTAGTGTTATCCTGTGTTTACGCTTTCTATACTCTATGTTTGTCTTCATCTCATCATGATGACTATGCTTGGATTCTATTATGTTTTCATCTGAGTACTTATTCCACTGCTAGTAGTTCTTCCCTAAGGAATTTCCTCACCAGCAAATTCCTCAGTGAAGAATTTCATAAAAATCGCCTATTCACCCCCTCTAGTCGATATAACACACTTTCAATTGGTATCAGAGCAAGGTACTACCTTGTTCTGTGTGATTTTGGTTTAACCGCCTGGAGTTTTAGTTATGTCGACCGCAGATATGAAGAAAGTGACATGCCCCATCTTTGACGGTCACGAGTATCCCAAATGGAAGGCCATGATGAAAAAGCGTCTCATGGCGATGAACAGCGAGCTGTGGACCGTCACTGAGATTGGTATGACCGATCTGTGCAAGATGGCAGAAGCTGATGACATTCGCAAGTACACCCACCTCAACCTCACAGCGAAGGCCATCATCTGCTCCAGTCTGTCTCGAAATCAGTTCAGGAACGTCATGCATCTCAATCAGGCGAAGCTTATCTGGGACCGTATCTCTGATGTTTATGAAGGCCATCGAACCTGTCATGATCCTTGGTTTGAGGACTTCAAGAAATCTCTCAAGACAATGACATCTGAACCAGAATCATCCGCATCCTCACCATGCCTCATGGCAGATGGTGAACAGGTAACTGAATGCTATCTGTCTGAATCCAGTGATGATGAATCTGGTGATGAATTTGGACCCAGTTATGCAAACTTGCCTCACTTTCTGCTAAACAAAAAGAGCTTTGGAAAGGGCTAACAACATGCTTAGTAAGAGCAATGATATGTTGAGTGAAGAAATGGATTAGTCACAAGCTTTGGCTGAAAGTCTTCAGAGACTTCATTCTAAGTATGACTCCCTTCAAGATCATCATAACTCTCTCTTGTCCGATCTTGAGAAGATAAGAGTGAGTTATGAAGATCTTCAGAAGGAGCGTGATTCATTGCTTGCTCAACAAATCAGCGCTGCTCAGGAAGAATTTATTCCTCCATGTTTAAAATGCATTGAACGAGAATCTGCTAATTCTTCACCTGAATGTTCAAATGCTTCGAATGTTACAAATTCTTCACAGGTCTCTGCTATCACTAATTCCTCATCTGAGGACATTGCTAGTATCACTGACGATGCAGGGCTGAAGGAATTGTACATGACAGGCATGTACAAAAGCCTCAAAGGGCATCAGACTCTTTGTGATGTGCTTAAAAAGCAGATCCTCAACAGGAACCCTAGGAAAGAGGGTATTGCCTTTGAGAGGAAACTCAATGCTGATGGTACATATTGGAAGCCTGAGCAGTACCCCAAAACCTCATGGGTTGCTGCAAAGGGACCTCCAGTTGATCCATCTAATTTATCTGGTTATACATGTGAATCTTCTCATTCTTCTGATGAGTCATTTGACTCCAACTATAAACTGTTCAAAAATCAGAATGGTAAAGTATTTGCTAGATATGTTGGCACTAACTGTAGGAATGGTTCTCCTATGAAGAAAATCTGGGTTCCCAAAAGGTGCCTTGAAAGTCTTCATGTGAATGTCCTCATGACACCACCTGTGAAGAAAAGCAACCCCAGATCAAATTCCTCATATGGACCAAACTCTTCATATGGATCCAAGTCCTCATACGGACCAAATTCCTCAAGGGGACCAAATTCCTCAAGGGGATCAAATTCCTCACATGGATCAAAGTCCTCATATGAACATCATCGTGCTAACAACTCTGTTTCGCAGGGAAGAGCCAAGGACTATGAATATGGGCATTATTCTTCAAATTATTATGTTCATAAGTCCTCGAAGAATTTATCTGCTTATTCATATGCTTACCCTAACCGCTCTTATGTGAAACGAAATGGTTTGGCCGCTATGCCACCATTCTCATATGGAGCTTGCAGAGTGATGAACTCTTTGCCAACCCCTTCAGATGTGGGTGGTGAAGAAAAAGAACTAATCTCTTATGCAGGGTTAGGTCTCCAGACGTACTGTAACGTCTGAAGAATTTGCTGGGGACCTGACAAAGTGCCTGAAAGGACGCAGGCTAACCATGATGAAATGAACTTTCATTTCACACGTCCTCCCTCTGTTTTATCTGTCCTACTGCTTGATGAAATTGATCTGATGAATTGTGATATCATATTCTTCACTGCTGAAGTATATGAGGTCGTAAGTTGCACTAATTCATCTGCAGGATGATCAACCCAAAGCCACTGAGTGGGTACTTGATAGTGGATGCACAAATCACATGACTGGTGACAAGAATCTTTTGATGGATGCTCCCTTATCATCGTCACATATGAAGCATATCATCTTCGCTGATAAAAGCAAAAGTCAGGTATTGGGTCTAGGTAAAGTTGCTATCACAAAGGATCGACACATGGACAAAGTCATGCTTGTTGAGTCCTTAGGATACAACCTTATGTCTGTCTCAATGCTTTGTGATCTTGATATGGTTGTTGTTTTTGGCAAGTATCGTTGTGTTGTGATTATGAAAGCTGACAATTCCAAAGTCTTCGAAGGCATTAGGAGAGGAGACTTGTATATTGTTGATTTCTCTGCAGATTCACAACCAGTCGTGTGCCTACTTGCAAAAGCTTCAGAAGGATGGCTATGGCATCGACGACTTGGTCATGCAGGCATGAGGAATTTGCACATGCTTGCGAAGAAGAAGCATGTCATTGGCATTGAGAATGTCAAATTCCTCAAGGACCACTTATGCGGTGCCTGTGAAGCTGGAAAGATGACAAAGGCCAAGCATCCAGCAAAGACCATCATGACCACTACTCGTCCATTCGAATTGCTTCACATGGATCTCTTCGGTCCTAATCATTACTCCTCTGTTTCAAATGAAGCATCTCAATATGGCTTTGTTACTGTTGATGATTACTCTCGTTACACATGGGTACACCTTGTCTCTTACAAACATGAAGTGCAGGAAGTCTTCAAACGATTTTCCTCGAGGGCTTCAACCAACTTTGGTGTGAAGATCAAGCACATCAGAAGTGACAATGGCACTGAGTTCAAGAATTCGGGTCTCAATGAATATCTTGATGAACTTGGTATTACTCATGAGTTATCTGCTCCTTATACTCAACAGAATGGCGTCGTGGAGCGCAAGAACAAGACTCTTGCTGAGATGGCTCGCACTATGCTCGATGAGTACAAAACCCCTTGTCGTTTCTGGGTTGATGCAATTGATACTGCGTGCCACATCATCAATAGAGTATATCTTCACAAATTCTTCAAGAAGACTGCCTATGAACTCCTCACTGACAAGAAACCCAATGTGAGTTATTTCAAAGTCTTTGGTGCTAAATGCTAGATTAGAGATCCTCATCACAACTCTAAATTTGCACCGAAAGCACATGAAGGTTTTATGCTTGGTTACGGAAAGGACTCGCACACCTACAGAGTCTTCAACAATGTTCTTCACAAGATTGTTGAAACTGTAGATGTGCGGTTTGATGAAACTAATGGCTCGCAAAGAGAGCACCTACCTTCTGTGTTAGATGAACCAGCACCCGAGGATTATATCAAACACAAGGCTACTGAAGATGTCATTCCTACTGAAGAATCTGCTGAAGAATTCATTCCAGAACGTGAAGACCATCGAGCTGATGCACCTGAAGAAAATGCTGAGGAAATTGATGCTGAAGAAAATGATCAAATTCCTCAACGACAACCAGCTCATCCTCGCGTTGCAAAAGAAGTGCAAGTGGAGAAGATCATCGATGACATTAGAGCACCAGGTCCTCTCACACGCTCAAAAGCTTCACATCTATCTAACTTTTGTGGGCACTTTGCCTTTGTCACTATCACAGAGCCCGCTAAGGTAGATGAAGCATTTCTGGAGCCTGAGTGGATTCAGGCCATGCAAGAAGAATTACATCAGTTCAAGCTCAACAACGTCTGGGAACTAGTCAATCGTCCCGATCCTCGCAAGCATAACATCATTGGCACAAAGTGGATCTACCGCAACAAGCAAGATGAAAATGGTGTTGTGGTGAGGAATAAAGCATGACTAGTAGCTCAAGGCTACACACAGGTTGAAGGAATTGATTTCGATGAAACTTTTGCACCTGTTGCTAGACTTGAGGCTATTCGCATATTACTTGCTTATGCTAACCATCATGATATCATCTTATATCAAATGGATGTGAAAAGTGCATTCCTCAATGGTAAGCTTGAGGAAGAAGTATATGTTGCTCAACCCCCAGGTTTTGAAGATCCAAAACATCCTGACAAAGTCTTCAAACTTAACAAGGCCCTCTATGGCCTCAAGCAGGCCCCACGGGCGTGGTATGATACATTGAAGGAATTCTTGATGAAGAAAGGCTTCACACCCGGTTCACTCGATCCCACTCTCTTTACTAAATCTTATGATGGTGAACTGTTCGTGTGCCAAATATATGTTGATGATATCATCTTTGGGTGTACTGACCAACGTTGTAGTGATGAATTTGCCTATATGATGAGTGAAGAATATCAAATGTCTATGATGGGAGAGTTGAAATTCTTCTTAGGTCTTCAAACTCGTCAATAGCGCAATGGCATATTCATATCTCAGGAGAAATACCTCAAGGATGTCCTGAAGAAATTCGGCATGCAAGATTGCAAAGGCATCAAAACTCCTATGCCCACAGATGGTCATCTATGCACTGATGAAAATGGTATTGAATTCGATCATAAGGTATACCGCTCCATGATTGGCTCTTTATTGTACTTATGTGCATCTAGGCCAGATATAATGCTTAGTGTTTGCATGTGTGCCGATTTCAAGCTGCACCGAAGGAATCACACCATAAGGCTGTGAAGCATATTCTTCGATATCTAGCTCACACACCAACTCTAGGATTATGGTATCCCAAGGGCTCGGATTTTCATCTCATTGGATATTCTGACTCTGACTATGCTGGTGACCGTGTGGACCGCAAGTCAACATCTGGTACTTGTCATTTCCACGGGCGATCCTTGGTCTGTTGGTCCTCGAAGAAACAGAACTGCGTATCACTGTCTACTGCTGAAGCTGAGTACATTGCTGCTGGTTCTTGCTGTGCTCAACTGCTATGGATGACGCAAACAATCAAGGACTATGGCATCAACGTGAAGAATGTGCCTCTCCTCTGTGACAATGAGAGTGCCATCAAGATTGCTCACAACCCAGTTCAGCACTCGAACACAAAGCACATTCAGATTCGCCATCATTTTCTTCGTGATCATGTGTTGAAGGGCGACATTTCTATTGAGCATGTGAAGACTGAAGAACAGCTAGCCGATATCTTAACTAAGCCCTTGGATGAGAAGAGATTTAGCAAGTTGCGGTGTGAGCTAAATATCTTAGAGTCTTCAAATGTACTTTGAAAAGGCACTCATCCTAACCCTTATGCAAAATTGATGACTTAGATGTGCAACACATGAAGAAACGGTTTTTCTTCAATCAATGAAGAATAACACTCTAAGTGTGAAGAAATTAATAAAGAATTTGATTCTCAGAGCCCTACGATAATTGTACGCGGTGTCTGAAATCATCATTCTTATACGGTGGGTCACGCCACCACAAAAGTTGAAAATCTTCAATTTGAGTCTTTCCTCAGTTTTGAAATTCCTGAGTTGTTCAAATTCTTCAACTTGCAAAATCTTCACTTGTGCCGTCGTTTTTCTACATTGGCTATATATATATGTGAGTTTATGTCCTCTACAGCATTCACTTATAGCTATATCTTCAAGTTGGTTTTTCTGCTAAGTGAATGTGATCGGACCCTTCCCCTCTATGTTATACTCAATCCAATCTGTTCACAAATTCTTCATGTGCGTTCTATTTGAAACTCGTTCAAAATCTTCACTGTGTCCTTGTCAGCTGAAGAAATTGCGAACGGAACGTTAAAACTAATCTTATCCAAAAAATTTGGTTTTGCCGCTCAAACCGTTCCGCATCCCACGATGCATTATTTTACTCACCCACGATTTTACACGATCTCCACTACACAGTACGTGGGTGACACATGTCGTGAGAAGGAGAATGGTCAGGGGCACGTTCGTCCCAAATCTTCGGGCGAGCAGTTTTTCACCGTGGCTATAAATACCCCTGTCCCCTTCCTCACTTCTTTTACTCCGCTCGATCTCACTCTCCCGCTCGAGCTTCCCGAACCCTAGCGCCGCCGCTACTCCATCATCGCCGGTGAGGAAGAGCTTCGCTGCCTCGACCTCGTCGCCGTCGTACTTGCGCCAGCTGCGGAAATCTTCACCTCCGCCGCCGCCGTAGACGTCTTTCTCCGCCAAGTTAGGGCGTGGAAGATCTACATCGACGAACTTCACTGTTTCAACTCACAGTTCGTCGTGTTCTTCGTTCAGGGTAATTAAAAGTTACTTTTACTGCCCTCTTTGATTCGAAACTTTTCTACAAAATCTTCAAAGGTGTTTTATTCTTCAAATCCTCACACACAAAACACCTCACAAGTTATCTGTTCTTGACTCATTTCCCTAAGCATCATTTTCTTCAAGATTCCTAAATTGTGTGGATCTTCGATCTATACAACTCTGGAACCTAAGATAAAGCGTGCTTAGTGAAATTCTTCAAGACGCATCTGGTCAAGTTCCTCAAACTTGTTCTTTATGAAAAACCCTCTGAGAACGCATATGACCTCTTCAAATTCCTCGCAACTATACTCTGTTCACAGGTACACATGTCCGCTGCTGAATCATTAGGTTCTCATCAACTTAACTCATTTGCAGCGTTCCTCGAAGAAAAGTTGCACACTTCTTCAGAGAATTCAATTGTTCAATTTCCTCAACTAAAGAAAATGGCTAGAGGTAAAAGGCCTCAGAAAGGAGGAAAGAAGCCTGAGGTCATGATTGCTTTTGAAATCCCTGAGGATTTATATAAAGACTACTGCACGCCTAATGAATCCAAGTTCGGCAAAGAAGATAAAAATCAGCGCAAGGTGCGCATTCAAAGGATTGAACGGAGATGGGCACGTGAATGGAGGGAGTACAGATACGTCACTCCGAAGTACATGAAGAAATTTGCACTGAACCCTCCATGCCCAAGTGCCCCATTGGCACCTGGCCAAGAGGCTGATCCCACTAGCATCAAACGCGGTGAGGACTTTCCTGAGGAATGGGCCAAGCGCCAAGAAAAATTGGCAAGACAAGCCAGAGAAGCAGTGAGGAAATTCAATGAAGACTCTGTTGCTGCTGCTACCATTGAGGCCTCTGTCAAGCTGAGGAAATCAATGCTTAAGAAGTCCGCTCGAAAGCCAAGTGCTTCACCAGCAATGCCCTCACGGCCAAGTTCCTCTGTTGCGCCCTCTCGGCCAGAAACTTCAAAGTCTTCAAAGCAAATTCCTCAAGCTGCCCCTGCTCCTCCGAAATCCTCAGCACCTCCGACCAAGTCCTCAGCTGATCCGACAAAGTCCTCAGCACCTGCGCATCCTGCCACATGCCAAAGGACTGTAGGCATCCCTATTGCCTCTGGTGTCTCAGCTAGTTCCTCAGCTGCACCAAGTTCCTCAGCTGGACCCTCTCTGCTGAAGAAAAAGGCTACTGCTGGACGCGGTACTCGCCCAAGTCCTAAGAAGAAGCAGGTAGTCTTCACTATACCGTCTGATGATGATGAAGCTGATGAAGAAGAACTTGTTGAAATCATCAGGGACCGCCAAGAAAGGGCTGCTAAGGCCAAAGGCACACCTGTGCCCCTACTGCTGGATCCAAGGGCGATCCTTGATTACATCAATATCTGGCACAAGGATCCCAACACACCTATGCCTGACTTCAAGCTGACACCTGGCCAAAGTCACATGTTGACTCACTTAATCCAAGAGGAGAAGTGGAAATATGATAGGGCCAGGCAGATCAAGAAATTGCAGTACAGGAAAGAGGAACTACTGAGGAAAAATGTTCTCACGATGAAGCCTGAAGAACTCATCAAGATGCAAGCTGACATCAAAACCCTCAGCGATGAATTTGATGCATACTATGCTGACTGGAAAGGGGCAAAAGTCAGGTTTGTACAACTGACTGAGAAATTCACAAATGTTGCAGCCCCATCGCAACATGGAATTTCTCAAGCTGAACCTTCAGCTCAGCCCACTGAAGAACATGCCAGCACCGCTGATGACTTTCAGGCTGCTGAAGAAAATGCTAGTTCCAGGGCTGATGACTCCACTCCAGCTACTGAAGAAACTGCCAGGGCATCCACTAGTGTTGCGCCTGAAGAAACTGAAGAAGTAAGGACAACTGCATCAGTTGCTCCTGAGGAAAATCAACCAGATTCCTCAGCTCCACCTGCGCCTACACCAGCTCCTATCCTTCCATCTGCATTGGATGTGAAGAAAACCAAGGCTGCAGAGCGAGCTGCAGTAAAGAAAAGGAAAGCATCGAGTGCTTTAGAATCTTCAGCCCCAAAGAAGATGAAGCCCATGACCAGCTTGTTTGCCAATCCGATTGATGTTGTTCCTATCTCATCCATGCCATCAAAGGACCTTGTTCCTTTTGGTGAAGACTATGAGATCCCAAGTGGATCAGATGAAGAAACTCAATCTGCTGCTTCCTCAGAGCAGATTGATAAAGAAATCGAAGTGGATGGAATCCCTTCAACCCCAATGGTCTCATCACCAATGCCTCAGTTTATTGCTGAAGAGGCTGGTGTTGAAGAATTAGAAGATGAAGATGTGGACATTGGAAGCACAACTCCAGTGATGAATGACGACTTTTGGGAAAGTCAGCATCCCAATTCTCCACTCTTCACTCCACTGCAGCAAATTCTTCACTCCCCTGCACCAACTGTTCCGATGGGCTCTGAAGAAACTCATCCCACTGCATCTATGAATGAAGAAATTCCAGCCAGTAGTGCTGAAGAAACTGCTGCTACTACTGAAAAGGTGACTGCACCTGAGGAAGAACCTGAAATTCCTCAGCCTGAAGAACCTGAGATCGTGATTCCTGAGGTAGTGATGCAACTCACTGACACTCCTCTGCCCAAGCCAAAGGATCCGTTCTCAAGGAAACAAAAGTTCAAGGTTGAAGACTTCTTTGGCGAGCACGTGTTCTTCACTGAATACAACCCTTATGACTCTGCTCGCATAAGGAAGAGGCGGTTCTGGATAGGTAGTCAAGCAAATTTCTATTCCTTAGTGCTTTTCAACAAGGACAAAGTCTTCGACCATGCACATATTCCTCAGGTGGATATGGAGTCTATGTCATGCTTCACGCCATTCCTCAGTGTTCTTCACGACGCTAGGCTGCTCAATTTCTGCATTGACATTTGCGATTGGAATGAAGAACTCATTCTTCAGTTCTATGCAACGCTGCACATCACCGGCAACTCTGAAGATGTAAATTCATGGGTTCTGGACTGGATGACTGAGAACACACATTATAAGGCCCCAGCATCTGAATTGCTTCGTGCCCTTCCTCTAAGTCCTCCCACTGAAGATGCACGTTGTGTTTACAACGAACCTGAGCTTTCAAATCACTATATGCAAGTGCTGATGAAGCCTTTGAAGCTAGGGCAGGCCCCTCGAACCACATTCCTTGTCAAGGAATTGTTGTATGTGCCTCGGACTGTCTACCGCATTCTAACGAAGACGATGAGTCCCATCAAAGGCCACGACTCAAGTGATGAAGAAGTCGTTGGCATCATGAAGAACATGCTTTTCAACATCTGTCATGGCGTTCCTGTCAACTTCCATGATTTCTTCATGAGGACTCTGGCCAACATTGCTATGTCACCATTTGAGCTGAAGCCTTATGCACCTTGGATTATGAGATTCATCAGGACAAGGTCTTCACTCAACTACAAAGCTGAAACTCTCAACCACTGCAGCTACTTGCCTCCTATTGAAGTCCTCAAAAGGACATTTTCCTCAGCTGAAGAAAAGGGCAAAGCTACTGCTGTGATCGATGAAGGCATTCGTCCATTGGATGGTCAATTTCGCAAGGCTGCTTCTTATTCCACCAATGATGACTCTGCCACACATGACACTGCCGCCAACACTGCCAAGCCAAATCCTCAAGCCACAGCACCCAGGGTGATGACTGATCGTGAGTTACTCCTCAGTCTTCATCAAAAGGTTGATCGCAATCACAAATGGGTCAAGCGTCAGTTTGGTTCAATTCTTCACAACATGACTGCAACACATAATGCAGTGAAGAAAAACCACTACTACCTTCATGAAACCCTCAACCGCACCTGGGATGTTCTGTCTCAAGTCTACAGCACTGATGATCTGAAGAACATGGGTCTCAACGAAGAATTTTCCTGGTCTGCACCTCCTTCGAAGAAATACAAGAAGGTCCCAGTTCCTTCCTTGGTGGCCAGTTCATATTCTTCATCGCGTGAGACTGATGAATATGAAGACTTGGACGACACTGCGGCAGGCCCTACCTCAACGAATGACCCCAACAACGCTGGCGCTCCTTCATCAACTTGAATATCTTCAGGGGCGTTAGTCCTTAGTTTTGATCCTTTTAGTCATTTGATGACAAAGGGGGAGAAATCTGAGTTAGTCTTCAAGCGGGTCTATAATAAAGGGCGTTTTTTTTTAAGTTACAACTCTCGTTCTTCTGAAACTTTATTGGATCGAGTTGTAATCTTAAACCCGATGGTGCACTGATACTTTTACTGCACTAGGTTCTGATACTTTTGATGCTCTATTCGGCATGCTTATTCCTCGTTAATATTATTGCACGCATGCTGAATTTCATCAGGCACCATATTTCATCATGCATTTCAAATTCTTCATATTATATATCAAATGCGTGTATGAATTACAAGATATAGGGGGAGATCTCCATGATTCAACTCTTCAAGTGTGCATTGCTTCAAAAGCAAATTCCTCACTATGCACATCTTCAGGGGGAGTTCTTCTATATCTTGCAATCAAATTTCTCAATATCAGTATTTACACTTCATATATTCATCCCCGTTGAAAACATAACCTATGTTGTCATCAATAACCAAAAAGGGGGAGATTGTAAGTGCATCTAGTGCCCCTTAGTGATTTTGGTGTATTGAAGACTTATAGGTTAAGTATCTAATGCGTGTATGAGTGTACACAGGTATATAAGTCTATGAAGAGTTTGATATTTACAGAGAAAGTCGACCCCTAAAAATGAAGTTCTTCGACTGAAGACTTTGATATTCTGAAGACTTTGAAAGTGAAGAAATTGGTGTGACCTTGAAGACTTGGTTATCATTCGAGGAATATGAAGCGTGAAGACTTTTGTTTTCATAGTTTCATTTTCTCTTTCTTGAGTCATAGGAAACACCGTACTGTTAAAGGGGGTCGAGGAAATACTAAGGAGAAAATTTCCATGTGATGCTCATCTCAAATCCTACACCTACCAATCCCTTCAAGTGAAGCCATTGGAAATCTCATACAGTTC
Source organism: Aegilops umbellulata (assembly GCA_032464435.1). NCBI lineage: Eukaryota > Viridiplantae > Streptophyta > Magnoliopsida > Poales > Poaceae > Aegilops > Aegilops umbellulata. The sequence goes on from CP136056.1 coordinate 374,758,027, forward strand.
AGTTAATTTCTTCAGTGACAGAGACGCAGTTCTTCTGGTCACTGAAGACTTTGCTTTGACTAAGGAGTTAGGAATTCGCCAGTGCAAATTGCCTACACAGTGAGGAACATGATAGCCCTGAGGAATTTGTACCTCAAATTACCGACCGTTGCTGTGCTACGCGCCAGCTGTCCCAAAATATCTTGTCCACCTAACGGTCATATCATTGAAGGTCATTTATGTCTTATCATGTCGGGGTGCTCCCTAGGCTATAAATAGCCGCCCCCTACAACCACTAGCTGGTTGGCTGCTCCGCGTGAACTTGACACTTGTCATTTGAGAGCAACCCATCCTCCGAGGACTTTGAGCGAAAATCATCAAGTGAGGAAAATCCAAACCCAAACCCAAACACCTACAAACCCAAAGTGATTGAGCATCACTGAAGAGATTGATCCTGCGTGGATCCGATGCTTGTTACCTTTGAAGACTGTGCTTCTTCCAGACGGCATCAAGGTCTAGACCATCCAAGAGGAATTGTGGATCGCTGAGTGACCAAGTCTGTGAAGGTTTGGAAGTCACCTGAAGACTTAACACGAATGATTGGGCGAGGACTGTGTGTCCTTAGCTCAAGGAGAATACGGTGAGGACTGTGTGTCCGGGACTAGGTGTCCTCGAGTTTAAATACGCAGCCGCTCCAACCAGGTGTACAACTGAGACAGCAGTTGGAACTGGTCTACCAAATCATTGTCTTCACCAAGCTTACTGGTTCTATTTCCTCAACACTTTCATTTCCTCATTATTGTGTTACATGTTTGATCATATCTGTGTTTGAAGACTTTGATTGAAGACTTTCTCAATTTCCTCAGTTCAATTTCTTCAGTCACTTTTGTCTTCATCTAGTGTTATCCCGTGTTTACGCTTTCTGTACTCTGTGTTTGTCTTCATCTCATCATGATGACTATGCTTGGATTCTGTTATGTTTTCATCTCATTACTTATTCCGCTGCTAGTAGTTCTTCGCTAAGGAATTTCCTCACCAGCAAATTCCTCAGTGAAGAATTTCATAAAAATCGCCTATTCACCCCCCTCTAGTCGATATAACGCAATTTTAGCCGCCTTCTTGGAGCGCCGAGTGCTCCCGCTCCAGGGCCGACCTCAACATGATTTGTCAGATGAGCGGCCGCTTCGACCCCTGCCGGTCAAGCACTAGGGAGATGCCCCACGTCGAGGTGTCCGATATGGTGAACTATATTTCTAACTTCAAGCTTGCCGAGGACTGGCGGTACGGCAAGGAGCCGTACTCTCGCGCCAATCCTTCGCCTGTGGTAAGTTTCTCTTCTTTTCCTCTATTCTTGTTTGCCGGGTTCACGATGGCGGACTCTTGACCAGACGGCTCGTTTTCAGCAGAACCCCCTTCTTCCGCCGGCAACCGGGGCTGCAGGGGTGGAGCGCCAGCTCCTCCCTGACCGCACGATGGACGACGTTGACGACCCGGATCTGGGGGCGGCCGCCATGGAAGACGCCGTCGTGGGGGAAGACGGCGAGGCAGGCGGCCCTGGGCGGATGATGACGAGGTCGAAGTCGTTCCGCGCCGCCAGCCGGCGCCCGATCATCAAGGCGCGGGCCCAGCTGCCGCGCAGGCTGCTCGTGGCGGCGCACAGAAACGTCGGGCCATGTCGACCCACTTCGGCAGCCGGCCGAAGAAGCCCAAGGGTACCGCGGTGGCGACCAAGCGGGACGAAGCGGCCGTGAAGGCAGCGCGCTTCCGCAAGGTGGTGAAGCAGCCGCAGGCGGTTTCGACGTAAGTATTGCTTTTCTCACGCCTTTCTTTTTCCTCTTTTGTTGAAATTCTTCTAAGCCCTCCCTTGACTTATCGAACAGAGCGCCGCTTTCTCTCGAGCGGGTCTCTGCCGCCTCCATAGTCGGAACTTCGGGAGGGTCCTCGAGCTCCCGCCGTGTGGATCCCCGCGTCGACCTCCTAGAGGCAACGGAGCGGAACTTGCGGGAGGCGCGGGAGGAGCGGGAGGCGGAGTAGGGGAGGGCGGTTCGGGAGGTGAGGGAGAAGTCGGCGGAGGCGCCGGCCGACGCGGCCGCTAAGGCCCAAGCAGAGGCCATGACCAAGGAGAGGGAGGCGGAGGCCCTGCGGAACCAGCCTCCGCAGCTCGTCATCCCCCTTCGCGCCGCAGTCCCCGACATCCCAGTGCCCCCAATGGTGGAGGCAGTGCCATCGCCGCCAACTGGAACGGGACGAGGGGGCCGGCCAGAGGCGCCGCCTGCGCAGCCGGCTGGAGGCGAGCCGACTGTGGGGGCGGGTCTTGTGGTTTTGTCGTCGTCTCGTCGGCGTTCAGAGAGGGCGACTTCAGCGCCGGGGCCTCAAAAGACTATGGGTGCCAGCTCGTCGGCCCGGGACCCGGAGGCAGTCAGCGACAGCTCGTCCGGGTGGGCGCCGGGCGGTGGGACGATCGTGCTATACAAGGCGGCGCAGGGCATCCGGAACCGGCTTCGGGCCCAGGCCAGCGCGCTGAAGCAGTTCACCCAAGAGTTTCTCGCAACGCGAACTGCTATTCGGGTGAGTCCTCCTGCTCATCGTTGATTGCTTCTGATTTCTTCCGTGGGGGCGCGTCAGCGCACCCACTGGGTGTAGTCCCCGAGTTCTGAGTCGGCTGCTGAGCAGGCGGCTTGGAACTTCTTGGTAGACTTCGATTGCCGTCTTGTTCTTACTCGCATCTCTTGTCTTACCTGCAGGAGTATCACAACTCCCGCGTGGCTGCCTTCGACTCCCTGGCCCAGGAGTTGAGTCAGAAGGCCACTGACCTGACCGAGAGCCGGAGTCAGTGCTTCATCTTTTATTCTTACGTAGGGGCGCGTCAGCGCACCCACTGGGTGTAGGCCCCGAGATTCGGGCCGGCTGCTGAGCAGTCGGGTCGGATCTTTTTCCTGACGACTTCTTTCTTATTGCTTTTCTCTTCTTCTTCATATCTGCAGGGGCCAATGCCGACTTGAGGGAGCAGCTAGGTGGGGCCCAGTCCGCCCTTCGTGCCAAGGAGACTGAGTGCAATGCCCTGGTTCAGGAGCGTGATCGCCTGGCCAAGAAGTTGGCCGACCAGGAGGAGAGCCACAAGGCGTCCCTGAAGGCGGTGCAGGACGGCGAGGCTGGCCTTAAAGCCGAATATGAGACCGAGGCGGCGAGCTGGGCCGAGGAGAGGCAGGCGTTGAGTCACGGCTACAGCCGAGTTAAAGATTTGATTGATGGTAGGCCTTCTTCTTCTTCATTTCTTTGCCTGCCTCCTGCCATCCGGTTTATCTTTTGATTTTGAGCTACTGCTTTCTTCTTCTTGTAGAATACTTTCCAGGTTATTCTGTCACCGCTACCCAAGCAATCGAGACCTTCCGCGACGTGCGACGGCAGGAAGGGGTTGAGATCACGCCGGATGCGGGCCGAACACTTGAGGAGCAGCTCTTGGCAATTCAAGCCCGCCTGCAGCCGGCTCACCGCATGCTCCGCCGTCTTCAGCGCGCTGGGGCGCAAGTGGTGGCCGCCCTCTGGCCTGGTGAGGCAGTTCCTCGCACCCCAAGTCGGACTGCCGACTGGCTGGAGGTTGCAGTCGGCCGCTTTGAGGCTTGGAAGGCATCAGCGGCCCGGTCCGGCGCTCGGCGGGCTCTGGAGTTCGTCCGAGCTTGGTATCCCGGGCTAAACTTGGACCAGCTGAGCACCTCGCGGCAGGAGGCTGATGAGGAGCTGGAGGCGGTGCGGCCGGCTATCGCCCAGCGCGCCTCGGCGATCGCCGAGTACACCGACACCAGCGCCTTTGCCCCTGAGGTGAATGATGATGGCGTTGCTCAGCCGGAGGAGTGTTTCGGGCTGAACCCGGCGGAAGGCGAGGACTCGGTGGAGGAGATTGCTTCCAGTGACGAGGGCGAAGAGGAGGAGGGAGAAGGTGGTGAAGACGTCGTGCCAGACAGTGAAGCGACCAGCCAGCCTCAGCCTGATCGTGCCTCCAGCAACGAGGCGCGCGCAAGCGCGCCGTCTACGAGAGGTGATGATCATGCCGACATTCGCCAGCCGACCACTCCTCCAGCCGGCACTGCCATCTCCACCGACCTGCCTGACTCGCCAGTCATTGCCCTGGCCTGATCTGCTATCCTTGCTTTTCCTGCTCGTTACTCTTTTGAACAACTTTTATTAAATTTGCGCAGTTCCACCCACTGGGGGTGTATTCAAACTATGTTGAATGCTGGCCTTTCGAAGGTTTTTTGTGTAAATATAATCATGCATGTGTTTGGCTTTTGTTCACGTTTGCTTTTCATCTTTTTGGGCGTTTTCCTTTGCCGCCTTCCCCTGGTCTCCGTCTTCCCAGCCGGACAGCTGCTCTGCAGTCTGTGGCTGGAGAAGGACTTGACCATTTTTCTTTGGGGAAGGCAAGTACTGGAGCTTTCTTAGATTGTATCAAGGCGTACGGGAAGCCGGCCAGCCGGCTTCTCTGGTAGCCGGCTGGCGGGACGGGAGGCCGGCTTGTGTTATATGAGTTTGTTAGTCCTTAGCCGTTTTTCGTGTGGGCATCCTTTCCTGCCTTTAGCTCTTGCCAGTCGGACAATCGATTCTTCGAGCTACGACCTTTGGCAAGAGGGGGCTTCGGTGCCGGCACACTACTTGTCTTACCACGGGCAAAACCTAGATATAACTTAAGGCGGCGAGTCCCCGGGCCGACTGGTCGAACCCGGTGCCGGACGAAAAAAACAAGTGTAGTAACAAAATCATAGGCATGATACTCATCATTCATAGATTAAAGGAGGGTAGTCCCTGAGTGCTCCTCGGGGAGCCCTTTGTCTCGTACTTAGTACAAAAGGTAGCGTGGTACATACTGCTTTTTAACTGTAAAATCTTTGGAGGAGATTGGCGTTGCATGGTCATTCCGTCTCCTTGCCGGAATCATCTCTCTTTCGTGCCTTCGGCTTCTGTGCGTCGATTAGGTAGTAGGAGTCGTTGCCCAGAGCTCTGCTGATGATGAAGGGGCCCACCCAAGGGGCCGAGAGCTTGTGCTGGCCAGCTGTTCGCTGGATCATCCGGAGCACAAGGTCGCCCTCTTGGAAGGATCTTGGCTTGACTTTGCGGTTGTGGTAGCGGCGAAGGCCCTGCTGGTAGATGGCGGACCGGCTGAGGGCTAATAGCCGGCCTTCTTCCAGCAGGTCGACGCCATCTTCTCGTGCTTCCTTGGCTTCCGCCTCCGTGTACATGGTAACCCGAGGTGAGTCGAACTCGATGTCAGTTGGGATGACAGCCTCGGCACCATATACAAGGAAGAAGGGGGTAAAGCCGGTTGACTTGTTTGGGGTAGTGCGCAAACTCCAGAGGACGGCCGGCAGCTCGTCGAGCCAATAGCCGGTCGAACGCTCCAGTGGCACGACCAGTCGGGGCTTGATGCCGGAGAGGATGAGACCATTTGCTCGCTCGACCTGGCCGTTTGACTGCGGGTGGGCAACGGACGCTAGGTCCAGCCGGATGCCTTGTGTTGCGCAGAAACGTGCCAGTGCTCCCTTGGCAAAATTTGTGCCATTGTCGGTGATGATGCTGTGTGGAACGCCGTACCGGGTCGTGATATCTGCGATGAACGTCACGGCAGTCGGCCCATTCAGCTTCTTGATCGGCTTTGCTTCAATCCATTTGGTAAATTTGTCCACAGCGACGAGCAGATGTGTCATGCCGCCGCGTGCTATTTTGAATGGCCCCACCATGTCCAGCCCCCAAACGGCAAAAGGCCAGGTGAGGGGGATGGTCTTGAGCGCAAAAGCTGGCAGGTGTTGCTTGGAACTGAAAACTTGGCACCCTTTGCAGTGTTTGACTAGTTCTTTGGCGTCATCCAAAGCCGTCGGCCAGAAGAATCCATGGTGGAAAGCTTTGGCGACGAGTGACCTTGAGGCCGCGTGGTGGCTGCATTCACCTTGGTGGATGTCCCTGAGGATTGCTATACCCTTCTCTGGCTTGACGCAGCGCTGGAAGACTCCAGTGACGCTGCGCCTAATGAGCTCTCGGTTTACTATTGTGTATGCTTCGGCTCGGCGTTGGACTTGTCTTGCCGAGACCTCGTCAGTCGGCAACTCTCTGTTTACCAAAAAGTTGAGGATGGGCTGGGCCCATGATGGAGCTGTGACTTCTTCTACTGTGAAAATTGCTGATGTGACCAGGGAGGGTGGGCTGGGTGGTGAGGAGTTGGAGTCGGCCACCGCCTGCTGTGTCGAAGCAGTCCCCGGGCCGACTGCAGTAGTCCCCGGGCCAAGTTTCGAAGTTCCTGGGCCGGGTGCGACTATGGCAGTCCCCGGGCCGTCTGTCGGAGTCCCCGAGCCGCCTGCTTGGTTTCCTAAGTCGGATCCGACTTCATCGGGGTCAGGCGGCACGAAGATGGAATCAGATTCTAGAGACGGCTTGATGGATGGCTTGAGGAGGCGGCGGAGGGAGACGCCGGCTGGTATAGCTTGCCGGGTAGAGCCTATCCGTGCCAGGGCATCTGCTTGCTCGTTGTCGGCCCGTGGCACGTGGAGGAACTCACATCCTTCAAAATATCCACTAATTTGTTGTACGAGGAAGCGGTAGCTCGCCATGTTCGTGTCCCTGGCGTCCCAGTCGCCAGATGACTGCTGGACCACCAAATCCGAGTCGCCATAGCACAGGATCCGGCAGATGCCGAGTTCTTTGGCTAGCCGGAGCCCGTGTATGAGCGCCTCGTACTCGGCCACATTGTTGGAGGCGGCAAAATGAATTTGCAATGTGTACTTGAGCTTGTCGCCCTTGGGAGAGGTGAGGACGATGCCGGCTCCCAAGCCGGTGTGCATCTTGGAACATCGAAGTGCATCCGCCAATGAGTGGAGTCGGGGGCCGGTGGAAGGTACTGGGTTTCGGCGCAGTAGACGAGGAAGTCGGACAGCGCTTGAGACATAATGGCGGTGCGAGGCTGGTAGAAGATCATGTAGGGAGCCAGCTCAATGGCCCATTTTGCCACCCGGCCGGATGCATCCCGGCTGCCTATGATCTCGGCGAGCGGGGCAGTGCATACGACCGTGATGGGGTGCTCTTCAAAGTAGGGCTTGAGCTTCTTGGCGGCGAAGTACACACCATAGCACATCTTCTGGTAATGTGGGTAGTTCTGTTTCGAGGTGGATAGTACTTCGCTTAAATAGTACACCAGCCTCTGGACTAGCTGAGCTCGGCCTTCTTCTGGGCGCTGGACCATGATAACTGTGCTAACCACCCGGCTGGTGGTGGGAATGTAAAGGAGCATGGGCTCTTTCTCAGTCGGCGCTGCCAAGACAGGCGGCGTGGTAAGTACCTTCTTTAGCTCGTGGAAGGCCTGGTCTGCTTGGTCGTTCCACTCGAAGTGAGTGGACTTCTTCATGAGTCGGTAGAGGGGGAGAGCTTTCTCTCCAAGCCGGCTGATGAAGCGGTTCAGGGAAGCCAGGCATCCGATGAACTTCTGGACGTCTCACAACTTGGTGGGAATCTCCATTCTTTCAATGGCCTTGATCTTCATGGGGTTGCACTCGATGCCGCGTTCGGAGACCAGGAAGCCTAGAAGCTGGCCGGCTGGTACACCAAACACGCATTTCTCGGGATTGAGCTTGATCTGAAACCGGCGCAAGTTTTCAAATGTCTCTCTGAGGTCTTCCAGCAAGGTGACGCGCTTCTCCGTCTTCACCACAATATCGTCTACATAGACGTGGGCATTTCTGCCGAGCTGCTTGAGGAGGCATTTCTGCATGCAACGCTAAAAAGTGGCACCGGCATTTCTCAAGCCGAAGGTCATAGTCAGGTAGCAGAAAGCTCCGAATGGTGTGATGAAGGCGGTCTTCAGGCGGTCAGCCGGATCCAACTTTATCTGGTGGTAGCCCGAGTAAGCATCTAAGAAGCTCAACAGCTCGCATCCGGCAGTGGAGTCTATCACTTGGTCAATCCTTGGCAGGGCGAAGGGATCCTTGAGGCAGGCCTTGTTGAGGCTTGTGTAGTCTATACACATGCGCCACTTGTTATTTTCCTTCAGCACGAGGACCGGGTTGGCGAGCCACTTTGGGAAGAAAACCTCCATGATGACGCCGGCTGCCAGCAGCCGGGCTATCTCTTCTCCTACAATTCTTCTCTTTTCTTCTGACAGTCGGCGGAGGGGATGCTTGACCGGCTTCGCACCTTCTCGGACGTGTAGCTTGTGCTCGGCGAATTCCTTCGGAACACCCGGCGTGTCCTTGAGGGACCATGCGAAGATGTCTCGATTCTCACGGAGGAAGTCGACGAGCTCGCCTTCCTATTTGCTATCCAGGTTCGCCCCAATGGTGGCGAACCTTTTAGGGCGCTCCGGGTCTATATGTATCTTCTTTGTTTCCTTGGTCGGCTGGAGAGAACCTTGGGCTTCATACTCCTTGGGGTCGGGGGACAGGGTCGGCTGCTTGCCGGACATGGCCACGACTCGATCCAGCATCTTCTTTTCTTCGGCAATAACGAGGGACTCAGCTAGCCGGCTACTAGCTGTTGCACACTCGGCGGATTTCTTGTAGTCTCCAGTTATGGTGATGATGCCCTTGGAGCTTGGTATCTTCATCTTGAGGTAGGCGTAGTGGGGCACAACCATGAACTTGGCCAGAGCTGGTCGGCCTAGCAACGCGTGGTAAGGGCTCTCCAGATCCACTACCTCAAACCACACCGCCTCTCGGCGGAAACGATCCTTGTCCCCAAAGAGAACATCTATCTTGATCTTGCCGATTGGGGAGCAGGACAGGCCGGGCACGATGCCATGGAACACGGTTTGGCTGGGCATGAGTTGCCTCGCCTTGATGCTCAGCTTCTCCATGGTGTCACGGTACAGTATGTTGATGTTGATCCCGCCATCTATCAGTACGCGGGAGAAACGGGCAGCTCGTCTTTCTGTTGCGAGGGTCGCGTCCAAAACCAATGCGTAAGAGCCAGGAGACGGCATCACCTCTGGGTGATCGGCCCGGCTCCAGCTGACAGGCCTTTCTGACCAGTGCATGAACTCGGGGTTGTTGGAGGCAACTGCGTTGACTTCTTGATGATGTCAGCGCCGGCTATGCTGGTCTTCTGGTTGGCTGGTAAAGACGATGTAGGTGGCATGTTCGTCGGGGAACTCGTCTTGAACGGCTCCAACCGCTGGTCGACCGGCCGGCTGCTGAGGGGCTGGGGGCGGCTGACCAGCAGGCGGAGGCGGCATTATCCCCTCGCCTTGGGAGATTCGCTTCAGCCAGTGGCACTTCCGGGTCGTATGGTTGGAGGGCGTCACACCGCTGTGGAACTTGCAGGGGGCATCAAGCACTTGCTCGTAGGAGAAAGCCGGTTGCCAAGCCGGCCTGCCGCCCTTCGGCTTCTTGGGCGCGGGTCGCCCTTCGGGTGGTTCGTCTTCGACAGTGGCCACCTGTCGACTAGTGGAAGGCGGCGCGGGAGCCTTGCGCTTGTGGTCGCTGTGGTACGGGCGTCGGCTGGAGTCTCCAGCCGGCATCTTGGGACCCGGGGCGAGCACCTTCCTGGAGGCGTCCACTCGGAGCTCGGTCTTCATCGAAGAATCGGTTGTGGCATATTTATCTGCTATGACCAGTAGCTCGTCGAGGGTAGTCGGCTCATCGCAGAGGAGTCGGTGCTTGAGGAGGGTGCCTTCTCGGCACCCGGCGGTGAAGTACTCTATAGCTTGAACCTCGTGCACCCCCTCGCAGGAATTGCGGAGCTCGGCCCAACACGTGAGGTAATCGCGAGTTGACTCATTGGGCCCTTGGACACACAAGGAGAGCTGTCGGGGCTTGGGAGCCCGCTTGTAGGTGCTGGTGAAGTTGCGGACGAAGGCTTCTGTGAAGTCCAACCAGCTATTGACGCTGTAAGGCTTGAGGCTGTTGAGCCAGGTGCGCACCGTGCCTTGGAGCATGAGGGGGACATACTTCACGGCAACACGCCTGTTGCCGTTTGCTATGCGAACCGGAGTGGAGTAGTCGATCAACCAATCTTCCGGCTTCACGGAGCCGTTATACTTGGGCGTGTCTCTTGGGAGCGAGAACCCTTTGGGGAAGGGCTCGTCACGGATGCGGGGCCGAAGCAAGACGGGCCGACATCATTTTCTTCTTCCAGGGCCAGGGATCGCGCTAGGCGGTCGATCCGGTGGCGGGCGTCATTCTTGCCGACTCCTTCGCGGCGGCCCAGGCGGCCGCTGAGAGCCGGATGTGTGACATGCGGTGGGGTGGGATATCTCTCGCCACGGGGCGCAGGAGGAGGCGGGTCGCCTCGCCGCTCCACCGCCCGAGAGCGGCCTTCTGCGTCGCACTCGATGGAGATTCGGGTCCGGCTGTGGCTGGCAGCCGGCTCCTTTTCTTTTCTGGCACGGGTGTTGCCCGCCATCGGTGTTTGTGACCTTGCGTCGTGCTCTCGGCGTGGGGGAGGACTTTCGGCGTGGACGCCGTCTTCATGCCGCTCTGCGGCCGCATCGATAAGCTGCTGGATGCGTCGGGTCATGTAAGGGAGCTCGTCGGGCCCCAGTCTATCCAGCTCGTCTACGGCCGCCTGGGCAGCATGTAGGTTCTTGAGAGGCGTGGCATAGACTGGGCGGTCCGCTCCCAGCATGTTGGCGATAGCCGCGCCGCGTTTCTTGATGACGCCGACGCGGCTAGGCCCGTCGGGAGGCGGCGTGCCGAAGGCGGCGTGGTCAAACTCGCGCTGGTGAGCCTCGGTGAGGCGTCTCGTGGAAGCTAGCTTCTGGCCCTCTGCAACAAGGGCGAGGTGGCGTGCCTCCAGTGTCTCGGCGTCGGCGTCAGCCGGAATGGGGGCGGACAAGTCGCGCAGCACCATCTGCAGGGTGTCGTGGGCGTTTTCGCCAGAGGCGACGCCGTGGCTGATGACCAGTACCTCGATGATGGCGCTGCTGCTGCTGTCGGCTCGAGGAAGAGGGTCATTGATGATGACTACGTTGGTGGGGAAGGCGTCAAGCGATGCCGTGTCGGAGTCGGCAAGCATCGGGTCGGTGGAGCCGACCGACTCCAAGTCCGCAGCAAGCTCGCTGGAGACGTGGAGTTGGTCGAGGAGGCTGACGAGGTGGCTCTCAGGGCAGCCTGTGCCCGCGTCGGACGCAGGCTCGTCGGAGATGTGAGCCTCGCCGAGAAGATCGGCGAGGCAGCTCGTCGCGCAGGCGTCGGTGACGCCTTGCAGCATGTTAGGAAAAACGCCACTGGGCGAGCCGGGCTGGCTACACTCGCTGGGAAGGAAGAGGGTTCCCATCCAGAGCAGGTCTCCGGACTACGGTGCACCTGGCCCATGGTGGGCGCCAAATGTCGGGTGGTTGGGGCAACATATGCCAACGGATGGCTTATCATTGTGGGAGCCAATAAAACGTCGCCGGTGCCTGGAAACGGGATAACGCGAAGACATGCACGCCGGTGAATCTTACCCACCTTCGGGGCTCTCCATGGAGATAACACCCCTACTGCTGCTCTGCGGGGTCTCCGCATGGTCACTAGTTCGGCAAGTAGCTACAAGAGGTTCCTTGAGCTATTCGGTGGGAGGAAGAAGAAGGGCAAGGCTAGGTTTCTTCCTCCCTCGGTGTGTTGTCTAAAACTCCTAAAAAATCTCCCTTTGCATGGGCGCCCTGGGGGGTTTATATAGGCCTACCCCCTAGGGGTACAATGGTAATCATAGCTGGGCATGGGCCCTAGCTGTTGGTGTCTACGCTCGTCGGCTTCTCCGTCGGCCGATGGGGCCCGCCGACTGGTGGACCTTGCTGGCTACTGGCCTTCTGGTCGACAGGCTGGTCCCACCGCTTGGGGGTCTTGTCAGGGGCTGGTTACTGTTGCCTCACCTCTGGTGACGAGGGCTTTGTCGTGGTAAGCATGGCTTCAGGGCCGCCACGGGGCGGCTTATCGCTGTAGCCTTGCCTCATCTTGTCTCCTTAATGAGTCGCCTCCTTCGAGGGAGGGAACCAGCCGGCCATCGGGAGCCGGCCACACCCCAGGCTGACTGAGGGAGGCCTGGCCGCCTTTCGGCGTCTCTTTGACTGATGGGGCCCGCCACCCACGGGTCGTACTGACAGTTCACCGTGGGTGACATCATGGTCAACATGGCAATAGTGTCGCGTCGGGCGGGTGATGGCCACCCCGTACGGTGTACTGTGGCCATGCGTGACCCGGGATTCGGGGATGGCAGGCTTTACTGTAGCCATGCCCCGTCTCATCGCCGTTATGTGGGTGCAGACTCCGAGGGCATGATCTTGGCCGCCTGCTGGGGGGCCGGCTTCTTGGAGTCGGCCCTCTCATGGCCGGCTCCTTAGAGCCGATCCTCTTGTGGCTTTCTTTACAGGGATTTCCAGGGCCGGGCCGCCTTCGTGCAGCCGGCCTGAAAGGTAGCCGGCCGGGGGAAGGCGGCCCCCTGCCCTGGATGCTTGAAGGCCTGATCGGCCTATAATTTTTCTGAAGAGCCAGGGGGAGCTGGCTAGGCTACCCGTGGCCAATTACTCTGACATTCATTTTCCAAGAGACGCGCAAGCTGGAGGCGGTAGGTACCATCCGAGAGGTTCGATACCCTGAATGCCTGGCGAACCCTGTCGTGGTACCGAAGAAAGGTGGGAAGGAACGGATGTGCATCAACTTCACCAACCTTAACAAAGCTTGCCCCCAAGATCCGTTCCCCCTTCCGCGCATCGATCAAATCATCGACTCCACCGCCGAGTGCGACTTGTTATGTTTCCTGGATGCGTTCTCTTGATACCATCAAATCAAGATGGTGGTGGAGGATGTGGAGAAGACGGCTTTCCTGACGCCATGTGGGGTGTACTGCTACACCTGCATGCCCTTCGGCCTACGCAATGCGGGCGCAACCTTTCAGTGTCTGATGCACATCGCCTTGGGGCGGCAGCTCGGCACGAACACAGAGGCCTACGTTGATGACATAGTGGTCAAATCTCGCAAGGCGAAGATGTTGATTCAAGACTTGGAGGAGACCTTTGATAGCTTGCGCCGGGTGAACTTGAGGCTTAACCCGGAGAAGTGCGTGTTTGGCGTCCCCTCCGGCAAGTTGCTAGGATTCCTCGTATCCTACATAGGGATCGAGGCGAACCTAGAGAAGATCAAGGCCATCGAAGACCTGAGCCCACCACAGACCCTCAAGGAGATGCAAAGCTGGCGGGACGGGTGACCGCATTAGGGCGTTTCATCTCCAAGCTAGGCGAGTGTGCCTTGCCCTTCTTTAAGCTCATGAAGAAGAAGGGGCCCTTCGAGTGGACCCCAGAGGCCGATCGGGCCTTCCAAGACCTCAAGAAATACCTCACCAGCCCCCCGGTGATGGTGGCACCACGGCCTCTCGAGCCTCTGGTACTTTACCTTGCCGCCACCCCGTACTCCGCCAGCGCGGCGCTGGTAGCGGTTCGGGAGGAGCGCCAAGACAAGGGTGCGTCGCGCCAAGCCAGGGCTGATATAGCGCAGGGTCAGGAAGGCGCGGCAGAGCCGTCAGTGGCAGACCAAGCTCAGCAGGGCAACATCACAGAAGCTCCCGAGGACGGTCAGGTCTCAGGGAATCCTCCACCTCGAGATACGCCACAATCTCCACAGGACCCGAGTCCTAACAGTGTGCCAGCCCTCGTCGAGCACCCGGTGTATTTTGTCAGCACCGTACTCCGGGACGCGAGGGCACATTACCCCATGCCGCAAAAGCTCCTGCTCGCACTCTTGGTGGCCTCGCGCAAGCTGCAACACTACTTCCAGGGCCACCCCATCAAGGTCGTCTCGTCTTACCCATTGGAGAGGGTACTCAGGAGCCCGAACTCGGCCAGAAGGGTCGCTGAATGGAACATTGAGCTGCAAGCGTTTTAGCTGGAGTTCAGCACTACCAGGGTCATCAAAGGAGCCGCGCTCGCCGATTTTTTGGCAGAATGGACCGATGCCCCGGCTCTTGAGGAAGGAGAAGACCAGTCCACCTCCCCAGGAAGTGAGGCACCGGATGGCTGGCTCATGTATTTTGATGGCGCCTTCGCGCACCAGGGCGCGGGGGCTGGAGCAGTGCTCATCTCGCCTACTCAGGACAAGCTTTACTACGCCGCGCAACTCTACTTCCAGCACGGCGAGAAGGTCTCCAACAATATCGGGGAGTACGAATGCCTCATAGCTGGCCCGAAGGCCGCAGCGGCTTTGGGGGTGAGGCGCCTTACCATCAAAGGCGACTCGCAGCTCCTCGTCAACTTCTCCAACAGTGTACGAGCTGAAGGACGAGCACATGGAGGCCTACCTTGCAGAGGTGCGCAAGATAGAAAAGTAGTTCTCGGGCCTGGAGCTGCAGCACGTGCCCCGGGGCACCAACAAGGAAGCCGACGACATCGCCAAGAGAGCATCCAAGCGGCAATCACAAGAGCCCGACGTCTTCGAAGAGCGGCTCTTCGAGTCGTCGGCTACGCCACCTCTTTCAAGCACAACTCAGCCTCGGGAGGAGCTCCCACAGCCCCCGGCCAGAGGAGCCCCAGCTTGTGGCCCAACCACAGGAGCTCGGCTGCTCCTGGCGCTCGAGCCCCAGGAGGAGTGCTGGACCCAGGAATTCAAGGAGTACCTGATGCACGGGACGCTGCCGGAGAAGGAAGAAGACGCGGAGCGCGTGGCCCGACAGGCCACGGCATACTGCATTCAAGACGGAGAGTTGTACAGGAAGCGACCGAACAAGGTCACGCTGCACTGCATCTCCAGCGATCAAGGAAGGGAGTTGTTGATTGACATACACGGCGGCGATTGCGGGCGCCACTCGTCGTCACGGACCCTTGTTGGCAAAGTGTTCCGCAATGGGTTCTATTGGCCTACAACACTCAACGATGCGGCCGAGCTGGTGAAGTCTTGTGAAGCTTGCCAATTCCACACCAAGCAGATCCATTAGCCTGCACAGGGCCTCCAAACCATTCCGCTCACGTGGTCGTTCGCGGTCTGGGGGCTGGACATCTTAGGCCCATTCCCATGAGCGCCAAGGGGCTACCGCTATCTCTATGTCGCCATCGACAAGTTCACCAAGTGGGCGGAAGTGGAAGCCGTCTGTACCATTCCAGCCGGCTCCGCCGTCAAGTTCATCAAGGGCCTCATGAGCCGATTCGAGGTTCCCAACCGCATCATCACAGGTAACGGCTTGCAGTTTACTAGTAACCTCTTTAAAATCTACTATGCTAACCTTGGAACGCAGATCTGCTACGCTTCGGTGGCCCACCCCAGGAGCAATGGTCAGGACGAACGCGCCAATGTTGAGGTCCTGAGGGGCCTCAAGACCAGGACCTTCAAGAAGAAGCTGGAGGCATGCGGCAGGGGCTGGCACGACAAACTCCAGTCCGTGCTGCGTTCCATTCGTACCACTGCCACCAAGCCGACGGGCGAGACTCCATTCTTCCTCGTCTATGGAGCTGAGGCAGTCCTTCACGAGGTCAAGCATCGCTCCGCGTGGGTCCTGGCATTCGAAGAAGCGCAGCAGGACGCCATGCGGAGGATGGATCTCGTGCTGGGGAAGGAGCACCGACGCAAAGCCGCATTGAGGGCGGCAAGGTACCAACAATCTCTGCGGCGGTACCCTTGCCGCAGCATCCGCTCCAGGACGCTCGAGGTAGGCGACCTCGTCCTGAGGCGGGTCCTCCCTAGGGATGGTCTGCACAAGCTTTCGCCCATGTGGGAGGGCCCGTTCAGGGTCGTTCATGTCTCCAGGCCAGGTGCAGCGCGCCTGGAAATGCACGATGGGACACCCATCCAGAATGCGTGGAACATCCAGCACCTCCGGAAGTTTTATCCATGAAGCAAGGCCTAGAGCCTGAGAAGCAAGGCCCAGAGCCTAAGAAGCAAGGCCTAGAGCCTGAGAAGCAAGGCCCAGAGCATGTGAAGAAGGCCAGGTTCCTGTCAAGAATCACCGCCCGTGACACTCTCACATAATAATGAGTTGAGGTTGTACACGCCCCGGAGTCTCAGGAGCGTTGGCCTCAGGCCCTGGGGCTCCCTCCCACGCCTAAAGGATAGTACTTAGCTCCGCGCTGGTGAGAAGACTTGAAGACTAGATTAGGTGCCGGACGTGGCTTTTCATTTGCTTTCCGAAGTTGGCTCGCTTTTCCTTAATCAGAGTTGCTCTTGGTGTTCGATGCTGATTTGGTTCCCCAGCCTTTTACCACTTTTTTCGGCTCTAGTTTGCTCTTGTTCTCTCTCTCGCATACCTCGCGAGCAGGCTAGGCAGGTGCCCTCGCGAGCATTTCTCTTCTCTTTGCCTTCTTGCGAGCCACGCTCATTCGATCCTGGAAGCTGGCACGCCCCACCTAAATCCGTGCCCCTCGGGTACCGCGATACAAGGCGCCAAGTCAAGGCTTGGGTGGACGGCAAATCTTTTGGTACACCCCCTAATGAATTTTTTGCAGTTTCCGAGCAACGCAGACACCACGCGAGGGAAAGGATTTCCTAAACACGCTAGGCTAAGTTATGTTTGCGCTAAATAACAACACGGCATGGGAACGACTTGCACAATGCATTAACCAAAGAACCACAGTTTGATATACGCCCCTCTGGGCCCATACTGGTTTCGTTTTTCGATGCAGAAAAGACAGGAAAAGCTAAGCAAAGCAGCGTTGAAGCAATCCGCGGAGGCAGGCCTTTGGCGACGCCCAAGGCCTAGCCAGACCCCTCCTCGCACTTCACGGAGGCGCGACGACGAGATGACCCACTGCCTCCTTCGAAGCGGGCGCGGCGACTGGTCGTAGCCACCGCTGATGGAGCTGTCATCGGAGGAGGAGCCGTCGTAGCTGGAGGAGGCGCGGTCGGCACCGAGGGCAGGCTCGCCCTCGTCCTCACCGCGACCATCACCAAGGCCGAGCACCTCCTTGCTGTCGTTCATCTCCGGGCAGCACCCGGCGCGGCGACCATCTTCCCCGAACACCCTCACATAAAGGGTCGATTCACCATCGTACCTGAAGTGGAGGGTGCACCGCCTGCCCAGGCCGCGCGCGCGGGCAAACGTCTGCCAGCCGCGGGCCAGGGCTATGTTGCCCGCGGCGGAAGTCTCGATCGCAACCCAAGAGGCCCTGCTGCAGCAGCCGTCCGCCTGCAGCCAGAGCCCACCCGGACCAGAGGCCGACAGTTCACCGGCGAAGAAGCGCGGAAGTTGGAGCCAACTGCCGGTCGGGCTCTCCGACCAGACAATGAACTCCGGCGACACCTCAGGCGAATAGAAGCGCGGGCGGGGAGGTCGCGCCACCATCGCGCGCCCCCCTCATCGGCTGAATCACCATGGATGGGACGATCCCCACCACGTACCATGGCGCCACCTCGACAGTGGGCCATGGCGGGGGTCGCGGCGTGCTTGCGCGGACGGCCACGGCCGCGCTTGGGTGCCGGGAAGCCGGGGCCCTCGTGAGGGGCCTTCCCTTTCTCGGCGGCAGAGAACTTCTTTTGTGGCGCCATCAATGGCACCGCAAACAATGGAGCAGAGAAGCAAGCAAGCAAGGAGGAGATGGGCAACGGGGGCTCCGCCCCCTCCCCATTTATAGCAAGAGAAAGCCAACCGGCGTCTCCCACGATTGGCAGTAATGATGGTTTTCCTTGCATGTCGCAGGGACTTGTCAAGTCATGCAGTTGCCGAGGCAGTGTGGGGAAGCGGAGACGCACACGTCCAATCAACCGCCACGCGTCGACCAAGGCCGCAGGCTTTTGGGGCCCGCGGTGCCCCGAACTTGACCCTTTGCTTCGCCGCGAAGCCAAGCCCGAGCGCACATTGGGCCCTGGGGCTACTGTCGGCGTTCTGGGAACGGGGGTCCCCAGACTTGCATGCCTACGGCCCACGGCATGGCTAGGCAGCAGGCCGTACGTCCCATCTTCATAGACAAGGCATCCAAGACCCTCGTGAGGGTCCAAGCCTCGCGAGGGGGATGACGTAAGACCTCCTCTGGAGTGGCCTAGCTAGGCAGGCTCGCGAGGAGCGGAGATATCAAGGCAGGGCAAACCTCACGAGGCTCTCGTGACGTGAGCCATGACGAACGGTGCCAGGCGGGTGCCAGGCGGGCGCCGGTGCGCGCAGCGTCCTTATTTCCTCTTTGGTGCTAAGGAGGCAAGCGTAGACGAAGAGTACCGAGGCATCAGGCAAAGGTTGCCATATTGGTGCAACAAGACCAAGACCAGGAGGACGGCAAGGGGAAGGTCATCGTGGAGCCCAAGACGGCGTCACCCCAGAGCTTTTCGCAGGTGAAGACCGCTTTTGTCAGGATAGCTTGTACTAGCTGTTCCCCTTCAAATTTGCCCGCCATTGTTGGCTCCCTTCCCGCTCGATATTTGGGAAGAGGACCAGGGCCTCTATAAATAGGCTTAGCCACCACTGTAGAAAGAAGGACGAGAATAGATCGAGAAGCCAACACTCGCACAAGAACACTCCAACCTCAGGAGGTTGTTCTTCCCTTGTACTATTCATCATCAGCCCAAGAGGCAATCCACCACCACCACACTGGAGTAGGGTATTACACCACAACGGTGGCCCGAACCAGTATAAACCCCGTGTCTCTTTCTGTGTTGTGAGTTCGTCGAGTTCGTCCGTAAGATCTTAGCGAGCCAGAGCGTAGATCGGTAGGAGGGAAAGACTTTGCGCGCACCCAAGTGTTTGAACCTTAAGGGTTTGCCGGAACCCCACATCCGACAAAGAGGAAGATAACTGTTCTGAGGGGGATTCAGAAGGAGAAGACCACTCCTATTTACCCCCTGAGGTCTTCACTCTAACTTGGCATGCTGATGTTGGTAATATCATGCATATGGTTCCTTGCTTTGCTTACTGTATACATCAAATATGTCAACATGCTTTGTGTCAATGCCATATGTTTAGTTTCTTTATCGTATATGTGAATCATGCAATGCCATCTTGTTTAGCCAGGCATCATATATGTTAATTTTGCAATGCCACCCTGGTTAGCCAGTCATCTTATGTGTGAATTATGTCATGCCGTAATTTTTTTATTACGTGTTAAATTTGTCAACAATTTTAGTACATGCAATTACTCTTCCTGTGCATCAGCCATTCGGCACGGTCATGGAAAAATCTGAAGTGGAAACAAGGTCTTCAGAGCAGACAATGCTATCTGACGAAGCGCATGTCTTGCTGGTTACGGATAGCTCCTCAGAGGAGGATTCAGAGACAGATGACCAGTCCTATCCCCCCCCGAGGTGCATGCTCTAATTTGGCAGGGTTATGTTGCTCATATCGTGCGTATGGTATCTTGCATTGCTATGTCATTTGCTTAGTTTAGACATGCTTTGTGTGAATGCCACATGTTTAGTATCTAATTACCATATATTTGAATTATGCGATGCCATCTTGTTGCAAGACATTATATATGTGAATTATGCAATGCTATCTTGTTGCAAGGCATTATATATGTGAATTATGCAATGCCATGCTGTTTAGCCAAGCGTCATATATGTGAATTATATCATGTCATCCTTTTTTTTGTATTTCTCGTTGCATTTGTTGACAATGTTTGTATATTCAACTGATCTTCCTGTCCATCAACCATTTGAATTGGCGATGGAGAAATCTGGAGTGAAAACAAGGTCTTCAGAGCAGATAATGCTACCTATTGAAGCAGATATCTTGATGGTTACAGATAGCTCTTCAGAGGAGGATTCAGAGGCAGATGACCAGTCCTATTATCCCCCTGAGGTGTATGCTCAAACTTGGCAGGGTTATATTACTCATATCATGCATATGTTGTATTGCAATGCTTAGTTTTTACATCATATACACGATGTTGAATGCCATCTCCTTAGTTGACACATCATATATGCGATTGCCCTCTGCTCACTTGCTTAGTATATAAATCATATATTTGAATTATATCATGCCAAGATGTTTACATAGACAGCATGTATGTGAATTATGGCATGCCAACCCATTTTCTACAGACATAATATAGTTATATGATCTCATCATGTTTACATAGTCATCATATTTTGAATTATGTCATTCTATCCGTGAATTATATCGTGCCATCATGTTTCCATCGACGGCATGTTTGTGATTTAGGGCATGCCAACCACTTTAATAGACACATCATATAGTTACATCATGTCATCCTATTTACATAGTCATCATATTTTTAAGTATGTCATTCTATCATGTTTAGTTAGCCATCATACATGTGAAATTGTGTCATGCTATCCTGTTTAATTAGCCATCACATATGTGAAATTATGTCCTGCTATTCTGTTTGGTTAGACAACATAAATCTGAATTATTTCATGCCTTGTTTCTTCCCTACTATCCATTGCACCTGTCTCTTACAATGTTTGTACATTCAGTTACTTTTCTTGTTTATCAGCCATTTCAATTGGATGGGGTGATGGCAGTATCTGTGGGAGTAAAAACACGGTCTTCAGAAAAGATCGTGCTACCTGTCGATGCAGATAGAACCACGATTGTACTTGCCCAAGAACCAGCCCCACCACACATAACCCAGACTCACGCAGATTGTACCCCTACCCAGTTGGACAGAGAACGAGCTACACCCCTTCTAACCCCAACCCCAGCAGATAGTAACCCAGTTCCAGTTGACACGGTACCGTCTCCACCATAGAGCACCCGACCACCACCAGTTAGTAAGGCAACTGCAGTGCCGAAAGCATGAGGACCACCACTCCGAACCCCAAGTCAATGCTTAAAGCAGAAGAAGAATTGTTCTCTGGTCAGGTTCTGTAGCTATGATTCATACTACTTTGCTCTTGCATCACTGTATTTACTCATACCAACTAATTTCAAATTTGAAGGATGCAATTGAAATTCCAATGGCACAACAGGTATGTTTTAAACCTGTTTCTTTAACGTGTTTGCTGTTGTAACTTTCTCTATGTTGATTTCAGTTTCAACTGAATAAACAGTTACGTTCTCGTGCCATGCACATTACAAGTGTTGTTATTGCTGTGTAGTTTCCCACACTTATATTCTGTCTATGCTGCTTTGTCTTAAATAGATATGATTCGAACTGTATCTATTTTTATTTGGCAACATAAACTAGAATGATATAGACCATACAGTGACCATACTACATAGATATATGTTTGTTTCATGTTGTTATCCTGTCCACCTTACTACTGAACTGGTTTACCAAAATGAGTTTCATATACTACATTGTAAACCTGTGATGTGTTTGTTTGATTCTCTTTTAGAACACGGATAAAATATTGGAGAAGAGTACCCCGTTATACAATGGTAAAGGAAGTAATGCAGATAAGGTTCAAGATAGTGAGACATCCCTGTTGGTCTCCAAGAAAGCTGATAAAAACTATATTGAAGACACTAAGACAACCCCAAAGTCCTGTCTTGATGTAGTGTTCGAGTTACTGGCTACTACTGCTGGCACCAGCTCTTCGAAGTCGCTGCCTGAATAAGTTCGGCTTCTTGAGTCTCAACTTCAAGTTGAAAGACATCGATCAGATGTTATGCGACAGGAAGCCGAAGGACTGAGGAAGTCCCTGCAGAATTCAGATGCATACTTCCTGGTGCAACAGCAAGTGCTGGAGGATTTAAGCGCCAAACAAGAGAAAGTTAATAAGCTTGCTAAGAATCTTGCCAGCATTATGGGTACCCAGGATATTGTTTCTTGAGATCTTCTACAGTGGTTTCAGTTCTGGACTTGTTTTCCTGCGGCGTTTATTTGCACTGGTCGCCAACTTTGACAACTAGTGTACATGATATGCTGCTTTGTTCCCTATATTTGCACTGGTGGCGAACTTTGATGCCCAGTGGATGTAATATGTGTAATAGCCGTAATAGCCTAGCATAAGTTGCTTGCTTATTTATTTCCTTGTTGTCTTGTTTATTTGTTTGCTTGTAGTCAGTGTAGTTCTTTTTCCACGGTTTGCTAGTGGCCTCAATAACCTATTTTTTTAAAACTAGCCCACAATAACCATGGGCTACATATTTACTGTAGTTACCATGGGCCTCGTACGGGCTGTGGAAACAATGGGCCTTCTAAGGGCCGTAGAAACAATGGGCCTTCTACGGGCCATAGCATCAATGGGCCTTCTACGTGTCGTATGATGGATAGGCCAAACATGGGACAATAACAGACTGCATTATGGGCCGTAAACGAGCTAGATTTGGAATCGTCCGTTCATGGGCCGACAATAACGGGCCGCCGTTAATCGGCCGTATTTGATGACGCTATGAAAACGTCCCAACGGATTAACACCCTGCAAACGGGCCGATTGTAACCGCGGGCTGAATTTGGCCCACAAGCAGAAAAGGCCAATAACGGGCCGTAAGTAACCGAATGCTGGAAATGAGCCCAAGAATAAATGGGCCCTGAGAAGGCCGAAAGATAACACGGGTTGGAAACGACCCAATGGAATAATGGGTCGTTAATGGGTATAAAGGGGTACACTGTTCATTGCGGGCCAGATTCACCACGGGCCGTTAATGGGCCAAGAGTTACAAATGGCCTCATATGGGCCGAAAGAAATCATGGGCCATACATGGGCCGGAAGTTACAACGGGATGGAATCATATCGGACGGCCCAGATGAAGCTACTGGGCTTAATTTCGATAGGCCGTAATGGGCCGTGAGTTAGCGGGCCATAAATGGGCTATATTCTAACAGGCCGTTAACCAGCTTTCCGTGGGCCGGCCCGTTACCTTTTGACCAAGTCAAATGGGCCGGCCTTTTCATCGGAATGGGCCTCTATGGGGCTGTGCCACGTGTCGACGTATCATAGGTGCCTCCTGTCTAATGAATGGATGACATCTGTCCCAACGGTGAGCCAACACGTGTTTCCTCCGACCAATGAGAATTTTACACGTGGAAAATCCTCATTGGCCCAGGCTATTAGCGGGTTCTCGGATCCAAAACCGGACCCGATAGCTTAACGGTGACCCGTTACGGTGGATGCCACGTGTCGGTCACCCTTGACGAAAGCACTTCCATGACGCGCGATTTATCATCATGGAAGTGGACACTTCCGTGATGATAATTTTGGTAATGTCATGGAACACTTCTACGACAGCACAGGTATGACTATCCTGATTTTGTAATAAAATTGTCATGGATGTACATGCATGACAGAAAACGTGACCTACTGTGACAAACACGTATCATCACGGAAGTGTCTTTTTTTATAGTGATAATGCATTCCCTTAGGCCCAAGTATGGTGAAGTGTCATGAAGGAAATATGCCCTAGAGGAAATGATAAAGTTATTATTTATTTCCTTATTTCATGATAAATGTTTATTATTCATGCTAGAATTGTATCAACCGGAAACATGATACATGTGTGAATACATAGACAAACAGAGTGTCACTAGTATGCCTCTACTTGACTAGCTCGTTGATCAAAGATGGTTATGTTTCCTAGCCATAGACATGAGTTGTCATTTGATTAACGGGATCACGTCATCAGGAGAATGATGTGATTGACATGACCCATTCCGTTAGCTTAGCACCCGATCGTTTAGTATGTTGCTATTGCTTTCTTCATGACTTATACATGTACCTATGACTATGAGATTATGCAACTCCCGTTTGCCGGAGGAACACTTTGTGTGCTACCAAACGTCACAACGTAACTGGGTGATTATAAAGGTGCTCTACAGATGTCT
Organism: Aegilops umbellulata; assembly: GCA_032464435.1. Classification (NCBI taxonomy): domain Eukaryota; kingdom Viridiplantae; phylum Streptophyta; class Magnoliopsida; order Poales; family Poaceae; genus Aegilops; species Aegilops umbellulata. The sequence goes on from CP136056.1 coordinate 374,781,593, forward strand.
CCGAAAGTATTTGTTGGGTTGGCGTATTTCGAGATTAGGATTTGTCACTCCGAATGTTGGAGAGGTATCTCAGGGCCTTCTCGGTAATGCACATCACATAAGCCTTACAAGCATTGCAACCAATAAGTTAGTTACGAGATGATGTATTACAGAACGAGTAAAGAGACTTGCCGGTAACGAGATTGAACTAGGTATTGGATACCGACGATCGAATCTCGAGCAAGTAACATACCGATGACAAAGGGAACAACGTATGTTGTTATGCGGTCTGACCGATAAAGATCTTCGTAGAATGTGTAGGAGCCAATATGGGCATCCAGGTCCCGCTGTTGGTTATTGACCAGAGATTTGTCTCAGTCATGTCTACACTGTTCTCGAACCGTAGGGTCCGCACGCTTAAGGTTACGATGACAGTTATTATGAGTTTATGCATTTTGATGTACCGAATGTTTTTCGGAGTCCCGGATGTGATCACGGACATGACGAGGAGTCTTGAAATGGTCGAGACATAAAGATTGATATATTGGACGGATATATTCGGACACCGGAATTGTTCCAAGTGGTTTCGGAGAAAACCGGAGTGCCAGAGGGGTTACCGAAACCCCCCGGGGAAGTACTGGGCCTTAGTGGGCCTGAGGGGAGAGAGAGGGCAGCAGCCCAGGAGGTGGCGCGCCCCCCTCATGGGGAGTCCGAATAGGACTAGGAGGGGGGCGCGGCCCCCTTTCCCTCTCCCTCTCCCTCTCTTTCCTTCCCCCTCTCTCTTTCTAGTTGGACTAGGAAAGGGGAGTCCTACTCCCACTAGGAGGAGGACTCCCCCTCCCTTTGGCGCGCCCCATAGGGCCGGCCGGCCTCCCCCCTCCCTCCTTTATATACGGGGGCAGGGGGCACCCTAGAACACACAAGTTGATCTTCGAGATCGTTCCTTAGCCGTGTGCGGTGCCCCCTCCACCATATTCCACCTCGGTCATATTGTTGCAGTGCTTAGGCGAAGCCCTGCATCGGTAGTACATCAAGATCGTCACCACGCCATCGTGCTGACGGAACTCGTCCCCGAAGCTTTGCTGGATCGGAGCCCGGGGAACGTCATCGAGCTGTACGTGTGTTAAGAACTCGGAGGCGCCGGAGTAACGGCGCTTGGATCGGTCGGATTGGGAAGACGTACGACTACTTCCTCTACGTTGCGTCAACGCTTCCGCTTCGGTCTACGAGGGTACGTAGACAACACTCTCCCCTCTCGTTGCTATGCATCACCATGATCTTGCGTGTGCGTAGGAATTTTTTTGAAATTACTACGTTCCCCAACAGTGGCATCCGAGCCAGGTTTTTATGGTTTGATGTTATATGCATGAGTAGAACACAAGTGAGTTGTGGGCGATACAAGTCATACTACCTACCAGCATGTCATACTTTGGTTCGGCGGTATTGTTGGATGAAGCGGCCCGGACCGACATGACGCGTACGCTTACGCGAGACTGGTTCTACCGACGTGCTTTGCACACAGGTGGCTGGCGGGTGTCAGTTTCTCCAACTTTAGTTGAACCAAGTATGGCTACGCCCGGTCCTTGCGAAGGTTAAAACGGAGTCTATTTGACAAACTATCGTTGTGGTTTTGATGCGTAGGTAAGAACGGTTCTTGCTAAGCCCAGTAGCAGCCACGTAAAACTTGCAACAACAAAGTAGAGGACGTCTAACTTGTTTTTGCAGGGCATGTTGTGATGTGATATGGTCAAGACGTGATGAGCTATAAGTTGTTGTATAAGATGATCATGTTTTGTTGAAGTTATCGGAACTGGCTGAAGCCTTATGGTTGTCTCTTTATTGCATAAGATGCAAGCGCCAAATAATTGTTTTACTTTATCGCTATGCGATAGCAATAGTTGCAAGAGCAATAGTTGGCGAGACGACCTTGTGACGACACATTGATAAAGATCAAGATGATAGAGATCATGGTGTCATGCCGGTGACGATAGAGATCATGACGGTACTTTGGAGATGGAGATCAAACGCGCAAGATGATCATGGCCATATCATGTCACATATATTGATTGCATGTGATGTTTATCTTTTATACATCTTATTTTGCTTAGTTTGACGGTAGCATTTTAAGATGATCTCTCACTAATTATCAAGAAGTGTTCTCCCTGAGTATGCACCGTTGCCAAAGTTCGTCGTGCCCAGACACCACGTGATGATCGGGTGTGATAAGCTCTACGTCCATCTACAACGGGTGCAAGCCAGTTTTGCACACGCAGAATACTCGGGTTATACTTGACGAGCCTAGCATATGCAGATATGGCCTCGGAACACGGAGACCGAAAGGTCGAGCGTGAATCATATAGTAGATATGATCAACATAATGATGTTCACCATTGAAACTGCTCCATCTCACGTGATGATCGGACATGGTTTAGTTGATATGGATCACGTGATCACTTAGAAGATTAGAGGGATGTCTATCTAAGTGGGAGTTCTTAAGTAATATGATTAATTGAACTTTAATTTATCATGAACTTAGTCCTGGTAGTATTAGCATATCTATGTTGTAGATCAATAGCTCGCGTTGTTGCTTCCCTATGTTTTGATATGTTCCTAGAGAAAACTATGTTGAAAAGATGTTAGTAGCAATGCTGCGGATTGGATCCGTGATCTGAGGTTGATCCTCATTGCTGCACAGAAGAATTATGTCCTTGATGCACCGCTAGGTGACAGACCTATTGCAGGAGCAGATGCAGACGTTATGAACGTTTGGATAGCTCAATATGATGACTACATGATAGTTTAGTGCACCATGCTTAACGGCTTAGAATCAGGACTTCAAAGATGTTTTGAACGTCATGGAGCATATGAGATATTCCAGGAGTTGAAGTTAATATTTCAAGCAAATACCCGAGTTGAGAGATATGAAGTCTCCAACAAGTTCTATAGCTAAAAGATGGAGGAGAATCGCTCAACTAGTGAGCATGTGCTCAGATTGTATGGGTACTACAATCGCTCGAATCAAGTGGGAGTTAATCTTCCAGATAAGATAGTGATTGACAGAATTCTCTAGTCACCATCACCAAGTTAGTAGAACTTCGTGATGAACTATAATATGCAAGGGATAACAGAAACAATTCCCAAGCTCTTCGTGATGCTGAAATCGACGAAGGTAGAAATCAAGAAAGAGCATCAAGTGTTGATGGTTGACAAGATCACTAGTTTCAAGAAAAGGGCAAAGAAAAAGAAAGGGGAACTTCAAGAAAACAGCAAGCAAGTTGCTGCTCAAGTGAAGAAGCCCAAGTCTAGTCCTAAGCCTGAGACTAAGTGCTTCTACTGCAAAGGGACTGGTCACTGGAAGCGGAACTGCCCCAAGTATTTGGCGGATAAGAAGGATGGCAAAGTGAACAAAGGTATATTTGATATACAGATTATTGTTGTGTATTTTACTAGTGTTTATAGCAATCCCTCAGTATTTGATACTAGTTCAGTTGCTAAGATTAGTAACTCGGAACGGGAGTTGCAGAATAAACAGAGACTAGTTAAGGGTGAAGTGATGATGTGTGTTGGAAGTGGTTCCAAGATTGATATGATCATCATCGCAAACTCTCTATACTTTCGGGATTAGTGTTGAACCTAAATAAGTGTTATTTGGTGTTTGCGTTGAGCATGAATATGATTTGATCATGTTTATTGCAATACGGTTATTCATTTAAGTAAGAGAATAAATTGTTGTTCTATTTACATGAATAAAACCTTATATGGTTACACACCCAATGAAAATGGTTCGTTGGATCTCGATCGTAGTGATACACATATTCATAATGTTGAAGCCAAAAGATGCAAAGTTAATAATGATAGTGCAACTTATTTGTGGCACTGCCGTTTAAGTCATATTGGTGTAAAACGCATGAAGAAACTCCATGCAGATGGGATTTTGGAATCACTTGATTATGAATCACTTGATGCTTGCGAACCATGTCTCTTGGGCAAGATGACTAAAACGCCGTTCTCCGGAACAATAGAGCGAGCAACTGACTTATTGTAAATAATACATACTGATGTATGCAATCCGATGAGTGTTGAGGCTCGCGGCAAGTATCATTATTTTCTGACCTTCACAGATGATTTGAGCAGATATGGGTATATCTACTTGATGAAACATAAGTCTGAAACGTTTGAGAAGTTCAAAGAATTTCATAGTGAAGTGGAAAATCATCATGACAAGAAAATAAAGTTTCTACGATCTGATCACAGAGACGAATATTTGAGTTACGAGTTTGGTCTTCAATTAAACAATGTGGAATAGTTTCACAAAATCATGCCACCTGGAACACCTCAACATAATGGTGTGTCCGAACGTAATAACCGTACTTTATTGGATATAGTGCAATCTATGATGTTTCTTACCGATTTACCACTATCGTTTTTGGGGTTATGCATTAGAGACAGCTGCATTCACATTAAAAAGGGGCACCATCTAAGTCTGTTGAGACAACACAATATAAACTATGGTTTGGCAAGAAACCAAAGTTGTCGTTTCTTAAAGTTTGGGGTTGCGATGCTTATAAGAAAAGGTTTCATCATGATAAGCTCAAACCCAAATCGGAGAAATATGTCTTCATAGGATACCCAAAGGAGACAGTTGGGTAAACCTTCTATCACGGATCCGAAGGCAAGACATTCGTTGCTAAGAATGGATCCTTTCCAGGGAAGGAGTTTCTCTCGAAAGAAGTGAGTGGGAGGAAAGTAGAACTTGATAAGGTAACTGTACCTGCTCCCTTATTGGAAAGTAGTTCATCACAGAAATCTGTTCGTGTGACTACTACACCAATTAGTGAGGAAGATAATGATGATGATCATGTAACTTCGGATCAAGTTACTACCAAACCTCGTAGGTCAACCAGAGTGAGATCCGCACCAGAGTGGTATGGTAATCCTATTCTGGAGGTCATGTTACTTGACCATGACGAACCTACGAACTATGAGGAAGCGATGATGAGCCCAGAATCCGCGAAATGGTTTGAGGCCATGAAATCTGAAATATGATCCATGTATGAGAACAAAGTATGGACTTTGATGGATTTGCCCGATGATCGGCAAGCCATAGAAAATAAATGGATCCTCAAGAGGAAGACGGACGCTGATAGTAGCGTTACTATCTACAAAGCTAGAATTGTCGCAAAAGGTTTTCGACAAGTTCAAGGTGTTGACTACGATGAGAGTTTCTCACTCGTATCTATGCTTAAGTCTGTCCGAATCATGTTAGCAATTGCCGCATTTTATGAAATCTGGCAAATGGATAAAACAAAACTGCATTCCTTAATGGATTTATTAAAGAAGAGTTGTATATGATGCAACCAGAAGGTTTTGTCAATCTTAAAGGTGTTAACAAAATATGCAAGCTCCAGCGATCCATCTATGGACTGGTGCAAGCATCTCGGAGTTGGAATATACGCTTTGATAAGTTGATCAAAGCATATAGTTTTATACAGACTTGCGGTGAAGCCTGTATTTACAAGAAAGTGAGTGGGAGAACTACAACATTTCTGATAAGTATATGTAAATGACATATTGTTGATCGGAAATAGTGTAGAATTATTCTGTAAAGCATAAAGGAGTATTTGAAAGGAGTTTTTCAAAGAAAGACTTCAGTAAAGCTGCTTACATATTGAGCATCAAGATCTATAGAGATAGATCAAGACGCTTGATAAGTTTTTTCAATGAGTACATACCTTGACAAGATTTTGAAGTAGTTCAAAATGGAACAGTCAAAGAAAGAGTTCTTTCCTGTGTCATAAGGTGTGAAATTGAGTAAGACTCAAAGCCCGACCACGGCAGAAGATAGAAAGAGAATGAAAGTCATTCCCTATGCCTCAGCCATAGGTTCTATAAAGTATGCCATGCTGTGTACCAGATCTATTGTATACCCTACACTGATTTTGGCATGGGAGTACAATAGTGATCTAGGAGTAGATCACTGGACAGCGGTCAAAATTATCCTTAGTGGAATAAGGATATGTTTCTCGATTATGGAGGTGACAAAAAGGTTCGCCGTAAAGGGTTACATCGATGCAAGTTTTGACACCAATCTGGATGACTCTAAGTCTCGATCTAGATACATATTGAAAGTGGGAGCAATTAGCTAGAGTAGCTCCGAGCAGAGTATTGTTGACATAGAAATTTGCAACATACATACGGATCTGAATGTGGCAGACCCGTTGACTAAGATTCTCTCACAAGCAAAACATGATCACACCTTAGTACTCTTTGGGTGTTAATCACATAGCAATGTGAACTAGATTATTGACTCTAGTAAACCCTTTGGGTGTTGGTCACATGATGATGTGAACTATGGGTATTAATCACATGGTGATGTGAACTATTGCTGTTAAATCACATGCTGATATGAACTAGATTATTGACTCTAGTGCAAGTGGGAGACTGAAGGAAATATGCCCTAGAGGCAATAATAAAGTTATTATTTATTTCCTTATTTCATGATAAATGTTTATTATTCATGCTAGAATTGTATCAACCGGAAACATGATACATGTGTGAATACATAGACAAACAGATTGTCACTAGTATGCCTCTACTTGACTAGCTCGTTGATCAAACATGGTTATGTTTCCTAGCCATAGACATGAGTTGTCATTTGATTAACGGGATCACATCATTAGGAGAATGATGTGATTGACATGACCCATTCCGTTAGCTTAGCACCCGATCGTTTAGTATGTTGCTATTGCTTTCTTCATGACTTATACATGTTCCTATGACTATGAGATTATGCAACTCCCGTTTGCCGGAGGAACACTTTGTGTGCTACCAAACGTCACAACGTAACTGGGTGATTATAAAGGTGCTCTACAGGTGTCTCCAAAAGTATTTGTTGGGTTGGCGTATTTCGAGATTAGGATTTGTCACTCCGAATGTCGGAGAGGTATCTCAGGGCCTTCTCGGTAATGCACATCACATAAGCCTTGCAAGCATTGCAACCAATAAGTTAGTTGCGAGATGATGTATTACAGAACGAGTAAAGAGACTTGCCGGTAACGAGATTGAACTAGGTATTGGATACCGACGATCGAATCTCGAGCAAGTAACATACCGATGACAAAGGGAACAACGTATGTTGTTATGCGGTCTGACCGATAAAGATCTTCGTAGAATGTGTAGGAGCCAATATGGGCATCCAGGTCCCGCTGTTGGTTATTAACCAAAGATTTGTCTTAGTCATGTCTACACTGTTCTCGAACCGTAGGTTCCGCACGCTTAAGGTTACGATGACAGTTATTATGAGTTTATGCATTTTGATGTACCGAATGTTGTTCGGAGTCCCGGATGTGATCACGAACATGACGAGGAGTCTCGAAATGGTCGAGACATAAATATTGATATATTGGACGGCTATATTCGGACACCGGAATTGTTCCAAGTGGTTTCGGAGAAAACCGGAGTGCCGGAGGGGTTACCGAAACCCCCCGAGGAAGTATTGGGCCTTAGTGGGCCTGAGGGGAGAGAGAGGGCAGCAGCCCAGGAGGTGGCGCGCCCCCCCTCATGGGGAGTCCGAATAGGACTAGGAGGGGGGCGCGGCCCCCTTTCCCTCTCCCTCTCCCTCTCTTTCCTTCCCCCTCTCTCTTCCTAGTTGGACTAGGAAAGGGGAGTCCTACTCCCACTAGGAGGAGGACTCCCCCTCCCTTTGGCGCGCCCCATAGGGCCGGCCGGCCTCCCCCTCCCTCCTTTATATACGGGGGCAGGGGGCACCCTAGAACACACAAGTTGATCTTCGAGATCGTTCCTTAGCCGTGTGCGGTGCCCCCCTCCACCATATTCCACCTCGGTCATATTGTTGCAGTGCTTAGGCGAAGCCCTGCGTCGGTAGTACATCAAGATCGTCACCACGCCGTCGTGCTGACGGAACTCGTCCCCGAAGCTTTGCTGGATCGGAGCCCGGGGAACGTCATCGAGTTGTATGTGTGTTAAGAACTCGGAGGCGCCGGAGTAACGGCGCTTGGATCGGTCGGATCAGGAAGACGTACGACTACTTCCTCTACGTTGCGTCAACGCTTCCGCTTCGGTCTACGAGGGTACGTAGACAACACTCTCCCCTCTCGTTGCTATGCATCACCATGATCTTGCGTGTGCGTAGGAATTTTTTTGAAATTACTACGTTCCCCAACATGTCATGTAGTCTACGTTCACATGACACCACTAAGGGAATCACAACATACATACTATCAAAATATCGAACACATATCAGGTTCACATGATTACTTGCAACATGATTTCTCCCGTGACCTCAAGAACAAAAGTAACTACTCACAAATAATAATCACGCTCAAGATCAGAGGAGTATTAAATAGCTTATTGGATCTGAACGTATAATCTTCCACCAAATAAACCATATAGTAATCAACTACAAGAGGTAATCAACACTACTAGTCACCCACAAGCACCAATCTATAGTTTCGGTAATAAGGCTGAACACAAGATATGAACTAGGGTTTGAGATGAGATGGTGTTGTTGAAGATGTTGATGGAGATTGCCCTCCCCAAGATGGGAGAGTTGTTGGTGATGATGATGACAATGATTTTCCCATCCAGGAGGAAAGTTCCCCCGGCAAAATCGCTCCACCGGAGGGCAAAAGTGCTCCTGCCCAAGTTCCGCCTCGAGACAGCAGCACTTTGTCCTGAAAGTCCTCTCCTTATTTTTTCTAGGTCAAAATGACCTATATACCAGAAGATGGGCACCGGAGGTGGGCCTAGGTGAGCACAACCCACCAGGGCGCGCCTGGGCTCCCTGGCGCGCCTAGGTGGGTTGTGCCCACCTGGTGGGGCCCTTCTGGTAATTATTTGCTCCAATATTCCTCAAATATTCCATAAAAAATCTCTGGGAAGTTTCAGCTTGTTTGGAGTTGTGCAGAATAGGTAGCCTGACGTAGCTTTTCCATGTCCAGATTTCCATCTGCCGGAATTCTCCCTCTTTGTGTGTACCTTGCATATTATGATAGAAAAGGCATTAGAATTACTCCAAAAAGCATTATTATGGATAAAAACATCATCAATAACAGTAAGAAAACATGATGCAAAATGGACGTATCAGCGCCTCCTTGGCTGCTCCTCCCTCCCTCCCTCCCACCTATATATATATATATATATATATATATGTTGAGGAACGTAGTAATTTCAAAAAAATTCCTACGCACACGCAAGATCATGGTGATGCATAGCAACGAGAGGGGAGAGTGTTGTCTACGTACCCTCGTAGACCGAAGCGGAAGTGATTGACGCAACGTAGAGGAAGTAGTCGTACGTCTTCCCGATCCGACCGATCCAAGTACCGTTACTCCGGCACCTCCGAGTTCTTGGCACACGTTCAGCTCGATGACGATCCCCGGGCTCCGATCCAGCAAAGCTTCGGGGAAGAGTTCCGTCAGCACGACGGTGTGGTGACGATCTTGATGCACTACCGGCGCAGGGCTACGCCTAAGCACTGCAACGATATGACCGAGGTGGAATATGGTGGAGGAGGGCACCGCACACGGCTAAGGAACGATCCGTAGATCAACTTGTGTGTTCTAGGGTGCTCCCCTTCCCCCGTATATAAAGGAGCCAAGGGGGAGGGGCTGGCCGGCCAAGGGGTGGCGCGCCAGGGAGTCCTACTCCCTCCGGGAGTAGGATTCCCCCCCCCCCCAATCCTAGTTGGAATAGGATTCCTCAAGGGGGGAAAGAGAGAGAGGGGGGCCGGCCACCTTCTCCTAGTCCTAATAGGACTAGGGAAGGGGGAGGCGCGCGGCCACTAGGGCTTACCCTTTCTCCTTTCCACTAAGGCCCATTAAGGCCCATATCGCTCCCGGGAGGTTCCGGTAACCCACCCGGTATTCCGGTAAAATCCTGATTTCACCTGGAACACTTCCGATGTCCAAACATAGGCTTCCAATATATCAATCTTTATGTCTCGACCATTTCGAGACTCCTCGTCATGTCCATGATCACATCCGGGACTCCGAACTCCTTCGGTACATCAAAATGCATAAACTCATAATAACTGTCATCGTAACGTTAAGCGTGCGGACCCTACGGTTCGAGAATAATGTAGACATGACCGAGACACGTCTCCGGTCAATAACCAATAGCGGGACCTGGATGCCCATATTGGCTCCTACATATTCTACGAAGATCTTTATCGGTCAGACCGCATAACAACATACGTTGTTCCCTTTGTCATCGGTATGTTACTTGTCCGAGATTCGATCGTCAGTATCCAATACTTAGTTCAATCTCGTTACCGACAAGTCTCTTTACTCGTTCTGTAATACATCATCCCACAACTAACTCATTAGTTTCAATGCTTGCAAGGCTTAAGTGATGTGCATTACCGAGAGGGCCCAGAGATACCTCTCCGACAATCGGAGTGACAAATCCTAATCTCGAAATACGCCAACCCAACATCTACCATTGGAGACACCTGTAATACTCCTTTATAATCACCCAGTTACGTTGTGACGTTTGGTAGTACCCAAAGTGTTCCTCTGGCAAACGGGAGTTGCATAATCTCATAGTCATAGGAACATGTATAAGTCATGAATAAAGCAATAGCAACATACTAAACGATCGGGTGCTAAGCTAATATAATGGGTCATGTCAATCAGATCATTCAACCAATGATGTGACCTCGTTAATCAAATAACAACTCTTTGTTCATGGTTAGGAAACATAACCATCTTTGATTAACGAGCTAGTCTAGTAGAGGCATACTAGTGACACTCTGTTTGTCTATGTATTCACACATGCATTATGTTTCCGGTTAATACAATTCTAGCATGAATAATAAACCTTTATCATGATATAAGGAAATAAATAATAACTTTATTATTGCCTCTAGGGCATATTTCCTTCAGTCTCCCACTTGCACTAGAGTCAATAATCTAGATTACACTGTAATGATCCGAACACCCATGGAGTTTTGGTGCTGATCATGTTTTGCTCGTGGAAGAGGCTTAGTTAATGGGTCTGCAATATTCAGATCCGTATGTATCTTGCAAATCTCTATGTCTCCCACCTGGACTAGATCCCGGATGGAGTTGAAGCGTCTCTTGATGTGTTTGGTCCTTTTGTGAAATCTGGATTCCTTTGCTAAGGCAATTGCACCAGTATTGTCACAAAAGATTTTCATTGGACCCGATGCACTAGGTATGACACCTAGATCGGATATGAACTCCTTCATCCAGACTCCTTCATTTGCTGCTTCCGAAGCAGCTATGTACTCTGCTTCACATGTAGATCCCGCTACGACGCTTTGTTTAGAACTGCACCAACTGACAGCTCCACCGTTTAATGTAAACACGTATCCGGTTTGCGATTTAGAATCGTCCGGATCAGTGTCAAAGCTTGCATCAACGTAACCTCTTACGGTGAGCTCTTTGTCACCTCCATATATGAGAAACATATCCTTAGTCCTTTTCAGGTATTTCAGGATGTTCTTGACCGCTGTCCAGTGAGCCACTCCTGGATTACTTTGGTACCTCCCTGCTAAACTTATAGCAAGGCACACATCAGGTCTGGTACACAGCATTGCATACATGATAGAGCCTATGGCTGAAGCATAGGGAACATCTTTCATTTTCTCTCTATCTTCTGCAGTGGTCGGGCTTTGAGTCTTACTCAATCTCACACCTTGTAACACAGGCAAGAACCCTTTCTTTGTTTGATCCATTTTGAACTTCTTCAAAATCTTGTCAAGGTATGTGCTTTGTGAAAGTCCAATTAAGCGTCTTGATCTATCTCTATAGATCTTTATGCCTAATATGTAAGCAGCTTCTCCGAGGTCTTTCATTGAAAAACTTTTATTCAAGTATCCCTTTATGCTATCCAGAAATTCTATATCATTTCCAATCAGTAATATGTCATCCACATACAATATTAGAAATGCTACAGAGCTCCCACTCACTTTCTTGTAAATACAGGCTTCTCCGAAAGTCTGTATAAAACCAAATGTTTTGATCACACTATCAAAGCGTTTATTCCAACTCCGAGAGGCTTGCACCAGTCCATAAATGGATCGCTGGAGCTTGCACACTTTGTTAGCTCCCTATGGATCGACAAAACCTTCCGGTTGCATCATATACAATTCTTCTTCCAAAAATCCATTCAGGAATGCAGTTTTGACATCCATCTGCCAAATTTCATAATCATAAAATGCGGCAATTGCTAACATGATTCGGACAGACTTAAGCATCGCTACGGGTGAGAAAGTCTCATCGTAGTCAATCCCTTGAAATTGTCGAAAACCTTTTGCGACAAGTCGAGCTTTGTAGACAGTAACATTACCATCAGCGTCAGTCTTCTTCTTAAAGATCCATTTGTTCTCAATTGCTTCCCGATCATCAGGCAAGTCAACCAAAGTCCATACTTTGTTCTCATACATGGATCCCATCTCAGATTTCATGGCTTCAAGCCACTTTGCGGAATCTGGGCTCACCATTGCTTCTTCATAGTTCGTAGGTTCATCATGGTCTAGTAACATGACTTCCAGAATAGGATTACCGTACCACTCTGGTGCGGATCTTACTCTGGTTGATCTACGAGGTTCAGTAGTATCTTGATCTAAAGTTTCATGATCATCATCATTAGCTTCCTCATTTATTGGTGTAGGTGTCGCAGAAACAGTTTTCTGTGATGTACTACTTCTCAATAAAGGAGCAGGTACAGTTACCTCGTCAAGTTCTACTTTCCTCCCACTCACTTCTTTCGAAAGAAACTCCTTCTCTAGAAAGTTTCCGAACTTAGCAACAAAAGTCTTGCCTTCGGATCTGTGATAGAAGGTGTATCCAACAATTTCCTTTGGATATCCTATGAAGACACATTTCTCCGATTTGGGTTCGAGCTTATCTGGTTGAAGCTTTTTCACATAAGCATCGCAGCCCCAAACTTTAAGAAACGACAATTTTGGTTTCTTGCCAAACCATAGTTCATAAGGTGTCGTCTCAACGGATTTAGATGGTGCCCTATTTAATGTGAATGCGGCCGTCTCTAGAGTGTATCCCCAGAACGATAGCGGTAAATCAGTAAGAGACATCATAGATCGCACCATATCTAGTAAAGTATGATTACGACGTTCGGACACACCATTACGCTGTGGTGTTCCGGGTGGCGTGAGTTGCGAAACTATTCCACAATTTTTCAAATGTACACCAAACTCGTAACTCAAATATTCTCCTCCACGATCTGATCGTAGAAACTTTATTTTCTTGTTATGATGATTTTCAACTTCACTCTGAAATTCTTTGAACTTTTCAAATGTTTCAGACTTGTGTTTCATTAAGTAGATATACCCATATCTGCTCAAATCATCTGTGAAGGTGAGAAAATAACGATATCCGCCACGAGCCTCAACATTCATCGGACCACATACATCCGTATGTATGATTTCCAACAAATCTGTTGCTCTCTCCATAGTTCCGGAGAACGGTGTTTTAGTCATCTTGCCCATGAGGCACGGTTCGCAAGTGCCAAGTGATTCATAATCAAGTGACTCCAAAAGTCCATCAGTATGGAGTTTCTTCATGCGCTTTATACCGATATGACCTAAACGGCAGTGCCACAAATAAGTTGCACTATCATTATCAACTCTGCATCTTTTGGTTTCAACATTATGAATATGTGTATCACTACTATCGAGATTCATCAAAAATAGACCACTCTTCAAGGGTGCATGACCATAAAAGATATTACTCATATAAATAGAACAACCATTATTCTCTGATTTAAATGAATAACCGTCTCGCATCAAACAAGATCCAGATATAATGTTCATGCTTAACGCTGGCACCAAATAACAATCATTTAGGTCTAATACTAATCCCGAAGGTAAATGTAGAGGTAGCGTGCCAACTGCGATCACATCGACTTTGGAACCATTTCCCACGCGCATCGTCACCTCGTCCTTTGCTAGTGTCCGCTTATTCTGTAGTCCCTGTTTTGAGTTGCAAATATTAGCAACAGAACCAGTATCAAATACCCAGGTGCTACTGCGAACATTAGTAAGGTACACATCAATAACATGTATATCACATATACCTTTGTTCACCTTGCCATCCTTCTTATCCGCCAAATACTTGGGGCAGTTCCGCTTCCAGTGACCAGTCTGCTTGCAGTAGAAGCACTCAGTTTCAGGCTTAGGTCCAGACTTGGGTTTCTTCTCTTGAGCAGCAACTCGCTTGCCGTTCTTCTTAAAGTTCCCCTTTTTCTTCCCTTTGCCCTTTTTCTTGAAACTAGTGGTTTTGTTAACCATCAACACTTGATGCTCCTTCTTGATTTCTACCTCCGCAGCTTTTAGCATTGCGAAGAGCTCGGGAATAGTCTTGGTCATCCCTTGCATATTATAGTTCATCACGAAGCTCTTGTAGCTTGGTGGCAGTGATTGGAGAATTCTATCAATGACGCAATCATCTGGAAGAGTAACTCCCAATTGAATCAAGTGATTATTATACCCAGACATTTTGAGTATATGCTCACTGACAGAACTGTTCTCCTCCATTTTGCAGCTATAGAACTTATTGGAGACTTCATATCTTTCAATCCGGGCATTTGCTTGAAATATTAACTTCCACTCCTGGAACATCTCATATGCTCCATGACGTTCAAAACGTCGTTGAAGTCCCGGTTCTAAGCCGTAAAGCATGGCACACTGAACTATCGAGTAGTCATCAGCTTTGCTCTGCCAGACGTTCATAACTTCTGGTGTTGCTCTAGCAGCAGGCCTGGCACCAAGCGGTGCTTCCAGGACGTAATTCTTCTGTGCAGCAATGAGGATAATCCTCAAGTTACGGACCCAGTCCGTGTAATTGCTACCATCATCTTTCAACTTTGCTTTCTCAAGGAACGCATTAAAATTTAACGGAACAACAGCACGAGCCATCTATCTACAATCAACATAAACAAGCAAGATACTATCAGATACTAAGTTCATGATAAGTTTAAGTTCAGTTAATCAAATTAATTAAGAACTCCCACTTAGATAGACATCCCTCTAATCCTCTAAGTGATCACGTGATCCAAATCAACTAAACCATAACCGATCATCACGTGATATGGAGTAGTTTTCAATGGTGAACATCTTTATGTTGATCATATCTACTATATGATTCACGCTCGACCTTTCGGTCTCTGTGTTCCGAGGTCATATCTTATATGCATAGCTCGTCAAGTATAACCTGAGTATTCCGCGTGTGCAACTGTTTTGCACCCGTTGTATTTGAACGTAGAGCCTATCACACCCGATCATCACGGGGTGTCTCAGCACGAAGAACTTTTGCAACGGTGCATACTTAGGGAGAACACTTCTTGATAATTTAGTGAGAGATCATCTTATAATGCTACCGTCAATCAAAGCAAGATAAGATGCATAAAAAGATAAACATCACATGCAATCAATATAAGTGATATGATATGGTCATCATCATCTTGTGCTTGTGATCTCCATCTCCGAAGCACCGTCATGATCACCATCGTCACCGGCGCGACACCTTGATCTCCATCATAGCATCGTTGTCGTCTCGCCAATCTTATGCTTCCACAACTATCACTACCGCTTAGTAATAAAGTAAAGCATTACATCGCGATTGCATTGCATACAATAAAGCGACAACCATATGGCTCCTGCCAGTTGCCGATAACTCGATTACAAAACATGATCATCTCATACAATAAAATTTAGCATCATGTCTTGACCATATCACATCACAACATGCCCTGCAAAAACAAGTTAGATGTCCTCTACTTTGTTGTTGCAAGTTTTACGTGGCTGCTACGGGCTTAAGCAAGAACTCATCTTACCTACGCATCAAAACCACACGATAGTTTGTCAAATAGACTCCGTTTTAACCTTCTCAAGGACCGGGCGTAGCCACACTCGGTTCAACTAAAGTTGGAGAGACGGTCTTCCGCAAGCCATCTATGTGCAAAGCACGTCGAGGGAACCGGTCTCGCGTAAGCGTACGCGTAAGGTTGGTCCGGATCGTCTCGTCCAACAATACCGCCGAACCAAAGTATGACATGCTGGTAGGTAGTATGACTTGTATCGTCCACAACTTACTTGTGTTCTACTCGTGCAAATAACATCAAACCATAAAAACCTGGCTCGGATGCCACTGTTGGGGAACGTAGTAATCTCAAAAAAATTCCTACGCACACGCAAGATCATGGTGATGCATAGCAACGAGAGGGGAGAGTGTTGTCTACGTACCCTCGTAGACCGAAGCGGAAGCGATTGACGCAACATAGAGGAAGTAGTCGTACGTCTTCCCGATCCGACCGATCCAAGTACCGTTACTCCGGCACCTCCGAGTTCTTGGCACACGTTCAGCTCGATGACGATCCCCGGGCTCCGATCCAGCAAAGCTTCGGGGAAGAGTTCCATCAGCACGACGGTGTGGTGACAATCTTGATGCACTACCGGCGCAGGGCTACGCCTAAGCACTGCAACGATATGACCGAGGTGGAATATGGTGGAGGGGGGCACCGCACACGGCTAAGGAACGATTCGTAGATCAACTTGTGTGTTCTAGGGTGCTCCCCTGCCCCCGTATATAAAGGAGACAAGGGGGAGGGGCTGGCCGGCCAAGGGGTGGCGCGCCAGGGAGTCCTACTCCCTCCGGGAGTAGGATTCCCCCCCCCCCCAATCCTAGTTGGAATAGGATTCCTTAAGGGGGGGAAAGAGAGAGAGGGGGCCGGCCACCTTCTCCTAGTCCTAATAGGACTAGGGAAGGGGGGAGGCGCGTGGACACTAGGGCTGCCCCTTTCTCCTTTCCACTAAGGCCCATTAAGGCCCATATCGCTCCCGGGAGGTTCCGGTAACCCACCCGGTATTCCGGTAAAATCCTGATTTCACCTGGAACACTTCCGATGTCCAAACATAGGCTTCCAATATATCAATCTTTATGTCTCGACCATTTCGAGACTCCTCGTCATGTCCGTGATCACATCCGGGACTCCGAACTCCTTCGGTACATCAAAATGCATAAACTCATAATAACTGTCATCGTAACGTTAAGCGTGCGGACCCTACGGTTCGAGAATAATGTAGACATGACCGAGACACGTCTTCGGTCAATAACCAATAGCGGGACCTGGATGCCCATATTGGCTCCTACATATTCTACGAAGATCTTTATCGGTCAGACCGCATAACAACATACGTTGTTCCCTTTGTCATCGGTATGTTACTTGTCCGAGATTCGATCGTCAGTATCCAATACTTAGTTCAATCTCGTTACCGACAAGTCTCTTTACTCGTTCCGTAATACATCATCCCGCAACTAACTCATTAGTTGCAATGCTTGCAAGGCTTAAGTGATGTGCATTACCGAGAGGGCCCAGAGATACCTCTCCGACAATCGGAGTGACAAATCCTAATCTCGAAATACGCCAACCCAACATCTACCATTGGAGACACCTGTAATACTCCTTTATAATCACCCAGTTACGTTGTGACGTTTGGTAGTACCCAAAGTGTTCCTCTGGCAAACGGGAGTTGCATAATCTCAGTCATAGGAACATGTATAAGTCATGAATAAAGCAATAGCAACATACTAAACGATCGGGTGCTAAGCTAATATAATGGGTCATGTCAATCAGATCATTCAACCAATGATGTGACCTCGTTAATCAAATAACAACTCTTTGTTCATGGTTAGGAAACATAACCATCTTTGATTAACGAGCTAGTCTAGTAGAGGCATACTAGTGACACTCTGTTTGTCTATGTATTCACACATGCATTATGTTTCCGGTTAATACAATTCTAGCATGAATAATAAACCTTTATCATGATATAAGGAAATAAATAATAACTTTATTATTGCCTCTAGGGCATATTTCCTTCAATATATGTGGGGGGGGCTAGCACAACACAACATTGTCTTAGCCGTGTGCGGCACCCGCTCCACCGTTTACCCCCCCCCCCCCGGTCATATTTTCATAGTGCTTAGATGAAGCCTTGTGGAGATAGCTCCACCGTTTACACCCCCGATCGAGCACCGAACGTACGACACCTCCACCTTTGCAAAGTTCTTACAGGAGACTAGCATAGTGGTCCAATATTCAATGTCAGGCGAACCTCGGCAAAATGGAGTAGCTGAAAGGCGTAACCGTACACTTATGGATATGGTGCGCAGTATGATGAGTTATGCCACCTTGCCATTGGGATTATGGATGTAGGCGCTTAAAACCGCCATTCACATTCTCAATAGAGTACCAAGCAAGTCGGTGCCCAAAACACCGTACGAGCTGTGGACAGGAAGAGTACCCTCTCTACATCACTTGAGAGTCTGGGGGAGCCCAACTGAAGTAAAAGTGTTTAATCCAAATATTGCAAAGTTAGATCCCAAAACAGTCAGTTGCCACTTCATTGGCTATCCTGATAGATCAAAAGGTTTTTGTTTCTACTGTTTAGAGAGATACACAAAGTTTGTAGAAACAAGCACCCAGTATTCTTAGAGGATGAAGTGATGAGGGGGAGCATGGTAGGTCGGAAAATATATCTTGAGGAGAAGAGGGTGCATGCACCTAATCCAATGATTCAGGAGCCATTTTTCTCACTACCTGTTGTACCTGCACCGACAACCCCTGAGGTTGCGGTGCAAGCACCTGTTGTAACTCCACCCATCACAAATATGGGAGAAGATCCGGAACCTGTCCTTCAGGAGCCGACTGAACCCATTGTCGAGCATGAAGGGGAGGTGCAGCAGCCACTTTTAGAAGATGTGCGGAAGGTGAGTCATAGAATGAGCTAGAGAATGAGGCCCTTAGAAGGTCTAAAAGAACAAAAATATCAGCTATTTCTACTGATTATAAAGTTTATAACACAGAAACGGTTCATATGGAAAGTGATACCACTTCATATGAAGAAGCCATGAGAAGCCCTCACTCATCAAAGTGGCTGGAGGCAATGGAAGACGAGATGTAATCGATCAGTTCCAAAGATGTTTGGGACTTAGAGAATATTCCTAAAGGAGCCAAAACAGTAGGCTGTAAATGGTTTTGCAAAACTAAGTATGACACTAAAGGGAATGTAGAAAAGTATAAAGCAAAACTTGTGGCAAAAGGATTTACACAAAGAGAAGGGATAGATTACAATGAGACGTTTTCTCCAGTCTCATGTAAGGATTCCTTCAGAATCATAATGGCATTAGTTGCACATTTTGATTTAGAGTTACATCAAGTGGATGTAAAGACGACATTTCTGAAGGGGGATTTAAAAGAAAAAGGTTACATGAAACAACCCATGGGTTTTATCATGGAAGGCAAGGAAGATATGGGATGCCGCCTGAAGAAATCTATTTATTGATTAAGGCAAGCCTCTAGACAGTGGTATCTAAAGTTTAATGAGACAATTAAAAGATTTGGGTTTGAAGGGAATGTTGAGGACAACTGCTTTTATGCAAAGTTTAAAAATGAGAAATATATTTTCCTAATCTTGTGTGTGCTTCCTAGCAGTGATGTTAGTCTGCTACAGGAATTGCCCTATAACAGATCTTGGTGAAGCATCATATGTCTTGGGCATAGAAATTCACCGAGACAGGAAAAATGGAGTTTTAGGACTATCGCAGAAGGCATATTTAGAAAAGGTTCTTAAAAGGTATAATATGCATGCGAGTAAAGTCACACATGCTTCTATAGTCAAGGGCGACGGTTTTGGGCAATTCCATTGTCCCAAGAACCAGTACGAGATCGATCGACTAAAAGCAGCACCATATGCTTCGGCTGTTGAAAGTTTACAGTATGCACAAGTGTGCACTCGCCCTGACTTAGCTTTTATCACCGGGGTACTCGGTAGATATCAAGACTACAATCCATGCATAGAGCACTTGAAGATGGTAAAGAAAGTGTTGCCTTACGCGCAAGGCATGAAGGACCACATGCTAACATACAGGAGATGTGATTCACTAGAGATAAGAGGGTATTTAGACGCAGATTTTGCGGGAGGCAGAGATAATAGAAAATCCACGTCAGGATACGTGTTCACTCTCGCTGGAGGGGCTATTTCGTGGAGAAGCTCCAAACAGTTAGTAGTTGCATCGTCCACGATGTATGCAGAATTTATAGCATGTTATGAGGCCACGGGGCAGGCAATATGGTTAAAGAAATTTATACCCGACTTGAAAGTGGTAGATTGTATTGACAAACCACTAGATGTACTGTGACAACTAGCCCGCAATATTCTATACTCACAACAACAGGTCGAGTAATGCTGCTAAAACAATAGACATAAAGTATTATGTTGTGAAAGATAAAATCCAGGATCACACTATAAGTCTCGAGCATATAAGGACAAAGGATATGCTTGCAGATCCGCTTACGAAAGGCTTACCATCCAATGTGTTCAAGGAACACTTAGCCAGCATGGGTTTATGGGAAAGCCTATGATTCCTGGATCATGAGAGGCCCAAAAGGAACATAATTTGTTTCAAAACAGATAGGTATGTTGTAGATGTCTGATTCAATCAACAATTGAGCTGTGACGATGAAACATGTTCTATGTATTAATCTGTGATGAAACGAGTAAAGTAAAAGATATATGATTAAAAGTAAAAATTGAGATCAAGGAGAGAATGTTAGGTTGATCTCCTCCCGATCGAGCCCAACGGCTCGACGAGCCTTGACTCACGCCCTGATCGGGGGCGCCCAACCGAACACTGGTTGGTGGGCCCCTGTCGCCGCGCTACATAAAGAGGTGTGGGAGCCAGACGCACATGGTACGGGGTTCACCGTGCGCTGCAACCCCCCACCGATATCCCTACCGATCTAGGGTTAGCATAGACCGACAAGAAGCTCCACCGCCGCCGCTGTCCACGCACACACACGCCCACGCCGTCACCCCTTCACCATGGCCACTGGCTTGAGCTCCTCGAGCCAAGCAGAAAGTAAATTGCCGAACTAATCTAGCCTACCCAATCCACAAAGATTCTATCACACCCATCATGGACCTCGCAGGCGGGTCACCTGGGCCCACATCCGTAGTCCACCCATCATGGACCTCAGAGAGGGGTCTCCGGACACGAGCCGTCTGTGCAGATCAGACGGCATGGAGAGCCCCCGAGAGTCCGTCGCAACACACCACCCGGAAACGGACATTGCAGAGGGCTCCATTGCCTTCAAAGCCCCTAAAAGACGAGTACAACATCCTTTATATATAGGAGTAATGTACCTGACAAGTATACGTACTATAGTATGATGGTAACCTGGATGGTTTTTGCTTAACATGAGGAGTACCTTACTAGCATGTAAAATAGCCATCAAGGTTTCAATTAGCAGGTACTGTATGAGAGTCGAGCGTTACAGTGCATCCTGGGCTCTGACAGGGGACCAAGCATTAGAGTTGGCTCAATCAGCCAGTTGGGTGTCTGTGGTCACAGGTCCAACTCCCGTACTGGTTAGATTAGTTGCATTCGATGGACCGATCAGCTAGGCTTGGCCACGACTACGGTAAGCTGTCTTCCATCATCTCGGTCGAGCTAACTTAAGCTAGCCTCCCAGTCTCACTCGGTTGATGCATGTGCCACGGGAAATATGCAACCGGATGAGCCCACGGAAAATATCTGGCAATGGAAAGCCCACCGGACGAGCATGAGCTCATGCATGCTCGAGGAAGGTTTTTTTTTTTAGCGTGTGGTGAAACGTCCCTCTTAATTTCTTAGAGCAACTTCAACGGGCCGAACCAAACGGACAACAATTTCATCTGCTTTTTTGTCCGTCTGAATCAGCCACGCGAACACGGACGAACGCTTCCGCGTTTGGATCGGCGTATGCCTCCAACGCCCGCCCGACCAATTTTGACGGTGCCGACAAAAGACAGTGCATGCATATTTAAAATAAAAACAACTTAATTAAACATTAAAGCCGGTCACGAAGGCCGACGAGAGTCCACACATCCACATTAGCATTAAATAAAACTATAAGCAAACTAAACTACGAGGCGGCGCATTGCCCTAGGCGTCGGCGTCGTCCTCCTCATCAGGGTCGGTGAGGTCGATGAGCGTCGGCGCAGGGCCGGCCCAGGGGAACGCAGTGTTCCAGGCGGCGGGGATGTCGGCCGGGGCAGCTTTGCCGGCGCGGGGGCTCTGCGGCTGCCTGTGGAACCGCGGCCTGGCGCGCCTCCTCCTCGGCCTCGCGCTGCTCCTCCTTCAGGTCGCGTTCGAGCATCTTCTTGTACTCGCCGCGACGACGCTCCTCTGCCATCTGTCGCTGACGCCACATCTGGAGGTACGCCGCCTCCATCCAAACCGGTGGCGCGGAGACCCACTCGCGCAGTACTCCCATCCAGGAGTAGCGCTCGATGACGGACGGCTCCGGCTCGGGTTCCGGCTGCGGCTCCGGCTCGGCCTTGACGCAACGTCGGGGAGGGGACGGTGGGGGCATCGGCGGCAGCACGCAGTCGCCCTCCGCGGAGAGGGCAATGGCATGCGCCATGGCCGCCTCGTACCGAGCTTCCTCTTCCTCCACCGCCTCCACCCTGCGTCGCTCGTCCTCCTCGCTCTTCCGGTAGACCGCCGCAAAGGGCCGCCTGGTTGGCGTCCTCCGCCGCCTGGTCCTCCTCGCGGACGACGAGCGGCGGTAGCGGCATGCTGCGGTTGACCTCGCGCATGCCGCGTCGCCTCGCCTCCTCGTGCTCGAAGGCGAACAACCTCGCCCAGTTGGGCGAGTCGGATGCGTAGGCGGCGTCGCGGCGCTGCTCCGGCGTCAGCAGCGCCCGCCGGCGCCGCACCTCCTCCGCGTGCGCCCTAGCCGACCGCGGCGCCGCCGGCACTGGGATCCTCTCTGATCCAGATGTCAGTCGTGCGACAGGGTGGCGTCGGGGTACGGGAGAGGCACGCGGTGCTGCCAGTGCCACTCCGTCTGGTGCACTGCCACATTCACGCGCTGCCTCTGCCGGCGAGCCGGTGCCGGCTGAGGCGGGAGGAACTCTGAGGGGAAAGGGATGACAGAGGCCTTACCCTTGGCCTTGCTGCTGCTGGCGCCGGAGAAGAGCCCCATCTCGCTGTGGTGGTGGTGGCTAGGGTTTGCCAGCGACGGGGGAGCAGAGATTGCTAGATGTGGACGGCAATTTGGATGAGTACGGCCCCGCCGCACGGTCGGCTTAAAAAAGGACGACCGCTGTCGCTGACGCATTGGTCCGAGGTCATAAATTAAGCTGACCAGGTTGACCGCGGGCGGTTCGACGACCGCCAGATGGGGCCGCGGCGGACACCTAGGAGACGCGTGTGGCGTCAGTTCCGCGTCTGCGCCGACATATTTGGGACGCAAATTTAGGCCGCAAATGCGTCGGCGCGGATGTGAAGCGGACGAGGTTTGAATTTGAGCCGGCGCGTTGGGCCACCACTTTTGCCGCGCGGACCCAAACGGACACGGGCGGACGAAATGGGTCGTCAGAGTTGCTCTCAATCCATGATCTTGTTATTGGTGTACGCTCGAAAAAGAAAATCCATGATCTTGTTATTAAGCTGACTGGTTCTTAGGTGGAGACGATTATACCTCGCAATCTTTGGCTTTGGCCCCGGATATGGTTTGCTCTTTCCCGCGACGGCGACGTAGACACAAAAGCTGGAAATATTCTTACCTCTAGGCTAGCTGGAAACACAAAAGCAGCTTAGCAACTTGCACCTGAATCCACGTCACATGAGTTATTCTTTCGATCTACCTTCGTTCTTCTTCCCGGGGAGGAACAGAGGTCTCTGTTATTGATGTATGGTGGGAATAAACAGCACATCTTTAGCAAAAAATAACAAATAAAGGAACCCAGATATGCCATGACAGTATGATTGCGCAAAACCGGACAAGCTAGGCCGAAGGGGACGGCACGCAACACCAACATGCACGCCGACGTGACGGATCGCGGCTAGCTGGTCATGCCCGCGACATGGGAACCCCAGCGGCACATCGATGGACCGGGAGCGCGCGTGGCAACAGCGAACTAATTAAGCCCACTCATGCACAAACCCTCCGTTCCATTGCGTACTTTGATTTTCTTATTACACAAACACAGGACGGACGCGTAGTACAGCAGTACGTACGCACGTACAAAGCCCCAGCCAAATAATTCCACGGATCCCCGATCGGCCGAGCGACCCGGCGATCCGATTCCCCGTGATGAGATGACGCGCGCCCCAGTTGCGCCGTCGCTTTCGCCAAAAGGCTGGAGCCGGCCACCGCGAGCGCGCGCGCCCAGGCCCGGGCGTTCGCTCGCCAAGTGTGCGTGCGCGCGGCCGCCGGTCATCATACGTGCACGACGACTGCCGTGCCATGCCGTGCCGGGGCCTCCCCAGCCCATGACACGCCAATCATGGATTCCATATGAGGTCCTCCCGGGGGCCGGCGGTCAGAATCCACATTATCGATCTCTCTGACCTTATCTCTCAACTTTTAACCGCCTTTTGGCGTCTGATCCGCCCGGGAGAGCTCCAGCAGCTTCCTTCCTCCCTTCCTTCACCCCGTCTGCAGCTGCAGTCCAAGTGTGAGCGAGCGAGTGAGTGCCATCGATGATGGAGGCTACGCGGCGCAGATTGCCCCGACAAAAGTCAATGCCTAAACAATGCCCCAACTTTACATGCGAGCGAGCTAGTGCTCCGACGTCGCGGTCGAATGCTGCGATCCAGGCAGCATCGGCACGCGATCCATCAAAAGGGGGGACGAACGCGGTGCCGCCTTTACATCACCTCAAGGTCCACTTCGCTCGCTCGCTCGCTCGCTCAGCCACAGTGCTGATTGCTGAATGCATTGCACGCTCGGCCCTGACGGTGAATGCAAATGTGGCCTACACGGAGCATCCATATATCTCTCCTTTCTATGATTGGATTGGATTGGATTGGGAGGAGAGTTTTACTTTCGCCACGCCACACCCCCTTGCATTGCATGCTTTCCTTCCTTCATCGGAGAGTGATGGATGGATGGAACTCCAGTTCTTTGCAGCTGCCGCTGCTGATATATCCATCCTACTACTACTTCTTTTAATCTTTTTTCCCGGCTCTCGTCCACTTTTCTTTCTTTATGGTATCCAGATTTAGATAGGGCGGTCGGCTTTCTGCAAATCAAAGTGTGCGAGCAATTCCACTCTGATACACTACACACGAGGATCATGGTGATGGTGGGGACGTACGTTCGTGCGTGCGTGTGGCTACCCGCTACCCGGATGAGATAGACAGACGTACCGCGCTCAGTTTAGCAGCGCGAGTTTCGGCTTTCCGGCTCCGACGGGGCCTATCTATCGTCTGGTTCAGCCATACAGACGAGCCGTTGGATCAGCAGGAGATAGACGTGGTGTGGGGGCCGGCGCGCCTGTTAAGTACAGATCTGGGATCTGTTGGATGTTGCTGTAGTGAACTCGAGTGTCATCTCATCTCGTCAAGCCTTCCTTTGATCATAATTAATCACATCCTGCGTGTGCAATTGTGTTTACAAAGGCAGGGCTAGCTAGTGTATGCCTGCCCCCACTTGGATGGACGAACAGCTTGGGTTGGAATGATTTCCCCTGATGGGAGGAATATGTCCGTGCCTTTGTAAAGCTTGATTGAGTGTTTGCTTTCACGTCATGAGCTCCCCTCCTGAACATCGTCTCTTGGGTTATCTCCCTTTTATCCACCACCTCCAAGCATCTTTCTCTATTCCCACTTCTTTTCGACCCGGAAATTCGACCCGTCCATTTCCGCCTAAAGCGCATTGTATCTGGCCGATCTACGAACATGTTACACTTAGATCATTGGGGTCATTAAGTTGCTGGGATGTCATTGGTGTCTGCCTATACTTGTATGGATATTAACTTTACTGAGTCACCAACGATGGTGCGTGTAGAGACTAGAGAGAGACTCATAGTGCGGCCTCTCTCACCTTTCACTGTCCGTGAGGATAAATCATGCAGCAACAGGGTATCATATCCCAACCCAGATGTAACAGACAATGGAATAGCATTGGGTGCTAAATTATAAAGTTTGGTTCTTGCTTAGACACTCCATGAGATGAACCAACTGTTTCGTCGTCACTCGAGAAAATGTATATTTGGATGTTGCGTCTGAAATGTCAATTTTTCAGGTCTTCTCAGCAGGACGTTTGTTGTATTCTTTCCTGCCGGCTTAGCCTGCGAGCATATGCGGACAAAAACTTGTTAGCGCCGCTGTGAGAGAACAAGATGAACACATACCAGTATTGTGGCATTCAAACATCAAATCTTTAGATCGTGGTGAGAGTACTAGTAAATATGTCCGTGCGTTGCAACGGGAGAAAAATTATCAGATTATGCAGGTGTGATAGATACAAAAAAAGAAGTTTAAATCAAATGCAAGAATGAGATGAGGGACTTTTATAATGTCATTTCACAAACTATGTATATGATGTCATGAGATAAGGGACTTTAAAAAAGTCATTTCAAAAACAAAAAAATGTGATGGTCTCATCACGACTTGATTTCCTAAGGCGCCAGAACAAAATATATTTTGGCTGAGCAAACTGCATTGATGGACCCTCCCTGAACTAGACTGATGAATGATGTGTCTCGCCTTGACCTAGCATGGCCGTGTTTACCATAGACAATATTGTGGTACTAGAATAAACATAGTTGTGTATGAAGCAAAATATACATTTAGTCATTTTCATATAGCTTACAAAAGCTAACCCATAGGAAGTTGTGTCAATTTTTCTTGGGACTCGATGTTGTACAAAACACGGAAATCTTTTTTTACCCGACACGAGGAACTAAATAAAATCATAAAACGACCTCTACAGATCCCCTAATAAAATCTCTATGTAAGCGATGGTTCGTTTTGTTCATTATTTACGGATTTGTTTTAATTTTTGTGAATATTTTCTAAAATTTCATGGACATGTTTTCAAATTCGCAAATATGTTTTGAATATTGGATCATTTTTTTAATCATGAACATTATTTATTTCATGGATATTTCTTTGTAATCATAAATTTTTTATAATATGTGAACAATTTTTTTAAATCATGAACATTTTATGATTTTTCAAATGTTTTTTGAATTCACAAACAGTTTATGATTTTTCAATTTTTTTTGAAAACTCACAACATTTTGAATGATTTCCCCTGATGGCACTTGGACGAACAGCTTGGGTTGGAATGATTTCCCCTGATGGGAGGAATATGTCTCTGCCTTTGTAAAGCTTGATTGAGTGTTTGCTCCCTCCTGAACATCACTTCTTGGGTTCTCTCCCTTTTATCCACCACCTCTGAGCATCTTTCTCTATTTCCACTTCTTTTCGACCCGGAAATTCGACACGTCCATTTCCGCCTAAAGCGCATTGTATCTGGTCGATCTACCAACACGTTAGACTTAGATCATTGATGCCATTAAGTTGCTGGGGTGTCATTGGTGTCTGCCTATACCTGTATGGATATTAACTTTACTGAGTCACCAACGATGGTGCGTGTAGAGAGAGACTCGTAGTGCAGGCTCTCTCACCTTTCACTGTCCGCAAGGATAAATCACACAACATCAGGGCATCATATCCCAACCCAAATGTAAGGGACAGTAGAATAGCATTGGATGCTAAATATAAAGTTTGGTTCTTGCTTAGACACTCCATGAGATAAACGAACTGTTTCGTCGTCACTCGAGAAAATGTATATTTGGATGCTACGTCTGAAATGTCAATTTTTCAGGTCTTCTCAGCAGGACGTTTGTTGTATTCTTTCCTGCTGGCTTAGCCTGCGAGCATATGTGGACAAAAACTTGTTAGCGCCGCTGTGAGAGAACAAGATGAACACATACCAGTATTGTGGCATTCAGACATCAAATCTTTAAATAAAAAAAGAAAAAAGAAAAAAATGAAGAGAAAAAAACTTTAAATCGTGGTGAGAGTACTAGTAAATATGTCCGTGCGTTGCAACGGGAGAAAAGTTATCAGATTATGCAGGTGTGATAGATACAAAGAAAAGTTTGAATCAAATGCAAGGATGAGATAAGGGACTTTTATAATGTCATTTCACAAACTATGTTTATGATGTCATGAGATAAGAGACTTTTAAAAAGTCATTTCAAATACTAAAAACGTACGACTTGATATCCTAAGGCGTCAAAACAAAATATATTTTGGTTGAGTAAACTGCATTGATGGACCCACCTGAGCTAGACTGATGAATGATCTGTCTTGCCTTGACCTAGCATGGCCGTGTTTACCATAGCCAATACTCCCTCCTCCCCAAAATATAAGATGCACATTGACTTTTTTGGTCTTCATCGCATAACTTTGACTATTATTTTCACTTATTGTATGTCTACAAAATTATTATAAAAACATATTAGTTAAAATTATTTTGCAAGAAAAATACGATGGTACAATTAATACATGTTCAATCCATGTATTTCGGTATATATTAGTGGTCAAAGTCATGCATCGAAGACCGTGTAAAGTCAAATGCACCTTATATTTTGGAAAGGAGGGAGTATTATGGTACCAGAATAAACATAGTTGTGTATGAAGCAAAATAGACATTTAGTCATTTTCATATAGCTTATAAAAGCTAACCCATAGGAAGTTGTGTCAATTTTTCTTGGGGCTCGGCAGTGTCAATTTTTCTTGGGGCTCGGCAGTGTCATTTTTTACCGGACACGAGGAACTAAATAAAATCATAAAACGACCTCTACAGATCTCCTAATAAAACCTCTACGTAAGCGCTGGTTCATTTTGTTCATTATTTACGGATCTGTTTTAATTTTTGTGAATATTTCCTAAAATTTCATGGACATTTTTTCAAATTCGCAAATATGTTTTGAGTATTGGATCATTTTTTAAAAATCATGAACATTATTTCTTTCATGGATATTTCTTTGTAATCATGAATTTTTTAATAATATGTGAACATTTTTATGATTTTTCAAATGTTTTTTGAATTCAGAAACAGTTTGTGATTTTTCACTTTTTTAGAAAACTCACAACATTTAGAATGATTTCCCCTGATGGCACTTGGACGAACAGCTTGGGTTGGAATGATTTCCCCTGATGGCAGGAATATGTCCGTCCCTTTGTAAAGCTTGATTGAGTTTTTGCTTTCACGTCATGAGCTCCCTTCTGAACCGAAAATTCGAATCTGAGCCCGAGCTCATCTGCACCTGCGCTCACGAAAAAAATCAATATAAATACTAGAAAAATTCAAAAAATTCTAATTTTTTTTGGGTGGTAGACAATTTGATGCGTGAAGTACGCTTCAATTTTCAAAACATTTGAACTTCTGTGCAGCTTTCAGCAAAAAAGACAAATCGGAGGTCTGTAAAAATGTGTACTGTTCATATACTGTTCTGGTCTGATTTGTCTTTTTTGCCGAGAGCTGCACATAAGTCTAAATGTTTTAAAAATTGGAGCGTACCTCACGCATCAAATTGTCTACCACCCTAATTGTTTTTGGAAATTTTTTATTTTTTCTGAATTTTTTACGATTTTTTTTGACCGGGTGCAGATGCACCCGGGCACCGAAACGCCGCTCTCCTTCTGAACATCATATCTTGCGTTCTCTCCCTTTTATCCACCACCTCCGAGCATCTTTCTCTATTTCCACTTCTTTTCGACCCGTCCATTTCCACCTAAAGCGCATTGTATCCGGTCGATCTACCAACACGTTAGACTTAGATCATTGATGCCATTAAGTTGCTCGGATGTCATTGGTGTTTGCCTATACCTGTATGGATATTAACTTTGGCCAGCACTAGGCATCAGACTACTGATGATTCGTTCCTATCGGACCAATCCATAGCCCTCCGATCGATTGCATGTTAGACGTCAGATCAACTAGTAACTCTCGCGCATGATTTCTGGATTGAAGCATTAATTGGCTCTCGTAGGCTCTTTCCAAAACAGAACAATAGTTAAGTGGGTCGTCCGGTTTAACATCTCCTAATTTTTTGGAACAAATTTCGGATTTTTAGGAAACTAATAAATCTAGCGGAACGTAATTCCAGGCCATATTGTTTGCTTCAATTAGAAAACTAATTTTGTTTCTAAAGTTATAAAACTTTGCACCTATAGAAGAAATCATTTAATACCAATTGCGGCAAACTTTATTTTTTTGCTTCCTACCAAGAATATTTTGCTTCTGGTGGCCAACGTATAGAAAAGATAGATAGCCAGAATTTTTTTCGCTGTTGAATTAAATTGTTACCGACGAAACAAATGTGTATTTCTTTTTCTATATCAACGCTGCTTCGAAAATATGGAAAAAATGCTTCCAAAGGAACCATATGCTTCCTTCTAATAAAAGATGATATTTGTTTCTATTGACACTGCTTCCAAATTACAATATAATTTGCTTCCAAAGAAAAAAAGGGTTTGCTTCCAAGGAAATGAACATTTGTTTCTATCATCATTGTTTACAATAGAGTAATGGAATTTAATGTGCTACAATTTGATAAAATTCACTTCTTACGTAATTGAATTTTTTGCTTCAAAACATCAAAATATTGTTACCATCGACTATATAATTGCTTCTTAAAAATTAGACCTTCAATTTTAAGGAAACAATTATCATGTGTACATATGTTTCAAGCACATGACGTATTTACTTTTGTTTTACAGAAGTGCTCAATTTGCTTCCATTGTATGGAATTAATGCTTCCAAATACAAATCGTGCTTTATAATCCATAGCCTTGACAGTCTCCATTTTTCTCACAAATCCGCATGTATCAGCGTCATCGAGCCACACGGGAGTTCCAAGAAGGTTTAGTTAGGCTAACACCATTGAGCAGCCAACAATCTTGACCTGTGGCCACCGATTGTGTGTCATGCTCGTTTGCTTCCAAGCCGATCTTGACCAGCACACTGACCGTCGGCAAGGCATGTTCCTCCGCTCATGTTGTTCGCCATGCTTGTTTGCTTCCAAGCTGATCTTGACCCGCACACTTACCGTCGGCAAGGCATGTTCCTCTGCTCATGTCGACCCTGCAAAAATGTAAGAGGAAATGAGTTGTTTGAATTGAACTCAAACACAAGCCTGTAAAACATTGCGAAGCATGGAAATGAAGCAAGTTGTACACACTGTAGAAGCGCATGCATGGAACATACGAAACAAACTATACACGATGAACAAGTACAACTATGTTACATATGAAGCGAATTTTATATAGGGAAGAAGCACAAATATGATACGTAAGAAGCATGAGCACAAGTATGCAGGACCGGCCCTGACATGTCAGCAGCCCCGGTGCAACAAGAGAAAATAGGCCCCTATACACAAATAATAGAAATGTTTTTTGATATTTCAGCAGCAACTTAAATTGAAAATATTTCTCCATAACAGTACATAACAGCTTTCCATGATCTTAATGGTGAAATATGATAAGATGCATGCGAATTTGAAAGCATATATTCATAGAATCTTAAAATAATTTCTGCAATGAATTCGGAGAAAAAACCCTGCCAAAAAGGACGTCTGCCGATCCTCATGGTTTCTGATCCTCCTGCCATCTAGTGATCCTCCCAGGCACATGGAAACGCACTCACACCAGTGGAACCCCGGACGGTTGGAGAGGGCACTGCGGCGCGTACAACAAGCATAGGAGTCATATCATGTTTTGACCAATTTCGCTACCCAATTCAAGGAAGCAACACCATTAATGTATGAAGCACACTCTGGTAGAGATTGAAGCAACTTGCTTGTAAAATAAAAACACAGTTGGAATGTTTGAAGCAGAAATTTAGTGCTACATAAACACAAGGGAGACATAGAAGTACACGAACAAAGTGATGAAATAGAGAGAGATTGCACAAATCTCATAACAGAATTATGCCAAAATTAAGTAGGGATGCAGGAATTGAACGGTATAAAGAGAGATGACTCGAACCCTAGGCCAGATGGGGATGGCGTGGGCGAGTCATGTGGTAGTCCAGTCGTGATGGCTTCATTCTCGAACATAGATGACACTCCGCAAGGAGGATCGCAGTCCATGGCGGCATGGAGCAGTGGCCTGGTCGTGGTGGAGATGAGCACGGCTGGGAGTTCCCGAGATCATCGGCTGGCAGGTTATGCGCCTCGCCGCGCGGCTGTCGAATGGTACGGTGTACCGGCCTACCGGTTAGGTGGAGCAAAGCTTGTAGAGTGGCGGAGCTGGGGGCTGGGGAGAGACGGGGGCCGCGAGAGGAACGGCGAGTACGACTCTGAGCAGGAACGCGGCAGGATTGATGGGGACTGGGGTCAATTCGGGTCAGGGCAATTAATTGGGCAAGGAAAGATTACGGGGGTATGGCGTGAAAGTCGGGCAGTTTTGAAAAAACAATGGAGCAGGATTCTGAACGCTTCTCTCGGTCGTGAGATGAAAGATGGATCAACGGTTGTCGACCAGTCTGACAAACGGTATGCATCATACTTCTATAGGAGAGTGTTTCTCATTAACTTTACTGAGTCACCAACGATGGTGCGCATAGAGAGAGACTCATAGTGCGGCCTCTCTCACCTTTCATTGTCCGCAAGGATAAATCACACAACAACAGGGTATCATATCCCAACCCACATGTAAAAGACAATGGAATAGCATTGGATGCTAAATTATAAAGTTTGGTTCTTGCTTATATACTCCATGAACCAACTGCTTCGTCGTCACTCAAGAAAATGTATGTTAGGATGCTGCTTCTGAAATGTCAATTTTCAGGTGTTCTCGGCAGGACGTTTGTTGAATTCTTTCTTTCCTGCCGCTTAGCCTGCGAGCATGTGTGGACAAATACGTATTTCTTCTTTAAACTAATATAATATTTTTTAGATAATATTAGCAAATATGTCCGTGTGTTACAACAGAAGAAAAAAACGCATGCTTCTAGCTGATGAGGACATCACTCCTTCAGATACTGCTTCTGAAATGTCAATTTTTCAGGTGTTCTCAGCAGGACGTTTGTTGTATTCTTTCCTGCCGGCTTAGCCTGCGAGCATCTCAGATCTAGCATAGCGGTCAGCTAGGATAGAGGTGTTGCTCCTTTTTGGGACATCTCGTCCTCCCGAGTCGCCCCCGTGCGGCGGCTGGAAGGCCCCCAAATCCCGTCGCCCCCGACTCCCCCACTTGTCCTCCTCCCTCGCCGCCGCCCGAGGGCGCGGCCAAGCAAAGCCTTGCCGTCGCCGGCGGCGGCGGGGACTAGGTGCCCTCCCGCTCGTGAGGAGCTGGCGCGGGCTGGCGCCCCCGGGCCGGAGCGTGGCGTGCGGCTGGACGTCACGACGGGGGCCGGCGGCGCTCCGGCGATCCCATTCCCCATGGCAGGCGGCTTCAAGATCTGGGGCGCCACGGTCGGCAGGGACGGCGGCGGCGTGACTAGATCGGCGGCGGCGCGGCCGGATCTGTGCTCAGGCATGAGCTTGGTCTTCGGGTCACGGTCGGCGCGATGACAAGTGCGACACGTCGGCAGCTGGACGGATCTGCGGGATTCCGTCCTTGATAAACCGGGCAACTCCTGGGGAAACTCTAGATCTCCATGGGATCGAGCGATGACGATGCTCTTGCGCCGTAGTCCCTCTTCAGGGCATCGTATTGGAGTTTGCTACGGTCGAAGGAACCAGCGAGGCCGGAGGCGTACGCCCGGTGGCGCAACTGCCGATGAAAATCACGCCTACTACGGTCATGGCGGACGATGGCGGCGTCTTTGATGTCGTTTCCTTGTCGAGGCATCGTTGTTGCAGTTGGTGTCATCAGGCTCGGGATGCTCCTGGTTGAGGACCACGCCAAACTGGTGGGTGCCCATATCCGGCAGGCGTCCTGGCTGGGACCTCAGGTCTTAGATGTTAGGTTTGGCTGCGAGGTCTGTTTGATACTAGGCCTAGACTATCAGCATCCCTTCATCAATTGGATATGAGTAGCGACACTTTTGTTGCCTAGACGGTGGCTTCAGTCTTAATATTGTATGACGTTGTAAGGTCTTGTGTGAATAATTAATAAAGTGACTGCATGCATCGTCCAAATGCAGATGCAAAGGCCCTGGGTCCTCCTCCATTTTTTTTAAAAAAGCCTGCGATCATACGTGGACAAATACTTATTAGGGCCGCTGTGAGAGAATAAGATGAACACATACCAGTATTGTGGCATTTAGACATCAAATCTTTAAATCGTGGTAAGAGCATGTAATTGTGTGTGACCGGTCCTTCCATTGCTCTCTGCCTTCCCTATGATGCCCAGTAGAAAGATTCGAGATGGGTTCTTATTGTCTCGATATTACAGCATCTCCAGCCATTCGTCCGAGGCGCCTGAAATATCGCCGCCTGGGGGTGCGTCGGCGATATTTTCGGCATGGAGGTGGATGGTTTCGCAACCGCCGCCCCAAGCTCAACCCAGACGCCGTCTTTTTGAAAAATAAACTCGGCCAAAATTCGGCCAAAGACGACAAAATTCGGCCAAATTCAACACATATTAGGCGATTACATTGATATTTGTACATAAAAACTTAAAAACATAATTCAAAACTAAAAAACATAATAAAAACTACCGCGCTGCCCCTCCTACAGGCCGAAGAACGCGCCGAAGGCGCTGTAGTCATCGCTGTCGTCGCCTTCTTCTTCACGCCGCCGCCGTCCGTGCTGCACCCCTGCCCTGCGTCGCCTTGGTGGACGGGTTTGGTTGGCGGTGGTGGTGGGTCGTCGTCGTCACTGTCCTCGAAGAAAATGACGCCGCCCTCGTCGGGGCCGCGGCGACGAGCGACGAACTCCTCGAGGACGCGGCGCTAGCGCTCCGTCTCCGGCCGGACATAGTCCTCACGCGCTCACTTGATGGCGGCCTCAACGTCGAGGGCGGCCACGTCATCGTGCTCGCTCTTACCGGCGACGAGCCCCGGCTATGTCTTGGGCTTGACGAGGCAGGAGGAGGAGGAGCCACGGCCGCCGCCCTCGTTGATGACGAAGGCGCCGTCGCGGGTGCGCTGCCCGAGCGGCGTCACCACAGGCTCGGGCTTGGCGCCGGCGAGCGCCGGCGATCCGGACGAACCACCCGCCATGCGCCCCGGCAACCAAATACCACCGCCGCTCCGGCGGGGGACAGGCCGCGGGGCCGCGGGTACTGGAGCGGTGGTTGGTTGCCGTCCTCGAGGTGCTCGAGGACGAAGTGCAGCGTCCGCCCGGGGAAGCCCCACCACAGGCGGCGGCCGTCGGCGTTGTGGTGCCCCTCACCAGCGCGTTGTTGGTGGAGGCGAGTTGCTCCTCGTGGCGGCATTGGAAGTACGTCGTCCAGCTGGCGTGGTTGTCGGCGGCGTACTCCAGGCGGCCGTGCACCTTCTCCGGCAGGGAGGCCCGGATGCATTCGATCTCGTCGTGGTAGTAGGCGGGGTGCTCGCCGTCGGGCTGCGGGGGGACTGGGACGTGATACGTCCATTTTGCATCATGCTTTTATATTTATATTTGTTGCATTATGGGCTGTTATTACACATTATATCACAATACTTATGCCTTTTCTCTCTTATTTTATAAGGTTTACATGAAGAGGGAGAATGCTGGCAGCTGGAATTCTAGAGTTGAAAAGGAGCAAATATTACCTCCAAAAGTCCTGAAACTTCACGGAGAATCTTTTTGGAATATATAAAATATATTGGGCGAAGAAAGCACCAGAGGGGGTCCACCATTCGTCCACAAGGGTGGGGGCGTGCCCCCTGCCTTGTGGGCCACGTGGCAGGCCCCGATGGCCATCTTCTGCTATATGGTGTTTTTTAACCTGGAAAAAATGAGAAGGAATCTTTCGGGATCAAGCGGCGCCGTCTCGAGGCGGAACTTGGGCAGAACCAATCTAGGGCTCTGGCGGAGCTGTTCTGCCGGGGAAACTTCCTTCCGAGAGGGGGAAATCGAAGCCATCGTCATCATCAACGATCCTCTCATCGAGAGGGGGTCAATCTCCATCAACATCTTCACCAGCACCATCTCCTCTCAAACCCTAGTTCATCTCTTGTACCTGATCTTTGTCTCAAAACCTCAGATTGGTACATGTGGGTTGCTAGTAGTGTTGATTACTCCTTGTAGTTGATGCTAGTTGGTTTATTCGGTGGAAGATCATATGTTCAGATCCTTAATGATAATTAATACTCCTCTGATTATGAACATGATATGCTTTGTGAGTAGTTACGTTTGTTCCTGAGGACATGGAAGAAGTCTTGTTATAAGTAATCACGTGAATTTGGTATTCGTTTGCTATTTTGATGAGATGTATGATGTCTCTCCTCTAGTGTTGTTATGTGAACGTCGACTACATGACACTTCACCATTGTTTGGGCCTAGGGGAAGACATTGGGAAGTAATAAGTAGATGATGGTTTGCTAGAGTGACAGAAGGTTAAACCCTAGTTTATGTGTTGCTTCGTAAGTAGCTGATTTGGATCCATATGTTTCATGCTATGGTTAGATTTATCTTAATTCTTTTTTCATAGTTACGAATGCTTGCGAGAGGGGTTAATCATAAGTGGGAGGCTTGTCCAAGGAAGGGCAGCACCCAAGCACCGGTCCACCCACATATCAAATTATCAAAGTAACAAACGCGAATCATATGAGCATGATGAAAACTAACTTGACAACAATTCCCATGTGTCCTCGGGAGCGCTTTGCTTTATATAAGAGTTCGTACATGCTTGTCCTTTGCTATAAAAAAGATTGGGCCACCTTGTTGCACCTTATTTACTTTTGTTACTTGTTACTCGATATGAGTTATCTTATCACACAACTATATGTTACCGATAATTCCAGTGCTTGCAGAGAATACCTTGCTGAAAACCGCTTGTCATTTCCTTCTGCTCCTCGTTGGGTTCGACACTCTTACTTATCGAAAGGACTACGATCGATCCCCTATATTTGTGGGTCATCAATACTCTTTTCTGGCGCCGTTACCGGGGAATGAAGCGCCTTTGATGAGTGGAATTTGGTAAGAAACATTTATATAGTGTGCTGAAATTTATTGTCACTTGTTACTATGGAAAATAATCCTTTGAGGGGCTTGTTCGGGGTATCTTCACCTCGAATGGTAGAGCAAAGAGTTGCTCCTCAACCTACTGCACCTACTGAAAATATTTATTATGAAATTCCTTTGGGTATGATAGAGAAACTGCTAGCTAATCCTTATGCAGGTGATGGAACATTACATCCTGATATGCACCTAATCTGTGTGGATGAAGTTTGTGGATTATTTAAGCTTGCAGGTTTGTCCGAGGATGTTGTCAAGAAGAAGGTCTTCCCTTTATCTTTGAAGGGAAAGGCATTGACATGGTATAGGCTATGTGATGATATTGGATCCTGGAACTACAACCAATTGAAATTGGAATTTCATCAGAAGTTTTATCCTATGCATCTGGTTCATCATGATCGGAATTACATATATAATTTTTGGCCTCATGAAGGAGAAAGTATCGCTCAAGCTTGGGGGAGGCTCAAGTCAATATTATATTCATGCCCCAATCACGAGCTCTCTAGAGAAATTATTATTCAGAATTTTTATGCTCGGCTTTCTCGTAATGATCAGTCCATGCTCGATACTTCTTGTACTAGTTCTTTTATGAAGAAGGATATTGAATTCAAATGGGATTTATTGGAAAGAATTAAATGCAGCTCTGAAGATTGGGAACTCGACGAAGGTAATGAGTCAGGTATAAACCTTAAGTTCGATTCTGTTAAATCTTTTATGGATACCGATGCTTTTCGTGATTTTAGCACTAAATATGGACTTGATTCTGAGATAGTAGCCTCTTTCTGGGAATCTTTTACTACTCATGTTGATCTCCCCAAAGAGAAGTGGTTTAAATATCATCCTCCCATGGATGTGAAAGTAGTAGAACCTATTAAAGTTGAAGAAGAAACTATTACTTATAATGTTGATCATATTGTTCCTACTGCTTATATTGAGAAACCCCCTTTTCCTATTAGAATAAAGGATCATGCTAAAGCTTCAAATGTGGTTCGTAAGAGTTATACTAGAACACCTACACCTCGTGAACAAATTAAAGTTGAACCTAGTATTGCTATGGTTAAAGATCTCTTGGTTGATAATGTCGTCGATTCAGCACGGCAGATGCCCTAGTGAAAGGACTTAGGTGTGGAGCCATCGCAACTAGGTTTGCTTGAAGGGGTTGAACGGGACAAAGGACACAAGGAGTTTACCCAAGTTTGGCCCCTCTCAACGAGGTAAAAGCCTACGTCTTGCTTCTAGTTGTATTGCTTGAGTTTCGATTAGAAGGGAGCGAATACACTAGACCTAGTTCTTGATTGCCTGTTTCCTGAGTTAACCCGCCGCTGGGTCTCACCTTTATATACACAGGTAGAGACCCGGAGGCTTACAGAGTCCCGGCCGCCTCACACAACGTAACCGGCTCGGTTTCTAACTAGGCATACCTTACAGAGCAAGTCTTCCTACGGCAGTTCACAGGCCCCGGTCTTGGGCCTTCACCAGGCCTGCCTCCAAGAGCCGCCGTCTTCATACTTCTCCTTGGGCCTCCTTGAACCTTCTTCACGTTAAGCCGCCAACGGTGTAACCCGGCCCCTCCTGGGCGGGTCACACCTCGGAGTTATATCCCCAACATTAGGCCCCAGGTTGATTTGAACTTGTTCATGTCAATCTTCACTGTTTAACTTAGCAGAATGCATCAGTACCGAATCTTCATCAGACCGCTATAACCCGCCATGATGTCACATAAGCAGAATCATTGTAACGCGCCATGACCTCATATGCATTAATTCCACACAAGACCCAGGATATCTCAATGGATCTTTATCTTAATGGGCTTCCCGAGAATCGAGGCGTCTGCATTGTTAACATAATCATTTTGCCTCCTCGATTTCCATGCATGCCATCTTATCACCTCCTTATAAATAGGGACAGGGGCCCCTCTTTTTTACTTTTTACCCCTGCCTCTGCCTCTTCTTCTTCCTCCTCACGACACCACTGCGACCCGAGCTCCGCCGCTGATACGTCTCCAACGTATCTATAATTTTTTTTGTTCCATGTTGTTATATTATCATTCTTGGTTGTTATATAGTCATTTTATAGTCATTTTTTGCTACTAACCTATTGACATAGTGCCAAGTGCCAGTTGTTGTTTTTGCATGTTTTTTACATCGCAGGAAATCAATACCGAACGGAGTCCAAACGTGGCGAAACTTTTTGTGGAATTTTTATGGACCAGAAGACATCCAGTGGGCCGATGAAGCACCTGGGGGCTGCTCCAAGGGGAGAGCAACCCACCAGGGCGCGCCTGGAGGCCTAGGCGCGCCCTGGTGGGTTGTGCCCACCTCGGGTGCCCCCGGACCGCCTCTTTACTCTATAAATACCCCAATATTCCAATAACCCTAGGAGAGTTGACGAAAATCAATTCCAGCCACCGCAAGTTCCAGAACCACCAGATCCAATCTAGACACCGTCACGGAGAGGTTCATCATGTCCATTGGTGCCTCTCCGATGATGCGTAAGTAGTTCTTTGTAGACCTACGGGTCCGTAGTTAGTAGCTAGATGGCTTCCTCTCTCTCTCTTTTGATTCTCAATACAATGGTCTCTTGGAGATCCATATTATGTAACTCTTTTTGCGGTGTGTTTCACTACAAAAAAATACACTTTCGTGATGATACGTGTTTGTCACAGTAGGTCACCTTTTCTATCATGCATGTACATCCATGACGATTTTATGACAGAATCAAGATAGTCATACCTGTGCTGTCATAGAAGTGTTCCATGACATTACCAAAATTATCATCACGGAAGTGTCCACTTCCATGACGATAAATGGCGCGTCATGGAAGTGTTTTCGTCAAGGGTAACCGACACGTGGCATCCGCCGTAACAGGTCGCCGTTAAGCTATCGGGTCTGGTTTTGGATCCGATAACCCGTTAACAGCCTGGACCAATGGGGATTTTCCACATGTAAAATTCTCATTGGTCGGAGGAAACACGTGTTGGCTCATCGTTGAGACAGATGTCGTCCACTCATTGGACAGGAGGCGCCTATGATACGTCGACACGTGGCACGACCCAACAGAGGCCCATCCCGGTGAAAAGGCCAGCCTGTTTGACTTGGTCAAAAGGTAAAGGACCAACCCACGGAAAGCCGGTTAACGGCTTGTTCGTATATAGCCCATTTACGACCCGCTAACTCACGACCCATTACTGCCTATCGGAATGAAGCCCAGTAGCTTCATCTGGGCCGTTCAATATGATTCCAGCCCGTTGTAACTTCTGGCCCATGATGTCTTTCGGCCCATATGAGGCCCTTTGTAACTCTGGGCCCATTAAAGGCCCGAGATGAAACTGGCCCATGATGAACAGTGTATCGCTTTATACCCATTAACGGCCCATTATTTCGTCGGCCGTTTCTAGCCCGTTTTAACTTTCGGCCTTCTAAGGGCCCATTTATTCTTGGGCTCATTTCTAGAATTCGTTTAGTTACGGTCTGTTACTGGCCTGTTCCGTTTGTGGGTCAAATTCAGCTCGTGGTTACATTTGACCCGTTTGTGGCCCGTTAACCCGTTGGGTTGTTTTCATAGCATTATCAAATACGGCCTATTAACGGCCTATTATGGTCCAGGAATAGTACGACCCATGTTTGGTGAAATGATTATACGCCCCGTAGAAGGCCCATGGATCCTACGACCGTAGAAGGCCAATGGATCCTACGGCCCGTAGAAGGTCCATGGATCATATGGCCCGTAGAAAGTCCATGGATCCTACAGCCCGTAGAAGGCCCATGGATCCTACGACCCGTAGAAGGCCCATGGATCCTACGGCCCGCAGGAGGCCCATGGTTACAACAGTCCATGTGTTGCCATGGTTATTGTGGCCTAGTTACCAAAAATAGGTTATTGTGGCCACTAGAAAATCCGTAAAAAGAACTGCAGTGACTACAAGCAAACAACTAAACAAGAAAATAAGGAAATAAATAAGCAAGCAACTAACGCTAGCCTATTACAACTATTACACATATTACATCCACTGGGCATCAAAGTTCGCCACCAGTGCAAATACAGGGAACAAAGCAGCATATTACATACACTGGTCGTCAAAATTGGCCACCAGTGCCAATAAACGCAGCAGCAAAACAAGTCCATAACTGAAACAACTTCAGAAGAGCTCAAGAAACGTTATCCTGGGTATCCACCATGCTGGTAATAAGCTTAGCAAACTTATTAGCTTTGTCCTGTTTGGCGCTAAAATCCTCCAATGCTTGCTGTTGCACCAGAAAGTATGCATCTGAATGCTCGAGGGACTTCCACAGTCCTTCCGCTTGTTGTCGCAGCACAGCTGATCGATGTATTTCAGCTTGTAGTTGAGTCTCAAGAAACTGAATGGATTCAGACAGTGAGTTTGAATAGCTTGTGCAAGCGATAGTGGCCAGTAACTCGAACAGGGTTGTCTCACTGTCTTCAAGATAGTTTTCCTTAGCTTTTTTATCAGCTTTGTTGGAGACCAACAAGGATGTCTCACTATCCTGAACCTTATCTGCATTACTTCCTTTACCATTGCTTAATAAGGCACTCTTCCCCAATATTCTGTCAGCATTCTATAAGAAGAAACAAGTAGACACATAACAGGTTTAGCATGTACTAGTATATGAAACTCATTTCGGTGAACCGGTTCATTAGGAAGGTGGACAAGATTAAACTACCAACTCTTCTATTGCCAAGTAGTACATTATAAAAGCATCAAACAAATATATATATATATATATATATATATATATATATATATATATATATATATATATACTGCATTGTCTTGAAAAATCAAAATAGAGGCACGGTTCAAATCATATCATTTCAAGAGAAAGCAACACTGAAAGAATACAAAGCGTGGGAAACTACACGACACAACAAGATTTCATATGGGCACCACGGGTCAACATGTACAACAACACTATTGGCTCTATTGTGATGCTAGTAATGTGCATGATATGCGAAGTCAACTGTATACACAATTGGAATTGAAATCAACAGAGCTATTTATAAGAGCAAACCTGTTAAAGAAACATGCGTAAACATACTTGTTGTGTCATTGGAGTTTCAATTGGATCGTTCAATTTAAAAATAATTTTGTATGAGTAAATACAGTGATACAAGAGCAAAGCAGTATGCACGATAGCAATGGAATCTTGAATGAGAACAATTTTTCTTCAGGTTTAAGCACTTGTTCTACATGAACAGATTACAGTAAGACGCAAACATATAGTACTTAAAAAAATGAGCTCATAGACCTTACCACATTCTTGGTTCGAGACCAGTACAGAACAAGGCATTCCCAGTCATCGTCCAGTAAATGTGTCTCAGGAGAATGTAAGGGAATTTGATGAGTTTCTTTGCCAGTGAAGTAGGTTTTCTTCAGGTAATTCCGATACTGCCATCAAGCATTCTTTAAGATAGCAGAGGTATTAGCACAGGTTACCTCATCCTGAGTTTCCAAATCGGTCCTTCTCTATAGAGAAAAATGGGGAAATTTGTTGTATTATAACCATCATGGAGGTAGAATGTATGGGACAAAGCAAAGTAATTGCCATGAATAACATTACTTACGCATAACTCCTGGACAAACACCTAAAACTGGCATTTTCCTTCATCGTCAGTATAATATTTCCATGATAGGAAGATACGCACATAGGATTTAACAACATCAAATGCGATAGGTGCTAAACTATGAATGGCTGGTTGTGCTTCCTCCACAGGAGTAGGTGTACTAACTGGTGGAGTTGGGGTTTGCCGTGGTAGTACTGGCGCTTTGGGCACTGGAGCTGCCTTACTAACTGCTCTTGTTTGGGAGCTCTATGGTGGAGATGGTGTTGTGTCAATAGGAACTGGGTTACTATTT
The DNA here is from genome assembly GCA_032464435.1 of Aegilops umbellulata. Taxonomy (NCBI): domain Eukaryota; kingdom Viridiplantae; phylum Streptophyta; class Magnoliopsida; order Poales; family Poaceae; genus Aegilops; species Aegilops umbellulata. The sequence goes on from CP136056.1 coordinate 374,824,357, forward strand.
GCTGGGGTTGGGGTTAGATTGGGTGAAGCTGGTTCTCTGTCCATCGCAGTAGGGGTACAATCTGCGAGAGTCTGGGTTATGTGTGGTAGGGCTGGTTCTCGTGCATGTACAACCGGGGTGCTATCTCCACCAAGAGGTAGCACTGTTTTATTTGACGATCGTGTTTTTACTCCGCTAGATACTGCCATCACCCGCTCCAATTCAAATGGCTGATAAACAGGAAATATAGTTGAATGTACAAACATTGTCTGAGAGACAGATGCAATAGATAGTGTGAAAAAAGAGGGCATGAGATAGTTGACATGTATATTGTTTAACTAAAATGAATAGCATGACATAATTTCACATATATGATGTCTATCTAAACTGGATAGCATAGCATAACATAATTCAAAGACATGATGACTAACTAAACAGGATCGCATGACATAATTCACATACATGTTATCTAAGTAATTAGGATTGCATGATCTAATTCACATATGTGATTTATATGCTAAGCAGAGGGCATTCACATGGCCATGTTGGTTTCTATAGGAGGTCTATTAAAGACTTCTCTAAAATTTCTAGGCCTCTCACTAATCTCTAAAATCCCTTTTGTTTTCTATGATGATTGTGTAGAAGCATTTGAAATACTTAAGAAAGCCTTGATTTCTGCTCCTATTGTTTAGCCACTTGATTGGAATTTACCCTTTGAAATTATGTGTGACGCTAGTGATTATGTTGTTGGTGTTGTTCTAGGACAAAGAGTTGATAAGAAATTGAATGTTATTCATTATGCTAGTAAAACTCTAGACAGTGCCCAGAGAAATTATGCTACTACTAAAAATAATTTTTAGCAATTGTAAGTTCAGATCTTATATTGTTGATTCCAAATTAACTGTTCACACTGATCATGCTACCATTAAATATCTTATGGAAAAGAAAGATGCTAAACCTACACTTATTAGATGGGTTCTCTTGTTACAAGAATTTGATTTGCATATTATTGATAGAAAGGGAGGTGAGAACCCCGTTGCAGACAACTTGTCTAGGTTAGAAAATGTTCTTGATGACCCACTGCCTATTGATGATAGTTTTCCTAATGAGCAATTAGCTATCATAAATGCTTCTCATAATACTCCATGGTATGCTGATTATGCTAATTACATTGTTGCTAAATTTATACGACCTAGTTTCACATACCAGCAAAATAAAAAGCTTTCTATGATTTAAGACATTACTTTTGGGATGACCCAGACCTTTATAAAGAAGGAGTAGATGGTGCTAGACGTCGTGTACCTGAGCATGAACAACAACATATCCTACGCAAGTGCCACTCCGAGTCTTACGGAGGACACCACAATGGAGATAGAACTGCACATAAGGTATTGCAATCTGGTTTTTATTGGCCTACTCTCTTCAAGGATGCTCGTAAGTTTGTCTTGTGTTGTGATGAATGCCAGAGAATTGGCAATATTAGTAGACGTCAGGAAATGCCTATGAATTATTCACTTGTTATTGAACCATTTGATGCTTGGGGCTTTGATTATAGGGATTTTTACATTTGTGCCCCTGGTTCCTTAGCTCTACTCATTCATCCCCACGCTCTTAACTTTTGCTCAATTTTCCCCACTCCATCGCCAGAAACCCTCATAACTGGGCACAACGGACGTTGCCATCGGGTCAAAGGCTTGACCGTCAACTCTGACTAGTGGGGCCACGCTGGACTGTGTCGTTCGACCTGACAAGTGGGGTCGCGTTCGGTGGTGTCGGTGTTCGACTGTTGGGCCGTGGTTTCGTTGGGCCGTCCCTTGCATTAAACGTCTGCGCGCGCCGCCAGGACAGAAGCCTGCTATGCATGCACCCAGCAAACCCTGCTTGCATGCGTCGATCGAGCCTGCATGCGCCAACCGAGCCTGCATGCGCCGATGCGTCCGCCACGATGCACTGACCGAGCAGCTTTCTTGCACGCCAGCCGCCACGGATGCAGCGATAGTCACTTCCGTTGGTTCCTCTCTTCTAGCTAGGTGGCTACATATTTGTGGCTTGTGTAAAAAAAGAGCCACTCCCTTGCTTAGTTGTACTCATTCATCCCTACTAACAAAGCTTTCTTGCATGCACTCGGTGGTTACTAACAACGGAACCCTACTAACAAGCCGAGCTCTCTAAGAAAATAATCAACAAATATGTAGTCCCAATATGTAGATAGGGCCAACAAGCCCATAGCATGATCACATAGCTCAAACTAGGAAGCACTTAATAATAGAACAGATAGAAAACTTAATAATAGAATTTAAGAAAAGGGCCAACAAGCCCATAGCAACTCCAACATAGTTCAATTACAACTTAACATAACATAGACTATAAAAAGATAGAGGGTTTAGAACCCTAGCCGCCGCCTTCTCCACCTCGCTCCTCCTTCGGGTGCCTTTTCACTGCTCCTCCGGGGCGTTGTCGATGGGGTACGGAAGACTGTGTATGCGCGTCGTGGTGGGGAAGATGTTGTTGTACTCCGTGAACCTGTTGTGGGTGGTGAAAGCGATGAACTCGGAGCCACACCAAAACACCCTGATACGTATCCATCGTATCTATAATTTTTGATTGTTCCATGCCAATATTATTCAACTTTCATATACTTTTGGCAACTTTTTATATTATTTTTGGGACTAACATATTGATCCAGTGCCCAGTGCCAGTTCCAGCTTGTTGCATGTTTTATGTTTCGCAGAAACCCAATATCAAACGGAGTCCAAACGGGATAAAAACGGACGGAGAATTATTTTGGAATATTTATGATTTTTGGGAAGTGGAATCATTGCGAGACGGTGCCCGAGGGGGCACGAGGTAGGGGGGCGCGCCCCAGGGTGTCACGCACGCCCCTGACCCTCGTGGACACCACGTAAGGCGGTTAACGCTCTTCTTTTGCCGCAAGAAAGCTAATTTTATGAGAAAGATCTGGGAAAAGATACACCACAATCGGAGTTACGGATCTCCGGTTATTTAAGAAACGGTGAAGGGCCAGAAAACATAACGCAGAAACAGAGAGAGACAGAGAGACATATCCAATCTCGGAGGGGCTCTCGCCCCTCCCACGCCATGGAGACCATGGACCAGAGGGGAAACCCTTCTCCCATCTAGGGAGAAGGTCAAGGAAGAAGAAGAAGGAGGAGGGGGGCTCTCTCCCCCTCGCTTCCGGTGGCGCCGGAACACCGCCGGGGGCCATCATCATCACCGCGATCTACACCAACACCTCCGCCATCTTCACCAACATCTCCATCACCTTCCTCCCTCTATCTACAGCGGTCCACTCTCCCGTAACCCGCTGTACCCTCTACTTGAACATGGTGCTTTATGCTTCATATTATTATCCAATGATGTGTTGCCATCCTATGATGTCTGAGTAGATTTTCGTTGTCCTATCGGTGGTTGATGAATTGCTATGATTGATTTAATTTGCTTGTGGTTATGTTGTTGTCCTTTGGTGCCCATCATATGAGCGCGCGCGTGGATCACACCTTAGGGTAGGTTGTATGTTGATAGGACTATGTATTGGAGGGCAAGAGTGACAGAAGCTTCAACCTAGCATAGAAATTGATGCATACGGGATTGAAGGGGGACCAATATAACTTAATGCTATGGTTGGGTTTTACCTTAATGAACGTTAGTAGTTGCGGATGCTTTCTAATAGTTCCAATCATAAGTGCATAGAATTCCAAGTCAGGGATGACATGCTAGCAGTGGCCTCTCCCACATAATACTTGCTATCGGTCTAGTAAACTAGTCAATTGCTTAGGGACAACTTCACAACTCCTACCACCACTTTTCCACACTCGCTATATTCACTTTATTGCTTCTTTACTTACAACAGCCCCTAGATTTTATTTTCGTGCTCTTTACTTTCTTGCAAACCTATCCAAAAACACCTACAAAGTACTTCTAGTTTCATACTTGTTCTAGGTAAAGCGAACGCCAAGCATGCGTAGATTTGTATCGGTGGTCGATAGAACTTTAGGGAATATTTGTTCTACCTTTAGCTCCTTGTTGGGTTCGACACTCTTACTTATCGAAAACTGTTGTGATCCCCTATACTTGTGGGTTATCAAGACCTTTTTCTGGCGCCCTTGCCGGGGATTTATAGTGTGGGGTGAATATTCTCGTGTGTGCTTGTTTTCTTTATCACTAAGTAATTTTTATTTGCTGTTCTTAGTTGTTCTTTATCTTTAGTTATGGATATGGAACATGAAATACCAAAAAAATTAGGTGTACTTGCTACTCATGGAGATGGGGAACCTCCTAAAACCCTCGATGTTGGTTATGTGAAAGATATTATGTACTACTCTGATAATCCTGAGAAAACCCCATTCAATTATGTTATGGGAGTAATGTTGGATCAACGTGAATACTTTAGGGATTATCGCTTGACTCAAAAAGGGAAACTATTATGGGATCAAATTCATATATTGAAGTGGTATGCTAGGCAACTATGCTTGAGTTATGATTATACTTGTTGCTCTAGGATGAAGGCTCCACACCTTCCCTTTTCATGCAAATTTAATGATAATAAAACCTTAGCTTCTTATGCTAATGGTATAGATGATTACTATGATGTGGAACAAATAGAAGAATTTGTTGCTTTTATGGGTGCTTATGAAATTGAATCTATGTTTAAAGAGTTTGAAGATTTTGATGATGCTGGTTATAGACGTGAAAATTTAGCTATCCTCAAATATTGTATGAGAACTAACACAATTCTGATATTAATGCACTTATTGAGAAAGTCTCCGCTGTCCAAGAAGAGACTAATATTTTGCAGGAATCTATGGAAGAACAAGTTGATGAAACTGTGAGCTCACTGGATGAAAAAGATGAGGAGGAGAGCAAAGAACAAAAGGAGGAAGAGCGGATTGATCACCCGTGCCCACCTTCTAATGAGAGTAACTCTTCAACTCATACATTGTTTAATTCCCCTTCATGCTTACCGAAGGATGAATGCTATGATGACTGTTATGATCCCTTTGATTCTTTTGAAATATCCCTTTTTGATGATTCTTGCTATGCTTGTGGCCAAGATGCCAATATGAATTATGCTTATGGAGATGAACTTGCTATAGTTCCTTATGTTAAACATGAAATTGTTGCTATTGCACCAACGCATGATAGTCCTATTATCTTTTTGAATTCTCCGAACGACACTATATCGGAGAAGTTTGCACTTATTAAGGATTACATTAATGGGTTGCCTTTTACCATTGCACATGATGATTTTGATGAATATAATATGCATGTGCTTGCTGCTCCTACTTGCAATTATTATGAGAGAGGAACTATATCTCCACCTCTCTATGTCTCCAACACGATAAAATTGCAAGAAACTGTTTATACTATGCATTGGCCTTTACTAGGTGTGCATGAATTGTTCTTTTATGACATGCCGATGCATAGGAAGAGAGTTAGACTTCGTTATTACATGATATATGCTACTTTGTGCTCACTACAAAATTACAAATCATTGTTAATTAAAATTGGCTTTGATATACCTTGGCATCCGGGTGGATTCACTACTTGAGCACTATATGCCGAGCTTAATGGCTTTAAAGAAAGCGCTGCCAGGGAGACAACCCGGAAGTTTTAGAGAGTCATTTATTTCGGTTGAGTTCTTTCATATAGTTTAAAAATAAAAAAATAAAGAGGGGAATCTAAAAACTTTTTCAAAAAGAAAAGCGAAAGTGAGAAAGACAAGCATTGTTGAAGTGGGAGCTAGCCTTGAACTTTGTTCATGCTCACGGAAACTTTGTGAACCTTAATTACAGAAACTTTTCAATAAAAATAATTATCCCCTTGTACAATTCCCTTGTATTATAAAAATAATGTGCCAAGGTTTGCCTTTAGGATGTTTACAATGCTTGTTGGTTTGTACGGTGCAGGACAGAAACTTTGCCTGTAGTGCGTGAATTTTAATATTTTACTGGAACGTCAAATGGTTTTAATTCTTTTTGCACTGTCTTGCTGTACAAATTGTTTATTTTTCCTAATTTTCGCAGAATTTAAGTATCAAAAGTATGGTGAATGTTCAGATTGCTACAGACTGTTCTGTTTTAGACAAATTCTGTTTTTGATGCATAGTTTGCTTGTTTTGATGAAACTATAAATTTATATCAGTGGATTAAGCCATGAAAAAGTTATATTACAGTAGACACAATGCAAAAATAAAATATGAATTGGTTTGCAACAGTACTTAAGAGTAGTGATTTGCTTTATTATACTAACGGATCTTACCGAGTTTTTTGTTGAAGTTTTGTGTGGATGAAGTGTTCGATGATTGAGAAGGTTTCGATGTGAGAACAAGGAAGAGAGGCAAGAGCTCCAGCTTGGGGATGCCCGAGGCACCCCAAGTAAATATTCAAGGAGACTCAAGCGTATAAGCTTGGGGATGCTGGGGAGGCATCCCCTCTTTCTTCAACAAGTATCGGTATGTTTTCGGATTCGTTTCGTTCATGCGATATGTGCAAGTCTTGGAGCGTATTTTGCATTTATGTTTTTCTTTTTTTCTTTTCTGCACCATGCTGGTATGAGATAGTCCTTGGTTGATTTACAGAATGCTCATTGCACTTCACTTATATCTTTTGAGTATGGCTTTATAGAATGCTTCATGTGCTTCACTTATATCATTTGAAGCTTGGATTTCCTGTTTCTCTTTACTTAGACAACCGCCATTTGTAGAATGCTCTTTTGCTTCAGTTATAATTGTTAGAGCGTGGGCATATCTTTTGTAGAAAGAATTAAGCTCTCTTGCTTCACTTATATCTATTTAGAGAGATGACAGGAACTGGTCATTCACATGGTTAGTCATAAAATCCTACATAAACTTGTAGATCGCTGAATATGATATGTTTGATGCAATAGTTTTGTGATATAAAGATGGTGATATTAGAGTCATGCTAGTGGGTAGTTGTGGATTGTATAAATACTTGTGTTGAAGTTTGTGATTCCCGTAGCATGCACGTATGGTGAACCGTTATGTGATGAAGTTGGAGCACGATTTATTTATTTATTGTCTTCCTTATGAGTGGCGCTCGGGGACGAGCGATGGTCTTTTCCTACCAATCTATCCCCCTAGGAGCATGCGCGTAGTACTTTGTTTCGATAACTAATAGATTTTTGCAATAAGTATGTGAGTTCTTTATGACTAATGTTGAGTCCATGGATTATACGCACTCTCACCCTTCCATCATTGCTAGCCTCTTCGGTACCGTGCATTGCCCTTTCTCACCTCGAGAGTTGGTGCAAACTTCGCCGGTGCATCCAAACCCGTGATATGATACGCTCTGTCACACATAAGCCTCATTATATCTTCCTCAAAACATCCACCATACCTACCTATCATGGCATTTCCATAGCCATTCCGAGATATATTGCCATGCAACTTCCATCATCATCATATACATGACTTGAGCATTTATTGTCATATTGCTTTGCATGATCGTAAGATAGCTAGCATGATGTTTTCATGGCTTGTCCATTTTTGCTGTCATTTCTACGCTAGATCGTTGCACATCCCGGTACACCGCCGGAGGCATTCATATAGAGTCATATCTTTGTTCTAGATATCGAGTTGTAATATTGAGTTGTAAGTAAATAAAAGTGTGATGATCATCATTATTAGAGCATTGCCCCAGTGAGGAAAGGATGATGGAGACTATGATTCCCCACAAGTCGGGATGAGACTCCGGACTTTATGAAAAATAAAAGAGGCCAAAGAAGCCCAAATAAAAAAAGAGGCCAAAGAAGCCCAACAAAAAATAAATAAAAAAATAAAGAAAAGAAAATAAAAAAATGAGAGGAAAAGGGAGAAGGGGCAATGTTACTATCCTTTACCACACTTGTGCTTCAGAGTATCACCATGTTCTTCACATAGAGAGTCTCTTGAGTTATCACTTTCATATACTAGTGGGAATTTTCATTATAGAACTTGGCTTGTATATTTCGATGATGGGCTTCCTCAAATGCCCGAGGTCTTCATGAGCAAGCAAGTTGGATGCACACCCACTTAGTTTCCAGTTTGAGCTTTCATACACTTATAGCTCTTAGTGCATCCGTTGCATGGCAATCCCTACTCACTCACATTGATATCTATTAATGGGCATCTCCATAGCCCGTTGATATGCCTAGTTGATGTGAGACTTTCTTTTTTTGTCTTCTCCACACAACCTCCACCATCATATTCTATTCCACCTATAGTGCTATGTCCATGGCTCACGCTCATGTATTGCGTGTAAGTTGAAAAGGTTTGAGAACATCAAAAGTATGAAACAATTGCTTGGCTTGTCATCGGGGTTGTGCATGATTTGAATATTTTGTGTGGTGAGGATGGAGCATAGCCAGACTATATGATTTTGTAGGGATAACTTTCTTCGGCCATGTTATTTTGAAAAGACATGATTGCTTTATTAGTAGGCTTGAAGTATTGTTGTTTTTATGTCAAATGATAGACTATTGCTTTGAATCACTCGTGTCTTAATATTCATGCCATGATTAGACATATGATCAAGATTATGCTAGGTAGCATTCCACATCAAAAATTATCTTTTTTATCATTTACCTACTCGAGGACGAGCAGGAATTAAGCTTGGGGATGCTGATACGTCTCCGTCGTATCTATAATTTTTATTGTTCCATGCCAATATTATTCAACTTTCATATACTTTTGCCAACTTTTTATATTATTTTTGGGACTAACATATTGATCCAGTGCCCAGTGCCAGTTCCTGTTTGTTGCATGTTTTATGTTTCGCAGAAACCCAATATCAAATGGAGTCCAAACGGGATAAAAACGGACGAAGAATTATTTTGGAATATTTATGATTTTTGGGAAGTGGAATCATCGCGAGACGGTGCCCGAGGGGGGCACGAGGTAGGGGGCACGCCCCAGGGTGTCAGGCGTGCCCCTGACCCTCGTGGCCACCCCGTAAGGCGGTTGACGCTCTTCTTTTGCTGCAAGAAAGCTAATTTTATGAGAAATATCCGGGCGAAAGATTCACCCCAATCGGAATTACGGATCTCCGGATATTTAAGAAACGGTGAAGGGCCAGAAAACAAAACGCAGAAACACAGAGAGACAGAGAGACAGATCCAATCTCGGAGGGGCTCTCGCCCCTCCCACGCCATGGAGACCATGGACCATAGGGGAAACCCTTCTCCCATCTATGGAGAAGGTCAAGGAAGAAGAATAAGGAGGGGGCTCTCTCCCCCTCGCTTCCGGTGTCGCCGGAACGCCGCCGGGGGCCATCATCATCACCGCGATCTACACCAACACCTCCGCAATCTTCACCCACATCTCCATCACCTTCCCCCCTCTATCTACAGTGGTCCACTCTCCCGCAACCCGTTGTACCCTCTACTTGAACATGGTGCTTTATGCTTCATATTATTATCCAATGATGTGTTGCCATCCTATGATGTCTGAGTAGATTTTCGTTGTCCTATCGGTGGTTGATGAATTGATATGATTGATTTAATTTGCTTGTGGTTATGTTTATGTCCTTTGGTGCCCATCATATGAGCGCGCGCGTGGATCACACCTTAGGGTAAGTTGTATGTTGATAGGACTATGTATTGGAGGGCAAGAGTGACAGAAGCTTCAACCTAGCATAGAAATTGATGCATACGGGATTGAAGGGGGACCAATATAACTTAATGCTATGGTTGGGTTTTACCTTAATGAACGTTAGTAGTTGCGGATGCTTGCTAATAGTTCCAATCATAAGTGCATAGAATTCCAAGTCAGGGATGACATGCTAGAAGTGGCCTCTCCCACATAATACTTGCTATCGGTCTAGTAAACTAGTCAATTGCTTAGGGACAATTTCGCAACTCCTACCACCACTTTTCCACACTCTCTATATTCACTTTATTGCTTCTTTACTTACAACAGCCCCTATATTTTATGTTCGTGCTCTTTACTTTCTTGCAAACCTATCCAAAAACATCTACAAAGTACTTCTAGTTTCATACTTGTTCTAGGTAAAGCGAACGCCAAGCATGCGTAGAGTTGTATCGGTGGTCGATAGAACTTTAGGGAATATTTGTTCTACCTTTAGCTCCTCGTTGGGTTCGACACTCTTACTTATCGAAAACTGTTGCGATCCCCTATACTTGTGGGTTATCACACCCGGCCGAGGAGGTCAAAGGCGTCGAATGTGTTGGTGAAGTGGGCAAGGAGAGCAACCACCACCCGGTTTTGGATGACCTCCTCGACGTGGAACATCATTGGAGATCCCCTCGGGAGGTGGTGGTAGCCGGACGCGAGGAAGAACTTGGTGAAGTTCCTTGCGGTCCTCAGCCTTGATATTGTCTGCACACGTAGTGTGCGATCAATGTACACGCCGGTAGGGTAGAGCCTCTCCGGCACGGTGGGTGGGAAGTGGTAGGTTGGTCCGGTGTACTGTACTGCATGGCTGAGGGATGTGCATAAGACGGAGAAGGGGTCAAAGAGCAAGAAGGGCAGATGGATGAGGGATGGCGGAGGCAGAGAGTGGCTTAAATAGCCGTAGTGCTACGTGTTATTTGGCCATGGCAATAACAGGGTCAAATGTGAAGTTAGTAGCCCGTTTTCAAACCCACCGCAGCATCGGGAGTGTACACGCGTGGGAAACGGTGGTTTGAAAAGAAGAAGAAAAAGAAGCTAATTGCACGCGTGGGAATCCGTGGTCAAACCCTATATTATATGAACAAAAATAGACAATTTTTGAAGAGCTTATGGCCATTTTGCATGATAAAAATAAATTTGGCCCATAAGAATTTGGTCATTTTGCATGATAAAAAGAGATAGAGGGCTTGTGGCCATTATACAAATGCAAAATGACCCATTTTTTTAATATTTTGTGGCCATTTTGCATGATAAAAATAAATTTAGCCCTTATAAATTTGGCCATTTTACATTTGTATAGAACAAAAAGAACTAAATTTTCTACACAATGTCAAATGGTGTGTAATTTCAAACGATGCAAAAAAACAGAGCCAACACGTTCACAAAAAACAGAGCCACCACGTTAAAAAAACGACGCGATTCGACGGCCCAACTAGAGATTGGTTTCCTTTTGGGCCCAACACCACCGGTTTTTTTTGCGGAGTCAGTGGTGGGCGAGCAGCCGAGCACAACCAACAGGATCGCCTCTCGCGGATCGCCCCATGATCCAACGATGCAGTGCCGTCCTTGTGATCCAACGGCCCGGAGCCTGCACGCAGCCTGCCCACCGAATTCCTTCTAGAAGACCACATCTGAGGGCTGTCACTTGGCGCCAGGGTATGATCGAATGGCTGACATTAGGAGCTAGGGTTAGGCGAAACCCCGCGGGGTTTAGAGGGGTTTTGAGCTGGTCAATGGGGTTACGAAAGCTTTGACTGAGCATAACTAATTTTAAAAAATCTACAAATATGAAACCTTTGCCGTTTGTTGTTTTATAAGACACACTAACGAGGAAAAATACTAAACTGGTCTATGGTCATTTTCATGAAAACACCCTAGCTGGCACAATCAAGGTCAAATGAGCACCATTAATTTAAAAAATCAAAAAAATATGAAACATGCGCACAATGTTGTCTTATGTGACATGTTACCAACCAAAAATCATAAACTTGGTCTATGGTCATTTTCATGAGAAAACCTTCACACATATGAGCTATAACCTACAAGATTTCATAGAGTTCAAGGAAATGAGGTAGGGTTACCTTCTGTTTTTGAAAAAAATAAAAAAAATCAAAAAAATCACCAAAGCTTTATTTCAAAGTGAATAAGAAGGATCTCAACTTAGTTTTACATTTTCATATTTTAAACATGTTTTTAATAGTTTTTATATTAAAGAATATATTTCAAAAGAAAATGTAAAAATATGAAGATTAATTCAAAAAATAGTGAGACTTCGAATCTACACTATATAGATTGAATAGGTGTTAATACAAAACATTTGGCTCATTTAGAGTAGGTCCAAAAAACTTGATTACAAATGGGCCGTTTACCCTAGCCTAGGAGCTCATTTGGAGCATATTTCTCAAATTCAAATTTTTGTGACCCCCTCGTATGGGTCGTAGTCAGCCAGCTTCCTCTTTCTCCCCCCAACCATCATCCTCCTGAATATACAATTACATCCATCACTAGCAGCCAATTGAAACTTTAGATATGCACACATGACACATTGATCATAGGGCTAATATACTCCCAATATCAAAAATGTTTTAGAAGTGGTTTTTTTTATTTCTGTGTCCCTTAGCTCTATGCATTCAAAAACCACATTCATCACTAGTATATCAATGTATTAGATTTGTACACACATTGATCAAAAACCCCAATAGGACATTCAAATAACACATTGATCATTGGTCATGCACACACATTGAAGAGCAGAGCTAATATAACTACATATTGTGGACAAATTTATATACTAATGAATCAAATAACTTCTTAATCAATGGATTCCATTTGAGCATATGACATTCAAAACCCCAATCTGAGTAGCATTCAAAAACAAATCTAATAGGGACCCAATCTAAGGCAACGAATCTGAGTAGCATTAAAAAACCCAATCGGTGAGCACTAAAAACAAATCTAATAAGCATCATAGCATTAAAAACCCCAATCTGTTCACAACATCTAGCATTTTTTCAATGAATTTATCCAAATCTAAAAACCCCCAATCATTGCAGCACCTAAAATCATAAATCACACCATAGCATTTTTGCAACGAATTTATCCAACAAACCCTAGTCCAAAAACCCCCGTCCCCCAACCCATACCCTACAGAAAACCCCGGCCCATCCGTCAAACCAACTACTCTAACCATCTGAACTACCGTATGAATCACAATCTAACCAATGCAACTAGGGAGCAATTAACTCTACAAGCTAAGCAAGTGCAAATACCTGCTCCTCCACGGCAGGCAGCACAACGGGGGCATCTGGATGGACTACGCCGCTCGACGCCTTCACCTTCTGCAGCAATGAGGCAGAGCCCGCCACATCCTAGAGGTTGCGAGTTTCCCCGCACCACCGTGGATGCCGCCGGCATCCGCGGTCACCGCGCCTGGACCCTACAGCTCCACCACATCTCCGGCCACTGTGCTGGCGTCGCCACGAGCATCGGCCATCTGACAGATGGAGGCGATGAAGGTGAGGAAGAGGATGCAGTGGGGGAGAGCGAGACGGTGTGATGCGGTGGAGGCAGTGGAGGAGAGCGAGACGATGCCGGTGGGGGAGAGGAATACGATGCGGCAGGGAGGGTATTTGGGGGAAAATGGTAGGGGCGATGGAGGTGGTTGCCCTCTTTATATGATGGGACATTTCGGGCATGTCCATGGAAACGTGCTACCCCACGACCGCGGTCTTTCATGCGCCCACGTATACGCGACCCCACTCGTCAGCTAACGGTCAGAGGCATTGACCCGACGGCAACGTCTGTTATAACTTGTTCTGAGGGTTTCGGGCAAGGGAGTGGGGAATAGTGAGCAAAAGTTAACAGAGTGGGCATGAATGAGTAGAGCTAAGGAACCAAGGGCACAAAAATAAAAATCCCTTGATTATATGGGACCTTTTCCTTCCTATAATGGGTATACACATATTTTAGTTGTTGTTGATTACGTTACTAAGTGGGTAGAAGCTATTCCAAGTAGTAGTGTTGATCATAACACTTCTATTAAGATGCATAAAGAAGTTATTTTTCTGAGGTTTGGAGTCCCCAGATATTTAATGACTGATGGTGGTTCACATTTTATTCATGGTGTTTTCCGTAAAATGCTTGCTAAATATGATGTTAACCATAGAATTACATCACCATATCATCCTTAGTCTAGTGGTCAAGTAGAATTGAGCAATAGAGAGATTAAATTGATTTTGCAAAAGATTGTTAAAAGATCTAAAAAGAATTGGTCTAAGAAACTTGATGATGCATTGTTGGCTTATAGAACTACTTATAAAACCCTATGGGTATGTCTCTGTATAAAATGGTTTATGGAAAAGCATGTCAATTACCTATCTGTATAAAATGGTTTATGGAAAAGCATTATGATTTCGAACTTACCAGTGAGAACAGGTTATTTGACATAAGCTCGCTTGATGAATGGAGAACCCAAGCCTAGGAAAATGCCAAGTTGTTTAAAGAAAATGTTAAAAGATAGCATGACAAAAGGATACAAAAGCGTGAGTTTAATATAGGTGATCATGTTTTGCTATACAACTCTCATTCAAGATTGTTTGCAGGAAAGCTCTCTCTAAATGGGAAGGTCCTTACATTATCGAGGAGGTCTATCGTTCCGGTGCCATAAAATTCAACAACGCCGAAGGTGGTAAATGGTTAAAGAATTAAACACTTTATCTCAGGTACTCCCATAAATGTTGAGAGCAATATAATTAATACCATATCACCAGGGGAGTACATAAGGGATACTTTCCAGAATGTTTCAGACTTCGAAAAGGAATTGGTATGTGGTACGGTAAGTAAACCGACTCCAAAACGTTTCCAATGATAATTTTTCTCTGTTTTGGAATATTCAAAAAATTAGGAAAATTAAAAGTAGTCCAAAAGTTGCACGAGGAGAACAAAAGGGTGGAGGGAGCGCCCTACCCCCCTGGGCGTGCCCCCTGCCTTGTGGCCACCTTGTGTGCCCTCCGGACTCTGTTTTCTTGCACAATAATTCTTTTGGTTGGTAAAATTCATTATATAATCTCCCAAAGGTTTTGACCACCGCACCATTTCAAAATCCCATGTTTTCATTTTGAGCTATTTTCTACCAGAGTTTTCAAGATCAGGCATCATGTCGTCCTCCTCCTCCAACAACGCATGTGATGATGCTTGGCTAATGAATAAGATAGAGATGAAGAGAGAAGAACTTGGAGAAACCAACGAGGGTGATAAGATCAAGTTCCGGTAGCGAAAGAAGAAGACATCCTTCAACCATATTACAATCATCTTGCCCCTACTGAAATTGAAGCTTTTAAGATCATTGAAATAGTTCATGTGCAAAATAAATATCTCACTCGTGAAAATATTTTGTTGCAAGAGCATATCATCACCCTCTAGAGCATCATTCGTAGATTGGAGTATCTCCTGCGCTCGA
Organism: Aegilops umbellulata; assembly: GCA_032464435.1. Lineage (NCBI taxonomy): Eukaryota > Viridiplantae > Streptophyta > Magnoliopsida > Poales > Poaceae > Aegilops > Aegilops umbellulata. The sequence continues at coordinate 374,839,443 of CP136056.1, forward strand.
AGTGTGGTACTACATCATCAACAACTCCATCATCACCACCTCTAAAGAAAGAGACATAAATACATGGGTATGGGCACTCCCCTTGGCAACTGCCAAGCTTGGGGGAGGTGCCCCCATATTGTATCACCATCACATCTTTATCTTTATGATTTTTCTTAGTTCGATCCTTTTGGTTATATCTTGATCTAGTAGAATAAAGTTTTTAGTATGATATAGCTTTGAGTTTTGTTTTAATATCTATTTATGTAATCAAGTCTGTGAGTTATATATAATAAAGAGTAGTTTTGAGTTGAGAGCTTTGCTTCCTTGTTATGATCTTGAGGGAATAAAAGAAAGGAATAAAAAGAAATAAAAAGATCGTATATTGATCTTATGGAGAGTAATGACTTGACATATAAAGAGTATGATGAATAAAAGTTGTTGAGAATTGACAAACATAGTTTTGGTCATTGTTGCAATTAATAAGAAGTAGTAAAGAAAGAGAGGCTTCACATATAAATATACTACCTTGGACATCTTTTATAATTGTGAGCACTCATTAAAATATGACATGCCAAAAAGTTGATGTTGGACAAGGAAGAAACATAATGGTTTATGGTTTCTTATATCTGAATAGAAATTATATTGTTATGGATTCTCCAACATGTTGAGCTTGCCTTTCCCCCTCTGTAGCGACCCGACCCGAATGGATCAAGTCTCTGTGCTTAAGTGTCATCCCTGGATCGGTATGCTGACACACACAATACTCAAGGATTTATAACAGAGGTAAATCACATGTATAAAATAACGTAAATACTATTACCTCAATCCAAATAGCGGAAGTAAGAGGGTTGTGGATTCCCATCAAAACCAACGGCAAAGTTGAGTGTAGGAATCATAACCCTAACGTATCACTTACTCGTCGTAAGAAGTGCTGCAACATGAGACGTTGCAGCCACAAAGGGTCAGTACATTGAATGTACTGGCAAATTCACACCATAGAGAATGATGAATAATGGCTATCACTTCATGCATATATGGCTGGTGGAAAAGCTCTATGGTTACAGTTTTGCGTAAAGCCAATTTTTCCCTACTGCAAAGGAATAAATTTTATTTAACTATCATGGTGGTTGTTAAACATTGAGAATGGTTGACAGCATTCTCAATCCCAATTAAGTATCATCATTAAAACCCAACAAATTATTTTAAGTAAATTGGTGAGAGCAGCAGGATAATCCAAGAACTAGATACTCAAGACGTCCATAACCGGGGACACGGCTAATCATGATTAGTTTGTACACTCTGCAGAGGTTTGCGCACTTTTCCCCACAAGACTCGATCGCCTCTGTTGGATTTCTCGCACTACATGGTGTTTGAGAAACGGATGACCGAGACATAGTCTTTCAGAAGCGCTAGCACCTTACGATCGGGTAGACCGTACCACCTACATCCCCTACATCTGCTAGTCTACCACTGTAAGAGTTCGCACGACTTAGTCAACTATGCTAGAGCCCATAGTAGCTTGTGGCTTCACACGGAAGTTTCTAGTATGAATAATCTCATGATCCCTTTGAGCCTGGGTGGCGGTCCATAAAAAAACAGGCAATCCTGGTCTACCCAGGTGCCTAGACAGGCAATCCTGGAATAACCAGGTACCTCAATCCACCCAGATGTGTGTTTAAGTTGCCATAAACCGTTAATTAACAATCTCACATTTGTCATGGATACTCTCAAAACCCAATCCACGTCTACGAGCATAGCATGGCAATGTAAGCATAACGTAATAGTAGCTCCCAAAGGTTTGATAATAAACAGGCAATAGGTACTACCTCAACTACTTCCCATCCCACAATTTAATTAGATCCTAATCATGCAATGTTTGAGGTTTGATCTAATGCAATAAAAACTGGGTATGACAGAGGTATGATCAAAGTGTGAACTTGCCTGCAATGTTGATGAAGATGATTCGCCCTCAAAAATCTTGATAGCTCAACTCGTCACACTCCGGTCAATCTATCGTAATCAAGCAATAGTAACCACACATAAGCAATCACTCAAAAGACCAGAAAGATTGAAGAAGTCGATTCGGAAAACATCAAAACCAAGCAAATAGCTCTTGCAACATAAAACAATTTCTAACAGTACCAAAATTATGTGAATTTGGCCTTATCATAAAGTTTAGGTCAAGAGCTTTAATTTGCAAAAAGAATCAACTCAAACGGAGTTACAGATAAAAAGATATGATCAAAAGAAGATTCGAATCAAATCTGTTTGAAACAGATTCAAAAAGTTTTCAAAATCTTGTTCAAGTTGGTTTAATTTGTATAGGGGCTCGAGACGAAGATTTAGGCGTTGGTTTCACTGCGTTTGGACAAACGAGCAAAAAGATACGAAGGTTTTAAGATCAGGGACTAATCTGCGACAAAAATAATCGTGAATAGGTCCCTGTAATTTTTTTTTACCTTCACTATTCCCGCGATCACCGCCGGCGGCGGCGCTGCTACAGGGCAAGGGCGGGGCGAGGTGCAAAAACTAGCGCCCGGGGGCGGCTTATAAAGGCCTCGGGTGGGAGGAGTCCGGTCCGGGCATGCTGTGTAGGTCGGTTCATCTTGTTTTTTTTTAATTCGGAAAGAGGTAAAACAGAGAAAAGAAATATCAAACTGAGTCCACAAATTATGAAATAAATTTCTTCGGTCTTCTAGAAATATTTACGACTAAGTGAACATTTTTCAGGACCAGAGTAAATACTTTGAAAAAATGCATTTTTCCTAAATTAATATAATAAACTCCGAATAAAATCCAAATAAAAATCCAATAAAATTATTTTGACTCTAAATTAGTTTTCCAATATTTCTCAGCTATTTTTGAGGAAGTCCTATTATCCTCTCTCTTTATTTTATTTTGAGAAATAATCGGAAAGAATTTAATCGGTCAGAATAGATCCAGTTTTATATTTGAATTAAGTTCAAAATGAATTTTAAATAAAACCCCAACTCTCTCATGTTGGTCCTTGAGTTGCTTAGGCTTTCTGGATCACCAAATCAAATAAAACAAAATGCATAAAAATAAAGAATGCAAATGAATAATCCATATGGTAACATCCAAATTGAAATTTATTTTCAAAAGGACGTTAAATTGGATTTCTTTGAAACTTCCAACTCATATTTCATATAATTTGAAGAAGTCATTTTATATTCTCTCATGAAAATCATTGAGTTGCATAAAGTTTCTGAATTGGAAATGTTTCCAAATGGAATTCAAATATTTTTCAAAAACCCTTTTCATTTAATTAAATGGAAGAAGTCATATCATCTTCTCTCTAGGGTTTTGTAGTTGAAAATAATTTGAATTCAGGAGATCATAAAATGCAAATGTGAAAGTTTGGGAAATTCCTTTTATTCCCTCTCATTTAACTTTCAAAAAGCTTCAAATTTCACTCAATTTCACACAAGCAATCAAACAATCAATCAAATCTATCTATTTAATATAACATTCCAAAATTTAGAATTTTGGGATGTTACAAACCTACCACCCTTAAAATGAATCTCGCCCTCGAGATTCGGAAAGGCTAGAAGGAAATAGGTCAGGGTCGGGATCTTCTCAAAGTCCATGGATCGTCTCAGGGGGTCTCGGGTGCTACCAATCTTAGAATCATTGTTACGGTTCCATCAAAACTCATATACTCTATCCTTATTATTGACAGTGTCGGTATTCTCAGATCGTAAGGATAATTCCTTCTCTGGGCTCTTCCGTAGCGGCATAACCTTTTCCTCAATTTCTTCCGTCTTGGTAAGGTTATTCCGAGACTGGGTCTTCTTAGGTGACGGGTCTGGCGCCAATGCTAAACAACTATCGATATCTCATGGTGGTCAACAATTTATGGTTTCTCCTGCAGGAAATGGGTCTAGTTGATCCTCACCGTATAACCTACGGTTGGCAAAAGCTGCCTTGTACAAAGGAAAATTGCTATACCATTCTAAGGTTCAAACAAGGTTTAGATCGTCATCACTCTACTATAGGTAAGTCATTCAGATTTACCATCCCACATAGCAAGGCGAATAATAAGAGTAAGTCGGTATGGTGATCAATCCATCCCCCACCCAAATCATTACCTTGTATATGGTTTAGCGAATCTCGCAAGCTAACACTCAGTCATCCTCACAAGCATTGCAGAATTTCTCTTGTCGACGAACCAAGTTCGGCTAAATCCATGGATTCTGCAAGCCAGACAAAACATCTATCGTTCCTTCAGAACTCTTAGGTTTTGCATAAACTCCTATAAGATCGTCTATCGATAAAATCATAACTTCTTCCAGGGTTTTTTCCTTCAACAAGAATGTGCTTGCTTCTTGGCAGGTCCTGGGGCCTGTGGGTTATGGCCCATCTCGTCACTTGCAAACCTTGAACTCATCATTGGGGCAACGGATCTCAAATCCAACATCCAACTTCCAGCTTCCTTCCATACTAAAAATCCATCCAACTGTATTGTCTCCCTTCCTTCCATTGCACCAACTAGGACATGATTACTCAGACTCATCATGGAATTTCCATTGATCCATATTTTCCAACATCATACCTCCTTTATATCCAATAGTAATTCATCTCTTCATCCTCGTGGAATATCCCACATACCGAGACAAGACTCATTCTTATTTTGTCAAAAATCCACTTTGTGGTATATCATTCTCCTTTCCATGGGTCAAGTGTCCTCACAGGGTACTACCACCCTTAAAATAACACAAACTCATCCATAGACCATATTTCTCATATCCTCGAAAATGGTCAAAATCTTCCTTCACAGAGTAACAACTCATAAGATCCAGTCAGTACTAAGGATGCTAACTTTATTGGCCCTCAAATTACTACAATCTCCTGCATAGCACTTCTTCAACTGGGAAACGTGAAACACATCATGAACTCCTGACAGTCCTTCGGGTGACTCCAACTTGTTGGCCACTTCTCCCATACGCTCCAAAACTCTGTATGGTCCTACAAATCTCGGGGCTAACTTTCCCTTAACTCCAAATCGTTTAACTCCTCGCAGAGGGGACACACGAAGACATGCCCTGTCTCCAATTTCATAGACTACCTCCTTGCGTTTTTGAGTCTGCATAACTCTTCTGTCTGTACTAAGCTACCTTCAGTCTATCTCGTATCAACTTATCATTTTCTTCTGACTCCTTGATCACATTTGGTCCAAACAACTGACGGTCTCCAACTTCATCCCACATCAACGGTGTCTGGCTCCTTCTCCCATACTAAGCTTCAAAAGGGGCCATCTTCAAACTGGCTTGGTAACTGTTGTTGTATGAGAACTCCGTGTAAGGAAAATTATTATCCCAACTGGATCCATAATCTAATGCACAAGCTCTCAACATGTCCTCCAGAATTTGTTTGACTCTCTCGATTTATCCTTCTGTCTGCGGATGAAAGGGTGTACTGAACTCTAGCCTAGTACCCAAGGTCTGGTGCTGCTGATTCCAAAATTTTGAGGTAACTATGTTCCTCTATCTGATACGATGGTCCTCGGAACTCCATGCAGACATACGATCCTGGTCATATATATCCTGGCCAACTTCGCACGGTATAGGTGGTTTTCACTGGGATAAAGTGAGCCACTTTGGTCAAGCGAATCAACTACTACCCAGATAGAATCATATCCCGATCGGGTTCTCGGAAATCCGGTAATGAAATCTATGCCAAGCTTATCCCACTTCCATTCGGGTGTCGGCATAGGCTGTAGTAATCCAGCTGGCTTTTGATGCTCTGTCTTTACTCTCTGGCATACATCACCTACGACTACATACTCCGCAATGTCCTTCTTCATACCAGTCCACCAGAAACACTCCTTCAAATCCAATACATCTTGGTGTTTCCAGGGTGAATCGAGTATGGTGAGTCATGAGCCTCCTGAAATATTTACTTCCTAATCTTTGCATTATTGGGCACATATACACGGTCCTCGAACCATAAGGTGTCGTGCTCATCCTTACAAAAACCTTCGGCCTTTCCTTTGCTCATCCTCTCTTTTACCTCAGCAATCTCTTTGTCATCCTTCTAAGCTTCACGGATCTTTCCCAACAATGTAGACTGAACTTCCATTGCTGCAACAAAACCTTTGGGAACAATCTCCAACCGAAGTTCCCTGAGATCCTCAGCTAACTCCTTTGGTACTCCTCCGATTATGAGGGTATTCGTCTTTGTTTTCTTTATGGTTGTGTCCTATTTCTCCACAAAGCTTGTATGCACAAGGTTTCTTCATATCCTTTCCATAAGGCCTCAACTTGTGGGACACAAGACGAGATCTTTGCAGAGTCAACTTAAATTCTTCCCAAGTGGTTACTCTTTGCCATCCATTGATGGTTTGGTACATCCTCCACCAAGTAGCAGCACCTCTTTCAAAACACTTAAGAGCATGCTGGGCCATATCCTTTCCGGCTATAGGGTCATTCTCCATATGATCCTCCATGTTCTGAATCCATCAGTCTGTCTCCAATTGAATCATCGGTCCAGACAATACAAGCTCATCTCCATTCCTCCTCTATGGGGTCCATGGGTTTTGGGGTGGGATAAGAGAGATAGAGAGGGATACACACAATGCAAACAATAGTTTTGAAAAGACAGATTTTTTTATGGTGGCTGTCAGAAAAACATCAAACAAATGACAGCTCACAAACGTCGCATCTAACATGGGTATATAACAGGGGTTTGGTCTTCTAAAGGTCAACGTCGCCAAACTCTTCAAGTCTTGTTCATGTCTCCGATGGCTTCTTCCAATCGTGCTTGTCCTTCTCAAGTTCTTTTGCCAAAACATCTTTGTCGACACAAAGTCTCTCATGACGTCCTTCAATATTCTGGGGTTGCGTTCCAGACTTCTGGATTTCAACATCCTTGGCATGAACCATGGTCCTACTGTCCTTTAGTTCCTGACGAATCTCCGGTATCTCATTGTTCTGCTCCTTCAGTTTGGCTACTTTCAGCTTCTGGGTCCTGAGTTCTTCACGAAATACTTCTTTGTCAATTATAGCTTCCTGAAGGTCCTTCTTAAAACTCCTGATGTAACACTCCAGATCCTGGTGATACACCGGCTAAGGTTAAAAAAACTTCATCTCTGGCTGATAGGTGCTCCGTTAGCCTTCTACCATCCAATCCTTCCATGCATATGCATGCTTAACTCATCATGGTGACAATAGCATAAGCGGGCGATAACATCATGGATAGCCGTGTTTCTGCTCTTGTCATTTCCATGAGCTATCTCTCCATAGTTGATATCTCCTGCCTTAGGGTTTCTTGACAAAACTTTTGAGTTCTAATGCTCCATGCTCCGGTCTTTCTCCGATACACCTTGATCTCGGGTATTGACAACTTCCATAGTCTGCCAAGTTCCATAAGGGTAGCCTTACTAGGTCATAGAAATCTGGGAATTCTTCGGAGCCTCCAATTCTCCTAGTCTTCAGAGTCTTCAACCGTTATAGTTTCCATCATTATAATGCATGGTAAAAATCTTTCATTCTGAAGTGGTCTTAGTTGTCCAATATCTTGTCCTTCTTGGAGTGGTCTCATCAGCCGAATCTTCGAGTGGTCAAAAGGGGAAAGGGATATGGTCTCACTAAAAGGGAATATTTGAATAAGTTCAGAAGAGAATAGAGGTAAAAGGTCTTTTTGAAAAGAAAGTTGTAGAGAAAATCTTTCCTATGGGCTTGCCAGTTTCTAGGGTCACGTCCTACAGTCAACATGTGCTCTGATACCATCTTGTAGCGACCCGACCCGAATGGATCAAGTCTCTGTGCTTAAGTGTCATCCCTGGATCGGTATGCTGACACACACAGTACTCGAGGATTTATAACAGAGGTAAATCACATGTATAAACTAACGTAAACACTATTACCTCAATTCAAATAGCGGAAGTAACAAGGTTGTGGATTCCCATCAACACCAATGGCAAAGTTGAGTGTAGAAATCATAACCCTAATGTATCACTTACTCGTCGTAAGAAGTGCTGCAACATGAGACGTTGCAGCCACAAAGGGTCAGTACATTGAATGTACTGGCAAATTCACACCATAGAGAATGATGAATAATGGCTATCACTACATGCATATATGGCTGGTGGAAAAGCTCTATGGTTACAGTTTTGCGTAAAGCCAATTTTTCCCTACTGCAAAGGAATGAATTTTATTTAACTATCATGGTGGTTGTTAAACATTGAGAATGGTTGACAGCATTCTCAATCCCAGTTAAGTATCATCATTAAAACCCAACAAATTATTTAAGTAACGTGATGAGATCAGCAGGATAATCCAAGAACTAGATACTCAAGACGTCCATAACCGGGGACACGACTAATCATGATTAGTTTGTACACTCTGCAGAGGTTTGCGCACTTTTCCCCACAAGACTCTATCGCCTCCATTGGATTTCTCGCACTACATGGTGTTTGAGAAACGGATGACCGAGACATAGTCTTTCAGAAGCGCTAGCTCCTTACGATCGGGTAGACCGTACCACCTACATCCCCTACATCTGCTAGTCTACCACTATAAGAGTTCGCACGACTTAGTCAACTATGCTAGAGCCCATAGTAGCTTGTGGCTGCACACGGAAGTTTCTAGTATGAATAATCTCATGATCCCTTTGAGCCTGGGTGGTGGTCCATTAAAAAACAGGCAATCCTGGTGTACCCAGGTGCCTAGACAGGCAATCCTGGAATAACGAGGTACCTCAATCCACCCAGATGTGTGTTTAAGTTGCCATAAACCGTTAATTAACAATCTCACATCTGTCATGGATACTCTCAAAACCCAATCCACGTCTACGAGCATAGCATGGCAATGTAAGCATAACGTAATAGTAGCTCCCAAGGGTTTGATAATAAACATGTAATAGGTACTACCTCAACTACTTCCCATCCTACAATTTAATTAGATCCTAATCATGCAATGTTTGAGGTTTGATCTAATGCAATAAAAACTGGGTATGACAGAGGTATGATCAAAGTGTGAACTTGCCTGCAATGTTGATGAAGATGATTTGCACTCAAAAATCTTGATAGCTCTACTCGTCACACTCCGGTCAATCTATCGTAATCAAGCATAGTAACCACACATAAGCAATCACTCAAAAGACAAGAAAGATCGAAGAAGTCGATTCGGAAAACATCAAAACCAAGCAAATAGCTCTTGCAACATAAAACAATTTCTAACAGTACCAAAATTATGTGAATTTGGCCTTATCAGAAAGTTTAGGTCAAGAGCTTTAATTTGCAAAAAGAATCAACTCAAACGGAGTTACGGATAAAAAGATATGATCAAAAGAAGATTCGAATCAAATCTGTTTGAAACAGATTCAAAAAGTTTTCAAAATCTTGTTCAAGTTGTTTTAGTTTGTAAAGGGGCTCGAGACGAAGATTTAGGCGTTGGTTTCACTACGTTTGGACAAACGAGCAAAAAGATACGAAGGTTTTAAGATCAGGGACTAATCTGCGACAAAAACAATCGCGGATAGGTCCCTGTCAAAAAAAGTAAAAATATTTTTTTTTACCTTCACTATTCTGGCGATCACCGCCACCGGCGGCGGCGGCGGCGCTGGCGAGAGGCGGCGGCGCTGCTACAGGGCAAGGGCGGGGCGAGGTGCAAAAACTAGCGCCTGGGGCGGCTTATAAAGGCCTCGGGTGGGAGGAGTCCGGCCCGGGCACGCTGTGTAGGTCGGTTCACCTTCTTTTTTTTTAATTCGGAAAGAGGTAAAACAGAGAAACAAATATCAAACCGAGTCCAAAAATTCTGAAATAAATTTCTACGGTCTTCTAGAAATATTTACGACTAAGTGAACATTTGTCCGGACCAGAGTAAATACTTCGAAAAAATGCATTTTTTCCTAAATTAATAAAATAAACTCCGAATAAAATCCGAATAAAAATCCAATAAAATTATTTTGACTCTAAATTAGTTTTCCAATATTTCTCAGCTATTTTTGAGGAAGTCCTATTATCCTCTCTCTTTATTTTATTTTGAGAAATAATCGTAAAGAATTTAATACGGTGAGAATAGATCCAGTTTCATATTTGAATTAAGTTCAAAATGAATTTTAAATAAAACCCCAAATCTCTCACGTTGGTTCTTGAGTTGCTTAGGATCTCTGGATCACCAAATCAAATAAAACAAAATGCATAAAAATAAAGAATGCAAATGAATAATCCATATGGTAACATCCAAATTGGAATTTATTTTCAAAAGGACGTTAAATTGGATTTCTTTGAAACTTCCAACTCATATTTCATATAATTTGAAGAAGTCATTTTATCTTCTCTCATGAAAATCATTGAGTTGCATAAAGTTTCTGAATTGGAAATGTTTCCAAATGGAATTCAAATATTTTTCAAAAACCCTTTTCATTTAATTAAATGGAAGAAGTCATATCATCTTCTCTCTAGGGTTTTGTAGTTGAAAATAATTTGGATTCAGGAGATCATAAAATGCAAATGTGAAAGTTTGGGGAAGTCCTTTTATTCCCTCTCATTTAACTTTCAAAAAGCTTCAAATTTCACTCAATTTCACACAAGCAATCAAACAATCAATCAAATCTATCTATTTAATATAACATTCCAAGATTTAGAATTTTGGGATGTTACACCCTCATGCTAGCCAAATTCTTTGCACCAAGTAGAGATACTACTTGTGCTTCCAAACATCCCTTAAACCATTTTTGCCATGAGAGTCCACCATACCTACCTATGGATTGAGTAAGATCCTTCAAGTAAGTTGTCATCGGTGCAAGCAATAAAAATTGCTCTATAAATATGTATGATCTATTAGTGTGAAGAAAATAAGCTTTATATGAACTTGTGATATGGAAGAAATAAAAGAGACAGACTGCATAATAAAGTTCTTTATCACAAGCGGGAATATAAAGTGATGTTCTTTTGCATTAAGATTTTGTGCATCCAACCATAAAAGAGCATGACAACCTTTGCTTCCCTCTACGAAGGGCCTATCTTTTACTTTTATCTTCTACCATTATACAAGAGTCATGGTAATCTTCACCTTTCCTTTTTACACTTTTTCTTTTGGCGAGCACTGTATGTTGGACAGATCCAGATATATATACCCACTCAGACTGAGGTTTTCGTAAAGTATTATTGTTGACATTAACCTTGAGTTAAAAAGTTGGGAGGCGAAACTATAAGCCCCTATCTTTCTCTGTGTCCGATTGAAGCTTTGAACACATAAGTATCGCGTGAGTGTTAGCAATTGTGAAAGACTAAATGATAGCTAGTATGTGGACTTGCTGAAAAGCTCTTGAATTGACCCTTTCCGATGTTATGATAAATTGCAATTGCCTCAATGACTGAGATCATAGTTTGTTAGTTTCTAATGAAGTTTCTGATTCGTACTTTACCTTTTGAATGAATTGTTACTTTAGCATAAGAAATCATATGACATTATATGTTGTTGTTCTAAAGATGATCATGATGCCCTCATGTCCGTATTTTATTTTATCGACACCTCTATCTCTAAACATGTGGACATATTTTTCAAGTTCGGCTTTCGCTTGAGGACAAGCGAGGTCTAAGCTTGAGGGAGTTGATACGTCCATTTTGCATCATGCTCTTATATTGATATTTATTGCATTATGGGCTATTATTACACATTATATCACAATACTTATGCCTTTTCTCTCTTATTTTATAAGGTTTACATGAAGAGGGAGAATGCTAGTAGATGGAATTCTGGACTGGAAAAGGAGCAAATATTAAAAACCTATTCTGCACAACTCCAATAGTCCTGAAACTTCATGGAGAATTATTTTGGAATATATAAAAATATTGGGCGAACAAATCACCAGAGGGGGGCCACCATCCAACCACAAGGGTAGGGCGCGCCCTACCCCCCTGGGCGCGCCCCCTGCCTTATGGGCCACCTGGCAGGCCCCCAATGCCCATCTTCTGCTATATGGTGTGTTTTGACCTAGAAAAAAATGAGAAGGAAGCTTTCGGGATGAAGCGCCGCCGTCTTGAGGCGGAACTTGGGCAGAACCAATTTAGGGCTCCAGCGGAGTTGTTCTGCCGGGGAAACTACCCTCCCGGAGGGGGAAATCAAAGCCATCATAATCACCAACGATCCTCTCATCAAGAGGGGGTCATTCTCCATCAACATCTTCACTAGCACCATCTCCTCGCAAACCCTAGTTCATCTCTTGTATCCGATCTTTGTCTCAAAACCTCAGATTGGTACATGTGGGTTGCTAGTGGTGTTGATTACTCCTTGTAGTTGATGCTAGTTGGTTTACTCGATGGAAGATCATATCATCAGATCCTTAATGATAATTAATACTCCTATGATTATGAACATGAATATGCTTTATGAGTAGTTACATTTGTTCCTGAGGACATGGGAGAAGTCTTGTTATAAGTAATCATGTGAATTTGGTATCCGTTCGATATTTTGATGAGATATGTGTTGTCTCTCCTCTAGTGGTGTTATGTGAACGTCGACTACATGACACTTCACCATTTTGGGCCTAAGAGAAGGCATTGGGAAGTAATAAGTAGATGATGGGTTGCTAGAGTGACAGAAGCTTAAACCCTAATTTATGTGTTGCTTCATAAGGGGCTGATTTGGATCCATATGTTTCATGCTATGGTTAGATTTATCTTAATTCTTCTTTCGTTGTTGCGGATGCTTGCAAGAGGGGTTAATAATAAGTGGGAGGCTTGTCCAAGGAAGGGCATCATCCAAGCACCGGTCCACCCACATATCAAATTGTCAAAGTAACGAACGTGAATCATATGAGCATGATGAAAACTAACTTGACAACAATTCCCATGTGTCCTCGGGAGCGCTTTGCTTTATATAAGAGTTCGTCCAGGCTTGTCCTTTGCTATAAAAATGATTGGGCCACCTTGCTGCACCTTATTTACTTTTGTTATTTGTTACTCGTTACGAATTATCTTATGACACAACTATCTGTTACCGATAATTTCAATGCTTGTAGAGAATACCTTGATGAAAACCGCTTGTCATTTCCTTCTACTCCTCGTTGGGTTCGACAATCTTACTTATCAAAAGGACTATGATATATCCCCTATACTTGTGGGTCATCAGGACGCCTCCGGCACTAAGCCTCCACCGCCCCGGCGCGCGCCTGTCAGGCGGCGCCCAGTAGTTGGCCTGGTGGAGGAGGTGCGCCTCCCACTCGTGTAGGGCGCGGCGGCCGAAGTCGTTGGCCGCCGCACCGTCGCGAGGGAAGCGCTCGCCCATCGGGGGGATGTAGACTCGGTGGCTGGTGTCAGGGGGAGAGAGACGGGATGGGGAGGCGTCGAGGAGAGAGGAACTTCGGGCGAAGGTGAGTGCGACCACCGACGAGGAGGGGGTGGCTTTCTATAGCCGCTGGGGGATGGCAGATGTGTGTGTACGCGTGGCGGGAGGGGGACGACGCGTCGTCGGGCCATCATTGTGCCGCCTGTGGGGAAGCAATGGAAGGATGACTGATGGCAGCCTTGGCATTGATTCCTCGCGAGAAACGAGGCGACGAGGAAGACGAGACGTGGTTGGTCGCTGACTCGACGGACCCGCGGGACTTTTGCACCAAAAACGCTTCCCCGGTGCCCCTCAATGCGCGGGGTTCGACCTGGGTCCGCCTGCGCCAATTTCGGCCCTAACCGGCGAAATTTGGGCTACTTGGGCGCGATTGGACCGATTGTTTGATGCTGGCGGTAAGAAGCGGCCCTGGGTGGCATGTTGGGAGGCGAGTGGAGATGCTATTACGACTTCGCATGCTCGCCCAAAATAGAGGATATGACAAGGAACCATCAGACGATATCGGGCAGTCGCCTCGCGTGGGGAGAATGGTAATTTTCTATTAGAATTAATGGGCCTTGCCCATTAACAAAATCTAAAATCTCAATTGAGCCCATGTGTAAAATGGCAAGTGGTGGTGCTAAAGTTTAGTCCCATCACGGAAGTTGAAGAAGAGTTGGACCTCTTTATATAGTGGGTTCTCTCTACCAATCTAAGTGGTGTGTGAGAAGAGAAAGGGAAGACCACACACGCGTGCTCGCCTCGCCGGGCCGGGGAGTATACGACTTAGAAACCACTATATACTGCTACCGTCCGCGGCCAAAGACACACCGAAAATACCTAGGGTTTTGCCTCGTCTCACAACTTGTGCCGCCACCGTAGTCTATCCTGGTAGGTCTCCGGAACCGTTCGTCTTTGCAATCTTGCAAGAGGACAAATTAGGTTTTTGGGAAGCGCTCTGTGCGACTGCTCAAATTCGTCATCAGGGGTCGTCTTCCGTCCAAGTCGGGCAGTGCTACTCATCGCCGTCAACAACAGATCGTCACCAACATAATCATCAACACTGTCGCTCCTGCTGCAACTACCGAACAGTACGTCAATCGTGATTTGTTCATGTCTCTCTCTAAAGTTACTATTTTGTGTGTGATGTTGTTGTACATGATTTGTTGCTCTTCTAGTTTGCTAGATTGTTGCATGCTAGTTTATGTCCTATTCATGGACTATTTACTAGAATTAATCATGAACTTGCCTAATTTTCCAACAATCCAAAAACCTAATTATAGGCAATTTCCTGAGTTAACTATGGCTGGATTTGCTGATGCACTGAGGCCGGATAAGTTTACCGGTGTGCACTTTAAGAGGTGGCAGGTGAAGACCATGCTCTGGCTTATTCTCTCTGAAACTTTTCCACGTTAGTGTTGGTGCTCCAGAGGGAATGTCTGACGAAGATCAGAGAAAATTCCAGAGAGCCAATACTATGTTTGTGGGATGCATTCTGAGTGTTCTTGTTGACCGTCTGTGTGATGTGTGCATGCACATAGTTGTCGGAAAGACATTGTGGGATGCACTAAATGCAAAATTTGGTGAAACAGATGCAGGTAGTGAACTGTACATCATGGAGAGTTTTTATGACTACAAGATGGTGAATTGATCCATGTGCTAACATTCATGTGTGTGCTGATGTCTCTTTGTTTACTTCTTATCAGGCCGCAAGGGATTCTTTCGTCCTAATGGGGAATGGGTCACATGCTTCTGTTCGTCGCATTGGCATGGTGGATCTGAAGTTTACTTCGGGAAAGATCGTGCAACTAAGGAACGTGCAACATGTCCCTACTATAAACAAGAATCTAGTTAGCAGCTCCCTTCTATGTCGAGATGGGTTTAAGGTAGTTTTAGAGTCGAATAAAGTAATTTCCTCAAGATTTGGACAATTTATAGGCAAAGGCTATGAGTGCGGAGGCTTTTTCCGCTTTTCCCTTTCAAATTTTTGCAATAAGTCAGTAAACCAAATTTGTGCTAGTGTTAATGATGATGCAAGTGTTTGGCACTCTCGTTTATGTCATATTAATTTTGGTTTAATGTCTCGGCTATCCAGTACAAATTTAATTCCGAATTTCGCCATCGCCAAAGGTACACATGTATGAAGTTTCCGGTTAATACAATTCTAGCATGAATAATAAACATTTATCATGATATAAGGAAATATAAATAACAACTTTATTATTGCCTCTAGGGCATATTTCCTTCGGTCTCCCACTTGCACTAGAGTCAATAATCTAGATTACAAAGTAATGATTCTACACCCATGGAGTCTTGGTGCTGATCATGTTTTGCTTGTGAGAGAGGCTTAGTCAATGGGTCTGCAACATACAGATCCGTATGTATTTTGAAAATCTCTATGTCTCCCTCCTTGACTTGATCACGGGTGGAATTGAAGCGTCTCTTGATGTGTTTGGTTCTCTTGTGAAATCTGGATTCCTTCGCCAAGGCTATTGCTCCAGTATTGTCACAAAAGATTTTCAATGGACCCGATGCACTAGGTATTACACCTAGATCGGTTATGTACTCCATCATCCAGACTGCTTCATTTGCTGCTTCCGAAGCATCTATGTACTCCGGTTCACACGTAGATCCCGCCATGATGCTCTGCTTGGAACTGCACCAACTGACAGCTCCACCATTCAATATAAATACGTATCCGGTTTGTCACTTAGAGTCATCCGGATCAGTGTCAAAGCTTGCATCGATGTAACCATTTACGACGAGCTCTTTGTCACCTCCATAAACGAGAAACATATCCTTGGTCCTTTTTAGGTATTTCAGGATGTTCTTGACCGCTGTCCAGTGATCCACTCCTGGATTAGTTTGGTACCTCCCTGCTAAACAAATAGCAAGGCACACATCAGGTCTGGTACACAGCATTGCATACATGATAGAACCTATGGCCGAGGCATAGGGAATGACTTTCATTTTCTCTCTATCTTCTGCAGTGGTCGGGCATTGAGTCTGACTCAACTTCACACCTTGTAACACAGGCAAGAACCCTTTCTTTGACTGATCCATTTTGAACTTCTTCAAAACTTTATCAAGGTATGTGCTTTGTGAAAGTCCAATTAAGCGTCTTGATCTATCTCTATAGATCTTGATGCCCAATATATAAGCAGCTTCACCGAGGTCTTTCATTGAAAAAAATCTTATTCAAGTATCCTTTTATGATATCCGAAAATTCTATATCATTTTCGATCAACAATATGTCATCCACATATAATATCAGAAATAGTACAAAGCTCCCACTCACTTTCTTGTAAATACAGGCTTCTCCAAAAGTCTGTATAAAACCATATGCTTTGATCATAGTATCAAAGCGTATATTCCAACTCCGAGAGGCTTGCACCAGTCCATAAATGGATCGCTGGAGCTTGCACACTTTGTTAGCACCTTTAGGATCGACAAAACATTCTGGTTGCATCATATACAACTCTTCTTTAAGATATCCATTAAGGAATGCACTTTTGACATCCATTTGCCAAATTTCATAATCATAAAATGCGGCAATTGCTAACATGATTCAGACAGACTTAAGCATCACTACGGGTGAGAAGGTCTCGTCGTAGTCAACTCCTTGAACTTGTCGAAAACCTTTCACAACAAGTCGAGCTTTGTAGACAGTAATATTACCGTCAGCGTCAGTCTTCTTCTTGAAGATCCATTTATTCTCTATGGCTTGCCGATCATCGGGCAAGTCAACCAAAGTCCACATTTTGCTCACATACATGGATCCCATCTCAGATTTCATGGCCTCAAGCCATTTCGCGGAATCTGGGCTCATCATCGCTTCCTCATAGTTCGTAGGTTTGTCATGGTCAAGTAACATGACCTCTAGAACAGGATTACCATACCACTCTGGTGCGGATCTTACTTTGGTTGACCTATGAGGTTCGATAGTAACTTGATCTGAAGTTTCATGATCATCATCATTAGCTTCCTCACTAATTGTTGTAGGAATCACTGGAACTGATTTTTGTGATGAACTAGTTTCCAATTTTGGAGAAGGTACGATTACCTCATCAAGTTCTACTTTCCTCCCACTCACTTCTTTCGAGAGAAACTCCTTCTCTAGAAAGGATCCATTCTTAGCACGAATATCTTGCCTTTGGATCTGTGATAGAAGGTGTACCCAACAGTTTCCTTTGGGTATCCTATGAAGACACATTTCTCCGATTTGGGTTCGAGCTTATCAGGTTGAAGCTTTTTCACATAAGCATTGCATCCCCAAACTTTAAGAAACGATAGCTTAGGTTTCTTGCCAAACCACAATTCATATGGTGTCGTCTCAACGGATTTAGATGGTGCCCCATTTAACGTGAATGCAGCCGTCTCTAAAGCATAACCCCAAAACGATAGTGGTAAATCGGTAAGAGATATCATAGATCGCACCATATCTAATAAAGTACGGTTCTGACGTTCGGACACACCATTACGCTGTGGTGTTCCAAGTGGCGTGAGTTGCGAAACTATTCCACATTGTTTCAAATGAAGACCAAACTCATAACTAAAATATTCACCTCCATGATCAGATCGTAGAAAGTTTATTTTTCTTGTTACGATGATTTTCCACTTCAGTCTGAAATTCTTTGAACTTTTCAAATGTTTCAGACTTCTGTTTCATCAAGTAGATATACCCATATCTGCTCAAATCATCTGTGAAGGTCAGAAAATAATGATACCCGCCACGAGCCTCAACACTCATTGGACCGCATACATCGGTATGTATTATTTCCAACAAGTCAGTTGCTCGCTCCATTGTTCCGGAGAACAGAGTTTTAGTCATCTTGCCCATTAGGCATGGTTCGCAAGCATCAAGTGATTCATAATCAAGTGATTCCATAAGCCCATCAGTATGGAGTTTCTTCATGCGCTTTACACCAATATGACCTAAACGGCAGTGCCACAAATAAGTTGCACTATCATTATTAACCTTGCATCTTTTGGCTTCAATATTATGAATATGTGTATCACTACAATCAAGATTCAACAAAAATAGACCACTCATCAAGGGTGCATGACCATAAAAGATATTACTCATATAAATAGAACAACCATTATTCTCTAATTTAAATGAATAACTGTCTCGCATCAAACAAGATCCAAATATAATGTTCATGCTTAACGCTGGCACCAAATAACAATTATTTAGGTCTAAAACTAATCCCGACGGTAGATGTAGAGGTAGCGTGTTGACGGCGATCACATCGACTTTGGAACCATTTCCCACGCGCGTCGTCACCTCTTCCTTAACCAATCTTCGTTTAATCCGTAGCCCCTGTTTCGAGTTGCAAATATGAGCAACAGAACCAATATCAAATACCCAGGCGCTACTACGAGCATTAGTAAGGTACACATCAATAACATGTATATCAAATATACCTTTCACTTTGCCATCCTTCTTATCCGCGAAATACTTGGGGCAATTCCGCTTCCAGTGACCAGTCCCTTTGCAGTAGAAGCACTCAGTCTCAGGCTTAGGTCCAGACTTGGGCTTCTTCACTTGAGCAGCAACTTGCTTGCCATTCTTCTTCAAGTTCCCCTTCTTCCCTTTGCCCTTTTTCTTGAAACTAGTGGTATTGTTAACCATCAACACTTGATGCTCCTTCTTGATTTCTACCTCCGCAGCCTTAAGCAATGCGAACAGCTCGGGAATTGTCTTATCCATCCCTTGCATATTATAGTTCATCACGAAGCTTTTGTATCTTGGTGGCAGTGATTGAAGAACTCTTTCAATGACACTATCATCAGGAATATTAACTCCCGGTTGAGTCAAGTGGTTGTGGTACTGAGGGAGTCCTGGATTAGGAGGTGCTCGGATAGCCGGACTATACCTTCGGCCGGACTCCTGGACTATGAAGATACAAGATTGAAGACTTCGTCCCGTGTCCGGAAGGGACTTTCCTTGGCGTGGAAGGCAAGCTTGGCGATACGGATATGTAGATCTCCTACCATTATAACCGACTCTGCGTAACCCTAGCCCTCTCCGGTGTCTATATAAACCGGAGGGTTTTAGTCCGTAGGATAACAACAAGAACAACAATCATACCATAGGCTAGCTTCTAGGGTTTAGCCTCCTTGATCTCGTGGTAGATCTACTCTTGTACTACCCATATCATCAATATTAATCAAGCAGGAGTAGGGTTTTACCTCCATCAAGAGGGCCCGAACCTGGGTAAAAACATCGTGTCCCTTGTCTCCTGTTACCATCCGCCTAGACGCACAGTTTGGGACCCCCTACCCGAGATCCGCCAGTTTTGACACCGACATTGGTGCTTTCGTTGAGAGTTCCTCTGTGTCGTCACTTTTAGGCCCGATGGCTCCTCCGGTCATCAGCAGCAATGCGGTCTAGGGTGAGACTTTTCTCCCCGGACAGATCTTTGTATTCAGCGGCTTTGCACTGCGGGCCAATTCTCTTGGCCATCTGAAGCAGATTGAAAGCTACGCCCCTGGCCATCAGGTCAGATTTGGAAATTTAAAACTATACGGCGGACGACCGCGGAGACTTGATCTTCGAAGGATCTGTGCCACAGCCGAGCGCGCCGCACTGTCACGATGGGCATGACCTAGCTCTGCCGCCGAACAGCACCCTAGAGGCCGCGCCTGTGTCCGCTCCGACCCTTAGCTCGGAGCCGACCACACCAATCAAGGATGGGCGGTTAGACACCGCCTCGGGGGCTGCAATCTCTACGGCGATCAAGCCGAACACCAGCCTTGTCCTCTGCGAAGCCCGTGACTCCAAGGTGTCAGACTCCTCTCCGGACTCCAAGCCCTCCGCGCCCCTACTGATCGAATCCGATTGGGCGCCAATTATGGAATTCACCACCGCAGGCACATTTAAGCACTCGCCCTTCGGCGACATCTTGAATTCACTCAGGTCTCTCTCTTTGTCAGGAGAGTCCTGGCCGGACTATGACCGGCAGGATTGGGATGTGGATGACGAAGAAATTCGATCCCCACCCACCACCCACTTCGTAGCCATTGTCGATAATTTAAACGACGTGCTCGAATTCGACTCCGAAGACATCGATGGTATGGACGACGATGTAGGAGACGAACATGAACTAACGCCTATAAGGCACTGGACTGCCACCTCATCTCATGATGTATACATGGTGGACACACCCAAAGGAAGCGACGACGAGGAACACAGTGATGCAACGAGGGATCGTTCACTCAAAAAGCAATCAAAGCGGCGACGTAAGCACCGCTCCAAGCCCCGCCTCGATAGAGAAGCAGCCATACAGACCCAGCCATAGAGCAGGATGAGCCGGCGGACGACGAACATGCCTTCGAGCAACCGTTCAAACAGGGAAACATGGACAAACAAACCGAACAACCCGTCCCCGGCGAAAACAACAGTCCAGACGACCTCACGCCAAATACGCTCATGGAGCAGAAGAACCTCCACAATAGGCTCGTCGCCACTGCGCGTAGCCTGAAAAAGCAGAAGCGGAAGCTCAAAACTGCGGAAGATGCACTCAGAATCAGATGGAGCAAAGTACTCAACACCGCAGACAAACATGGCGGCAGTTGCCGCACAAAAAGCTATCCGAAGCGAAAGCTACTGCTTGAATTTGATGAGGAGGCCTTAGAGCCCCCGCATTCAAAAATTAAGAAAGCCACCCGGTCGGATAGACGACCCCATGGCCAACATGGAGCGGCAAGCGGCACCACACACAAGCCGGCACGCGATCGACTCAAGGAATCGCGTCAAAAGGACGTCCCAGACAGATCTATCTATGGGCCAAGAAAGCAAGCTCTAGTAAGCAACGCAACACGACAAATATCCGAACATCACGGCACACCCAGATACAGGGGTGCCGCACACCCCCTATGTTTCACCGACGAGGTGCTGGACCATGAATTCCCAGCGGGATTCAAGCCCATGAACATAGAGGCGTATGACGGAACAACAGACCCTAGAGTCTGGATTGAGGATTATATCCTCCATATACACATGGCCAGAGGAGATGACCTCCACGCCATAAAATACTTACCCCTCAAGCTCATAGGGCCAGCACGGCATTGTCTTAAAAGCCTTCCTGAAAACACCATTGGAAGTTGGGAGGAGCTCGAGGATGCTTTTCGGGCAAATTTTCAAGGGACCTATGTCCGACCTCCGGATGCGGACGATTTGAGCCATATAACTCAACAGCCCGGAGAGTCAGCCCGGAAACTCTGGAACAAATTTCTTACTAAAAAGAATCGGATAGTCGACTGTCCAGACGCCGAAGCCTTAGCGGCTTTCAAACATAGCATTCGAGACGAATGGCTCGCCAGACGCCTCGCCAAGAAAAGCCAAGAACAATGGCCGCATTAACAAGCCTCATGACCCGATTTTGTGCGGGAGAAGACAGCTGGTTGGCAAGATGCAGCACCAGCGACCCAAGTACATCCGAAGTCAGGGATGGAAATGGGAAACCACGACGCAACAAGGACCAACACCGGACTAAGGGAAGCAGTCCGAAGAGCGCGGCAGTCAATGCCGGATTCAAAAGCTCTCGATAGAATCAGAGAAAGATGCCCCTTAAGGATAACAGGGATGAGTTATCTAACCTGAACAAAATCTTGGACAAGATATGTCAAATTCACAGTACTCCCGGGAAGCCTGCGAACCATACCCACAAAGATTGTTGGGTTTTCAAGCAATCCGGCAAACTCAACGCCGAACACAAGGGGCTCGACACACCAAGTGAGGACGATGACGAACCTCACGAGCAGAGCACCAGGAAACAAAAGGATTTCCCACAAGAAGTCAAAACAGTAAACTTACTTCACGTGGTGAACAGAGTGGCGCCAACAGAGATTCGCGCCATACGGACTATCCCAAAGGAGTCTCGCCCATGGTTGTTAAAACCGATCACCTTCGACCACCGGGATTACTCTAGAGGTATACGGAACGCAGGTTGGACTGCCCTGGTATTAGATCCGCTAATCGACGGACTCCACTTTACAAATGTCCTGATGGACGGCGGCAGTGCTTTAAAACCTGCTATATCAGGACACAATCCGCAAAATGGGAATAGACCCAACAAGAATTCACCATAACAATACTTCCTTTCAAGGAGTAACGCCAGGCCTGGATTCCCATTGCATGGGTTCTCTTCGGCTAGAAGTTATGTTCGGCTCCCCCGACAACTTCCACGTGAAAAGCTAACCTTCAATATCGCCCCATTTTCAAGTAGCTATCAAGCACTACTGGGACGAGAAGCTTTTGCCCGCTTTAACGCAATACCGCATTATGCGTCTCTTACGCTCAAAATGCCCGGTCCACGAGGCATCATCTCACTAAAGGGCAATATTAAGTGTCCCTCGAGCGCGAAAGAATATGCGGCTGCCTTGACAGCCATGCATTAAAATAGCTTCACCAACGAAAGCATCTGCCAGGTCGTTAAGACCACGGGCTCGGCTAGGCGAGTCCGGAGCAAACATATAATGAATAAAGGTTTAGTAGCCATACACCCCTATACAAGGGGCTACGCGTATGTAAAATACACGACAATAAGGCTCCATTTCACCCGTCCTAAAATTATACATTGTTTATCTAGTACAGCGTACATTCCGCACTACTATTCTTTTCTTTTTCTTTCTTTCTTTTCAGCTAAGTTCCTCTCTTTTAAAAATGAACACCATGCTACGCCCGTCCAGGACACGTCACAACGGAGACACAGGCGCAGACGTGCAGCAAGGATCCGTCTCCAGGATTCTTTTTAGATTAAGACCCTGCGTAAACCTTTTTTACTGTCTCTTGTTGATACACATCCTCCGGATTCTCTGTACAGCCGAGGAGGAGGCTGGCGTTTTGGCATGTGGCCACGTCAGAGTTTTGCACGTACCTGGACATCAGGGGCTTATAACCAAGGGCGTTGTTCCGCCCGGTTTCATAAAAGATCAAATACCTTAGGGAGTGTTCGGCGTCGCGAGTTTGGCCTTATATGCATCAGCTCCGAATCATGTCTTTGGTCAAATGTTGGGTTTGCCCGACTCCTATGTTTTGCTGCCTTACGTTCCGCTCTATCGGCTAAGGCGGCACCAAGAGAACTACTGCGATTGTGTCCCGGTTTGGCCAGGAGAGCACCTCAGTAGAGAAAGCCGAAAACTGACTGTCATGATATAGCGTGAGACTGGTCAACCACTTGATGACCCACCGGAATCTTTAGGATTCCTCCGCATTAATGAAGGGCCGTTTCTCGGCCAGGCACTCACGCGCCCTGAATTCGGGTGAGCGCGGGGCCACCAGGGGCTGTATAGCAGCCCCACTGTCAAACTCCTATGGCTAAGTGAAAGTGATAAAGCATTATAGTCCGGTTGCCTAGTTCGCTGCGCTATCACCTCCTTAATAGGACCAAGACGTTGGATCAAGTGTGAAAATGCGCCTTCTGCGAACACCCCCGCATTATATGCGTGGGGGCTGAAGCCAAAGACTGCCATCTTTCAGGTTATATACACATATACATTAACGGCCGCACAAGAGGCATATCAATTCTTGAAGGCACAAGTATAAAAAGCTTTTATATATCATTTCCAAACTTTGTTTTACAACAATACATGTTATTCAAACATAATATCCTTTGAGCACTGCGTCTCTATTAAACGAGCGCCCTGCAGAACTTCCTAAAAATAGTGCTCGGCAGGTACTCGGCTCTCATCCGAGTCTTCGGTAGCAACAGTGGTGGCCTTCATCTCCGCCCAGTATGTCTTGACACGGGCAAGAGCCATCCGCGCATCCTCTATGCATGCCGACCTCTTCTATGCATTGATATGCGGCACCGCACCAAGGAACTGCTGCACCAATCTAAAATAGCTCTTCAGCTCAGGCCTTTCCGGCCACAGATGACTCACAACATACTTCATGGCGAGTCCGGATAACCTACTCAGGCAGCCCATTCGGCCAGACGATCGGTTAATGGAAGCGGACGCTCTGGATTGTGGAACTGCGACCAAAAAAGCTTTTCCACTTCGTGATCCTCCTTATCTCGGAAGTGTTCGGCCGCGTCCGCGGCACTCGCTGCCAAATCCAGATAAGTGTCCGCCGCACTCCACAACCGGTCTAGCGAAGCATATTTAGGATCCCCGAACTTCCTCCGCAGCACAAAGGGCTTTCCAGCCGCGATATCTCCGGCCTGACGTAGCTCCTCTTTCATAGCTCTCATCGCAGAGCGAGCATCCTTGGCCTCGGTAATGGCCTTTTCCAGGTCCATCCATTCCGTTTGATCTTCTTTTTCAAGAACCTCGCAGCGATCGGCAGCGCTCTTCAACTTTACAGCCATCTCGGCTATTTCCTTCTTGCTTCGGCAGTGAGCAACCTGTTCAGCTTTCAGCTCTTCAATTTCCTTTCCGGCAGCCGCATCACTTTTCCTGGCTTGCTCCTTGGCTCGGGCAAGTTCCGCCCGAAGATCCTCCACGGCAGCAGCACCATCTGCATCAAGCGCACATGTTGTAAGATACTGGCATCAAGCTCCTCTTACCAAGTGCCGCCGGAGAAATAACATACCTCGTGCCTCGTCAAGCCGCTTGTTGACAAGCATAATGTCGGCATCTGCCACGTCAAGTTGCTGCTTTAGTTCGGCAAATTCATTAGTCTGGCTGGCCACCGGACACTTCGCCACCTGCATATGAAAGGCGGCATATTATACCTGGGATTATGATCCTCTGTGCGCCGTCACTTTCGACAACGCACAGAGTCTCAGGGGCTACTATCTACACATGACGCATCTTATATATGCGTAACTGTCAAAAGGTACATCATTTTGCGTACCTCAAAACCTATCAATAAACTCATGACAGTCTCGTGCAACCCGCTCTCCGCGGATGCAATCCTCTCAATCACCATACCCATCAACGCATGGTGTTCTTCTGAGATAGATGCTCGCCCGAGCAGATCCTTCAGCTCCTCCGACCGTGCACTAGACTATGCCGGACTCGCCCGATGGCCTTTTTTGAAGGCCGGACACGAAGGGCTTTGGGGGCCATACGGCCACCCTCCGGCCCTGCCGAATTCGGAGAAACCCTCCGTGTGACACCTCAGGGTCGCCCGCCTCACAAGGCGGTACGGTAGGGGAGGCGTGCCGCTCTCCATCATCTCCGGAAGAAGATCCCCTTAAGATGAGCTCTGCTGAGAAGGGCTGAGATCCGAACTACAAGGTAAAATTTCGGTTATATTCCTCAGAAATAGAATAGGGATGTCTCTCATTTTAAACTCCCCTCTTCACTTACGGCTCGGTGGAGGGCTGATCCCCTAGAGGGCATAATTCGGCCGAAGTATTCCCCGGCGCAGGACCCTCTGACGAAGATTTCTTTCCCCGCTTTGAGGCCCTGGTCTCCGGGTCGTCAGAGGCGGTCCTCTTCTTCCCCTGAGGAGAGGAATTCTCGATTCCTCCCTTCTTAACAGCCTCCTTCGAGGAGGCCGCAGCTTCCTTGTCCCCTCCCTCGCTTTCCTCTGAAGGCACAACCTCCAACATCCGGACCAGCACGGGATCTGGCGTGGTCTCGGGGAGGGGGGTCGGACACCTGATTAGCTTTGCTTTCGCTATCCACTCCTGTTTAAAGGACAGTTCCTTTAAGGGCAATTTTATGATAAATATATGGATAGCAAGTCCGGGCACAAGGCTACTTACTTGAGTATCCGGGCGATTGCAGCTCAGACCTGCATCCTCGGTCAAGTCCGGACACGTTGCTTGTGATCCGAAGAATAATCTGTACATCTCCACGGGTGTTGCGCCCATAAAATGTTGGAGAGCTCGTGGTCCCTCCGGATTGAACTCCCATAGGCGGAGGGGCGGCGTTTGCAGGGCAGAGCTCGGCGAATCAGCATAACCTGTGTCACCACGACCAGACTGATATCTCTTTCTAGGAGATCTCGAATGCGGCCCTGCAGCAAGGGCATGTCCTTGGACGGCCCCCAGTCCAGTCCTTTGTTGACCCATGACGCTAGCTGCGGTGGGGGACCCGAACGAAAGGCGGGTGGCGCCACCCACTTGGTGCCCCTAGGAGCGGTAATGTAGAACCACTCTTGTTGCCATAAGCTGGACTCCTCTTGAAAAGAGCCCTCGGGCCATGGAGCATCAGCATTCTTGCTTATAACAGCGCCTCCGCACTCCGCGTACCATCCCTCGATCATCTTCGGCTCTATTTTGAAGGTCTTGAGCCATAGTCCGAAGTGAGGAGTAATACGGAGGAAGGCTTCACACACGACGATGAATGAGGAAATATGGAGGATGGACTCCGGAGCTAAGTCGTGAAATTCCAGCCCATAATAAAACATGAGCCCCCTCGCGAAGGGGTCCATTGGGAAGCCTAGCCCCCGAAGGAAGTGAGACACAAACACCACGCTCTCACCGGGCTTGGGAGTGGGAATGACCTGCCCTTGAGCAGGCAACCTATGCGAGATTTCGCCGGTCAAGAACCTGGCCTCTCTCAACTTCAGCACGTCCTCCTCCATGACGGAGGAGGGCATCCATCGGCCTTGAAGGTCGGAACCGGACATTGTTGGAGGTCCGAAGCGCCCGAAATCTGGAGCCTTGGGTGTTGGAACTCGAGGCGAAGAGCGAATTCGTTTGAGATTGAAAGAAAGGAGTAAGGCCTTGGTCTCTTTATAAGAGGTTGAATGCCAAGGGCCCTCCCCGTGACCGTTTGGGACTCGCCTTTGATCGAGAAAACATACCAACGGGCATGACTGCGTTACCCACGTCCGTATTGATGAGAATCCCATAAATAAAGGGGACACGATCTCTGCTTCGACAAGACGTGCCAAGGAAACCGCCTCGCTAAACGCGCTGAGGTGGGACAATAAAACGATTCGAATAAAGGCTTGGTCGTGGTGTGATGTCACGCTACGGAATACGTCAGTAGATTAGATTTGTGTAAATATTATTCTCTCTATGGCAATATGTGGAAACTTATTTTGCAGAGCCGTACACTATCCTTGTGTTCAAAATCTTCTATGAAGTACTTGGAGGAGGAACCCGCCTTGCAATGCCGAAGACAATATGCGCGCCGGACTCGTCGTCATTGAAGCCTGGTTCAGGGGCTACTGAGGGAGTCCTGGATTAGGAGGTGTTCGGATAGCCGGACTATACCTTCGGCCGGACTCTTGGACTATGAAGATACAAGATTGAAGACTTCGTCCCGTGTCCAGAAGGGACTTTCCTTGGCGTGGAAGGCAAGCTTGGCGATACGGATATGTAGATCTCCTACCATTGTAACCGACTCTGCGTAACCCTAGCCCTCTCTGGTGTCTATATAAACTGGAGGGTTTTAGTCCGTAGGACAACAACAAGAACAACAATCATACCATAGGCTAGCTTCTAGGGTTTAGCCTCCTTGATCTCGTGGTAGATCTACTCTTGTACTACCCATATCATCAATATTAATCAAGCAGGAGTAGGGTTTTACCTCCATCGAGAGGGCCCGAACCTGGGTAAAAACATCGTGTCCCTTGTCTCCTGTTACCATCCGCCTAGACGCACAGTTCGGGACCCCCTACCCGAGATCCGCCGGTTTTGACACCGATAGGTACCCAGACATTCTGAGTATATGTTCACTGAATGAACTATTCTCCTCCATCTTGCAGCTATAGAACTTATTGGAGACTTCATATCTCTCAATTCGGGCAATCGCTCAAAATATTAACTTCAACTCCTGGAACATCTCATATGCTCCATGACGTTCAAAACGTCGTTCAAGTCCTGATTCTAAGCCGTAAAGCATGGCACACTGAACTATCGAGTTGTCATCAGCTTTGCTCTGCCACACGTTCATAACGTCCAGAGTTGCTCCTGCAGCGGGTCTTGCACCTAGCGGTGCTTCCAGGACGTAATTCTTCTGTGCAGCAATGAGGATAATCCTCAAGTTACGGACCCAGTCCGTGTAATTTCTACCATCATCTTTCAACTTAGCTTTCTCTAGGAATGCATTGAAATTCAAAGGAACGGTAGCACAGGCCATTGATCTACAACAACATAGACATGCAAAAACTATCAGGTACTAAGTTCATGATAAATTAAAGTTCAATTAATCATATTACTAAACAACTCCCACTTAGATAGATATCCCTCTAGTCATCTAAATGATCACGTGATCCAAATCAACTAAACCATGTCCGATCATCACGTGAGATGGAGTAGTTTTAAATGGTGAACATCACTATGTTGATCATATCTACTATATGATTCACGTCCGGCCTTTCGGTCTCAGTGTTCCGAGGCCATATCTGTATATGCTAGGCTCGTCAAGTTTAACCTGAGTATTCTGCACGTGCAAAACTAGCTTGCAACCATTGTATGTGAACGTAAAGCTTATCACACCGGATCATCACGTGGTGTCTCGGCACGACGAACTGTAGCAACGGTGCATACTCAGGGAGAACACTTATACCTTGTAATTTAGTGAGAGATCATCTTATAATTCTACTGCCGTACTAAGCAAAATAATATGCATAAAACATCACATGCAATCAAAATATGTGACATTATATGGCCATCATCATCTTGTGCCTTCGATCTCCATCTCCAAAGCACTGTCATGATCTCCATCATCACCGGCTTGACACCTTGATCTCCATCGTAGCATCGTTGTCGTCTCGCCAACTATTGCTTCTACGACTATCGCTACCGCTTAGTGATAAAGTAAAGCAATTACATGGCGATTGCATTTCATACAATAAAGCGACAACCATAAGGCTCCTGCCAGTTGCCGATAACGGTTACAAAACATGATCATCTCATACAACAATTTATATCTCATCACGTCTTGACCATATCACATCACAACATGCCCCACAAAAACAAGTTAGACGTCCTCTACTTTGTTGTTGCAAGTTTTACGTGGCTGCTACGTGCTTCTAGCAAGAACCGTTCTTACCTACGCATCAAAACCACAACGATTTTTCATCAAGTGTGTTGTTTTAACCTTCAACAAGGACCGGTCGTAGTCAAACTCGATTCAACTAAAGTTGGAGAAACTGACACCCGCTAGCCACATGTGTGCGAAGCACGTCGGTAGAACCAGTCTCATGAACGCGGTCATGTAATGTCGGTCTGGGCCGCTTCATCCAACAATACTGTCAAATCAAAGTAAGATGTTGGTGGTAAGCAGTATGACTATTATCGTCCACAACTCTTTGTGTTCTACTCGTGCATATAACATCTACGCATAGACCTGGCTCGGATGCCACTGTTGGGGAACGTAGTATTTCAAAAAAAATCCCTACGATCACGCAAGATCTATCTAGGAGAATCATAGCAACGAGCGGGGAGAGTGTGTCCACGTACCCTCGTAGACCGAAAGCGGAAGCGTTTAATAACGCTGTTGATGTAGTCGAACGTCTTCATGATCCAAGTACCGAATGTACGGCACCTCCGTGTTCAGCACACGTTCAGCACGATGATGTCTGAGGGAGTCCTGGATTAGGGGTTGTTCGGGTAGCCGGACTATACCTTCGGTCGGACTCCCGGACTATGAAGATACAAGATTGAAGACTTCGTCTCGTGTCCGGATGGGACTTTCCTTGGCGTGGAAGGCAAGCTTGGGGATGCGGATATTTAAGATCTCCTACCATTGTAACCGACTTTGTGTAACCCTAACCCTATCCAGTGTCTATATAAACCGGAGGGTTCTAGTCCATAGGACAACTTCATCATACAACAATCATACCATAGGCTAGCTTCTAGGGTTTAGCCTCCTTGATCTCGTGGTAGATCTACTCTTGTACTACTCATATCATCAATATTAATCAAGCAGGAGTAGGGTTTTACCTCCATCGAGAGGGCCCGAACCTGGGTAAAAACAACGTGTCCCTTGTCTCCTGTTACCATCCGCCTAGACGCACAGTTCGGGACCCCCTACCCGAGATCCGCCGGTTTTGACACCGACATTGGTGCTTTCATTGAGAGTTCCTCGGTGTCGTCACTTCTAGGCCCGATGGCTCCTTTGATCATCAACGACGAGGTGGTCCAGGGTGAGACTTTTCTCCCCGGACAGATCTTCGTCTTCGGCGGCTTCGCATTGCGGGCCAATTCGCTTGGCCACCTGGAGCAGATCGAAAGCTATGCCCCTGGCCATCAGGTCAGGTTTGGAAGCTTAAACTACACGGCAGATATCCGCGGGGATTTGATCTTCGACGGATTCGAGCCACAGCCAAGCGCGCCGCACTGTCTCAAGGGGCATGATCTAGCTCTACCGCCGAACAGTGCCCTGGAGGCCGCACACGCACCGGTTCCGACCCTTAATTCGGAGCCTATTGCGCCAATCGAGGATAAGCGGTCGGACGTCACCTCGGGGGCTGCGATCTCAAAGGCGATCGAGCCGAACGCCAGCCCCGCACTCTGCATGACCCGTGACTCCGAGGATTCGGATTCCTCTCCGGACTCCGGACCCCCCGCGCCCCTGCCAATCGAATCCGATCGGGCGCCGATAATGGAGTTCACCGCCGCGGACATCTTTCAGCACTCGCCTTCGGCGACATCCTGAATTCTCTAAAGTCTCTCTCTTTATCAGGAGAGCCCTGGCCAGACTACGGTCAGCGAGGATGGGATACGAACGACGAAGAAATTCAAAGCCCACCCACCACCCACTTGGTAGCCACTGTCGAAAATTTAAACGACGTGCTCAACTTCGACTCCGAAGACATCGACAGTATGGACGACGATGCAGGAGACACATATGAACCAACGCCTATAGGGCATTAGACGGCCACCTCACCTCATGATGTGTACATGGTGGATACCCCTAAAGGTAGCGACCACGAGGAAAACGGGGATAGAACGAAGGATCAATCCCTCGAAAAACAATCAAAGCGTCGGCGTAAACGCCGACCCAAGCCCCGCCTCGATGCAGACCCAGCCATAGAGCAGGATGAGCCAGCAGGCGACGAGCATGCCCTAGAGCAACTGTCCGAATAGGGCAGCCCGGATGAAGAAACCGAGCATCCCTCCCCTGGCGAAAATGGCATTCCGGACAACCTTACGCCGGATAAACCCGCGGAGAAGAAGAACCTCCACAAGAGGCTCGTTGCAACCGCACGCAGCCTGAAAAAACAGAAGCGGAAGCTCAAGACTGCAGAAGATGCACTCAGGATCAGATGGAGTAAAGTAATCAATAGCGCAGACAAATACGGCGATAGTCACCGCACTAAAAGCTATCCGAAGCGAAAGCTACTGCCTGAATTCGACGAAGAGGCCTTAGAGCCCTCGCACTCAAAAAGTAAGAAAGCCACATGGTCGGATAGACGACCCCATAGCCAGCATAAAGCGGCAAATGACGCCGCACTTAAGCCGGCACGCGACCCACTTACGAATTCGCATCAAAAAGATGGCCCAGCCAGGTCCATTTATGGGCCAAGAAAGCAGGCTCTCGTAAGCAATGCAATAAAACCATTATCAGAATCCGGCACACCCAAATACAGGGGCGCCGCACATCCCCTATGTTTCACCGATGAGGTCCTGGATTATGAATTTCCAGCGGGATTCAAACCCGTAAACATAGAGGGATATGATGGAACAACAGACCCTGGAGTCTGGATAGAGGATTACATCCTCCACATACACATGGCTAGAGGAGATGATCTCCACGCCATCAAATATTTACCACTAAAGCTTAAAGGACCAGCCCGGCATTGGCTTAAAAGCCTTCCTGAAAACACAATTGGAAGCTGGGAAGAGCTCGAGGACGCTTTCCGAGCAAATTTTCAAGGGACTTATGTCCGTCCTCCGGATGCTGACGACCTCAGTCACATAACACAACAGCCCGGAGAGTCAGCTCGGCAGTTCTGGAATAGATTTCTTACTAAAAAGAATCAGATAGTCGACTGTCCGGACGCTGAAGCCCTAGCAGCTTTCAGGCACAATGTCCGAGACGAGTGGCTCGCCAGACACCTCGGCCAAGAAAAGCCAAGAACAATGGCCGCATTAACAAGCCTCATGACCCGCTTTTGCGCAGGAGAGGACAGCTGGTTGGCAAGATGTAGCACCAGCGACCCAAGTACATCCGAAACAAGGAATGGAAACGGAAAACCGCGACGCAACAAGGAACGTCGCCGGACTAAGGAAAACAGTCCAAAGAGCACGGCAGTCAACGCCGGATTCAAAGGCTCATGGCAGAATCAGAAAAAGCCGCCCATCCAGGATAACAGAGATGATTTATCCAACCTAAACAAAATCCTGGACAAGATATGTCAAATACACAGTACTCCAGGGAGGCCTGCTAACCATACCCACAGAGATTGTTGGGTTTTCAAACAATCCGGCAGACTCAACGCCGAACACAAGGGGCTCGAAACACCAAGTGAAGACGAGGACGAACCCCAAAAGCAGAGCACCAGGAAACAGAAGAATTTCCCACAAGAAGTAAAAACAGTAAACCTACTTCATATAACAAAACGTGCGGCGCCCATAAAGGTACGCATCACACGACCCATCCCAAAGGGGTCCCGCCACTGGTTGTCAAAACCAATCATCTTAGATCATCTGGATTATTCAAGAAGTACCAGGAGCGCAGGCTGGACTGCCTTGGTACTCGATCCAATAATTGTTGGGCTCCAGTTTTCAAATGTCCTAATGGACGGCGGCAGTGGACTAAACCTGATATATCAGGACACAATCCGTCACATGGGGATAAACCCAACAAGAATCCGCCATAGCAAGACCTCCTTTCAAGGGGTAGCGCCCGGTCCGGACACCCATTGCATGGGTTTTATCCGGCTCGAAGTTATATTCGGCTCTACCGATAACTTCCGCCGTGAAAGGCTAACTTTCCACATCGTCCCATTCTCAAGTCGCTATCAAGCACTACTGGGGCGCAAAGCTTTCGCCCGCTTTAACGCAATACCGCATTATGCATCTCTCACGCTTAAAATGCCCAGTCCACGAGGCATCATCTCCTTGAAGGGGAAGCATTGAGCGCTCCTCCCCCGAGCGGAGGATAGTGCGGCCGCTTTAACAACCCCACAATACAATGGCTTCACCAGCCAGAACATCGGAACAGGTCATTAAAACCACGGGCACGGATAGACGAGCCCGGCATGCCCTAGGGGCTCCGCATATATAAGAGAAAATAAAGCTCAATTTTACACATTTTACTTTATATTTGTTTATTTAATACAATTTTTGTTCGGCACGAATTTTTGTTTATTTAATACAATTTTTCTTTTCAACTTAGTTCCTCTCTTTCACAGATGAACATCGTGTTGCGCCCGTCCAGGATACGGCACGACGGAGACACAGGCGCAGACGTGCAGTAGGGACCCGTTCCAAGGATTCTTTTCAGATTAAGACCCTGCGTAAACCTTTTTTACTGTCTCTTGATGCTACACATCCCCTGGTTCTATAACCAAGGAGGAGGTTGGTGTCTTGGAATGTGGCCACGTCAAAATTATTGCGCGTACCTGGACACTAGGGGCTTATAACTAAGAGCATTCCTTTACCCGCTCTCATAAAGACCGAATACCTTAGGGAGTGTTCGGCGTCGCGAGTTTGGCCTTATATGCATCAGCTCCGAATCATGATTTTGGTCAATGTTGGGTTGCCCGGCTCCTGTGTTCGGCCGCCTTACGTTCCGCTCTATCGGCTAAGGCAGCACCAGGAGAACTACTGCGATTGTGCCCCGGTTCGGCCGGGCGAGCACCTCAGTAGAGAAAGCCGAAAACCGACTGTCATGATATAGCGCGAGACTGGTCAACCGCTCGATGACTCTCCGGAATCTATAGGATTCCTCCGCATTAACGAAGGGCCGTTTCCCGGCCAGGCACACACGCGCCCCGAATTCGGGCGAGCGCAGTCGCCACCAAGGGCTATCTAAAGAGTCCCACTGTCAAGCTCCTATGGCTAAGTGAAAGTGTTAAAGCATTATAGTCCGGTTGCCTGGCTCGCTGCACCATCACCTCCTTTGTAGGACCAAGACGTTGGATTAAGTGTGAAAGAGTGCCTTCTGCGAGCACCCCCGCACTATGTGCGTGGGGGCTGAAGCCAACGACTACCATCTTTCAGATTTTATGTATATATTAAAAACGGCCGCACAGGAGGTGTTCCCCATACTTGAAGGCACAAGTATAAAAGCCTATTATAATTCATCAAAATACTGTTTTATAATTACATATGCTATCAGAACATAGCATCCTTCGAGCACTGCGTCTCTATTACACGAGCGCCTTCAAGGACTTCCTGAAAATAGTGTTCGGAGGGTACTCGGCTTCTGTCCGAATCTCGGGACGCAACAACGGTGGTCTCCATCTTCGCCCAATATGTCTTGACATGGGCAAGAGCCATCCGTGCGCCCTCTATGCATGCTGACCTCTTCATTGCATCGATACGGGGCACCGCATCAAGGAGTTGCTGCACCAAGCCGAAATAACTCTTTGGCTCCGATCTCCCCGGCCACAAATGACCCATGACGAACTTCATGGTGAGTCCGGACAACCTATTCAGTTCGGCCCATTGAGCCAGACGATCGTCCACTGCCAGCGGACGCTCTGGATTGTGGAACTGCGACCAGAAAAGCTTTTCCACTTCGCGATCTTTTTGATCTCGAAAGTGTTCGGTCGCATCAGTAGCACTTGCTGCCAAATCCAGATAGGTGTCCTCCACACTCCACATCCGGTCCAACGGAGCAAACTTCGGATCGCAAAACTTCCTCCACAGCATAAAGGGCTTTCCAGCCGCAATCTGTTCGGCCTGACGCAGCTCCTCCTTCGCAGCTCTCATCGCAGAGCGAGCGTCCTTGGCATCGGCAACGGCCTTCTCTAAGTCCGTCTGTATCGCCCGGTCTTCTTTCTCAAGAAGTTTGCAATGGTCTGCAGCGCTCTTTAACTTCACGGCCATTTCGGCCATCTCCTCCTTGCTTCGGCAGTGAGCTGCCTGTTCGGCTCTCAGCTCTTCAAGGGCTTTCTCGGCAGCCGCATTGCTTTTCCTGGCTTGTTCTTTAGCTCGGGCAAGTTCTGCCCTAAGACTCTCCACGGCGGCCGCACCATCTGCGTCAAGCACACACATTGTAAGACACTGGCATGAAGCTCCTCTTACCTAATGCCGCCTGAGGGACTACATACCTTGAGCCTCATCAAGCCGCTTGTTGACAAGCGCGATGTCGGCATCCGCCACGTCCAGTTGTCGCTTTAGTTCGGCAAAATCATCAGTTCGGCTCGATTCCGGACACTTCGCCACCTACATTGAAAGGTGACACCTTAGACCTGGGATTATGATCCTTTGCGCGCCGTCATTTCTTGACGACGCACAGAGTCTCAGGGGCTACTATCTATACAGGGCGCATCTTATTTATGCGCAACTAACAAAAGTGTACACTATCTAACGTACCTCAAAGCCCGTCAGTAAACTCCTGACGACCTCGTGCAATCCGCTTTCCGCGGATGAAATCCTTTCAATCACCGTGACCATCAATGCGCGGTGCTCCTCTGAGATAGAAGCTCGCCCCAGCAGATTCTTTAGCTCCTCCGTCCGAGCTTTAGACGGTGACGGACTTGTCATGTGGCCTCTTTCGGAGGCCGGATGCGGAGAACCTTGGGGGGCACATAGCAATCTTCCGCCCCTGCCGGATTCGGAGAAGCCCTCCGCGACGACACCTCGGGTTCGCCCGCCTCGCTAGGCAGTACGGCAGGGGGAGGCGTTCCGCTCTCCATCATCTCCGGAAGAAGATCCCCCGAAGACGAGCTCTCCTGAGAAGGGCTGAGGTCCGAACTACAAGGTAAAATTTCGGTTAATCTTCTCAGGTTTAAAACAAGGATCCTTCTTTCAAAATATACAATCTTTCTCTACTTACGGATCGCTGGAGGGCTGACTCCTTTGAGGGCATAGTTCGGCCGAGGAACCCCCCGGCATCGGACCCTCTGACGAGGATTTTTTTACCCCGCTTTAGGGCCATGGGCTCCGGGTCATCAGAGGCGGCCCTCTTCTTCCCCTTAGAAGAGGAATTGTCGGTTCCTCCCTTTGGAACAGCCTCCTTTGAGGAGGCCATAGTTTCCTTGTCCACTCCCTCACTTCTCTCCAGAGGCACAATCTTCAACATCCCGACAAGCACGGGATCCGCCCTGGTCTCAGGAAGGGGAGTCGGACACCTGATCAGCTTTGCTTTCGCTATCCACTCCTATTTAAAAAGGACAGCTCTTTTTGGGGCAAATTTATGACAATTATATGGATAGCGAGTCCGGGCACAAGGTTACTTACTTGAGTATCCGGGCGATTGCTGCTTAAACCTGCATCCTCGGTCAAATCCGAACACATTGCTTGTGATCCGAAGAACAATTTATACATCTCCACGGGCGTTGCGCCCATAAAATGTTGGAGAGCTCGTGGTCCCTCCGGATTAAACTCCCACAAGCGAAGGGAGCGACGTTTGCCGGGCAAGGTTCGGCGAATCAGCATAACTTGCATCACTTTGACCAAGTTGAGGTCTCTTTCCAAGAGATCCCTGATTCGGCCCTGCAATAAAGGCACGTCCTGGATGGCCCCGGTCTAGGCCTTTATTGACCCATGACCCTAGCTGTTGTGGGGGACCCGAGCGAAAGGCAGGTGGCACCACCCATTTGGTGCCCCTGGGAGCGGTGATATAGAACCACTCCCGTTGCCATAAGCCGAGCTCCTCTTGAAAAGAGCCCTCGGGCCAGGGAGCATCAGCATTCTTACTTATAACAGCGCCTCGTCCCTCGACCATCTTCGGCTCCACTTTAAAGGTCTTGAGCCATAATCCGAAGTGAGGGGTAACACGGAGGAACGCTTCACACACGACGATGAATGAGGAAATATGGAGGATGGACTCCGGAGCTAAGTCGTGAAATTCCAGCCCATAATAGAACAGCAGCCCCCTCACAAAGGGATCCATTGGGAGGCCTAATCCCCAAAGGAAGTGAGATATGAACACCACACTCTCACGAGGCTGGGGACTGGGAATCGCCTGCCCTTGAGCAGGCAACCTATGCGAAATTTTGCCGGTCAAGAACTTAGCTTCTCTCAACTTTAGCACGTCCTCCTCCGTGACGGAGGAGGGCATCCACCAGCCTTGAAGGTCGGAACCGGACATTGTTGGAGGTCCGAAGCGCCTGGAATCTGGAGCCTAGGGTGTTGGAACTCGAGGCGATGGGCGAACTCGTTTGAGGTTGGAAAAAAGGAGTAGGGCCTTGGTCTCTTTATAAGAGGTTGAATACCAAGAGCCCTCCTCGTGACCATTTGGGACTCGCCTTTAATCGATAAAAACATGCTGAACGGGCACGATTGGGTTACCCACGACCATATTGATGAGTATCCCGTAAAGGAAGGGGACACGATCTCTGCTTTGACAAGACGTGCCAAGGAAACCGCCTCGCAAATTGCGGCGAGGTGGAGAAGTGAAAACGATTCGAATAAGGGCTTGGCCGTAGTGTGATGTCACGCTACAGAATACGTCAGCAGATCAGATTTGTGTTAATGATTATTCTCGCTATGGCAATATGTGGAAACTTATTTTGCAGAGCCGGACACTACTCTTGGTGTTTACAATCTTTTATGAAGAACTTGGAGGAGAAACCCGCCTTGCAATGCCGAAGACAATCTGCACGCCGGACTCGTCGTCATTGAAGCCTGGTTCAGGGGCTACTGAGGGAGTCCTGGATTAGGGGGTGTTCGGGTAGCCGGACTATACCATCGGTCGGACTCCCGGACTATGAAGATGCAAGATTAAAGACTTCGTCCCGTGTCCGGATGGGACTTTCCTTGGCGTGGAAGGCAAGCTTGGCGACGTGGATATTCAAGATCTCCTACCATTGTAACCGACTTTGTGTAACCCTAACCCTATCCGGTGTCTATATAAACCGAGGGGTTCTAGTCCGTAGGACAACTTCATCATACAACAATCATACCATAGGCTAGCTTCTAGGGTTTAGCCTCCTTGATCTCGTGGTAGATCTACTCTTGTACTACTCATATCATCAATATTAATCAAGCAGGAGTAGGGTTTTACCTCCATCGAGAGGGCCCGAACCTGGGTAAAAACATCGTGTCCCTTGTCTCCTGTTACCATCCGCCTAGACGCACAGTTCGGGACCCCCTACCCGAGATCCGCCGGTTTTGACACCGACAATGTCCCTTGAGCTCTTGATCCAGTTGAGGACGAGGGAGAGTTCCGTCAGCACGACGGCGTGGCGACGGTGATGATGAAGTTACCGACGCAGGCTTCGCCTAAGCACTACGACGATATGACCGAGGTGTTAAACTATGGAGAGGGGCACCGCACGAGGCTAAGACAATTGATCTTGTGTGTTCTAGTGTGGCCCCTTCCTCTGTATATAAAGGAGGAGAGGGGGAGGCCGCCGGCCCCTGTTGGGTGCGCCAGGAGAGAGGAGTCCTAGTAGGATTCCACTTGGTGGAAGGGGGAAGAAGGAAGGGAGAGGGAGAGGGGAAAGAAAGGGGGCCGCCCCCTTCCCCTAGTCCAATTCGGACTGCCAAGGGGGCGCACGGCCAACCCCTTGCGGCCCTCCTCTCTCTCTACTAAGGCCCATCAAGGCCCATTAGTTCCCCCGGGGGGTTCCGATAACCCTCCGGCGCTCCGATAATTACCCGGTACCACTCGGAACTCATCCGGTGTCCGAATAACATCATCTAATATATCATTCTTTATGTCTCGACCATTTCGAGACTCCTCGTCACATCTGTGATCTCATCCAGGACTCCGAACAAACTTCGGTCATCAAATCACATAACTCATAATACAAATCGTCATCGAACGTTAAGCGTGCGGACCCTACGGATTCGAGAACTATGTAGACATGACTGAGACACATCTCTGGTCAATAACCAATAGCGGAACCTAGATGCTCATATTGGCTCCTACATATTCTACGAAGATCTTTATCGGTCAAACCGCATAACAACATACGTTTTTCCCTTTGTCATCGATATGTTACTTGCCCGAGATTCGATCGTCGGTATCCTCATACCTAGTTCGATCTCGTTACTGGCAAGTCTCTTTACTCGTTCTGTAATGTATCATCTCATAACTAACTCATTAGTCACATTGCTTGCAAGGCTTATAGTGATGTGCATTATCGAGAGGGCCCAGAGATACCTCTCCGATACACAGAGTGACAAATCCTAATCTCGATCTATGCCAACTCAACAAACACCATCGGAGACACCTGTAGAGCATCTTTATAATCACCCAGTTACGTTGTGACTTTGATAGCACACAAGGTGTTCCTCCGGTATTCGGGAGTTGCATAATCTCATAGTCAGAGGAACATGTATAAGTCATGATGAAAGCAATAGCAATATAACTAAATGATCATTATGCTAAGCTAATGGATGGGTCTTATCCATCACATCATTCTGTAATGATGTGATCCCGTTCATCAAATGACAACACATGTCCATGGTCAGGAAACTTAACCATCTTTGATTAACGAGCTAGTCAACTAGAGGCATACTAGGGACACTCTGTTTGTCTATGTATTCACACATGTATTAAGTTTCCGGTTAATACAGTTCTAGCATGAATAATAAATATTTATCATGATATAAGGAAATATAAATAACAACTTTATTATTGCCTCTAGGGCATATTTCCTTCAGGTTTCACGTCAGAACCAGCCTTTTTTGAGGCAGTTTTTTTCTACAAGGTATTCTTTTAGAAAGTATGCTTGCATTCAAATCGCGGCATAATACAAAGTTCTTAACCCGAACAAACACACCCTAACACACGCATAAACAACCGGAATAACAAAGAGCATCCTAAAGCAACCAGCAAAACATAAAAAGAGGCAAACCCTTTTTCTTTCTACAAGGTAGTTGAGGCAGCGTCCAATCATGCAATTCTCACCTAAAAAGAGGCAAACCCTTTTTTTGTGCATGGGCAAACCCTATATTGACGCCCTAATGCGTCAATTTTTTAGTGGACCCTCATGCGTCATATAGGCGCGCCTTCTTTGAACTTCATGGCAAGATGGACCGGCCCATTTTCTGTGTGCGCACTGTTTTCTTTTTTGGTTTTGTTTTCTGTGTGTGGTTTTTGGTTTCAGTTTTCTGTTTCATTTTTCTCTTTTTGTGTTTCCCTCTTTTTCCTTTTCCTTTCTCCAGAATTTTGGTTTTTCTTCCTTTTCTTACATTTCTTAACTTTTATTGTTTTGTCAATATACAGTGAACATTTATTTCAAATATGGCAAGGAAAATTCGTAATATATGATCAATAATTTTTTTATACGTCAAACTTATTTCCAAACATACGATAAACATTTTTGCAACGTACATCAAACATTTTTTTAATACATAGTATATTTCCTCACCCAGGGCGACGAAAAAAACAACTAAAAACCGAAGAAAATAGAAAACCGAGTCACGAACAAAGTGGACCCGCTCATTTGCGATGGCCTTGAGCAAAGGCTCCCCTGTTTGACGGCCACGAAAGGCTCCCCTGTTATTACCCACAGCTAATATACAACAGGAGCTCTCCGAGAAAGAGCAACCCGTCACCTCAAGCATTTTAGTTGTCGTGTACTACTGGGATGGCCGCATAACACATTTCCAGTCATGCTGTCACTAGCTGTTTGGGGAGTTTTAGGATGGTTCTGATCTGGCTTTTTATTTTCCGTGTTTTCCTTTAAACTTTATTGGTTTTCTTTAATTTTCTCATTTTTATGTATTTTCCTATTTGTTTTTATTTTTCATTTTTTCTACTTCTCTTCTTTCATTTTTAGATATGAGTTCAAATAATTTAGTAAGCATTCAAAAAAAATAGATACATGTTGAACATTTGTCAAAAAAACTTTGAACATTTATATGAATCATTTATATATAATATTTATAAAATGCACATTGAACATTTTTAACTACAATTTTATATTTTCTTAATATCATGAACATTTTTCTATTATTATTTTGTTTTGGTTTTTGTTTTCATCTTCTATTCTTCTTGGGTTTTGTTTTTCATCTTCTATTCTTTTTTGTTTTTGTTTTCCATTTTTTATTATTTTCTTTTTCATTTTTTCTCCTCCTTTAGGAATATTATTGTTTTTTCAGATACATGTCATTTTT
Organism: Aegilops umbellulata; assembly: GCA_032464435.1. Taxonomy (NCBI): domain Eukaryota; kingdom Viridiplantae; phylum Streptophyta; class Magnoliopsida; order Poales; family Poaceae; genus Aegilops; species Aegilops umbellulata. The sequence goes on from CP136056.1 coordinate 374,880,766, forward strand.
TTAGTACTAACTGAACATTTTTCATATACAGGTTCATCATTTTTCATCTACACATTGAACATTTTGCCAATACAGGATGAACTGTTTTTAATAATGCTCATTTTATATACTCGCAACCTTTTTTAATTACACGGTTAGTATTAATTAAATATATGTTTTAGATTTTGCAAATACGAGTCCAACATATCTCAAAATGCACGGTGAATATTATTTGAATATCTTGTTTTTTAATGCAAATGATGAAACATTTTTTATATAAAAGTGAACAATTTTAGATTCAACATTAGCATTTTTTAAATATGAGATGATTTTAAAAAACTCATGGTGAACGTTTTCTATTACATGATGGAATTTGATCATTAACTTACGATGAACATTTTTTATATTCACAATCAACATCTTATAGTAAATTTTGGATTTTTCTTAATATGCAACGACTAATTATCAAACTAGTAAAATGAAAATATTTCACTAGGTATATATTTTTATAATGTTTTTGAATGGATGTTCTAGCGAGTGGTCGTTGACTCGCTAACAAATCCTGAGCGGCTGGCCAGATTTGAAAAGTGGGTATCCCTCTAATCCATAATTTAAAGGTAACTATGCAAAGAGGCGTCAACGCACTTAATACATATTTTGATTTTTTTAAAGCCATAACTTTTAAACCTAAAATCCGAATGATGATTCATTTTCACCATAAATATTGCTTGTGTATATATGGACGAACTTTTTGTGTACAATTTTGTCTCTGCTAGGTGCAATTGTCAAACAGTCAATATGTGACTTCCCCTTTCACGTGGAAGTGATGTTTTAATAGTTGGCGCCCCTGTCCAACTACCTTGCTAATGAGACGTGCAACTTTGTCTGCTGCTCGAGTCACTTACTTACCAATCGACGTGCTACTTTCGCTCGCCTGTGAATGTGAAGTTTTCACTACTATCACCCCGCCACATTTGTATATGTTTCGACACACTCTGTTCAATGCCAACTTTCGTGTCATATGATGAAGTTAATTAAGGATTAACTAGTAGAATTCTAGAATTGAAATTTTGGTTGGATTGCCAAAATAAGCTAAGGTAGAGGGCAACTTATTTTGATAGCCACCCGTAAGCCCCAAAAGAACTGGCCCATGAACTCGCCCCAGAACAGTCAGGTAAATGTGTATGCACCCACCGTGTGGGACTGGCCCAGTTCTTGTTTGTTTAGCAATAGCAAGGCAACGTGTAACGCCCCAATTCATGGGCAGGGAAGATTGTGCTTCGATTTTTTCTATTAAGATTTGTCATTAACATATTTGATGACTCTGAAAAAATCAATTTAAAGAAAAATGTAAGACATATTTTATAGCTAACAAATGTTACCAAATTTGGTAAAATGTTCACAAAATTTTGAAAAGGCTCACATATTGCACAATCTTCTTCATAATTTTAGAAATTGATTATAATTTTGAAAGTGCTCACAATATTTTCAATAATTTTAAAAATGACCTCTAAAATTTATAGAAAATTTTAAGAATGTTTTAACATATTATTAATTTTAGTAAAAATTTCAATAATTCTAGATTTTTTACTAATACTGAAAAAATTTCACAGATTATAAGAAAAAATAGTAAATTTAGATAATCAACAATTTTGACAAAAGCTGTTCCCATGCTTTCGAAAATGTTAACGTGCATAACAAGTCACGAATTTTTAAAATATGTACTGATTTTTAAAAATATTTTTGAATTAAAAATATTCTTGAATTTTAAAAGGAGAAATATGTAGACAAAAATGAAAAAAAAACGAAACTGTAACAAAAACAGAGTAACTCCTTCAACCAGAAAAACTGAATGAAGTAGACATCCTAGATAGGCCGGCACAAAGCAGCAATACAAGACATGCAATGCGTGTGTATTTACTCCGCGAGTTAGAGCGGAATAGGGGAGCTCCTATTAGGCGTTGTGCAATGCAGATCGTGGCAAACCCTATTCAGCGCTGCTCCCGCCGGTTAAGGGCAATTCTCCTACCCGTCGCCTACTGCCGCGTTAGCTGGGCTGGCCCATTTATCTATTTTAATCTGTAGGTTTCTTTCCTCGGTTTCCTAAAACGCAAAAGAAGTGTGTGCGGGATGAATCGAACCGATGACCTTCTATTTATAGGCGCAATGCACTAACCACCCCGCCACATATACCTGGCCATGGGATATCCGACCCGGCCCGGTCTTGCCCGCGGGCCAGGCCTAGGTGTTGAGCCCGAAGGCCGGGCCCGACATATTAGTGATTTAACGAAGAGGCCTGACCCGAGGCCCAAGGCATGGTGGGCTTTTACACTGATAGCCCAGGCTTGGGCTTGATTTCTAGGCCCGACGCTCGGGCCGAGCCAGGCCCGGGCCTGGGTTTTCAGCTTCGGGCTTGGTTAGGCCCGGCCCGATAGATGTCTAGGTATACAACATCGTCTTTCATTGGATTCCTCCCCTTGCTAGCTAGGGTTTTTCATGCCACCGTCGTCGCCGCCATATGAAAAATTTTGGTCCCCTCAACTCTAGCTGCCATCTCAGCGCTGAGAGGTGGGGGGACCTTGGATCTTCAAGACATCTATGTCCTTTGTCGCCGCCTAGTGATCATCATAGTTTTGTCAGAATAACTTCCTCTCATTCTTTTGGCACTGCCATTAGGTTAAAGAGTTATCTGTCCTCGCAGATAATATTATTCAGATCTGATGAGTTTATGTTGTTGTCTCAAGTTCTTTTTCTTTGATTCTTTGTGAAGATGAAATCTTTCATCGACACCATGGTGAAGATATAGTGGTTCAACGGCCAGCACTTCTAGGGGATCATCCCTGGCCCAAGTACGTTCATCAATCATCAATCAAGGCTTCCCATCTTTTTAGAAGGGCGACTGAAGGCGCTTTTAAAAACCATTATTGGTAATGTTCATGCGGGTGAAAGAATGAGTACATCATTGCTCCAGTCTAATTGCAGCCACTTTACCGAAGTCTTTGGAGTTTTTCTTCGAGCAAAGATTGACACCGCGAAGAAGGTGTTTACAAGAAATTTCATTGTAATTCTTAGTCATAGGAGTACTTTGTATTTTCTTGGATCTTAGGTCCAAATCAGGGTACATGTAATTGTTATGAGTATTAATAAAGTTACAGGTGTTTCTAAAAAAATAGCTCATCTTTCTCATTCTTTTATTACTTCTACATTTCTTCCTTTTTTTCCTTCTTCTTTTTTCTTTTACATGGTTCGATGAACTTTTTCTGCGAAATTAATGAACCTTTTTCTAAAAGCTGATGAATTGTTTTACAAATTTTAATTAACTTTATTTTCAAATTTCATGAACCTTTTTCATATTCGATGATTTTTTTCTCAAAATCGTTGATTTTTGTTTCAAATTTGATGACTTTTTTCAAAATCTATTATCCTTTTCAAATTTGATGAACTTTTTTCAAAATCTATGAACTTCTTAAATTTGATGAACTTTTTTTCAAAGTCGATGATTTTTTTTAAATTGGTATTTTTTTTTGAAAATCTATGAAGTTTATTCAAATTCATGAACCTTTTTCATATTTGATGACTTTTTTAAAATTTGATGTTTTTTGGAAATCGATGAACTTTTTTAAAAAAATAATGAACTTTTTTCAAAATCGATGAACGTTTTTTAAATTCAATGAACCTTTTTTAAAATTCAATGAACGCTTTTTCAACTTCTAATTTTTTCAATGAATTATTCTCAAATTCACAAGAATTCTCCATTTTTGCGAACTTTTTTCCATTGGTACAAACCTTTTTCAAAATTTTGATTTGTTTCAATTCGTGGTTTTTGCGAATGCTTTTTCAAATTCATGTCTTCTTTATTCAAATAATTTATAGCTGGCATATAATGCTACTATAAGTTTAATGTCTGCACTAAAAGAAGGGTCAAATAGCACTGCTTCTTTAAAAAACAATAAAGTGAGCTTGTCCTAGTGGTTAACGTGCGTAGCATTAATGTTGTAAAAAAAACGTGTGTGGCATTAAAATTAGCGGCCAGAGTTTGGTTCCAATCCAGCGGAATAAACCTGGATTTATTTCCTTCAGGTTTTGCCTTTCAGCAGCTTGCTGGCCGACCCGCAGCGTGTCGCGCGCAAGTGCCAGTAGCGCGAACCGGCGCCTACAGCGCTGAATAGGAGCTCCCACAGATCGAGCCAACACACACACTTTACCCACATGTCTTTTTGTACGGGCCCATGCGTATGGCGAGTTGCGCCCTGTTTTTTCCATTTCTTTATTTCTTGCTTTTTTTCTTCTTAATATAATTCGGTAATAAGAAAAGTTCCAACCTTTAAAAAAATTTCTGTGATATGAAAATATTCAATAAATCATAATATGTTAGTGTGTTAAAAAATGTCTGTGATAAGAAAAAATGTTTCACGTATCCAAAAATATTCATGAATTTGTACAAATGTTCATGAAATAATAAAATATTCATGTAATTTTTAAAAATTTACAAAAAACAAAAAAAAATTGTGAATTACAAAAAGAGTTAACTGATTCAAAAAATGTTCATTAATTTAGAATGTTTTTTTAATGTATATGAATTCGAAATATTGTGAATATACACCACTCACTACGGCAAACACTCAACCTCCCTTAAGGGGAGTCAAGTTTTCAGGTTTCGGCTTGACTTAGTCTCCCGCATGGGGAGTCATGTTTTTTTCAAGGTTCACGTATCCAAAGCCGAATAGAAAACCAAAAACCAAAACAAAACAAAATTTCTATTTCTTCAGCTTTTGGTTTTCATTTCAATTTTGAAATCTGAAAACCATCTGCATTTAGTTTTTTTTGTTAGAAACCGAAAACCATATGGTTAAAACAAATTAGCCGAAATTGAGGTTTTTTTGGGTTCAAAAACGTAATGGCTGCTATAGTACAATTTATTCAAGCCCGTTTCGTGCTTCAGTTTACGTGGTTAGACTGACTGCTCATCCAACGTCCCTTATGTATCATTTTCTAATTTTTCTCTCCTCGTTATCATATACTCCATCTGTAAACTAACATAAGAGCGTTTAGATCACTAAAGTAGTAATCTAAACGCTCTTATATTAGTTTACGGAGGGAGTATCGTGTATTTACACGTGAAAAAGTTATGTGTTGACTCAAAGATTCGCATCAACTTTGGTTAGTTTGGTTATTACCGAAACCGAACCGAAAGTAAATGGTTATTACCGAAAGCGAACCGTAACTATGTATTAAACCGTATAAATTGAAGTATAAAAATCGTATAAACCATAAATCATATAAACTTAACCGAATGCACACCCTCAACAAGGAACACACCGACTAGGCGCCCATATATTGTGCAGAAAAATCTCAAAAAGGAGTATACTAGCGAGGAAAAACAGGAGCACCTATTCTTGCTCACTACGCGCTGGGAGTAGACACACGCACCCCTACTCCCCCAGGCCATGTTTAGGGCACCCAGTTTATATCCAGGAAATTGTCAAAACTATTTGCGAATTCGGAAAATGTTCATGATTTCAAAATTCACAATTTTTTGAAAAATGTGTGTCAACTAAAAAATGTTTAAAGATTCAAAAAACTGTTCACGATTTAGAAAAATGTCCATGAATTTAAGAATCGTTCACAATAAAGAAAAAATGTCCAACGACCCGCGCGCCAAATAGGATTGGCCAAGAAGATCTTGCGGTTTGCAACTAATTTAAGCGTGCTGCTAGCCACTTGGCCTTGCCCACTGGAAACATGAACGTTTTAAATAACTAACTGTACTGGAATATTCACTATAGCATGCTATTTATTGTACCATATATAATTTTGAATTATTTGAACACATTTAGTAAAACAGAAAAAAAATCAAAAAATGTGAACAGAATTTGAACTTCGAAAATAGTTTTTGGAAAACACGAACGAAATTTAGAATTTTGAAAAACAGGAACAAATTTTTCATGCGTGAAGTTTTTATAATTCTGAATATTTTTTAAATAAATATTGAATTATAAACATATTTTCAAATCCCAGAAGTTTTTAAAAAAGCTGAACAAAAATATGAAATTCCGAACATTTTTTCATTTTCAATCAAAAATTCCCATCTTTCAGAAAATGTTCGGAATTTTCGATTTTTATTACATTTTTAAATAACGTTTGGAATTTTGAAAAAAAAACTGAATTCTTAACTTTTCGTTTGAAAATTTCAACCTTTTCTTGAAATTATGAATATAAAGATAAAGAAACAGAAAAGGAGAAAAGAAAAGAAAAGAAAACGGAGAAAAGAGGAAGAAAAAACTAGAAAACCTATGAAAGGAAAAAGAAAAAGGTTCAAGAACCTTCTTGAAGGGTCCCCAAAACCGGAATGAGAAAGCTTCGCGTAAAACTGAAAATGGGTCGGCCCGATTTGCTCTATGTGTGTGTGTGTTTCCCCTGGCAATTTGACACAGTTAGTGTCATATAGGAAATTTTTGGAATAGTATCCGCTGATCCATGGGCTATGCGTTTTCTTTGTAGTGCATCTTTGAATATGGGCTACGTATTGTATGAACCGAGCTTGCAAAAAACTATTAAAATTGTCTCAATTCCCTCAAAAAATAATAAAATTGTCTAAAAAGAGAAACTATTAAAAAATCTTTCTAAAATATTTGGAATTCCCTCCGTTCACTATTGTAAGATTTTTTTAAAGATATTTCACCGTGGGTTACATGAGATCTGAAACGAGTGAACAAACACACTGAAATGAGTCTATGTACATCCAAAGCATACAAAGTTAGAACATCTATTATTTCGGAATAGAGGGGATATTTAGCACCACAAATAGAAATGACATTTTGTGTTTCACAACCGATGTATCAAAAATATAGGCACTATAATACGCACCACGACGTAAATGCACTGGTCCATTCCGGGTTTCGCCCGTTTATTTCATCCTTTCCCTTTTTGCTTTAATTTTGCTTTTACTTTTCCAATTGCAATTTTATTTTTTTCCCAATTTGTTATACATAAATATTTTTAATAAATTATTTAAATATATGAACTTTTTCCTTAATACATGCCTTTTCTAATATATGCATATTTTTCATAAACATGAACTCCATTTAAATACATGAATATTTAGGAGCTGCATTAATAATTTTTAAACATAAGGCAAGCATTTTATATAAAGGATGTTTTTACAGATTTTGACAATTTTTAAGTTTTAACCGATTTAATATATTTATCTTGCTAAAACTATTAATGAAAATGTAGAGAAACCTTGCGGATCTTATAGGGGCAAATAGTCGCACAAGCTATTGAATAGGAGATATAAAAAAAACATAGAATAGGAGTTTCCAATGCATAAATATTGGATTTGACAAAACATATCATGTACTACATTACATCGTATTTTAATCTTTTCGAACAAAAGCTTCAATACAAAAGGGTATAATATCAATATTTATGGATATTCATATGGAACTCTATTAATTTTTCTTTACCTATATGATCAATACAGTCAACGTGAAACCTTATACCAAATACAAATAGTCATCAATTCTAGCACATAAAAACAAACAAAAAACATTTTTTTGTCTTTATGCAGCAGTAAAAGAAAATGCAATCATAAGCCTTAGGGCACATATGCTATGTTAAATTGGTCATTGCCATGATTCTTGTCCGCCATTAATTAACTTGTTAGGTGGTTTCCAGAAAGAAACATCATTGTTTACACCATTTAATTAACTCGCGGGCTGGCAGGCAGCCGAAGGGCGCCTCCGACGACGAGCTAGCGCCACCCTCCCCCTCAGGTCCACTCTCGCCGTTGCATTGCACCATGACCATCGGCGAGGCCAGTGCCCATTATATGGACATGGTGCGGGAGGAGCGGGAGAACCAGTTCCGGGAGACGCAGGCCGACACCATCTACAACCACAACCTCCTCCAGGAGCATCTGCGGGCGGAGGAGCGGGTTGCGGACCTGGCGGAGCAGGAGGCGTTGCTCGAGTCCTATCGCTCTGCCCCCGAGATCCGCCTCGCCCGCTTGCGGTACCGATAGCGGGTGGCGGAGGTGGCAGCCGCCGGCAAGGAGTGCGACGACAAGGCGGGCGAGGCGTTGATCGGTGGCAACGACGATGAGGAGGCCGCACACCGGCGCCACGACCACGAAGAAGCCGACACGTCCGCAGGCGCCACTGGCAGTGAAGAAGAGTAGTGCATGATAGGTCGCCATCGCTCGTGTCCTAGGAAGGCCACCGCTCCTCCCCACCCGTCGACGCCAAGCTTGATGGGCTCACCATCTTCGGCCGATTAGTCGCTTGGCGGCGGTGTGGAGAGGCGAATAGCTTCAGTTCCCGGGGCTCCAGAGGAGGAGGCTACGGAGGCGGAGCTGGAGAGTGCCGCGGCAAGGCAGGAAAAGGTCAAGCTTCCATTCTCTTGGTTCATGGCCGGACACAGGGAACGAGTGTCAGCGATCATTTATATTAGGTATTAATTATACTTCAGAGCCCGCCTAGCACCGCTTTGATGTATTTGTAATGAAATCCATCATGTTTATATGAAAACCGGTGTGTTTATATGAAATCCGGCCTTGTTTATATGAAATCCGGACTTGTTTGAACGAATTTCATCTGATTGGTTCAAGTTGTTGTGAAAATATATGCGGCTACGGTTGGATGGCGTCCTCCCACATCCGTGTCCATGGATTGGTCCCCCTATCCGTAGACGGATGCGGAATAATTTTTGCGTGTTGCGGTTGAAGATGCCGTAAGGCCTTTTTTTTTGGAGAAAATCCAAGGCTTAAAGCCAAGGAGACCGATTCTACCACAAGGAACCTATGTGTCCAAGCTATCCATTTAGTTCGTGTTTGCAATGTCATTTTGTCACTTGGATGTTGTAGCTAGTTTGACAGTTTTACTCTAGCAAAAACATTGATTTAGTCTTGAAGAGAAATAAAGTTCTACATAGCAATCAAAGCTTATTGGTTTCTTTAAGTTATTTTGTGCCCGGTGCGAACGAGTGCCTGGTGATACTGTGAGCGCACGCGCTCGTTCGCGCTTGCGCATTTTCGAAGAACATAGCCACTTGCTTGCAGCAGCTCACAGGCTGGCGCACTTGGCCATCGGCGGTCCTCATCTTGCTTCAACACCAAGTGATAGCATGATGACCCTCCTCCTAGAGATTCGCAGCAACTCTCCATCTTGCACCCGATCAATCAGTTGAGATAACAAATGAAAACAACTTGAGTTGAACAATTAAGAGGCTGTCACCTTGCCACATCTAAGATAAGCCAAGTTTGATCAACTTAGATGATTGTTGGTTCAAGCTTCACCTTAAGCAATATGCTTTTTGCCATATTATGGTCCCATAACACATACACTCAAAAAATATGATGAGATTTTTCTAGGCTTGTTAATTTATGGCTTTCATTCGAATTAACTTTAGGCAAATTCGACAAAGAATGTGTGGTAAAATATGCAATTGCAAGGCCTAGAACCAAACAGCCTGTAAGTTCGGTCTCAGACTTTCAGAGTTTCAGTAGTCTCATTTCGAGCGCCCAAGGCGCAGTAAATCCAACAATAACTTGTGACGGTAAACTGATGGAAACAGGGTATATGTAGATGTAGGGGGTTTGCCAGAGCCGTTAATTAAGTTAAACCTACGTTTGTACTACGACGCAGCGCAATGTAGCGTACACATGCATGGTCCTGTAGATTCCAACCCATGCGCTGTAATTTTGCGCAACAACCGGTGTACGATACATCACGAGTGCACCAGCCGCTAGCAAGCTCTCTTCTTCGGCAGACAACCCTTACGTACCCGGTGATGCGACAACCGAACCACCGTTGTACCGCACGCCCCACCGATACACGCATCAACCAGTACGTACTACGTAGTGGGTACTGATCTAAAGCAGACACGTTCTACCTGAGGACCGGGTGGAAGATCATAGTAAACCCAAACGCAAGTGGAAGCGGAATATTTATCCCGTTTCTGCGGTTCGTAGAAGTGCTAGAATTCGGACTACCAAAAATTTTTATGATGAATTATGAAAGGAATCTTTTGGAATAGCGGAGGTCTGAAAGACTTGGCTAAAAGAAGGTTTCTTGCTGAGGCGTCCCTGGAGCATAAATTAGATTTTATTGCTCTCTCGAAAACTGGTAGAGATAATTTTGCGCCCCAGTTTCTTAACACTCTTTCGGGCGGTGTTGATTTTGATTGGCATTGCCTTCCTCCACGAGAAAGATCGGATGGGATCTTGCTTGGAGTGAGATGCGATTCGCTGGAAGTCCGAACTGTAGTGATGGGTGACTTCGCGGTTAGGTTTCGAGTCAGGTCTAAAGCTGATGGTTTTAACTGGGGTCTTGTGGCGGTATATGATGCCGCATAGCCCGAGCTTAAACCGGAGTTTTTGGCGGACCTTGTTCGAATTTGTGGATCCGAGCAGCTCTCAATTTTAGTTGGGGCAATTTCAATATCATTAGAAGGAGAGAGGAAAAGAATAATGATAATTTTGACGGCAGATGGTCGTTTATGTTCAACACCATTATTGAAAGCTTGGATCTGAGAGAGATAGAGCTTTCTGGTAGAAGGTTTACCTGGGCTAATGCTATGCCAAACCCGACATATGAGAAGCTTGATCGAGTTCTCGTGAGCGTTGAGTGGGAACATAAGTTCCCTCTCGTAACGGTTCAGGCTCTCTCGCGCGGAATCTCTGATCACACACCTTTATTCGTGGACTCAGGTGAGCCAAACCACGTGGGAAACAAAAACACCTTTTCTTTCGAGATGGCCTGGTTTGAAGGAGAAGGTTCTTGGATCTGATTGCCAGGGAATGGGCTAAGGATGCAGGAGGTAGGACTTCTGTTGAGCGTTGGCAGAATAAGATTAGGCATTTGAGAAGTTTCTTACGCGGTTGGGCTAAGCATCTTAGTGGAATTTATAAGGTTGAAAAAGAAAGGCTCATTTCTCTTATTCAGACCCTAGACTTAAAGGCTGAATCCACAATTTTGCAAGCTGTAGAGTTCCAGGTTAAACTAGATGCGGAGATGAGGTTGAAGGAACTTCTCCGCGAAGAAGAATTGAAGTGGGCATTGCGGGCTAAGGTCCGCAAAGTTGTCCAGGGGGACGCGAACACTTAATTCTTTCACTTGATTGCTAATGGGAAGCACAGAAAGAAGAGAATCTTTCAGCTTGAACAAGATGAAGGAACGATTTTAGGACAGGACAACCTGAAACTTTACATAACCGAATATTATAAGCAGTTATTTGGACCTCCAGAGGATAGTTGTGTGTCCCTCGATGAGTCCAGAACTGAGGATGTGCCTCAACTAACTGATAATGATAATGATATTTTGGTTGCCCCGTTCTCAGAGAAGGAGGTGTTTGATGCTATAGCACAGATGAAAAATAATAAGGCTCCCGGGCCTGATGGTTTCCCGGCAAAGTTTTACAAAAAGTGTTGGCATATTATTAAGGGGGATTTGCTACCAATGTTTCATGATATTTTCTCTGGACAACTTCAATTATTTCACTTAAATTTTGGAGCAATAACACTGCTTCATAAGAAAACGGATGCTGTGAGAATAGAGCAGTTCAGGCCGATCTGCCTTCTCAATGTTAGTTTCAAAATTTTCACCAAGGTTGGGACAAATAGGCTCACACAGATTGCGCATTCTGTGGTGCAACATTCACAAACTGCTTTCATGCTGAACAGAAACATCCTAGAAGGAGTGGTCGTCCTTCATGAAACGCTCCATGAAATCCACTCAAAAAAATTAGATGGAGTTGTTTTTAAGGTGGATTTCGAGAAAGCGTATGATAAAGTCAAATGGCCATTCCTCCAATAGGCATTGCGTATTAAAGGTTTTGATGAAGCCTGGCGCCGCCAGGTTGAATCATTTACGCAAAAAGGAAGTGTTGGAATTAAAGTGAATGACGATATCGGTCATTACTTCCAGACACATAACGGCCTGAGACAAGGGGATCCGATGTCTCCCATCCTGTTTAACATTGTGGTTGATATGTTAGCAATTATGATAGGAAGGGCTAAGGAGGCTGGTCAAGTAGGTGGCTTGGTACCTAATCTTGTTGATGGAGGTGTGTCCATCCTTCAGTACGCTGATGATACAATCATCTTCATGAAGCATGACTTGGCCAAAGCGAGAAATATGAAGCTGGTGTTATGCCTTTTTGAACTATTGACCGGGTTAAAGATTAACTTTCACAAAAGCGAGTTGTTCTGCTTTGGTAGAGCCAATGACGAACAAGAGGCTTATAGGCAATTGTCTGGGTGCGAGTTGAGGGCTTTACCTTTCACTTACTTAGGTATACCAATCGACCACCGTAAGCTGACAAACAAAGAGTGGAAGTGCATCGAGGACCGATTTGAAAAGAAACTGAGTTGATGGAAGGGCAAACTCATGTCATACGAAGGCCGATTAATCCTGATAAACTCGGTTCTCACGAGCATGCCTATGTTTCTCTTGTCTTTCTTCGAAGTCCCAGTTGGAGTCAGGAAAAGACTGGACTTTTATCGATCGTGATTCTTTTGGCAGGGTGATGAACTAAAAAGAAAATACCGTCTAGCTAAATGGGATATCATCTGTAGACCGAAAGACCAAGGGGGTCTTGGTATTGAGAATCTTGAAGTCAAGAACAAATGTCTTCTCAGTAAGTGGATGTGGAAGTTATCAAGTGAGACTGATGCCACTTGGGCGCAAATCCTACGTAGCAAGTATCTTCAGACAAAAACTTTGTCTCAGGTGACAGTAAGGCCGACTGACTCGCCTTTCTGGAAAGGGCTTATGAAAGTCAAACAATCCATGCTTAATAGGACAAAGTTTATCATTGGTAACGGTGCTAGTATGTGAATCTGGGAGGATACTTGGCTCGGAGAGACACCCTTAGCCATTCAATACCCGTCCTTGTATTGTATTGTTCAACGACGGGAGGTGTTCGTTGCAACGGTATTTCAATCTATCCCCCTTAATATTCAGTTCAGAAGGGCGCTAGCGGGCAATCGTTGGGAAGAATGGCCCCGTCTAGTAAGTAGACTGATGGAGGTTCAACTTTCTCAACAACCAGATGAATTACGCTGGGAGCTTACTAGATCTGGAGTATTTACAGTTAAATCAATGTATATTGATGTTATCAATTCGAGCTTCATTCCTAGATCCAAACATGTTTGGGCTGTCAAAGTTCCTTTAATAATAAAAGTGTTTATGTGGTTTCTCCATAACAAGTTATTTTAGCCAAGGACAACTTGACAAAGCGTAATTGGACAGGTCCTACTAGGTGTAGTTTCTGTGATCGGGATGAGACGATCAAACACCTTTTTCTTGATTGCCCGCTAGCCAAAGTTTTATGGCGGACGGTCCATATTGATTTTAATATTACTCCACCAAATTCTGTCAACACGTTATTTGGGACGTGGCTTAACGGGATAGAGCCCGACTGTCGGAGTAATGGGCCACGGGTAGGCCAACCCGAGATCCAGAACCTTTCAAGACATCGGGACTGGTCGCGCCCCTCAAGGCATCAAGACAAAGTGCCGCCTTCTGGTGGCCGGCTGGAGGAATAGCCGGCTGCTCGTAGACGGCCGAGCTCCAGAGGCCAGCATCAAGGCAAGCCGACTCCTAGTGGGCGGCTTCCAGAGAAGCCGGCCCCTAGCAGTCGGCCCGTGGCTGTTGGGGAACGTAGTAATTTCAAAAAAAATCCTACGCACACGCAAGATCATGGTGATGCATAGCAACAAGAGGGGAGAGTGTTGTCCACGTACCCTCGTAGACCGAAAGCGGAAGCGTTAGCACAATGCGGTTGATGTAGTCGTACGTCTTCATAATCCGACCGATCAAGTACCGAACGCACGACACCTCCGAGTTCAGCACACGTTCAGCCTGATGACGTCCCTCGAACTCCGATCCAGCCGAGTGTTGAGGGAGAGTTTCGTAAACACGACGGCGTGGTGACGATGATGATGTTCTACCGACGCAGGGCTTCGCCTAAGCACCGCTACAGTATTATCGAGGTGGACTATGGTGGAGGGGGGGCACCGCACACGGCTAAAAACTCAAACGATCAATTGTTGTGTCTCTAGGGTGCCCCCTGCCCCTGTATATAAAGGAGTAAGGGGGTACGACCGGCCAGGAGAGGGGGCATGCCAGGAGGAGTCCTACTCCCACCGGGAGTAGGACTCCCCCCTTTCCTAGTTGGCTTAGGACTTGGGAGGGGGAAAGAGGAGGGAGAGAGGAAGGAAGGGGGCGCGGCCCCCCTCTCCTTGTCCTATTCGGACTAGGGGGGAGGGGCGCGCGGCCCAGCCCTGGCCGCCTTTCCTCTTCTCCGTAAAGGCCCACTAAGGCCCATTAACCCACGGGGGGTTCCGGTAACCCCTCCAGTACTCCGGTAAAATCCCGATTTCACATGGAACACTTCTGATATCCAAACATAGGCTTCCAATATATCAATCTTCATGTCTCGACCATTTCGAGACTCCTCGTCATGTCCGTGATCACATCCGGGACTCCTAATAACCTTCGGTACATCAAAACATATAAACTCATAATATAACTGTCATCAAAATGTTAAGCGTGCGGACCCTACGGGTTCGAGAACTATGTAGACATGACCGAAACATGTCTCCGGTCAATAACCAATAGCGGAACCTGGATGCTCATATTGGCTCCCACATATTCTACGAAGATCTTTATCGGTCAGACCGCATAACAATATACGTTGTTCCCTTTGTCATCGGTATGTTACTTGCCCGAGATTCGATCGTCGGTATCTCAATACCTAGTTCAATCTCGTTACCAACAAGTCTCTTTACTCGTTCCGTAATACATCATCCCGCAACTAACTCATTAGTTGCAATGCTTGCAAGGCTTAAGTGATGTGCACTACCGAGAGGGCCCAGAGATACCTCTCCGACAATCGGAGTGACAAATCCTAATCTCGAAATACGCCAACCCAACAAGTACCTTTGGAGACACCTGTAGAGCGCCTTTATAATCAACCAGTTACATTGTGACGTTTGGTAGCACACAAAGTGTTCCTCCCGTAAACGGGAGTTGCATAATCTCATAGTCATAGGAAAATGTATAATTCATGAAGAAAGCAATAGCAACATACTAAACGATCGTGTGCTAAGCTAACGGAATGGGTCGTGTCAATCACATCATTCTCCTAATGATGTGATCCCGTTAATCAAATGACAACTCATGTGAATGGCTAGGAAACATAACCATCTTTGATCAACGAGCTAGTCAAGTAGAGGCATACTAGTGACACTCTGTTTGTCTATGTATTCACACATGTATATGTTTCCGGTTAATACAATTCCAGCATGAATAATAAACATTTATCATGAAATAAGGAAATAAATAATAACTTTATTATTGCCTCTAGGGCATATTTCCTTCAGTCTCCCACTTGCACTAGAGTGAATAATCTAGATTACACAATAATGATTCTAACACCCATGGAGCCTTGGTGCTGATCATGTTTTGCTCGTGGAAGAGGCTTAGTCAACGGGTCTGCAACATTCAGATCCGCATGTATCTTGCGAATTTCTATGTCCCCCACCTGGACTAAATCCCGGATGGAATCGAAGCGTCTCTTGATGTGCTTGGTCCTCTTGTGAAATCTGGATTCCTTCGCCAAGGCAATTGCACCAGTATTGTCACAAAAGATTTTCATCGGACCCGATGCACTAGGTATGACACCTAGATCGGATATGAACTCCTTCATCCATACTCCTTCATTTGCTGCTTCCGAAGTAGCTATGTACTCCGCTTCACACGTAGATCCCGCCACGACGCTTTGTTTAGAACTGCACCAATCGACAGCTCCACCGTTCAATGTAAACATGTATATGTTGGGGATCATAGCAGAAATTCAAAATTTTCTACGCATCACCAAGATCAATCTATGGAGTAATCTAGCAATGAGGGGAAGGAGAGTGCATCTACATACCCTTGTAGATCGCTAAGCGGAAGCGTTCAAGTGAACGGGGTTGATGGAGTCGTACTCGTCGTGATCCAAATCACCGATGATCCTAATGCCGAATGGACGGCACCTCCGCGTTCAACACACGTACAGCCCGGGGACGTCTCCTCCTTCTTGATCCAGCAAGGGGAGAGGAGAAGTTGAGGGAAAAACTCTGACATCACGACGGCATGGTGGTGATGGAGCTCGTGGTTCTCCGGCAGGGCTTCGCCAAGCACTACGGAGGAGGACGAGGTGTTAGAGGAGGGAGAGGCCTGCGCCAGGGGAAGGTTGCGGCTGCCCTCTCTCTTCCTCACTATATATAGGGGTAAGGGAGGAGGGGGAGGCGCCCTAGGGTTCCCTAGGGGAGGGGCGGCGGCCACAGGGGAAACCCTAGATGGGTTTGGGCGCCCCCACCCCCTAGGAAACTTGCCCCCCAAGTCGGGAGGGGCGGCTGCCCTAGGGGTGGCGCCCCCACCTCTCTGGTTACATGAGATGGGGTTGGGAGGGGCGCTCAGCCCCTTAGTGGGCTGATGTGCCCTCTCCCCTTGGCCCATAAGGCCCCCCAACGCTTGTCGGGGCCTCCGAAACCCCTTTCGGACATGCTGGTCATCACCTAGTACCCCCAGAACAATTCCGGACTCCAATACCCTTCGTCCAATATACCGATCTTCACCTTCGGACCATTCCGGAGCTCCTGTCATGTCCGGGATCTCATCCGGGACTCCGAACAACCTTCGGTAACCACATACTATTTCCCATAACAACTCTAGCGTCACCGAACCTTAAGTGTGTAGACCCTATGGGTTCGGGAACCATGCAGACATGACCGAGATAACTCTCCGGCCAATAACCAACAGCGGGATCTGGATACTCATGTTGGCTCCCACATGTTCCACGATGATCTCATCGGATGAACCACGATGTCGAGGATTCAATCAATCCCGTATTCAATTCCCTTTGTCTAGCGATATTGCACTTGCCCGAGATTCGATTATCGGTATCTCGATAGCTTGTTCAATCTCGTTACCGGCAAGTCTCTTTACTCGTTCCGTAACACATCATCCCGTGATCAACTCCTTGGTCACATTGTGCATATGATGATGTCCTACCGAGTGGGCCCAGAGATACCTCTCCGTTACACGGAGTGACAAATCCCAGTCTCAATTCGTGCCAACCCAACAGACACTTTCGGGGATACCTGTAGTGTACCTTTATAGCCACCCAGTTACGTTGTGACGTTTGGTACACCCAAAGCATTCCTACGGTATCCGGGAGTTGCACAATCTCATGGTCTAAGGAAATGATACTTGACATTAGAAAAGCTTTAGCATACGAACTACACGATCTTTGTGCTAGGCTTAGGATTGGGTCTTGTCCATCACATCATTCTCCTAATGATGTGATCCCGTTATCAATGACATCCAATGTCCATGGTCAGGAAACCGTAACCATCTATTGATCAACGAGCTAGTCAACTAGAGGCTTACTAGGGACATGGTGTTGTCTATGTATCCACACATGTATCTGAGTTTCCTATCAATACAATTCTAGCATGGATAATAAACAATTATCATGAACAAGGAAATATAATAATAACCAATTTATTATTGCCTCTAGGGCATATTTCCAATAGTATACGGTTTGCGATTTAGAATCGTCCGGATCAGTGTCAAAGCTTGCATCAATGTAACCATTTACAATGAGCTCTTTGTCACCTCCATAAACGAGAAACATATCCTTAGTCCTTTTCAGGTATTTCAGGATGTTCTTGAGCGCTGTCCAGTGATCCACTCCTGGATTACTTTGGTACCTCCCTGCTTAACTTATAGCAAGGCACACATCACGTCTGGTACACAACATTGCGTATATGATAGAGCCTATGGCTAGCATTGAGTCTTACTCAACTTCACACCTTGTAACACATGTAAGAACCCTTTCTTTGCTTGATCCATTTTGAACTTCTTCAAAACTTTGTCAAGGTAAGCGTCTTGATCTATCTCTATAGATCTTGATGCCCAATATATAAGCAGCTTCACCGAGGTCTTTCATTGGAAAACTCTTATTCAAGTATCCCTTTATGCTATCCAGAAATTCTATATCATTTCCAATCAGCAATATGTCATCCACATATAATATCAGAAATACTACAGAGCTCCCACTCACTTTCTTGTAAATACAGGCTTCTCCAAAAGTCTGTATAAAACCAAATGCTTTCATCACACTATCAAAGCGTTTATTCCAACTCCGAGAGGCTTGCACCAGTCCATAAATGAATCGCTGGAGCTTGCACACTTTGTTAGCTCCCTTTGGATCGACAAAACCTTACGGTTGCATCATATACAACTCTTCTTCCAGAAATCCATTCAGGAATGCAGTTTTGACATCCATCTGCCATATTTCATAATCATAAAATGCGGCAATTGCTAACATGATTCGGACAGACTTAAGCATCGCTACAGGTGAGAAGGTCTCATCGTAGTTAATCCCTTGAACTTGTCGAAAACCTTTCGCAACAAGTCGAGCTTTATAGACAGTTACATTACCGTCAGCGTCAGTCTTCTTCTTGAAGATCCATTTATTCTCAATTGCTTGCCGATAATTGGGCAAGTCAACCAAAGTCCATACTTTGTTCTCATACATGGATCCCATCTCAGATTTCATGGCCTCAAGCCATTTTGCGGAATCTGGGCTCACCATCGCTTCTTCATAATTCGTAGGTTCGTCATGGTCTAGTAACATAACTTTGAGAACAGGATTACCGTACCACTCTGGTGCGGATCTTACTTTGGTTGACCTACGAGGTTCAGTAACAACTTGATCTGAAGTTTCATGATCATCATCATTAACTTCCTCACTAATTGGTGTAGGTGTCGCAGGAACCGGTTTCTGTGATGAACTACTTTCCAATAAGGGAGCAGGTACAGTGTGACGCCCCCGGTCCAATCGTACACTAATCATGCACGCAAATGTGTACGATCAAGATCTGGGACTCATGGGAAGATATCACAACACAACTCTACAAATAAAATAAGTCATACACGCATCATAATACAAGCCAGGGGCCTCGAGGGCTCGAATACAAGTGCTCGATCATAGACGAGTCAGGGGAAGCAACAATATCTGAGTACAGACATAAGTTAAACAAGTTTTGCCTTAAGAAGGCTAGCACAAACTGGGCTACAGATCGAACGAGGCACAGGACTCCTGCCTGGGATCCTCCTAACTACTCCTGGTCGTCGTCAGCGGGCTGCACGTAGTAGTAGGCACCTCCAGAGTAGCAGGAGTCGTCGTCGACGGTGGCGTCTGGATCCTGGGCTCCATCGTCTGGTTGCAGCAATCGGATAGAGAGATGGGGAAAAGGGGAAACAAAGCAGCCGTGAGTACTCATCCAAAGTACTCGCAAGCAAGGAGCTACACTACATATGCATGGGTATATGTGTAAGGGGCCATATCAGTGGACTTAACTGCAGAATACCAGAATAAGAGGGGGATATATAATCCTGTTGAAGACTACGCTTCTGGCAGCCTCCGTCTTGCAGCATATAGAAGAGAGTAGACTGAAGTCCTCCAAGTAGCATCGCATAGCATAATCCTACCCGGCGATCCCCTCCTCGATGCCCTATTAGAGAGCGATCACCGGGTTGTATCTGGCACTTGGAAGGGTGTGTTTTATTAAGTATCCGGTTCTAGTTGTCATAAGGTCAAGGTACAACTCCGGGTCGTCCTTTTACCGAGGGACACGGCTATTCGAATAGATAAACTTCCCTGCAGGGGTGCACCACATAGCCCAACACGCTTGATCCCATTTGGCCGGACACACTTTCCTGGGTCATGCCCGGCCTCGGAAGATCAACACGTCGCAGCCCCACCTAGGCACAACAGAGCGGTCAGCACGCCGGTCTAAACCTATGCGCGCAGGGGTCTGGGCCCATCGCCCTGAGCACACCTGCACGTTGCGTACGCGGCCGGAAGCAGATCTAGCCCCCTTAATACAAGTGCGAGCTTACGATCCAATGCGGCGCGCGCCACTCAGTCGCTGACGTCAAGAAGTGCTTCGGTTGATACCACGACGCCGAGTGCCCATATCTTTCCCGCGTAGTTGGTTAGTGCGTATAGACCAAATGGCCAGACTCAGATCAAATACCCAGATCTCGTTAAGCGTGTTAAGTATCCGCGAACGCCAACAGGGCCAGGCTCACCTCTCACACAGGTAGCCCCGAACTGCCCTGCCGCTCCGCCACAAAGATCCACACAGAGGGCCGTCGGGACAAAGGTCCTTTCAGCCCCCAATCCGTGAATCACTCGCGGGTACTCGTCGAGCCAACCCGACTTTGGTCACCACATGTATCATGTTTAAAGTATAGTAAATATCCATGATCACCTCCCGAGGTGATCACAACCCAGTAGTATAGCATGGCAGACAGACAAGAGTGTAGGGCCACTGATGGAACACTAGCATCCTATACTAAGCAAGTAGGATTGCAGGTAAAGGTATCAACAGCAGTATCAAAGACAGGCTATGCATCAGGATAGGAATAACGAAAGCAGTAACATGCTACACTACTCTAATGCAAGCAGTATAGAGGAGAGTAGGCGATATCTGGTGATCAAGGGGGGGCTTGCCTGGTTGCTCAGACAAGAAGGAGGGGTCGTCGATGTAGTCGATCACAGGGGTACCGACATCGGTCTCAGGGTCTACCGGAAAGAAGTAACAGAGGGGGGACACAATAAATAACAGAGCAATCAAATGTAACAAAAAGCAAGAAGCGGCAATACGTTGTGCTAGAGGTGACCTAACGTGGTAGGAGGTGATACCGGTGAAGGGGGGAAACATCCGGGAAGTATCCTCGGTGTTTCGCCTTTTCGGGCAGAGGTGCCGGAGGGGGAAAGTTGCGAGTTGGATATGTTAGGGATGCGTGGCGAACGAACGGGCTGCGTATCCGGATTCGTCTCGTCGTTCTGAGCAACTTTCATGTACAAAGTTTTTCGATCCGACCTACGGTTTATTTAATATGATTTTCTAAAGTTTTTATTAATTTCTGGAATTTAATTATTTATTTCAACATTATCCATAATAGTAAAAGATGACGTCAGCATGATATCATGCTGACATCAGCAGTCAACTGTGCAGTTGACTGGGTCCCGCATGTCATACGTTGTTTAGATTAATTAGGGTTTAGCTAATTAATTACTGTTTAATTAAATTAACTAATTAATTAGATTAATTTAAACAGGATTAGTTAACTTAATTAGTTTACTAATTAATTAGATTAATTTAAACAGGATTAGTTAAATTAATTAATTTACTAATTAATTAACTAATTAATAAATTTATTAATTACATTTTCATTTTCCTTTTATTTTTGTTTTAGGGGTGTGGGGCCCCAAGGTCAGTGACTCAGGGGGGGCAGCGGGCGCTAACGGGCGTCGGGCGCAGCCCGATCTGGCGCAGCGGGCGCCCGTCCACGGCCTCAGGCGCGACCAGCGGAGGCGGGGGGGGGGGGGGGGAAGCGAGGCATGGCCCGGGCATGACCAGCGACCACAGCCGGGGCTCCGGTGCGGCGGAGCAAACCCCAGGAGGAGGGCCGCGGTCAAGTGCAGAGGAAGGGAGGGGCGCTTGCGGGGGAAGGGAAGGCGAGGGCAGGGGTGCGCACGCGCGGTCGCAGCGCGACCCGGGGGCCGCGATGGAGGGCGCACGGCTTGCGCCAGGGCCGTGGCCGGAGCGCGGGGGCTCGCCGGGATCCGCCAGCAGGAGGAGCCGGTCGAGGAGGCGCGTTAGGGAGGGGAGAAGAGGCGCGGCGGGGCGCGGGGCATGGATGCCCCAGGGGCGCGCGGGCTGGAACGGGACAGAGGGAGCGCGACCATGGACGCGGCCGGCGCGTGCGTATGTAGCCAGGGTGAGCGACGGACGTGGCCAGGGCGGCCCAGAGCGTGAGCTCCGGCACGCGGGCGCTGCGGGGGGGGGGGGGGGGGGACGGCGCCGGCGACAGAGAAGGGGAAGAAGGGAGCTCACGCCGGGGAGTAGGGTACGGGCAGCGGGCTCGGGGAAGGTCGGGGGGGGGGGGAACGACGGGGACGAGCGGCGGAGCGGGAGGAGTCCGGCGAGGTCCAGGCGGGGAAGGGGGGTGGCGAGCTCCAGGCGGCGTCGTGTGGCGGCGGGGTGGCGTCGAGCGGCGTCGGTTGCCGGCGTCCTCCTCCTCGATCCCGATCCAATCGGGGAGAGGAGGGAGGAGATATTTCGTGAGGGGGGGAGAGTGAGGTGTCGGTGGGGGTGGGAGCGATGCGGTAAGGAGATAAGGGGAGGGGGGTTGCGGGCCGGCCGGCTGGGCCTGGTGGTGGCCCAGTTGGGCCTGTGGTCAGCTGGGCCGAAGCCCGGGGGGTTTCTCTTCTATTTTTTTTGTCTTTTGTTTTCTGTTTTTATATTTTCTTTTCTTTTATTATTTTCTTTCTATTATATTCTTTTAATTGTGGTTTTAGAAAATATAAATACAACTCCTAAAATAATGTTATAATTTATTCTACCGCCCAAATAAGTTTGACACCTAAATAAAATAGTTTGCATTAATTTTATTTTTAAAAGGGCATTTAATTAATTGTTTTTGCTACTGTTTAAATCCTTATAGTTCATTTAAGCATTTTATAAAAGCTTGGTTTCTCCACCACAATTGCTTACGATTTATTTGAAACAACCCGAACAATTTAGTTTTAATTTTTTGTCAACTTTTGTTGTTTGCTTTTCTTTTGAATTTGAATTTGAATCGATTTCGAACTAACGCGAGATTAGCAACCGTAATCGAGGTGATGTGGCATTATTAGCAGAGGTTACTGTAGCTTGATTATCCGGGCGTCACAATTCTCCTCCACTACAAGAAATCTCGTCCTGAGATTTAAGAGGTAGTGAAAGGGGGAAGGTTTGGTAACGAATCTAGCGGGTCTTCTCATTCTGGCTTGCTCTTCTCGAAGAGATCGGTCCAGTACATTGATGTCTTCATTTCTCCGCTTTAGGTCATCATGATGAAGTCGGCATCCTTTCTTCGGGATCTTCATCGTATTTACGAATAGGTAACGAGGCAGGTCGGCAATGACAGAATGTTATAAGGGTAATGATTTGGGATTAATCCATGAAGGAGCATATGAGTACCTCTCGAGTTGAACAAATAAAACACATCGAGAGTACAGTTGGAAGGTACAATAAGAAGTTTCAGGCAGCCAGGCGATCGTTCAATGCCTAGACAGAAGGTGAAAGTGGTTTCAAAGCCACGGAATAATTATTGGGTCCGATGCCAGAATTGATGATCTCATCGGAAGGTGGCTCATGAATTACATACGAGTCCACGCGGGAGGAATAACTTAGGAAACAGGGGGTGTACAGGAGAGTCAGGTTTCGATCCTGTGGAACTGTGGGTTATGGGCCCACCATGTGGGTAAAAAAAATTTAGGGAGGGCGTTGTGATCTTGCACGATCATGATAGCAATGCAGGTCAGAGGAAAGCCTGTCAGTTATGTCAACGTCAACATCGGTACCAAGGGCGAGGGACGAAGAGAACTATTTTCCTGCTCGTTGAACGAGGCGGACCAATAGGCAAAGTTCTCGTCCATCGGTGGTTACCAGAATGCTACCGACAAATGCAACAGGGTCTTAATGACACGGTTATACGCCAAGGTGTTTACATAAGCAGAAGAATATTACTGCTTAGATCATATGGATCACCAGGAAGGTTAAACAAATCAATGGAAAAGGAGAATGTGGTCATCAGATCAAACAGAACAATGGAAAGGAAAATGTGTTTGACACATGTACCAGGGGTATACCCTTCCCACGGACAAGCTGAGCAGGATATCCACGACAAGAGATAATGTAGAAAACCCTTTAGGTAAGGGGAGAGAAATTTCATGACATTACCCATACAATGGTGTTTGGATAATTGAGCAAGAAACATTTAGCATTGGGCTTCGAATGTTCTTATTGAAAATCGGAGTACCACAGACATGCTTCGAGATAGCATTGACATGGTCATTGGGTAAAGATCAGACTTTGGAAACACAAAGGATCCATCAGGAACAACTTATAGAATAAGTCTTACAATTTCCTCATGGAAGAAAGGATAACCTTGCTGAAAAGGAATCTATAACCATAGGGCCTCAGGACAGGGGTGCTAGGCACGGTATCACCTTACCGGGTCATATAAAGACCAATGTTATTACTCTTGGAAATATGTTCCCACCATCATATCTGACCGAGGTTCAGATCTAATTGGTATCGGGATACCTCAGACTCAGGATGCCTGAGAAGAAAAGGTGCAACACAAATTGACGTGATGGAGTTGCAAGCTTCTCGGGAATAAACTATGGAAGCAAGTTCCGAATCATGAGTTCATCATTAAACCAAGGAGAGGATGAGGAGGTGGCTGATGAACTCGGTGACAATTCATTGAGATTTTCAAAAGATGGATTTCCACACTTATGTGAACAAGGAGATAACATTTGTCAGATCAAATGGTATAATGATGTATACTCGAGGAAAACTTACACAATTAAACATTGGTTGAAAGGTGCGCCCGAAATATGGGTTGGGTTGTACGACCAATGTCAGAATGGTGATTCAATAATCAATAGTCCAAGAACGAACTGTCGATAGTTAACTTCAAAGCAATAGGTTTGCTAGAAGTAGAGAACACAAGCAGCAATGTTAGCATATCGGTATTCCGGTTAAAAACAACACAGGAACCAAGAAAAGGATGGTGATGTTAATAAGTATCACTTGTATCAAGAATTCTTAAGGATGGTGAATTTCTCACGACTTTCTTGACATAAAAGATGGCAATACTTCCGAGGTAAAGAAGAACAATGCTGGGTAGCAACGAACTCAAGGTATAACACAAAACACGAACAAGTTTGTGTTGAACGGGAGGCAATAAAGTGGTCGATGATAACGCAGATCATCGAGGGAAAGGATGGTATTTCTCATCATGAACTCAATTGATATCCTGGAAGAGCTCATAAGGTTGATGATGACCATGACACACTTGGTCGAGAGATTTCAAGATGTAATCGATCGGCGATGACATCAAGTCAAATGAATGGTGAAGCGAAAGGTTATTGGAACCAAGGATACGACACAAACTCGAATTCAAACTTGTCATGCAAGGTGGAATGATAAGACAAGGAAATCGACATAAGCTTAGCTCATCATCGAAGTCGTGCTCCGGAATTAAGGACCCGGTAGCACAGTTAAAAATTAGCACGATAATGATGTAGCCGATCAGGCTAGGAGTGACGGGATGGAGTATTAAACTTCTCAACCACAAAGTACTGGGGGTACCGAATCTCAGTGTTGATTCGATTCACAAATCGGGGTTCTCGGTTGATGACAACCCATAACCCGTGGAGTGACGGTGATGGGGAAATGTACTACTTCATCAAAAATTCATAAGATGAAGTGCAATGGGTTGATATCCTCGAGATACCATGGGGTAATACTCGAAGGTAGAACAAAATAGAGGTTGGGAAGGCGTACTGATCTACAGAAGGCAAGTACTTTAACTTGTCCGAGGAATAGAATCAAAGGAGAACAATCATGGTCGGAACCCACGATCATAAAGGATCGAACCACAGATACAAGATGAACTTATAACAAGGTGTAATTATTTTTACGAGCAGCTTCCATGATAAGTTATACATCGTGTCCATGGGCATGAACGCAAGGTTCAAGGTCGACTCCCACTTCTCCAATGCATAACCTTTCATTCACTTCTCGCGTTCGATGAAGTAGCAGTGTTGAAATTTTATCTGGCAAAACATCATAAGAGTATGGCTCGTGAGAACTTTCGGGTTCTCACGGTTTAGAGAAGGCATATGTTCAACCCATAGGGGCTTCTTAGAAACATATACCACAAGTTTCAAGAGTAATTAACACAAGCTCGAGAGCAGAGCATGTTGGACAAAGCAGAGGATATAATTTACCAAAGGCATTATGTATCCGAGAAGGAACTTCCAAGTGGTTGAATAAGAAGGACATTGTCGGATAAAATCCAAATATGATCTGATGGTCCTCAAGGGATCTGATGTAAGCATCAGTACTTAACCAGAGGAAGAAACCATGCAAAGGCATTGTATTATAGAAACAACTAACTAATCCAGAGCTCAAATGCAAAGGAATTATGATTTTCAAATCAAGGGATCAGAAGCAATGTTCCGATTAGGGATGGATAAGTTGAATAGTCTTAGGGGTACAATCGACGGCAATTGGATTGGTTGAGGACCAACTCATGTTTAAAATGATGTCTGAGCCGGAAAGATAATTTAAAAGGATCAACTGATGATTGCGTGCATTCGCACTCATGTTGAATCAAAAGGATCAAAAATGATGGTGCCTAAGGATACTAACGAATACTGCCAGACATATGGAAAGCATCCATCATGCAAGCAGACAAGTATTGCAGAGCAATAAGCTACTAAGGAATTTTGGAGGATCGAATAGTATTTCGAAGACCATTGTGAAACACATGAACAACTGGGGGAGGATACTCGATAAGTGCAAGAATTATCCGTAGGGGTATTCAAGTGACAAAGAACAGCAAGGCAGTAAGCTCAAAGGATTATCGAAACAATGATGAGTATTTCAGGGTATCTTGTAATAACAAGACCAACTGGGGATGAATGTAAGAAAAACAACTTCAAGTAGTTATCCATAAGGGATGACGGTGGAAGGGGAATTGCAAACGCGATGAACATAAGTTCTCGGGTTAACAGCGGAGAGTATCTTAAGGGCCTTCACGTGCAGTAGACGATCATCAGTAATAAGGGGCTCTCCGGGTGAACGTGATAACGAGATCCTAATGTTAGATTTAGCAAAATTCATTTAACCCGAATAGAAGATAGATCAGAGTCCCAGAGTAAAGGTCAAGGAGTAAAAGATCCTAGTACCATCCGATGGCGACGTGGGCCCGTAACGCACATAGCCATGTTAGTAAAAGTTTGCAATGTCTAGACTCGACATCGGCCAAGGAGTTGGAAAGGGGGATTCCTACAGGCAGTCGGCTCTGATACCAACTTGTGACGTCCCGATCCAATCGTACACTAATCATGCACGCAAATGTGTACGATCAAGATCTGGGACTCACGGGAAGATATCACAACACAACTCTACAAATAAAATAAGTCATACACGCATCATAATACAAGCCAGGGGCCTCGAGGGCTCGAATACAAGTGCTCGATCATAGACAAGTCAGCGGAAGCAACAATATCTGAGTACAGACATAAGTTAAACAAGTTTTGCCTTAAGAAGGCTAGCACAAACTGGGCTACAGATCGAACGAGGCGTAAGCCTCCTGCCTGGGATCCTCCTAACTACTCCTGGTCGTCGTCAGCGGGCTGCACGTAGTAGTAGGCACCTCCAGAGTAGCAGGAGTCGTCGTCGACGGTGGCGTCTGGATCCTGGGCTACATCGTCTGGTTGCAGCAATCGGATAGAGAGATGGGGAAAAGGGGAAACAAAGCAGCCGTGAGTACTCATCCAAAGTACTCGCAAGCAAGGAGCTACACTACATATGCATGGGTATATGTGTAAGGGGCCATATCAGTGGACTGAACTGCAGAATGCCAGAATAAGAGGGGGATATCTAATCCTGTCGAAGACTACGCTTCTGGCAGCCTCCGTCTTGCAGCATATAGAAGAGAGTAGACTGAAGTCCTCCAAGTAGCATCGCATAGCATAATCCTACCCGGCGATCCCCTCCTCGATGCCCTGTTAGAGAGCGATCACCGGGTTGTATATGGCACTTGGAAGGGTGTGTTTTATTAAGTATCCGGTTCTAGTTGTCATAAGGTCAAGGTACAACTCCGGGTCATTCTTTTACCGAGGGACACGGCTATTCGAATAGATAAACTTCCCTGCAGGGGTGCACCACATAGCCCAACACGCTTGATCCCATTTGGCCGGACACACTTTCCTGGGTCATGCCCGGCCTCAGAAGATCAACACGTCATAGCCCCACCTAGGCACAACAGAGCGGTCAGCACGCCGGTCTAAACCTATGCGCGCAGGGGTCTGGGCCCATCGCCCTGAGCACACCTGCACGTTGCGTACGCGGCCGGAAGCAGATCTAGCCCCCTTAATACAAGTGCGAGCTTACGATCCAATGCGGCGCGCGCCACTCAGTCGCTGACGTCAAGAAGTGCTTCGGCTGATACCACGACGCCGAGTGCCCATATCTTTCCCGCGTAGTTTGTTAGTGCGTATAGACCAAATGGCCAGACTCAGATCAAATACCCAGATCTCGTTAAGCGTGTTAAGTATCCGCGAACGCCAACAGGGCCAGGCTCACCTCTCACCCAGGTAGCCCCGAACTGCCCTGCCGCTCCGCCACAAAGATCCACATAGAGGGTCGTCGGGACAAAGGTCCTTTCAGCCCCCAATCCGTGAATCACTCGCGGGTACTCCTCGAGCCAACCCGACTTTGGTCACCACATGTATCATGTTTAAAGTATAGTAAATATCCATGATCACCTCCCGAGGTGATCACAGCCCAGTAGTATAGCATGGCAGACAGACAAGAGTGTAGGGCCACTGATGAAACACTAGCATCCTATACTAAGCAAGTAGGATTGCAGGTAAAGGTATCAACAGCAGTATCAAAGACAGGCTATGCATCAGGATAGGAATAACGAAAGCAGTAACATGCTACACTACTCTAATGCAAGCAGTATAGAGGAGAGTAGGAGATATCTGGTGATCAAGGGGGGGCTTGCCTGGTTGCTCAGACAAGAAGGAGGGGTCGTCGATGTAGTCGATCACAGGGGTACCGACATCGGTCTCAGGGTCTACCGAAAAGAAGTAACGAAGGAGGGACACAATAAATAACAGAGCAATCAAATGTAACAAAAAGAAAGAAGCGGCAATACGTTGTGCTAGAGGTGACCTAACGTGGTAGGAGGTGATACCGGTGAAGGGGGGAAACATCCGGGAAGTATCCTCGGTGTTTCGCCTTTTCGGGCAGAGGTGCCGGAGGGGGAAAGTTGCGAGTTGGATATGTTAGGGATGCGTGGCGGACGAACGGGCTGCGTATTCGGATTCGTCTCGTCGTTCTGAGCAACTTTCATGTACAAAGTTTTTCGATCCGACCTACGGTTTATTTAATATGATTTTCTAAAGTTTTTATTAATTTCTGGAATTTAATTATTTATTTCAACATTATCCATAATAGTAAAAGATGACGTCAGCATGATATCATGCTGACATCAGTAGTCAACTGTGCAGTTGACTGGGTCCCGCATGTCATACGCTGTTTAGATTAATTAGGGTTTAGCTAATTAATTACTGTTTAATTAAATTAACTAATTAATTAGATTAATTTAAACAGGATTAGTTAACTTAATTAGTTTACTAATTAATTAGATTAATCTAAACAGGATTAGTTAAATTAATTAATTTACTAATTAATTAACTAATTAATAAATTTATTAATTACATTTTCATTTTCCTTTTATTTTTGTTTTAGGGGTGTGGGGCCCCAAGGTCAGTGACTCGGGGGGGCAGCAGGCGCTAACGGGCGTCGGGCGCAGCCCGATCTGGCGCAGTGGGCGCCCGTCCACGGCCTCAGGCGCGACCAGCGGAGGCGGGGGGGAAGCGAGGCATGGCCCGGGCATGACCAGCGACCACAGCCGGGGCTCCGGTGCGGCGGAGCAAACCCCAGGAGGAGGGCCGCGGTCAAGTGCAGAGGAAGGGAGGGGCGCTTGCGGGGGAAGGGAAGGCGAGGGCAGGGGTGCACGCGCGCGGTCGCAGCGCGACCCGGGGGCCGCCATGGAGGGCGCACGGCTTGCGCCGGGGCCGTGGCCGGAGCGCGGGGGCTCGCCGGGATCCGCCAGCAGGAGGAGCCGGTCGAGGAGGCGCATTAGGGAGGGGAGAAGAGGCGCGGCGGGGCGCGGGGCATGGATGCCCCAGGGGCGCGCGGGCTGGAACGGGACAGAGGGAGCGCGGCCATGGACGCGGCCGGCGCGTGCGTATGTAGCCAGGGCGAGCGGCGGACGTGGCCAGGGCGGCCCGGAGCGTGAGCTCCGGCACGCGGGCGCTGCGGGGGGGGGAGGGACGGCGCCGGCGATAGAAAAGGGGAAGAAGGGAGCTCACGTCGGGGAGTATGGCACGGGCAGCGGGCTCGGGGAAGGTCGGGGGGGAACGATGGGGACGAGCGGTGGAGCGGGAGGAGTCCGGCGAGGTCCAGGCGGGGAAGGGGGTGGCGAGCTCCAGGCGGCGTCGTGTGGCGGCGGGGTGGCATTGAGCGGCGTCGGTTGCCGGCGTGCTCCTCCTCGATCCTGATCCAATCGGGGAGAGGAGGGAGGAGATATTTCGTGAGGGGGGGAGAGTGAGGTGTCGGTGGGGGTGGGAGCGATGCGGTAAGGAGATAAGGGGAGGGGGGTTGCGGGCCGGCCGGCTGGGCCTGGTGGTGGCCCAGTTGGGCCTGTGGTCAGCTGGGCCGAAGCCCGGGGGGTTTCTCTTCTATTTTTTTGTCTTTTGTTTTCTGTTTTTATATTTTCTTTTCTTTTATTATTTTCTTTCTATTATATTCTTTTAATTGTGGTTTTATAAATTATAAATACAACTCCTAAAATAATGTTATAATTTATTCTACCGCCCAAATAAGTTTGACACCTAAATAAAATAGTTTGCATTAATTTTATTTTTAAAAGGGCATTTGTTTAATTGTTTTTGCTACTGTTTAAATCCTTATAGTTCATTTAAGCATTTTATAAAAGCTTGGTTTCTCCACCATAATTGCTTACGATTTATTTGAAACAACCTGAACAATTTAGTTTTAATTTTTTGTCAACTTTTGTTGTTTGCTTTTCTTTTGAATTTGAATCGATTTTGAACTAACGCGAGATTAGCAACCGTAATCGAGGTGATGTGGCATTATTAGCAGAGGTTACTGTAGCTTGATTATCCGGGCATCACATACAGTTACCTCATCAAGTTCTACTTTCCTCCCACTCACTTCTTTCGAGATAAACTCCTTCTCCAGAAAGATTCCGAATTTAGCAACAAAAGTCTTGCCTTCGGATCTGTGATAGAAGGTGTACCCAATAGTCTCCTTTGGGTATCCTATGAAGACACATTTCTCCGATTTGGGTTCGAGCTTATCAGGTTGAAGCTTTTTCACATAAGCATCGCAGCCCCAAACTTTCAGAAACGACAACTTTGCTTTCTTGCCAAACCACAGTTCATAAGGCGTCGTCTCAACGGATTTCGATGGTGCCCTATTTAATGTGAATGCGGCCGTCTCTAGAGCATAACCCCGAAACGATAGCGGTAAATCAGTAAGAGACATTATAGATCGCACCATATCTAGTAGAGTACGATTACGACGTTCGGACACACCATTACACTGTGGTGTTCCGGGTGGCGTGAGTTGCGAAACTATTCCGCATTGTTTCAATTGAAGACCAAACTCATAACTCAAATATTCTCCTCCACGATCAGATCGTGGAAACTTTATTTTCTTGTTACGATGATTTTCAACTTCACTATGAAATTCTTTGAACTTTTCAAACATTTCAGACTTATGTTCCATTAAGTAGATATATTCATATCTGCTTAAATCATCTGTGAAGGTGAGAAAATAACGATATCCGCCACGAGCCTCAACATTCATTGGACCACATACATCTGTATGTATGATCTCCAACAAATCTGTTGCTCTCTCCATAGTTCCGGAGAATGATGTTTTAATCATCTTGCCCATGAGGCACGGTTCGCAAGTACCAAGTGATTCATAATCAAGTGGTTCAAAAAGTCCATCGGTATGAAGTTTCTTCATGCATTTTACACCGATATGACCTAAACGGCAGTGCCACAAATAAGTTGCACTATCATTATCAACTCTGCATCTTTTGGCTTCAATATTATGAATATGTGTATCACCACTTTCGAGATTCAACAAAAATAGACCAATCTTCAAGGGTGCATGACCATAAAAGATATTACTCGTATAAATAGAACAACCATTGTTCTCTGATTTAAATGAATAACCGTCTTGCATCAAACAAGATCCAGATATAATGTTCATGCTCAACGCTGGCACCCAATAAAAATTATTTAGGTCTAATACTAATCTCGAAGGTAGATGTAGAGGTAGCGTGCCGACCGCGATCACATCGACTTTGGAACCATTTCCCACGCACATCTTCACCTCGTCCTTAGCCAATCTTCGCTTAATCCATAGCCCCTGTTTCGAGTTGCAAATATTAGCAACAGAACCAGTATCAAATACTCAGGTGCTACTGCGAGCATTAGTAAGGTACACATGAATAACATGTATATCAAATATACCTTTGTTCACCTTGCCATCCTTCTTATCCGCCAAATACTTGGGGCAGTTCCGCTTCCAGTGACCAGTCTGCTTGCAGTAGAAGCACTCAGTCTCAGGCTTAGGTCCAGACTTGGGTTTCTTCTCCCGAGCAGCAACTTGCTTGCTGTTCTTCTTGAAGTTCCCCTTCTTCTTCCCTTTGCCCTTTTTCTTGAAACTGGTGGTTTTATTAACCATCAACACTTGATGCTCCCTTTTGATTTCTACCTTCGCAGCTTTTAGCATTGCGAAGAGCTCAGGAATTGTCTTATCCATCCCTTGCATGTTATAGTTCATCACGAAGCTCTTGTAACTTGGTGGCAGTGATTGGAGAATTCTGTCAATGATGCTATCATCCGGAAGATTAACTCCCAGTTGAATCAAGTGATTGTAGTACCCAGACATCTTGAGTATATGCTCACTGACAGAAGTATTCTCCTCCATCTTGCAGCTATAGAACTTATTGGAGACTTCATATCTCTCAATATGGGCATTCTTTTGAAATATTAACTTCAACTCCTGGAACATCTCATATGCTCCATGACGTTCAAAACGTCATTGAAGTCCCGGTTCTAAGCCGTAAAGCATGGCACATTGAACTATCGAGTAGTCATCAGCTTTGCTCTGCCAGACATTCTTAATCGTCAGTTGCATCAGCAGTAGGCCTGGCACCCAACGGTGCTTCCAGGATGTAATTCTTCTATGCAGTAATGAGGATAATCCTCAAGTTACGGACCCAGTCCGTGTAATTGCTACCATCATATTTCAACTTTGCTTTCTCAAGGAACGCATTAAAATTCAACGGAACAACAACACGGGCCATCTATCTACAATCAACATAGACAAGCAAGATACTATCAGGTACTAAGTTCATGATAAATTTAAGTTCAATTAATCATATTACTTAAGAACTCCCACTTAGATAGACATCCCTCTAATCCTCTAAGTGATCACGTGATCCATATCAACTAAACCATGTCCGATCATCACGTGAGATGGAGTAGTTTCAATGGTGAACATCACTATGTTGATCATATCTACTATATGATTCACGCTTGACCTTTCGGTCTCCGTGTTCCGAGACCATATCTGTTATATGTTAGGCTCGTTAAGTTTAACCTGAGTATTCTGCGTGTGCAACTGTTTTGCACCCGTTGTATTTGAACGTAGAGCCTATCACACCCGATCATCACGTGGCGTGTCAGCACGAAGAACTTTCGCAACGGTGCATACTCAGGGAGAACAGTTATACTTTGATAATTTAGTGATGGATCATCTTAAAATGCTACCGTCAAACAAAGAAAGATAAGATGCATAAAAGATAAACATCACATGCAATCAATATAAGTGATATGATATGGACATCATCATCTTGTGCTTGTGATCTCCATCTCCGAAGCACCGTCATGATCACCATCGTCACCAGCGCGACACCTTGATCTCCATCGTAGCATCGTTGTCGTCTCGCCAATCTTATGCTTCTACGACTATCGCTACGCTTAGTGATAAAGTAAAGCACTACAGGGCGATTGCATTGCATACTATAAAGCGACAACCATATGGCTCCTACCAGTTGCCGATAACTCGGTTACAAAACATGATCATCTCATACAATAAAATTTAGCATCATGTCTTGACCATATCACATCACAACATGCCCTGCAAAAACAAGTTAGACATCCTCTACTTTGTTGTTGCAAGTTTTACGTGGCTACTACTGGGCTTAGCAAGAACCGTTCTTACCTACGCATCAAAACCACAACGATAGTTTGTCAAGTTGGTGTTGTTTTAACCTTCGCAAGGACCGGGCGTAGCCACACTCGGTTCAACTAAAGTTGGAGAAACTGACACCCGCCAGCCACCTATGTGCAAAGCACGTCGGTAGAACCAGTCTCGCGTAAGCGTACGCGTAATGTCGGTCCGGGCCGCTTCATCCAACAATACCACCGAACCAAAGTATGACATGCTGGTAAGTAGTATGACTTATATCGCCCACAACTCACTTGTGTTCTACTCGTGCATATGACATCTACGCATAAAACCTGGCTCTGATGCCACTGTTGGGGAATGTAGTAATTTCAAAAAAAATCCTACGCACACGCAAGATCATGGTGATGCATAGCAACGAGAGGGGAGAGTGTTGTCCACGTACCCTCGTAGACCGAAAGCGGAAGTGTTAGCACACCGTGGTTGATGTAGTCGTACGTCTTCACGATCCGACCGATCAAGTACCGAACGCACGTCACCTCCGAGTTCAGCACACGTTCAGCCCGATGACATCCATCGAACTCCGATCCAGCCGAGTGTTGAGGGAGAGTTTCGTCAGCCCGACGGCGTGGTGACGATGATGATGTTCTACCGATGTAGGGCTTCGCCTAAGCACCACTATAGTATTATCGAGGTGGACTATGGTGGAGGGGGGCACCGCACACGGCTAAAAGCTCAAACGATCAATTGTTGTGTCTCTAGGGTGCCCCCCTGCCCCCGTATATAAAGGAGGAAGGGGGGTGCGGCCGGCCAGGAGAGGGGGCGCGCCAGGAGGAGTCCTACTCCCACCGGGAGTAGGACTCCACCCTTTCCTAGTTGGATTAGGACTTGGGAGGGGGAAAGAGGAGGGAGAGAGGAAGGAAGGGGGCGCCGCCCCCCTCTCCTTGTCCTATTCGGACTAGGGGGAGGGGTGCGCGGCCCAGCCCTGGCCTCCTCTCCTTTTCTCCGTAAAGGCCCACTAAGGCCCATTAACCCCCGGGGGGTTCCGGTAACCCCTCCGGTACTCCGGTAAAATCCCGATTTCACCTGAAACACTTCCGATATCCAAACATAGGCTTCCAATATATCAATATTCATGTCTCGACCATTTCGAGACTCCTCGTCATGTCCATGATCACATCCGGGACTCCAAACAACCTTCGGTACATCAAAACATATAAACTCATAATATAACTGTCATCGAAACGTTAAGTGTGCGTACCCTACGGGTTCGAGAACTATGTAGACATGGCCGAGACACGTCTCCTGTCAATAACCAATAGCGGAACCTGGATGCTCATATTGGCTCCCACATATTCTACAAAGATCTTTATCGGTCAGACCGCATAACAACATACGTTGTTCCCTTTGTCATCGGTATGTTACTTGCCCGAGATTCGATCGTCAATATCTCAATAACTAGTTCAATCTCGTTACCGGCAAGTCTCTTTACTCGTTTCGTAATACATCATCCCGCAACTAACTCATTAGTTGCAATGCTTGCAAGGCTTAAGTGATGTTCATTACCGAGAGGGCCCAGAGATACCTCTCCAACAATCAGAGTGACAAATCCTAATCTCGAAATACGCCAACCCAACAAGTACCTTTGGAGACACCTGTAGAGCACCTTTATAATCACCCAGTTACGTTGTGACGTTTGGTAGCACACAAAGTGTTCCTCCGGTAAACGGGAGTTGCATAATCTCATAGTCATAGGAACATGTATAAGTCATGAAGAAAGCAATAGCAACATACTAAACAATCGTGTGCTAAGCTAACGGAATGGGTCATGTCAATCACATCATTCTCCTAATGATGTGATCCCGTTAATCAAATGACAACTCATGTGAATGGCTAGGAAACATAACCATCTTTGATCAACGAGCTAGTCAAGTAGAGGCATACTACTGACACTATGTTTGTCTATGTATTCACACATGTATTATGTTTCCGGTTAATACAATTCCAGCATGAATAATAAACATTTATCATGAAATAAGGAAATAAATAATAACTTTATTATTGTCTCTAGGGCATATTTCCTTCAGTGGCGCCCACGAAGCCTGCACCCTCATCAAGAAAGACAAGACAGTGAGTGACTACAGTGTAGCCCATCCCCCTCCCCCTATCCAGGGACGAGCGTGGCCACGGTGCACCGTACGGGCAGAGATCTCTGTCCGGCGCGGCACTGTTGCCACTTCACCCCTGACGTCACCACGAGCAGGCGGAGCCCTGCTCCCACGACGGTCTGTCGGTACGGCCCAAGGACGACAGGCCCACCGATCAGTGTGAGCCCGGAAGACGGCTAGAGCCCCACCAGTCGGATCCGAGGGAGGTCGGCCTCCAGCAGTCGGCCAACCCCTTCCTCGGACCCCACGTGCCGTTAACCAGATGAGACACGGAGTGGCTACAGTAATCGCCCGCCAGGCGGCAAGGGCTGTAGCCACGCTCCCTTGACCAAGCCTGCATCGTCAGCATCACGGCTACAGTGATCGGCAGCCGACAAGACCCGCGAGCGGCGGGGGCGGCCTGTCGGCTCCGTACCAGGCCAATCGGCTGGGCCCACCAGGCGGTGGGCCCCAGCAGCCGACGGAGAAGCCGGCCACCAGAGATTGACAGTCGGGTCCTACACCCGGCCGGATTACTATTGTACCCCTGGGGGTAGGCCTATATAAACCCCCAGGGCACCCATGAAAGGGTTCCCAACCTGTTAGAACTAGACCAACCCATAGAGAAAGGAGGGTGCTAGCCTTGCCTTCTCCTACCTCTAGCATACAGCTCGAGAAGCACCATTGTATTCACTTGTGCCTTAGTGATCACGCGGAGGCCCCGCAGAGCAGGACTAGGGGTGTTATCTCCTAGGAGATCCCCGAACCTGGGTAAAGTGCGCCGGCGTTCGTGTCTACGCCTCATCCCGCTTTCAGGCACCGGCGACGTTCTACTCGCTCCCACCATGATAAGCCATCCATTGGCATATGTCGCACCCAACCCCCGACACCGACTTAGCGAGACATATTCGCGTAGGAGTCTGCGCCTTGCTGTGGGCTATCTGGAATTGCAGAAATGATTTGGTTTTTAACAGGACAACACGCTTCATTTTTTGCAGGTTATTTTCCGAGCCGCGGCATTGATCCGTTCGTGGTCGCTACTCACTCCGACGGAGGCCAGGGAGCATTTGGTTACTGGATCTATCCGCTGGGAGATGGTAGCTCAGGATATCTTCAACCGGTTTGGATGGCGGTCATGTAATAGGATAGGCAATTAGTTTACCTATCTCTCTTTTTTGCCAGCCGGTTGTGGCGTCCTTTTTTTTGGCTAGTTTGTTTTCTAGCTCTTCTGGCTCTGCGTGAGCTCCTTTTATTGTCTTTTGGAGACTTTTAGACTTTTAGACCTGTTTGGAATCTATTTATTTGATTAATAAGAGGATCGTATGCATCGTTCTGATGCCGAGGCCGGGGAATCCTCCCTTTTCAAAAAAAAAAAATGTTCTACCTACGTAAACATAGGGTTCAGGGAGCGTGAATCGACCGCCGGCGAGACTGAGCCTACATGAAGCTGCGAGGAGGAGAGAAGGAAACGTAGTAGTAAAGCCAATTCCACTCATGCGATTCTAAATTGATGTCTGTTTTATCCAGGTTTTGTTCGTTTGCGTCAGGAAAAAGTCTAAAACAAACCTCAAACTTGTAGGCCAAAGCTAAATCGAACCCCGAACTTCAAATCCCTGAAATCAGCACACCCAACTATCTAATCCCGGTCCATATTAAACCTTGGGCGCTTTTTCGAAGGGATTGTCGACGTGGCAGCTGGTCGAACCGGGTTCGCTGGCGACTGGGCCGGCCCACCAAGCGCGAAACATGTTATTCTTTTGACTTATAAAAATCCGAAAAGAAATATGCTCAGGGAGCGTGAATCGACCGCCGGCGAGACTGAGCCTACATGAAGCTGCGAGGAGGAGAGAAGGAAACGTAGTAGTAAAGCCAATTCCACTCATGCGATTCTAAATTGATGTCTGTTTTATCCAGGTTTTGTTCGTTTGCGTCAGGAAAAAGTCTAAAACAAACCTCAAACTTGTAGGCCAAAGCTAAATCGAACCCCGAACTTCAAATCCCTGAAATCAGCACACCCAACTATCTAATCCCGGTCCATATTAAACCTTGGGCGCTTTTTCGAAGGGATTGTCGACGTGGCAGCTGGTCGAACCGGGTTCGCTGGCGACTGGGCCGGCCCACCAAGCGCGAAACATGTTATTCTTTTGACTTATAAAAATCCGAAAAGAAATATGCTCAGGGAGCGTGAATCGACCGCCGGCGAGACTGAGCCTACATGAAGCTGCGAGGAGGAGAGAAGGAAACGTAGTAGTAAAGCCAATTCCACTCATGCGATTCTAAATTGATGTCTGTTTTATCCAGGTTTTGTTCGTTTCCGTCAGGAAAAAGTCTAAAACAAACCTCAAACTTGTAGGCCAAAGCTAAATCAAACCCCGAACTTCAAATCCCTGAAATCAGCACACCCAACTATCTAATCCCGGTCCATATTAAACTTTGGGCGCTTTTTCGAAGGGATTGTCGACGTGGCAGCTGGTCGTACCGGGTTCGCTGGCGACTGGGCCGGCCCACCAAGCGCGAAACATGTTATTCTTTTGACTTATAAAAATCCGAAAAGAAATATGCTCGTGGGGAATCGAACTTAAGATCTACCACTGCTAAACTCATCGTGTAGCCACTCCACCTAACAACTGTTAGTGATAAATAAAAGGAGCAAAAATATTTAACCAGACTAATTAGCATCCAGATTCGAAAACATTTTAGATTTTTTAAAACATTTTCTTGAAAATAATCAAGGATTTTAAAATCCGGATATCCTTAAAAGCAAAAACAGTTTTTAAAAATTGCGAACATGTTTGCAAAAGTGTAAAGAAATTTTGGAAATACGGTTTTTTTAAAACACAAACAAAGTTTCAAACGTGACCATTTTGAAATCCCTGAATAAATTTTATACATGACCATTTTAAAACGTGATTTTTCAGTAACAATTTTAAAAACTGAACAAAATTATTAATTGAGAACAATTTTCGAAAAGATGAACATTTTTACACATAATCATATTTTGAAAAATAGTAACAAATTTTGAATCCTGAACAATATTTTAGAATGTGAACATTTTCTAAAAAACTTAATAATGGGGAAAGAATCGTACTTTCATTAATTTTCCAGGTTTCAAAATTGTTTGTGTTTTCAACAATTCGTCCTTTTTTGCCAAAAAGGGTTCACACTTTAAAGAATGTTCGGGGCTTTAAAAAAGTCATGTTTCTCAAAAACTGTTCGTAAAACAAAAAAAAATGTCCAAATTAAAAAAAAATGTTTGTAGTTTTATAAAAATGTGCTGTTTCTTTGAGAATATTCGGATTTCGAAATTGTTGACAATTTTCAAGAAAATGTTTCAAACAATTGTAGAAAATGTTTTCAGATCTCGACGCTGTGTTGGTTTAAATATTTTCGCGCTTGCCTTATCTCAGCATCGGCAATCAGTTAGAGTGGCTAGCAGGACGTCTGTACTAGCGTTAGGTTGGAAGTTCAATTCACAAGGCTCTTTTTTTTTCAACGTTTTTATATGGCGCGGTTTCGGAAAAAAATATTGCAAAAACAAAAAACACGCTTCGCCCTGCCTGATGGGCCGGCCCAGTCTGGCCGCAGCCACCATCCCGGGTTCCATCTGCAACGTCAACAATCCTGTTTGGAAACGCACTTAAGGTTTAAAATAGATCAGGATTAGATAGTTCGGTGTGCTAATTTCAGGGATTTGAAGTTCAGGGTTCAATTTAGCTTTGGTCTACAAGTTCAATGTTTGTTTTAGACTTTTTCCTTTGCGTCAACTAGATGCGTGTTTTACGGCCACGCCCAACCAGTGAGATGCATTTCATCTGGGCACCAGAAAATTTGAAAGAAAAAAAATCTAAAAATTAGGGCCAACGACCATAGTTTATGTCGGCCAGAGTGCCATTATCCGGCAATACAATGCCAACTTACAAACAATCGTCCCTAGTTTACGTTAACACATTTGTCAGTGGGTGGCATACTTGTCAGCACACAAAAACGACCATAGTTTTTGCATCGCGGCCCTAGTTCATGCCAGCACACAAGCCGACATACAAAATGATGTCGCTCTCCATAGCTCAATCATCTAGCTTGAGCATTGCCTTTTGCTTCTTCTTGAATCATGACCTTCTTCTCAGGGACACCTTGCTCAAGTCCTCCATCATGATCTTCACCTCCTTCGCCATGAAAGCGAGCGCCACCTCTTTTATTTTGGTCTTGGCATTAGTCGCCTCAATTTCAAGCTTATTCGTTTGGACACTCTCCTCGATCTCGAGCTTCTTCTTTTGTATCTCGATGTATGCCTTCATTTGCTCCTTCTTCTCTCGGTGTTTCTTCTCATTCCTTGCTTTTTTTGCGTCATCATGCATTGCAAAGTTTCTTGCAAGGCGAATGACGCCGCATCACGCTTCTCGTTCACCTTGGAGTTGGGCTTGTCCCTCGGCCGCTTCTCCCCTTCTTCATGCTCAACCACGGTCACCGACCCTCCATTCTTTTTTTGGGCGGCATGTTGTCCTTGAACTTGGGGCGATTGCAAATGATCGTTCAACAACGGATGAGAGTGAGTAGCTTGTTTTCACGTTGGGCCTTGAAGGCTTTCAAAGTTTGGAATGCCTGCAAATCCTTTTTCGTCAGTGCCTACAAATAAAAATGATGGCCACAATATAATAGTGAAGGGCACAATGCAATAAACATAAAAGGCATATGAACAAAGAGAAGAAAATGTATACGCTCAACCTTGGATGCTCTCAAGGAGGCCATAAAACTTGTTGGATTTTTTTATGAACCCTCGCCTCTTTTGGATTGAACCGACTCCATGGTTGCTCGAAAACTTGTAGGGCGGGAACTTTCTACGTTCACGAAAGTATGCATGAACTCTCGCACAAAAAACTGCTCATTTTTGCTCAGCGCCTGTCTTGAGATCTTCCCTTCCAACCTTTGCAAAGAAAGAAAAAAAGGTGTGAACAACCAAACGTGTCAATAGGTTCGGGGAGCTTGAACCGACTGCCAGCGAGACCGAGGCCTGCCTGAAGCTGCGAGGAGTGAAGGAAACGTAGTAGTAAACGCTAGAGCCAAGAGAGGGGGGCTCACGGGAGCACCGGTGAGGCACGTACCTACGTCGGCGATCACATGATGGCCGGGCCGGGACGGGACCGCGCGGGCGACCGACAGGCGTGACGAGCGCTTTAAACCACCTCTCGTTTCATGCGATCCATGCGACCATGCCCGCCCGACCGACCCAGCAAACCCCTTGAATCCATTTAGTAGGAGTACTAGTTGAATTCATCCATACGCTACCTCGACCACTTTCGAACGTTACGGATATCGCAAGAATTTACTCTCGTACGTACGTGTTGCACCGGTGTCCACTCTAGTACGTACGTCTGTACCACTGGATTGAAACATCAGCCCAATGTGTAGGTATGCATATGCACATCTTCTTTATGGGGGTTGACAGTACGCTGTACGCAGCGTACGCTGGATGCTGTCTGGTGCATTGCGAGAGCGTCTACAACACGTTTTCGATCTCAGTCGTCTCGTCCACCGACCGACGGTGTGGAGTGTGGACCGGGGGCAGGTGTCTTCCACTGGCGTCACTAATCAATCACCAGTTCACCACGTACCGTAGCTAATAAGTGCTAGTAGCTGCCAAGTTTTAGATGATGCCCATGTGATATTTTCCTTCGTATTCACACACATCTCATCTCAGCAAATTCCTCCCAGACCGCTGCGGCCAGATCACCGGTCAACACATATTGAAGGCACATCCACACTCGTTGCTTAGACCGGAGCTGTTGACCATGGAAACATGCAAGGTGCAAGCCGCCCTCCTCACTGTTTCACTGTGAAACGCTACAAATGCAGACTAATCATAGTTGGTTCTAGTCTTCTTCCTCCAGTCACGGAGGTGTGGGTGTATCCCCGCGGCAGGACTCCTTGTGTCCATATCCTTTCCCTGTCGTTCTCGCTCCGGTTCGGCTGTCGGAGATAGCGACTTGCTTAGACGTGGTCCGTATGCGTCGACGGACTGGACGACGACGACGACATTGTAGCTAACCAGTGATAACAGAAAATCAATTCGACAACACACAACACCACAACTGTTGAGACGTTGTAATTTCAACAGTAATGGCATGAGAGCCATCTCCAATAATCGTAGTACTGCGTGACATGCAGACGGTACCCTGGCCATGGAATTTTCCTCCCCTTCCAGCTGCTTCTCCTCTCCCCCGAGGCGTTAGAGCATCTCCAACAGCCGCGCTAAACTAGCGCCGCGTCGTAAAAAAAGCCGTTTTAGCCCGCGCGCAACGCTGCGGGTCGCTCCAGCGGACGCGCAAAAACGGCGCGCACGCTATAACGGGTTGGGCGCGCGGACAAAAACACTTAGCCGCGCGGTGTATTTGAGGCGCCAGCTGCAGCGCGCGGCACACTTCAGCGCTCGCGCCCGCACTTCCTCTCCCATTTCCACCCCCGTCCGGTCGCGCCGCCGCCGCCACCCGCGCCCCCGGCGACCGTTCAGGCTTCCCCGGCCTATCCCCGCGCGCCCGCGCTTCCACCCCTTCCCCTCCTAGTCCCGCCGGCCCTCGCGCGCCTCCGTCGACCGAGGAACAGCGCCCGAGCGCTCGCTGCCGCGCCGCGCCCGCAAGGTGTTTGACGAAACGCCTACAAGGTATGTATTGCTCAAACTTCATGAATTTGATGCATGTTTTGAATTGTAGTTTTTACAGTATAGTATTGAACATTGTAGATGAGTTCGTCGTATGATTCTTCCGAAGAAGAATTTGATATGGAAGAGGAGGAGGATCTTGCAATGATCCTAGCTATGCATATAAAAAAAACGAAGCACGGTGGTTCGGTTATGTCGGCAGAAAATTTGGAGGGACAGGATCGATGCCCACAACAGATTGATCAGGCATTATTTTGCGGAGAATCCCATATACCTCGAGTCGTATTTTCGTCGCCGGTTTAGGATGAGCACCGAGTTGTTCAGGCGCATTGCAGAGAAACTAGCGAGCCATGACCGGATTTTTCAGCAAAGGAGGAATGTCGCCGGAGAGCTCGGGCATAGCACCTTTCAGAAGGTGACAGCCGCTTTGCGTATGTTGGCATACGGCATACCGGCTGATCTTGTTGATGATCACTTGGCTATGGGTGAGAGCCAAGCCATCATGTGTGTCAAGCGCTTTGCAGTGGGAATTGTGCAAGTGTTTGGCGAGGAGTATTTGAGATCTCCCAATGCTGAAGACGCCGCAAGGCTATTGGCGATGAACAAAGCTCGCGGTTTTCCTGGCATGCTTGGCTCAATAGATTGCATGCGGAGTTGGAAAAATTGTCCAAAGGCATGGCATGGGCAATTCCACGGTCAAAAAAAGGGTTCTACTATAATCCTTGAAGCGGTGGCCGATCAGGAGACTTGGATTTGGCATGCATTCTTTGGAATGCCTGTATCTTTGAATGACATCAATGTTGTCAACCGGTCACCACTGATGAATAAGGTTACAAACGGTGAGTTGCCACCAGTGCAGTTTGTAGCAAATGGCCGTACGTACAACTATGGCTATTATCTAGCGGATGGCATCTATCCAAAGTGGCAAACCTTCGTGAAGCCGTTGAAAAAGCCGGAAGGTAAGAAATATCTTGACTTCCACAATGCTCATGCGGCGGCTAGAAAAGATGTGGAGAGAGCATTTGGGATTTTGCAAGCCCAATTTG
Organism: Aegilops umbellulata; assembly: GCA_032464435.1. Taxonomy (NCBI): domain Eukaryota; kingdom Viridiplantae; phylum Streptophyta; class Magnoliopsida; order Poales; family Poaceae; genus Aegilops; species Aegilops umbellulata. The sequence goes on from CP136056.1 coordinate 374,924,590, forward strand.
CTATTGTGAGAGGACCGGCTAGATTTTGGGATCAAAAAATGCTTTGGTACATCATGCACGCTTGTGTGATCATGCACAACATGATCATTGAGAATGAGCGTGGTCAAGATTTAGACTACTCACAGTATGAGCTCTTGGGAAATCCCGTGCGAGTGCGACGGAGGGCTGAAAGGGTAGCCCGTTTTATTGCCTCCTATCATGCCATTCGGCGTCAATCAACGCACAATGAACTTCAGAATGATTTGATTGAAGAGTGGTGGGCATGGCATGGACGACAAAGAGCGTGATGATATCTGCATTCGACATTGTATTGTTCATGAACTATTTGTTGTGTTTATTGCATTTGTTGTACTGAATGATAAACTATTTGTTTAAGTTGTAATGATAACGAAATTGAACTATTTATTGTTGATTAATTTTGTTTGTTTGATCATTTTTGCTATGTATATATGGTTTGTCATACGCGCGTTGTATTTTTGCGCTCTGCTGGAGCGACGCGCGCGCTGCAGAGCGCGGCTGCTGGAGCCAGCGCAGGCGGGCGCGCCAAACCAGACGAAACGCGCGCGGCAAACTGGTTTTTTGCGTGCGGCACATAGCACGGCTGTTGGAGATGCTCTTAGTCGTGCAATAGTACTCCCGCAGCGTGCGGTTGGGGCATGTATGCTTGTCTGATGCCCCGCTGCCCCAGGTCCCATGTGGCGCCAGCACCACAGGAACATGCCATGGATGCGTGCTATAGAGTTGTTCAGACTCCAATGTGCACTTACTTATCTCATAATTTTACGAGTCCAGACCGTCACTGAAAGTTCTCGAATGAATTCTTGCATTGTTGTGCTCGAAGAAGAACGTGCTACTACGATTGAAATTTCGCAGTGAAAAAGTAGTACTACGAAGTAAAACAGCAGAAAATGTAAATTATTAGGCGACCGAACCCTGCTCCATCAGATCATCAGATTAATAAACAAACCAAGGGAGAGAGCCGACCAGATTCCTACTCAATTGTCAATTCACACACACACGTAGGCGTGTGGAGTGGCAACCCGTGCCTGCCTGCTTAAGGCTGGTCATAGTTACTACTTTCATAATGCAAAGTAACATGATAGTAGTGTCATAGATGGCTTCATTTATTAGCTTGTAGACTCATCTTGTCTTGGAAAGCGCTATATTATAGTAACATATTATGTTACCATCTCACGTTAAATACTTGCCATATAAGCAAAAATTTCTTGAAGTGCGCTATGTTACCATAAGCAAATAAATAGTGGAAGTAATATAGGTAGTAACATACATGCCACATAAGCAAAAAAGATGATGTGTCAGGTAATTAATGAAGAGAGAGTCAAATAGAGTAACATAATATGTTACCATCACATAGCGGTTCCCAATGCAAAATGAGTCTACAAAGTAATAAATGAGGTGATGCATGACACTACACATATGTTACTATCCACTATAGAGATAGTAACATAGACTAGTAACATAAATAGTAACATAGTTGCCACATAAACAAAAATGGTGAGGTGACAAGTAGTTAATGAGGAGAGAGACAAATAGAGTAACATAATATGTTACCATCACATAGCGCTTCACCGATGCAAAATGAGTCTACAAAGTAATAAATATATCCATCTATGTTACCACACATATGACACTACCCACTATGAAGGTAGTAATATAAACTAGGAACATATGTATGTTACTTGTCTAAGTTACTCTCCACTGTGACCAGCCTAATAACCCGGCCTCGGATCCCGGCGTGCAAACGCAGTCTGAACACGAAACACAGTAGAGGATATGTTTCTACCTAAACAAACAGGGCAGGGCAGGGCAGGGCAGCCATGGATATGTTTCTGAGTAGTCCGAGTAGCCATCCAGCACTAGAGCCGATGGTGCTGGCATCACCTTTTTAGGCAGATCGCGCAGACTTTTTCTCCGCAGTCCCCACTGCACCGCACCGTCGTTTGACGCGAGCACCCGTGTCACCATCCCCCGCCGCACGCGCACCATTACACTAGAGCGAGTAGCAAATACCACGCCGCACCGCCGCCCCACCGCGACCCGTCACTCCGCACTCGTGGTGGAGTGGAGAGCGTGGCTGGCGGCAGGCCTGCCTCTTCCTCTTCCTAGCGGCACTAGCAGGAGTAGCCGGTAAACCCGCACCTAAACCGCAGTCTCCCATCGCCACGCTCCGCGGCACGGGCACGGCACAGATCCGTCCACCACCACCCACACTCCCCCGCCGGGTCGCGCGCGGCGGCCAAAGCACGCGAGCGAGCGAGCCTTTTCCGGCCGCCTACGCCTCGGGCCGGATGCGCGCGGATCGCGTCATGGCGGAGGCGGGCAAGCGGATGGACCTGGCCGCGCCGCTGCGGTCGGCGCGCCTGCCCTACCACAAGGCCGACCTCGACTCCGGCCCCGTCCGCCACCCCGGCGCCGTCCCCTTCGTCTGGGAGCACAGCCCCGGCCAGCCCAAGAGCGTCCGCACCCGCCGCCCGCCTCCGCCCTCGCCGTCGCCCTCGCAGCCGCGCCCGGAGGACAACGGCGCCACCCCTTACCACGACGCCCTGGGCGAGCGCGAGAGCGATTGCGCACTGCCAAACGGCGCCGCCCCCGCCCCCGCCGTGCCTCGAACTGGCGCCGCGGAGCGTGAGGCGGAGAGGGCGGAGGTCGAGCCGAGGAAGGAAGCCACGACGCCGGACGTGCTGTCCGTGGCCGATGTGCTGCGGAGGGAGGAGGAGGACGACGGCGATGACGACGAGAGGTTCTCCGACGCGCTGGACACGCTCTCCCGCACAGAGTCCTTCACCGTGAACTGCAGCGTCAGCGGTCTCAGCGGCGTGCCGGACCGCCCCGCGGGCGCGGCGGCCACCAGCGCCGAGCCCGGCGCCCGCGGCTTCATGATGGACCGCTTCCTGCCGGCCGCGCAGGCGGTGGCCGTGGGCTCCCCGCAGTACACCTTCCGCAAGGCCAGTGTAGCTGGCTCCACCGGCAACTCTGGCCGCGAGCATGCGCATGCCGCTGCGGCCAATTGGAGGATTGGCAGCGATGATGATCGCGTCAGGAGAACGCCTGTGCAGCTCCCTTACCAGCATCTGCCTCCCAATTATTTGTCTTGCAACTATCCCAGACGCGATGATCATGAAGAGGAGGAGGAGGAAGAGGATGACGATGACTTCGATGTACATAGTACCCGAGGTTTTGCATCCAAGGGGTGTGGTTTGCTCCCTGGTCTGTGTGTCAAAACCTCCTTGTTGCTACTGAATCCAATGCCTATAATGAAGGGTGGCAAGGCGCGTCAGGGAGGGAGAGGCAGGGGATTGGCATCCAAAGGCAGGGGCCAGAAGGCACCGAGCCCTCTTGCCCGGAGCTCGCAACGCAAGAATCTTGGCTGTGATTCTAATGGGGTAAGCAGATGCTCACAACAATGCTTCATGAATTCAGAGTTATGTTGCTTCTTGACAGTTTCAGGAGTGGTAGTTCTAAACATCTCAATCTCTGTTATATTGCAGCAATACTGGGAGGAAGTTTATAAGCACAAGTTGGAACAGAAGTACATTAACCAAGGAGAGGATAGGAGGAGCAAGCTGACAAGTGAGTCGAACCATCTGACATTCTGGAGTGACTCTCAGACTGGCGATGGGTCTTCACCATTCCGCCACTCCATAGGTGGTGGCATGTCTCCCTACCGCCGCGACGTTGCCTTGTCACCATCACGTAAAGCAAATGGGTCATTTGAAGTAAGAGATAAAGATGAGAAAATGAGTAGAAGCAATGGCTCTAGCTCACTTGGAATAGACCATGATCATGGTTCGTTGCTTGGATCAGATCACAGTAGTTTGAAGGGATCAAGCTCCATGAGCTCAGGAGTCGATAGAACATTGCATGAAGATTCAATGGATCACCGTTCAGGTATTGATTCAGAAGCTAGTCAGTTGACCCTGCCATTGGATCCAAAGGCATCTTTGAATTCAGGGTGTGATGTTCAACATGGAGGACACCAGATAGTCAGAAGTAACAGCATAGTGGAAGTTCAAGACAATGATACGTTGACAAAAACAATCGCCAAAGTGCCAGAATCCATTTCATTAATACCTTCCGGAAACGCAGGATCAGTAAAACTGGATGATAGAAAAACTCATGATAGTAGTCAGGATGTTCCAGTACATTCGGAAGGTAATATCGCCGTCAAGAAGGAAAGTGTGCCTTTGCAATTTCTAATGCCGTTACCTGTCCCAAAGTCGCCTTCAGATTCTTGGCTTTCTCGCAATTTGCCATCTGTAAAGAATAAACCACCTGCACCATCTTTTCTTGGAATCCAAGTACAGTCGAAGAAACAAGCTCCCTGGGCCTCCGCACATCCAAAGGAGAATGATCTTAAACCTCCCAGGACACGCCAAATAAGATTTGCAGATGTAATTCATAACTTCACTCTGTTCTGCCTATGTTTCTATTCATCTTACTTCTCAGAGCCATTACTGACTGTTTTTATTTGCCTGCTTATTTAGGTGGTGGAGAGGCCTTATTATCTGGATACTGAGATATGATATCTTCCCTTGAGACCAGTATATATTCATGATATGATTCCTGGGGGGGACATCAGTCCTATATCTGCGACTGCCAGCGCCCAATGGTTAGGCATAGAGGTGCCCTGTTTTGCTGTTGTAGTGATGGCTGGGTACCACTTACCAGCGATTCAGCATGTTGGTAAATTCGATGCGCATGCCTGTTTGCATACTATTTGCTTTATGTTGCCCAAGGTATGTTGGTAGTGGTTTAGCTCTGTTGCAAATCGTATTTCTATACAGGATTGCTTCTGTTTGCTTCATCTTACTGTCCATAAAACATGTAATACTGTTTACTCTGTAAAAACGTCGAGTTGATCTTCAGTTGTATCATAGGATGCAATTCCAATATAAGTCAGCCTTTTGTTCCCAAGACATTTCCTGTGCAATGTAAATTGTTGGTGATTGGTTTTGAGATGGAAAATGTATATCACATTTTTTTGTCACCGTAATGTGTACAAAAATATAGCACAACTCGCATGCAGAAAAGTTGGAAACTGTGAGCTTCAGATGTGCTCCAAAAAACAGCCTATATATTTGGTGTATGATCTCAGTTTTCAACTAAGACATAGGATTATCATAACGAAGTGGTAATCCACATCTGCACTCTTGTTTTGTGTTGACTTGTTACATTCTGTTTATCGAAGTGGTTGACTTGGTGCATTATGTCTCTCCGTTATTTTACGGGGAAGTATTGGTACTGAACTTATTATTATTGAACGAGTGATTCAACTAGGACACTGCTGATGCTGTTATTTTGGTTGAGACTAAGATATTTTCTTGTGGCTATTAAGCATCCAAAGCTTTTGCTGCTCTTGATTCGAACACGCTTAGAGAGCAGATAGATATTCCGAACTGGTACTGCAAAAATGGACCTGTATGTGTTAAAAAAGGAAACACTGGTTTGTTCAGATACTATATGTATTCCGTATTTGCACTGCAAAAATGGACCTGTATGTGTCAAAAAAAGGGAGACTGATTTTGTTAATCATATTCTGTATGTTCATAAAGTTCATGTACTCTGTGTGCAACAGCTGGCACGGCGGTTTCCTTTCAGGAAGGAGATGGACAAATCAAAACTTCTCTGAAGTCGGATATTTACGATTTTACGATCCAAACTTAAGCTCTCCGATTTTATGATTCTGTCACTAGAATCTACATACGTTTCTATGATTCTGATAGTTAAGATTAGATTTTCAGGATTTGCAATCTTATCATCATTCTGATTCTAATAGTCAAGATTTTACGATTCGGAGCTTTGATCCGATTCAGAATCACGATTATGACTACGTGATACAGCATGACGTGCTCCTCTGTTTTGGGTACACACTCCACGCTAATTTTTTTAAATAATACTTTTTTTTATTAATTTACAGAAATATTACGCTGAAAAAAGAATTTTCAAAAATAATACACCGTCGGCCCACTGCTGGCCGACTGAGCCCAGTCGGCCCACAGCAGGCCGACTGGTGGCCCATCAGCTTGCTGCTGGCCGATTGGGCTGTCGGCCACCAGATGGAAGCCCAGTCGGCCCGCAGCTGGCCGATAGGCCTGCAGCTGGCCGACTGGTGCATGCTTATTTTGAATACATGATGATATTTTTTAAAACTATATATTTTAACACGTTATGAATACATGGTAACATTTCTTCAAATACATTTTTAATGGAAATAACATTTTTTAAACCACATAACATTTTTTAAAATTGTATAGCTTTTCTGAAATTTTCATAAACTTTTTTTAGAAACACGCGAATATTTTCTAAAAATGTCATGATCTATCTAAACATTTTTTAACCCACGTGATATGTGAGTATATTGATTGTAATATGATCTTATATTATGGGATGAAGGGAGTACCATTTTTTACAATGTCATGGATATTTTTTGGAAACACGAGAATATTTCGAGCAAAGGTGACGTACATTCTTTAAGTGGCACGAACAATTTTTTTACATTATGCAAACATTTGTTCATATTTTCCAAAAAAATTGCATGCATCACATATAACTCGGTTTCCAAAAAAAAATTAAGTGGCAGGAGCGTCAATGACGACGTCTGGCCTGCCGGGGAGGCGGATCTCGAAGGACAAATTCATCACATATAACTCGGTTTCCTGTAGCAATGCAACTCAACAACCCTTTTCCATTGCCATTCGCTCAGCATTTCTTGAATCTTGCCATCATCAGTTATGTCAATCAATTTTCTTTCCCCAGGGCCATCTGAGTGCTTCCTGCTGACGTAGTACACAAAATCGTCTTCCTTCAACCCTTGCTTCAACATGAATTTAGTCTTCAACCAATCAAAAGTGAGGTCCACTTCACTAACTTGCACAACACTTGGAGAAAAGCCTTGGACATGAACAATAGGGCTAAGCACCCACTGAGTACCCTCAGCCATCTGCAACACACAAATCGCATTGAGTACCTAACCTACCCCTTAATATCCCACTAATTAGTTGACATCTATTATATGAACAAATACTACCGGAGCAGCTACGAAAAATAAAATGTGGGATGAAATATACCCTTGAAGCGTGCCTGCGACGGAAGAACGAAGAACGGCGGCCACGAAACTGCCTGTGCTCCGGCTCCAACGAAGAACGACGAACAACAGCTTCACCTCCACCACAGTGCCCCAACTTGACCGGTAGCACACTGCAATGCTTATCCAGCTCCGTCTGAAGGGGGTTTTATAGGTAGAGAGAAGAGAATGGCGGGAAAGGGTTGGCGGGAAACGGGTGGCGGGAAAGGGTTGGCGAGAAAGGGTGGCGGGAAACGGGTGGCGGGAAAGGGTTGGCGGGAAATGGGAGGCGGGAAACGGGTGGCGGGAAACGGGTGGCGGGAAAGGGTTGGCGGGAAAGGGTTGGCGGGAAATGGGAGGATGGAAACGGGTGGTGGGAAACGGGTGGCGGGAAAGGGTTGGCGGGAAACGGGTGGCGGGAAACGGGTGCGGGAAACGTGGCGGGAAACTTCACCTCCACCACCTATAAAACCCCCTTCAGACGGAGGTGGATAAGCATTCCAGTGTTGCGTAGTTGAGATGTCCCATTATCCTTTCGATCGTAGTTTTCACCCTAGGATGAGCGCGACTCTTCTGAGGCTAGCTAGCGATTTCAGGATGGACAATAGGATAGTTCCATGGGACGAACTCACCGGTAGTGACACCATAATGAATGAGTTGGCTCACCAATTACGTAGGTCTGGGTGGCCTGAAAGGACCTATGAGGAGGTACGCAAAGAACTTCTTAGGTTGGATGAAAGGTGGAAGAGGGTAGTGCTGCCGAAGAGTGAAACTTTCAGAAGGACTGCAAGAAATAATCCATGTTTATGGACTGAGGAGAGCGAGGACGAAGATGATATCTTCATGCCGCCACTTCCGGGTTCTTCATCGTCGAAGTGCAAGAGTTCTTCATCGTCGACGGGCAAGGTTTCTGCATCATCGAAGGGCAAAAGTTCTTCATCGTCGAAGGGCAAGAGTTCTGCATCAACGGAGGATGACGATGATGACTTCATGTAGTATGTAAGCTGTATTCCAGTTGTACCTCAACAAGTAGGGCATTATGTTGTACCTTAATTTCATTTTGTAGTATGTAAGTTGTATTTATTAAGTTTAATTCAAATGTGCTTGTATCTTAATTATCGGTTGTAGTCTCTTTGGAAATGTAACTGGAATACTGACTCACATATGCGAATAGTTTGAAACTAACATAGATAATGACTCATACATAGATAATCATATGTCTCATACATAAGTACATAGGCATTTGTCTCATACATAGAATAGACATAAGTCTCACACATAAATAGATGGCAATGTCTCTACTGAAAGATAGAAGCGTCAGTGACGACGTCTGGCTTGGCGGGGAGGCGGATCTGGAAGCGGCGACCATCCCCACCTGTCGGGTGGCCTAAGTTGACGAGGAGGAATCTCAGACTCTACCTGGTCATGCTGTGTATCCTGTGTGGGGCCTGGTGGAGGAGTGGAATACATGTTCATCCACTGGGTGTGCTGCGACATCTGAGACTGTATGTTCTCCTCGGGATGTTGATCACTCCCCCACGTATCATGTGATGCCGCCATAGACGCCTGATATCCGTAGGCTCCTGATATTTTTTGTATAAATCATGAACATTCATATACATTTTTAACATTTTTGCTAATATAACATATGAAGACACATACCTGCTGGCTGTGACGACTGCTCTGGCTCAAACACGAAGCTAGACGAGGGACCGTGCTGCTGTGGCTGTGGAGAAAACACGAAGCTCGACGTGGGACCATAGTGCTGTGGTTGCTGCCACGTTGAACTGCCAGGTTGATCAGGACGGGGTGGCCTGGCTGTCGGCTGAAGTGCTAGACGTGGACGTGGTTGATGTCGGTGCGTGGAGTGACGCGGCTGCTGCTGCTGGTGCTGAACAACGTCGGTTCTCCGGGTGCACGTGATAGCCTCGTACGCAGACCGTATCTTGTTCTGAATTCGTTCCAAGAAGGGCTGTATCAGTGGACGGTGTTGAAGAAGAGGTCCAGACGACAGTGATCGTCCAAAGGTGGTCACGTCGTTGTAGACATCGTACGTCAAGGAAGCCTGCAAATTTCCATGACGATTAATAATGATTGTTTCTTGCAAATTTCCAGTACTTAAAGAAAATATATCTTACCGCGTACTGCCTAGAGCCCGAAGTGTCATAGCTCGGGTACATATCCGACGGAGTAGGATCCGGTATCTCCTCTGGGTTGGAGTGCTCAACGATGCGTAACCGGGTTCCGGTCATGTAGCGCCGCAAATAGAGATTGAATTCACCGAGCTCAAAATTGTGATTCTCGTGCCATAGATTTGTGTTTGCTGTCTCCCATTCTATAACATACGGCTCTAGTCTAACTAGCCAGTCAGCAGTTGTCCTATTCATGCCCTTCCTTGTCGTCCTAAAATTGTGTTCTGTGTTCATCAATTACCTAAAGCTTCGAATGGAGTACTATGATAGATAATGCAACATTGAAAAACTGGTTAATACCTGTGGATGTGTGCTGGCACCGGGTTCTCTGTAGGAGGAGGCAGCTCCAACTGCAGAAGACCAAATTGCCTCATAACCCTCTGTTGTGCCATCTCCTCAACGAAGACATCAAAGATGATCTTTGATTTTGTCATCCAGTAATCTCGGTCCCTTGTGCATAGCACAGATATACCACCAGGGTATCTCGCTTGTATGGCTGCTTCCGTATAGGGCTGCCAGATGACCCCGGTGTACGCATCGAACTGCTCGTTCAATGCTGTGTATGCCTTCCTGGTCTGATCACTAGCAAAGCGTCTCTGCAGAAAACAAAAGTTAGTATCCGCTAGCATCGAACTATCTCTTGTGCAGAAAAAAGTTGCATTAAACTACAAAACGGTGCATACCTCGCGACGTGTCCAACACAGACCGAAAGTAGGCATGTCGATGCCGTCAACATCAAACATGGCGTTTATAGGCTCACGAACACGTACATCTGGTCGCCCTATAGAGAACCTCTCCCACGACCACAGCTGTAGGAATAGAGGGCATCCAAGAAGGGCTGGCTTTCTCGATGTAAGCTGGCAACCGTTGGACATACCTCGGTATGTAGCCGCTAAGACCGTCGAACCCCAACTCCTCTGTCTGATATCATCTGCCGTCTGAGCGCTCGCAATCTCGAGTGCCATAGTGATGTAGAGCGCGCTAATAGTGGTGACATGGTTCTCCGTGAACATCACCTTGCCAAAAAGCCACAGTAAGTAGGCCTCCAGGCTCCGAGTGATCTGTTCCGCAGTCAACGGCGCCCGAAAGTTCTGGATCTGCATTAATCAAAGAGAAACGTTTAGTAAGCCGCAATTATTTTCTGTAAAACTGTATGCACGAGAACTTGAAGATAAGAGGTAGGGGAAATTACCCGAAAATTGAGCAACCACTCATACTTTGGTCCGTGATGCTCCATACCGGATCCGGAGCATCCGGAAAAACACCATGAAAACGTTGTGTAAGAGCTCGCTCCCAACTAGCCGGTGCGTCCAACGGTCCTATGGCATGACCTGCCAATGGTAGTCCGAGCAAAAGTGACACATCCTCCAGAGTAGGGGCCATCTCTCCCCATCAGAAGTGAAACGTGTGGGTCTCTGGCCTCCAACGGTCCACTAAGCAGCTCAGCAAGGACCCGTCGATGGCGAGGCGTTTCTCACCCGGGATAGACTCAACCAGACGCGCGAAAGGTAAAAGGCCGGCCCATTTCAACCTTCATCAGAGAACATTTGGGTTAGTGTCTCCCATTAATATGCATGTCAGTGTGCAAATTAACAAAGCACGTACCGCTCAAGCCATCCTCGATGTATCATCCAGTTTTCCTTAGGAGTACGAGTGACCAGAGGCTCAAGCTTGCGCTCAGACCATATCGCAGCACGATGACCCCTATCAATGTCCCCATTCAGCAACCACATTCCCGACATTCCTGCACACTTAATAAAAATTCAGAACACGGTGCCACACTTAATAAAAATTCAGAACATAGTGCCACACTTAAAAAAAATTCAGAACTTAGTGCCACACTTAAAAAATTCAGAATATAGTGCCACACTTAATACAAATTCAGAACATAGTGCCACACTTAATACAAATTCAGAACATAGTGCCACACTTAATAAAAATTCAGAACATAGTGCCACACTTAATAAAAATTCAGAACATAGTGCCACACTTAATACAAATTCAGAACATAGTGCCACACTTAATACAAATTCAGAACATAGTGCCACACTTAATAAAAATTCAGAACATAGTGCCACACTTAATACAAATTCAGAACATAGTGCCACACTTAATACAAATTCAGAACATACTACTGCTAGCTTAGCTTCTTCCTCTCGCCCTTACTCCTCTACTGCCTCTACCTCCTCTTCTTCCCCGGTTGCCTCGTCCACGCCCAGTGACGAAAGTGGGACAATTAGTATCCCTATGGCCAAATTCATTGCATAGAATGCATTGCCTAGTCGGACCTCCTGCTTCAGATTCATCCATATCATTCCGGATGCGCTGACACTGTCGTCTGCCTCTACTTGTACGCATATGCTCTGGGTTTGGAATGTAACGCCTTTCAGCGGGGTTAACGCTGTTGAAATTACCCATTGATCGAAAACCCATCAGCTCACCGGTCCAGGTATTGACGACAGACTCTTTCAGAAAAAATGGAGACACAAACGATATTGCGTCCATTCCAAGCTGCCCGCAAGCAGCAAGTACATGTGAGCAAGGGAGGTGAAGCAATTTCGGTTTGTTGCATGTGCACTCACACGTTGGCCAGGCTTCATTACCAATTTTCACCTCATGCGTCCTCAACTCATTTGCACATCCAAATTTGTTGTTGGCTAAGCGGACCTCAAACCTTCTTTCTTGATTACCGATGGCGACTACAGTGTGTGACCTAGCTTTTTGCATCTTGTTGTCCATGTACTTTGTGACTCTTTCACAATACCGTGTATTCGGGTTGTTGAAGATATGCTGCTCTGCTTTTTGACGTCTATCTCTGAAATACTTGACGGTGCCATAGAAAATACCCTCAACGATAGCTGTAAGTGGTAATGCCCGGTTTTCTCTGAGGACAAAATTGTATGTTTCCGCGAGGTTTGTTGTCATGACACCGTACCTTGCTCCATGTGTGTCATGTAGCAAAGACCACCTCTCCAGAGGCTCATGCTCTATCCACTGCTCGAAGGTTTTAATCGACCTCCCAAGCCTTCTCCTAGTACCAGGTGGGTCAAAACCTGGCAAGTCACATAGCCCAACAGGCTCCTCCTCCACGGCCGCTGTTCCTGTTGCCAACTGTGCAGCTACTGCTTCAACATGTGCCCTCACCGCTGCATCTCTTGCAGCTTTCCTATCCCTCACGTGTCTCTGCGTGCACACATTAAGTCTGTCGCGTATCAAATTGTACTTCCATAACTGGTTCTGCTTGCAGAGTTTTTTGAACAGATTCATCAGTTTCTTATTTCTAAACTGCGAGAAGAAATTAGCCCCCAGATGGCGCATGCACCAACGACTCTGCAAGTCCTGCCATGGAACTTGTTCCTCAGGGCCTGGGTTTGTCAGTGTCCTTATCGCACTGAGTATACCTGCATGCCTGTCATGAAGGATGCACACATTGGGCTTCTCCTTCACAACTGATACTTTCAACTGCCTGAAGAACCATGTCCAACTTTCAATGTTCTCACTCTCCACAAAAGCAAATGCGAGAGGGACGACTTGATTTTGGCCGTCTTGACCTATGGCTGTTAGGATCTGACCCTTGTACTTGCCTGTGAGGAAAGTACCGTCAACACATATCACCGGTCGGCAATGCCTGAAAGCTTCGATGCATACACCGAAAGAGAAGAAGAGACGATGCAGCACCCTCACAGTTGGGAACTCTGGCATGAACATGTCTTGGATATCGATATAGGTGCCTGGATTCCGCTACTGCAGGGTGTGGAGGAGCTGGACAACAGAGTCATATGCATCAAAATAAGAACCAAATCTCCTCTCAAGCGCCGCATGCTTAGCCCTCCAAGCCTTTCCATAAGAAATTCTGTACTTGAACCTGGCGAAGACTTTTGTCTGTACTGCCTTCACTTCCATAGCTTTGCCCTGCACTATCTCATCGTAAAACAACCGCACAATAAGCGTGGATGAAAGGTTGGCATGATCTTGAGGGATGCAGGAAATAAGACAAGTATGATTAACTAAGTCACTTATCACCCAACTTGTGCCATACTTAGGGAGAAAGCCGTGCACCCTGGCGGGACAATCTGCGTTCTTGCATACCATTGTCAGGAATTTCTGACTGGACACCTGAGCTGTGAAAACCCTTTGCGTGGACATTGCCCAATTAATTATTGCATCCTTCAGGGCTTGCTTGTTCGGATACATAGCACCCGTTGCAATATTGTTCTGGTGATATTGCCAAGCTGAATCATGTCCATCATTCACGGTCATTGCAGATGAGAAGTCATGATTGCACCATGCAGGATTCGGGACCTCCTCTGCATTTTCTTCTTCATCTGACTCGTCAGAATCATGGGCATGACCCCTTTCAACATCGGTGTCTTCTTCTTCCATCTGGTCCTGCATGTGCCCATCTACCTCGTCAGCGTCCACCTCGCCATTGTAATCACCATCGGCATTTCCTCCTTCTACCTGACTACTCTGCCCTGGTTCATAACCATAAGCATTTCCTCCTTCTACCTGACTGCTCTGTCCTTGTTCGTAACCATCATCTCTAGCATTTGACATAAATAACTGCCTCCCTACACTGCTATGACCAGGATCGTAGCCACCCTCGCCTTCATGTGCAGTGACCTCCTTCACGACGGGAAGCACTAAAGCAATAGGATTGCATCTCCTTCGTTCACAACCTTGTAACCACCGCACCCAATCGGAGTCTTGCTCTATCGGCCTCAAATAAAAGTAAATTATTGTACTTGACCGTGTCCATAATGCATGAACACCGACGGTGTGTGTTTCAGTATCAAGACCTAAACTTGCCGCAATCCATTCTTTCACCTGACTGACTGACCATGTTTGAGGTGCGCTCATTGGCACCTCTATGTGAGTAAATTCACTCAGATCTGCTCCCATCTCAGTTGTTTGGACAGTACCAGGACCGTAGTAAAATCTGACCTTCACTACATCAGACATCTCGGCTCACCTATTTTTTTTCAACAACGAAATACAATTCACTATCAAATATTAGAAATGTCTATATATATTACAAAATATTTGCCGGAGCAACTACAAATATTTACAGATTTTAATATTTGACTGCCTACAACTACAACTATATTACGGATTTTACCGGAGCTACTCCAAATACTGACACTCCTAAATACGGATTTTACCGGAGCTACTGCAAATACTGACACTACTAAATACTTCACATCCACATATAGTACGGAATATCATCGGAGCAGCTACACATTTTTACATAAATAATTTGTTGACATCTAAATATATTTACGTACACTACGGAGCAAATAACAATAATCGCACACCTAATTTATTTCACATCGAAACATATTAACAAATACTACCGGAGCACCTACGAAAAATAAAATGTTTGCTGAAATATACCCTTGAAGCGTGCGTGCGAACGAAGAACGACGAACGGCGGCCAACAAACTGCCCGTGCTCCGCCTCCAACGACGAACGACGAACGACGAGCTTCACCTCCAGCACACTGCCCCAACTTCACCACCACCACCTCCACCAAAATGCTCACCACAACCACCACGAGCTACCCCATCAGTAGACCGAGACCTCTTTTGGCTGCCCTAGCTAAGTTGAATCCATTCACGGTGCCAAAATTGCAAAAAACTGGCTCATTTGGGTGTATAAATTGGTGGCATTTTTGTACAGAGAGAGGAGAAAGGAAGAAGAGAAGAAGAACAGCGCTGCGCGTGGAGAGAGGAGAAAGGCAGAGAGGAGAGGATAAGGCAGAGCCGGGCCAGCCGCGCGCCAGGTGGGGCCACGCCCTGTCGGCCAGCAGCTGGCCGATCGGCCCGCGGCAGGCCGACAGGGGCACGACCACGCCGACAGCTCCCTCTCCCCCCCTCGCGACGTGGCCAGCCCAATCAGGGGCCGACACGTGTCAGGCGGGCCAGCTGTCGGCCTGCTACTGGCCGACTACTGCCACTCGGCTTGCTGTGGGCCGACTGGGCTCAGTCGGCCAGCAGTGGGCCGACGGTGTATTATTTTTGAAAATTCTTTTTTCAGCGTAATATTTCTGTAAATTAATAAAAAAATGTATTATTTAAAAAAAATTCCGGCAGAGCCACAGTCACCCAACACAGCGAGCAGGCACCGTCAGGCTACCGGTTCGTTCATTCATCCCGCACCCACCTACACGCAGACGCAGCTCTCGGGCGCCGCCGCCAGGGCAATGGAGCCCGAGCCCGACCGCGGCGTCTCCCTCCTCTCCCCCGCCCCAAACCCTAGCCACCAACCCTGCCTCCGGGCGGCCAAGTCCACGGCCTTCAAGCGCGAGGAGCGCCGCAAGCACAAGGAGCAGAAGCGGGAGCGCAAGCGGCAGGAGAACCTCGCCCTCGCGCTCGCGCAGTGGGAGCCCCTTGGCGCCCCACCCCGCCCGGCCGCCACCTCCACTCCCGGCGAGCCACCCGATGACAAGCCCTGGCCGTGTGACCCGCCCTCTCCCGCGGACGCCGCGCCCTCCGCCGCCTGGGGCTGGGGTCCTCCGGCGGAACCCTCCGCCGACAGGAGCTGGGGCCCTCCGGCAGAACCGCCGACGCAGCCGCCCGCGCCACCGGTCGCGGCAAGGTGCCCCCAGGCCGACGCGGTGAGGGCGTGCCGCGCGTTGTTTGAAGAGCACGCCGATAACGACGACGACGGGGAGGAGGAGGGGGAGGAAGGGGATGTGGCCCGGTTCTTCGACGAGCTTCTGGAGAAAGACGCGGGCCTGAGGGGGTTCTACCAGGCGGAGCGGGAGACGGGGCGGTTCCTGTGCCTGGTGTGCGAGGGGGTCGGCGCCAGGGCGGGGAAGCGGTTCCCCGGCTGCGCCGCGCTGGTGCAGCACGCCGGCTCGGTCGCCCGGACCAAGAGGAGGCTCGCGCACCGCGCCTTCGCCGACGCCCTCGGCCGCCTGCTCGGCTGGGGCGCCGGCCGGACCACGCCTTCTCCGGTAAACATGTTACCTGTTTCCTGTCAAAATGTTGCTTAGTACCATGTCTAATTGTCTATCAAATTGCTGAATTTTTTGTTGCAATCGTACGAAATGCAGGCTGATTGCGACAACGATGGCGCTACTGATCAAGCTGAGCACCTGGATGCTTCTGAATGTGCAGAAATGGAGGTGGCCTAATTTAGCTCATCGTGCTAACTTAGATACTGTTTCTTGATCAGAAAGCTTTGAAATACATGTGATTTGGCTTGATGTATCGATAACCTGGATGCTCATTGTCAACATCTGTGCGTAATATGCTCTGGTAACCTTGATGCTTGTGTTTAACATCTCAAGCTGGATCTAAAAGTTTCTGATTTGCAGTGCATTGTATTTCAGTTGTTGATTCCTGGTGTGTATTGATCTTGAGTTTGAAGGAAACGAAAGTAAATCTCTATGAATGGAAACCCATCGAGTCTAACTACTGAGAAGTACTTACATGCAGTAGTATTTTTCTGAATCTATGGTTGGAGCCTTGGAGGCCATTGTCTCCTTATCCTGAAAACAAATTCACAAATCACAACAGCTGTCCGAAGTGTGAATATTCCAAACACATATCTACCTTATTTCATAGTACATAAAGCAATCTACAATGATGTGATGACACAGCTTAAGATAGTAAACATACCACCACCTGATAAAGAGAACTTTAAGATTCATATCAGTGTCTTGTTAGAATTGATTTTTCTTTTGTTGATTTTATCTTTTTCAAATGGCCATATATACTCCCTCTGTAACCTTTTATAAGAGGGCTTTTAGTCAAAAAACGTCTTATAAAGAAGTTATAGAGGGAACGAGCTCGGGATGCTGAGTTTCTCTGCCTCCTGTGATCTATTGAGCCAACATGAACATCATTGGTATTGTCATTATCATTATCACTAGGCCTATGTTCATCATCAAATTGTGTCTCACCATCCGAAATGGAAATATCATTATGATTCTCAATAGTTTTTTCTGCAACAGGTTCATCAGAAGTATGTAAAGTTGTATTCCTACTCTTTTTTTCTTCTAGTTAAGTGAACTAGGTGCACTATCATTAACTCTCGAGAGTCTTGTTCAATTATCTCAATATGACCTTCAGGATATAAAGGATCTTGTTCAATTATCTCAATATGACCTTCAGGATATAAAGGATCCTGACTCATTTTACCACCTCTAATAATTACTCCAACAACACGCTTATTAGTTTTATTATGCATCTCGCTAAACAAACCATTTTGTGATCCAACAACTTGTTCCAGCTGAGTGTGAAACATAGCATAGTGCTTACTTAAGCCTTTACCATCATTGGAAATTCTAACAAGCACATCAGTTAAGTGTTCAATCATAACAGAGTTGCGATTCAATTGATCACGTATTTTCATATTGAAGTGTTATTGTTTAAGGACAGAACTATCAAATTTATCCAAGCACTAACTTGGAGATTTAGTATAAGGAACATCATCCTCATCAAACCTATAAAGAGAGTTTACCTCTACTACCTGTGTCGGAATTTAAGTCCATCTGTTTCTTCAATAGGTGGTAAATTCTTAACATCGTCTGATTTAATACCTTTCTCTTTCATAAATTTCTTGGCTTCTTGCATATCTTCTGGACTGAGAAATAGAATACCCGTCTTCTTCGAAGTTGGCTTAGGGGGTGGTTCAAAGTGTCCAATCAGCAACATTTCTCAATATGTTATTCAATAAATTTTGAGCTTGTTCAACTGTTCTTTCCCCGAAAACACAACCAACACAATTATCTAGATAGTCCCTAGATGCATCGGTTAGTCAATTATAGAAAATATCAATTATTTCATTTTTGTTAAGAGGATGATCTGGCGAAGCATTTAATAATTGGAGAAGCCCCCCCAAGCCCGAGGGAGACATTCTTCCTCAAGTTGTGCAAAGCTGTATATTTCATGTAAGGGAACTTGTTTCTTATTAGCAGGAAAATATTTTCAGTAAAGTAATAGGTCATATACTCGGGACTACGCACAGGAGCAAATATTATTGAACCATATCTTACCATCACCCTTTAATGAGAAGGAAAACAATTTAAGAATGTAATGGTAGCGAATATTTTCCTCTTGAGCAAACGGGGTAGCAATATCATTCAATTTAGTAAGATGTGCAACAATTGTTTCAGGTTCATAACCATGAAAATGATCAGATTCTATCAGCGTAATAAGTTCAGGATCAACAGAGAATTTATAACCCTTATCAGTAACAAAACTATGAGAAATTGCAAACTTAGAATCATATTTTGTCATTGTGTTCATGAACTTTTTTAACTATAGCCATAAAACCTTCTATGTCATTACAAGTATCATAAGCCATAAGTTCTCTAGTAAACTCCTCAGGAAGAGTGTAACCAATAGGAATATCATAGTTCTAGTTAGAGTACTAGGTGTAGCACGAGATTCAAGAAATTCTTCAATTCCAGATTCTTTAGCTTTAACAATACGAGCATCAAGTAATTCAGCAAGTGGCACAGATTTATCAGGCAAAGTAAAAGCATCATCATGAATATCATCAATAGCAGGAGTATTATCAATTATTTGTGACATATCAGATTGAATAGCAGGTGGTGGTGTCGCAAGCTGACTTAGACCAGAAGGTGAATCAAGCGTAGATCGAGCTGGCAGTTCCTTACCCCCTCGTCTTAGAGGGCATGATCTTGGTCTTAGAGTCTTTTCGATTATGCATAGTGAATATAAATTGCAGCGGATATTTAACTCCCAAGTGAAATTAGTAAATAGCGCTATACTCCCTGGCAACGATGCCAGAAAGTAGTCTTGATGACCCACAAGTATAGGGGATCGCAACAGTCTCCGAGGATAGTATTTCAACCAAATTTATTGATTTGATACAAGGGAGGCCTAACAATATTTATAAGCCTTAACAGTCGAGTTGTCAATTCAACCACACCTGAGAAGAAAATTCCTTACATCAATTTATTAGTAGCATAGTAATTTGATAGTAGTGATAAAAACAGTAGCAATAGTAATAGACTAATAGTAACAATAGCAGTTTGTAGCAAGTTTAACAGCAGCAACAGTAGTAGTAACTTAACAAAATACAATATTAGCAAAGCATAGGCATTGGATCAACGATGGATATTTGGATGAAATTCAATATGTAACAGTCACAACCTAGAGAGCTACACAATAGCTCCAATTCATCAATCATATGTAGGCATGCATTCCATATATATTCATACGTGCTTGCAGTATAAACTTGCATGTATATAGTCATACGTGCTTGCAGTATAAACTTGCATGCCATCTTTTGTCCTACCCTCCTGTGGCAGCGAGGTCCTAATGGAAACTAAGTATAATTAAAGCGCTCCTTTTAATAGAGAACTGGAACAAAGCATTAACACACAGTGAATACATGAACTCCTCAAATTACAGTCATTCCCGGAGAGTATCTCAATTATTGTCATCTTGGGGTCTACGGTTCGGAACAATAACAGGTGCATATAACTTGCGGATAGGATCAAGAACTAAAATATATTCATGAAAACATAATAGTTCTAGATCTGAAATCATGGCACTTGGACCCTAGTGACAAATATTAAGCATAGCAAAGTCGTAGCAACATTAATCTCAGAACATAGTGGATACTAGGGATCATGCCCTAACAAATTGACTCGATTAGATAAGGGATTTTATCCATCTGCATTACCGTCCAGCAAGCCTATGAAGAAATTACTCACTCCCGATGGTGAGCATCATGAAATTGTCAATGGAGAAGGGTTGATGATGATGATGGTGACGGACCCCCCCTCTTCGGAGCCCCGAACGGACTCCAGATCAGCCCTTCCGGTGAAGAACATGAGGTGGCGGTGGCTCTGTATCGTAAAACATGATGAAACTTTCTCTTAGACTTTTTTGTCTTGAAAAGACGGTACATATGGAGTTGAAATTAGGTTAGACCGCAACCCATGGGTCCCACAAGGCAGCTAGGCATGCCCCTGCCTTGTGGGCAGCTGGTGGGCCCCCTCGATAGATATTTGCACCAATATGTATATTCAATAAAAAATCTTCATGAAGTTTTGTCCGATTTCGAGAACTTTTATTTCTGCACAAAAGACAATACCAAGATAGTTCTACTAAAAACAACATCAGTCTGGGTTAGTTCCATACAAATCATGCATTAGAGTCTAAAACAAGACCAAAAGTGTTTGAAAAAATAGACACGATGGAGACGTATTATCTCCTTTAACATGATTAACTGTTGTAGCACAATCCGCTGATAACTAGGCGGTCACATGCAATACTCGTAGAAGACAACCCTTCATTTGCACTCCATTGGTTCAAGAATTCCAGGTTCAGTCATATCTGGAATATTTTGAGGCTTTAAGATACTCACCAGTTCGTCTCTACAGACAGTTGGAATAGCACCTCTATCTCCATGTCAACTCATAGCTGCATCAACATGTATTTTGACTCAGTGTCGGAGCACACAATCTTGTTCCAACCAATCAACGTTATGGCTAGACCATTAGCTTTATAGCAAGTTGTCCAAGATCATTCATAAAACGCCGAATGACAGAAAATGTCGATAGTGGCGACTGGGAAATTTCTTCATGAATCGCCTTACATCGTGCCCACCAGATCATCCACAAAGTCATGAGGGTTTTCGGAAAGGCTTCCTATCCTATGGATTCTTGAAGTTCGACTAACCACAATCGTGCGTCTCCCAACCTGCACGCGATCAAGTGTTCAACTAACTCATCAACCAAAGACCAAACACTTTTCTCCATGTTGCACTCAACAGGGGCATGTTTCCAAGTATCTTCATCAACATTACATATCTGAAACACCGATGTCTCTGCCATACTTTGATGATGGCGGACAACTTCAGTTGGAATTGAATTACAAGCAAGACATCACGCAAAGTTCTTCAGTTTTGTAGCAATTTTCACCTTCCATAGCTTGCTCCATTGTCGCCTAGTAGTTGGTACCCTAAGTCCCTATTCATAAGCTCGTTGGCTTCTCGCGTAGCTAGATTCTCGAGGGTGCCAGTGCTAGTCAGCTTCCCACGAGAGCCAAGAGCGTTCGGCAACACTGGCTGCTCCAGCTGGGTTGTGATACGTTGATACCTCTTAAGCATGCGTTGGTTTTCCCTTGAAGAGGAAAGGGTGATGCAGCAAAGTAGCGTAAGTATTTCCCTTAGTTTTGAGAACCAAGGTATCAATCCAGTAGGAGGTTACATGCAAGTCGCCTCGTACCTACACAAACAAATAAGAACCTTGCAACCAACGCGATAAAGGGGTTGTTAATCCCGTCACGACCACTTGCAAAAGTGAGATCTGATAGAGATAATAAGATAAATATTTTTGGTATTTTTATGATATAGATTGGAAAGTAAAGATTGCAAAATAAAAGATAGAAGAAATACTAAATTGGTATGAAAATAATATGATGGAAGATAGACCCGGGGGCCAAAGGTTTCACTAGTGGCTTCTCTCAAGATAGCATAATTTACGGTGGGTGAACGAATTACTGTCGAGCAATTGATAGAAAAGCGCATAGTTATGAGAATATCTAGGCATGATCATGTATATAGGCATCATGTCTGCGGCAAGTAGACCGAAATGATTCTGCATCTACTACTATTACTCCACACATCGACTGCTATCCAACATGCATCTAGAGTATTAAGTTCATAAGAACAGAGTAACGCATTAGGCAAGATGACATGATGTAGAGGGATAAAATCAAGCAATATGATATAAACCCCATATTTTTATCCTCGATGGCAACAACACAATACGTGCCTTGCTGCCCCTGCTGTCACTGGGAAAGGACACCGCAAGATTGAGCCCAAAGCTAAGCACTTCTCCCATTGCAAGAAAGATCAATCTAGTAGGCCAAACCAAACTGATAATTCAAAGAGACTTGCAAAGATATTAAATCATGCATAAAAGAATTCAGAGAAGAATCAAATATTGTTCATATATAATCTTGATCATAAACCCACAATTCATCGGATCTCGACAAACACGCCGCAAAAAGAATTACATGGAATAGATCTCCAAGAATATCGAGGATAACTTTGTATTGAGATCCAAAGAGAGAGAAGAAGCCATCTAGCTAATAACTATGGACCCGAAGGTCTGTGGAAAACTACTCACACATCATCAGAGAGGCTATGGTGTTGATGTAAAAGACCTCCATGATCGTTTCCCCCTCCGGTGGAGCGCCGGAAAAGGCCCCAAGATGGGATCTCACAGGTACAGAAGGTTGCGGCGGTGGAAAGAGGGTTTCGTGGTGCTCTTAGATGTTTTCAGGGTATCTGAGTATATATAGGAGAAAGAAGTAGGTCGGTGGAGCCACGAGGGGCCCACGAGGGTGGGGGCGCGCCCTCCTGCCTCGTGGCTTCCTCATTGCTTCCTTGACGCCCACTCCAAGTCTCATGGATTGCGTTTGTTCCAAAAATAACTCTCCCGAAGGTTTCATTCTGTTTGGACTCCGTTTGATATTCCTTTTCTGCAAAGCACTGAAATAGTAAAAAAATAGTAATTTGCACTGGGCCTTCGGTTAATAGGTTAGTCCCAAAAATAATATAAAAGTGTATAGTAAAACCCATTAAACATCCAAAACAGATAATATAATAGCATGGAACAATAAAAAATTATAGATACGTTGGAGACGTATCAAGCATCCCCAAGCTTAATTCCTGCTCGTCCTCGAGTAGGTAAATGATAAAATAGAATTTTTGATGTGGAATGCTACCTAGCATATTTCTCAATGTAATTTTCTTTATTGTGGCATGAATGTTCAGATCCGAAAGATTCAAGATAAAAGTTTAATATTGACATAAAAATAATAATACTTCAAGCATACTAACAAAGCAATCATGTCTTCTCAAAATAACATGGCCAAAGAAAGTTATCCCTACAAAATCATATAGTCTGGCTATGCTCTATCTTCATCACACAAAGTATTTAATCATGCACAACCCAGATGACAAACCAAGCAATTGTTTCATACTTTTGATGTTCTCAAACCTTTTCAATATTCAGGCAATACATGAGCGTGAGCCATGGACATAGCACTATATGTGGAATAGAAGGGTGGTTGTGGAGAAGAAAAAAAAAAGAGAAGATAGTCTCACATCAACTAGGTGTATCAACGGGCTATGAAGATGCTCATCAATAGATATCAATGTGAGTGAGTAGGGATTGCCATGCAACGGATGCACTAGAGCTATAAGTGTATGAAAGCTCAACAAAAGAAACTAAGTGGGTGTGCATCCAACTCGCTTGCTCAAGGAGACCTAGGGCATTTTGAGGAAGCCCATCATTGGAATATACAAGCCAAGTTCTATAATGTAAAATTCCCACTAGTGTATAAAAGTGACAACATAGGAGACTCTCTATTATGAAGATCATGGTGCTATTTTGAAGCACAAGTGTGGTAAAAGGATAGTAACATTGTCCATTCTCTCTTTTTCTCTCATCTTTTTTTATTTGGGCCTTTTCTCCTTTTTATGGCCTCTTCTTTCTTTTCTTTTATTTTTTCTTTTCGTCCGGAGTCTCATCCCGACTTGTGGGGGAATCAAAGTCTCCATCATCCTTTCCTCACTTGGGACAATGCTTTAATAATGATGATCATCACACTTTTATTTACTTACAACTCAAAAATTACAACTCAATACTAGAACAAAATATGACTCTATTTGAATGCCTCCGGTGGTGTACCGGGATATGCAATGAATCAAGAGTGAGATGTATGAAAGAATTATGAATGGTGGCTTTGCCACAAATACGATGTCAACTACATGATCATGCAAAGCAATATGACAATGATGAAGCGTGTCATAATAAACGGAACGGTGGTAAGTTGCATGGCAATATATCTCGGAATGGCTATGGAAATGCCATAATAGGTAGTTATGGTGGCTGTTTTGAGGAAGGTATATGGTGGGTGTATGATACCGACGAAAGGTGCGTGGTATTAGAGAGGCTAGCAATGGTGGAAGGGTGAGAGTGCGTATAATCCATGGACTCAACATTAGTCATAAAGAACTCACATACTTATTGCAAAAATCCATTAGTTATCGAAATGAAGTAGTACGCGCATACTCCTAGGGGGATAGATTGGTAGGAAAAGACCATCACTCTTCCCCGACCGCCACTCATAAGGAAGTTTAATTAATAAATAAATCATGCTCCGACTTTATCACATAACGGTTCACATACGTGCATGCTACAGGAATCACAAACTTTAGAACAAGTATTTAACAAATTCAAAACTACTCAACTAGCATGACTCTAATATCACCATCTTCATATCTCAAAACAATTATCAAGTATCAAACTTCTCATAGTATTCGATGCACTATATATGATAGTTTTTATTATACCAATCTTGGATGTTCATCATATTAGGACTAATTTTATAGCCAAAGCAAACTACCATGCTTTTCTAAAAGACTCTCAAAATAATATAAGTGAAGCATGAGAGATCAATAATTTCTATAAAATAAAACCACCACCGTGCTCTAAAAAGATATAAGTGAAGCACTAGAGCAAAATTATCTAGCTCAAAAAGATATAAGTGAAGCACATAGAGTATTCTAATAAATTCTGATTCATGTGTGTCTCTCCAAAAGATGTGTACAGCAAGGATGATTGTGGTAAACTAAAAAGCAAAGACTCAAATAATACAATATGCTCAGAGTAAAACACATACCATGTGGTGAATAAAAATATAGCCTCAAGTAAAGTTATCGATAGATGAATACGAAAGAGGGGATGCCTTCCGGGGCATCCCCAAGCTTAGGCTTTTGGTTGTCCTTTAATTTTACCTTGGGGTTCCTTGGGCATCCCCAAGCTTAGGCTCTTGCCACTCCTTATTCCATAATGCATCAAATCTTTACCCTAAACTTGAAAACTTCACAACACAAAACTCAACAGAAAATCTCATGAGCTCCGTTAGTATAAGAAAACAAATCACCACCATAAGGTACTGTAATTAACTCATTCTTTATTTGTATTGGTGTTAAACCTACCGTATTCCAACTTCTCTATGGTTCATACCCCCCGATACTAGCCATAGATTCATCAAAATAAGCAAACAACACACGAAAAACAGAATCTGTCAAAAAACAGAACAATCTGTAGTAATCTGGATCAAACGTATACTTCTGTAACTCCAAAAATTCTGAAATAAATTGCTGAACGTGAGGAATTTGTCTATTAATCATCTTCAAAATTAATCAACCTAAAAGCACTCTCAAGTAAAAATGGGCAGCTAATCTCGTGAGCGCTAAAGTTTCTGTTTTTTACAGCAAGATCATAAAGACTTCACCCAAGTCTTCCCAAAGGTTCTACTTGGCACAAACACTAATTTAAAACATCAAAACACATATTAACAGAATCTAGATGAATTATTTATTACTAAACAGAACCAAAAAGCAAGAAACAAAAATAAAATTGGGTTGCCTCCCAACAAGCGCTATCGTTTAACGCCCCTAGCTAGGCATTGATAATTTTAATGACGCTCACATGAAGGATAGCAATTGAAACACGAAGAGAGCATCATGAAACATGTGACAAACACATCTAAGTATAACATACTTCCTATGTATAGGCATTATATAAGCAAACAAATTATCAAGATAGGCAAAAACTAGCATATGCAAGGAAGGAGAAAGAAACAATAGCAATCTCAACATAACGAGAGGTAATTTAGTGACACGAAAATTTCTACAACCATATTTTCCTCTCTCATAATAATTACATGTGGGATCATATTAAAATTCAACATTATAACTCTCACATAAGATTTTCTCTACATGATCCACATGCATGCAAAGTTGACACTCTTCCAAAATAGTGGGAATATCATTAACTAAAGTCATGACCTCTCCAAACCCACTTTTATCAAAAACTTCATAAGATTGAACATTCTCCAAATATGTGGGATCTAAAGTTGACACTCTTCCAAACCCACTTTCAATATTATTGCAAACATTATTATCAATCTCATATTCATCATGAGGCTTAAATAAATTTTTAAGATCATAAGAAGAATCACCCCAATCATGATCATTGCAACAAGTAGTAGACATAACAAAACTAGATCCACAAGCTTAGGGTTTTGCATATTATTAGCACAATTGACATCAAGAGAATTTATAATGAGATTATTGCAATCATGCTTTTCAGCGATGGAACTATCATGTATGGGTGCAATAGCAACGATCTCATGTTTAACATAAGGAACTATAGCAAATTCATCTTCATAAATATTGGCATCATGGCCACAAGAATAGCAAGCATAATGTTCATCAAGGGGTATTTCAATCAAATCATCGGAATCATAATTATCTATAGATTCATGCATATCATTATTTTCTTCCAAAGCAACGGTCATTCTCTCAATAAATTCCTTAACATAGACATTATGAGCATAGTTTTCATAGCAATATTTAAGTATGTCGGAATTTTCAGAATTGTAGAGAGTAATATCATACTTTTCAATCAAAGAAGCAACTTCATGAGCACCCTTAAAAACGACAGATTCTTCAATTTTTTCGATATCAAAGTAACTATAAATACCCTTTCCATAAGAAGATACAATTTCATTCTCATTAAACTCACATAGGTAGGGGAGGTGGTCTTTAGCGTTCTTAGAGCAACAAGTAAAGTCATAAATTTCACAAAGATTCCAAGCATAGCATAGCAAACTATTTATTTGATACCATAAGAGCTTCCCCTTTTCAGACAAATGATGACGCACAAAATGAGCATGCTCATCTAAAGATTTCCCATCAACTAGGCTAGTTGGGGTTTCAACACGAGCACATAAGGATCGAAGATGATCCAAGTAGAACACTTTAAGTGGATCTATAACAATAGATTTTTATCAAGCAAAGATGCAAGCAAATAGAAGGCACATGGTAACACAAGCAAACAATAGATCTGGCGAGAAAAAGGCAAACGAAAAAGAAGGCGAATAAAACGGCAAAGGTGAAGTGGGGGAGAGGAAAACGAGAGGCAAATGGAAAATAATGTAATGCGAGGGATAAGAGTTTGTGATGGGTACTTTGGTATGTCTTGACTTGGCGTAAGCCTCCCCGGCAACGGCGCTAGAAATCCTTCTTGCTACCTCTTGAGCATGCGTTGGTTTTCCCTTGAAGAGGAAAGGGTGGTGCAACAAAGTAGCGTAAGTATTTCCCTTAGTTTTTGAGAACCAAGGTATCAATCCAGTAGGAGGTTACATGCAAGTCGCCTTGTACCTACACAAACAAATAAGAACCTTGCAACCAGCGCGATAAAGGGGTTGTCAATCCCTTCATGGCCATTTGCAAAAGTGAGATCTGATAGAGATAATAAGATAAATATTTTTGGTATTTTTATGATATAGATTGGAAAGTAAAGATTGCAAAATAAAAGATAGAAGAAATAGCAAATTGGTATGAAAATAATATGATGGAAGATAGATCCGGGGGCCATAGGTTTCACTAGTGGCTTCTCTCAAGATAGCATAATTTACGGTGGGTGAACGAATTACTGTCGAGCAATTGATAGAAAAGCGCATAGTTATGAGAATATCTAGGCATGATCATGTATATAGGCATCACGTCCGCGGCAAGTAGACTGAAACAATTCTGTATCTACTACTATTACTCCACACGTCGACCGCTATCCAGCATGCATCTAGAGTATTAAGTTCATAAGAACAGAGTAACGCATTAGGCAAGATGACATGATGTAGAGGGATAAACTCAAGTAATATGATATAAACCCCATCTTTTTATCCTCAATGGCAACAATACAATACGTGCCTTGCTGCCCCTGCTGTCACTGGGAAAGGACACCGCAAGATAGAACCCAAAGCTAAGCACTTGTCCCATTGCAAGAAAGATCAATCTAGTAGGCCAAACCAAACTGATAATTCAAAGAGACTTGCAAAGATAATTAAATCATGCATAAAATAATTCAGAGAAGAATCAAGTATTGCTCATAGATAATCTTGATCATAAACCCACAATTCATCGGATCTCGACAAACACACCGCAAAAAGAATTACATCGAATAGATCTCCAAGGGGATCGAGGAGAACTTTGTATTGAGATCCAAAGAGAGGGAAGAAGCCATCTAGCTAATAACTATGGACCCGAAGGTCCGTGGTAAACTACTCACACATCATCGGAGAGGCTATGGTGTTGATATAGAAGCCCTCCGTGATCGATTCCCCCTCCGGCGGAGCACTGGAAAAGGCCCCAAGATGGGATCTCATGGGTACAGAAGGTTGCGGCGGTGGAAATAGGGTTTCGTGGTGCTCTTAGATGTTTTCAGGGTATATGAGTATATATAGGCGAAAGAAGTAGGTCGGTGGATCCACGAGGGGCCCACGAGGGTGGGGGGCGTGCCCTCCTAGCTTGTGGCTTCCTCGTTGCTTCCTTGATGTCCACTCCAAGTCTCCTGGATTGCGTTTATTCCAAAAATAAATCTCCTGACGGTTTCATTCTGTTTGGACTCCGTTTGATTTTCCTTTCTGCGAAACACTGAAATAGGCAAGAAAACGACAGTTTGCACTGGGCCTTCGGTTAATAGGTTAGTCCCAAAAATAATATAAAAGTGCATAGTAAAGCCCTTTAAACATCCAAAACAGATAATATAATAGCATGGAACAATAAAAAAGTATAGATACGCTGGAGATGTATCATACGTCCATTTTGCATCATGTTTTGCTACTGTTATTTATGACGTTTTTATGCATAATAATGCTTTTTGGAGGAATTCTAATGCCTTTTCTCTCATAGTATGCAAGGTACACACAAAGACCTAGAATTTCGGCAGCTCGAAATCTGGACCTAGAAAAGGTACGTGAGGCTACCTATTATGCACAACTCCAAACAAGCTGAAACTTTACGGATATTTTTTATGGAATATATGAGGAATATTTGACCCAATAAGTACCATAGGGGGCCCACCAGGTGGGCACAACCCACATGGGCGTGCCAGGGAGCCCAGGCGCGCCCTGGTGGGTCGTGCTCCCCTCGGCCCACCTCCGGTGCCCATCTTCTGGTATATAAGTCAATTTGACCTAGAAAAAAAATAAGGAGAGGACTTTCGGGATGGTGTGCCGCCGTCTCGAGGCCGAACTTGGGCAGGAGCACTTTTGCCCTACGATGGAGCGATTCCGTCGGGGGAACTTCCCTCCCGGAGGGGGAAATCATCGTCACCATCATCACCAACAACTCTCCCATCTTGGGGAGGGCAATCTCCATCAACATCTTCAACAACACCATCTCATCTCAAACCCTAGTTTATCTCTTGTGTTCAATCTTTGTACCAGAACTATAGATTGGTGCTTGTGGGTGACTAGTAGTGTTGATTACATCTTGTAGTTGATTACTATATGGTTTATTTGGTGGAATATTATATGTTCAGATCCATTATTCTATTTAATAACCCTCTGATCTTGAGCATATTTATCACTTGTGAGTAGTTACTTTTGTTCTTGAGGTCACGGGAGAAATCATGTTGCAAGTAATCATCTGAACTTGATATGTGTTCGATATTTTGATAGTATATATGTTGTGATTCCCTTAGTGGTGTCATGTGAACGTTGAGTACATCACACTTCACCAAATTTGGGCCTAAGGGAATGCATTGTGGAATAGTTATTAGATGATGGGTTGCGAGAGTGATAGAAGCTTAAACCCTAGTTTATGCGCTATTCCGTAAGGGACCGATTGGATCCAAAAGTTTAATGCTATGGTTAGAATTTATTCTTAATACTTTTCTCGTAGTTGCGGATGCTTGCGAGGGGGTTAATCATAAGTAGGAGGTTGTTCAAGTAAGAAAACAGCACCTAAGCACCGGTCCACCCACATATGAAATTATCAAAGTAGCGAACACGAATCGAATCAACATGATGAAAGTGACTAGGTGAAATTCCCGTGTACCCTCAAGAACGCTTTGCTTACTATAAGAGACCGTTTTTGCATGTCCTTTGCCTCAAAAGGATTGGGCTATCTTGCTGCATTTTTGTTACTATTATCGTTACTTGCTCGTTACAAATTATCTTGCTATCAAACTACTCTGTTACTTACAATTTCAGCACTTGCAAACATTACCTTGCTGAAAACCACTTGTCATTTCCTTCTGCTCCTCGTTGGGTTCGACACTCTTACTTATTGAAAAGAAGTACAATTGATCCCATATACTTGTGTGTCATCAAGGCTATTTTTTGGCGCCGTTGCCGGAGAGTGAAGCGCCTTTGGTAAGGAAACATTTATATAGTGTGCAGAAATTTACTGTCACTTGTTACTATGGAAAACAATCCTTTGAGGGGTTTGTTTGGGGTATCTTCACCTTGACTGGAACCACAGTTAGCTACCCCTCAACCTACTGAAAATATTGAATATGAAATTCCTTCGGGCATGATAGAACAACTGCTAGCTAATCCTTATGCAGGAGATGAAACCGAACATCCTGATATGCACTTGATATATGTGGAACAAATTTGTGGATTGTTTAAGCTTGCAGGTTTACCCGGAGATGAAGTCAAGAAGAAGGTTTTCCCTTTATCTTTGAAGGTAAAAACATTGGCATAGTATAGGCCATGCGATGATATTGGATCTTGGAATTGGAATCGATTGAAATTGGAGTTCCACCAAAAAAATTATCCCATGCATCTAGTTCATCGTGATCGGAATTACATATATAATTTTTGGCCTCGTGAAGGAGAAAGTATCGCTCTAGCTTGGGGGAGGCTTAATTCAATGTTATATTCATGCCCCAATCATGAGCTCTCAAGATAAATTATTATCCAGAACTTTTATGCTCGGCTTTCTCATAATGATCGATCCATGCTTGATACTTTTTGTTCTGGTTCTTTTATAAAGAAGACTATTGAATTTCAGTGGGATCCTTTGGAAAGAATTAAATCCAACGCTGAAGATTGGGAACTCAACGAAGGTAAAGAGTTAGGTGTTAAGCTTAAGTATGATTGTGTTAAATCTTTTTATGAATACCGATGCTTTTCAAAAGTTTAACACTAAATATGGACTTGACTCTGAGATAGTAGCCTCCTTATGTGAATCATTTGCTACTCATGTTGATCTCCCTAAAGAGAAGTGGTTTAAATATCACCCACCTATTAAAGAACAAATTAAAGAACTGAAACTAGCTAAAGAGGAAACTATACTTTATAATGTTGATCCAGTTGTTCCTACTGCTTATATTGAGAAACCACCTTTCCCTGTTAGGATAAAGGAACATTCTAAAGTTTCAACTGTGGTCAACAAAATTTATATTAGAATACCTAAACTTGATGAACAAATTAAAGTAGAGCCTAGTGTTGCTATGGTTAAGGATCTCTTGGAAGAAAATATAGATGGGCATGTTATTTACTTTTGTAATGAAGCTACTAGAATTGCCAAACCTGATAAAACGGATAATCATAGACCCGTTGCTGGCATGCCCGTTGTCTCATTTAAAATAGGAGATCACTGTTATCATGGTTTATGTGATATAGGTGATAGCGTAAGTTCTATTCCTTTCACTTTATATCAAGAAATTATGGATGACATAGCACCCGCTGAAATAGAAGAAATAGATGCCAATATTAAACTTGCTAATAGAGACACCATCACACCACTTGGGATTGTTAGAGATGTTGAAGTCTTGTGTGGGAAAATAAAACACCCTACTGATTTTCTTGTTCTTGGTTCCTCACAAGATGATTTTTGTCCCATTATCTTTGGTAGACCTTTCTTGAACACTGTTAATGCTAAAATAGATTGTGAGAAACAAACTGTCGGTGTTAGCTTTGGTGATGAGTCTCATGAGTTTAATTTTTTCAAGTTTAGTAGAAATTCATGAAAAATAATTGCCTAGTAAGGATGAAATAATTGGTCTTGCTTCTATTGTTGTGCCTCCTACTGATCCACTAGAACAATATCTGCTAGACCATGAAAATGATATACATATGCATGAAAGAAATGAAATAGATAAGATTTTCTTTGAACAACGTCCTCTGCTTAAACACAATTTGCCAATTGAAACTCTAGGAGGTCCTCCTCCACCTAAAGGGGATCCCGTGTATGAATTAAAACAATTGCAAGACACTTTGAAATATGCTTATCTTGATGAAAAGAAGATATATCTTGTTATTATTAGTGCTAACTGATACGTCTCCAATGTATCTATAATTTTTGATTGCTCCATGCTATTATATATTCTGTTTTTGATGTTTAATGGGCTTTATTATACACTTTTATATTATTTTTGGGACTAACCTACTAACCCAAGGCCCAGTGCAAATTGTTGTTTTTTTGCCTATTTCAGTGTATCGCGGGAAAGGAATATCAAACAGAGTCCAAACAGAATGAAACCTCGGGGAGAGTTATTTTTGGAACAAACGGGATCCAGAGGACTTGGAGTGGACATCAAGAAACGAACACGGAGGCCACGAGGCAGGGAGGCGCGGCTGCCCCCCTAGGCGCGCCCCCAGCCTCGTGGGCCCCTCATGGCTCCACCGACCTACTTCTTCCTCCTATATATACCTACGTTCCCCGAAACCATCCAGGAGCATCACGAAACCCTATTTCCACCGCCGCAACTTTCTGTACCCATGAGATCCCATCTTGGGGCCTTTTCCGGCACTCCGCAGGAGGGGGAATCGATCATGGAGGGCTTCTACATCAACACCATAGCCTCTCCGATGATGTGTGAGTAGTTTACCACAGACCTTTGGGTCCATAGTTATTAGCTAGATGGCTTCTTCTCTCTCTTTGGATCTCAATACAAAGTTCTCCTCGATCTTCTTGGAGATCTATCCGATGTAACTCTTTTTGCGGTGTGTTTGTCAAGATCCGATGAATTTTGGGTTTATGATCAAGATTACCTATGAACAATATTTGAATCTTCTCTGAATTCTTTTATGTATGATTGGTTATCTTTGCAAGTCTCTTCGAATTATCAGTTTGGTTTGGCCTACTAGATTGATCTTTCTTGCAATGGGAGAAGTGCTTAGCTTTGGGTTCAGTCTTGCGTTGCTCGATCCTAGTGACAGCAGGGGAAACGACACGTATTGTATTGTTCCCATCGAGGATAAAAAGATGGGTTTTATATCATATTGCTTGAGTTTATCCCTCTACATCATGTCATCTTGCCTAATGCGTTACTCTGTTCTTATGAACTTAATACTCTAGATGCATGCTGGATAGCGGTCGATGTGTGGAGTAATAGTAGTAGATGCGGGCAGGAGTCGGTCTACCTGTTGCGGACGTGATGCCTATATACATGATCATGCCTAGATATTCTCATAATTATGCACTTTTCTATCAATTGCTCGACAGTAATTTGTTCACCCACCGTAATACTTATGCTATCTTGAGAGAAGCCACTAGTGAAACCTATGGCCCCCGGGTCTATCTTCCATCATATTAATCTTTCGTCAACTAGTTATTTCTATCGCCGTTTATTTTGCAATCTTTACTTTTAATCTTCATCATAAAAATACCAAAAATATTATCTTATCATCTCTATCGGATCTCACTTTTGCAAGTGGCCGTGAAGGGATTGACAACCCCTTTATCGCGTTGGTTGCAAGGTTCTTATTTGTTTGTGTAGGTACGAGGGACTTGCGTGTGGCCTCCTATTGGATTGATACCTTGGTTCTCAAAAACTGAGGGAAATACTTACGCTACTTTCCTGCATCACCCTTTCCTCTTCAAGGGAAAACGAACGCATGCTCAAGAGGTAGCAAGAAGGATTTCTGGCGCCGTTGCCGGGGAGTCTACGCACAAGTCAAGACATACCAAGTACCCATCACAAACTCTTATCCCTCACATTACATTATTTTCCATTTGTCTCTCGTTTTCCTCTCCCCCACTTCACCTTTGCCGTTTTATTCGCCCTCCTTCCGTTCGATCTTGTGTTACCATGTGCCTTCTTTTTGCTTGCATCTTCGCTTGCTAATAGTTTATGGATCCTCATCCCCTTGCTAATCTTTTTAAGAGGTCCAATTATGATGAACCAATTTCTAGTGATTTGAGTGCACTAGATTATCTTTATGAGTTTTTTCTTGAAATTCGTGAATCTGAAAATTGTGATGAAGAAATTTATGAAGAGATTCACGATAACTCCTTGAATAAAAAGCATGATTGCAATGATTTTACTATAAATTATCTTGATGTCAATTGTGCTAATAATATGCAAAACCCTAAGCTTGGGGATGCTAGTTTTTCTATGTCTACTACTTGTTGCAATGATCATGATTGTGGTGATTCTTCTTATGATCTTGAAAATTTATTTATGCCCCATGATGAATCTGAGATTGATAATAGTGTTTGCAATAATATTGAAAGTGGGTTTGGAAGAGTGTCAACTTTAGATCCCACATATT
Organism: Aegilops umbellulata; assembly: GCA_032464435.1. Lineage (NCBI taxonomy): Eukaryota > Viridiplantae > Streptophyta > Magnoliopsida > Poales > Poaceae > Aegilops > Aegilops umbellulata. The sequence continues at coordinate 374,959,227 of CP136056.1, forward strand.
TGGAGAATGTTCAATCTTATGGTATCTTTGATAAAAGTGGGTTTGGAGAGGTCATGACTTTAGTTAATGATAATCCCACTATTTTGGAAGAGTGTCAACTTCGCATGCGTGTGGATCGTGTTGAGAATATGTTATGTGATATCTATTTTGTTGAATTTGCCTATGATCCTACATGTAATTATTATGAGAGAGGAAAATATGGTGGTAGAAATTTTTATCTTACTAAATTACCTCTCGTTATGTTGAGATTGCTATCGTCTCTTTCTTCTTCCTTGCATATGATAATTTTTTCTTGCTATGATAATTTGTTTTCTTATAAAATTCCTATGCATAGGAAGTATGTTAGACTTAGATGTGTTTATCACGTGTTCTTTGATGCTCCCTTTGTGCTTTAATTCTTGTCTTTGATGTGAGCATCATTAAAATTATCAATGCCTAGCTAGGGGTGTTAAACGATAGCGCTTGTTGGGAGGAAACCCATTTCTTGCTTTTTGGTTCTCTTTTGTAATATATCTTTCATCTAGCCTCTGGTTAGATGTGTTTTTAGGTTTTAATTAGTGTTTGTGCCAAGTAGAACCTTTGGGAAGACTTGGGTGAAGTCTTTTTGATCTTGCTGTAAAAAACAGAAACTTTAGCGCTCACGAGATTAGATACAACTTTTTACTGGAGAGTGATATTTAGTTGATTATTTTTTTAGATGATTAATATATAAATGCCTCACGTACAGCAATTTATTTTAGAATTTTTGGAGTTCTAGAAGTTTGCGTTAGATACAGATTACTACAGACTGTTCTGTTTTTGACAGATTCTGTTTTTCATGTGGTTTGATGAATCTATGGCTAGTATAGGGGGGTATGAACCATAGAGATGTTGGAATACAGTAGGTTTAACACCAAATTAAATAAATAATGAGTTCATTACAGTACCTTATGGTGGTGATTTGTTTTCTTATACTAACGGAGCTCATGAGATTTTCTGTTGAGTTTTGTGTTGTGAAGTTTTCAAGTTTTGGGTAAAGATTTGATGCATTATGGAATAAGGAGTGGCAAGAGCCTAAGCTTAGGGATGCCCAAGGAACCCCAAGGTAAAATTAAAGGACAACCAAAAGCCTAAGCTTGGGGATGCCCCGGAAGGCATTCCCTCTTTCGTATTCGTCTATCGATAACTTTACTTGAGGCTATATTTTTATTCACCACATGATATGTGTTTTGCATCGAATACTATGAGAAGTTTGATACTTGATAATTGTTTTGAGATATGAAGATGGTAATATTAGAATCATGCTAGTTGAGTAGTTGTGGATTTGAGAGATACTTGTACTGAAGTTTGTGATTCCCGTAACATGCACATATGGTGAACCGTTATGTGATGAAGTCGGAGCATGATTTATTTATTGATTGTCTTCCTTATGAGTGGCGGTCGGGGATGAGCGATGGTCTTTTCCTACCAATCTATCCCCCTAGGAGCATTCGCTAGTACTTTGTTTTGATAACTAATAGATTTTTGCAATAAGTATGTGAGTTCTTTATGACTAATGTTGAGTCCATGGATTATACGCACTCTCACCCTTCCACCATTGCTAGCCTCTCTAATACCGCGCACCTTTCGCCGGTATCATACACCCACCATATATGTTCCTCAAAACAGCCACCATACCTAACTATTATGGAATTTTCATAGCCATTTCGAGATATATTGCCATGCAACTTACCACCATCCCGTTTATTATGACACGCTTCATCATTGTCATATTGCTTTGCATGATCATGTAGTTGACATCGTATTTGTGGCAAAGCCACCATTCATAATTCTTTCATACATGTCACTCTTGATTCATTGCATATCCCGGTACACCACCGGAGGCATTCAAATAGAGTCATATTTTGTTCTAGTATTGAGTTGTAATTTTTGAGTTGTAAGTAAATAAAAGTGTGATGATCATCATTATTAAAGCATTGTCCCAAGTGAGGAAAGGATGATGGAGACTTTGATTCCCCCACAAGTCGGGATGAGACTCCGGACTAATAATTAAAAAAAACGAGAGAAAGAAAAGAGGCCATAAAAAAAGAGAAGAAGGCCCAAACAAAAAATATGAGAGAAAAAGAGAGAAGGGACAATGCTACTATCCTCTTACCACACTTGTGCTTCAAAGTAGCACCATGATCTTCATGATAGAGAGTCTCCTATGTTGTCACTTTCATATACTCGTGGGATTTTACATTGTGGAACTTGGCTTGTATATTCCAATGATGGGCTTCCTCAAAATGCCTTAGGTCTTCATGAGGAAGCGAGTTGGATGCACACCCACTTAGTTTATTTTGTTGAGCTTTCATACACTTATAGCTCCAGTACATCCGTTGCATGGCAATCCCTACTCACTCACATTGATATCTATTAATGGGCATCTCCATAGTCCGTTGATATGCCTAGTTGATGTCAGACTATCTTCCCCTTTTTTGTCTTCTCCACAACCACCATTCTATTCCACCTATAGTGCTATGTCCATGGCTCACGCGCATGTATTGCGTGAAGATTGAAAATGTTTGAGAACATCAAAAGTATGAAACAATTGCTTGGCTTGTCATCGGGGTTGTGCATGATTTAAATACTTTGCGTGGTGAAGATAGAGCATAGCCAGACTATATGATTTTGTAGGGATAACTTTCTTTGGCCATGTTATTTTGAGAATACATGATTGCTTTGTTAGTATGCTTGAAGTATTATTATATTTATGTCAATATTAAACTTTTATCTTGAATCTTTCGGATCTGAACATTCATGCCACAATAAAGAAAATTACATTGAAGAATATGCTAAGTAGCATTCCACATCAAAAATTCTACTTTTATCATTTACCTACTCGAGGACGAGAAGGAATTAAGCTTGGGGATGCTTGATACGTCTCCAACGTATCTATAATTTTTTATTGCTCCATGCTATTATATATTCTGTTTTGGATGTTTAATGGGCTTTATTGTACACTTTTATATTATTTTTGGGACTAACCTACTAACCCAAGGCCCAGTGCAAATTGCTGTTTTTTTGCTAGTGTTTCGCAGAAAAGGAATATCAAACGGAGTCCAAACGGAATGAAACCTTTGGGAAAGTTATTTTTGGAACAAACGTGGTCCAGAGGACTTAGAGTGGACGTCAAGAAATGAACGAGGAGGCCACGAGGCAGGGAGGCGCGCCTACCCCCCTGGGCGCGCCCCCACCCTCATGGGCCCCTCGTGGCTCCACCGACCTACTTCTTCCTCCTATATATACCTACGTACCCTGAAACCCTGCAGGAGCACCACAAAACCCTATTTCCACCGCCGCAACCTTCTGTACCCGTGAGATCCCATCTTGGGGCCTTTACCGGCGCTCCACCGGAGGGGGAATCGATCACGGAGGGCTTCTACATCAACACCATAGCCTCTGCAATGATGTATGGGTAGTTTACCATAGACCTTCGGGTCCATAGTTATTAGCTAGATGGCTTCTTCTCTCTCTGTTCTCCTCGATCTTCTTGGAGCTCTATTTGATGTAACTCTTTTTGCGGTGTGTTTGTCGAGATCCGATGAATTGTGGGTTTATGATCGAGATTATCTATGAACAATATTTGAATCTTCTCTGAATTCTTTTACGTATGATTGGTTATCTGTAGCGACCCGACCCGAATGGATCAAGTCTCTGTGCTTAAGTGTCATCCCTGGATCGGTATGCTGACACACACAATACTCGAGGGATTTATAACAGAGGTAAATCACATGTATAAAGTAACGTAAATACTATTACCTCAATCCAAATATAGCGGAAGCAACAAGGTTGTGGATTCCCATCAACACCAATGACAAAGTTGAGTGTAGAAATCATAACCCTAACGTATCACTTACTCGTCGTAAGAAACCTGCAACATGAGACGTTGCAGCCCGAAACGGGTCAGTACATTGAATGTACTGGCAAATTCACACCATAGAGAAAATGATGAACAATGGCTATCACTACATGCATATATGGCTGGTGGAAAAGCTCTATGGTTATAATGTTTTTGCGAAAAGCCAATTTTCCCTACTGCAAAGGAATACATTTTATTTAACTATCATGGTGGTTGTTAAACATTGAGAATGGTTGACAACATTCTCAATCCCAATTAAGTATCATCATTAAAAACCCAACAAAATTAATTAAAGTAACATGATGAGATCAACATGATAATCTAAGAACTAGATACTCAAGATGTCCATAACCGGGGACACGGCTAATCATGATTAGTTTGTACACTCTGCAGAGGTTTGCACACTTTTCCCCACAAGACTCGATCGCCTCCGTTGGATTTCTCGCACTACATGGTGTTTGAGAAACGGATGACCGAGACATAGTCTTTCAGAAGCGCTAGCACCTTACGACGTGATAGACCGTACCAACCTACATCCCCTACATCTGCTAGTCTACCACTATAAGAGTTCGCACGACTTAGTCAACTATGCCAGAGCCCATAATGGCTTGTGGCTGCACACGGAAGTTTCTAGTATGAATAATCTCATGATCCCTTTGAGCCTAGGTGGCGGTCCAAAAAAACAGGCAAATCCTGGAAACCCTGGTGCCTAGACAGGCAAATCCTGGAATAACCAGGTGCCTCAATCCACCCAGATGTGTGTTTAAGTTGTCACCTTATGTAAACCATTAATTAACAATCTCACATCTGTCATGGATACTCTCAAAACCCAATCCACGTCTACGAGCATAGCATGGCAATATAAGCATAACGTAAAAGTAACTCCCAAGGGTTTGATAGTAACAGGTAATAGGTACTACCTCAACTATTTCCCATCCCACAATTTATTTAGATCCTAATCATGCAATGTTTGAGGATCGATCTAATGCAAAAAAACTGGGTAGTAAAGAGGTATGATCAAAGTGTGAACTTGCCTGCAATGTTGATGAAGATAATTCGCACTCAAAACTCTTGATAGATCTACTCGTCACACTCCGGTCAATCTATCGTAAGCAAGCAATAGTAACCACACATAAGCTATCACTCAAAAGATCAGAAAGATCGAAGAAGACAGTTCGGAAAACATCAAAACCAAGAAAATAACTCTTGCAACATAAAACAATTTCTAACAGTACCAAAATTATGTGAATTTGGCCTTATCAGAAAGTTTAGTTCAAGAGCTTCGAAAAGCAAAAAGAATCAACTAAATCGGAGTTATAAAACTCAAGTTATGATCAAACAAAGTTTGAATTTAAATATGGTCTAATTCAAATTTTAAATTTTGAAAAACATGTTTGAGTTGGATTACTGGATAGAGGAGATCATAACGAAGAAGTGGGCATTGGTTTTGTTGAATTTGGACAAACGAGTGAAAAGATGTGATCGTTTGAAGTACATGGACTAATCTGTAAAGAAAATCATCACAAACGAGTCCCTGGCAGAAAACTAAAATAAAAGATAAAGACTAAATAGTGAACGTTCTTACCGAACACTAACGAACGAAATCGTTCGCTAGATCTACCTAAACAGAGAACGATCGTTAAATAACTAAACTAACTAGAAAAAAAAACTAAACCGAAAGAAAACCTAAACCTAAAAGAAAACCGGTCGAACCGGAGGTGGTTTTATAACGGCGGCGGCTTTCGCCGAAAAAACCGGCGGGCGGCGGTTGGCTCCGGCAACTCCGGCGACGATGGCGTCGGCGGCGGGGCGTCGGTAGCGCGGGGCGCGGGCGGGGTGAAGAGCGAGGCGCGGGGTGAGGGGCGGCTGCGGCGGTGATACAGTGCGGCGGCGGCGGCGAGATGCACGCGGCAGCGGCGCGAGAGGGAGAGGGCGGCGGCGGCGCATGCTTATAAAGAGGGGGCGAGGCATTGCGTGGAGGAGGGGCAGGGTAAAGGCGGCGGGCGCGGAGTCCGGAGGTGGCACGGACGCCGAGGCGACGGTGGCGTGCAGCGGCAGGTCTCCCGCTCGGGAGAGAGACGGCGCGCGGCTGGGCTGGGCTTGGCCTGGCCTGGTTGGGTGCTGGGCCAACCCAGTCGGCGAAGTTTTTTTTAAATTTATCCACGCAAACTAAAATAAATAAATAAAAAGAAATATTATATAGGCATATAATATATCAAAATTTGCAGAAAAAGATTTCCTACAACGTGAACATTTTTATAATGCCAAATAAAATCCACACAAATTCAGATAAAGCAAAGAGTGCTACTGCCCTATTAAAATCCAATAAACAACATTTAAAAAACCAAAATGAATACAAATTTATTTCTCTCCAATTTTCTATTGTAGGGAATCATGTTACCCTAATTTCCATATATTTTATTTTTGGAGAAAAATAATTTGAATAAAACCCAAATAACTACAAATTAAAAATAATTTCCAGAAGGACTTTGAATTTGATCCTTTGAAATTCCCAACTCATATTTCATATGTTTTGAAGAAGTCATTTTATCTTCGCTCGTGAAAATCATTGAGTTGCATAAAGTTTCAGAATTGGAAATATTTTCCAAATGAAATTCAAATATTTTCAACACCCCTTGTCATTTAAAAAAAATGGAAGAAGTCATGTCATCTTCTCTCCAGGGTTTTGTGATGAAAAGTATTTGAATTCACGGAGAGCAAAAAATGCAAAAATGAAAGTTTGGGAAAGTCCTTTTATTCCCTCTCATTTAACTTTCAAAAAGTTTCGAATTTCACCCATCTTCAGTCAATCAATCAGACAATCATTCAAGTCTATCTATTTATTATAACATTCCAAAATTTAGAATTTTGGGATGTTACAAACCTACCACCCTTAAAATGAATCTCGTCCTCGAGATTCAGAGAGGCTAGAAAGAAATAGGTTAGGATTGGGGGTCTTCTCAAAATCCATCGATCGTCTTCGGGGTCTGGGGTGCTACCACCCTTAAAATCATTGTTATGGTTCCATCAAAACTCATATACTCCATCCTTATTGTTGACAGTGTCGGTCTTCTCAGATCGTAAGGATAATTCCTTCTTTGGGCTCTTCCGGTAGTGGCATAACCTTTTCCTCAATTCTTCTGTCCTTTCCTCTTGGTAAGGTTATTCCGAGATTGGGTCTTCTTAGCTGACGGGTCTGGCGCCAATACTAATCAACTATCGATATCTCATGGCGGTCATCCAATTATGGTTTCTCCTGCAGGAAATGGGTCTGGTTGATCCTCACCGTATCTCCTACGATTGGCAAGAACTGCCTTGTACAAGGGAAAATTGCTATACCATTCTAAGGTTCAAACAAGGTTTAGATCGTCGTCACTCTACTATAGGTAAGTCACTCAGATTTACCATCCCATATAGCAAGGCGAATAATAAGAGTAAGTAGGTATGGTGATCAATCCATCTCACACCCAAATCATTACCTTGTATACGGTTTAGCGAATCTCGCATTCTAACACTCGGTCATCCTTACAAGCATTGCAGAATTTCTCTTGTCGACGAACCAAGTTCGGATAAATCCATGGATTCTGCAAGCCAAACAAACATCTATCGTTCCTTCCCAACCCTCAGGTTTTGCGTTACTCCTATAAGATCATCTATCGATAAAATCCTAACTTCTTACAGGGTTTTTCCTTCAGCAAGAATGTGCTTGCTTCTTGGCAGGTCCTGGGGCCTGTGGGTTATGGCCCATCTCATCACTTGTAAACTTGAACTCATCCTCTGGGCAACTGATATTTAATCCAACATCCAACTTCCTAGTATTCTTAAATCCATCCAATTGTACTGTATTCCTTCCTTCTATTGGCACCAAACTAGGACATGATTATTCAGACTCATCATGGAATTTCCATTTATCCATATTTCCAACATCATACCTCCTTTATATCCAATAGTACTTCATCTCTTCATATTCTTGGTGTATCCAACATATCGAGATAAAACTCGTACTTATGAAGTCCACTCTGTGGAACACCATTATCCTTTCCAGGGGTCAAGTGTCCTTACAAGGGAATATTGGCCATCTCTGCATGGCACTTCTTCAACTGGGAAACGTGAAACACATCATGAACTCCTGACAGTCCTTCGGGTGACTCCAACTTGTTGGCCACTTCTCCCCTACGCTCCAAAACTCGGTATGGTCCTACAAATCTCGGGGCTAACTTTCCTTAATTCCAAATCGTTTAACTCCTCGCAGAGGGGACACATGAAGACATGCTCTGTCTCCAATTTCATAGACTACCTCCTTACGTTTTTGAGTCTGCATAACTCTTCTGCCTGGACTGAGCTACCTTCAGTTTATCTCGAATCAACTTAGCATTCTCTTCTGACTCCTTGATCACATTTGGTCCAAACAACTGACGGTCTCCAACTTCATCCCACATCAATGGTGTCTGGCTCCTTCTCCCATACAAAGTTTCAAAAGGGGCCATCTTCAAACTGGCTTGGTAACTGTTGTTGTATGAGAACTCCATGTAAGAAAAAAATATTATCCAAACTGGATCCATAATCTAATACACACGCTCTCAACATGTCCTCCAGAATCTGATTGACTCTCTCGGTCTATCCATCTGTCTGCGGATGAAAGGTTGTACTGAACTCTAGCCTAGTACCCAAAGTCTGGTGTAGCTGATTCCAAAACTTTGAGGTAAACTGTGTTCCTCTATCTGATATGATGGTCCTCGGAACTCCATGCAGACATACGATCCTGGTTATATATATCTTTGCCAACTTCGCACTTGTATAGGTGGTTTTCACTGGGATAACGTGAGCTACTTTGGTCAAACAATCAACTATTACCTAGATAGAATCATATCCCGTTCGGGTTCTGGGAAATCCGGTAATGAAATCCATGCCAAGCTTATCCCACTTCCATTCGGGTATCGGCATAGGCTGTAGTAATCATGCTGGCTTCTGATGCTCTGCTTTTACTCTCTCTGGCATACATCACCTACGACTACATACTCCGCAATATCCTTCTTCATACCAGTCCACCAGAAACGCTCCTTCAAATCCAAATACATCTTGGTGTTACAGGGTGAATCGAGTATGGTGAGTCATGAGCCTCCTGAAGTATTAACTTCCTGATCTTTACATTATTGGGCACATATACATGGTCCTCAAACCATAAGGTGTCATGCTCATCCTTACGAAAACCTTGGTATTTTCTTTGCTCATTCTCTCTTTTACCTCAACAATTTCTTTGTCGTCCTTCTGAGCTTCACGGATCTTTCCCAACAATGTAGACTGAACTTCCATTGCTGCAACAAAACCTTTGGGAACAATCTCCAACCGAAGTTCCCTGAGATCCTCAGCTAACTCCTTTGGTAATCCTCTACTTATGAGGGTATTCGTCTTTGTTTTCTTTATGGTTGTGTCCTATTTCTCCACAAAGCTTGTATGCACAAGGTTTCTTCATATCCTTTCCTTAAGGCTTCAATTTCTGGGACACAAACCGAGACTTTGGCAAAGTCAACTTAAATTCTTCCCAAGTGGTTACTCTTTGCCATCCATTGATGGTTTGGTACATCCTCCACCAAGTAGCAGCACATCTTTCAAAGCACTGAAGAGCATGCTGAGTTACATCCTTTCTGACTATAGGGTTATTCTTTATGTGACCCTCCATGTTCTGAATACATTGGTCCATCTCCAATTGACTCATCGGTCCAGAAAATTACAAGCTCAGCTCCATTCATCCTCTATTGGGTCCATGGGTTTTGAGGTGGGACAAGAGAGATAGAGAGGGATGCACACAATACAAACAATGGTTTTGAAAAGACAAATTTTAGTTTGTGGCTGTCGGAAAAACATCAAACAAAATGACAGCTCACAATCGTCGCATCTAACGTAGGTATATAACAGGGGTTTGGTCTTCTAAAGGTCAATAAATCTTCAAAGTCATCAAACTCTTCAAGTCTTGTTTATGCTTCCAATGGCTTTTTCCGATCATGCTTGTCTTTCTCAAGTTCTTTTGTCAGATCATCTCCATTGACGCGAAGTCTCTCGTGACGTCCTTTATATTTCTAGAGTTGCGTTCCAAACTTCTGGGTTTCAACATCCTTGACATGAACCATGATCCTACTGTCCTTCAGTTCCTGACGAATCTCCTGTATCTCAAGGTTTTACTTCTCTAGCTTGGGTGCTTTCAGCTTCTGGGTCCTGAGTTCTTTACGAAATACCTCTTTTGTCAATTATAGCTTCCTGAAGGTCCATCTTAAAACTCCTGATGTAACACTTCAGATCCTGGTGATACACCGGCTAAGGTTAAAACTTCATCTCTGGCTGATAGGTGCTCCGTTAGCCTTCTACCATCCAATCCTTCCATGCATATGCATGATTAACTCAGCACAATGACAATAGCATAAGCGGGCGATAACATCGTGGATAGCCGTGTTTCTGCTCTTGTCATTTCCATGAGCTATTAGTCCATAGTTGATATCTCCGGTCTTAGGGTTTTCTTGACAAAACTTTGAGTTTTTAATTAACTCTCCGTGTTCCGGTCTTTCTCCGATAGACCCTGATCTCGGGTATTGACAACTTCCATATTCTGCCAAGTTCCATAAGGGTAGCCTTCCTAGGCCATAAAAAATTCTGGGAATTCTTCAGAGCCTTCAAATTCTCCTAGTCTTCAGAGTCTTCAGCCGTTGTGGTTTCCATTATTCAGATGCATGGTAAAATCCTCTTCATTCCAAAGTGGTCTTAGTTGTCCGATATCTTGTACTTCTTGGAGTGGTCTCACTAGTCGAATCTTCGAGTGGTCCAAAAGGGGTATAGTCTCACTAAAAGGGAATTTTTGAACAAGCTCAGAAGAGAAGAGAGGTAAAAGATCTTTTTGAAGAGAAAGTTGTAGATAAAATCTTTCCTATGGGCTTGTCAGTTTCTAGGGTCACGTCCTACAGTCAACATGTGCTCTGATACCATCTTGTAGCGACCCGACCCGAATGGATCAAGTCTCTGTGCTTAAGTGTCATCCCTGGATCGGTATGCTGACACACACAGTACTCGAGGGATTTATAACAGAGGTAAATCACATGTATAAAGTAACGTAAATACTATTACCTCAATCCAAATATAGTGGAAGCAACAAGGTTGTGGATTCCCATCAACACCAACGGCAAAGTTGAGTGTAGAAATCGTAACCCTAACGTATCACTTACTCGTCGTAAGAAAGCTGCAACATGAGACGTTGCAGCCCGAAACGGGTCAGTACATTGAATGTACTGGCAAATTCACACCATGGAGAAAATGATGAACAATGGCTATCACTACATGCATATATGGCTGGTGGAAAAGCTCTATGCTTATAATGTTTTTGCGAAAAGCCAATTTTTCCCTACTGCAAAGGAATAAATTTTATTTAACTATCATGGTGGTTGTTAAACATTGAGAATGGTTGACAGCATTCTCAATCCCAATTAAGTATCATCATTAAAAACCCAACAAAATTAATTAAAGTAACATGATGACACCAACATGATAATCCAAGAACTAGATACTCAAGATGTCCATAACCGGGGACACGGCTAATCATGATTAGTTTGTACACTGTGCAGAGGTTTGCACACTTTTCCCCATAATGGCTTGTGGCTGCACACGGAAGTTTCTAGTATGAATAATCTCATGATCCCTTTGAGCCTAGGTGGCGGTCCAAAAAAAAGGCAAATCCTGGAAACCCAGGTGCCTAGGCAGGCAAATCCTGGAATAACCAGGTGCCTCAATCCACCCAGATGTGTGTTTAAGTTGCCACCTTAAGTAAACCATTAATTAACAATCTCACATCTGCCATGGATACTCTCAAAACCCAATCCATGTCTACGAGCATAGCATGGCAATATAAGCATAACGTAAAAGTAACTCCCAAGGGTTTGATAGTAACAGGTAATAGGTACTACCTCAACTACTTCCCATACCACAATTTAATTAGATCCTAATCATGCAATGTTTGAGGATCGATCTAATGCAAAAAACTGGGTAGTAAAGACGTATGATCAAAGTGTGAACTTGCCTGCAATGTTGATGAAGATAATTCGCACTCAAAACTCTTGATAGATCTACTCGTCACACTCCGGTCAATCTATCATAAGCAAGCAATAGTAACCACACATAAGCTATCACTCACAAGATCAGAAAGATCAAAGAAGATAGTTCGGAAAACATCAAAACCAAGCAAATAACTCTTGCAACATAAAACAATTTCTAACAGTACCAAAATTATGTGAATTTGGCCTTATCAAAAAGTTTAGTTCAAGAGCTTCGAAAAGCAAAAAGAATCAACTAGATCGGAGTTATAAAACTCAAGTTATGATCAAACGAAGTTTGAATTCAAATCTGGTCTAATTCAAATTTTAAATTTTAAAAAACATGTTTGAGTTGGTGTGATGCCCCCGATTCAATCAGACACTAATCATGCACGCTAATGTGTACGATCAAGATCAGGGACTCACGGGAAGATATCACAACACAACTCTAAAACATAAATAAGTCATACAAGCATCATAATACAAGCCAGGGGCCTCGAGGGCTCCAATACAAGTGCTCGATCATAGACGAGTCAGCGGAAGCACCAATATCTGAGTACAAACATAAGTTAAACAAGTTTGCCATAAGATGGCTAGCACAAACTGGGATACAATCGAAAGAGGCGCAGGCCTCCTGCCTGGGATCCTCCTAAAAAATCCTGGTCGTCGTCAGCGGGCTGCACGTAGTAGCAGGCACCTCCCGAGTAGTAGGAGTCGTCGTCGAAGGTGGCGTCTGGATCCTGGGCTCCATCGTCTGGTCGCACTAATCGGATAGAGGTATGGGGGAAAAGGGGAAACAATGCAACCGTGAGTACTCATCCAAAGTACTCGCAAGCAAGGAACTACACTACATATGCATGTATATATGTGTAAAGGGCCATATCAGTGGACTGAACTGCAGAATGCCAGAATAAGAGGGGGATAGCTAGTCTTATCGAAGACTACGCTTCTGGTCGCCTCCGTCTTGCAGCAGGTAGAAGAGAGTAGACTGAAGTCCTCCAAGTAGCATCGCATAGCATAATCCTACCCGGCGATCCCCTCCTCGATGCCCTGTTAGAGAGCGACCACCGGGTTGTATCTGGCACTTGGAAGGGTGTGTTTTATTAAGTATCCGGTTCTAGTTGTCATAAGGTCAAGGTACAACTCCAAGCCGTCCTGTTACCGAAGATCACCGCTATTCGAATAGATTAACTTCCCTGCAGGGGTGCACCACATAACCCAACATGCTTGATCCCATTTGGCTGGACACACTTTCCTGGGTCATGCCCGGCCTCGGAAGATCAACACGTCGCAGCCCCACCTAGGCACAACAGAGCGGTCAGCACGCCGGTCTAAACCTAAGCGCGCAGGGGTCTGGGCCCATTGCCCTGAGCACACCTGCACGTTGCGAACGCGGCCGGAAGCAGATCTAGCCCCCTTAATACAAGTGCGAGCTTACGATCCAATGCGGCACGCGCGACTTAGTCGCTGACGTAAAGAAGTGCTTCGGCCGATACCACGACGCCGAGTGCCCATATCTTTCCCGCGTAGTTGGTTAGTGCGTATAGACCAAATGGCCAGACTCAGATCAAATACCCAGATCTCGTTAAGCGTGTTAAGTATTCGCGAACACCAACAGGGCCAGGCTCACCTCTCACCAAGGTAGCCCCGAACTGCCCTGCCGCTCCGCCACAAAGATCCACACAGAGGGCCGTCGGGACAAAGGTCCTTTCAGCCCCCAATCCGTGAATCACTCGCGGGTACTCCTCGAGCCAACCCGACTTTGGTCACCAAGGTATCATGTTTAAAGTATAGTATATATCCATGATCACCTCCCGAAGTGATCACATGCCAGTAGTATAGCATGGCAGACGGACAAGAGTGTAGGGCCACTGATGGAACACTAGCATCCTATACTAAGCAGGTAGGATTACAGGTAAAGGTAACAACAGTAGTAACAAGGACATGCTATGCATCAGGATAGGAATAACGGAAAGCAGTAACATGCTACACTACTCTAATGCAAGCAGTATAGAGAAGAGTAGGCGATATCTGGTGATCAGGGGGGGGGGGGGGGCTTGCCTGGTTTCTCAGACAAGAAGGAGGGGTCGTCGATGTAGTCGATCACAGGGGTACCGGCATCGGTCTCAGGGTCTACCGGAAAGAAGTAACGGAGGGGGAACACAATAAATAACAGAGCTATCAAATGTAACAAAAAGCAAGAAGCGGCAATACGTTGTGCTAGAGGTGACCTAACGTAGGGATAGGTGATACCGGCGAAGGGGGGAAACATCCGGGAAAGTATTCCCGGTGTTTCGTGTTTTCGGGGAGAGGAGCCGGAGGGGGAAAGTTGCGAGTTTGCTATGCTAGGGATGCGTGGTGGACGAACGGGCTGCGTATCCGGATTCGTCTCGTCGTTCTGAGCAATTTTCATATACAAAGTTTTTCCATCCGAGCTAAGGTTTATTTTATATTAATTTTAAAAGATTTAAATCATTTTTAGGATTTATTTAATTTATTTAATCAACATTATCCAGAACAGTGCACGCTGACGTCAGCATGACGTCATCAGTCAACAGAGACGTTGACTGGTCAACTGACGTGTGGGTCCCATTCGTCATTGACTGTTTAGTCTAATTAGGTTTTAATTAAACTAACTAGTTAATTAGATCAATTAAGCAAGATTAATTAACTTAATTAATTAATTAATTATTTTAATGATTATTTATTTATATATTTTTATATATTTTTTAAATTCCTTTTTTTTCATTTAAATCATTTTTGGGCGTGGGGCCCCTAGTCAGTGGCTCATCCGAGCCACCAGGGGCTAACGGGCGCGGGCCAAACGGGGCTGCAACCGAGCGGAGCCCCGAGGCGTTTGGACGCGAGCGCCGGCGGCCAGGGGCCGCAACGGCGACCGAAGCAGGGCTGGGACAGCGAGCGGCTGTGGCGCGAGGCGAGGCGGGGCGATGGTGCGGGCGGCAGAGGAGCAGAGCAAGGCCGCGCAGCGTGGGGCGCCGTCGAGCGCGGCGGCCAGCCGCAGTAGCGGCGACGGGGATAGGCGCAGCGAGGAGGCGCGAAGGCGGGCGCGAGCGTGCAGCACGGGGGCAGGCGGAGCGCGCGGTGAGCGCGCCCGAGCACGGAGAGGTGCCCGCAGGGGGGCGGCTGCGGCGTCGAGCAGCGTGGCAAGGGCGAGGCTGCACGGGACGGAGGCAAAGCGCGGGTCAGGGGGTGAGGGAGAGAGGCCGTGGGCGCGAAGGCATGCGCGCAGGCGAGTGCGGGGACGCGGGGCAGCAGGAGCAAGCTGCATGCGAACAGCAGGTGGCCGTGCGGGGTGGCGGTGAGCGGGGGTGACGCGGCCATGGCGTGGCCTGGGGCGGTCTTGGGCGCGAGGGGGCGCGGCCAGGGTCACGTCAAGCGTGGTGTGTGCGTGCACGGCCTGCTGCAGCTGCAGGCGTGAGGGGCGTGGCGAACGCAGTCGCGCAGCAAGCTCGGAGGGCACCGGGGCGACGTTCACGATGGGGGGGAGAGGGGAGGCAGAGGGGAGCGCTCACGTGCGCTTGAAGAGTAGGGGCGGCGTGGCTCGATGGAGCCGGCGAGGGGGGAGGCGGGGATGAGGCAGCAGTCCGGTGGGGAGGAGGGCGGCGACGCAGCTCCGGGCGGCGGTGGTCGATGCAACGAGGGGGGCAGAGGCGTCGGCGCCCTTGTTCGAACCCCACCCTGATCCAGATGGGATCGAGAGGTGGTGGGGGAAGAGGGGGAGGGGAGAGCGACGTGGGGGGGAAAGTGGGGAGGGGATAAGGTTGCAGGTGGGGTGTGCGAGGGGATAAGGGAGTGGGGGGTGTGGCCGGTTGGGCCGGCCTGGTGGGTCGTGGCCTAGTTGGGCCGGTGGCCTGCTGGGCCGGAGCCCAGTGAGGGGTTTGCTTTTTTTACTTTTCTTTGTTTTCGGTTTTGTATTTTATTTTTCATTTATTTAATTTTCTGTTTTCTATTTAGTCCCAGCTATCAAATAAATTTTGTTGAATACAAAACTTGCCACATAAATATTGGGTCATATAATGGAGCTGCACGCAAAGTTTCAAAACATTTTGAAAAGGATAAATATTTGTTTATTTTTAAATGGTTAATTTAAATGTTGTTTGCTCCTGTTTTAAATATCGTAGAGGCCTATCAACATTCCCAATAATGTTGCTTGATGTTTGTTAATTGGTTAGTGAATACTTACAACCTTTTGAACATTTTTTTATTCACTGTTTTATGAAATTATAAGTTGACTTGTTATTTGAATTTGACCTTAGTTTGAAACAAGTGAGGTTGATCAAAAGTTTAATCTTGATGACCTGGCATGATTAGCAAGAGTTTGCTGTAGCTTAATTACCCGGGTGTCACAATTCTCCTCCACTACAAGAAATCTCGTCCCGAGATTTAAGAGGAAAGGATTTGGTTGCGAAATTCTAACGAATCTTCTCGGTCTTGGTTGTTCTTCTCGAAGAGGTCGGTCCATTATATTGACGTCTTCATTTCTCTGTTTCAGGTCATCATGCTGAAGTCGGCATCCTTTCTTCTGGAACTCAATCGTACTTACGAATGTATAAAGGGGGTATTCCGGGAGAACGGACCTCTGCAAGGTTGACTATCTGGTAGTTAACATCGGGGAAGGTGTTGGAAAGTAACTCTCGAACTTGAACTTAAGAAAATATCGAGAGCAAAGTAAGAAGGTACCATGAGAAGTTTCAAGCGGGTAGGCAATCGTTCGATGCCTGAAACAAAGTGTAAAAGGGGTCCAGAGCAATGGGAATAATTTTGTGTCTGATAGCAGAATTGATGATCTCTCGGAAGGTGGCTCATGAATTATATACGAGGCCACGCGCGAGGAAGAACCTTGGGAACAGAGGGTGTACAGGAGAGTTAGGTTTCGATCCTGTGGAACTGTGGGTTATGGGACCACCATGTGGATTAAATGTAGGAGGAACGGTGACATCTTGCATGGTCATGATATCAAGACATGTCAGAGGGTAGCCTGTCGATTATGTCGGCAAGAACGTCGGTACCAAGGGCGAGGGATGAAGAGAACCGTTTTCCTGCTCGTTGAAACGAGGCGGACCAATAGGTAAGGTTCTTGTCCATCGGTGGTTACCGAAATGTCATCAACAATAGTAACAGGGTCTGACTGATAAGGTGGTACACCGAGGTGTTTTCGTAAGCAGGAAAATGTTACTGCTTTGATCATATAGATCACTACAAAGGATTAACCAAATAATGGAAAGGAAATATGATTATCAGATTAACAAAACAATGCAAAGGAAAATGTGTTTAAACACATATTTTAGGGGTATATCCTTCCCAAGGACAAGCAGAGCAAGATATCCATGACAGGATATAAAGTAGAAAACCCTTTAGGTAAGGGGAAGGATTTTTATGACATTACCCATACGTCGGTGTTTGGATAATTAAGCAGGAAACATTTAGCATTGGGCTTCAAATGTTCTTGTTGAAAATCGGAGTTCCATAGACATGCTTCGAGATAGCATTGACATGGTCATCAGGTGAAGATCATACCTTGGAAACACAAAGGATCCATCAGGAACAACTTATAGAATAAGTCTTACAATTTCCTCATGGACGAATGGCTAACCTTGCTAAAAAGGAACTATAACAATAGGTTCTCCGGCCAGGTGTGCTAGGCATGACATCACCTTACCGGGTCACATGAAGACCATTGGTATAACTCTTGGAAATATGTTCCAACCATCATATCTGACCGAGATTCAGATCTGATTGGTGTTAGGATAACTCAGACTCAGGACGCCTGAGAAGAAAGGTGCAACACAAATTGACGAGATGACATCGAAGATTTTCCAAGGAATGAACTATGGAAGCGAGTTCCGAAACAAGAGTTAATCAGTAAACCAAGGAATGACGAGGGGGCGGCTGATGGACTCAGCGACAATTCATCGAGAAAAAAAATGATTTCCATAATTATGTGAACAAGGAGATAACATTAGTCCGATCAAATGATATAATGATGTATGTTCGATAAAAACATACACAATTGAACAATGATGGAAAGGTGCACCCGGAAATCTGGACTAAGTAGCATGATCAATGTTCGAATGATGATTCAATAAGAAATAGACTTAGAATGGAGCTATCGACCATTAACTTCAAAGCAATAGGATTGCTAGAAGGGCAGAATCCAAACAGCACCGTTCACTTGTTGGTACCCTGTTTGGAATCAACTCGAGGACCAAGAAAGGATGATGATGGGGAGAAGTATCACTATACCAAGAATTCTTAAGAGGTGGAACAATCCTCACAACATCCTTGACATAAAAGACAGTACTACTTCAAGGTAGAACAAAATACAAGCTGGAAAGCAAATTGCATCCATAACATGAACAAGTTTGTGATGAAAGGGATTAAGGATGTTGTCGGTGGCAACTCAAATTACCAAGGGACAAGGATGGTACTTATCATCATGAATTCGATCGATATCCTGAAAGGAGTCAAATGTTGATGATGATCATGACAAATTTTGTCGAGATATTTCATGAGGATGTAATCGATCAGCGATGACATCAAGTCAAAGGAATGATGAAGCAAGAGGTCAATGGAAGCAGATGTACGACACAAACTCGAAATCAAGCTTGTTGTTCAAGGTGAAATGATATGACGAGGAAGGTCGGCATAAGGTTATCTCATCGTCAAAAATTGTGCTCTGGGAATAAGGACCATGTAGCACAGTTAAAAAGTTGCACGATATTGATATAGCTGATCAAGCTAAGAATGACTTGAAGGATCATTAAACTCATAAGCAATGAAAATTACTTAGAGCTATTGAACCGGAGTGCAGAATCGATTCACTTATCGGTGTTCTCGGTTGACCAACAACCCAGGACCCATGAAGTGACATTGACAGGGAAAGGCAGTACTTCATCAAAAGTTCATAAGATGTAGTGCAATGGCATGATATCCTCGAGATACCAGGGGTAATACTCAAAGGTAGATCATAATAGAGGTTGGGCAGGCATATTGACCTGTAGAAGGCAAGTGCTTTAACTTGTCCGAGAAAGGGATCAAAGAAAGAACAATCATGGTCGGAACCATGGTTGCAAAGGATCAATTCACAGATACCAAAGGATATTATATCAAGTAAATAATTATCAATACAAGAAGCTTACATGCTAAGTTCCACATCGGGTCCATGGGCATGAACACAAAGTTCAAGGTCGACTCTCACTTCTTTAATGCATAACCTTTCATTCACTTCTCATCTTCGAAGAAGTTGCAGTTTTGAAATTTATCTGGGGAAGCACCAGAAGAGTATGACTCGTGAAAACTTTCGGGTTCAAACGGTTTTAGAGAAGGTATAGGTTCAACCCATCGGGGCATCTTAGAAACATATACCACAAGTTTCAAGAGTAAATATCACCAGCTCGAAAGTAGAGCATGGTTGGCCAAATCAGAGAATAGGATTTACTAATGGCATTATGTATCAGGGAAGAATTCACAAGGCGATTAAATATGAAGGACATTGTCAAATAATAATCCAACAAAGGGTCTGACGGTCCATAGCGGAGCTGATCTGAGCATCGGCACACAACTAGTTGAAGAAAGAATGCAAGGGAATCAGATTATAGAACATCTGAATGATTCGATGCTTAGATATCAAAGGAATTATGATTTCCAAAAGAAGGATCAGAAGCAGACGCTCTGATCAAGGGTGGATAAGTTCAATAGACCTAAGGGTACAATTGACGGCAAATAGATTGGTCAAGAACAAGCTCATGTCCAAATGACGTCTGAGCCAGAAAGATAATTTAAAGGATCATCTGATGATTGCGTGCATTCGCACTCATGTTGAATCAATGGAATCAAAATGACAGTGTCTAGGGATACTAACTAATATTGCCAGACATATGGAAAGCATCCATCATGCAAGCAGACAAGTATTGCAGACCAATAAGCTACTAAGGATTTTTGGAGGATCGAATAGTATTTCGAAGACCATTGTGAAACACATGAACAATTGGGGGATGAGCGGATACTCGATACATGCGAGAATTATCCGTAGGGGTATTCAGGTGCCAAAGAATAGCAAGGCAGTAAGCTCAAAGGATTATCAAAACAACGACGAGTATTTTGGGGTATCTTGTAATAACAAGACCAACTGGGGAAAAAAAGTAAGAATAACAATTGCATGTAGTTATCCATAAGGGTAGACGGTGGAAGGGGAATTGCAAACGCGATGAACACAAGTTCTCAGGTTAACAGCGGAGAGTATCTTGAGGGTCTTCACGTGCAGCAGACGATCATCGGTAATAAGGGGCTCTCCGGGTGAAAGTGATAACGAGATCCTAATGTTAGATTTAGCAAAATACATTTAACCCGAATAGGAGAGAGATCAGAATCCCAGAGTATAGACGAGGAGTAAAAGATCCTAATACCACCCAATGGCGACGTGGGCCCGTAAGCCGCACAACCATGTTAGTAATAGTTTTTCAATGACTAGACTCGACTTCGGCCAAGAAGTTGGAAAGAGGGATTCCTACAGGCAGTCGGCTCTGATACCAACTTGTGACGCCCCCGATTCAATCGTACACTAATCATGCACGCTAATGTGTACGATCAAGATCAGGGACTCACAGGAAGATATCACAACACAACTCTAAAACATAAATAAGTCATACAAGCATCATAATACAAGCCAGGGGCCTCGAGGGCTCGAATACAAGTGCTCGATCATAGACGAGTCAGCAGAAGCACCAATATCTGAGTACAGACATAAGTTAAACAAGTTTTCCATAAGATGGCTAGCACAAACTGGGATATAATCGAAAGAGGCGCAGGCCTCCCGCCTGGGATCCTCCTAACTAATCCTGGTCGTCGTCAGCGGGCTGCACGTAGTAGCAGGCACCTCCCGAGTAGTAGGAGTCGTCGTCGAAGGTGGCGTCTGGATCCTGGGCTCCATCGTCTGGTCGCATCAAGGATAGAGGTATGGGGAAAAAGGGGAAACAATGCAACCGTGAGTACTCATCCAAAGTACTCGCAAGCAAGGAACTACACTATATATGCATGGATATATGTGTAAAGGGCCATATCAGTGGACTGAACTGCAGAATGCCAGAATAAGAGGGGGATAGCTAGTCTTATCGAAGACTACGCTTCTGGTCGCCTCCGTCTTGCAGCAGGTAGAAGAGAGTAGACTGAAGTCCTCCAAGTAGCATCGCATAGCATAATCCTACCCGGCGATCCCCTCCTCGATGCCCTATTAGAGAGCGACCACCGGGTTGTATCTGGCACTTGGAAGGGTGTGTTTTATTAAGTATCCAGTTCCAGTTGTCATAAGGTCAAGGTACAACTCCAAGCCGTCCTGTTACCGAAGATCACCGCTATTCGAATAGATTAACTTCCCTGCAGGGGTGCACCACATAACCCAACACGCTTGATCCCATTTGACCGGACACACTTTCCTGGGTCATGCCCGGCCTCGGAAGATCAACACGTCGCAGCCCCACCTAGGCACAACAGAGCGGTCAGCACGCCGGTCTAAACCTAAGCGCGCAGGGGTCTGGGCCCATCGCCCTGAGCACACCTGCACGTTGCGAACGCGGCCGGAAGCAGATCTAGCCCCCTTAATTCAAGTGCGAGCTTACGATCCAATGCGGCGCGCACCACTCAGTCGCCGACATCAAGAAGTGCTTCGGCTGATACCACGACGCCGAGTGCCCATATCTTTCCCGCGTAGTTGGTTAGTGCATATAGACCAAATGGCCAGACTCAGATCAAATACCTAGATCTCGTTAAGCGTGTTAAGTATCCACGAACGCCAACAGGGCCAGGCTCACCTCTCACCCAGGTAGCCCCGAACTGCCCTGCCGCTCCGCCACAAAGATCCGCACAGAGGGCCGTCGGGACAAAGGTCCTTTCAGCCCCCAATCCGTGAATCACTCGCGGGTACTCCTCGAGCCAACCCGACTTTGGTCACCAAGGTATCATGTTTAAAGTATAGTATATATCCATGATCACCTCCCGAAGTGATCACAGCCCAGTAGTATAGCATGGCAGACGGACAAGAGTGTAGGGCCACTGATGGAACACTAGCATCCTATACTAAGCAGGTAGGATTACAGGTAAAGGTAACAACAGTAGTAACAAGGACAGGCTATGCATCAGGATAGGAATAACGGAAAGCAGTAACATGCTACACTACTCTAATGCAAGCAGTATAGAGAAGAGTAGGCGATATCTGGTGATCAGGGGGGGGGGGGCTTGCCTGGTTGCTCAGACAAGAAGGAGGGGTCGTTGATGTAGTCGATCACAGGGGTACCCGCATCGGTCTCAGGGTCTACCGGAAAGAAGTAACGGAGGGGGAACACAATAAATAACAGAGCAATCAAATGTAACAAAAAGCAAGAAGCGACAATACGTTGTGCTAGAGGTGACCTAACGTAGGGATAGGTGATACCGGCGAAGGGGGGAAACATCCGGGAAAGTATTCCCGGTGTTTCGCATTTTCGGGCAGAGGAGCCGAAGGGGGAAAGTTGCGAGTTTGCTATGCTAGGGATGCGTGGCGGACGAACGGGTTGCGTATCCGGATTCGTCTCGTCGTTCTGAGCAATTTTCATGTACAAAGTTTTTCCATCCGAGCTAAGGTTTATTTTATATTAATTTTAAAAGATTTAAATCATTTTTAGGATTTATTTGATTAATTTAATCAATATCCAGAACAGTGCACGCTGACGTCAGCATGACGCCATCAGTCAACAGAGACGTTGACTGGTCAACTGACGTGTGGGTCCCGTTCGTCATTGACTGTTTAGTCTAATTAGGTTTTAATTAAACTAACTAGTTAATTAGATCAATTAAGCAGGATTAATTAACTTAATTAACTAATTAATTAATTATTTTAATTATTATTTATTTATATATTTTTATATATTTTTTAAATTCCTTTTTTTTCATTTAAATCATTTTTGGGCGTGGGGCCCCTAGTCAGTGGCTCATCCGAGCCACCAGGGGCTAATGGGCGCGGGCCAAACGGGGCTGCAACCGAGCGGAGCCCCGGGGCGTTTGGGCGCGAGCGCCGGTGGCCAGGGGCCGCGACGGCGACCGGAGCGGGGCTGGAACAGCGAGCGGCTGTGGCGCGAGGCGAGGCAGGGCGATGGCGCGGGCGGCAGAGGAGCAGAGCAAGGCCGCGCAGCGTGGGGCGCCGTCGAGCGCGGCAGCCAGCCGCAGTAGCGGTGACGGGGTTAGGCGCAGCGGGGAGGCGCGAAGGCGGGCGCGAGCGTGCAGCACGGGGGCAGGCGGAGCGCGCGGTGAGCGCGCCCGAGCACGGAGAGGTGCCCGCAGGGGGGCGGCTGCGGCGGCGAGCAGCGTGGCAAGGGCGAGGCTGCACGGGACGGAGGCAAAGCGCGGGTCAGGGGGTGAGGGAGAGAGGCCGTGGGCGCGAAGGCATGCGCGCAGGCGAGTGCGGGGACGCGGGGCAGCAGGTGGCCGTGCGGGGCGGCGGTGAGCGGGGGCGACGCGGCCATGGCCTGGCCTGGGGCGGTCTTGGGCGCGAGGGGGCGCGGCCAGGGTCACGTCAAGCGTGGTGTGTGCGTGCACGGCCTGCTGCAGCTGCAGGCGTGAGGGGCGTGGCGAACGCAGTCGCGCAGCAAGCTCGGAGGGCACCGGGGCGACGTTCGCGACGGGGGGGGGGGGAGAGGGGAGGCAGAGGGGAGCGCTCACGTGCGCTTGAAGAGTAGGGGGCGGCGTGGCTCGATGGAGCCGGCGAGGGGGGAGGCGGGGATGAGGCAGCAGTCCGGTGGGGAGGAGGGCGGCGACGCAGCTCCGGGCGGCGGTGGTCGATGCAACGAGGGGGGCAGAGGCGTCGGCGCCCTCGTTCGAACCCCACCCTGATCCAGATGGGATCGAGAGGTGGTGGGGGAAGAGGGGGAGGGGAGAGCGACGTGGGGGGAAAGCGGGGAGTGGATAAGGTTGCGGGTGGGGTGTGCGAGGGGATAAGGTAGTGGGGGGTGTGGCCGGTTGGGCCGGCCTGGTGGGTCGTGGCCCAGTTGGGCCGGTGGCGTGCTGGGCCGGAGCCCAGTGAGGGGTTTGCTTTTTTTTTTTACTTTTCTTTGTTTTCGGTTTTGTATTTTATTTTTCATTTATTTAATTTTCTGTTTTCTATTTAGTCCCAGCTATCAAATAATTTTTTTTGAATACAAAACTTGCCACATAAATATTGGGTCATATAATGGAGCTGCACGCAAAGTTTCAAAACATTTTGAAAAGGATAAATATTTGTTTATTTTTAAATGGTTAATTTAAATGTTGTTTGCTCCTGTTTTAAATATCGTAGAGGCCTATCAACATTCCCAATAATGTTGCTTGATGTATGTTAATTGGTTAGTGAATACTTACAACCTTCTGAACATTTTTTTATTCACTGTTTTATGAAATTATAAGTTGACTTGTTATTTGAATTTGACCTTAGTTTGAAACAAGTGAGGTTGATCAAAAGTTTAATCTTGATGGCCCATGATTAGCAAGAGTTTGCTGTAGCTTAATTACCCGGGCGTCACAGTTGGATTACTGGATAGAGGAGATCATAACGAAGAAGTGGGCGTTGGTTTTGTTGAATTTGGACAAACGAGTAAAAAGATGTGATCATTTGAAGTACAGGGACTAATCTGTAAAGAAAATCATCACAAACGAGTCCCTGGCAGAAAACTAAAATAAAAGATAAAGACTAAATAGTGGACGTTCGTTACCGAACGCTAACGAACGAAATCGTTCGCTAGATCTACCTAAACAGAGAACAATCGTTAAATAACTAAACTAACTAGAGAAAAAAAAAACTAAACCGAAAGAAAACCTAAACTTAAAAGAAAACCGGTCGAACCGGAGGTGGTTTTATACCGGTGGCGGCTTTCGTCGAAAAAAAACCGGCGGGCGGCGGTTGGCTCCGGCAACTCCGGCAACGAAGGCGTCGGCGACGAAGGCGTCGGCGGCGTGGCGTCGGTAGCGCGGGGTGCGGGCGGGGTGGAGAGCGAGGCGCGGGGCGAGGGGCGGCTGCAGCGATGATGCAGTGCGGCGGCGGCGGCGAGATGCGCGCGGCAGCGGCGCGAGAGGGAGAGGGCGGCGGCGGCGCAAGCTTATAAAGAGGGGGCGAGGCGTTGCGTGGAGGAGGGGCAGGCAAAGGCGGCGGGCGCGGAGTCCGGAGGTGGCACTGACGCCGAGGCAACGGTGGCGTGCGGCGGCAGGTCTCCCGCTCGGGAGAGAGACAGCGCGCGGCTGGGCTGGGCTTGGCCTGGCCAGGTTGGGTGCTGGGCCGGCCCAGTCGGCGGAGTTTTTTTTTTAAATTTATCCACGCAAACTAAAATAAATAAATAAACAAAAATATTATATAGGCATATAATATATCAAAATTTGCAGAAAAAGATTTCCTACAACGCGAACATTTTTATAATGCCAAATAAAATCCACACAAAATCAGATAAAGCAAAGAGTGCTACTGCCCTATTAAAATCCAATAAACAACATTAAAAAAAAACAAAATGAATTCAAATTTATTTCTCTCCAATTTTCTATTGTAGGGAATCATGTTACCCTAATTTCCATATATTTTATTTTTGGAGAAAAATAATTTGAATAAAACCCAAATAACTACAAATTAAAAATAATTTCCAGAAGGACTTTGAATTTGATCCTTTGAAACTCCCAACTCATATTTCATATGTTTTGAAGAAGTCATTTTATCTTCGCTCGTGAAAATCATTGAGTTGCATAAAGTTTCAGAATTGGAAATATTTTCCAAATGAAATTCAAATATTTTCAACACCCCTTGTCATTTAAGAAAATGGAAGAAGTCATGTCATCTTCTCTCCAGGGTTTTGTGATGAAAAGTATTTGAATTCACGGAGAGCAAAAAAAATGCAAAAATGAAAGTTTGGGAAAGTCGTTTTATTCCCTCTCATTTAACTTTCAAAAAGTTTCGAATTTCACCCATCTTCAGTCAATCAATCAAACAATCAGTCAAGTCTATCTATTTATTATAACATTCCAAAATTTAGAATTTTGGGATGTTACATTATCTTTGCAAGTCTCTTCGAATTATCAGTTTGGTTTGGCCTACTAGATTGATCTTTCTTGCAATGGGATAAGTGCTTAGCTTTGGGTTCTATCTTGCGTTGCGCGATCCCAGTAACAGCAGGGGAAACGACACGTATTGTATTATTGCCATCGAGGATAAAAAGATGGGGTTTATATCATATTGTTTGAGTTTATCCCTCTACATCATGTCATCTTGCCTAATGCGTTACTCTGTTCTTATGAACTTAATACTCTAGATGCATGCTGGATAGCGGTCGATGTGTGGAGTAATAGTAGTAGATGAAGGCAGGAGTCGGTCTACCTGTTCCGGACGTGATACCTATATACATGATCATGCCTAGATATTCTCATAATTATGCACTTTTCTATCAATTGCTCGACAGTAATTTGTTCACCCAATGTAATACTTATGCTATCTTGAGAGAAGCCACTAGTGAAACCTATGGCCCCCGGGTCTATCTTCCATCATATTAATCTTCCGTCAACCAGTTATTTCTGTCGTCGTTTATTTTGCAATCTTTACTTTTAATCTTTATCATAAAAATACCAAAAATATTATCTTATCATCTCTATCAGATCTCACTTTTGCAAGTGGCCGTGAAGGGATTGACAACCCCTTTATCTCGTTGGTTGCAAGGTTCTTATTTGTTTGTGTAGGTACGAGGGACTTGCGTGTGGCCTCCTACTGGATTGATACCTTGGTTCTCAAAAACTAAGGGAAATACTTACGTTACTTTGCTGCATGACCCTTTCCTCTTCAAGGGAAAACCATGCATGCTCAAGAGGTAGCACTAACCTTTCAGAACATGAAGAAGAAAGATTATGGGAAGTTCTAAGGAAGCACCGAGCTGCTATTGGATATAGTCTTGATGATTTAAAGGGCATTATTTCCACTCTATGTCAGCACAAGATTAATATGGAACCTGATGCTAAACCCGTCGTTGATCACCAACGGCGGTTAAATCCAAAAATGAAGGAAGTGCTAAGAACGGAAATATTAAAACTTCTGGAGGCATGTATAATCTATCCTATAGCTGATAGTAGATGGGTAAGTCATGTTCATTGTGTCCCTAAGAAAGGAGGTATTACTGTTGTTCCTAATGATAAGAATGAACTTATTCCAAAAAGAATTGTTACAGGCTATAGAATGGTAATTGATTTTAGAAAATTAAACAAAGCAACTAGAAACGATCATTACCCTCTGCCTTTTATCGATCAAATGCTAGAGAGATTATCTAAGCACACACATTTTTGCTTCCTTGATGGATACACTGGTTTCTCACAAATACCTGTTTCTCAATCTAATCAAGAAAATATCACTTTCACTTGTCCCTTTGGAACTTATGCTTATAGACGTATGCCTTTTGGTTTATGCAATGCACCTATAACCTTTCAAAGATGAATGACTGCTATATTCTCTGACTTTTATGAAAAGATTGTTGAGGTTGCATGGATGACTTCTCTGTTTATGGGAAGTCTTTTGATGATTGTTTAAGCAATCTTGATCGAGTTTTGCAGAGATGCGAGCAAACAAATCTTGTCTTGAATTGGGAGAAGTGCCACTTTATGGTTAAAGAAGGTATTGTTTTGGGCCATAAAATTTCTGAAAGAGGTATTGAAGTGGACAAAGCTAAGGTTGATGCAACTGAGAAAATGCCATGTCCTAAAGATATCAAAGGTATTCGTAGTTTCCTAGGTCATGCTGGTTTCTATAGGAGATTTATCAAAGACTTTTCTAAAATTTCTAGGCCCCTTACAAATCTTTTGCAAAAGGATGTTCCTTTTGTTTTTGATGATGATTGTTTAGAAGCCTTCAAAACACTCAAGAAAGCCTTAATTTCTGCACCTATTGTTCAACCACCTGATTGGAACTTGCCTTTTGAAATTATGTGTGATGCTAGTGATTATGCTGTTGGTGTTGTTCTAGGACAAAGAGTTGATAAGAAAGTGAATGTTATTCATTATGCTAGTAAAACTATAGATAGTGATCAATGAAATTATGCAACTACTCAAAAAGAATTCCTAGCAGTGGTGTTTGCTTGTGATAAATTTAGATCTTACATTGTTGATTTAAAAGTAATTGTTCACACCGATCATGCTGCTATAAAACATCTTATGGAAAAGAAAGATGCTAAACCTAGACTTATTCAATGGGTTTTCTTGCTACAAGAATTTGATTTACATATCACTGATAGAAAAGGAGATGAGAACCCCGTAGCTGATAACTTGTCTAGGCTTGAAAATGTGCTTGATGACCCACTACCTATTGATGATAGTTTTCCTGATGAGCAGTTAGCTGCAATGAATGTTTCTCATAACACTCCTTGGTATGCTGACTATGCTAATTACATTGTTACTAAATATTTACCACGTAGCTTTACATACCAATAAAAGAAAAAATCTTCTATAATTTAAGACATTACTTTTGGGATGACCCACATCTTTATAAAGAAGGAGTAGATGGTATTATTAGACGTTGTGTACCTGAGCATGAAAAGGGACAAATCCTACGGAAATGTCACTCCGAAGCTTATGGTGGGCATCATGCTGGAGAAAGAACTGTTCACAAGGTATTGCAATCTGGGTTCTATTGGCCTATTCTCTTCAAGGATGCCTGTAAGTTCGTCTTATCTTGTGATGAATGTCAAAGAATAGGTAATATCAGTAAGCGTCAAGAAATGCCTTTGAATTATTCACTTGCTGTTGAACCATTTGATGTTTGGGGATTTGATTACATGGGGCCTTTTCCTTCCTCTAATGGGTATACACATATTTTGGTTGTTGTTGATTATGTTACAAAATTGGTAGAAGCTATTGTTGGGGAACGTAGTAATTTCAGAAAAATTCCTACGCACACGCAAGATCATGGTGATGCATAGCAACGAGAGGGGAGAGTGTTGTCCATGTACCCTCGTAGATCGTAAGCAGAAGCGTTATGACAATAGAATTGATGTAGTCGTACGTCTTCACGATCGACTGATCCTCAGAACCGAACGTACGGCACCTCCGCGTTCAGCACACGTTCAGCTTGGTGACGTCCCGCGAACTCACGGTCCAGTAGAGCTTCTGGGAAGAGCTTCGTCAGCACGACGGCGTGGTGACGGTGATGATGATGCTACCGACGCAGGGCTTCGCCTAAGCACCGCTACGATATGACCGAGGTGGATTATGGTGGAGGGGGGCACCACACACGGCTAAGAGATCAATGATCAATTGTTGTGTCTTGGGGTGCCCCTGCCCCCGTATATAAAGGAGCTAGGGAGGAGGCGGCCAGCCAAGGAGGAGGGCGCGCCAAGGGGGGAGTCCTACTCCCACCGGGAGTAGGACCCCTTCTTCCCTAGCAGGAGTAGGAGAAGGGGAAGGGAAGGAGAAAGGAGGAAGGAAAGGGGGCGCCGCCCCCCTCCTTGTCCAATTTGGACTAGAGGAGGAGGGGGCGCGTGGCCTGCCTTGGCCGCCCCTCCTCTTCTCCACTAAGGCCCAATAGGCCCATTACACTCCCCGGGGGGTTCCGGTAATCTCCCGGTACTCCGGTATATGTCCGAAACCTCCCGAAACACTTCCAGTGTCCGAACATAGTCGTCCAATATATCGATCTTTACGTCTCAACCATTTCGAGACTCCTCGTCATGTCCGTGATCATATCCGGGACTCCGAACTACCTTCGGTACATCAAAACATAAAAACTCATAATACCGATCGTCACGGAACTTTAAGCGTGCGGACCCTACGGGTTCGAGAACTATGTAGACATGACAGAGACATGTCTCCGGTCAATAACCAATAGCGAAACCTGGATGCTCATATTGGTTCCTACATATTCTACGAAGATCTTTATCGGTCAAACCGCATAACAACATACGTTGTTCCCTTTGTCACCGGTATGTTACTTGCCCGAGATTCGATCGTCGGTATCTCAATACCTAGCTCAATCTCGTTACCGGCAAGTCTCTTTACTCGTTTTGTAATGCATCATCCTGCAACTAACTCATAAGTCACATTGCTTGCAAGGCTTATAGTGATGTGCATTACCGAGAGGGCCCAGAGATACCTCTCCGACAATCGAAGTAACAAATCCTAATCTCGATCTATGCCAACTCAACAAACACCATCGGAGACACCTGTAGAGCACCTTTATAATGACCCAGCTACGTTGTGACGTTTGGTAGCACACAAAGTGTTCTTCCGGTATTCGGGAGTTGCATAATCTCATAGTCATAGGAACATGTATAAGTCATGAAGAAAGCAATAACAATATACTAAACGATCAAGTGCTAAGCTAATGGAATGGGTCAAGTCAATCACATCATTCTCCTAATGATGTGATCCCGTTAATCAAATTACAACTCATGTCTATGGCTAGAAAACTTAACCATCTTTGATCAACGAGCTAGTCAAGTAGAGGCATACTAGTGACACTATGTTTGTCTATGTATTCACACATGTATTATGTTTGCGATTAATACAATTCTAGCATGAATAATAAACATTTATCATGATATGAGGGAATAAATAATAACTTTATTATTGCCTCTAGGGCATAGTTCCTTTAGTCTCCCACTTGCACTAGAGTCAATAATCTAGCTCACATCGTCATGTGATTTAATACCAATACTTC
Organism: Aegilops umbellulata; assembly: GCA_032464435.1. Taxonomy (NCBI): domain Eukaryota; kingdom Viridiplantae; phylum Streptophyta; class Magnoliopsida; order Poales; family Poaceae; genus Aegilops; species Aegilops umbellulata. Next base: position 374,989,870 of record CP136056.1, read on the forward strand.
ACATCACTATGTTATTAACACCCATAGTTCACATTGTCATGTGACCAACACCCAAAGGGTTTACTAGAGTCAATAATCTAGTTCACATCGCTATGTGATTAACACCCAAAGAGTACTAAGGTGTGATCATGTTTTTTTTGTGAGAGAAGTTTTAGTATCTGGGTGTGTCACATTCAGAGCCGTATGTATTTTGCAAATACTCTATGTCTTCAATACTCTGCACGGAGCTACTCTAGCTAATTGCTCCCACTTTCAATATGTATCCAAATTGAGATTTAGAGTCGTCAGGATTGGTGAAAAAACTTGCATCGACGTAACCCTTTACGACGAACATTTTGTCACCTCCATAATCGAGAAACATATCCTTATTCCACTAAGGATAATTTTGACCGTTGTCCAGTGATCTACTCCTAGATCACAATTGTACTCCCTTGCCAAACTCAGTGTAGAGTATACAATAGGTCTAGTACACAGCATGACATATTTTATAGAACCTATGGCCGAGGCATAGGGAATGACTTTCATTCTCTCTCTATCTTCTGCCCTGGTCGGTTTTTGAGTCTTACTCAACTTCACACCTTGTAACACGGGCAAGAACTCTTTCTTTGTCTGTTCCATTTTGAACTACTTCAAAATATTGTCAAGGTATGCACTCATTGAAAAACTTATCAAACGTCTTGATCTATCTCTATAGATCTTGATGCTCAATATGTAAGCAGCTTCACCGAGGTATTTCTTTGAAAAACTCCTTTCGAATACTCCCTTATGCTTTCTAGAAAATTCTACGTTATTTCTGATCAACAATATGTCATTCACATATATTTATCAGAAATGTTGTAGTGCTCCCACTCACTTTCTTGTAAATACAGGCTTCTCCGCAAGTCCGTATAAAACTATATGCTTTGATCAACTCATCAAAGCGTATATTCCAACTCCGAGATGCTTGCACCAGTCCATAGATGGATCACTGGAGCTTGCACATTTTGTTTGCACCTTTAGGATCAGCAAAACCTTCTGTTTGCATCATATACAACTCTTATTTAATAAATCCATTAAGGAATGTAGTTTTGACATCCATTTGCCAAATTTCATAAAATGTGGCAATTTGCTAACATGATTTTGACAGACTTAAGCATCGCTACGAGTGAGAAAATCTCATCGTAGTCAACACCTTGAAATTTGTCAAAACCTTTTTCGACAAGTCTAGCTTTGTAGATAGTAACACTACTATCAGCGCCCGTCTTCCTCTTGAGGATCCATTTATTTTCTATGGCTTGCCGATCATCGGGCAAGTGAACCAAAGTCCACACTTTGTTCTCATACATGGATCCTATCTCAGATTTCATGGCCTCAAGCCATTTCGCGGAATCTGGGCTCATCATCGCTTCCTCATAGTTCATAGGTTCGTCATGTTCAAGTAACATGACCTCTAGAACAGGATTACCGTACCACTCTGGTGCAGATCTTACTCTGATTGACCTACGAGGTTCAGTAGTAACTTGATCTGAAGTTACATGATCGTCATCATTAGCTTCCTCACTAATTGGTGTAGGAATCACAGGAACAGATTTCTGTGATGAACTACTTTCCAAGAAAGGAGAAGGTACAATTACCTCATCAAGTTCTACTTTCCTCCCACTCACTTCTTTTGAGAGAAACTCCTTCTCTAGAAAGGATCCATTCTTACCAACGAATGTCTTGCCTTCGGATCTGTGACAGAAGGTGTACCCAACTGTCTCCTTTGGGTATCCTATGAAGACACATTTCTTTGATTTGGGTTTGAGCTTATCAGGATGAATTTTTTTCACATAAGCATCGCAACCCCAAACTTTAAGAAATGACAACTTTGGTTTCTTGCCAAACCACAGTTCATATTGTGTCGTCTCAACGGATTTAGATGGTGCCCTATTTAACGTGAATGCAGCTGTCTCTAATGCATAACCCCAAAACGATAGTGGTAAATTGGTAAGAGACATCATAGATTGCACCATATCTAATAAAGTACGGTTACGATGTTCACACACATCATTACGTTGTGGTGTTCCAGGTGGCCTGAGTTGCAAAACTATTCCGCATTGTTTCAAATGAAGACCAAACTCGTAACTCAAATATTCTCCTCCATGATAAGATCGTAGAAACTTTATTTTTCTTGTTACGATGATTTTCCATTTCACTCTGAAATTATATGAACTTTTCAAATGTTTCAGACTTATGTTTCATCAAGTAGATATACCCATATCTGCTCAAATCATCTGTGAAGGTCAGAAAATAACTTTACCCGCCGCGAGCCTCAACTCTCATCGATCGCATACATCAGTATGTATTATTTCCAATAAGTCAGTTACTCGCTCCATTGTTTCGGAGAACGAAGTCTTAGTCATCTTTCCCATAAGGCATGGTTCGCAAGCATCAAGTGATTCATAATCAAGTGATTCCAAAATCCCATCAGCATGGAGTTTCTTCATGCGCTTTACACCAATATGACCTAAACGGCAGTGCCACAAACAAGTTGCACTATCATTATTAACTTTGCATCTTTTGGCTTCAATATTATGAATATGTGTATCACTACGATAGAGATCCAACAAACCATTTTCATTGGGTGTATGACCATAGAAGGTTTTATTCATGTAAACAGAACAACAATTATTCTCTAACTTAAATGAATATCCGTATTGCAATAAACATGATCAAATCATATTCATGCTCAACGCTAACACCAAATAACACTTATTTAGGTTCAACACTAATCCCGAAAGTATAGGGAGTGTGCGATGATGATCATATAAATCTTGGAACTAATTCCAACACACATCGTCACCTCACCCTTAACTAGTTTCTGTTCATTCTGCAACTCCCGTTTTGAGTTACTAGTATCAAATACCGAGGGGTTGCTATAAACACTAGTAAAGTACACATCAATAACATGTATATCAAATATACCTTTGTTCACTTTGCCATCCTTCTTATCCGCCAAATACTTGGGGCAGTTCCGCTTCTAGTGACCAGTCCCTTTGCAGTAGTAGCACTTAGTCTTAGGCTTAGGTCCAGACTTGGGATTCTTCACTTGAGCAGCAACTTGCTTGCCGTTCTTTTTGAAGTTTCCCTTCTTCCCTTTGCCCTTTTCTTGAAACCAGTGATCTTGTCAACCATAAACACTTCATGATTTTCTTGATTTCTACCTTCGTCGATTTCAGTATCACGAAGAGCTTGGGAATTGTTTCCGTTATTGATGACCCACAAGTATAGGGGATCTATCATAGTCCTTTTGATAGGTAAGAGTGTCGAACCCAACGAGGAGCAGAAGGAAATGATAAGCAGTTTTCAGCAAGGTATTCTCTGCAAGTACTGAAATAAGTGGTAACATATAGTTTTGTGATAAGATAATTGGTAACGAGCAACAAGTAACAAAAGTAAATAAAGTGCAGCAAGGTGGCCCAATCCTTTTTGTAGCAAAGGACAAGCCTAGCAAACTCTTATATAGAGAAAAGCGCTCCCGAGGACACATGGGAATTATCGTCAAGCTAGTTTTCATCACGTTCATATGATTCACGTTCGGTACTTTGATAATTTGATATGTGGGTGGACCGGTGCTTGGGTGCTGTTCTTACTTGAACAAGCATCCCACTTATGGTTAACCTCTATTGCAAGCATCCGCAACTACAACAAAATTGTTAAGGTAAACCTAACCATAGCATGAAACATATGGATCCAAATCAGCCCCTTACGAAGCAACACATAAACTAGGGTTTAAGCTTCTGTCACTCTAGCAACCCATCATCTACTTATTACTTCCCAATGCCTTCCTCTAGGCCCAAATAATGGTGAAGTGTTATGTAGTCGACGTTCACATAACACCACTAGATGCTAGACAACATACATCTCATCAAAATATCGAACGAATACCAAATTCACATGACTACCAATAGCAAGACTTCTCCCATGTCCTCAGGAACAAACGTAACTACTCACAAAGCATATTCATGTTCATGATTAGAGGGGTATTAATATGCATAAAGGATCTGAACATATGATCTTCCACCAAATAAACCAACTAGCATCAACTACAAGGAGTAATCAACACTACTAGCAACCTACTAGTACCAATCCCGGACTTGGAGACAAGAATTGGATACAAGAGATGAACTAGGGTTTTGAGAGGAGATGGTGCTGGTGAAGATGTTGATGGACATTGCCATCTCCCGATGAGAGGAGCGTTGGTGATGACGATGGCGATGATTTCCCCCTCCCGGAGGGAAGTGTCCCCGGCAAAACAGCTCTGCCGGAGCCCTAGATTGGTTCCGCCAAGGTTCCGCCTTGTGGCAGCGGAGTCTCGTCCCGAAAGGTTGCTTTTGATTTTTCCCTTGACGAAAGACTTCATATAGCAGAAGATGGTGACCGGAGAGCCATCAGGGGGCCCACGAGGCAGGGGGCGCGCCCTGGGGGTAGGGCGCGCCCCACCCTCATGGCCAGGTGGGTCCCCCTCTGGCGTACTTCTTTCGCTCAGTATTTTTTATTATTTCCAAAAAAGACTTTCGTGGAGTTTCAGGACTTTTGGAGTTGTGCATCATAGGTCTCTAATATTTGCTCCTTTTCCAGCCTAGAATTCCAGCTGCCTGCATTCTCCCTCCTTATGTAAACCTTGTAGAATAAGAGAGAATAGGCATAAGTATTGTCACATAATGTGTAATAACATCCCATAATGCAATAAATATCGATATAAAAGCATGATGCAAAATGGACGTATCAACTCCCCCAAGCTTAGACCTCGCTTGTCCTAAAGTGGAAGCCGATAATGATAAATATGTCCATATGTTTAGAAGTAGAGGTGTCGATAAAAAATAAATTACGGACATGAAGGCATCATGATTATTTTCATAATAGCAACATATATGGATATTGTCATATGATTTCTTATGCTCAGGTAATAATCTAATCACAATGCAAAAGTATGAATCAGAAACTTTATTGAGAATTGACAAACTATAATCTCAGTCATTGAAGCAATTGCAATTTATCATAACATCAGAAAGAGTCTATGTCAGAGCTTTATAACAAGTCCACATACTCAACTATCATTTAGTCTTTCATAATCGCTAACACTCATGCAACACTTGTGGTTACTGAGTTTTAATCGGACCCAAAGAAAGATAGGAGCTTATATTTTCGCCTCCCAACCTTTTACCTCAAGGGTAATGTCAACAATAATAACTCATGCTCCCCTACATCCAATTAGATATATCTATCAGGATATTTCCAACATACTGTGCTTGCCAAAGGATAAAGTGTAAAAAGGAAAGGTGAAGATCACCATGACTCTTGCATAAGGTAGAAGATAATAGTAACAGATAGGCCCTTCGCAGAGGGAAGCAGAGGTTGCCATGCACTTTCATGGTTGGATGCACAAAATCTTAATGCAAAAGAACGTCACTTTATATTGCCCCTTGTGATATGAACCTTTATTATGCAGTCCGTCGCTTTTATTTCTTCCACATCACAAGATCGTATAAAGCTTATTTTCTCCCACACTACTAAGTCATACATATTTAGAGAGCAATTTTTATTGCTCTTACCGATGACAACTTACTTGAAGGATCTTACTCAATCCATAGGTAGATATGGTGGACTCTCATGGAAAAATTGGGTTTAAGGGTGTTTGGAAGCACAAGTAGTATCTCTACTTGGTGCCGAGAATTTGGCTAGCATGAGGGGGAAAGGCAAGCTCAACATGTTGGATGATCCATGACAATATACTTTATCTCAGATATAAGAAAACATAACCCATTACGTTGTCTTCCTTGTCCAATGTCAACTCTTTAGCATGTCATATTTTAATGAGTGCTCCCAATCATAAAAGATGTCCATGATAATATATTTATATGTGCAACCCATCTTTCTTTATTACTTCCTATTAATTGCAACGATGACCAAAACTATGTTTGCCAACTCCCAATAACTTTTAATCATCATACTCTTTTTATGTGAAGTCATTACTCTCAATAAGATCAATATGAACTCTTTGTTTCTTTTTATTCTTTTTCTCTTTCTTTTATTCACTCAAGATCATGGCAAAATAATCAAGCCCTTTACTCAACACTAATCTTTATTATATATAGCTCACGGACTCGATTACATAGTGGGATCATAAAGCAAAACTCAAAACTAGATCTTGCCATAAACTTTATTCTACTAGATCAAGATACTACTAATAGGATTGAACTAAGAAAAACGGTAAAGATAGGAGTGTGGTTGTGATACGGTACCGGGGCACCTCCCCCAAGCTTGGCAGTTGCCAAGGGGAGTGCCCATACCCATGTGATTATATCTCCTTCTTTGTTGGTGAAGAAGATGATGATTTGGTTGATGGCGTAGGCTTCTTCCTTAATTTGCGCTTGAGGACAGAATTTTGATCCCTCGAGTCGTCAATCTCCTGCTCCAGGATTAATATCTTTTTGCATAGTTCCTGCTTGTTTTCCTGCAAGAGACGAAAAGGGATAAACTCGATCTTAGGTTTCTTTGCTCTAACAGGGAGGCTTGACTTTTTGAACTCCACATGCATGTCCCCAGGTTGAGGTAGTGCGGGTTCATCCTCATTTGAGCACGTCTCCTCCTTCCTCTTGGGTTCATAGTCCTCTTCTTCCTCCGTAGTCCAACCACAATGCTCCACATCTCCATAGACCTTAGGGTCTGCAAGGTAATCATCTACATAGCTTTATCCTTCCGAATCCTGGGACGACATGTTGCTCTAATCTGCAGCAGGACAGCTCGAAACAAGAACAACAGATAATTTCATGATACAGGAGTCAAAACCTTCGGGAGCATATATAATGATTTTTTACCGACCAAAATACGTATCGTGCAAGAAAACGGAGTCCAGAGGGTACACGAGGTGCTCACAAGGTAGGGGGGCGTGCCCAGGGGGGTGGGGCGCGCCCTCCACCCTCATGGGGCCCTCATGTCCTTCCCGGACTGCTTCTTATTTTTCTATTTTTCTAAATATTCCAAAATGGAGAAATATTGCCTTAAAACTATTTTGGAGTCGGTTTACTTACCGTACCACATACCTATTCGTTTTTGGAGTCTGAAACATTTCGGAAAGTGTCCCTTATGTATTCCTCCGGGGTTAAGGTTTCAATAATATTGGTTCCAACATTTATGGGATTACCTGAGATATAATGTTTAATTCTTTGACCGTTCACCACCTTCGGATTTGTTCCTTCGAAGTTGTTGATTTTTATGGCACTGGAACGATATACCTCCTCGATAATGTAAGGGCCTTCCCATTTAGAGAGAAGTTTTCCTGCAAAAAATCTTAAACGAGAGTTGTATAGCAATGCATAATCACCTACATTAAACTCACGCTTTTGTATCCTTTTGTCATGCCATCATTTAACTTTTTCTTTAAACAACTTGGCATTTTCATAAGCTTGGGTTCTCCGTTCATCAAGTGAGATAATATCAAATAACCTCTTCTCACCGGCAAGTTTGAAATCATAATTGAGCTCTTTAATAGCCCAATATGCCTTATGTTCTAGTTCGAGAGGTAAGTGACATGCTTTTCCATAAACCATTTTATACGGAGACATACCAATAGGATTTTTATATGCAGTTCTATAGGCCCATAATGCATCATCAAGTTTCTTGGACCAATTCTTTCTAGACCTATTGACAGTCTTTTGCAAAATTAATTTGAGCTCTCTATTACTCAACTCTACTTGACCACTAGACTGTGGGTGATAAGGAAATGCAATTCTATGATTAACGTCATACTTAGCAAGCATTTTACGGAAAGCACCATGAATAAAATGTGAACCACCATCAGTCATTAAATATCTAGGACTCCAAACCTCGGAAAAATAACTTCTTTAAGCATTTTAATAGAGGTGTTATGATCAACACTACTAGTTGGAATAGCTTCTACCCACTTAGTAACGTAATCAACAACAACTAAAATATGTGTATATCCATTAGAGGCAGGAAAAGGTCCCATATAATCGAAGCCCCAAACATCAAATGGTTAAATAACAAGTGAATAGTTCATAGGCTTTTCTTGACGTCTACTAATATTACAATTTCTTTGACATTCATCTCAAGACAAGACAAACTTACGGGCATCCTTGAAGAGAGTAGGCCAATAGAAACCGGATTGCAATATCTTATGTGCAGTTCTATCTCGAGCGTGGTGTCCTCCATAAGCTTCGGAGTGACACTTGCATAGGATCTGTTCCTGTTCATACTCAGGTACACAACGTCTAATAACACCATCTACTCCTTCTTTATAAAGGTGTGGGTCATCCCAAAAATAATGTCTTAAATCATAGAAGAACTTTTTCTTTTGCTGGTATGTGAAACTAGGTGGTATAAATTTAGCAACAATATAATTAGCATAATCAACATACCATGGAGTAATACGATATGCATTTATGACATTTAATTGCTCATCAGGAAAGCTATCATCAATATGTAGTGGGTAATCAAGAACATTTTCTAACCTAGACAAGTTGTCTGCAACGGGGTTCTTAGCTCCTTTTCTATCAACAATATGCAAATCAAATTCTTGTAGCAGGAGAACCCATCTAATAAGTCTAGGTTTAGCATCTTTCTTTTCCATAAGATATTTAATAGCAGCATGATCCGTGTGAATAGTTACTTTAGAATCAACAATATAAGGTCTAAACTTATCACAAGCAAATACAACTACTAAGAATTCTTTTTCAGTAGTAGCATAATTTCTCTGAGCATTGTCTAGAGTTTTACTAGCATATTGAATAACATTTAATTTCTTATCAACTCTTTGTCCTAGAACAGCACCTATAGCATAATCACTAGCATAACACATAATTTCAAAGGGTAAATTCCAATCAGGTGGCTGAACAATAGGTGCAGAAATCAATGCTTTCTTAAGTATTTCAAATGCTTCTACACAATCATTATCAAAGACAAATGGTATATATTTTTGTAATAAATTAGTCAGAGGCCGGGAAATTTTTGAGAAGTCCTTAATGAACCTCCTATAAAATCCGGCGTGACCAAGGAAACTTCTTATACCTTTGATGTCCTTGGGACATGGCATCTTTTCAATAGCATCAACCTTGGCTTTATCAACTTCAATACCTCTTTCAGAAACTTTATGCCCCAATACAATACCTTCATTAACCATAAAGTGGCACTTTTGCCAATTCAAGACAAGATTAGTTTCTTCACATCTCTGCAAAACTCGATCAAGGTTGCTCAATCAATCATCAAAAGAGGATCCATAGACGGAAAAGTCGTCCATGAAAACCTCATAAATCTTTTCACAAAAGTCAGAGAATATAGCCATCATGCATCTTTGAAAGGTAGCAGGTGCATTACATAAACCAAAAGGCATACGTCTATAAGCAAAAGTACTAAAAGGGCAAGTAAAAGTAGTCTTTGATTGATGATTGGTTGACACACGTATTTGAGAGGAACCAGAATAACCATCTAGAAAGCAAAAATGTGTATGTTTAGATAATCTTTCTAGCAGTTCATCGATAAAAGGTAAGGGGTAATGATACTTTTTAGTAGCCTTATTTATTTTATGGAAATAAATTATCATCCTATAACCTGTAATAATTCTTTGCGGAATCAATTCATCTTTATCATTAGGAACGACAGTAATACCTCCCTTCTTAGGGACACAATGGACAGAACTTACCCACTGACTATCAGCAACGGGATAAATTATACCTGCCTCAAGGAGCTTTAGTATTTCCTTTCTTACCACTTCTTTCATTTTAGGATTCAGCCGTCGTTGATGATCAATAACTGGTCTGGCATCTTTCCCCAATTTATTTTATGTTGACATAGAGTGGGACTAATGCCCTTAAGATCGTCAAGATTATATCCAATAGCAACACGGTGCTTCTTCAAAGTTTTCAATAATCTCTCTTCTTCATGTTCTGAAAGGTTAGCACTAATAATAATAGGATATATCTTCTTCTCATCAAGATAAGCATATTTAAGAGTATCAGGCAACGGTTTAAGCTCAAACAAGAGATCACCCTTGGGTGGAGGAGGATCCCCTAGGATTTCAACAAGAAAATTGTGTTTCAGAATAGGTTCCTATTTAAAGAATACTTCATCTATTTCCCTTCTTTCATTCATAAACATATCATTTTCATGGTCTAGCAAATATTGTTCTAAAGGATCACTAGGAGGTATGGCAATAGAAGCAAGACCAATAATTTCATCCTTGATAGGAAATTCTTCTTCATGGTGTTGTCTACTAAATTTAGAGAAATTGAACTCATGAGACATATCACCCAAGCCAATAGTAACAACATTCTTTTCGCAATCTATTCTAGCATTGACAGTGTTCAAGAAGGGTCTACCAAATATAATGGGACAAAAGCTATCTTGTGGGGAACCAAGAACAAGAAAATCAGTAGGGTATTTAGTTTTCCCACACAAGACTTCAACATCTCTAACAATTCCCATTGGTGAAATAGTATCTCTATTAGCAAGCTTAATTGTGACATCAATATCTTCTAACTCAGCAGGTGCAATTTCATGCATAATTTCTTTGTATAAGTCAAAGGGTATTGCACTGACACTAGCACCCATATCACATAAGCCATGATAACAATGATCTCCTATTTTAACAGAAATAACAGGCACACCTACCACAGGTCTATGTTTATCTTTAGCACAAGGTTTGGCTATTCTAGTAGTTTCACCGCAGAAATAAATAACGTGTCCATCAATATTATCAGCCAAGAGATCTTTAACAATAGCAATATTAGGATCAACTTTGACTTGCTCAGGAGGTGTATAAGTTCTAATATTGCTTTTTCGAACCACAGTTGAAGCTTTAGCATGATCCTTTATTCTAACAGGGAAAGGTGGTTTCTCAACATAAGAAGCAGGAACAATAGGATCATTGTAAGTGACAGTCTTTTCTTCAACTTTAATAGGTGCAACTACCTTTCCTTCTATGGGAGGATGATATTTAAACCACTTCTCCTTGGGGAGATCGACATAAGTAGCAAAAGATTCACAGAAAGAAGCTACTATCTCAGAGTCAAGTCCATATTTAGTGCTAAATTTATGGAAAACATCGGTATCCATAAAAGATTTAACATAATCAAACTTAGGCGTCATACCTGACTCCTTACCTTTGTCGAGATCCCAATCTTCAGAGTTGCATTTAAATCTATCCAATAAATCCCATTTGAATTCAATAGTCTTCATCATAAAAGAGCCAACACAAGAAGTATCGAGCATGGATTGATTATTATGAGAAAGTCGAGCATAAAAACTTTGAAGAATTATTTCTCTTGAGAGCTCATGATTGGGGCATGAATATAGCATTGATTTAAGCCTCCCCCAAGGTTGAGAGATGCTTTCTCCTACGTGAGGCCAAAAATTATATATATAATTGCGATCGCGATGAACAAGATGCATAGGATAATACTTCTGATGAAATTCCAATTTCATTCGTTTATAGTTCTATGACTTCGTATCATCACACAACGTGTACCATGTTGATGCATCTCCCTTCAAAGATAAGGGAAGATCTTCTTAACAACATCATCGGGTATACCTGCAAGCTTAAATAATCCACAAACTTCATCCACATAGAGTAGATGCTCATCAGGATGTTTTGTTCCATCTCCTACAAAAGGATTATCTAGCAGTTTTTCTAACATACCTGAAGGAACTTCAAACGGAACATTTTCATTTTCAGTAGGTTCAGTAGGTTGAGGAGAAACTCTTTGCTCTACTGGCCGGGGTTAAGATACCCTGAACAAGCCCCTGAGAGGATTACTTTCCATAGTAACAAGTGACAGTAAATTTCAGCACACTATATAAATTTTTCCTTACCAAATTCCACCTACCAAAGGCGCTTCACTCCCTGGCAACGGCGCCAGAAAAGAGTCTTGATGACCCACAAGTATAGGGGATCTATCGTAGTCCTTTCCATAGTAACAGTTAGTTTTGTGATAAGATAATTGGTAACGAGCAACAAGTAACAAGAGTAAATAAAGTGCAGCAAGGTGGCCCAATCCTTTTTGTAGCAAAGGACAAGCCTGGACAAACTCTTATATAGAGAAAAGCGCTCCCGAGGACACATGGGAATTATCGTCAAGCTAGTTTTCATCACGTTCATATGATTCGCGTTCGGTACTTTGATAATTTGATATGTGGGTGGACCGGTGCTTGGGTGCTGTTCTTACTTGAACAAGCATCCCACTTATGATTAACCTCTATTGCAAGCATCCGCAACTACAACAAAAGTATTAAGGTAAACCTAACCATAGCATGAAACATATGGATCCAAATCAGCCCCTAACGAAGCAACGCATAAACTAGGGTTTAAGCTTCTGTCACTCTAGCAACCCATCCTCTACTTATTACTTCCCAATGACTTCCTCTAGGCCCAAAATAATGGTGAAGTGTTATGTAGTCGACGTTCACATAACACCACTAGAGGCTAGACAACATACATCTCATCAAAATATCAAACGAATACCAAATTCACATGACTACTAATAGCAAGACTTCTCCCATGTCCTCAGGAACAAACGTAAATACTCACAAAGCATATTCATGTTCGTGATCAGATGGGTATTAATATGCATAAAGGATCTGAACATATGATCTTCCACCAAATAAACCAACCAGCATCAACTACAAGGAGTAATCAACACTACTAGCAACCTACTAGTACCAATCCCGGACTTGGAGACAAGAATTGGATATAAGAGATGAACTAGGGTTTTCAGAGGAGATGGTGCTGGTGAAGATGTTGATGGAGATTGCCCTCTCCTGATGAGAGGAGCGTTGGTGATGACGATGGCGATGATTTCCTCCTCCCGGAGGGAAGTGTCCCCGGCAGAACAGCTCTGCCGGAGCCCTAGATTGGTTCCACCAAGGTTCCGCCTCGTGGCGGCGGAGTCTCGTCCCGAAAGGTTGCTTTTGATTTTTCCCATGACGAAAGACTTCATATAGCAGAAGATGGCCACCGGAGAGCCAACAAGGGGGCCACAAGGCAAGGGGGCGCGCCCCCACCCTCGTGGCCAGGTGGGTCCCCCTCTGGCGTACTTCTTCCACTCAGTATTTTTTATTATTTCCAAAAATGACTTTCGTGGAGTTTCAGGACTTTTGGAGTTGTGTAGAGTAGGTCTCTAATATTTGCTCCTTTTCCAGCCCAGAATTCTAGCTGCTGGCATTCTCCCTCCTTATGTAAACCTTGTAGAATATGAGAGAATAGGCATAAGTATTGTGACATAACGTGTAATAACAGCCCATAATGCAATACATATCGATATAAAAGCATGATGCAAAATGGGCGTATCAATTATCCCTTGTATATTATAGGTCATCACGAAGTTCTAGCAACTTGGTGATAGTGACCAGAGAACTCTGTCAATCACTATCTTATCTAGAAGATTAACTCCCACTTGATTCAAGTGATTGTAGTACTCAGACATTCTGAGCACATGCTCACTAGCTGAGCTATTCTCCTCTATCTTTTAGGAAAAATACGTGTCAAAGGTCTCATACCTTTCGACATGGGCATGAGTTTGAAATATTAATTTCAACTCTTGGAACATCTCATATGCTCCGTGGCGTTCAAAACGTCTTTGAAGCCCCAATTCTTAGCTGTAAAGCATGGTGCACTAAACTATCAAGTAGTTATCATACCGAGCTTTGCCGAACGTTCATAACGTCTGCATATGCTCTTGCAATAGGTCCGTCACCTAGCGGTGCATCAAGGACATAATTATTCTGTGCAGCAATGAGGATAATCCTCAGATCACAGACCAAGTCCGCATCATTGCTACTAACATCTTTCAACATAGTTTTTCTCTAGGAACATATCAAAATAAACGGGGAGCAACACCGCGAGTTATTGATCTACAACATTGATATGCTAATACTACCAGGACTAAGTTCATGATAAATTAAAGTTCAATTAATCATATTACTTAATAACTCCCACTTAGATAGACATCCCTCTAATCATCTAAGTGATCACATGATCCATATCAACTAAACCATGTCCGATCATCATGTGAGATGGAGTAGTTTTCAATGGTGAACATCACTATGTTGATCATATCTTCTATATGATTCACGCCCGACCTTTCGTTCTCCAGTGCTTCGAGGCCATATCTGCATATGCTAGGCTCGTCAAGTTTAACCCGAGTATTTCTGCGTGTGCAAAACTGGCTTGCACCCGTTGTATATGAACATAGAGCTTATCACACCCGTTCATCACGTGGTGTCTCGACGCGACGAACTTTGGCAACGGTGCATACTCAGGGAGAACACTCGTACCTTGAAATTTAGTGAGAGATCATCTTATAATGCTACCGTCAATCAAAGCAGAATAAGATGCATAAAGGATAAACATCACGTGCAATCAATATAAGTGATATGATATGATCATCATCATCTTGTGCCTTTGATCTCCATCTCCAAAGCACCGTCATGATCACCATCGTCATCGGCACGACACCTTGATCTCCATCGTAGCATCATTGTCGTCTCGCCAACTATTGCTTCTACGACTATCGCTACCGCTTAGTGATAAAGTAAAGCAATTACAGGGTGATTGCATTGCATATAATAAAATAACAACCATATGGCTCCTGCCAGTTGCCGATTACTCCGTTACAAAACATGATCATCCACTACAAAAAAACACATCCGTGACATTTTGGGCCGAACTGTAGCGACCAGACCTCAAACAGTCTGATCTCTGTGCATAAGTGTCATCCCTGGAACGGTAATGCTGACACACACAGTACTTGAAAGATTTGTAACAGAGTAGCAATCACACACTTATTACATCGAATGTCTCAAAAGAGAACCTATTACAATAAATATGGCTTAAGGCCATCTAAAACGATAACAGCGGAAGGCTTGCAAGATGAAGTGAGTCCATCAACTCCAACGGCATCATTGAGTGAAAGACCACGACCTAAGGCTCCTTACTCATCGTCTGAAAAGTCTGCAACATGATACGTTGCAGCCCGAAAACGGGTCAACACATGGAATATGCTGGCAATGTAACACCAAAAGATAATGAACAGAATAAAGCTATCACTACATGCATATATGGCTGGTGGAGGCTGTATGGTTAATATGTTTTGCGAAAAGCCAATTTTTCCCTACTGCAAAGGAATATATTTTATTTAACTACAAAGTTTGTTGAAAACATTGAGAATGGTAAACCCCATCTTAATCCCAATTAAAAGTAATCATTTAACAACCCATCAAATTAATTAAGTAGTGATGAGATCAACATGATAATCCAAGAACCAGATACTCAAGATGTCCATAACCGGGGACACGGCTAACCATGATTAGTTTGTACACTATGCAGAGGTTTGCGCACTTTCCCCCACAAGACTCGATCTCCTCTGTTGGATTTATCGCACTACATGGTGTTTGAGAAACGGATGACCGAGACACAGTCTTTCAGAAGCGTTAGCACCTTACGATGGGTAGACCGTACCACCTACATCTGCTAGTCTACCACTGTAAGAGTTCACACGACTTAATCAACTATGCTAGAGCCCATAATAGCTTGTGGCTGCACACGGAAGTTTCTAGTATGAATAATCTCATGATCCCTCTGAGCCTGGGTGGCGGACCATAGGAGAATCACATGGTACCCCGGGATTTCCATAAAAAAACAGGCAATCACTGGGTTCCCCAGGTGCCTCAATCCACCCAGATGTGTATTCAAGTTGCCACCTTAAGTTTAACCATTAATTAACCATCTCACATCTGTCATGGATACACTCAAACCCAATCCACGTCTACGAGCATAGCGTAGCGATAAAAGCATAATGTATAAGTAACTCCCAGGGTTTGATAATAAACAGGTGAATAGGTACTACCTCAGCTACCTCCCATCCCACAATTTAATTCAGATCCTAACCATGCAATTGTTTGAGGATTGATCTAAATGCGATAAAACTGGGTAGTAAGAGGTATGATCAAAGTGTTACTTGCCTTGCTGACGATCCGCGAAACCTAGAGACTCGTAGTAGCACGCTTCGCACTCCGGGTACTCTATCGCAAACAAACAAGCATACAATTAGCAATCAAGCAAAATCACGAGTAAAACTCAAATAAGAGAACTAACTAGAAAGTTCAACTTAAGAACTGCAGTTTGCAAAAAAGAATCAAATCAAACGAAGCAACAAAACTCTAAAGGCAAAAGAAACAAGCTCCATTTACTAATCTGGACTAAATTCAAATTTTACACTAGCAAAAACTTGTTTAAGATGGCTAAACTGAAAGAGGGTTTCGAGACGAAACTCCAGGCGCTTGAATCGCCTAATTCCGATAAACGAGCAAAAAGTTATACTAGAACGAAAATCGGATCAGAAATCGCAATCGAAAATAATCGCGGAAAATCCGAGAAAAAAAAAACTGACGAACAGGCTAACGAACGAGCGTTCGCTGTCTGCGGCTAAACGGTGAAAACCGTCATTGAAACGAACGTAAGTCCGCTAAATAACTAAACCAAAAAATAAACCGAACCGATTTAAAAACGAAAACTAGGGTTTACGAAATTAAAATCAATCGGTTTTTTTAAACCGGAGGCTACCTCGAATTCCGGTGGGCGGCGGCGCGGCAGCTCCGGCGGCGGCGGGGTTGCGCGGGCGGCGCGGGGCGGCGGTGTGCGGCGCGACGGTGGCGGCTGCGGCGGAGGCTTAGGGTTAGGGTTGGGGTGGCGGGGATGGTGGGCTGCCGGGTTGCGGATTTTAAAGGGGCTGGCCTAAAGAGTCCTGGCCGAGTACAGCCTGAAGTCGGTTTGACTTTTTTTTAAAATAATTCCGGCGTGCAGAAAAAGAAAGAAAAGAAATACAAAACGGACACCAAAAATTCCGAAATAAATTTTCCCCGTCCTCTAAAAATAAGATGGACAAGATGAACATTCATTTGGGCCTAAAATGAAATTTCTAAAAACGCATATTTTTTAATTCAAATAAAATAGCGATAAAACTCCAAATAAAAATCTTATTTGATTTTAATATTAAATCTCTGATATTTCTTTATTTTTAGGAAGTCATTTTATCCTCTCTCTTTTATTTTTAATAAAAGAAATATTTCAGAGAAAAATAATTAAAATCAAACCATCCTCTTTTCAAAATTTGAGAAAAACTCGAATATGAAAATAACAAAATCCCCAACTCTCTCCGTGGGTCCTTGAGTTGCGTAGAATTTCTAGGATCAACCAAAATGAAATAAAATATGATATGCAATGATGATCTAATGCATAACATTCCAAATTAAAAATTTGGGATGTTACACGAACGAAAATCTTTTCTGTCATACTTATGACACTTCTATGACGATAATTGTGATTAAACCCAGTATCATCATGGATGTGGTGGGGTCCTACTTTTATGACAAAAAATCATGACAGAAAATGGGCTTTTCGTCCTGGGCGGGCCGGAGACGTAGCTGCATGACATTCTTTGGGCCGTCCATGACGGAAAAAACCGTGGTAGAAGCGAGGGCGTGGAAAATATCGGGGAGTCCCCGGTTACGGTGGGTGGTCGGGGGCCGAGCGATGCGCGTTTCTCTCATACATACGCGCGTGTGTGCAAGGCATTGGGCTCTAACTGAACCCAAGCGAGGCGTTGGGCTCTAACTGAACCCGAGCGATTGCACTATAGGCTACGCGTTACTGAACCCGAGCGATCGATCGCTGGCTGTTAACTAAACCCGATCGAGCGATTCCTTCGCTACTGCTGCTAACTGAAGCCGATCGATGCTGCCTATGGATGAACAGTGAGCGTTCCGGGGGGGATGAATAGTTCCCGGTGGGGGTGGATGAACAGGACCCCGTGGTGTTGCCTGTGGATGAACAGTACCCCGATCGATCGAGCCGGTTGGGGCTGGATGAGCAGGACCCCGTGGAGGGCTGGATGAATAGAACCACCCCGTGGAGGGAAGGATGAACAATAGACGATGCAGGGCAGGATGAACAGTAGCCCGTGGAGGGGTGGTTGAACAGGAGCCCATGGAGAGGGTTGGTTGAACAGTAGCCGGCGGAGTAGCACGCGGTGGAGGCTGGATGAACAAGAGCCCGTGGATGAACAGTTGCAGGTGGAGGCTGGAGGAGGTCGACGGTGGATGAATAGTAGCCCGTGGAGGCTGGAGGGGGTCGACGGTGGAGATGAACACTATCCCGTGGAGTCCTGTTTTGCGGTACGCCACACCCCTCCCGATGAACAGGACCCCTGTTTCGACCTAGCGCTCCAACACAAGTCCGTTTCCTCCGCTTTGCGGTACGCCACACCCCTCCCGATCAACAGGACCCCCGTTTCGACTGTAGGAGGTCCGTTTCCTCCGTTTTGCGGTACGCCAGACCCCTCCCGATGAACAGGATCCCGTTTAGAACGTGGCCGGTCGAACACAAGGCCGTTTCCTCTGTTCTACGGTACGCCAGGCCTCGTTTCCATCGGCTGTTCCGTCCAAGCCCTCCCGATGAACACGACGACGCATTTCGTTCCGACCCAGCCGGTTGGCTCCCCATGAACACGACGATGATGCTGTTTCTCTATTTCGACCCAGCCATGTACATGAGCCCTGGCCGTACGTATGCGCGAGTAGGCGTTCTAGACCCTGCCCGTATGTACGTACGTGGCCGTATTTTCTTTCTTGCACACTGGCCGCTGTACGTACGTGTACATGCTACGTGGGCGCCTCTACTACGACACGTGCGCGCCTCTACATCGACCAGTATGTACGTACACGTTCGCGACCAGAATGACAACGCTACGTACGCTTCGACTAGGTGGGTCCTGACTGTCAGGCACTTCCTTGCGTACGAAGATGTAGCTGGTGGGTCCCAGCAGTCAGGGCGGTGAATCGTTTTTTTGCCAGGACGCACTTCCTTGCGTGCGAAGATGTAGCCGGTAGTGACGAAGACATGTACCTAGGGTAGAGTCACAGGCCTGACCTAGATACCCTCCCAAAGGACATCACTTTATCACAAGAAGCATTCGAAGAAGAATCATCTTTCAATCGACTATGAAGTCACTCGACAAACTTGAAGTCACTCGACCATGAAGACTATCACTCGACCGCCAGGAAATCTAAAGCCACTCTGCATTGCAACGGTCGGTCATTATGTAGCTTTAATAGTCATTATGTCACTTTATTCCTGGCGTTACCAGTAACACCCTATCTTAATGTACTTTAAACCCTGTGTAACTGAGGGTCGGAGGGGTCTGGCGGACTCTATATAAGGCACCCCCTCCTCAGTGACAAGGGTTCGCACCCCCTGTAACTCACACGCATATAATCCAGTTGACCGCCTCCGGGCTCCGAGACATAGGGCTGTTACTTCCTCTGAGAAGGGCCTGAACTCGTAAAACTCGCGTGTACAACTCCTCCATAGCTAGGATCTTGCCTCTACATCCCTACCCCCACTTCTACTGTCAGACTTAGAACCACGACAGTTGGCGCCCACCGTGGGGCAGGTGTCTTAGCGACTTGTTGGAGAAGTTGCGATTTTTTCGATCCCCATCAACATGGTTTCAGGCGGAGGTTTGGCCGAGGGCCACGAGATCCATCTCGGCGTGCTCGTATTCGTCGCGGACGACTCCGCTTGGCTCCAGGAAGCTCCACTCGACGTTGAGGCGCTCCCCGTCCGCGGGGCAATGCAGTTTCGCGCATGCGTCCGCGGTGTCCTCCTGCGGCAGTCGTCGACTCAGTATCGGTCGGCTCCTGTGACGTCCTCCCTCCCTATTGCCCACCGGCACAAGCATTCCGGTCGATCGAGGCTTCAGCGGTGGGTGAGGCACGCGGTGGCCCGCCAGTCGGCCACCCCCAAGTCGCGGCAATCGAGCCCGACGAAACTCTCTATGACCTGTTCGACTGGCTCCATAGAAACTACATCCGAGTGCGACAACAGTGATCTCGCGGCAGAAGTCCTGATGGTCAATGGACCCCGCAGTCCTCCTAGCTTCCCTCGCGCCAACGGTGGCGACGGCGAAGGCGATCCGTCGCGTGTCCACGAGGAGTACCTCCCCGAGCCTCTCTCTTCGCAGCAGATGGAAGAACTTCGCCGCCGGAACATGGATGCACTTCACACTCCTATCATTGGAGAAACCCCCGAGGCTCGAGCCTTGGAGGAGGTATGCCTGGCCAACTTGGCTGAGTGCACTCGACTGGAGGACCTCCAGCATGCACTAGACGAGCGTGCTCGGCAGCGAGTTCCGGAATCCAGTCGACGACAACTTTTTCCACCTCCAACCCAGGTATATCGAACTCCAATCCAGAATCTCACAGCTGCGGCCCGAATAGCAGAGTCAATCCAGCCTTCTCAGTCAAAAGCTGGCAGAGGTTTGATGCAGATCAGGGCTTTACTCCGGGCAGCGGGAGAGCAGAATACAGATGTGTCTCAGTCGCGGAATAGGATCCATAGCAGATCCGTTGTTGCAGATACAGTCCAGTCAACTCACAGCCCAAGATCGCCCCCGAGGCGTGAGGGACGTGGAGACCGGCGAGATCAATACAGAAACTGTGAGCAGTATGATCACCGACTCAATCACGATGATCGTCGTCGAGTGCCCACGCCTCCTCCGAGGAGTGGGTCGTATGTGCCTCGGCAGCATGACGACAGACGCCCTCATAGTGGTGGGCGAAGGATTCCAGTCGACCCCAGAGAACCATGCTTTGATGCGAGATCAATTCTCGTTCAGGGTCTGGTCGACAGAAACAGAGCTCACAGAGAAGGCCATGATAGAGATTTTCTGACCAGCAGCAGAGTGCATGTCTCAGGGCCAGAGTGCTTCAGCAGAGCCATCAGGGCCGCGGTGATTCCTCCCAACTTCAGGTTGGCGACTGGAGTCAGTAAGTTCACTGGTGAGTCCAAGCCCGACACTTGGCTTGAAGACTACCGAGTGGCTGTGCAGATTGGTGGAGGCAATGATGAGGTGGCCATGAAGCACCTTCCTCTGATGTTGGAGGGCTCGGCCAGAGCATGGTTAAATCAGTTAGCACCCGGCAGTATTTATAGCTGGGAAGAACTTGCCCGAGTGTTTGTCAGAACATTCGAAGGAACATGCAAACGGCCAGCAGGGCTAATAGAGTGGCAATCTTGCGTACAGAAGCCAAATGAAACTTTTAGGGATTATATCCAGAGATGGATCACATTGAACCACACGGTGGAGAATGTGTCTGATCACCAAGCAGTTTGTGCCTTCAAGGAAGGTGTCAAGTATCGAGAGCTGAATCTAAAGTTTGGTCGGACCGGAGATATGTCTGAGTCGAATGATAGAGATTGCCACCAAGTATGCCAATGGTGAAGAGGAGGATCGGCTCCGGAGTGGCAAACACAAAACACTCGCCCATGAAACCGGAGGAGGGAACTCCAGTCGGAAGCAGAAGCGCAAAGCCGAGCCAGCTGCTCCTGGAGAAGCCTTAGCCATGGCTCAAGGAAAGTTCAAGGGGAATCCCAAGGGGCCATGGAACCCTAAGAAAGTAAAAGATCAAGACGGAAATGATGTGTTGGATTTGCCATGCCACATTCACACAAAGAAAGATGAAGAGGGTAATCTCATTTACCTGAAGCATACCACTCGACAGTGTCGGCTCCTAATCCAGCAGTTCTGAGAGAAACAACCCAAAGAAAAGAAAAAGAGTCGGACAAAGTTGAGGACAAAGAGGAAAGTGATGATGGTTATCCCCACGTCAATTCCACTTTGATGATTTTTGCTGATGTTGAGAGTAAAAGTCGACTGAAAGTCATCAACAGAGAAGTAAACATGGTCGCTCCGGCGACACCCAGTTATTTGAAATGGTCTCAGACTGCCATTACATTCGACCAGTCTGATCACCCGACACATATAGCCACCCCTGGGAGGCAAGCATTGGTGGTCGACCCATTCGTCGAAGGCACTCGGTTGACTAAGGTTCTAATGGATGGTGGCAGTGGCCTGAATATATTGTATGCGGAGACGTTGAAAGGAATGGGCATTCCGATGTCCAGACTCAGTGAAAGCAATATGAGTTTCCATGGAGTTATTCCTGGCAAGAAGGCTGAGTCACTCGGCCAGGTCGCATTTGATGTGGTTTTCGGTGATCCCAAGAATTACCGCAAAGAAAAGTTGACGTTTGAAGTCGTGTATTTCCAGAGTGCTTACCATGCTATTCTGGGCAGGCCAGCTTATGAACGTTTTATGGCTCGACCATGTTACATGTACCTCAAATTGAAGATGCCTGGTCCTAAAGGAGCGATCACTATGACTGGCAACCAAAATAAGGCAGAAGAGTGCTTCTAGAAAGGCTCAATGATCACCGACGCACAAATGGCAGTAGTGGAATTGCAGGAGTATCAGAAAAATACAGATCCGAGTGATTTGTTGCGAGCTAAAAAGCCTGTCACAGATTCAACATTTCAGTCGTCCGGTGAAACAAAGCCGATTCACATTCACCCGACTGATCCCAATGCTGCTTCGACTCATATTTCAACAACACTCGACTCCAAATAGGAAGAAGCGCTCATCCAGTTCCTCCGTGAGAACTAGGACATCTTTGCATGGAAACCTTCTGACATGCCAGGTGTTCTCAGGGGGCTGGCTGAGCATCGTTTGCGAGTCGGCCCAAAAGTGAAACCAGTCAAAAAACATCTTCGACGGTCCACCGTACAAAAGAGAAAGGCAATCGATGAATAAGTGGCTAGCAGCTGAGTTTATCCGAGAGATTTGCCACTCCGAGTGGCTAGCTAATGTTTTCATGGTCCCTAAGAAGGACGACTCACTTCGCATGTGCATTGACTTCAAGCATATCAATCGGGCCTGCCCAAAAGATCACTTTCCTCTCCCTCGCGTCGACCAAATAGTCGACTCGACTGCGGGGTGTGAGCATTTGTCCTTTTTGGACGCTTATTCCGGGTATCATCAGATCCGTCTGTATGGACCCGATGAGATAAAAACAGCTTTCATCACCCTATTTGGGTGCTTATGTTATGTCATTATGCCATTTGGCCTGAAGAACGCTGGAGCCACATTCATGCGGATGATTCAGAAGTGTTTACTCACTCAAATTAGTCGGAATGTGGAAGCGTACATGGATGACATTGTGGTCAAGTCACGTAAAGGTTCCGACCTACTGGCTAACCTTGCTGAAACCTTTGCCAACCTTAGAAGGTATGATATCAAGCTTAATCCATCGAAGTGCACATTCGGAGTTCCAGGCGGAAAATTACTCGGTTTTCTCGTTTCCAAATGAGGGATCGACGCTAACCTAGAGAAAGTGGGTGCCATACTCCGGATGAAATGCCCTGTGCATGTGCATGATGTCCAGAAGCTTACTGGTTGTTTGGTCGCCCTAAGTCGATTCATTTCTCGCCTCGGCGAAAAGGCACTGCCTCTTTACCGACTGATGAAGAAGTCATATAAGTTTGAGTGGACTCCTGAAGCTGATGCAGCATTTGTAGAGCTAAAAGCCCTGCTTTCCACCCAGCCGGTGCTTGCTACCCCAGTCAGCAAAGAGCCTTTACTACTTTACATTGCAACCACTGGACAAGTCGTCAGTACAGTACTTACGGTCGAGCGGGAAGAAGAAGGAAAAGCCTATAAAGTCCAGCGCCCAGTATATTATGTTTCTGAAGTTTTGACTCCATCAAAGCAAAGATATCCTCATTATCAGAAGCTTGTATATGGGATTTACATGACCACGAAGAAGGTTGCACATTACTTCTCTGATCATTCCATTACAGTCGGCAGTGACGCTCCCTTGTCAGAGATTCTGCACAATAGAGATGCAACTAGTCGAGTGGCAAAGTGGGCGATTGAACTCCTTCCCCTAGATATCAAGTTCGAGGCAGAGAAAGCTATCAAGTTCCAAGCAATAGCGGATTTCCTCGCCGAGTGGATCGAACAGCAACTGCGGACTCAAATTCACTCGGAGCACTGGACCATGTTCTTTGATGGTTCCAAGATGCTGAATGTTTCCGGTGCTGGGGTGGTACTGGTATCCCCTCGAGGAGACAAGCTCAAATATGTCCTACAGATTCACTTTGATTCCTACAATAACGAAGCCGAATACGAAGCACTCTTGTATGGGTTACGTATAGCCATCTCACTCGGCGTCCATCGCCTTATGGTCTATGGCGACTCAGATTTGGTAGTCAATCAAGTAATGAAGGAGTGGGACGCCAGAAGCCCAGCTATGACTAGTTACTGCAATGCGATAAGGAAATTGGAAAAGAAGTTTGAGGGGTTAGAGCTCCATCATATACTCCGACTGAAAAATCAAGCAACCGATGATTTGGCAAAGATAGGTTCCAAGAGAGAAGCCATTCCCAGCAATGTGTTTTTGGAGCACATTCACGCACCGTCAGTTCAAGAAGATCCTTTCACGGAAGAGCCCCCGCAGCCTAAGAGTGCCACAGATCTGACTGAAGTCGAAGTCCCAGCCATGGTCGACCTGATCATGGAGGTTTTTTTCATCACTCCCGACTAGACAGTGCCATACATTGCGTATATCCTTAGGACGATACTCCCAGAGGAAGAAGAAGAGGCTCGACAGATCGTCCGTCGATCCAAAGCCTTTACTGTGATAAGAGGACAACTGTTCAGGGAAAGCGTAACCAGAGTCAGCTAGAAATGCATAACACCAGAAGAAGGTCGAGTGATCCTCAACGACATCCACTCGAGGACCTGTGGTCACCATGCGTCCTCTCAGACCATTGTGGCTAAAGCATACCGAGCCAGCTTTTACTGGCCACGAGCAAATGAAATGGCGAAAGATATAGTCGACAAATGTGAGGGCTGCCAGTTTTACTCCAATATGTCTCACAAGCCTGTGTCAGCCCTGAAGACCATTCCACTCGTCTGGCCCTTTGCTGTTTGGGGATTGGACATGGCTGGACCACTGAGAACTGGTAGGAGCGGCTTCACTCACGTGCTTGTAGCAGTCGACAAGTTTACCAAATGGATTGAAGCCAAGCCTATTAAGAATCTTGAAGCCAGTACTGCCGTCAGCTTCATCAGAGAGTGGACATTCATATATGGAGTTCCGCACAACATCATCACTGACAATGGATCGAACTTCGATTCTGATGAGTTCAGAACCTTCTGCGCCTCCCAAGGCACACGAGTCGACTATGCTTCAGTCGCCCATCCCCAGTCGAATGGACAAGGAGGAAGAGCAAATGGCCTGATTCTTAAAGGACTGAAACCCCGATTGATGCGATATCTCAAGCACGCAGCAGGCGCCTGGGTCGACGAACTTCCATCAGTTCTATGGGGATTGAGGACAACTCCCAATCAGTCGACTAGACGAACCCCATTCTTCTTGGTCTATGGAGCTGAAGCTGTTCTACCGAGTGACTTGCTTCACAATGCACCCTGAGTCGAGCTTTTCTCTGAAGATGAAGCAGAACAGGCCCGGTAGGACGTAGTCGATCTCCTAGAAGAAGAAAGGGAGATGGCCTTAATCTGGTCGACCATTTATCAGCAAGACTTGTGTCGATTCCATGCTAGAAACGTGAGGGGTCGAGCCTTTCAAGAGGGAGACTTGGTTCTTCAAGTGGATCAGCAGAAACCACACAAGCTCGCCCCTGCTTGGGAAGGTCCCTTCATCGTCACCAGAGTTCTCCACAATGGAGCATATCATTTTTACAATATCGAGCATAAGAAAGACGAGCCACGGGCTTGGAATGCGGAACTTCTCCGCCCCTTTTATACTTAAGTACTCATGCGGATGGGATGTAATAAGAAATACCTTTGTAGTTTGTTTACAAAAGACAAGAGCTTTACAGTCTTCTTAAACGATTGTTGTTTCTTTTTTGTTTGTGTCTGAAATCCCCCAGTGGGTGACTTTGCTGCGAATCCGTCTCGCCTAAGTTAAAAATCCTGCCGAGTGGTGAGCAAGCCTCTCACTCGGGGGCTTAGCCGCGAATCCGTTTCGCCTAAGTTTAAAAAATCCTAACGAGTGGTGAGCAAGCCTCTCACTCACGGGCTTAGCCGCGAATCCGTTTCGCCTAAGTTTAAAAAATCCTACCGAGTGGTGAGCAAGCCTCTCACTCGGGGGCTTACCTGCAGTCCAGTACTCGCCTAAGTTTAAAAAATCCTACCGAGTGGTGAGCAAGCCTCTCACTCAGGGACTTAGCTCCGTCCCAATACTCGCCTAAGTTTAAAAAATCCTACCGAGTGGTGAGTAAACCTCCCACTCGGGGGCTTAGCTATAGTCCAGTACTCGCCTAAGTGTGAAAAATCCTACCGAGTGGTGAGCAAGCATCTCACTCTGGGGCTTAGCTGCAGTCCAGTACTCGCCTAAGTGTGGAAAATCCTACCGAGTGGTGAGAAAGCCTCTCACTCGGGGGCTTAGCTGCAGTCTAGTACTCGCCTAAGTTTAAAAAATCCTACCGAGTGGTGAGCAAACCTCCCACTCGGGGGCTTAGCTGCAGTCCAGTACTCGCCTAAGTGTGAAAAATCCTACCGAGTGGTGAGCAATCCTCCCACCTGGGGGCTTAGTTGTAGTCCAGTACTTGCCTAAGTATGAAAAATCCTACCGAGTGGTGAGCAACCCTCCCACTCGGGGGCTTAGCTGCAGTCCAGTACTCGCCTAAGTCTGAAAAATCCTACCGAGTGGTGAGCAACCCTTCCCCTCGGAGGCTTAGCTACAGTCCATTACTCGCCTAAGTTTGAAACACTTCCCTATCCGCAAGGACGACGAGGTGCAGGTCGACTGCAACCTTCTACTTCGGAGCTGCGCCACAAGTACAACATGCGCTCCTTCCCTATCCGCAAGGACGACGAGGTGCAGGTCGACTGCAACCTTCTCCTTCGGAGCTGCGCCACAAGTACAACGTGCGCTCCATCCCTATCCGCAAGGATGACGAGGTGCAGGTCGACTGCAACCTTCTCCTTTGGAGCTGTGCCACAAGTACAATGTGCGCTCCATTCCTATCTGCAAGGACGACGAGGTGCAGGTCGACTGCAACCTTCTCCTTCAGAGCTGCGTCACAAGTACAACGTGCGCTCCATCCCTATCCACAAGGACGACGAGGTGCAGGTCGACTGCAACCTTCTCCTTTGGAGCTGCGCCACAAGTACAACATGCGCTACATCCTTATCAACAAGGACGACGAGGTGCAGGTCGACTGCAACCTTCTCCTTCGAAGCTGGGCCACAAATACAACGTGCGCTCCATCCCTGTCCGCAAAGACGACGAGGCACAAGTTGATTGAAATCTCCACTTCAGGACTGCATCTCAAAAACAAAGGCCATTCGAAACGAAGAACAAATTCCAAAAGCAGTCGCAAGCAAATCCTGAGATAAATCAAGTTCAGATGAACCCTAAAGGTTCAAGGCCACGGAACAAAGTACTCGGGCATTCAGCCCGAAGGAGTTTAACGATTACAAAAATCACTCGGCATCCCGAGGCAAATTTAAGGTGAAGCATAAAATTTTGTTCACTCCGCAGGAGGAGGGCTGGCAGGCTCGACGAATTCATCCAGGTCAATGCCATCGACAATCCGAGTGGCGGCAGCAATGAAAGTCTCCATAAAGGATTGGAAATCATGCTTCTTGGTGTTGGCAACTTTGATCGCTGCCAGCTTCTCTTCTCGAGCCTCCTTGCAATGGACGAACCAAAGATAGAGCCACATCAGCACCGCACCGGGCAGAAGACTTCTTCCACTCCTGCACTCGACCGGGGATCTCGTTAAGTCGAGTCATCAGAGACTCGAGGTCATTCTGGAGCGTTGCCCTTGTCTAGAGTGTTGTGTCTACCCGCGACATTGCGACCTTCAGTCGAGCAAGGTAGTCAACAACACCATCGATGCGGGATTCCAGTCGGAGCACATTCATGTCAGCTTCATCTTTCACGGAGAGTTGATGGGGTCCAAGCTTGGTTCAATTCACCCGGTCTCCTCCTCGAAGTCCTGGCAAAACTCTGCATGCACAATCCGAGGGTGAGTCAATAGTTGTATGCCGAGTCGACGAGGAAAAACCAGTCGGAACAAAGAATATACCTTCAAGCTTGACGAACAACTTCTTAGCAAGGCTCCTCAGATAACTCTACAGATTGTTCCTCCTACGGGCAATGCCTTCCATCTTCTCGTTAAGATTGACCTTGTCCTTCTTCAAGCGAGTTACTTCCTTGTTGGCTTCGTCCAGAGAAGATTTTATCTTGGCGTTTTCCTCCTCCAATTTGCCGACTGAAGCCAGCTTCTGTTCAGCCAGAGCAGTTTTCTCATCAGCCTTTTTCTGCGAGGCAGCCAGATCTTGATCCTTTTTCGCCAGAGCCTGGTTTAGTTTCTCTGCAAAGAAATAAGGCTTGATTCAGAAAAAGCAGAATGAAATCTAGACCAAGGACAAACCAGTCGATGAGTCTTTCTAACTAGTGGCGTCATCCTTGGCTTTCTGCAGCTCTGTCTTGGCCAACTCCAGATCAAGGTTGAGCTGAATCTGCTGCTTCTCCAGGTCAGCAAAGCGAGCTCCAAGATCACAAGATTTCTGCAACCAAAGAACGGGTCAGTCGATTGGGGAAAGGATTGGTTATTTCGGAGAAGTAAAAGGATAAAGACAACAAATTCTAAGACTACTGCCGAATCAAACATCCAACAGTAGTCTCTGGTTCAGTTTACACTCGACAAGGCCTTTTCCAGCGCGAGTGCAAAAAAAGAGAGAAAAGAGAAAGCAACAAACAGAGTCTTTAGACCATAGTCGACTGTCAGCAGTCGACCATGGTCTCGGGGACTACACCCAGTGGGTGCACTCCGCGTGCCCCCACTGGTTCAAAATTCCACTCGACATGGCCCGACCAGACCGAGTGAAGAAATTCAAAATCCAAGACTACGATCGACTGCCCGTAGTCCATCATAGTCTCGGGGACTACACCCAGTGGGTGCACTCAGCGTGCCCCCACTAGTCCAGAAATTCAATCGACGACAACATCAAATTCAGCTCAAAGTACGAATTGGCTCAAAGGACAAATCGAAACACCCGGTGGGTGTACAGATGCAAAGATCCTTGGAAAGAGAGTTTTCAGGTACCATATCCTAAACAAAACAAGTCAAGAGAGTCAGTCGACAATCTGCTAACCTGAATGTTGCTCTGGAGAGCAGAGCTTGCATCATAAGCAGCCTGGCTGACATCCCGCATCATCTTCATCTTCTCCATCATAATGCCCGCCTGGCGTATAGCTTCTTTGGCATCACCCACTTCGTCTTCTGGGACGTGATGTGTAGCAAAAGCTGAAGGTGGATTGGCAGGAGCATGTGCAGCTGACGTGGAAGGTCGAGCACTCGATAGTGGTACGGCGAAGGACACAGAAGTCCGATTGATATCGCCGGCGTCCTGAACTACCGGTTCCTCCACCGGCGTTGACTGAGGCGTCTTGCCAGCGGACGTTTTCCTGTTTCTTCTTCTCAAGGGCCTCTGTGGCTCGTCCTCATCATCGTCGGGGAGGTCAATGACGTTTGGAGATGCAAAAAGATCAGTCGCCAAAATTTCATCGCCCGATTGGATATACATAGTTCAGTCGACAAAGAGAAGACAGAATAACAAAGATTGTACCCAGATTGGAGGTGACCGCGTCTTCCATTTCCTCATCCTCGTTTTAATAAGCTGAAGTCCCAGAGGTAACGGCACTGCCAGTTTCAAGATTCATTCGATCAAACCAAAGGAAAAATAAACAACACAGAACGTCGAGTAAAGGCGAAAGAAAAACACTCACGCGGAAGCAACAGGAACGCCAATCTTGATTTTCGGCAGCGCCTTCCGAGTCTTCTGCACTACAACCTTGGAGTGCTTCGGAGCCTTCTCAGTTGGTGCTAGAGAGGCCGTCCGAGGACGCTTCGACGACTACCCAGTCTGAACGATCGCCTTGTCACGGGCGCTCGCCGGATCTTGGCCAAGCTTGGATCGCCTTTCCCTGCGAGGAGGCGAATGGACCTATTCTCTGTCACTCGAGTCATCGCTCTCCTCGTTCCCCTCTCTATTAGAATGCCAAGATCGGAGGACCTTTTCTAGTTCGTAAGATTGGACAAGCTTGGACCTTTTCTGGTTCGTAAGATTGGTCGAGCGGAGGAATTCTCCTGGCTCCCCTGGGGTTATCTTTGTTTCTAGTGATACTCATCAGCCACCCCTCCAACATGGTTTCGTCGACCTCCTCTAGATGGGTCTGAGTGGTGTCATCAGTGCCCGAATACATCCACATCGGATGGCCACGAGCTTGAAGCGGTTGGATGCGTCGCCGGAGGAAGACCTCCAACAAATCCATACCGGTCGCCCCATCACGGACAAGTTGAACTACTCGATTGACCAACACCTTGACTTGTGCCTTCTCCTCCGGGATCACCTTCAAAGGGGAGGGCTTCCCCACTCGGGCCATGGAAAAAGGGGGAAGTCCGGTCCATTGACCCGGAGTCGGCTGGTCTTTGCAGTAGAACCAGGTCGACTACCACGCACGGAACGAATCGGGAAGTATCATGGCGGGAAAGGAACTTTTGCCCCTCATCTGTATCCCAAGACCCCCATACATCTGGATCACCCGCTTCCTCTCGTCACTCGGATTTGCCTTTTTGACCGACTGGGAGCGACATGTGAGAATGTGCTTGAAAAGGCCCCTGTGGGGTCGACAACCCAAGAAATTTTCGCACAAAAACACGAAGGCAGCTAGGTACACTATGGTGTTTGGAGTGAAGTGGTGGAGTTGCGCCCCAAAGAAGTTTAAGAAGCCTCGAAAGAAAGGGTGAGTAGGCAAAGAAAACCCGCGGTCGATGTGAGTGGCGAGGATAACGCACTCACCCTCACGTGGTTGCGGCTCGGTCTCGTTCCCCGGGAGGTGCGCCGATTCATGGGGAATCAGTCCTCCCTCGACCAGGTCGTCGATGTCGTCCTGACGGATCGCCGAGCGGATCTAGTCGCCCTGGATCCAGCCCTGCGGCAGGCCGGACCTCGAGGACGATCCGCCCCGGCTGGACTTCTTCCCCTTCGCCTTCGCCGTTGGCTTCTTCGCGCGCTCCAGAGCCACCGTCTTCTCTTTCCCCATCGTCGCAGACGGAGCTTGAACGGAACAGCGGCACTGGGGCGAGAGCAGGCGCAGCGGAGAAATCTGAGGAGGGGGAAGAATGAAGGCGCACTATTCAAAAACCCCGGTCTGGAGCCTTATATGAGATTACTTCCGAGTGACTGACTTGTAGGCCCGGGCGATCTTATCAAATCCTGCAACAGTCGCGCGCACGATACATGGCGAAAAAGGCGGCGTGGAAATCAAGGTGGCCCTGCCTTATCCAGCCCGATTACTGTGGCTTCCTCCGCCCCACGCGCTTCCCGAAATTCGAATCCCGCGAGATCCGTGGACAGCAGAATAACTTGTCAGACGGAAGATCTCGTCCACATCAGCACTCGGAGCTCTTCCAGTAAAAGTTCACTCGACAAAAACAAGAATGGATCAAGGCGACTGAAAAAGAAGTTGACGTTACCACCTCGGTTCGTTGATCCAGGACCAGACACACCCGAAGTGTAAAAACGAGTCGGAAGTATTTTTCAACTCCTTCCCCACTCAAACCCCGATCCATTCAGGGGCTAATGACGAAGACATGTACCTAGGGTAGGGTCACATGCCTGACCTAGATACCCTCCCCAAGGACATCACTTTATCACCAGAAGCATTCGAAGAAGAATCATCTTTCAATCGACTATGAAGTCACTCGACCATGAAGACTATCACTCGACCGCCAGGAAATCTAAAGCCACTCCGCATTGCAACGGTCGGTCATTATGTAGCTTTAATAGTCATTATGTCACTTTATTCCTGGCATTACCAGTAACGCCCTATCTTAATGTACTTTAAACCCTGCGTAACTGAGGGCCGGAGGGGTCTGGCAAACTCTATATAAGCCACCCCCCTCCTCAGTGACAAGGATTCGCACCCCCTATAACTCACACGCATATAATCCAGTCGACCGCCTCTGGGCTCCGAGATGTAGGGCTGTTACTTCCTCCGAGAAGGGTCTGAACTCGTAAAACTCATGTGTAAAACTCCTCCATAGCTAGGATCTTGCCTCTACATCCCTACCCCCATTCTACTGTCAGACTTATAACCACGACAGGTAGGTTCCAGCAGTCAGGGGAAACGTTTTTTTCATGAAATACAGTTGCCCGTCCGGTGGGTCCCTGCTGTCAGGTGGAGGAATAATTATTTTCCGCGTAATAAGGAGGCACTTCCTTGCGGCCGCCATGGACCCAGCTGCCAGCCTCTCCACGTACAGTACTCTTCCGATAGAAGTCGTTCCTTGACCACGTTGACCACTGATACGTCCATTTTGCATCATGCTTTTATATCGACATTTATTGCATTATGGGCTGTTATTACACATTATGTCACAATACTTATGCCTATTCTCTCTTATTTTACAAGGTTTACATAAGGAGGGAGAATGCCGGCAGCTGGAATTCTGGGCTGGAAAAGCAGCAAATATTAGAGATCTATTCTGCACAACTCCAAAAGTCCTGAAACTCCACGGAAGTTATTTTCAGAATATATAAAAAATACTAAGCAGAAGAAATACGTCAAGGGGGCCCCACCTGTCCACGAGTGTGGGGGGCGTGCCCTACCCCCCCAGGGCGCGCCCCCTGCCTCGTGGGCCCCTTGTCGGCTCTCCGGTGGCCATCTTCTGCTATATGAAGTCTTTCGTCCAGGGAAAAATCATAAGCAACCTTTCGGGACGAGACTCCGCCGCCACGAGGTGGAACCTTGCCGGAACCAATCTAGGGCTCCGGTAGAGCTGTTCTGCCAGGGGACACTTCCCTCCGGGAGGGGGAAATCATTGCCATCGTCATCACCAACGCTCCTCTCATCAGGAGAGGGCAATCTCCATCAACATCTTCACCAGCACCATCTCCTCTCAAAAATCTAGTTCATCTCTTGTATCCAGTTCTTGTCTCCAAGTCCGGAATTGGTACTAGTAGGTTGCTAGTAGTGTTGATTACTCCTTGTAGTTGATGCTAGTTGGTTTATTTGGTGGAAGATCATATGTTCAGATCCTTTATGCATATTAATACCCCTATGATTATAAACATGAATATGCTTTGTGAGTAGTTACGTTTGTTCCTGAGGACATGGGAGAAGTCCTTCTATTAGTAGTCGTGTGAATTTGGCATTCGTTCGATATTTTGATGAGATGTATGTTGTCTTTCCTCTAGTGGTGTTATGTGAACGTCGACTACATAACACTTCACCATTATTTGGGCCTAGAGGAAGGCATTGGAAAGTAATAAGTAGATGATGGGTTGCTAGAGTGACAGAAGCTTAAACCCTAGTTTATGTGTTCCTTCGTATGGGGCTGATTTGGATCCGTATGTTTCATGCTATGGTTAGGTTTACCTTAATACTTTTGTTGTAGTTGCGGATGCTTGCAATAGAGGTTAATCATAAGTGGGATGCTTGTTCAAGTAATAACACCACCAAAGCACCGGTCCACCCACGTATCAAATTATCAAAGTACCGAACGCGAATCATATGAACGTGATGAAAACTAGCTTGACGATAATTCCCATGTGTCCTCGGGAGCGATTTTCTCTATATAAGAGTTTGTCCAGGCTTGTCCTTTCCTACAAAAAGGATTGGGCCACCTTGCTGAACTTTATTTACTTTTGTTACTTGTTGCTCGTTACAAATTATCCTATCACAAAACTATCTGTTACCACTTATTTCAGTACTTGCAGAGAATACCTTGCTTAAAACTGCTTATCATTTCCTTCTGCTCTTCGTTGGGTTCGACACTCTTACATTGAAAGGACTACGATAGATCCCCTATACTTGTGGGTCATCAAGACTCTTTTCTGGCGCCGTTGCCGGGGAGTGAAGCGCCTTTGGTAGGTGGAATTTGGTAAGGAAAAATTTATATAGTGTGCTGAAATTTACTGTCACTTGTTACTATGGAAAGTAATCCTTTGAGGGGCTTGTTCGGGGTATCTTCACCCCGAGCAGTAGAGCAAAGAGTTGCTCCTCAACCTACTGAACCTATTGAAAATGAAAATGTTCCCTTTGAAGTTCCTTCGGGTATGTTAGAAAAACTGCTAGCTAATCCTTTTGCAGGAGATGGAACAAAGCATCCTGATGAGCATCTAATCTATGTGGTTGAAGTTTGCGGTAAAGCTTGCAGGTATACCCGATGATGTTGTTAAGAATAAGGTCTTCCCTTTATATTTGAAGGGAGATGCATCGACATGGTATAGGCTATGTGATGATATGGGGTCATGGAACTACAAACGATTGAAATTGGAATTTCATCAGAAGTTTTATCCTACGCATCTTGTTCATCGTGATCACAATTATATATATAATATTTGGCCTCGCGAAGGAGAAAGCATCGCTCAAGCTTGGGGGAGGCTTAAATCAATGTTATATTCATGCCCCAATCATGAGCTCTCAAGAGAAATAATTGTTCAAAGTTTTTATGCTCGGCTTTCTGATAACAATCGCACCATGCTCGATACTTCTTGTGCTGGCTCTTTTATGATGAAGACTATTGAATTCAAATGGAATTTATTGGATATAATTAAACACAACTCTGAAGATTGGGATCTCAACGACGGTAGGGAGTCAGGTATGACACCTAAGTTTGATTGTGTTAAATCTTTTATGGATACCGATGTTTTTCGTAAATTTAGCACTAAATATGGACTTGACTCTGAGATAGTAGCTTCTTTCTGTGAATCATTTGCTACTTATGTTGATCTCCCCAAGGAGAAGTGGTTTAAATATCATCCTCCCATAGAAGTAAAAGTAGCTGCACCTACTAAAGTTGAAGAAAAGACTGTCACTTATAATGAGCCTATTATTCCTACTTCTTATGTTGAGAAACCACCTTTCCCTGTTAGAATAAAGGATCATGCTAAAGCTTCAACTATGGTTCGTAAAAGCAATATTAGAACTTATACACCCCCTGAGCAAGTTAAAGTTGAACCTAATATTGCTATTGTTAAAGATCTCTTTTCTGATAATATTGATGGGCATGTTATTTATTTCTGTGAGGAAACTGCTAGAATTGCCAAACCTTGTGCTAAAGATAAGCATAAACCTATGGTAGGCATGCCTGTTATTTCTGTTAAAATAGGAGATCGTTGTTATCATGGCTTATGTGATATGGGTGCTATTGCTAGTGCTATACCTTTTGACTTATATAAAGAAATTGTGCATGATATTGCACCTGCTGAAACAGAAGATATTGATGTCACAATTAAACTTTCCAATAGAGATACTATATCACCAATGGGAATTGTTAGAGATGTTGAAGTCTTGTGTGGGAAAACTAAATATCCTGCTGATTTTAATGTTCTTGGTTCCCCACAAGATAGCTTTTGTCCTATTATATTTGGTAAACCCTTCTTGAACACTGTTAATGCTAAGATAGACTGCGAAAAGGATGTTGTTACTATTGGCTTGGGTGATATGTCTCATGAGTTTAATTTATCTAAATTTAGTAGACAACACCGTGAAGAAGAATTGCCTAGTAAGGATGAAATTATTCGTCTTCCTTCTATTGCCGTACCTCCTAGTGATCCCTTAGAACAATATTTGCTAGACCATGAAAATGATATGTTTATGAATGAAAGAAGGGAAATAGATGAAGTATTCTTTAAACAGGAACCTATCCTGAAACACAATTTACCTGTTGAAATCCTAGGGGATCCTCCTCCACCCAAGGGTGATCCCGTGTTTGAGCTCAAACCGTTACCTGATACTCTTAAATATGCTTATGTTGATGAGAAAAAGATATATCCTGTTATTATTAGTGCTAACCTTTCAGAGCATGAAGAAGAGAGATTATTGAAAACTCTGAAGA
This sequence comes from Aegilops umbellulata, assembly GCA_032464435.1. NCBI lineage: Eukaryota > Viridiplantae > Streptophyta > Magnoliopsida > Poales > Poaceae > Aegilops > Aegilops umbellulata. Next base: position 375,025,682 of record CP136056.1, read on the forward strand.
AGCACCGTGCTGCTACTGGTTATACTCTGGATGATCTTAAGGGCATTAGTCCCACTCTATGTCAACATAAAATAAATTTGGAAGAAGATGCCAAACCAGGTCGTGATCATCAACGAAGGCTGAATCCTAATATGAAAGAAGTGGTAAGAAAAGAAATACTAAAGCTTCTTGAGGCAGGTATAATTTATCCCGTTGCTGATAGTCAGTGGGTAAGTCCTGTCCATTGTGTCCCTAAAAAGGGAGGTATTACTGTCGTTCCTAATGATAAAGATGAATTGATTCCGCAAAGAATTATTACGGGTTATAGGATGGTAATTGATTTCCGCAAATTAAATAAGGCTACTAAAAAGGATCATTACCCCTTACCTTTTATCGGTCAAATGCTAGAAAGATTATCCAAGCATACACATTTTTGCTTTCTAGATGGTTATTCTGGTTTCTCTCAAATACCTATGTCAGCCAATGATCAATCAAAGACTACTTTTACTTGCCCTCTTGGTACATTTGCTTATAGACGTATGCCTTTTGGTTTATGTAATGCACCTGCTTCCTTTTAAAGATGCATGACGTCTATATTCTCTGACTTCTGCGAAAAGATTTGTGAGGTGTTCATGGACGATTTTTCCGTCTATGGATCCTCTTTTGATGATTGCTTGAGGAACCTTGATCGATTTTTGCAGAGATGTGAAGAAACTAATCTTGTCTTGAATTGGGAAAAGTGCCACTTCATGGTTAATGAAGGTATTGTCTTGGGGCATAAAGTTTCTGAAAGAGGTATTGAGGTTGATAAAGCCAAGGTCGATGCTATTGAAAAGATGCCATGTCCCAAGGACATCAAAGGTATAAGAAGTTTCCTTGGTCACGCCGGATTTTATAGGAGGTTCATTAAGGACTTCTCAAAAATTTCTCGGCCTCTGACTAATTTATTACAAAAAGATATACCATTTGTCTTTGATGATGATTGTGTAGAAGCATTTGAAATACTTAAGAAAGCATTGATCTCTGCACCTATTGTTCAGCCACCTGATTGGAATTTACCCTTTCAAATTATGTGTGATGCTAGTGATTATGCTGTAGGTGCTATTCTAGGGCAAAGAGTTGATAAGAAATTAAATGTTATTCAATATGCTAGTAAAACTCTAGACAATGCTCAGAGAAATTATGCTACTACTGATAAGGAATTCTTAGCAGTTGTATTTGCTTGTGATAAGTTCAGGCCTTACATTGTTGATTCTAAAGTAACTATTCACACTGATCATGCTGCTATTAAATATCTTATGGAAAAGAAAGATGCTAAACCTAGACTTATTAGATGGGTTCTCTTGCTACAAGAATTTGACTTGCATATTATTGATAGAAAGGGAGCTGAGAACCCCGTTGCAGAGAACTTGTCTAGGTTACAAAATGTTCGTGATGACCCACTGCCTATTGATCATAGCTTTCCTGATGAGCAATTAAATGTCATAAATGCTTCTCGTACTGCTCCATGGTGTGCTGATTATGCTAATTATATTGTTGCCAAATTTATACCACCTAGTTTCACTTACCAGCAAAAGAAAAAGTTTTTCTATGACTTGAGGCATTACTTTTGGGATGACCCACATCTTTATAAAGGAGTAGATGGTGTTATTAGACGTTGTGTACCTGAGCATGAACAGGAATAGATCCTACACAAGTGTCACTCCAAGGCTTATGGAGGACACCACGTGTCGGGGGAAATCTGCCTCCACGAACACCTATGGGGACCGAGCCCCTTTTCTGGTTCGGCGGGGGGCGGAGGTCGCGCGAAGAGGGGATCGAGGCGATGCACACAAGGGGTTTACCCAGCTTCGGGCCGCACGGATGCGTAAAACCCTACTGCTGCTTTGTGGTTTGTATTGTGTTCTTGGGAGCGCTGAGTGCTACAGTACACTCAAGCAACTAATCAGACCGAACGTGAGTGGTCTCCTTCCTCCCCTCTTTCCTCCCTCCTCCGGTTGCTCATGGGGCCTCCTTTTATATGCGCAAGGGGTTACCCACGGGTGGCAACGTAGGCGGGGGTAAAACTGGAAAACGCTGTGTTGGGTACAGCTGCTTGCACAGTGCTATCATACCTAACTCTGACGGCAGGGGACAAGGGCATTAAATGCCCGTCTGGGTCGCCCAAACAGTGCAGAAAAGGGACCGTTAGGGGCGCCACCGTTTGCCACGACGGCTACCCTGTCAGCGTCGTTTCGCCACCGCATGCCCCTGGCTGCGCAGCCTCTCGCCACGTACGCCTGGAATGGCCCCAGAGCGACGCGTGGGTGGATGAGCTGGAACGCAGGCGCGGGGTGGTGACTTGCCGCGGCAAGCGCCTTGCCGCAGTTGATGCCTTGTCGCGCCCGGGAGCTTGTTGCTCACCGGTCCTTGCCGGGACGCGTGGCGCGTCGCAGCAAGTCTCCTGTCGTGCCTTGGTCGGCCTTCCCGGCAAGCTCCTCTTGCCGGGGCCTTGTGTTTCGAGCGGCTGTCCCGGCAAGATCCTCTTGCCGGGGCCTTGCTCTCTTCGGGTGGCCTTCCCGGCAAGCTCCTCCTGCCGGGGCCTTGGCTCAAATACTTTGTTCTTGGATGGCCCAAAAAGGGACCATGGAGAGTTTTGGCGATCGCCTGGCAAGCCTTGCCGCGGGGTGCTACGACTGCCCGTGCACAAGTTCGGGGTACTAAGGTACCCCTATTTTACTACACCGACAGGAGCCCCCGGGCCTGGGCCATACACGGTGCCGAGCGCTGTTGGGCCAGGCCCAAAACAGTGCACGGGCACGCGCGGCCTGGGTCACGCTGCATCTTCTTCTGCATCCACCACGTCCCTCCCGAACGGCACGCGTCGAACGCGGCATCGTGGGGAGAGGCGTGCGTGACGTGGGCGGCGTGCGCGAGGCTGAGCCCCGTAGGCATGCGTCACGTCGTAATGAAGGGGGACAGTTCACGCCATCCCCATAAGTGGAGGGAGGCGTGGAGGGGCGGCTCGTTTGCTGGACGGGGCCGAGGCACGGTTCCCGAGGCGTCCGCTCCCCATGATCACGGGGCGAGGGGAGGTCGCCTCATCCGTCGCCTCGGTCCTGGACGCCAGCCACGCGGCTTCCATGCACCTGGGGTCGCGGACGGTGGAGGCAGGAAACCAGGCCGAGGCAGCATGCCGGTCCGAGTCGCCTGCTCTTCCTGCGTCTTGATTGGCTGAGCGTGGCGGCCGAGCCCCCACCCTGCTCCTTTATAAAGAGCAAGAGGGGGGGCGGCGACGAAAACCCACACTCCTTCATCTTTGCTTCTCTTCAGCTTCCGATCCCCTCTCTCCATTCGCCATGGAGAAAGGGAATCCTGGTCCTTCATCGGTGGCGGCGAGGGTCGCCGCTAGGCAACGCGCCCCTCCTCCCCTTGCTCCCGCGGTGGCAGAGCCAACCGTAAGGGGAAGGGGGAGGGGGCGAGGTCGTGGACGAGGTCGAGGCGTTCGGGGACGAGGCGGACGGGGCGATGAGGCCGCCTCGCCTCCGCCAGCGGCTCCTCCTCTCACGGCAGTCCACATCGGGGATGACCCTTGCGAGTTCTTCGTCAGGCTGCGCCGGGCGCCTCGTCGTCGCCTCCGTCTCCCGGCTCCCTTCGCGAGCGTGATGGAGATGGAACATCCCGAGACGCTAAGACTGCGCATGAGGGGCTGTGGGATCAGCGGCACGCGGGTCCACGTTGAGTCCCTAGCCCCCGGCGTGGTGTATCTTGGTCGAGGGTGGAAGACGTTCGCCCGTATCCACAGCTTGATGGAGGGGTTCACCCTCCATTTTAAGTTGATGGAGGGCGATCTCCTCTCCGTCAAGGTCTTCGGGTGCTTCGGGACCCGGGCCTGGTGCTGCGTGGATAGCTCCTCCGATAGCGAAAGCTCCTCCTCGAGCGAGAGTGACGAGGAGGGGAGCGACAGCGACGACGAGGGTAGAGGTCGTCGGGATGACGGCTCCGACTAGGCGTCGGTCGCGGCTCCGCGTGGCACCGGCGACCCCCATCATCTGTGTCGCTGGCTCCTTGAGCTTCCCGGGGTCGTCTCCTTGGCGGCTGGCGTAGGGAGGCTGCGGAAGAGGAAGAGGGCGGGCGGCAAGGCTGTCAACTCGGAGTATGAGGGCACGGCGCCCTCGACAGCGTGCTGACGTCCTGCCACCTCGTCGAGCCCTGCTTCCGGCGCCGCCGTCACCGTCCAGCTTTCAGCCAGCCCCCGGGGCGTTCTGTTGGTGTCTTCTGCCACCCGTAGCTCGCCTAGGCGCCCCTTTTGCCCTTTTCGCCTCCTTGTCCTACCTCCTGAGGAGAGACACAAGAAAGGGATTACGGGCACCTTATCTCTTTTTAGCTTGTAAGCCTTCGGGCTCTAGTTGCATTTAAAGCTTGTAATCCCATCTCTCATGTTTTTCATCCTCTCTGAACTGTACCTGAGCGGAATGTTTTTAATGAAAAGGGGATGTTTGCCGGGCCATTTGTCTCACGGGTAAAACCCACGCCAAGGAGCGAATCCTTTATATCGTTAAGATAGACACTTCTTTGCCCGGCTACAGGCCCTACCGTCTTCCCGCGCCACTCGACCTTCCTCACGCCTTTGGCGGAGGTAGGGATGAGGCGGGTTCGGGCTCCTCATTCCGTTCCTTTGCCGCCGCGGCTACTACCAAAACTGGCCCCAGGAACACGCTCCGGGGCCCAGAGTTAAGGGAGCAAAACAGCTTGTTAGGAGGAAACAAGGTTTTCGCATTCCTCAGTCCATAAGAGAATGCATGGTAAGGGATGAAAAACTTATCTGGGATTGCAGCCCCCGGCAACTTTGGCTTGTCGCGGGCGAATCTTTGTACTTGCAGCCCCCGGCAACACGGGTTTGCCGGGGACCAGATGCTGGTCCGCCCTTCTTCTCTTCTTCGCCCTTAAGCGGTCTGGCCAGGATATGCAAAACCCTGCGAACCAAAGGAAATGAAAGAACAGGAAAAAAGGACACAGACCCGACCTCTAAGCTAGGGGTTAGCAGCTGTTAGGCACTATCAACCCTAACCAAGGACGGGACTCGACTCAGCATGCATGCTAAAACTTAGGGCGCCAGCGCTTCATTTACTGCTGCTCAGGGTCTGCGCCTGGCTTTGTACAAAGGATTACATGCAACAGCGGCAAGACTTGTACAAAAGGGTGGTTGCCGGACGGGGTCCGACAACCGCGCCTTACGGGTAAAACTTACGAAGATGCTCAATATTCCAGGAGTTGCTCACCGGAGTGCCATCTTCGGTCTCAAGGCGGACAGCGCCATGCCTCGTGACTCGTCTCACCCAGTAAGGGCCTTCCCACTTCGGCGTCAACTTGTTATGATTCTTGGCAGACGGAGCGCGCCGAAGAACAAGGTCGCCTTCCTCGAAGCTTCTGGCTTTAACTTTGCGGCTATGGTAGCGACGCAAAGCTTGCTGGTAGCGAGAGGCTCGCACAGCAGCCTGAAGACGATCTTCCTCAAGGAGCAGCGCGTCATCTTCACGCCGCCGCTCTTGCTCAAGCTCATCATAAGCGAGCACTCGAGGTGACCCGTATACGAGTTCCGTGGGGGTAACTGCTTCTGCTCCATAGACTAGAGCAAATGGTGTCTGGCCAGTGGCTCGATTTGGCGTCGTTCTGATCGACCAAAGAGCCACCGGCAGCTCCTCGATCCAGTTTCTTCCGCACTTGTGCAGCCTGCGAAAGTTCTGGTCTTGAGCCCGCACAGCACTTCGGCATTGGCCCTCTCCGCTTGACTGTTGCTCCTGGGATGAGCAACAGAAGCGAAGCAGACCTTGGCGCCGAGATCTTGGACGTATTGCATGAAGGCGCGGCTCGTGAATTGCGTACCGTTATCGGTGATGATCCTGTTGGGGATCCCGAAGCGACAAACAATTGACCTGAAGAACTTGACTGCTGACTGTGCTGTCACCTTCCTCACTAGTTCCACTTCCGGCCACTTTGTGAACTTGTCGATTGCGACGTACAAGTACTCAAAGCCCCCGACAGCTCGGGGGAAGGGGCCAAGGATGTCGAGCCCCCAGACCGAAAATGGCCAGGATAAAGGGATCGTCTGGAGAGCTTGAGCTGGCTGGTGTATCTGCTTGGAATGGAACTGGCACGCTTCACACTTGGTTACTTGTGCAGTTGCATCCTGGAGGGCTGTCGGCCAGAAGAAACCTTGCCGGAACGCTTTGCCGGCAAGTGCTCCGGCGCCGATGTGGTGACCACATATGCCTCCATGTATCTCTGCCAACAGCTTTTGTCCGTCTTCCCGGGAAATACACTTCAATTTCACACCGTTGCGCCCTCTTCTGTACAACGTGTTGTCGACGAACTGGTACATACTCGAGCGCCGGGCTACTCTTTCCGCTTCTTCTTGTTCTTCGGGAAGTTCTCCGTTCTGTAGGAAATGGACAGTCTGCTGCGCCCATGCTGGAGCCTGTGGCTCGACAACAAGGACTGAAGGCACATCTGCTGCTGCGGGAACGTCCGCTTCTACGGCGAGGATTTGGGGCTCAGCCGGAGCTTGACGTTCCCCGGCAAGCTTGCCGGGGCAAAACTTGTCGGGAGCGCCTGCTTCTACGAAACAAACCCTGGGGTTTGCCGGAGCAGACGACTCCTCAGCGCTCTTGGTGTCGATCTTGGGGACCTTCTTGGCGGCGGCTCCGGGGAGCTCTGCCGGAAGATAGTCGCTGGAGACCAACTTCCTCTTCTTGCTCTGTCCGGTTGATGGTGTCACGGATGGCTGAGTCATCTTGAGCACAAAGGTTCCTAGTTCCACAGGTAACTTAAGTGCTGCGCACTTTGACAGGCCATCAGCAATGTCGTTCTCAGCTCTTGGAACGTGTTCCATTTGCAGGCCGTCAAAGCGCTCTTCTAGCTTCCTCACTTTATCAACGTACGCTTCCATCAACGGACTCTGGTAATCTTTGTTCACTTGGCGGACGACAAGCTGCGAGTCACCCCTGACAATGAGCTTCTTGATCCCAAGTTCTGCCGCGATCCTGAGACCGGCGAGCAAACCTTCATACTCTGCAGTATTGTTGGTTGCTTGCTCCTTGGGGAAGTGCATCTGGACTATGTACTTGAGATGCTCTCCGGTGGGCGCGATAAGCAACGCGCCAGCACCGGCGCCTTGTAGCGAGAAAGCACCATCAAAAATACATCAGCCACTCTTTGCTTGCTTCTTTGACGGGGATGCTCGTCTCTGGGATCTCTTCGTCTGGTGTCGGTGTCCACTCTGCTATGAACTCCGCCAATGCTCTGCTTTGGATAGTTGAAGTGCTCTTGAATTTGAGACCGAAGCTTGACAGTTCCAGTGCCCACTCGACAATCCTGCCTGTTGCTTCTGGATTCTGCAGTATCCTCTTCAGCGGAAAGCGGGTGACAACTGTAATCTCATGTGCTTGGAAGTAATGGCGCGGCTTTCTCGAGGCCATGAGAAGGCCAAAAAGCAATTTCTGCACACCAGAGTACCTTGACCTAGCCCCCTGCAGAAGGGAGCTGACAAAGTAAACTGGGTGCTGCACCATTCTCTTCTTCTGCACCTCCACTCGCTCCTGCGCAGATTCATCCTTGTCGGGGCCAGAGCTTGTCGGGGAAGCCTCTTGCTTGTCGCTGGACGCACTTGCCGCGGTTGCTAGCTCATCATCTGCCTCCCTCTCCGCTACTAACGCAACACTAACCACTTGATTGGTTGCCGCCAGGTACAGCAACAACTTCTCTTGTGGTTTAGGCGCGACAAGTATTGGAGCGGAAGACAGGTATTTCTTCAAGTCCTGCAGCGCAGCCTCCGCTTCCGGAGTCCATTTTACTGGACCCGCCTTTTTCAAAACTTTGAAAAATGGCAGGGCGCATTCTGCAGACTTGGAAATAAACCTGCTGAGAGCCGCGACGCAGCCGGCAAGCCTTCGTACATCCTTGACGCGTGTTGGTGCTTCAATCTGCTCGATGGCCTTGATTTTTTCTGCATTGGCTTCGATTCCTCGCTGAGACACGAAGAACCCGAGAAGCTTGCCGGAAGGGACTCCAAACACGCACTTCTCGGGGTTGAGCTTGAGGCTGATCCTGCGCAGGTTTGCAAAGGTCTCTTCTAAATCTTGAATCAGGGTTGCCCTGTTCCTGCTTTTGACCACTATGTCATCCATGTAGGCTTCCACATTTCTGTGGATTTGGGGCTCAAAAGCGGTATGGACAACCCTCGCAAACGTCGAACCGGCATTCTTCAAACCGAAAGGCATCCGTACAAAACAGTACGTGCCACATGGGGTGATGAATGCGGTCTTTTCCTCATCTTCTTCAGCCATGAAGATCTGATGGTACCCTGAGTATGCGTCAAGAAATGAAAGCAGGTCACACCCGGCCGTGGAGTCAACAATCTGGTCAGTGCGCGGCAAAGGAAAGGGGTCTTTGGGACAAGCTTTGTTAACATCAGTAAAGTCGATGCAAAGCCTCCATTTCCCATTTGCTTTGCGCACGACAATAGGATTGGCCAACCACGTCGGATGGAGCACGCCTCTGACAAGGCCTGCCGCTTACAACTTCTTGATCTCTTCCGCGATGAACTCTTGGCGCTCCACCGCTTGTTTCCTGACTCTCTGCTTGACGGGCCGCGCATGAGGACAGACGGCCAGGTGGTGCTCAATCACTTTCCTGGGAACGCCGGGGATGTCAGATGGTCGCCAGGCAAACACATCGACATTCGCCCGCAGGAAAGCAACGAGCGCGCCTTCCTATTTGGGGTCGAGAGTGGCACTGATGGTGAAGGTGCCACCAGTGCCGTCCTCCTTGGCGGACACCTTCTTGGTCGTTGGCGAGGCTGCCATTGACTTCTTACTCTTGCCGGTGGAGCTCGATGGCGCGTCCTCGACGGTAGCGCAGCACTCCGAAGAGGTGCGCTTGCCGGAGTGGGCACCAGAGCACTTGCCGGGCTTGGCCTTCTTCTTCCCTCCGGGAGCTTCAACGGCAAGTGGCTTGTGATCCGTCGCGGCTGCTGCTTCCCGGTAGATCTTGTCGGCACAGATAAGGGTGTCCTTCTTGTCGCCGGGGACAGAGATTACGCTTATCGGGCCTGGCATCTTGAGCATGTTGTACGCGTAGTGAGAGGCCGCCATGAACTTGGCGAGCGCCGGACGGCCGAGAATTCCATTGTAGGGCAATGGAAAATCGGCAACATCAAAAGTGATCCTCTTTTTCCTGAAGTTCAGCTCGCTGCCAAATGTCACTGTCAGCTTTATCTTCCCCTTCGGCTTGCTCCTTCCCGAGTTGATTCCTTGGAACGTCCCGGTCTCTTCGAGCTCGCTGTCGGGGACTTGGAGTTTCTGGAGTACAACGGAGGAGATCAGGTTCAAGCCGGCCCCGCCATCGACTAGCATCTTAGTGACCTTGAGGTTGCGGACTGTTGGTGAGACCAACATCGGCAAGCACCCGATCGCAGTTGTGCGGTCAGGGTGGTCCTCAATATCGAAGATGATAGGCGTGCTGGACCATTTCAGAGGCTTGCGCGACTCGACGGGTGGTTCCGCTGCATTGACTTCCCGCGCCCACTACTTGAGCTGGCGGTGAGGAGTATGCAGAGAAGCACCGCCGTCTACGCACAAGACCTCTATGGCTTTCTGAAACTCCTGCTCACTGGTCTCGACATCATCCATGTCTTCGTCTTCGTCGTCGTCTTCGTTCTTGTCGCGGCCGCGGGGAGGTCTGTCCGCTTGCCGCTGCTTGTCCTTGTCGCGGCATCCTCCCTGGCCGGGGCGCTTCGTGCCTGATCCTCCGCCACCTCCCCGGGCTCTCTCCTTGTCGCGCCGCTCGTACTCGGCCTTTTGCAGCTCGACGAGCCGCTCGACCTGCTTGCAGCTCTGGAGATCATGGCCCTTGGTGCGGTGGATCTTGCAGTACTGTTTGTTGGTGCCGTCCCGATTGTCGGCGACCGCCACAGCCTGGCAGTTGGCGCATCCGGCAACCTCCTTGCCGGAGCTACCAGCCTGGGCCTTCTTGGCGGCGCCTTCATCGCCGGACTGCTCAACAACCAGTACTTCTTGGCTCTTCTTCTTCCTGTTGCTTCGCCGCCGGTTCTTCCTTGCCGGGGCGGTATCCTCACTGTCAGATTCTCCTGCTCCAGTGTTCTCTCCGGGTAGTTTCCTTCCTTCCTCAGCACGTGCACACTTGTCGGCCAGGGCATATAGCTCGCTGACGTCTTTGATCTTGCACATCGCCATCTCCTCCCGCATCCTGCGGTTACGCACGTTCTGATGGAACCCGCTGATAACCGCGGCAGGGTGGACGTCTGGGTTGTTGTAGTGTACGCGGCTGAATCTCTAGATGAACTTGCGCAAGGATTCGCCTTCCTTCTGGACGAGCAGATGAAGGTCGCTGGCTTGGCCATGGGGTTTGTGGCCGCTTGTAAAGGCGCCAACAAACTGATGGCACAAGTCTGTCCAGGAGGTTATGGAGTTATCCGGCAAGTGCATGAGCCAGGATCGGACGTTGGATTTGAGTACCAGCGGGAAGTAGTTGGCAAGGATCTTGTCGTCTCGCCCCCCAGCAGCCTGCACCGCGATGGTGTAGATGCTGAGGAACTCCGACGGATGCGACTTGCCGTCGTACTTCTCTGGTACGTCTGGCTTGAAATTCTTCGTGCTGGGCCACTGGACTTGCCGCAGCTCATGGGTGAACGCAGGGCAGCCTACCGCATACGGCAGGTCGCCTGGTCCCCCCGGCGCACGCATGTCGACAGAAGGCCCAGCGCACTGGTCTGATTGACGCCGCGCTTCTCTCCGACGCTCGATGCGAGTACGAGCGTCCTCTTGCTCTGTTCGTGAAGAACTTGGCGTTGATCGCGACGAGTTCGCGGATTTGACGACGCGGTGGAGTCGTTGTCGTGATGGATCCGGCGAGTCGGCGATCTTGGCCTTTGGGGCGGGGAATGCACGGTGGTCGCACCCCCACCGGTCTTGGCGCCATCGGTTCTCGCCTGGCCGACCTGCCGCGGCTGCGACGCACTGTGCTGCCGCGGGGTGTCGCTGTTAGCGAAGCCGATGAGACTCTGTATCGTGGCCCTCCAGTCGTCGAGCTTGTCCGCTGTTGGAGGGTAGTCTAGGAGCAGTTGAGCTCGCGCTAGAGCTTCTGTTGGAGTGGCGGGCAGCGGTGGCGAGCGGCGCGTGGAGCGGGATGTGCTCGAACTTCTAACTATGTTAGAAGGAGCATCACCCGGACCAGGTAGTCGTGCCACGCTCGTGCCAGCACGCTGGTGTGTATGCTGGCCTTGAGCACCCTGGGGTCCGCCAGCTCGATCTGGGTCCAGCGAGCGTATGGTATCGTGGGTGCGAAGACGCTGCTGGTCCCGTGCCTCCTGAGAGGGGCGCGGTGCATGTTCGGACGCCGTGGCACCATGAGCTGGTTCGGCGACGCCCGTTCCGCCGCCGGCGCCGTCCCCACCACCCGTTTGCTCCAGGGGCGGCGGGTTCGACGCGGACGGACCAGCCACCTCCGGAGCCTTCTTCTTCGGTGGCATGTCGATGAAGATGATGGAGATCTAGCCTGTGCAGACGCCGGATCAGGTTCACACAACCTCGACGCCCCCTACCTGGCGCGCCAAAGATGTCTGGGGAAATCTGCCTCCACGAACACCTATGGGGACCGAGCCCCTTTTCTGGTTCGGCGGGGGGCAGAGGTCGCGCGAAGAGCGGATCAAGGCGATGCACACAAGGGGTTTACCCAGCTTCGGGCCGCACGGATGCGTAAAACCCTACTGCTGCTTTGTGGTTTGTATTGTGTTCTTGGGAGTGCCGAGTGCTACAGTACACTCAGGCAAATAATCAGACCGAGCGTGAGTGATCTCCTTCCTCCCCTCTTTCCTCCCTCCTCCCGTTGCTCATGGGGCCTCCTTTTATATGCGCAAGGGGTTACCCACAGGTGGAAACGTAGGCGGGGGTAAAACTGGAAAACGCTGTGTTGGGTACAGCTGCTTGCACAGTGCTATCATACCTAAATCTGACGGCAGGGGACAAGGGCATTAAATGCCCGTCTGGGTCGCCCAAACAGTGCAGAAAAGGGACCGTCAGGGGCGCCACCGTTTGCCACGACGGCTACCCTGTCAGCGTCGTTTCGCCACCGCATGCCCCTGGCTGCGCAGCCTCTCGCCACGTACGCCTGGAATGGCCCCAGAGCGACGCGTGGGTGGATGAGCTGGAACGCAGGCGCGGGGTGGTGACTTGCCGCGGCAAGCGCCTTGCCGCGGTTGATGCCTTGTCGCGCCCGGGAGCTTGTTGCTCACCGGTCCTTGCCGGGACGTGTGGCGCGTCGCAGCAAGTCTCTTGTCGTGCCTTGGTCGGCCTTCCCGGCAAGCTCCTCTTGCCGGGGCCTTGCTCTCTTCGGGTGGCCTTCCCGGCAAGCTCCTCCTGCCGGGGCCTTGGCTCAAATACTTTGTTCTTGGATGGCCCAAAAAGGGACCATGGAGAGTTTTGGCGATCGCCTGGCAAGCCTTGCCGCGGGGTGCTACGACTGCCCGTGCACAAGTTCGGGGTACTAAGGTACCCCTATTTTAGTACACCGACACCACGCTGGAGATAGAACTGCACATAAGGTATTGCAATCCACTTTTTATTGGCCTACTCTCTTCAAGGATGCCCGTAAGTTTGTCTTATCTTGTGATGGATGTCAAAGAATTGGTAATATTAGTAGACGTCGAGAAATGCCTATGAATTATTCACTTGTTATTGAACCATTTGATGTTTGGGGCTTTGATTATATGGGACCTTTTCCTGCCTCTAATGGTTATACACATATTCTAGTCGCGGTTGATTACGTTACTAAGTGGGTAGAAGCTATTCCAACTAGTAGTGCTGATCATAACACTTCTATTAAAATGCTTAAAGGAAGTTATATTTCCAAGGTTTGGAGTCCCTAGATATTTAATGACTGATGGTGGTTCACATTTTATTCATGGTGCTTTCCATAAAATGCTTGCTAAGTATGATGTTAATCATAGAATTGCATCTCCTTATCACCCACAGTCTAGTGGTCAAGTAGAATTGAGTAACAGAGAGCTGAAATTAATTTTGCAAAAGACTATCAATAGGTCTAGAAAGAATTGGTCCAAGAAACTTGATGATGCATTATGGGCCTATAGAACTGCATATAAAAATCCTATAGGTATGTCTCCGTATAAAATGGTTTATGGAAAAGCATGTCACTAACCTCTTGAACTAGAACATAAGGCTTATTGGGATATTAAAGAGCTCAATTATGATTTCAAACTTGCCGGTGAGAAGTGGTTATTTGATATTAGCTCACTTGATGAATGGAGAACCCAAGCCTACGAAAATGCCTAGTTGTTTAAAGCAAAAGTTAAAAGATGACATGATAAAAGGATACAAAAGTGTGAATTTAATGTAGGTGATTATGTATTGCTATACAACTCTTGTTTAAGATTTTTTGCAGGAAAACTTATCTCTAAATGGGAAGGCCCTTACATTATCGAGGAGGTCTATCGTTCCGGTGCCATAAAAATCAACAACTTCGCAGGTACAAATCCGAAGGTGGTGAACGGCAAAGAATCAAACATTATATCTCAGGTAATCCCATAAATGTTGAAACCAATGTTATTGAAACCGTAACCCCGGAGGAATATATAAGAGACACTTTCCAGAATGTTTGAGACTCCGAAAAGGAATAGGTATGTGTTACGGTAAGTAAACCGACTCCAAAACAGTTCTAAAGGCAATATTTCTCCGTTTTGTAATATTTAGAAAAATAGAAAAATAAGAAGCAGTCTGGGAAGGACACGAGGCCTCCACAAGGTTGGAGGGCGCGCCCTACCCTATTGGGCGCGCCCCCCTTCCTCGTGGGCACCTCATGTGCTCTCCGGACTCCGTTTTCTTGCATGATACGTATTTTGGTCGGTAAAAATTCGTTATATAATCTCCCGAAGGTTTTGACCACCGTATCACACAATTATCCTATGTTCTTGTTTCGAGCTGTCCTGCTGCAGATTAGAGCAACATGTCGTCCCAGGATTCAGAAGGAGAAAGCTATGTGGATGAATACCTTGCTGATCCTAAAATCTATGGAGATGTGGAGCATTGTGGTTGGACTACGGAGGAAGAAGAGGACCATGAACCCAAGAGGAAGGAGGAGACGAGCTCAGATGAGGATGAAGCCCCACTACCTCAACCTGGGGACATGCATGTGGAGTTCAAAAAGTCAAGCCTCCTTGATAGAGCAAAGAAACCTAAGATCGAGTTTATCCGTTTTCGTCTCTTGCAGGAAAACAAGCAGGAACTATGCAAAAAGATATTAATCCTGGAGCAGGAGATTGACAACTTGAGGGATCAAAATTCTACCCTCAAGCGCAAATTAAGGAAGAAGCCTACGCCATCAACTAAATCATCATCTTCTTCATCAACAAATAAGGAGATATAATCACATGGGTATGGGCACTCCCCTTGGCAACTTCCAAGCTTGGGGGAGATGCCCCAGTATCGTATCACAACCACACTCCTATCCTTACCGTTTTTCTTAGTTCGATCCTATTAGTAATATCTCGATCTAGTAGAATAAAGTTTATGGCATGATCTAGTTTTGTGTTTTGATTTATGATCCCTCTATGTAATCGAGTCCGGGAGCTATATATAATAAAGATTAGTGTTGAGTCAAGGGCTTGATTATCTTTCTATGATCTTGAGTGAATAAAAGAAAAGAATAAAAAGAAACAAAGAGATCATATTGATCTTACGAAGAGTAATGACTTCACATAGAAAGAGTATGATGATTAAAACTTGTTGAGAGTTGACAAGCATAGCTTTGGTCATTGTTGCAATTAATAGGAAGTAATAAAGAAAGAGAGGTTTCACATATAAATATACTATCATAGACATCTTCTATGATTGGGAGCACTCATTAAAATATGACATGCTAAAGAGTTGATGTTGGACAAGGAAGACAACGTAATGGGTTATGTTTTCTTATATCTGAGATAATGTATATTGTCATGGATCATCCAACATGTTGAGCTTGCCTTTCCCCCTCATGCTAGCCAAATTCTTAGCACCAAGTAGAGATACTACTTGTGCTTCCAAAACCCTTAAACGAGTTTTGCCATGAGAGTCCACCATATCTACCTATGGATTGAGTAAGATCCTTAAACTAAGTTGTCATCGGTGCAAGTAATAAAAATTGCTCTTTAAATATGTATGATTGATTGGTGTGGAGGAAATAAGCTTTATACGATCTTGTGATGTGGAAGAAATAAAAGCGACGGACTGCATAATAAAGGTTCATATCACAAGTGGCAATATAAAGTGACGTTCTTTCGCATTAAGATTTTGTGCATCTAACTCTGAAAGCGCATGGCAACCTCTGCTTCCCTTTGTGAAGGGCCTATATATTACTATTATCTTCTACCTCATGCAAGAGTATTGGTGATCTTCACCTTTCCCTTTTACATTTTATCTTTTGGCAAGCACAGTGTGTTGGAAAGATCCTATATATATATATATATATATATATATATATATATATATATATATATATATATATATATATATATATATATATATATATATATATATATAATCGGATATAGCGGATCATGAGTTATTATTGTTGACATTACCCTTGAGGTAAAAGGTTGGGAGGCAAAACTATAAGCCCCTATCTTTCTCTGTGTCCGATTAAAAGTTCGTAACCACAAGTATTGCGTGAGTGTTAGCGATTATGAAAGACTAAATGATAGTTGAGTATGTGGACTTGCTACAGAGCTCTGACATAGACTCTTTCTGATGTTATGATAAATTGCAATTGCTTCAATGACTGAGATTATAGTTTGTTAGTTCTCAATAAGGTTCTGATTCATACTTTTGCATTGTGATTAGATTATTACTTTAGCATAAGAAATCATATGACAATATCCATATATATTGCTGTTAGGAGAACAATCATGATTACAATATCCATACTTTTGCATTGTGATTAGACTATTACTTTATTTTTATCGACACCTCTACCTCTAAACATGTGGACATATTTATCGTTATCGACTTCCGCTTGAGGACAAGCGAGGTCTAAGCTTGGGGGAGTTGATACATCCATTTTGCATCATGCTTTTATATCGATATCTATTGCATTATGGGTTGTTATTACACATTATGTCACAATACTTATGCCTATTCTCTCTTATTTTACAAGGTTTACATAAGGAGGGAGAATGTCGGCAGCTGGAATTTTGGGCTGGAAAAGGAGCAAATATTGGAGACCTATTCTGCACAACTCCAAAAGTCCTGAAACTCCACGGAAGTTATTTTCAGAATACATAAAAAATATTGAGCGGAAGAAATACGTCAGGGGGGCCACCACCTGTCCACAAGGGTGGGGGCGCGCCCCCTGCCTCGTGGGCCCCCTGTTGGCTCTCCGGTGGCCATCTTCTGCTAGATGAAGTCTTTCGTCCGGGGAAAAATCATAAGCAACCTATCGGGATGAGACTCCGCCGCCACAAGGCGGAACCTTGGCGGAACCAATCTAGGGCTCCGGCAGAGCTGTTCTGCCGGGGACACTTCCCTCCGGGAGGGGGAAATCATCGCCATCGTCATCACCAACGCTCCTCTCATCGGGAGAGGGAAATCTCCATCAACATATTCACCAGCACCATCTCCTCTCAAAACCCTAGTTCATCTCTTGTATCCAATTCTTGTCTCCAAGTCCAGGATTGGTACTAGTAGGTTGCTAGTAGTGTTGATTACTCCTTGTAGTTGATGCTAGTTGGTTTATTTGGTGGAAGATCATATGTTCAGATCCTTTATGCATATTAATACCCCTCTGATTATAAACATGAATATTATTTGTGAGTTGTTACGTTTGTTCCTGAGGACATGGGAGAAGTCTTGCTATTAGTAGTCATGTGAATTTGGTATTCGTTCGATATTTTGATGAGATGTATGTTGTCTTTCCTCTAGTGGTGTTATGTGAATGTCGACTACATAACACTTCACCATTATTTGGGCCTAGAAGAGGGCATTGGGAAGTAATAAGTAGATGATGGGTTGCTAGAGTGACAGAAGCTTGAACGCTAGTTTATACATTGCTTCGTAAGGGGCTGATTTGGATCCATATGTTTCATGCTATGGTTAGGTTTAACTTAATACTTTTGTTGTAGTTGCGGATGCTTGCAATAAAGGTTAATCACAAGTGGGATGCTTGTTCATGTAAGAACAGCACCCAAGCACCGGTCCACCCACGTATCAAATTATCAAAGTACCAAACGCGAATCATATGAACGTGATGAAAACTAGCTTGACGATAATTCCCATGTGTCCTCGGGAGCGATTTTCTCTATATAAGAGTTTGTCCAGGCTTGTCCTTTCCTACAAAAAGGATTGGCCACCTTGCTGCACTTTATTTACTTTTGTTACTTGTTGCTCGTTACAAATTATCCTATCACAAAACTATCTGTTACCACTTATTTCAGTACTTGCAGAGAATACCTTGCTGAAAACTGCTTATCATTTCCTTCTGCTCTTCGTTGGGTTCGACACTCTTACATTGAAAGTACTACGATAGATCCCTTATACTTGTGAGTCATCAACCATGCCGCGCCGAGAGCACCAGGGCGGTGGACGACGGCGAGGCCTAGGAAGGGGACGATGCAGAGCCGGGGAAGACGCGACAGTGGAATCCCGCGCGGAGAGGAGTACGAGGGTTCACTGGTTCGGCTGCGGTGTGAGGCTGCCGTCGCCGCAGGGCCTGACCAGCGGTGGAAATATTAGGGGGCGGCGAGGCCTCCGCGACAGCACAGCCGGCCACGGGAGGCAGGAGCATGCGACACGACCGGCGCTGCTTTGGGCGGCTGGAGCAACAAGACCAGAGGTTGAAGAAGCACTACGGCCGTTGGATGGACATCGTACAGTCACTGGAGCTAGAATCTTCATATTGACTAAGTTGACAAAGCACTCCGTCCCCGTCAACTTAGTAGGCCCACAGGTCAGCTTCCGAAACGGTGCGCCCTAGATGTCAGGGGGAGGAATCATTTTTTGAGCGGGTGAAGCTAGAATATCCGAGATTGAAGAAGAAGCACGGCATCCGTTGGATGGACATCCAACGGCCACTGATACTAGAACGGTGTGTTGACTATAAGTTTACAAAGCCTTGCATACGCGTCAACTCTCTTTTTTTTAGGGGACGCGTCAACTTAGTAAGGCCACAAGTGTGTGGTAGAGAACTTATAGCCCATTTGTGATTTGTAAGAATGTGCATCCAAGTTTTGAATTCTAATGGAATTTACTACAACCCATTTACAATTTGTTAAAAGTACAGCCCATTTCAACCAACCATTCAAAACAGAACTCAATAAAATTCCCCACATTTTGATGGGATCCGAAATATTTTTATCCCGAAATTTCTAGTCAGATTAAATACAATTTTAATATAAATTTATATTACGTAAAAAATCCAACGAAACATTGCGCACACAACAATTAATGAAATTAAAATTTTCAATATCCAAAAATAATATTTTATAAAGTAATTATGTGTTTGGTGCATTTTTTATAGTTACTGCCCAGTTTTTATAATTACATCCCATTTATTATTTCTTAAAGCCCATTTTCTTGTTAAGCCTAATGCATCCCTCCTAGGAAAGATTTGCAGCTCAGCGGGGCGGAGAATAACAACTTGACCTTGCCTGGGTATTCCTTAAAAAAGTATAGCTGGGCTAGCCATTTTCAGCTTCAAAAAAATTAATATCTGGGCTGGATATCTGGCCTGGGCTGGACAGGCCACAACCCGGCCAGTTAATAGCTGCAGCGATGTTTTCGTTGTTGTTCAGAGGAGAAAAAATAATATCTGGGCTAAACATCGCTAAAGAAAAACTCTGCAGTGCTCACACCTCAAAAACACAAATACAGCTCGAGCTGCTTGGTCCCAGCTGTTGGCCGCTTCTTGTGCAATTCTCTCGTTTATTGACTACATAGGTTCACAATGGTGTGGGACTGGTGATGTCAGGAAACCAGGAGGAAGTAAAAAAATATAGTTTTATATACTAATAAGGAGGCACTTGTTATCATCCTCTCCAAGTAAAGTCATCTCCTCATCCTCATGTTCGTTGGCCATGTTGACAACGCGAGATGGCGGCGCCACGGCAAGCGCAACAACTCGAAGGACGACGGGGAGGGCCTCGTGGGACCTACGAATGGTCTGATACAGCGCCCGCTGCTCATTCGGGAAGCCAGGATCATAGGGCCACATGTCCGCAACGGCATTGTTGTTCGCTTGTTCACCGGTGCTCGTTGAGGAGACGGAGGTTACATTACAGGTCCTCCTGCGCTGGTAGCTCTTCCGCCATTAGGGCGTCGAAGTGTGGCCGCACCTACTCTATGGTGAACACGGCATGAACCGGCTTGGACAGTGGCACCGGCTCCGGGTCGGAAGCTACGTCCATCGTCTGATTGTCGTCGCTCAGCTCGGCGAGGTAGCTGGCGAGCCAGCATGTCCGGCTGCTGGACCGACCCGCTACCAAGCACGAGTCTGACTGCCCTGGCCCACCCAGACCGCCTCCCTCACCCCCGCGTGCTTTCCGCGTGAAACGGTCAGCGCCGCCCGCCCCGCTTCCCGGTGCATGCGAGTGCTCTGCCTTCAAACGACACAAGTGTCGTCCGTCCGTCCTTCTGGCGCCCACATTAATGATACGTGGTTGCCGAGGCGGCTACTCCGGCACCACACGTCCGACCCTCCGCCGCCCACCATTGCTATATAAACTGTTGCGCCGGCCATAGCCGCAGTCATCCACTTCCTTTTGTATTCTCCTGTCCACACCACTACTTCCCACCATGGCTTCCTCGCGCTCTAGCGCTCTTAGGGATGGGCGGACGACAGACCACAAGGAGATGGCAACCATTGCTGCGGACTGGCTGGCCAGCAGGCAGCCGGAGAATGACGACGTCCCAATGGAGAACATGGTAGTCAACGATCCGGCGCCAACCCCCTCCTCCGCGCCATCCTCGCCGGTGCATTGCACCATGACCATCGGCGAGGTCCGTGCCCAATATATGGACACGGTGAGACAGAAGCGTCAGGAGCAGTTTCGGGAGGCGGAGGCCAACGCCGCCTACAACCACCATCTCCTCCAGGAGCACCTGCAGGCGGAGGAGCAGATCTCCGCGGAGTAGGAGGCGCTACTCGACTCGTACCGCTCCGCCCGTGAGGGCCGCCTCGAGCGCTGGCGGTACCGCATGCGGGTGGCGGAGGCTGCGCCCGCCTACAAAGAGGGCGATGAAGCGACCGAGGCGCTGTTTGGCGAGACTGAGAACGAGGCATAGGACAATGCCGGCTCCGACGAGTCCCCACTCTACTGGCGTCGACGAGGCCCTGCTCCACCGAGGCCCCGCGGCGCCAACAACGAGGCAGAGGACACCGCCGGCTCCGCCGAGGCCCCACCTTCCCGGCAACGAGGGGGAGGATTTCCCCCCGCTCCGCCGAGGCGCCGCCCGCCGGCAACGAGACAGAGGACATCGCCGGCTCCGCCGAGGCCCTGCCCCACTGCCAACAAGGCCGCGCCACATAGAAAACAAGGATGAGTAGAACACGGTAGGTCGCCGCAGCTCGGGTCCAAGTAAGACCACCGCTGCTACCCTCCGGTTGCTGGCACCGAGCTGTACATCATGGAGCAATTCTATGATTACAAGCTGATTGAAGAGCGCTCCGTGGTTGAGCAAGCTCATGAGATACAGTGATTTGCTAGAGAACTTGAGCACTTCAGTTGTATGCTATCGGACAATGTGCGAAGTAAAAAGGAACAGAAGGAGTACCAAGAGTTTGAGCAGCTTTTTAGCGTTCCTGTACATTGCAATCACAGCGATTCACATGTCATAGAGAACATTCAAAACAATCGATGATTATGCATCTGAGCGATTCACATGTCAGAGCCAATATCTACTTCACAACTAAAGAATGATGAAAAAATGGATCGACGCTCTGACAGCAAAGGGCATCCCATTCGAAAATATCAAACGCATGTCTTGTTGCTAAAATCAATGAGCAAAATTTGACAAGGTTTTCCCATTCCAAAATATCAAATGCCTACGATTGTGGAATGAGCAGGGTTTTCCATCAGTTTGGACATTGACATGGCACCTCGTGCTAAATAAACCAGTTGTTCTTTTTGTGCAGTTCCACCAAAATCAACCAAATTCACGCCTAGCTTATATGATTTCGCCCTTATATGTTGCAACGCCTTGAACTTATTGGAACCTCCTTTCTTGTGGTGGAAATGAATGATTCGATGTATTCATGAACATTTTGTGCAGTTCCCATTGAAATCAAGCTGAGCACCCCTGTTTGCACAAATACAAAAAAAGTGATTAGTATAAAGCAAACTGTACTATGAATTGACAGTTTAAACAGGCACCTACAAGGTCCATGTAGAGCACACTTTTACGAAAATGGAACTCACCGGAAAGAATCCTAGAACAACATTGTACTCGCGCATCACAACAAGAAAATGGAGATTTGTCAGTCCTTCTGAGCTGAAGTTAGTTTGGTCTTGTGGGGGGTAATGTAACCATCCTTCGACTGCTCCTTCTGATGAGAAAATAGACAGGGCTTCTTCGTCCTGGCATAATCGGAACTAGTCACTTCACGTACTCCATATTCTTCTTAAGAGGAGGATGATCATGTTGTGCAAAGACAAGAGGATAACTAAATGCTAGCATCCTTGTTTGCTCGAAAAAAAGGAAAGTAAATATTTAAAACAGCACAGATGAAGCACTTCTCAAGGACAATACCACTTTTTGATGACAACATCTAAACAGTAGCACAACACCAATAGAGATGACAAAGCTCAATCATATGGATGAAATTAGTGGGCGAGTACCAACCTTTGTTAGGAGGCTTATTATGTAGAGCATACAGATGAAGCACTTCTCCGGAACCATCTGTTGCTATATACTCCTCGATTAGATTAATGTTTCCAACATCTTCTTGTGCAGTTCCACTAAAATATATGGTATCTTCAAAGAAGATCCCTGTTAGCACAAGTAGAGATAATTACGTATTACATTAAGAGTGGCATCAAATCAATGGAAAAACAATTGCTCGTTCCAGCCATAGCAATAAATTGAGATGCAAAACTATATCATTACTTGTGTCATCACAGTTCCAATGCTTCATTACAGCACCAGGAGTTGATTTTTGTTTTTCTTCCGCTTGTTCTTCCCCTTCATCACTTGTTTCATAACAGACAAGCTTCGCCTTCAATGTAAGATTTGGCATGTCAAATAGGTTGCACAAGTATAACACTAAACAATGACATTTATTTCTGATGAAAGTGGCAAAATACAGGCCAACAGTTGTGAAATACCCTTATCTTACCTCAATGGGATATTACGGTGCACATACATATTGGAAGTCTTGTCTCCATTTGTGCAGTTCACTAAAATCAAGCAACATTGCCGTACAAGTAGCACAACATATGAAAGCACACTCAGAATCATGTGAAAGAAGGCGTACTGACCTCTCATGACGCAGAATTCAAACAACTCACAAGAACAAGATTTGGACCAAATTTGCCAACACGGATAGGAAGTAAGATCTCCTCTTGTGCAGTTCCACTAAGATCAAGCAATGAAGCAACATTGTCGGTGTGACTGTCGGTGTCAAAACCGGCGGATCTCGGGTAGGGGGTCCCGAACTGTGCGTCTAGGCGGATGGTAACAGGAGACAAGGGACACGAAGTTTTACCCAGGTTTGGGCCCTCTCGATGGAGGTAAAACCCTACATCCTTCTTGATTAATATTGATGATATGGGTAGTACGAGAGTAGATCTACCACGAGATCGAGGAGGCTAAACCCTAGAAGCTAGCCTATGGTATGATTGTTGTCTGTTGTCCTACGGACAAAAGCCCTCCGGTTTATATAGACACCGGAGAGGGTTAGGGTTACACAAAGTCGGTTACAATGGTAGGAGATCTAAATATCCGCATCGCCAAGCTTGCCTTCCACGCCAAGGAAAGTCCCTTCCGGACACGGGATGAAGTCTTCAATCTTGTATCTTCATAGTCCAGGAGTCCGGCTGAAGGTATAGTCTGGCCATCCGGACACCCCCTAATCCAGGACTCCGTCAGTAGCCCCTGAACCAGGCTTCAATGACGACGAGTCCGGCGCGCAGATTGTCTTCGGCATTGCAAGGCGGGTTCCTCCTCCAAGTACTTCATAGAAGATTTTGAACACAAAAGACAGTGTCCGACTCTGCAAAATAAGTTTCCACATATTGCCATAGAGAGAATAATATTTACACAAATCTAATCTGCTGACGTATTCTGTAGCGTGACATCACACCACGACCAAGTCTTTATTCGAATAGTTTTTACTCCCTCACCTCAGCGCATTTCGCGAGGCGGTTTCCTTGGCACGTCTTGTCAAAGCAGAGATCGTGTCCCCTCATTTACGGGATTCTCATCAATACGGACGTGGGTAACCCAACCGCACCATTTATCACGGCGCTTGGGAGATAAGCGAGTTTTACCAGGCTGGTGGGGACTGAGGGAGTCCTGGATTAGGGGGTGTCCGGATGGCCAGACTATACCTTCAGCCGGACTCCTGGACTATGAAGATACAAGATTGAAGACTTCATCCCGTGTCCGGAAGGGACTTTCCTTGGCGTGGAAGGCAAGCTTGGCGATGCGGATATTTAGATCTCCTACCATTGTAACCAACTTTGTGTAATCGTAACCCTCTCCGGTGTCTATATAAACCGGAGGGCTTTAGTCTGTAGGACAACAGACAACAATCATACCATAGGCTAGCTTATAGGGTTTAGCCTCCTCGATCTCGTGGTAGATCTACTCTTGTACTACCCATATCATCAATATTAATCAAGCAAGACGTAGGGTTTTACCTCCATCAAGAGGGCCCGAACCTGGGTAAAACTTCATGTCCCTTGTCTCCTGTTACCATCCGCCTAGACGCACAGTTCGGGACCCCCTACCCGAGATCCGCCGGTTTTGACAATGACATTGGTGATTTCATTGAGAGTTCCTCTGTGTCGTCTCTTTTAGGCCCGATGGCTCCTCCGATCATCAATAACATTGCAGTCCAGGGTGAGACTTTTCTCCCCGGATAGATCTTCGTCTTCGGCGGCTTCGCACTGCAGGCCAATTCGCTTGGCCATCTGGAGCAGATCGAAAGCTACACCCCTGGCCATCAGGTCAGATTTGGAAGTTTAAACTACACGGCTGACGTCCGCGGGGACTTGATCTTCGACGGATTCGAGCCACAGCCGAGCGCGCCGCACTGTCGCGATGGTCATGATCTAGCTCTGCCGCCGAACAGTGCCCTGGAGGCCGCGCACGCATCGGTTCCGACCCTTGATTCGGAACCAACTGCGCCGATCGAGGACGAGTGGTTGGACGCCGCCTCGGTGGCTGCGATCCCAACGGTGATCGAGCCGAACACCAGCCGCGCACTCCGCAAGGCCCGTGACTTCGTAGGGCCAGACTCCTCTCCGGACTCGAAGCCCTCCGCACCCCTGCCGATCGAATACGATTGGGCGCCGATCATGGAGTTTACCGCCGGGAAAATCGTTCAGCACTCGCCCTTTGGCGATATTCTGAAGTCATTAAAGTCTCTCTCTTTATCAGGAGAGCCCTGGCCGAACTGCGGTCAGCAAGGTTGGGATACGGACGGCGAAGAAATTCAAAGCCCACCCACCACCCACTTTGTAGCCACTGTCGATGATTTAACCGACATGCTCGACTTCTACTCCGAAGACATCAACGGTATGGACGCCGATGTAGGAGACGACCAAGAACCAGCACCTATAGGGCACTGGAAAGCCACCTCGTCGTATGACATATACATGGTGGATACCCCCAAATAAGGAGATTGCGATGGAACAGCGGGGGATGACCCCTCTAAGAAATAGCCTAAGCGCCGACGTCAGTGGCGCCGCTCTAAATCCCGCCAAAGCAAAAACGGTGATTCCGGCACAGGAGATAATAATACTCCGGATAGCACCGAAGAACACCCCCTCTAGCAAGATTCAGCACAGGAGGATGGAGAAGCCAGCCCTCACGAGAGAGCGGCAGACAGAGAGGTCGAGGATGATAATTATATGCCTCCCTTCGAAGACGAGGCAAGCCTCGACGACGACGAATTCGTCGTGCCAGAGGATCCCGTCGAACAAGAGCGTTTCAAACGCAGGCTTATGGCCATGGCAAGCAGCCTCAAGAAAAAAACTGCAATAACTTAGAGCTGATCAAGATTTGCTTGCCGACAGATGGACTGAAGTCCTTGCGGACGAAGAGTATGAACTCGAACGCCCCTCCAAGAGCTACCCAAATTGCAGGTTGCTACCCCGATTAGAGGAGGAAGCACCTAAACCTACATCACCAGCGCATGCCACGGCCGATCCGCCACCTCGTGGCCGCGACAGAGAGGCCTCTCAGCCCTCCACTCAAGCCGCACCCCGGCGCCGTTCAAAACATTTTAAGGCACGGGAAAATGCGCCAGACCTGTGAGATATATTGGAGGACAAGGCAAAGAAAACAAGATCGACCCATGGATCGCGCGGATGCCCCACGGCACAGGACGGTGATTGTCACTCCGGATATAATAAATCCGGCCGGGCCGGACACAATAGACAAAGCTCATTTGAGTTGCGTCGTGATATAGCCCAATACAGAGGCGCCGCACACCCCCTATGCTTCACAGATGAAGTAATGGATCATCAAATCCCTGAGAGTTTCAAACCCGTGAACATGGAATCATACAATGGCACAACAGATCCCGCGGTATGGATCGAGGATTATCTCCTTCATATCCACATGGCCCGCGGCGACGATCTACACGCCATCAAATACCTCCCACTCAAACTCAAGGGACCAGCTCGGCATTGGCTTAACAGCTTGCCAGCAGAATCAATCGGGTGTTGGGAGGACCTGGAAGCCGCATTCCTCGACAATTTCCAGGGCACCTATGTGCGACCACCAGACGCCGATGACCTAAGCCACATAATTCAGCAGCCGGAGGAATCGGCCAGGCAATTCTGGACATAGTTCCCAACAGAGAAAAACCAAATAGTCGACTGTCCGGACGCTGAGGCCCTAGCAGCCT
Organism: Aegilops umbellulata; assembly: GCA_032464435.1. NCBI lineage: Eukaryota > Viridiplantae > Streptophyta > Magnoliopsida > Poales > Poaceae > Aegilops > Aegilops umbellulata. Next base: position 375,051,773 of record CP136056.1, read on the forward strand.
TCAAGCATAATATCCGCGACGAGTGGCTTGCCCGGCACCTTGGACAGGAAAAGCCGAAATCCATGGCAGCACTCACGACGCTCATGACCCGCTTTTGCGCGGGAGAAGACAACTGGCTAGCTCGTAGCAATAACTTGACCAAGAGCCTTGGTAATTCGGACACCAAGGACAACAGTGGCAGGTCGCGTCGGAACAAGCAAAAACGCCGCGTTAACAGCGACAGCAACGAGCATACGGCAGTCAATGCCGGATTCATAGGCTATAAATCCGGTCAGCGGAAAAAGCCATTCAAAAGAAATACTCAGGGCCCGTCCAGTTTGGACCGAATACTCGACCGCTTGTGCCAGATATATGGCACCCCCGAAAAGCCAGCCAATCACACCAACATAAATTGTTGGGTGTTCAAGCAGGCAGGCAAGCTAAATGCCGAAAATAGAGGCAAGGGGCTGCGTAGCGATGACGAGGAGGAGCCCCGGCTGCTGAACAACAGTGGACAGAAGGGTTTTCCCCCAGAAGTGCAGACGGTGAACATGATATACGCAACCCACATCCCCAAGAGGGAGCGAAAGCGTACGTTAAGGGACATATATGCGATGGAGCCAGTCGCCCCAAAGTTCAACCATGGCCCTCCTGCCCGATCACCTTCGATCGAAGAGACCACCCCACTAGCACCCGTCATGGCGGATTCGCCACATTGATTCTAGACCCAATTATTGACGGATTTCATCCCACAAGAGTCCTTATGGACGGCGGCAACAGCCTGAACCTGCTTTACCAGGATACAGTGCGGAAAATGGGCGTAGATCCCTCGAGGATTAAGCCCACCAAAATGACCTTTAAAGGCGTCATACCAGGTGTAGAGGCCAACTGTACAGGCTCAGTCACACTTGAAGTGGTCTTCGGATCTCCGGACAATTTCCAAAGCGAGGAGTTAATCTTCGACATAGTCCCGTTCCGCAGTGGCTATCACGCACTGCTCGGGCGAACTGCATTCGCAAAGTTCAATGCGGTGCCGCACTACGCATACCTTAAGCTCAAGATGCCAGGCCCTCGAGGAGTAATCACGGTCAATGGAAACACCGAACGCTCCCTCCGAACGGAGGAGCACACGGTGGCCCTCGCAGCAGAAGTACAAAGCAGCCTCTCAGGGCAGCTCTCCAGTCCGGCCGTTAAACGTCCGGACATCGTCAAGCGCGCCCGGAGTAACCTACAACAAGACCGCCTGGCACGTTCCGAGCAGGCGTAGCTATGCGGCCCCAACCCCCAGCCCTCGCGAACTAGCAAAACCAGTGCCTCGCGTACATAACAACACTCTCGAAATACCATGGGCACAGGGGGAGGGGCACCATCATGGCACGCCCGAAACACGGCTTAAACCGCACCAGGGGCTGCCAATTTCTTTATTTTCTCTTACTTTCAGGACTCCATACTTCGGAAGACCTGTTCGGCAATCCAACTACCGCTCAAATGATGCAAGAACCAGAGAAGCAGAAAAGCTACGCCGCATTATATAACTCCCAGGTGGTCTCTATCACGAGCAGTATACCTGTTTTGCATACTATTCTGCAGCCTGCCCCTGGAAAGGACATGTTAAATAGTCCCGCTTTTGCTTATCGCACTATTTGTATCGTTCTGCTTCGATCGCAACCTTTCTATAAACAATGCATAGCTTTTGTCTACTTTCGCATTACTGTTTTTTACAAATATATGTTCATTAACGACATGGTGCACCCGTACACTTTGGTACGGTCAATACTCCAGGGGCTTCAGTACCCCCCTAATATGGTGTGAGAAGTCCGAACACTTTAACAAGTGCGGCACCCCGAACTTATAGCATTATATGCATCGGCTCCGAATCATGTCTTGGGTCAATAGTTGGGTTTGCCCGGCTCCTATGTTTTGGTGCCTTACGTTCCGTTGTAGAGAACTACTGCAATTGTGCCCCAGTTGAGCTGGGTGGAGCACCTCAGTAGAGAAAGCTAAAACTGACTGTCATGATGAAGCGAGAGACTGGTCGCTGTTCGAGAGGTTTTTCGAGTCCCTAAAGACTTATGCCGCTTAGAGCGAGGAGTCGGCTTTGTCCGGCCAAAGGCGTGGATAGCGCCCCGAACTCGGTCTTCCGAACACTAGGGGCTTCGCCGAAATTTAAAATTATAGAATTCTATGGCTAAGTGAGAGTGTTCAAGAACTATAGTCCGATTGCCTTGTTCGTTGTGCTGAGCGCCTCCCTCGAAGGACCCATACATGGGAAAGAGAGCGCTCAGGTTTCTCCCGAACACCCCAGCACTAGTGGCATGGGGGCAGAAGCCGACGACTCGCCATCTCTCAAATTTGATAAACGGCCACACAGAAGGTAATATTTTAAATTCAAAACGCATTGCTTAAGCGCACATGAACAAGTTTTCAGCGCACAGGATAACACGAGCGAGTTTACTCCAAAATTACATCCATGGAACATTCATCCGCCACAAGGCGGGCACCCTTCAGAACGTCCTTATAATAGTTCTCGGGCTTGCGATGCTCCTAAGCCGGCGGTGGCCCGTCCTTCACAAGCTTCTCACCATCCAGCTTGCCCTAGTGCACCTTAGCGCGGGCAAGGGCCCTATGGGCACCTTCAATGCAAACGGAGCGCTTGATGACCTCGAGCCTTGACAGGCCTCCACCAGCCGCCGCACCAGCCCGAAGTAGCTCCCAGGCAGAGCCTCTCCAGGCCACAGCCGAACTATGAGGCCCTTCATGCCCTGTTCGGCCGCCTTGTGGAGCTCGACCAGCTGCTTCAGCTGGTCGCTCAGGGGCACTGGGTGTCCGGCCTCAGCATACTGAGACCAGAACACCTTCTCTGTCGAGCTGCCCTCCTCGGCTCGGTAGAATGCGGCACTATCGGACACGCTACGGGGAAGATCTGCGAATGCTCCTGGAGAGCTCCGGATTCGGTAAGTAAAAAGAAGCTCACTTTTACATGTTTGCTTTGCATAAAGAATGTCTTACCCGCCGCTATCTTTTTCACCGCATCCAACTCCTGGAGGGCCTTCTGGGATTCGGCCTTGGTAGATTTGGCATTTTCAATAGCCGTCGCGAGCTCGGACGCTCGCATCTTTAAGTCAAGCTCCAAACTCTCATGTTTTTCCATGAGAACCTAGAGCTCTTGCCGTACCTCGCCAACTTGTGCCTCATATTTCTCCCGCTCGGCCCGCTCCGCGACCGCTTTCTTCTCGGCCTCGGCCAGCGCTTGCTTGAGGGTCGCCACCTCAGTTGTGGCCCCTACAATAACCATGTTAATCCTGTCATATTTTTGCAATTGCACTTTTATATTTTCTTTTTCTATAAGGTATTTCTTACCTTCTTTCTCCCCGAGCTGCTATTTGGCAAGGCCGAGCTCTTGCTCGGTCCGCTCGAGGCCCTGCTTCAGTGTGCCCACCTCCGCAGTCAGTGCGGCGGTCGCCAGCAGCGAAGCCTGCATACGCATATTGACTCTTTTTCTGTTAGACTCCTGCGAATTTTATTAGATCCTCTATTCGGCTTTTCTTTCCGATTGCCAAGCAGAGCATCAGGGGCTACTGTCTATGCAGTAATATTTTTTATATGTTCTGTACTTACCTCGAAGCCTTTTAGAAGGCTGGCACAAGCTTCAGTCAGTCCGCTCTTGGCGGACTGAACCTTCTGGATCACCGCACTCATAATAGTGTGGTGCTCCTCGTCGATGGACGCGCCGTTAAGCACCTCCAGCAGATTGTCCGGCGCCTCCGGTTGGGCGGGGGCCGCCGGCTCAGTAGGCTTGCTCCTCTTGGAAGGAGTTTGCCTACCACGGTCCGGAACTGTTGACGATTCCGGCGCGGTGTCCGGCTCAAAGCCAGACTTGGAGACCTGGGGGGTTTTATCCCCTTTACTCCTGGAGTCCGGGAGGTCGCCTTGTGGCGCCCCCAGGACCACCTCCTTCTGGCTTGGAACCTATTGAGACAACACTTCGGCGTCATCCGTAGGGCGGGGGGAGTTAGCCATCAGAAGGGAGTTCACGTCCGACGAATCCAGGGAGCCTCTCGACGACTCATCGAGCCCGGCTTTGGGCGGACTGCATAGATATATTCGACATAAGGAAAGGCTGTGCAATAAAGGAATGCTATGAATTACTCGGGTGTCCGGATGCTTACGACTCCGCCGGACGCTTGGCCCTGCGCGGCCACTCCTCTTCGTCGTCGTCGGCATTGGCGGGGTAGTCCGGAGGAAGGGTTTTCCCCTTCTTGGACCCTTCGGCCTCCCCAGTCGGGGCGGCCTTCCTTTTCTTTCCTCCCCCCGCTGGAGGGGGAGAGGTTTCTTCTTCCTCCTCCTTGTTTTCACGGGAGGAGCGCGTATCGGATTCGTCGGATGAAGAATCCGACACCTCCTGGCGCCGGCAACTCTTTCGAGTCCCCGTGGCCCTCTTCTTGGCCTTCTTCTCCGGCACCATGTAGGGTGCCGGAGCCAGCAGCTTCGCTAAGTGAGCATCGGCTGGGTCTTCGGGCAAAGGGGCCGGACAGTCGATCTGTCCGGACTTCGCCAGCCAATCCTGTCCAAGGAAAGGGATTTTAGATCCCGCATAGAGTCAAACTATGGAAAGCCAACATCCTGCAAAAGGTATAAATAGCTTACAGAGTAGTGGGAAGCTGCGTGCTGAATCCGCGGTCCTCGGAAGCGGATGCGGGAGCCTCGGCGCCTTTGAATAGCACCTTCCAGCCGTCTTCATACGTCGTGTCGAAGAGCCTGCTCAGGGTTTGGTGCTGCGCCGGGTCGAACTCCCACAAATTGAAGCCCCGTTGCTGACACGGGAGGATCCGGCGGACGAGCATAACCTGGACTACATTTACAAGCTTGAGCTGCTTGTTCACCAGGGTTTGGATGCATTTTTGCAGTCCGGTTACTTCTCCTTGGTTGCCCCACGACAGGCCCATCTCTTTCCAAGACGTGAGCCGCGTAGGGGGTCCGGATCGGAACTCGGGGGCTGCGACCCACTCAGGGTTGCGCGGCTCGGTGATGTAAAACCACCCCGATTGCCACTCCTTCAGGTCTCCACAAAGGAGCCCTCGAGCCATAGGACGTTGGCTATCTTGCCCGCCATGGCACCTCCGCACTCCGCCTGGTTGCTGCGCACCACCTTCGGCTTGACGTTGAAAGTCTTGAGCCATAGGCCGAAATGGGGGCGGATGCAGAGGAAAGCCTCGCACACGACGATAAACGCCGAGATGTTGAGGACGAAGTTCGGGGCCAGATCGTGGAAATCTAGGCCGTAGTAGAACATGAGCCCCCGGACGAATGGGTGGCGAGGAAAACCCAGTCCGCGGAGGAAGTGGGGGAGAAACAATACCCTCTCATGGGGCCTTGGGGTGGGGAGGAGCTGCCCCTCTTCGGGAAGCCGGTGCGCGATGTCGTTAGACAAGTATCCTGCTTTCCTCAGTTTTTTGATGTGTCCCTCCGTAACGGAGGAGACCATCCAGTTGCCTCCCTCTCCGGACATGACTGGAGAAGGTTGAGGTGGGAAGTGCGGGCTTGGGCGTTGGAGCTCGAGTGCGCGGAAGATGGATAGGCAAAGGAGGAAGAAGGCGTAGGTAAAGAGGTGGATCCTTATCCCTTTATATGGGCGGATGCGGCTAAGCGTCCCCACCAGCCTAGTAAAACTAACTTATCTCCCAAGCGCCATGATAAATGGCGCGGTTGGGTTACCCACGTCCGTATTGATGAGAATCCCGTAAATGAGAGGACACGATCTCTGCTTTGACAAGACGTGCCAAGGAAACCGCCTCACAAAATGCACTGAGGTGGGGGAGTAAAAATGATTCGAATAAAGACTTGGCCGTGGTGTGATGTCACGCTATGGAATACGTCAGCAGATTAGATTTGTGTAAATATTATTCTCTCTATGGCAATATGTGGAAACTTATTTTGCAGAGTCGGACACTGTCTTTTGTGTTCAAAATCTTCTATGAAGTACTTGGAGGAGGAACCCGCCTTGCAATGCCGAAGACAATCTGCGCGCCGGACTCGTCGTCATTGAAGCCTGGTTCAGGGGCTACTGAGGGAGTCCTGCATTAGGGGGTGTCCGGATGGCCGGACTATACCTTCCGCCGGACTCCTGGACTATGAAGATACAAGATTGAAGACTTCGTCCCATGTCCGGAAGGGACTTTCCTTGGTGTGGAAGGCAAGCTTGGCGATGCGGCTATTTAGATCTCCTACCATTGTAACCGACTTTGTGTAACCCTAACCCTCTCCGGTGTCTATATAAACCGGAGGGCTTTAGTCCGTAGGACAACAGACAACAATCATACCATAGGCTAGCTTCTAGGGTTTAGCCGCCTCTATCTCGTGGTAGATCTACTCTTGTACTACCCATATCATCAATATTAATCAAGCAGGACGTAGGGTTTTACCTCCATCGAGAGGGCCCGAACCTGGGTAAAACTTCGTGTCCCTTGTCTCCTGTTACCATCCGCCTAGACGCACAGTTCGGGACCCCCTACCCGAGATCCGCCAGTTTTGACACTGACATGGACGCTTAGCCACATCCGCCCATATAAAGGGATAAGGATCCACCTCTTTACCTACACCTTCTTCCTCCTTTACCTATCCATCTTCCGCGCAGTCGAGCTCCAACGCCCAAGGCCGCACTTCCCACCTCAACCTTCTCCAGTCATGTCCGGAGCGGGAGGCAAGTGGATGGTCTAGTCCGTTACGGAGGGACACGTCAAAAAACTGAGGAAAGTCGGATACTTGTCTAACGACATCGCGCATCGGCTTCCCGAAGAGGGGCAGATCCTCCCCACCCCAAGGCCCCATGAGAGGGTAGTGTTTCTCCCCCACTTCCTCCGCGGACTGGGTTTTGCTCTCCACCCATTCGTCCGGGGGCTCATGTTCTACTACGGCCTAGATTTCCACGATCTGGCCCCGAACTTCGTCCTCAACATCTCGGCGTTTATCGTCGTGTGCGAGGCTTTCCTCTGCATCCGCCCCCATTTCGGCCTATGGCTCAAGACTTTCAACGTCAAGCCTAAGGTGGTGCGCGGCAACCAGGCGGAGTGCGGAGGTGCCATGGCGGGCTAGATAGCCAACGTCCTATTGCTCGAGGGCTCCTTTGTGGAGACCCTGAAGGGGTGGCAATCGGGGTGGTTTTACATCACCGAGCCGCACGACCCTGAGTGGGTCGCAGCCCCCGAGCTCCGGTCCGGACCCCCTACGCAGCTCACGTCTTGGAAAGGGACGGGCCTGTCGTGGGGCAACCAAGGAGAAGTAACCGGACTTCAAAAATGCATCCAAACCCTAGTGAACAAGCAGCTCAAGCTTGTAAATGTAGTCCAGGTTATGCTCATCCGCCGGATCCTCCCGTGTCAGCAAAGGGGCTTCAATTTGTGGGAGTTCGACCCGGCGCAGCACCCAACCCTGAGCAGGCTCTTCGACACAACGTATGAAGACGCCTGGAAGGTGCTATTCAAAGGTGTCGAGGCTCCCGCATCCGCTTCCGAGGACCGCGGATTCAGCACGCAACTTCCCACTAGTGCGGTAAGCTATTTTTACCTTTTACAGTATGTTGGCTTTCCATAGTTGGACTCTATGCGGGATCTAAACTCCCCTTCCTTTGACAGGATTGGCTGGCGAAGTCCGGACAGATCAACTGTCCGGCCCCTTTGCCCGAAGACCCAGCCGATGCTCACTTAGCGAAGCTGCTGGCTCCGGCACCCTACGTGGTGCCGGAGAAGAAGGCCAAGAAGAGGGCCACAGGGACTCGAAAGAGTTGTCGGCGCCAGGAGGTGTCGGATTCTTCATCTGACGAATCCGAGACGCGCTCCTCCCGTGAAAACGAGGAGGAGGAAGAAGAAACCTCTCCCCTCCAGCGGGGGGAGGAAAGAAAAGGAAGGCCGCCTCGACTGGGGAGGCCGAAGGGTCCAAGAAGGGGAAAACCCTTCCTCCGGACTACCCCGCCGACGCAGACGACGACGAAGAGGAGTGGCCGCGCAGGGCCAAGCGTCCGGCGGAATCTAAGCATCCGGGCACCCGAGTAATTCATAGCATTCCTTTATTGCACAGCCTTTCCTTATGTCGAATATATCTATGCAGTCCGCCCAAAGCCGGGCTCGACGAGTTGTCGAGAGGCTCCCTGGATTCGTCGGACGTGAACTCCCTTCCAATGGCTAACTCCCCCCGCCCTACGGATGACGCCGAAGTGTTGTCTCAACAGGTTCCAAGCCAGGAGGAGGTGGTCCTGGGGGCGCCACAAGGCGATCTCCCGGACTCCAGGAGTAAAGGGGATAAAACCCCCCAGGGTTCCAAGTCCGGCTTTGAGCCGGACACCGCGCCGGAATCGTCAACAGTTCCGGACCGCGGTAGGCAAACTCCTTCCAAGAGGAGCAAGCCTACTGAGCCGGCGGCCCCCGTCCAACCGGAGGCGCCGGACAATCTGCTGGAGGTGCTTAACGGCGCCTCCATCGACGAGGAGCACCGCACTATTATGAGTGCGGTGATCCAGAAGGTTCAGTCCGCCAAGAGCGGACTGACTGAAGCTTGTGCCAGCCTGCTAACAGGCTTCGAGGTAAGTACAGAATATATAAAAAATATTACCGCATAGACAGTAGCCCCTGATGCTCTGTTTGGCGTTCGGAAAGAAAAGCCAAATAGAGGATCTAATAAAATTTGCAGGAGTCTAAGAGAAAAAGAGTCAATATGCGTATGCAGGCTTCGCTGCTGGCGACCGCCGCACTGACTGCAGAGGTGGGCACACTGAAGCAGGGCCTCGAGCGGACCGAGCAAGAGCTCGGCCTTGCCAAACGGCAGCTCGGGGGTAAAGAAGGTAAGAAATACCTTATAGAAAAAGAAAATATAAAAGTGCAATTGCAAAAATATGACAGGATTAACATGGTTATTGTAGGGGCCACAACTGAGGTGGCGACCCTCAAGCAAGCGCTGGCCGAGGCCGAGAAGAAAGCGGCCACGGAGCGTGCCGAGCGGGAGAAATATGAGGCGCAAGTTGGCGAGGTACGGCAAGAGCTCCAGGTTCTCATGGAAAAACATGAGAGTTTGGAGCTTGACTCAAAGACGAAAGCGTCCGAGCTCGCGACAGCTATTGAAAATGCCAAATCTGCCAAGGCCGAATCCCAGAAGGCCCTCCAGGAGTTGGATGCGGTGAAAAAGATAGCGGCGGGTAAGGCATTCTTTATGCAAAGCAAACATGTAAAAGTGAGCTTCTTGTTACTTACCCGAATCCGGAGCTCCCCAGGCATTCGCAGATCTTCCTCGTAGCGTGTCCGATGCCGCCGCATTCCACCGAGCTGAGGAGGGAAGCTCGACGGAGAAGGTATTCTGGTCTCAGTATGCTGAGGCCGGACACCCAGTGCCCCTGAGCGACCAGCTGAAGCAGCTGGTCGAGCTCCACAAGGCGGCCGAACAGGCCATGAAGGGCCTCATAGTTCGACTGTGGCCTGGAGAGGCTCTGCCTGGGAGCTACTTCGGGCTAGTGCGGCGGCTGGTGGAGGCCTGTCCAAGCCTCGATGTCATCAAGCTCTCCATTTGCATTGAAGGTGCCCGTAGGGCCCTTGCCCGCGCTAAGGTGCACTGGGGCAAGCTGGATGGTGAGAAGCTTGTGAAGGACGGGCCATCGCCGGGGAAGGAGCATCGCAAGCCCGAGAACTATTATAAGGACGTTCTGAAGGGTGCCCGCCTTGTGGCGGATGAATGTTCCATGGATGTAATTTTGGAGTAAACTCACTCGTGTTATCCTGTGCGCTGAAAACTTGTTCATGTGCGCTTAAGCAATGCGTTTTGAATTTAAAATATTACCTTCTGTGTGGCCGTTTATCAAATTTGAGAGATGGCGAGTCGTCGGCTTCTGCCCCCATGCCACTAGTGCTGGGGTGTTCGGGAGAAACCTGAGCGCTCTCTTTCCCATGTATGGGTCCTTCGAGGGAGGCGCTCAGCACAACGAACAAGGCAATCGGACTATAGTGCTTGAACACTCTCACTTAGCCATAGAATTCTATAATTTTAAATTTCGGCGAAGCCCCTAGTGTTCGAAAGACCGAGTTCGGGGTGCTATCCACGCCTTTGGCCGGACAAAGCCGACTCCTCGCTCTAAGCGGCATAAGTCTTTAGGGACTCAAAAAACCTCTCGAACAGCGACCAGTCTCTCGCTTCATCATGACAGTCAGTTTTAGCTTTCTCTACTGAGGTGCTCCACCCAGCTCAACTGGGGCACAATTGCAGTAGTTCTCCTAGTGCTACCTTAGCCGATACAACGGAACGTAAGGCACCGAAACATAGGAGCCGGGCAAACCCAACTATTGACCCAAGACATGATTCGGAGCCGATGCAGATAATGCTATAAGTTCGGGGTGCCGCACTTGTTAAAGTGTTCGGACTTCTCACACCATATTAGGGGGTTACTGAAGCCCCTGGCGTATTGACCGTACGAAAGTGTACGGGTGCGACATGTCGTTAATGAACATATATTTGTAAAAAACAGTAATGCGAAAGGAGACAAAAGCTATGCATTGTTTATAGAAAGGCTGCGATCGAAGCAGAACGATACAAATAGTGCGATAAGCAAAAGCGGGACTATTTAACATGTCCTTTCCAGGGGCAGGCTGCGGAATAGTATGCAAAACAGGTATACTGCTCGTGATAGAGACCACCAGGGAGTTATATAATGCGGCGTAGCTTTTCTGCTTCCCTGGTTCTTGCATCGTTTGAGCGGCAGTTGGATTGCCGAACAGGTCTTCCGAAGTATGGAGTCCTGAAAGTAAGAGAAAATAAAGAAATCGGCAGCCCCTAGTGCGGTTTAAGCCATCTTTCGGGCGTGCCGTGATGGTGCCCCTCCCCCTGTGCCCATGGTATTTCGAGAGCGTAGTTATGTACGCGAGGCACTGGTTTCGCTAGTTCGCGAGGGCTAGGGTTGGGGCCGCGTTGCTACGCCTGCTCAGAACGTGCCAGGTGGTCTTGTTGTAGGTTACTCCGGGCACCCTTGACGATGTCCGGACGTTTAACGGCCGGACTGGAGAGCTGCCTTGAGAGGCTGCTTTGTACTTCCGCTGCGAGGGCCGCCGTTTGCTCCTCCGTTCGGAGGGAGCGTTCGGTGTTTCCATTGACCATGATTACTCCTCGAGGGCCTGGCATCTTGAGCTTAAGGTATGCGTAGTGCGGCACCGCATTGAACTTTGCGAATGCAGTTCGCTCGAGCAGTGCGTGATAGCCACTGCAGAACGGGACTATGTTGGAGATTAACTCCTCGCTTCGGAAATTGTCAGGAGATCCGAAGACCACTTCAAGTGTGACTGAGCCTGTACAGTTGGCCTCTACACCTGGTATGACGCCTTTAAAGGTCGTTTTGGTGGGCTTAATCCTCGAGGGATCTATGCCCATTTTCCACACTATATCCTGGTAAAGCAGGTTCAGGTTGCTGCCGCCGTCCATAAGGACTCTTGTGAGATGAAATCCATCTATAATTGGGTCTAGAACCAATGCGGCGAATCCGCCATGACGGGTGCTAGTGGGGTGGTCTCTTCAATCAAAGGTGATCGGGCAGGAGGACCATGGGTTGAACTTTGGGGTGACTGGCTCCATCGCATATACGTCCATTAACGCACGCTTCCGCTCCCTCTTGGGGATGTGGGTTGCGTATATCATGTTCACCGTCCGCACTTGTGGGGGAAAACCCTTCTGTCTACTGTTGTTCGGCGGTCGGGGCTCCTCCTCGTCATCGCTACGCAGCCCCTTGCCTCTATTTTCGGCATTTAGCTTGCCTGCCTACTTGAACACCCAACAATCTCTGTTGGTGTGATTGGCTGGCTTTTCGGGGGTGCCATGTATCTGGCACAAGCGGTCGAGTATGCGGTGCAAACTGGACGGGCCCTGAGTATTTCTTTTGAATGGCTTTTTCCGCTGACCGGATTTATAGCCTATGAATCCGGCATTGACTGTCGTATCCTCGTTGCTGTCGCTGTTAACGCGGCGTTTTTGCTTGTTCCGACGCGACCTGCCACTGTTGTCCTTGGAGTCCGAATTACCAAGGCTCTTGGTCAAGTTATTGCTATGAGCTAGCCAGCTGTCTTCTCACGCGCAAAAGCGGGTCATGAGCATCGTGAGTGCTGCCATGGATTTCGGCTTTTCCTGTCCAAGGTGCCGGGCAAGCCACTCGTCGCGGATATTATGCTTGAAGGCTGCTAGGGCCTCAGCGTCCGGACAATCGACTATTTGGTTTTTCTTTGTTAGGAACTGTGTCCAGAATTGCCTGGCCGATTCCTCTGGCTACTGAATTATGTGGCTTAGGTCATCGGCGTCTGGTGGTCGCACATAGGTGCCCTGGAAATTGTCGAGGAATGCGGCTTCCATGTCCTCCCAACACCCGATTGATTCTGCTGGCAAGCTGTTAAGCCAATGCCGAGCTATTCCCTTGAGTTTGAGTGGGAGGTATTTGATGGCGTGTAGATCGTCGCCGCGGGCCATGTGGATATGAAGGAGATAATCCTCGATCCATCCTGCGGGATCTGTTGTGCCATCGTATGATTCGATGTTCACGGGTTTGAAACCCTCTGGGATTTGATGATCCATTACTTCATCTATGAAACATAGGGGGTGTGCGGCGCCTCTGTATTGGGCTATATCACGACGCAGCTCAAATGAGCTTTGTCTATTGTGTCCGGTTCGGCCGGATTTATTATATCCGGAGTGACGATCACCGTCACGTGCCGTGGGGCGTCCGCGTGATCCATAGATCGATCTTGTTTGCTTTGCCTTGTCCTCCGATATATCTCGCAGGTCTGGCGCATTTTCCCGTGCCTTAAAATGTTTTGAACGGCGCCGGGGTGCGGCTTGAGTGGAGGGCCGAGAGGCCTCTCTGTCGCGGCCACGAGGTGGCCGATCGGCCGTGTCATGCGCTGGTGATGTAGGTTTAGGTGCTTCCTCCTCTAATCGGGGTAGCAACCTGCGCTTTGGGTAGCTCTTGGAGGGGCGTTCGAGTTCATACTCTTCGGCCGCAAGGACTTCAGTCCATCTGTCGGCTAGCAAATCTTGATCAGCTCTAAGCTGTTGCTGTTTTTTCTTGAGGCTGCTTGCCGTGGCCATAAGCCTGCGTTTGAAACGCTCTTGTTCGACGGGATCCTCTGGCACGACGAATTCGTCGTCGTCGAGGCTTGCCTCGTCTTCGGAGGGAGGCATATAATTATCATCCTCGACCTCTCTGTCTGCCGCTCTCTCGTGAGGGCTGGCTTCTCCATCCTCCTGCGCTGAATCTTGCTGGAGGGGGTGTTCTTCGGTGCTATCCGGAGTATTATTATCTCCTGTGCCGGAATCACCGTTTTTGCTTTGGCGGGATTTAGAGCGGCGCCGCTGACGCCGGCGCTTAGGCTGTTTCTTGGAGGGGTCATCCCCCGTTGTTCCATCGCCATCTCCTTCTTTTGGGGTATCCACCATGTATATGTCATACGACGAGGTGGCTTTCCAGTGCCCTATAGGTGTTGCTTCTTGGTCGTCTCCTACATCGGCGTCCATACCGTCGATGCCTTCGGAGTCGAAGTCGAGCATGTCGGTTAAATCATCGACAGTGGCTACAAACTTGGTGGTGGGTGGGCTTTGAATTTCTTCGTCGTCCGTATCCCAACCTTGATGACCGCAGTTCGGCCAGGGCTCTCCTGATAAAGAGAGAGACTTTAATGACTTCAGAATATCGCCAAAGGGCGAGTGCTGAACGATGTTCGCGGCGGTAAACTCCATGATCGGCGCCAAATCGTATTCGATCGGTAGGGGCGCGGAGGGCTTGGAGTCCGGAGAGGAGTCCGGCCCTATGGAGTCACGGGCCTTGCGAAGTGCGGGGCTGGTGTTCAGCTCGATCGCCGTTGGGATCGCAGCCCCCGAGGCGGCGTCCAACCACTCGTCCTCGATCGGCGCAGTTGGTTCCGAATCAAGGGTCGGAACCGATGCGTGCGCGGCCTCCAGGGCACTGTTCGGCGGCAGAGCTAGATCATGCCCATCGCGACAGTGCGGGGCGCTCGGCTGTGGCTCGAATCCGTCGAAGATCAAGTCCCCGCGGACGTCAGCCGTGTAGTTTAAACTTCCAAATCTGACCTGATGGCCAGGGGCGTAGCTTTCGATCTGCTGCAGATGGCCAAGCGAATTGGACCGCAGTGCGAAGCCGCCGAAGACGAAGATCTGTCCGAGGAGAAAAGTCTCACCCTGGACTGCATCATTATTGATGATCGGAGGAGCCATCGGGCCTAAAAGCGACGACACAGAGGAACTCTCAATGAAAGCACCAATGTCGGTGTCAAAACCGGCAGATCTCGGGTAGGGGGTCCCGAACTGCGCGTCTAGGCAGATGGTAACAGGAGACAAGGGACACGAAGTTTTACCCAGGTTCAGGCCCTCTCGATGGAGGTAAAACCCTACGTCCTGCTTGATTAATATTGATGATATGGGTAGCACAAGAGTAGATCTACCACGAGATCGAGGAGGCTAAACCCTAGAAGCTAGCCTATGGTATGATTGTTGTCTGTTGTCCTACGGACTAAAGCCCTCCGGTTTATATAGACACCGGAGAGGGTTAGGGTTACACAAAGTCGGCTACAATGGTAGGAGACCTAAATATCCGCATCGCCAAGCTTGCCTTCCACGCCAAGGAAAGTCCCTTCCGGACACGGGACGAAGTCTTCAATCTTGTATCTTCATAGTCCGGGAGTCCGACTGAAGGTATAGTCCGGCCATCCGGACACCCCCTAATTCAAGACTCCCTCAGTGACATTTTGGTTGAACTGCACAAAACACTCTTAAAACAAAAGTGTTTTGTGCAGTGCAACAAAAGGTCACAATGGCAACGAGGTGAAGTAGATAACCCTGTTTACACAGAGGTGCAAAGGAAACAACTAGTGGTCAATAACGGTGGATGACACAGAAGCCAACAAAAAGAAGCATCTACCTTATCTAAATGGTAAAGAAAGCAAGACAGTAGCGTTTCTCAAACGGTGGAATTTATTAATATTAATAGAGAGATTATATTAACAATAAAATTCGTTAGACATGTAATTTGCTTTTAACTGTGGCATTGCATAAATTTCCCAGCGGCATTATTAGAGGGTGTTTGTTTACACGGACATTTTGGTGGAGGGACTAAAAAAACTCCGTGTCAGTCCCATCTAAACCAAACAGGAGGGACTTTCAGGGACTAAAAGTGGGCATTTGGGACTAAAGAAAGAAGACCCCGAGGGAGTATTTTTGGGACTTTTTCCAACAGTTGCCCCTGCCACGCATCGCACCTTGTCTCTATTAGTTCACTACTAGGGGTAACATGGTCTTTTAGCATGTAATTTAATAACCTCTAGTCCATGTTTAGTCCCTCGAACCAAGCAGGTAGGGACTAGGGAGTTTTTAACAAAACATGGCCTGAGATTAACAACAGCTAAAGAGTTGCACGGGACAGTGGACGCACCAGCACCATGTGGATCTACCGATGTACTGGGGTGAGGCACAGTCTGTTGCAACAAAGAACAAACAACCAAGGAGCATATTTGTGTTGGTCCCAGTTTTGTTATCTTTAGAAACCTTTCCCTATGTGAGCGCAACAAATCTAGTCCTGCTCAAACTCTACAGCCTTGTCCCCCAAAACAAAAGATCAGTTCATTACAGATGTGCGTACTGCGTTTGTCATTGTTTTCCCTTTTCGACCAACGTAGGTGCTGGATAGCCAGTCTGTACTAGTACTTTCCCCACTTCCTTTCCTCTGTGAACCACGTCCTAGATTTATGCTATACAACTTTCCCCACTACTTTTCCCCATTCCTGTCCTCTTTGAACCACGTCTTAGATTCATGCGATACAACTTTCCCCCTTCCTTTCCTTTTTGAACCACGTCCTAGATTCATGCTATACAACTTTTCCCACTACTTTCCCCCATTCCTTTCCTCTTTAAACCACGTCCTAGATTCATGGTATACAACTTTCCCCACTACTTTCCTGTTTGATCCAACACCTAGATTCAAGTGTATAAGCGGAAAAAGCCCACATGTAGCTAGAGCAATGCATGTGGAATAAGTAAATTTACCCTTAAGGTTCTTGGGGCCTAAACCCGACCCACACTATGTACGGTGGCGAAGAAGAAGGGGTCGGAGGCCCTCCCGCGCCGCCGCTGGGTGTAAGTGAACAGCTGCACCGGTAGTGGATTCCCTCCCTCGCCGACGGCGACAGCGTTAAGCCTCCTTCCCTTCCCGGTGGACGGCTCTTTGACCAATAGTGAGGGGAGAGAGAGAGGCCAGCGAAGTCTTGTTTAGATCTGGAGGGGGTGAGAGAGTGTGAAGAGAGCAACTACAAGCAGACCAACAGTGAGGGGGGAGAGAGAGAGGCCAACGAAGTCTTCTTTAGATCTGGAGAGGGTGAGAGAGTGTGAAGAGAGCAACTACAAGCGCTGAGGCTCCAGCGTGTATACTGGAGAGAGTGTGAAGAGTGCAAACCCTAGAAAACAAGCGCCGAGGCTGTAGCTTATACGTGATGAGGTGATTATACGGTCACTACGAGATCGTATAGCTCTGTATCCATCCATTTTGACCAGTCAAAGAATCCTCCTAGCACGAATTATGCTCAAGTGTAGTTATCGAACCCGAGACCTCAAGTTTGATGAGCGAATAGGCTAACCAGCTACACAACCCTCCCGTTATGTTCAACGAGAGGAAAATAACTTTTTATACATTCCTGCATTTGTGTGACAAGCATGCCGTGTTTTTTTGTGTGTGGGAGTCATTGGGATTTAAATCATAATCATGTCATGTGGCTTTGGTGGTAAGACTATCCAAAGTGGTACAAAAATAATGTGGCCTTAGTCACCTTACCTCTCTCCACGTAGTACATTGGGTCCCACCAGTCAGAGGGTGAAACAAACAAATTAATAAGAAAAATTAAAAGCGCCTGCAGTGTATCTTACCTCACACATCTCGCTACTGCTCGGGAACACTGTCCAATTGATCCCTCTGTTCGCTCACGTACTATTTTAAGTGAATCCTTATTATAACATGCACACAATTTTGGGCACTTGTATTCGACCTAAGTCAGTGTGCCACCGTATCTCGTACGACTCCCTCCGTCTAGGTGTAATAAGTCACGTTAGAAGGTGCAATGGGACCAAGGTGCAAGTAGATTGGAGGAGAAGGAGAAACTTGACCGGTCTTCCTCCAATCAAAGCCCTGATTTCTGTCTCTAAAATGCAACAATTAATCCAAACAACTAAGAGATGCCTCTTCTCTTCTTGTATGTGCTCCATTTGTATCTCACTTCCTGTGGCTTCGCACTCGCATGATTTTCCTATTCTATGAACCTGTGTGTGCGTGTGCGTGTGCGTGTGTGTGTTTAATAGCATGTGTGTGTTAGAGAGAGCGATAGATTGACCTACTCCTATAGAGAGATGGTGTGTAGTGTACGATTTTAGCCGCGAGAGTAGGTGCTTCCTCTCGTTTCCAGGCGTCCGGTAGGGACGGGCGGACAACTGCCACGCCCGCTCCTGACCAGCCTGGCCCACCCAAAGCCCCTCCATCGCCCGCGCGTGCTTCCCGCCCGAGACGGTCAGCGCCGCTCCAAAGAATCGGTGCCGCATTCATGCCCGGGCAGAGAAGACGCGACCTCTCACTGGCGCCTACGTTGAAGGGAGAAGCGAATTCAAGAGTGATGGTTGCTTCGTCCGTCCAACTTACTGCTGGGTCTATGTGATTTGACGGCTCATTGGTCATTATTACTGAGGTGGTAGGACTGCTGGATGTCCCACGCTTTCAGCGAAAGGAGGTACTACTAGATTACAATTTTCTCCATTCTTACGGTGGAGGAGTGCAAGAGCAGTGAAAACACGCAGGCTCAGTGATTACATGGCCCACCTCACACTATCACTATATTTTTTTGGACACCATGCGACACCTAACTCTTTACATAGTACTACTTGTATAGTACGTACTGTAATTTATCAGCGAGATAGTACAATGCTATGAAGCTTCCAACTTCTGTTACATGTATCTTGCGTCCAAGGTTGCCCGTTGCAACATTTCACCAAATACAAAGGAGACTAACATGCATGCTATTGCATCTCAATGATTGACAGATCATAGCAAATATGTACTCCCTCTGTTCCAAAATAAGTGTCTCAACTTTATGCTACATACGGAGCAAAATGAGTGAATCTAGACTCCAAAATACGTCTATATACATCAGTGTTTGGAGTATGTACTAGTAGTTCATATTGAAATCTACTAAAGGACATATATATTCCAAACAATACGATAATCTCTCTAACCAAGGTAGTAGGGACGAGGAGTAAACGGAGGGAGTTGTAAAATTTTCCTCGTCCTGCGAGCCACCGCGCGCGTGGGCGAGGGAGCGGGCGTAAGGCGTACAATACTACTACTACTCATGCAGTCCCTAGCCATTGAAACAGAGACAGCTAAATAAAAAAATGATCCATGCAGTCCCTAGCCCTTGAACCGTAAACCCTAACCAGGCTTTAATTTGTTGGCAACATCGGCTCTTTCAAAGAAATGAAGTTTGCAACCCATTGACCATCGGATCATTTTGTGCAGTTTCAACAAAATCAAGATGAGCATCCCTGTGGCAAAGAAATTGAAGAAGCGTGATTAGAATAAGATTACTGGGACTAGTTGATGAGACATAAATTCATCACAAATACAGTACGTAGAAGCCAGTAGAGTTATGTGCGGGGCAAAGAAGTAGAGAAATATCCACATGGAGTGATGTGGGCAGCTGGAGCAGTGGTGCAAGCCGGCTGTAAAGGGAGTTGTACCTGAGGGATGTCGGGACATAGCTCAACCTAGAGGAGGGCGGCAGGAGGAGGCAACTACCCACGTCGCGACAGTGAGCAATGGAAGAAGGCAACCTCACCGACTTTGTGAGAGAGAATGGCGGGGACCCCTGATCGGGACGTACCGATAGTGGGTTTTCGATGTCGGCGACGGCGACCGCATCTACACTAAGCATCCACCCCTTCCCCCGGCGGACGTGATCCGCTGGGATGTTAGAGATGTGGCCACAGTGGTTTTGTGCGAGAGAGTGTGAAAACTGAAGAGAGCAACCCCAACAAGCAACCGTGTAGGCTCGTCCTGCCTATGTATATAGTGGAGCGGTTTCCTTTTCTCCCCATATGAACCTATTTATATTGCGTCCGTGCCACTTAAGAAAAAAAACTTTATTTATAAATGACGCAACACCTACTACTCGTTCTCCTATAAACCTTGCGTTTGGCATCTCCAAACTATTAACCTTGCGATTGGCTCTTCAATATGGACTATTACGTCCGTTTCAATATAGACTACATACGGAGCAAAATGAGTGAATCTACACTCTAAAATACGTCTATATACATTAGTGTTTGGAGTATGTACTAGTAGTTCATATTGAAATCTACTAAAGGACATATATTCCAAACAATATGATAATCTCTCTAACCAAGGTAGGGACGAGGAGTAAACGGAGGGAGTACTAGTAAAATTTTCTCTTCGTCCTGTGAGCCACCGTGCGTGTGGTCAAGGGAGCGGGCGTAAGGCGTAGTAAGAAAGCTTCACCTCATCCTGCAAGCCACTGCGCCCGTGGGCGGGGGATACGGTGTACTAAGCAAGCTTCTCCTCATTCTGCGAGTTGACGGGACACATCAAAAGTACTCCAGTGTATAGATCCTTGCCTCTAAGGTAGGCCCCACATGGTTTGCCTCTTTTTTAACATAACGCGTCAAGTCGCAATTTGTTTGTTCACCCGTGGTAGACGATCCTCCCTCCATCTAGTGGACAACCAGTACACGTGTCAAGTTACCACACGGGATGCCTTTTCGTACAGAAATGAGCTCCACCGTGTACCCGCGCAGGTGTGGTTAGGAAAGATACGGGAGTACGTGCGTCGTGCATGCACCTCTTCTCTTCGTGCACGTCCCCCACCTATGTGGGTGTGGGCGAGAGATACAAACCTAGACAAATGACTTGTGTGTTTGTGAGTGTTCTTTGTTCTTTTGGGGGGGAGGTTGATTTTGTGAATGTATTTATGGGAATATGTGTCGATGACATCTCAAACAAAATTTTGCATGGAATGTGTGTGAAATGGAGGCCTATCCATATCATATATAGAGGGTCGGGCAATCCACGAGAAGAGAGGGAGGGGTCATACATATCAATAGAGTCGAAGAGAGGATCAAGTGGGTGGGTGCGAGCTCGATGAAGAGAGCCATCGTAATTGTGTGTGTGTGTGCAAGTCAAAGATATAGGGCGACTGACCTAGCTACCGGAACGTCAGAGGGCACAGGTCAAGTTTGTGTGTGGCAGGGAGACATGACTAGAGCGCTCGATGTATCAGTGTGTGTGTGTGTGTGTACGAGGGGGTGGGGGAGGGGTAGACAGAGGCCTAACTATAGAGGTAGAACGACTCGTGTATGTGTTGAGAAGGAGAGACCCAGCTATGTCTTGAGGGAGATCGGTCGACATCCATACATAACTGAAGGACGTGAAATAGGATGGGACAAAGAGAGAGGAGAGAGGGAGGGAGGGAGAGGGGTAGAGTGCTGGATGGGTGATGGAGTTGTTTCTCGGAGATGGTGGGAGAGGCCAACTAGACAAACTGAGGGTGGAACTGCAATATTATCAATAAGAGTGGAGATGTGTTTCTGTGTGTGCCTGTGCGTGATAGATCTGTCGGGACACATCCATGGATGATGAAGAGGAACCATGTGTTTGGTAAGCAAACTTAACTAGATCGGTAGATCAACTGTTGTTTGTCGGAGGAAGGGAGAGACATAATTAATGAGGTAGATCGATCGACGCGTGGGAAAAAACGAGTTATAAGGACCTAGCTAGCTATATGTATAGCGGGAGATCGGTCTCTGTATGACCATTTGTTAGAGGCAAATAAGGCCCGACGAGACAAATAGACAGATAGAATGGAGCTAGGAGTTGGTGTGAGAGGCCCAGCTACTAGCTAGATAGGGGGAGGAGTGTGCGGTTGTGAGATCGATGAAAAGAGGGGTGAGAGTTTACACGTGAGTGGGACCGTATGATAGACACGAGGCAAGGAGACATAAAGGAGGAGATTGAAGGTGCGTGTGTATGTTGTAGGCAGACATCGCTGGAGAGGTTTATCGATCGGTGTGTGTTGGAAAGGAGTTGTGGAGACTGTGGGAGAACGACCTAAAGAAGAATAAAAATGAATGTGCCCGATGGATAGAATGCTGAGGGAGGGGGAGGGCGAAGAGGGCATGTACATGCACGAGAGAAAGTTAGTGGTAGCTACAAAGGTTAGAGGATTGTGTGGGTGTAAGAGACTAACAAAGATCATAATTTGATATGAAAGTGGATTCATATATTTGAATATGAGATCATAGTGTTTTAAACATATGCATGCATGAATAGAGCGGTGATACGCGTGTTGTGGTTTTCACATGTTATACCATAATGTGATAATGCATGGCGTTTGCAACTCACAGCTAAATGTCGAACAATCTAAACCATACTATACATCGAACAATCTCACATTTTATTTGAATTTGTGATAATGTGTGGCGTTTGCAGCTTACAACTAAATATCGAACAATCTAAACAATACTATATATTGAACATTCTCACATTTTATTTGAATTTGTGGTAATGTGTGGTGTTTGCAACTCACATCTAAATACTTGTAGGCGTAGGGGGCGGGGCACCATACATAATGTGATAAACACATTATACATATGAGACATGGTTTAGATTATGAAGATCTAGCTAGAGCTAGAAATGTAATGTGATTTGAAATCAAAATAAAGTGGATTCAAAAAATCTAGTTGGAGTTCATATAGGAGTACACATAGTTCATATGTAACTCGAGACTAATCATGTGGTGTGCTGTGAAGATAATACACAAACGATGGTTTAACTTGATAATAATGATGATTGTAGATCTTACTAAAACAGAGAAACGAATTCAAATGCTTTGACTTCACAACAATCATTACTATAGATCTTATTCAAATAGAGAAACAAATTCAAATTTAGTTCATATTGAAGCGGTAGTATATACGTTTGGAATGCACTAAAACGTTCATTTGAGTAGTAGGTTGCATGCATTACACACGTAGCGAAATATTTTAATTAAACATAACATGAATTCAAAGTTTTGAATGACATATGTAGGGCACATTGATTTGGGACAATACACGTTAGGCTTGTCCGGAGATTTCAACCCGCGCCTTGTTAGCACGAAATATTTAAGATATATCTTTGTCTCGTTGTGCTGCGACAACTCCCTCCATGTCAACCCGCGCCTTGCTATTCTGAAATTACAACGCGCGCGAAAACTCCCACCTCCTGTGAAATCCAGACACGCGAAATGCCCGTGGTACCCCTGAACCGAAAGAACCGCATCAAATCGATGGGGGTACTTTCGTAACTTACCCCACATTTCGGACAAGCGCGTCTCTAAGCCATGGTTCCCCACTACAATCCCATCCGCCCACCCATTCGTACACCGAGGCCGTGAAAACCCGCGACGAAACCCCACACCCTGCTTCGTCCGCCACCCAGCCGGAGCCTCTTCCCCGACGACGACGTCCACAGCAACACCTCGACGTCCCTCATCCACCGTACCGGATGAGGATCCGTCGTCGATCTGGTCGTCCCGCCAGTTCAGCCACCCAGTCCTCCACCTCCAAGGAGCTGCCCCGACGTTCCCCTCGTCTTTTGCGCCACCTCCATTCCCACACCGTCGTCTTCACCTACACCACCGGAAGAGCATCAACATCACCGTTTCCTCGGATGAAGCTGCGGCCTAATCGGCGCCACCAAAGAGGTTGTACACTAATCGCCGCATTTTCTTCTTGATTCGATCTCACGGTGCTGCCAGCGCTCGGTCCCCAGCCGACACAGCGCGGCTCCATCCACCGTGGCGTCGCTGGCCACTTCCTCCATGACGTCGCTCCCTCGGCGGCGACGTCCACATCAGTAGGAGCTGCTGCTGCTTTAGCTCTCGCTCGCGCTGCTGCTCTGCTCTTGCTCTTGGTCCCCTGCCTTGTCTGCTCTTGTTCGTGCTGCTGCTCTCGCTCTTGCTCTTGCTTGCGATGCTGCTCCGATTTAGCTACACTTCAGTCGACTGAATCGACTTTTGGGTCAGTCGATTTTCAGGGGGTGGGGAGCTCGCCGGAGTTAAGGAAGAACCAGCCGCAACAGGGAGGGGGGCTCGCCGGAGAAGTACCCCACTATCTATCTTAGTGTTCAGGGTGGGGGCGATGGTCGCCGGCAGTGATGGGGCGGTGGCGTGGGGATCGCCGGAGAAAAAGCTTGGCACGGGGGGGGGGGCTAGAGGGATGGCCGGGGTGCGGCAGACCGGCGGTGGGGAGTGTTTTCGATGCGGGCGGGGCGGCTGTTTGGCAAGTGGTGGCTGGCCGCTGAGGGGGGTGGAGGTTGAAGATGAACTGCATGCCCTTGATTTCGTATCCAACGGCTGCAAAATCGACTGACCAGAGATGAAAAAGTCAGTCGACTGACGTGTAGCCTCACCTCTAGTGTGTTCAGTTTCGACAGTAAAATTCAGTTTCGACAGCAAAATTCAGTTTCGACAGTTAAGTTCAGTTTTGACAGTTAAATTCAGTATCAACAGTTAAGTTCAGAGATGAGCGTCTGATGTATACATCTAGCACTTTGTGGTTATGTATTTTACGTCATCTATTGGAGATGCTATTAGAATTCCACTCAGGTTAACGTTGTCTCTCTTGTCCTGCTTCAACCTCGGCGTCGTACAACTCATCGGAGCTGCTCCAACGACGAAACCCTCCATCACAGCGGAGCAGTACCCCGGGCTCCATCTCCAAACGCCAAAGATCTTCTTCCCCTCCTCCGACAGCCAAGTCAGCTAGAGCATCCTCACCGGCCAACCCAATCACGCTGAGATCGACATGGCTTCGCCAAAGAGGTTGTACACTTCTTGTGGTTTGACATAATCTCACCATACTTCTTTGCATCCTATGATCTTCCAATTCTTGTGAACGAAACACCCAGATTGGCAGAAATCCTGTGTTTTTAAATTCTTTGTTTTACACGTGCATTCCTATCCTATTCCTGTCTATTTCCTATCCCTGCATTATTAGAATCCTCAAATTCAAACAAGCCCTTACACATTACTTCTGTTACAGATATGTGTCAAAGAAAACCTTGTGTGGTTTGTCCTGCTCCTGCGGTGCTGTGTTCCACCCCAGCTCAGCTGCTCCAATGATGGAAGGGTTCATCACAGCAGGGATCCGGTCTCCAGACTGTCTTTCACCGCCTCAGATCTTCTTACCCGCCGCCGGTATCCACGACAACTGCATTACCATCATCAAGTGAGCAGATGACCTTGAGGACTACACGGGTCCGCAAGAGAGGTCGCACTCTTCCGTGCCTGCTTACGTTATGCATCGCTTAATATGATGACATCCTACTTTATCGTCGTGTTCACCTATTAGACTCCGACTCAGGTCCAAACTTATACTGAAACTTGAGTTTTTAAATTGTTGTGGGGTACATATTGGGGTAGCAATCAGTACTATCTGTCTACTATTTGGTTAATCTCGGGTGTCTACTATGAGTTTCATGTTGGGTGCAAACAAACATTAAAGGAGCCATTATTTGTATTTTTTAACTAAAGCTATTATCTGCCTGCTATCATTGATTTTGGGTCTATCCACAGTTTGC
Source organism: Aegilops umbellulata (assembly GCA_032464435.1). Lineage (NCBI taxonomy): Eukaryota > Viridiplantae > Streptophyta > Magnoliopsida > Poales > Poaceae > Aegilops > Aegilops umbellulata. Next base: position 375,076,443 of record CP136056.1, read on the forward strand.
TACCATCACCCTGGATTTTTGCATGCACTCCTTACATAATCTCACTATGTTTTATTCCTATGCATGTCAGTTATTGTACACAATGGAACTGAACATGTAGAGCAAAAGAGACGAGCCTTGCGTAGCAATGAAGTTTCATGCATACGTCGCTCCATGGTGGGCGCAAAGGCAGCCCCCCTCCAGCCATTTCGGATCATAATCAAGAGGAAGATAACTGTTCTGAGGGGGATTCAGAAGCAAAAGACCTCTCCTATTTACCCCATGAGGTCTTCGCTCTAACTTGGCATGCTGATGTTGGTTATATCATGCATATGGTGCCTTGCATTGCTTACTTTATACATCAAATATGTCAACTGCTTAGTTTGGACATGCTTTGTGTGAATGCCATCTGTTTAGTTTATTCATCGTTTATGTGAATTATGCAATGCCATCTTGTTTAGCCAGGCATCATATATGTGAATTTTGCAATGCCATCCTGCTTAGCCAGTCATCTTATATGTGAATTATATCATGCCCTCCTTTTTTGTTACGTATTACATTTGTCAACAATGTTAGTACATTCAACTATTCTTCCTGTGCATCAGCCATTTGACATGGTGATGGAAAGTTCTAGAGTGAAAACAAGGTCTTCAGAGCAGACTATGCTATCTGACGAAGCGCATATCTCACTGGTTACGGATAGCTCCTCAGAGAAGGATTCAGAGATAGATGACCAGTCCTATTCCCCCCCGAGGTGCATGCTCTAACTTGGCAGGGTTATGTTGCTCATATCATGTGTATGGTATCTTGCATTGCTATGTCATTTGCTTAGTTTAGACATGATTTGTGTGAATGCCACCTATTTAGTGTCTAATTACCATATATGTGAATTATGCAGTGCCATCTTTTTGCAAGACATTATATATGTGAATTATGCAATGCTATCTTGTTGCAAGGCATTATATATGTGAATTATGCAATGCCATGCTGTTTAGCCAAGCGTCATATATGTGAATTATATCATGCCATCCTTTTTTTGTATTTCTCATTGCTTTTGTCGACAATGTTTGTATATTCAACTGCTCTTCCTGTGCATCAGCCATTTGAATTGGTGATGGAGAAATCTGGAGTGAAAACAAGGTCTTCAGAGCAGACAATGCTACCTGGTGAAGCAGATATGTTGCTGGTTACAGATAGCTCTTCAGAGGAGGATTCAGAGGCAGATGACCAGTCCTATTATCCCCCTGAGGTGTATGCACAAACTTGGCAGGGTTATATTACTCATATCATGCATATGTTGTATTGTAATGCTTAGTTTTTACATCATATACACGATGTTGAATGCCATCTCCTTAGTTGACATATCATATATGCGATTGCCCTCTGCTCACTTCCGTAGTATATAAATCATATATTTGAATTATATCATGCCATGAGGTTTACATAGACATCATGTATCTGAATTATGGCATGCCAACCCATTTTCTAAAGACATAATATAGTTATATCATCGCATCCTCTTCACATAGTCATCATATTTTGAATTATGTAATTCTATCCGTGAATTATATCATGCCATCATGTTTCCATCGATGTCATGTTTGTGATTTATGGCATGCCAACCACTTTAATAGACACGTCGTATAGTTATATCATGTCATCCTGTTTACATAGTCATCATTTTGAAGTATGTCATTCTATCCTGTTTAGTTAGCCATCATACATGTGAAATTGCGTCATGCTATCCTGTTTAATTAGCCATCATATATTTGAAATTATGTCCTGCTATTCTGTTTGGTTAGACAACATAAATGTGAATTATTTCATGCCCTGTTTTCTTCCCTGACCTGTCTATCTTACAATGTCTGTACATTCAATTACTTTTCTTGTTTATCATCCATTTCAATTGGAGGGGGTGATGGCAGTATTTGTGGGAGTAAAAACACGATCTTCAGAAAAGATCGTGCTGCCTGTCGATGGAGATAGAACCACGGTTGTACTTGCCCAAGAACCAGCCCCACCACACATAACCCAGACTCACACAGATTGTACCCCAACCCAGTTGGACAGAGAACCAAGTACACCCCTTCTAACCCCAACCCCAGCAGATAGTAACCCAATTCTCGTTGACACAACACCGTCTCCACCATAGAGCAGCCAAACACAAGCAATTGGTAAGGCAACTGCAGTGCCCAAAGCACGAGGACTACCACTCCGAACCCCAAGTCAACGCTTAAAGCAGAATAATAATTGTTCTCAGGTCAGGTTCCGTAGCTATGGTTCATACTACTTTGCTCTTGCATCACTGAATTTACTCATACCAACTAATTTCAAATTTGAAGGATGCAATTGAAACTCCAATGGCGCAACAGGTATGTTTTAAACCTGTTTCTTTAACGTGTTTGCTGTTGTAACTTGCTCTATGTTGATTTCAGTTTCAATTGAATAAACAGTTATGTTCTCATGCCATGCACATTACAAGTGTTGTTATTGCTGTGTAGTTTCCCACACTTATATTTTGTCTATGCTGCTTTGTCTTAAATAGATATGATTCGAACTGTATCTATCTTGATTTGGCAACATAAACTAGAATGATATAGACCATACAGTGACCATACTACATAGATATATGTTTGTTTCATGTTGTTATCCTGTCCACCTTACTACTGAACTGGTTTACCAAAATGAGTTTCATATACTACATTGTAAACCTGTGATGTGTTTGTTTGTTTCTCCTTTAGAACGCGGATAAAATATTGGAGAAGAGTACCCCGTTATGCAATGGTAAAGGAAGTAATGCAGATCAGGTCCAAGATAGTGAGACATCTCTGTTGTTCTCCAAGAAAGATGATAAAAACTATATTGAAGACACTGAGACAACCCCAAAGTCATGTCTTGATGTAGTGTTCGAGTTACTGGCTACTACTGCTGGCACCAGCTCTTCGTACTCGCTGCCTAAATCAGTTCGGCTTCTTGAGTCTCAACTTCAAGTTGAAAGACATCGATCAGATGTTATGCGACAGGAAGCCAAAGGACTGAGGAAGTCCCTGCAGGATTAAGATGCATACTTTCTGGTGCAACAACAAGTGCTGGATGATTTAAGCGCCAAACAAGAGAAAGTTAATAAGATTGCTAAGCATCTTGCCAGCATTATGGGTACCCAAGATATTGTTACTTGAGCTCTTCTGAAGTGGTTTTAGTTCTGGACTTGTTTTGCTACGACGTTTATATGCTGCTTTGTTCCATATATTTGCACTGGTGGTGAACTTTGATGCCCAGTGGATGTAATATGTGTAATAGCCGTGATAGCCTAGCATAAGTTACTTGCTTATTTATTTCTGTTGTCTTGTTTATTTGTTTTCTTGTAGTCAGTGTAGTTCTTTTTCCGCGGTTTGCTAGTGGCCGAAATAACCTATTTTTTAAAACTAGGCCACATTAACAATGGGCTACATATTTACTATAGTTAACATGGGCCTTCTAAGGACCATAGACACAATGGGCCTTCTACGGGGCGTAGACACAATGGGCCTTCTATGGGGCATAGACACAATGGGCCTTCTACGGGCCGTATGATCGGTTGGCCAAACATGGGCCAATAACAGACCACATTATGGCCGTAAATGGGCTAGAGTTGAAATCGTCCGTTCATGGGCCGAGCATAACGGGCCGTCGTTAATGGGTCGTATTTGATGACGCTATGAAAATGGGCCAACGTATTAACGGGCCACAAACGGGCCGACTGTAACCACGGGTTGTATTTGGCCCACAAGCTGAGAATGACAGTAACGGGCCGAAAGTAAACGGATGCTGGAAATGAGCCCAAGAATAAATGGGCCATAAGAAGGCCGAAAGATAACATGGGCTCGAAACGGCCCAATGGAATAATGGGCCGTTAATGGGTATAAAGTGATACATTATTCATTACGGGCCAGTTTTACCACGGGCCGTTAATGGGCCGAGGGTTACTATGGGCCTCATATGGGCCAAAAGACATCATGGGCCATACATGGGCCGGAAGTTAAAATGGGATGGAATTATATTGGACGGCCCAGATGACGCTACTCGTCCTAATTCGGATAGGCCGTAAACGGGCCCTGGGTTAGCGGGCTGTAAATGGGCTATATGCGAACAGGCCGTTAACAGGCTTGCCGTGGGCCGGCCCGCCACCTTTTGACCAAGTCAAGCGGGCCGGCCTTTTCAAAGGAATGGGCCTCTGTTGGGCCGTGCCACATGTCGACGTATCATAGGCGCTTTGGGTCCAATGAGTGGATGACGTCTGTCGCAACGGTGAGCTGACACGTGTTTCCTCCAGCCAATGATGATTTTACACGTGGAAAATCCCCATTGGTCGGGGTTGTTAACGGGCTATCGGATCCAAAACCGGACCGATAGCTTAACGGCATACCGTTACGGTGGATGCCACGTGTCGGTCGCCCTTGACGAAAGCACTTCTATGACGCGTGATTTATCGTCATGGAAGTGGACACTTCCGTGATGATAATTTTGGTAATGTCATGGAACACTTCTACGACATCACATGTATGACTATCTTGATTTTGTCATAAATTTGTCATGGATGTACATGCATGACAGAAAACGTGACCTACTGTGACAAACACGTATCATAACGGAAGTGTATTTTTTGTAGTGATCTCATACAATAAATATAGCATCATGCCTTGACCATATCACATCACAACATGCCCTGCAAAAACAAGTTAGACGTCCTCTACTTTGTTGTTGCAAGTTTTACGTAGCTGCTATGGGCTGAGCAAGAACCGTTCTTACCTACGCATCAAAACCACAACGATATTTCGTCAAGTTAGTGATGTGCACCGTTGTCAATGAGATGTGCACTAGGAACATCCTTTCTCTGCCAATCCCAACCAACTCCAATGATTACCCAATAGTGCAGTATGTTGACGACACATTAATTGTACTGCCTGCGGTTGATGATCAGCTCATTGCTTTCAAGGAGATGCTAGTAACTTTTGCGGAGTCAACTGGCCTACGAATTAATTTTAGCAAATCTTCACTCATTCCCATAAACATGAGTGATGAAGAAGGTGCCAGAGTGGCCTCTTTGCTGGGTTGTGACATTGGCACGATGCCTTTCACATATCTTGGTTTGCCCATGGGAACTTCTAGGCCCACCATTTATGAGCTGATACCTCTAGTGGATCGCATCGAGCGTCGTTTATCTGCCTCTTCATGTTTTCTTAATCAAGGATGCCGACTACAACTTGTTCAGTCCATGTTGTGCTCCATGACAATATATTTTTTGTGCACTTTATCTCTTCCAAAGGGCATTATTCAGCAGCTAGAGAGGATCATGAGGCAGTGCCTGTGGAGGGGTAACACGGATAACCCACGTCAATCTTTGGCTGCTTGGGATCTCGTCTGTCGTCCTAAGGGTTTTGGAGGTTTGGGTGTTCTCAACTTGACTATCCAAAATGAAGCTTTGCTTATTAAGCACCTATTCAAGTTTTTCGACAAAGTGGACGTGCCTTGGGTTTCTCTAATCTGGGACACCTATTATGCATCATCACCACCCCAAAGCACCAGGGTCTGTGGTTCATTTTGGTGGCGTGATATTATGCGTTTATTCCCAAAATTCTCCAATCTAGCGGTTCCTCAAGTTCATGCTGGTGATACGATACTCTTTTGGCTTGATAGTTGGCAACTGGGAAATCATGCTGTCTTGTTGCAGGAGTCTTTCCCAAGACTCCACTCCTTTGCTGTGGACAATGCAATCACTGTCAAAGAGTTTTTTGTGAGGCCTGACATCTTGGATAACTTTCATCTGCCACTATCGCAGGAGGCATTTTCAGAGCTCACTCAATTACAAACCCTCCTGCCTTTGGTCAATTTGAATGGTGAGATCAAGGACGTTTGGAAGTGGACTTCCAAATCTGGTGATTATATGGCAAAGATATACTATGATTTTTGCTTCTCACATCTAGTGGTGGATCCTATTTTCAAGTGGATTTGGAAGAGTTCATGCACGCTAAAGACAAAAGTTTTTGGTTGGCTTCTGTTAATAGATTGTTTGAACACCAGAGATATGATGCAACGAAGGCAATGGATCATCCAGGATGATACTTGTGTGCTTTGCAATCTTGGTGGGTTGTGCCCACCCAGGTGCCGCTCTCCGGCAGGTCTTGGCTCCAGAAATTCTTATTATTGATATAAAAAATCCTCGCAAAGTTTCGTTCCATTCCGTGAACTTTTATTTCTACACAAAAACAACACCATGGTAGTTCTGCTGAAAACAACGTCAGTCCGGGGTTAGTTTGCTTCAAATCATGCAAATTAGAGTCCAAAACAAGAGGAAAAGCATGAGAAAAAGTAGATACGTTGGAGATGTATCAGCATGGTATGAGCCTTTTATGACTAATCCTTGATATTTCTCTTATGATGGTGATCATATGTGTTTGATCTTGACAACCCACAAGTATAGGCGATCGCAACAGTTTTCGATAAGTAAGAGTGTCGAACCCAACGAGGAGCTAAAGGTAGAACAAATATTCCCTCAAGTTCTATCGACCACCGATACAACTCTACGCACGCTTAACGTTTACTTTACCTAGAACATGTATGAAACTAGAAGTACTTTGTAGGTGTTTTTGGATAGGTTTGCAAGAATATAAAGAGCGCGAAAATAAAAGCTAGGGGCTGTTGTAAGTAAAGAAGCAATAAAGTAAATATAGCGAGTGTGGAAAAGTGGTGGTAGGACTTGCGAAATTGTCCCTAAGCAATTGACTACTTTACTAGACCGATAGCAAGTATTATGTGGGAGAGGCCACTGCTAGCATGTCATCCCTTACTTGGAATTCTATGCACTTATGATTGGAACTATTAGAAAGCATCCGCAACTACTAACATTCATTAAGGTAAAACCCAACCATAGCATTAAGATATATTGGTCCCCCTTCAATCCCGTATGCATCAATTTCTATGCTAGGTTGAAGCTTCTGTCATTCTTGCCCTCCAATACATAGTCCTATCAACATACAACCAACCATAAGGTGTGGTCCACGCGCGCGCTCATATGATGGGCACCAAAGGACAGTAACACAACCACAAGCAAATTAAATCAATCATAGCAATTCATCAACCACCGATAGGACAACGAAAATCTACTCAGACATCATAGGATGGCAACACATCATTGGATAATAATATGAAGCATAAAGGACCATGTTCAAGTAGAGGGTACACCGGGTTGCGGGAGAGTGGACCGCTGTAGATAGAGGGGGGAAGGTGATGGAGATGTTGGTGAAGATGGCGGGGGTGTTGGTGAAGATCGCGGTGATGATGATGGCCCCCGGCGGCATTCTGGTCCACCAGAAGCGAGGGGGAGAGAGCCCCCCTCCTTCTTCTTCTTCCTTGACCTTCTCCCTAGATGGGAGAAGGGTTTCCCCTCTGGTCCATGGTCTCCATGGTGTGGGAGGGGCGGGAGCCCCTCCGAGATTGGATCTATCTCTCTGTCTCTCTCTGTTTCTGCGTTATGTTCTGCTTCCCTTTCACCGTTTCTTTTATATCCGGAGATCCGTAACTCCGGTTCTTCCCCGTGATTTTTTTCCAAAAATTAGCTTTCTTGCGGCCGAAGAAGGGCATCGGCCGCCTTATGGGTGGCCCACGAGGGTGGGGGGCACGCCCTCCTGGGGAGGGCGTGGGCCCCTGCCTCGTGGTCACCTCAGACACCGTTTCGCGTTGATCTTTCTCCCAGACTTTCCACCTATTCCAAAAATAAGCTCCGTCCGTTTTTATCCCGTTTGGACTCCGTTTGATATGGATATTCTGTGAAACCAAAAACATGCAACAGACAGGGACTGGCACTGGGCACTGGATCAATATGTTAGTCCCAAAAATAGTATAAAAAGTTGCCAAAAAGTATATGAAAGTTGAATAATATTGGCATGGAACAATCAAAAATTATAGATACGACGGAGACGTATCAGCAGCCCCAAGCTTAATTCCTGCTCGTCCTCGAGTAGGTAAATGATAAAAAAAGATAATTTTTTATGTGGAATTCTACCTAGCATAATCTTGATCATATGTCTAATCATGGCATGAATATTAAGACACGAGTGATTCAAGGCAATAGTCTATCCTTTGACATAAAAACAATAATACTTCAAGCATACCAACCAAGCAATTATGTCTTATTGAAATAACATAGCCAAGGAAAGCTCATCCCTACAAAATCATATAGTCTGGCTATGCTCCATCTTCACCGCACAAAATATTCACATCATGCACAACCCCGATGACAAGCCAAGCAATTGTTTCATACTTTTGACGTTTCTCAAGCCTTTTCAATTTTCACGCAATACATGAGCGTGATACATGGACATAGCACTATAGGTGGAATAGAATATGATGATGGGGGTTATGTGGAGAAGACAAAAAAAGGAGAAAGTCTCACATCGACGCGGCTAATCAACGGGCTATGGAGATGCCCATCAATTGATGTCAATGTGAGGAGTAGGGATTGCCATGCAACATATGCACTAGAGCTATAAGTGTATGAAAGATCAAACTGAAACTAAGTGGGTGTGCATCCAACTTGCTTGCTCATGAAGACCTCGGGCATTTGAGGAAGCCCATCATTGGAATATACAAGCCAAGTTGTATAATGAAAATTCCCACTAGTATATGAAAGTGATAACTCAAGAGACTCTCTATATGAAGAACATGGTGCTACTCTGAAGCACAAGTGTGGTAAAAGGATAGTAACATTGCCCCTTCTCTCTTTTTCTCTCATTTTTTTTATTTTTGTTTTTTCTTTCTTTTTCTTTTTTTGGCCTTTCTCTTTTATTTAATTATTTTTTTTTCGTCCGGAGTCTCATCCCGATTCGTGGGGGAATCATAGTCTCCATCATCGTTTCCTCACTGGGCCAATGCTCTAATAATGATGATCGTCACACTTTTATTTACTTACAACTCAATATTACAACTCGATATCTAGAACAAAGATATGACTATATATGAATGCCTCCGGCGGTGTACTGGGATGTGCAATGATCTAGCGTAGCAATGACATCAAAAAACGGACAAACCATGAAAACATCATGCTAGCTATCTTACGATCATGCAAAGCAATATGACAATAAATGCTCAAGTCATGTATATGATGATGATGGAAGTTGCATGGCAATATATCTCGGAATGGCTATGGAAATGCCATAATAGGTAGGTATGGTGGCTGTTTTGAGGAAGATATAAGGAGCTTTATGTGTGACAGAGCGTATCATATCACGGGGTTTGGATGCACCGGTGAAGTTTGCACCAACTCTCGATGTGAGAAAGGGCAATGCACGGTACCGAAGAGGCTAGCAATGATGGAAGGGTGAGAGTGCGTATAATTCATGGACTCAACATTAGACATAAAGAACTCACATACTTATTGCAAAAATCTATTAGTCATCGAAACAAAGTACTATGCGCATGCTCTTAGGGGGATAGATTGGTAGGAAAAGACCATCGCTCGTCCCCGACCGCCACTCATAAGGAAGATAATCAAGAAACACCTCATGCTCCAACTTTGTTACATAACGGTTCACCATACGTGCATGCTACGGGACTTGCAAACCTCAACACAAGTATTTCTCTATTTCACAATTATTCAACTAGCACGACTCTAATATCACCACCTTTATATCACAAAACTATTGCAAGGAATCAAACATATCATATTCAGTGATCTACAAGTTTTATGTAGGGTTTTATGACTAACCATGTGAATGACCAGTTCCTGTCATCTCTCTAAGTAGATATAAGTGAAGCAAAAGAGTTTAATTCTTTCTACAAAATATATGCCCACGCTCTAACAAATATAAGTGAAGCAAAAGAGCATTCTACAACTGGCGGTTGTTTAAGTGAAGAGAAACAGGCAATCCAAACTTCAAATGATATAAATGAAGCACATGAAGCATTCTATAAAGCCATACTCAAAAGATATAAGTGAAGTGCAAAGAGCATTCTATAAATCAACCATGGACTATCTCATACCAGCATGGTGCATAAAATAAAAGTGAAAACTAAATGCAAAAGACGCTCCAAGATTTGCACATATCACATGAATGAAACGAATCCGAAAACATACCGATATTTGTTGAAGAAAGAAAGGATGCCTTCCGGGGCATCCCCAAGCTTAGACTCTTGAGTCTCCTTGAATATTTACTTGGGGTGCCTTGGGCATCCCCAAGCTTGAGCTCTTGCCTCTCTTCCTTCTTCTCACATCGAGACCTTCTCGATCATCGAACACTTCATCCACACAAAACTTCAACAGAAAACTCGGTAAGATCCGTTAGTATAATAAAGCAAATCACTACTCCAAGTACTGTTGAAAACCAATTCATATTTTGTTTTTGAATTGTGTCTACTGTAATATAACTTTTTCATGGCTTAATCCATTGATATAAATTGATAGTTTCATCAAAACAAGCAAACTATGCATCAAAAACAGAATATGTCTAAAACAGAACAGTCTCTAATAATCTGAACATTCACCATACTTATAATACTTGAAAATTTCTACCAAAATTAGGAAAAATAAAAAATTTGTACAGAAAGACAGTGCAAAAAGAATCAGAACCATTTGACGTCCCAGTAAAAAATTCAAAATCGCTCACTACAGCCAAATTTCTATCCTGCACCGTACAAACCAACAAGCATTGTAAACATCCTAAAGGCAAACCTTGGCACATTATTTTTATAGTACAATGGAATTGTACAAGGGGATAATTATTTTTGTTGAAAAGTTTCTATAGTTAAGATTCACAAAGTTCCCATGGGCATGAACAAAGTTCAAGGACGTCCCCCATTTTCACAATGCTCGTCTCTCTCACTTTCACTTTTCTTTTTGAAAAGTTTTGGGTTCCCCTCTTTATTTTTGTTGTTTTTAAACTATATGAAATCACTCAACAGAAATAAATGACTCTCTGAAACTTCCGGGTTGTCTCCCTGGCAGCGCTTTCTTTAAAACTATTAAGCTAGGCATCTAGTGCTCAAGTAATGGATCCACCCGGATCCCAAGGTATATCAAAGCCAATTTTAATTAATAATGATTTGTAATTTAGTAGTGAGCACAAAGTAACATATATCATGAAATGACGAAGTCTAAATCTCTTCCTATGCATTGGCATGTCATAAAAGAACAATTCATGCACACAAAGTAAAGGCCAATGCATAGTATAAACAGTTTCTTGCAATTTTATCATGTTGGAAACATAGAGAGGTGGAGATATAGTTCAACTCTCATAATAATTGCAAGTAGGAGCAACAAGCACATGCATATTATATTCATCAAAATCATCATGTGCAACGGTAAAAGGCAACCCATCAATATAATCCTTAATAAGTGCAAACTTCTCCGATATAGTGTAGTTTGGATAATTCAAAAAGATAATAGGACTATCATGTGTGGGTGCAATAGCAACAATTTCATGTTTAACATAAGGAACTATAGCAAGTTCATCTCCATAAGAATAATTCATATTGACATCTTGGCCACAAGCATAGCAAGCATCATCAAAAAGGGATATTTCAAGAAAATCAACGGGATCATAATAGTCATCATAGCAATCATCCTTCGGTAAGCACGAAGGGAAATTAAAAAATGTATGAGTTGAAGAGTTACTCTCATTAGAAGGTGGGCACGGGTAGCTAATCCGCTCTTCCTCCTTTTGTTCTTCGCTCTCCTCATCATCTTTTTCATCCAATGAGCTCACAGTTTCATCAATTTCTTCTTCCATAAACTCCTGCAAAATATTAGTCTCTTCTTGGACAGCAGAGACTTTCTCCATAAGTGCATTTATATCGGCATTGTATTCATAATTCTCATAGCAATATTTGAGGATAGATAAATTTTCGGGTCTATAAGCAACAGCATCAAAATCTTCAAACTCTTTAAACATAGATTCAATTTCATAAGCACCCATAAAAGCAACAAATTCTTCTATTTGTTCCACATCATAGTAATCATATATACCATTAGCATAAGAAGCTAAGGTTTTATTATCATTAAATTTGAATGAAAAGGGAAGGTCTGGAGCCTTCATCCTAGAGCAACAAGTATAATCATAACTCAAGCATAGTTGCCTAGCATACCACTTCAATATATAAATTTGATCCCACAATAGTTTCCCTTTTTGTGTCAAGCGGTAATCCCTAAAGTATTCACGTTGATCCAACGTTACTCCCATTACATAATTGAATGGGGTTTTCTCATGATTATTAAAGTAGTACATAATATCTTTCACATAACCAGCATCGAGGGTTTTAGGAGGTTACCCATCTCCATGAGCAGAAAGTACACCTAATTTTTTTGGTATTTCCTGTTCCATATCCATAACTAAAGATAGAGAAAAACTAAGAACAACAAATAAAAATTACTTAGTGATAAAGAAAACAAGCACACACACGAGAGTATTCACCCCACACTACTGCTCCCCGGCAACGGCGCCAGAAAAAGGTCTTGATAACCCACAAGTATAGGGGATCGCAACAGTTTTTGATAAGTAAGAGTGTCGGACCTAACGAGGAGCTAAAGGTAGAACAAATATTCCCTCAAGTTCTATCGACCACCGATACAACTCTACGCACGCTTAACGTTTACTTTACCTAGAACATGTATGAAACTAGAAGTACTTTGTAGGTGTTTTTGGATAGGTTTGCAAGAATATAAAGAGCGCGAAAATAAAAGCTAGGGGCTGTTGTAAGTAAAGAAGCAATAAAGTAAATATAGCGAGTGTGGAAAAGTGGTGGTAGGATGTCGGGGCGGACCGCGTCCCCCGCGAGCACCTATGGGGCCGGAGCCCCTTTCGTTGTCCGGTGAGGGGGGCGGAGGGAGCACAGAGAGCAGATCGAGGCGAGCACACGGGCGGTTTACCCAGGTTCGGGCCGCGATGGACGCGTAAAACCCTACTCCTGCTTGGTTGTATTGAACTGGGGAGCTCGGGAGCTTGGGGAGCTAGCTGCACCGAGCGTATGGCTGTCTGGATCCCAAATCTCCGAACCTCGGAACCGAACCTCCGGATGTCCGAACCTCGGAACCCCCTCTACGTTGCACACGGGCCTCCTTTTATAGCGCAAAGGGGTCACCGACAGGTGTCAACGTAAGAGAAAGGGGTAAAAGTGTAAAAGGGGTGGTAGTTGTAACAGTGCGGGAACAGTGGCGCTGCAGTGCGGCACAGTGTTATCATACCTACTTCTGACGGTAGGGGACAAGGGCATTAAATGCCCGTCACGGTCGCCCGGGCAGCACCGAGGCGGACCGTTAGGTGCGCCACCGCTCGCCACGATGGTGGCTGCATGCCACCGCATACCCCAGGCTGCGCGGTGCCCCGCCACGTGCCCTTGGGGGGAGCCCCGGAGCGACGCGTGGGCGGGCGAGCCGGAGCGCGGTCCTGAGGTGGCGATTTGCCGCGGCAAGTGGCTTGCCGCGGGGGTCGTCTTCCTGTGCCTGATAGCTTGCCGGCTATCAGGCCTTGCCGGGGCGCATAGCGCGCCGTGGCGGGCTTCTCTTGTGGTGCCTGGGTTCGGCCTTCCCGACAAGCTCCTCTTGCCGGGGTCTCGATCTTCTGTCTCGTATACTTTGTTCTTGGATGGCATTACATGGGCTCAGTCGTCCCGGCAAGCTCCTCTTGCCGGGGTCTTGTCTTCTTGGCCCGGCAAGCTCCTCTTGCCGGGGGCCTTGTCTTCTTGGCCCGGCAAGCTCCTCTTGCCGGGGTCTTGTCTTCTTGGCCCGGCAAGCTCCTCTTGCCGGGGGCCTTGTCTTCTTGGCCCGGCAAGCTCCTCTTGCCGGGGGCCTTGTCTTGAATGCTTGGTCTTCTCTTGGCGCTTCCTGGGCGGGCCTCGCCGCAGGGTGCTACAACTGCCCGTGCACAAGTCTGGGGTACTAAGGTACCCCTACTTTAGTACACCGACAGGAGCCCCCGGGCCTGGGCCACACACGGTGCCGAGCGTCGTTGGGCCAGGCCCTAATAGTGCACGGGCACGCGTGGCCTTGGTCGCGTTGCTCCTTAACTCCGCACCCGTCGCACCTTCCCCAGGCGGCGCGCGCTTATCGCGGCGTCGCGGGGGCGGGGCGTGCGGGGTAAGCGTGACGTGGGTGGCGTGCGCGGGGCTGAACCGCGCAGGCGCGCGTCATGTCGCGCACGATCTCTTTATCCGGAGAGGCGAAGCGTCCCCCCCCCCCACCTCTTCCTCTTATAGCGGAGGAAAGTAGGGGCGGTTCGCCTTTCCCTTGGTTGCTACCTCTCTAAAACCTCTGCCACCTCCTTCTCCCAGAGGCAGCAGCGATCTGTCCTTGGAGCGCCCGGCGTCGTCAACTTCGACGATCCCCCTCCCCCGCCCCCGCCATGGCCCCGAAGAGCGATAAGGCTAAGGGGAAGGCTGCGGAATCGGCCGAGGCGCTACGGCTTGAAGCGCTTCGGAAGGAGACGGCGACGTTCCCCCCCCCCCCCAGCTCGGTGCGGTGGAGCTGAGGGACAAGTACTGCCTTTTCTGGTCGACGAAGACGCGAGCGCATCCGCGCACGCGGGTGCTCCCCGCCGAAGCCCAGAAGCAGTACCCGACCGGGTATCCTTTCTTCGTCGTCTTCTTCTACTGCGGGCTCTGCCCGCCTTACTCGGAGTTCTTTTGTGAAATCATGAACACCTATGGCCTCCACCTCCTCGACTTTACCCCCAATGCCGTCCTGACAATGGCGGTCTTCACGCACCTCTGCGAGAACTTCGTCGGAGTTCGTCCCAACGTGGCCCTCTTCCGGCACTTCTTTGTCCCTCGGGTGGAGAAAGGAGAGCCGCTGTCCGGTGGGATCGCCTGGGTTTCCCGGTCCGGCAAGAAGGAGGCCTACTTGGATGGGGACCTCCGCGGCAGGTGGGAGGAGTGGAGGGCGGAATGGTGCTTGATTGTCGAGGACCATCCGCAGCCGTTCACCGTCGTGCGCCGAACTCCGGTGGTGCGCGGCGATGGCTGGAGCGAGGTGTCCCCGGACGATGTCAGATTGAAGATCGCCATCGCCCGGATCCTGCGTCTCAGGCTCGCCGGTCTCACCGTCGGCGCCGTCGGCGCGGATTTCCTTCGCCGCCGGATCGCCCCCCTGCAAGAGAGGGGGAAGCCGGCCTGGGAATTCCAGAATGCGGCGGACATCATGAGGCTGCGTCCGGGCCTCAATTTCAACTTCACCGTGCTGGAGCACGACGCGATGTTGAAGGAGTTGTTCAAGCACGACCCCGACCACCCGGAGTGGTTCTGGCTGCCGCCGGGCGTCGTTCCCTTGTGCAACAACTCGTCGCTCAGCCATATCCTTGCGATGATGCCATTGTGCGACTCGCATGGGATCAACACGGCCTGGCAGGAGCCGCCGGAGGATGTCGTGCGGGCCTTCTTCGACGGCCTGGAGGAGGAGCCAGTCAATCCCGCCGAGAAGGATGGCCTCATCCGAGACACCACCGCGGCGGAGTTGGCTTACATTGCCTCCAGGATGGAGGAGGCGGCGGCCGCCGCGGCCGCGGGCGAAGCTGGGTTTACCGAGGCCGAGGCGGAGGCGGCGGAGGCAGAGAGCCTCGCCGACCCGTCGGAGCTTGTCGACCAGGGGGAACCAGCCGGGCACGGCGGCGAGGACGAGTCTGCCCAAGGCGCGAGCGGCTTGCCGGAGGTCGGCGGCAACGAGGAGCTGCTGAGGCGCGCCGCCGTTTCCCAGAACACTTTCAGGGATACGGTGGAGCGGTGGACCGAGGGCCTCGTCGACATCGCCGCCACCATCGACAAGGAGCTGACGTCGCTGGGGATCGAGGGCCACCTGTCCCTCACCGACGAGGACGTCGTGCCCAGCGCCAAGCTCACTTCCTTCTTCCAGGGGGTGGTGCAGGCGCTCCAGCACCTCCGAACGTCGCTTCCGAAGGAGCTGGCCGACGAGACGCGGGAGGCCATCTCCGGGGCCCTCGAGAGGGTGCTGGTGAAGATCGTTTTCCGCAACCCCGACATCAGGCTTACCAACGTCCTCAGGCCCTTGCCGGAGAACGCAGACCTGACGGGGATCCGGGCCCTCATCGCCCCTATCGTCAAGAAGGCGGCCGGGGTCAAGAGGATCGAGGGCGACCGCGTGGACTAGGCCGCCTGCCCCTTTCTTTTATCTCCTTTCCCTGCCGCTGTTAAATATGCCATGGAAACGGCTGGTTAGAGCAGCAGTAAGGCATTTTGTAATATAGCTTTTTATCTTAGGCAATGCATCGCACTGTTATCTCCTCTACTTGACCGGCGCCTTGTTTGTTTCCTCCCTACGTTTTCGGGGACTTGCCGGCGTAGGCCTCCGCCTTGCCACGGGCGCCGAGTGCGGGACGTCAGCGACCCGTTGGCGGGGCTACCACCGGCAAGAAACCTCGCCGCGGCTGGTTGCCGCTCACTCAGATTGTTGAGCAGGCCCAAGGCAAAGTAAGCGGTGCGACTGTGGTCGCAGCACGCTTAGGGTGCCGGGCGAGCTCGAAACAAAGTGAGGACGCTACTCGGGGTGTAGCACACTCAAGTCGTTGAGCGGACTCGAAACGAAATGAGGGCGCAACCAGTCTCGTGCCGGTCCTTCCGCGCTCAGGCCTCTCAACCAAGGCTCGGTCGTTCGAGGGAGATAACTCTTAAAAATTGATGGGGCAATTGCTCGAGCTCCGGCAACTTATCTTTTCTTATCGCTTGCCGCCCGGTAGGGTAAAACCTCCTTGGGCAGCATCCAGCCCATCCTGGGGGTAGGCAAAGGCGCAGGGCCTCACGACCCTCCGGAGCTAGGCGTAGCTATGCTTGGGGATCCGCGCCCCTCTCTGCGCCAAGGATCACATGAAACTGCGGCAAGACTTGGGCAGAGAGGATGGTTGGCGGAAACGGGTTCCGGCAACCGCGCTGGCAAGACTCCTCCCACGGTCGGCGTAAACTCGTTCGGCACCCCGGCGGACGAGGCGCGCCGGGGAACGAGGTCGCCTTTCTCGTGACTTCTGGCGCTAACTTCTGCGGCTACGGGAGCGGCGCAGAGTTCGCTGGAGGCGAATCGTTCGCCCAGCGGCCAGAAGGCGGTCCTCCTCAAGGAGCAGCTGCTTCTTGCCCAGTCTCTGCGCGAGTGGATACTCGAGGAGGGCGGCACACGAGCCCGTGGGAAGGAATGCCAAAGCTTGTCGGGAACCCCCGCTTCAACTGGACAGATCCTCGGATCCGCAGGAGCGGACTGTTCCTCAGCGTTCAGGCTGCTGATCTGCTCGCCGGGGCAAGGCTTATCGGGGGCACCTGCTTCGACTGGACGGATCCTGGGATCCGCAGGAGCGGGCTGTCCCCTCGTTCCCCCTACCTGGCGCGCCAAAGATGTCGGGGCGGACCGCGTCCCCCGCGAGCACCTATGGGGCCGGAGCCCCTTTCGTTGTCCGGTGAGGGGGGCGGAGGGAGCACAGAGAGCAGATCGAGGCGAGCACACGGGCGGTTTACCCAGGTTCGGGCCGCGATGGACGCGTAAAACCCTACTCCTGCTTGGTTGTATTGAACTGGGGAGCTCGGGAGCTTGGGGAGCTAGCTGCACCGAGCGTATGGCTGTCTGGATCCCAAATCTCCGAACCTCGGAACCGAACCTCCGGATGTCCGAACCTCGGAACCCCCTCTACGTTGCACACGGGCCTCCTTTTATAGCGCAAAGGGGTCACCGACAGGTGTCAACGTAAGAGAAAGGGGTAAAAGTGTAAAAGGGGTGGTAGTTGTAACAGTGCGGGAACAGTGGCGCTGCAGTGCGGCACAGTGTTATCATACCTACTTCTGACGGTAGGGGACAAGGGCATTAAATGCCCGTCACGGTCGCCCGGGCAGCACCGAGGCGGACCGTTAGGTGCGCCACCGCTCGCCACGATGGTGGCTGCATGCCACCGCATACCCCAGGCTGCGCGGTGCCCCGCCACGTGCCCTTGGGGGGAGCCCCGGAGCGACGCGTGGGCGGGCGAGCCGGAGCGCGGTCCTGAGGTGGCGATTTGCCGCGGCAAGTGGCTTGCCGCGGGGGTCGTCTTCCTGTGCCTGATAGCTTGCCGGCTATCAGGCCTTGCCGGGGCGCATAGCGCGCCGTGGCGGGCTTCTCTTGTGGTGCCTGGGTTCGGCCTTCCCGACAAGCTCCTCTTGCCGGGGTCTCGATCTTCTGTCTCGTATACTTTGTTCTTGGATGGCATTACATGGGCTCAGTCGTCCCGGCAAGCTCCTCTTGCCGGGGTCTTGTCTTCTTGGCCCGGCAAGCTCCTCTTGCCGGGGGCCTTGTCTTCTTGGCCCGGCAAGCTCCTCTTGCCGGGGGCCTTGTCTTGAATGCTTGGTCTTCTCTTGGCGCTTCCTGGGCCGGCCTCGCTGCAGGGTGCTACAACTGCCCGTGCACAAGTCTGGGGTACTAAGGTACCCCTACTTTAGTACACCGACATAGGAGTTGCGAAATTGTCCCTAAGCAATTGACTACTTCACTAGACCGATAGCAAGTATTATGTGGGAGAGGCCACTGCTAGCATGTCATCCCTTACTTGGAATTCTATGCACTTATGATTGGAACTATTAGAAAGCGTGCGCAACTACTAACATTCATTAAGGTAAAACCCAACCATAGCATTAAGATATATTGGTCCCCCTTCCATCCCGTATGCATCAATTTCTATGCTAGGTTGAAACTTCTGTCACTCTTGCCCTCCAATACATAGTCCTATCAACATACAACTAACCGTAAGGTGTGGTCCACGCGCGCGCTCATATGATGGGCACCAAAGGACAGCAACATAACCACAAGAAAATTAAATCAATCATAGAAATTCATCAACCACCGATAGGACAACGAAAATCTGCTCAGACATCATAGGATGGCAACACATCATTGGATAACAATATCAAGCATAAAGCACCATGTTCAAGTAGAGGGTACAACGGGTTGCGGGAGAGTGGACCACTGTAGATAGAGGAGGGAAGGTGATGGAGATGTTGGTGAAGATGGCGGAGGTGTTGGTGAAGATCGCGGTGATGATGCTGGCCCCCGGCGGCGTTCCGTCGCCACCGAAAGCCAGGGGGAGAGAGCCCCCTCCTTCGTCTTCTTCCTTGACCTTCTCCCTAGATGGGAGAAGGGTTTCCACTCTGGTCCATGGTCTCCATGGCGTGGGAGGGGCGAGAGCCCCTCCAAGATTGGATCTATCTCTCTGTCTCTCTCTGTTTCTGCGTTCTGTTCTGCTGTCCTTTCACCGTTTCTTTTATATCCGGAGATCCGTAACTCCGATTGGATTGAAACCTTCGCCGTGATTTTTTTCCAAAAATTAGCTTTCTTGCGGCCGAAGAAGGGCATGAACCGCCTTACGGGTTGCCCACGAGGGTGGGGGCGCGCCCTCCTCGGGAGGGCGTGGGCCCCTGCCTCGTGGCCACCTCGGACACCGTTTCGCGTTGATCTTTCTCCCATACTTTCCAAATATTTCAAAAATAAGCTCCGTCCGTTTTTATCCCGTTTGGACTCCGTTTGATATGGATATTATGCGAAACCAAAAACATACAACAGACATGGACTGGCACTGGGCAGTGGATCAATATGTTAGTCCCAAAAATAGTATAAAAAGTTGCCAAAAAGTATATGAAAGTTGAATATATTGGCATGGAACAATCAAAAATTATAGATACGATGGAGATGTATCAGATCTATATTAGTACCCTTGCATGTTATCTAACCCTTGTAGGTACTTCGATAAGCCCAAATCTATGGGATTGCAAGCCACTCACATTTTGAGCAATCTCCACATCACCAAGTTCCTACTATATGGTTGTTGAATACAAGGAAGCATGAAGCCACTCAACAAATCCTTTGACAATTTCAATATATCAAATTTCATTTTGTAGCAAGTCTCATGATTTTTATTTTGGATACACAAGTGCTCTTCCTTGCAATACTAACCCATGTAGGAAGATGAACTCAAACTACAAGTGGTGCTCCCAACTCTTGATGGACTACATCAACCTTGAGCATCCGACACAAGTTCGACTACATGATCAACATCAACACCACAACCCAAGGTATGATATTCCATCTTAGAGAAGCTTTGCTCCAAGTCATGAGTCAAAGCAACTCAACAAGATGTGAATACATCAAAATGCTTGAATGAAAAATGGTAACCCCATTTTGAGCTTAAATGATGAGTATGACCTATGATCAAGTGTTATCACTTGACTCCTCCGTCAATATACTCTAACATAGGTGACTTTTTCGCCGAACCCTCTAGATGAAGTTCTCTAGCATTTCTTTGCTCATTTACTTTGTGTTCTTGCTATTGTGTTTCTTGTTTTTTTAAGCTTCATCTAGATCTCTTTTCTGCTCTTTTTCTGTGTCTAATTCATTACAAATCTTTTTGTTAATTCCTTGCAAATCCTTGTGAGATTTAATTTGCCAGGTGAGCCGAGTTGACCAAACTTTTCCTCTACATTGAACTCGAACTTGCCGATCCAAGCTTATCAGCTAGAACGAACTATAAGAATATCTTGTAGACAGTTCATCAGTACAACCAACATGGACTACCCACTCTGACCGATATGCATCATCCATGACGTTGCCAACTTGGTGTCACCGATGGAAACAGATCAGCCTTACTGATTTCACTGATGAGAAAATTTTTTGCCATTGCACTCTGCATATTCAATTTCTTCTCCAGCTCCACTCAATGATTCTTATCCTTTACCCGCATCTTAAACTACATGTTTCTTTGTAATGTGTCTCAAGGACTAAACCTATTTGACTCATGCTCCAGAAGTATCTTTCTTGGAAATTGATGTCAAAGGGGGAGAGAGAGCACATCAAATCTTATCATATGAGCACATCCAAGCTCTTCCAGATGCTAGTAAAACAAAGAGGAGAGAAGTCACATGTCTTTTAGAGGGGAAAGACATGTCAATATATGTTTGATCTTAGCTATTCCTAACATTCTTGTTGCTCTGAATTTTGGCTGACTACACCATTTCTTGCTCTGATTTTCTCTCACCCTACCTTCTCCCATTATCCAATATCAGATTCAGGGGGAGAAAGAGTCCATATCTAGGGAAGAGAATCTTTGGAATTCATTGCACATCTTTAAAATCTTTGGGGACATGTCAATATCTAAATAGAGTACCTAGTACTTACCCATTACATGTCATCCTAGTCTTGGTACTCTTATGGTTTCTGAAATTGCTTTATCTAGAGTGTCTTTGTGTTATCTAACCTTGTTTTCTCAAGTCCAGTCCTTCTAAAGCCAGCCCAAGACCACAAGGTAAGTATATGCATCATAATCATGTGAATGATGATCTCTTGCTGATGTACATATTATTTGCAAGAAGGATTCATGAACATGGAGGTACACTTCCTATACACCTCATTTGCTCCAATGCATATAGCCAAGATGCATGTAACTCATTGCTTGCTCTCTCATGCTTATACATTCACATGTTCTCATATTCTATCTTTACATGGTTGCATACATGTAGGGGGAGCCTATGCATGTTACATGTCTTTCCAAAGCTTTACTTATTACTCTTCATACCTTTTATCTAAAGCTTTGATGTATGTTGTCATCAATTACCGAAAAGTGGGAGACTGAAAGCACAAGTGCTCCCTAGGTGATTTTGGTAATTAATGTCAACATATCTCTTGTTGGACTAATACTTTTATCTGGTCTATTTCTGTGGTAAGGACAAGAGGATGTGGAACCCCTTCAAAATTCTAAGGAAAAATATTGGCAAAAGCTCAAGACTCTTTATTATTTCTATTTTAGTGATCCAAGATCACATTGAGTCCATAGGAAAGCCAATACTATTAAAAGGGGATGAGGTGTTGCTTAATGGTCTACTTGCTCAAAGTGCTAAGTGATATTGCTCCAAAGCCCTCAACCACTTTCTCATTTCCAAATATGTCCAAAACCCAAAGTCAAACTGGGCCTCACCGAACCATTCTATCCGACACCATCGAGTTCAGTTGTCATAGCTGATGTCTACTACGCAAACTTCTCCTTGTAGACGTTGTTGGGCCTCCAAGTGCAGAGGTTTGTAGGACAATAGCAAATTTCCCTCAAGTGGATGACCTAAGGTTTATCAATCCGTGGGAGGCGTAGGATGAAGATGGTCTCTCTCAAGCAACCCTGCAACCAAATAAAAAAGAGTCTCTTGTGTCCCCAACACACCCAATACAATGGTAAATTGTATAGGTGCACTAGTTCGGCGAAGAGATGGTGATACAAGTGCAATATGGATGGTAGATATAGGTTTGGTAATATGAAAATATAAAACAGCAAGGTAACTAAAGATAAAAGTGAGCGTAAACGGTATTGCAATGCTAGGAAACAAGGCCTAGGGTTCATACTTTCACTAGTGCAAGTTCTCTCAACAATAATAACATAATTGGATCATATAACTATCCCTCAACATGCAACAAAGAGTCACTCCAAAGTCACTAATAGCAGAGAACAAACGAAGAGATTATGGTAGGGTACGAAACCACCTCAAAGTTATTCTTTCCAATCAATCCGTTGGGCTATTCCTATAAGTGTCACAAACAGCCCTAGAGTTCGTACTAGAATAACACCTTAAGACACAAATCAACCCAAACCCTAATGTCACCTAGATACTCCAATGTCACCTCAAGTATTCATGGGTATGATTATACGATATGCATCACACAATCTCAGATTCATCTATTCAATCCAACACAAAGTACTTCAAAGAGTGCCCCAAAGTTTCTACCGGAGAATCAAGACGAAAACGTGTGCCAACCCCTATGCATAGGTTCATGGGCGGAACCCGCAAGTTGATCACCAAAACATACATCAAGTGAATCATGTGATATCCCATTGTCACCACAGATACGCATGGCAAGACATACATCAAGTGTTCTCAAATCTTTAAAGACTCAATCCGATAAGATAACCTCAAAGGGAAAACTCAATCCATTACAATAGAGTAGAGGGGGAGAAGAAACATAAGATCCAACTATAATAGCAAAGCTCGCGATACATCAAGATCGTGCCAAATCAAGAACACGAGAGAGAGAGAGAGAGAGAGAGAGAGAGAGAGAGAGATCAAACACATAGCTACTGGTACATACCCTCAGCCCCGAGGGTGAACTACTCCCTCCTTGTCATGGAGAGCGCCGGGATGATGAAGATGGCAACTGGTGAGGGTTCCCCCCTCCGGCAGGGTGCCGGAACAGGGTCTCGATTGACTTTTGGTGGCTACAGAGGCTTGCGGCGGCGGAACTCCCGATCTATTCTCCGTTCTGGAAGTTTTAGGGTACGTAGGTATATATGGGTGCAGGAAGTACGTCGGTGGAGCCTCGGGGGCCCTACGAGGCAGGGGGCGCGCCCTAGGAGGGGGGCGCGCCCCCCACCCTCGTGGGCACCTCCCTTCTCTCCTGACGTGGGGTCCAAGTCCATCTGGTAGCTTTCCTTCCAAAAATAACTTCTCCAGTTGATTTCGTTCCGTTTCGACTTCGTTTGATATTCCTTTTCTTCGAAACACTGAAATAGGCAAAAAAACAGTAAATCTGGGCTGGGCCTCCGGTTAATAGGTTAGTCCCAAAAGTAATATAAAATTGGAAAATAAAGCCCAATGTTGCCCAAAACAGTAGATAATATAGCATGGAGCAATCAAAAATTATAGATACGTTGGAGACGTATCAATAGCCACTGCCAGAAACAATAGACAACTCGGTCACACTGATACGGATCTCGGTCTCACCAAGATGGGCTTGCAAACTCTCTGTTGCCTGTTGCAACTATTTTGGTCTCACCGAAATGTGCAATCGGTCCCATCGAGTTTGCTTGACATCCTCCTTTTTGCATTATTGCTTCACTTCGGTCTAACCCAGTTGATGCAATCGGTGACACCGGGTTGATGTTTGCCCTTAGCCCTAGCACACCGGTCCCACCAAGTTGTTCTAGTCGGTCCCACCGAGATTCCTAATGTTCATATTTTGAACAAAATCGGTCTCACCGATTTCTTTTATTCGGTCTGACCGAGTTGGGCCAAATGTGTGTAACAGTTGGATTTTGTGTGGAGGCTATATATAGCCCTCCACCCCCTTCTTCATTTGTGAGAGAGCCATTAGAACGTGCCTACACTTCCACTACTCATTTTTTGAGAGAAAACCACCTACTCATGTGTTGTGTCATGGGAAAACACGGCCACCTATGGGGCCATAAGCCCCTTGTGGTTCGGCAGGGGGGAAGAGCACATTGCACAAAGAGCGGAGAGCATCGCGCAGCACGACAGAGATCACACGGGCAGTTTTTACCCAGGTTCGGGCCGCCGTGAGGCATAAAACCCTACTCCTATTTTGGTGGATTGATAAGGGACAGTGGTGGAGACGCAGGGCTCTAGCCCGGCAAGGTGGCCTCGAGACAAGAGCAGCTACACACGTATGAGTATGCAGAGGTCCGAGTCCTTTCTATGGTTGCCATGGCCCTCCTTTTATAGATCAAGGGGTCACCACAATGGCAAATCAGTCATTGTGTACTGATTAGTTAGCAAACAATTCTATCATACCTAACTCTGCAGGCAGGACATGGTGCATTAAATGCGTCGCTTAGTGTCACATCATAGCGTAGCCCGGCAAGTCTTGTCGGGCCATTCGACCACCTTCTCACCTGCCTGCGTGACACGTCTCTGGACGGGTGTCATTTGGAGGAAATTTCCTTAGGAAGTGGCTACCACGTGCCAAATGACAGCCACCTAGCTACTTGGGGGATCGACACCGCACCGACCGATGACTTGCGTTGTTGTGAGGTGGAGCGGTGGAGCCTTGGCGGGGTAGTATACCCTCGTCGTGCCCGATAGGCCTGCTGGGGCGGTCTTGAGGCTTGTCTTCAGGGCAACCTCGACCTTGCCAGGCTCGCCTGCACGGCAAGGGAGGTTCTTGCTTAGTGGTATCTTGCTCATTTAGCTTGACTTGGTCTTTTTGATCCGTCCTTTGATTTCTTAAAGAGTTGATCTCTTCTTGCTTGGTTCGGACTTGGATCATTTCACCATGATGAACCTCCCACAGGCAATCACCCGTTCTGCGTCTTCCATAACATGCACAGCCATAACACCGACGACTGCTAGGAGCTCAGGGCACTCCATGAAGGGCGCCTCGGTCGCTGCCCCGAGCGCGGTGACCGTGGCTACGATCGTGGAGGAGGCTGCGACGGAGGCCGCTGGGACAACCGCGACCCTTGTCAGAACTAGCACGACCAGCCTCGTGAGGACCACCGACGTGATCAGCCTCGTGACGGCCCCTGGCGTGACCAGCCTTGTGAGGCCCGTCCACAGGGCAATGCCGGCCTCCCTCCGCTGTCGCCGCCACCAAGGAGGAATGATCATAACCGACAGGATGACGGGGCTAGGGGCTTCCAAGAAACTCGCGCGATCGCCTGCATCCTAGGTGGTGCCTAGGCCCCTACCTCCAACCGCATCTTCATGCAGTTCTCTCGTGGGGTGAACACGAACCTCCCGAGGCTTGACTCCGCGCGTCCCCTCAGGTGGTCGCGGTACGCCATTACCTTTGACTCCAAGGACCACCTCAAGTGCTTGGCCGCCGCTGGCGCGCTCCCCATGCTCTACATGCCCACCATCAGCAACATCTCTGTCACCGAGACTCTCATCGACGGTGGCACGGGCTCAATGTGTAGCGACCCGACCTCAGACGGTCAAGTCTTTGTGCTTAAGTGTCATCGCTGGATCAGTATGCTGACACACACAGTACTTGAGGATTTATAACAGAGGTAAATCACATGTATAAAATAACGTAAATACTATTACCTCAATCCAATTAGCGGAGGTAACAACAAGGTTGTGGATTCCCATCAACACCAACGACAAAGTTGAGTGTAGAAATCATAACCCTAACGTATCACTTACTCTCCGTAAGATTCCTGCAACATGAGACATTGCAGCCATATAGGTCAGTACATTGAATGTACTGGCAAATTCACACCATAGGATAATGATGAATAATGGCTATCACTACATGCATATTTGGCTGGTGGAAAGCTCTAGGTTTATTTTTGCATAAAGCCAATTTTTCCCTACTTCAAATGAATATATTTTATTTAACTACAAAGTTTGTTGAAAACATTGAGAAGGTAACCCCATCTTAATCCCAATTAAAAGTTAACAACCCAACAAATTAATTAAGTAGAGTGATGAGATCAATCAAATAATTCAAGAACCAGATACTCAAGTTGTCCATAACCGGGGACACGGCTAATCATGATTAGTTTGTACACTCTGCAGAGGTTTGCGCACTTTTCCCCACAAGACACGATCTCCTCTGTTGGATTTCTCGCACTTCATGGTGTTTGAGAAATGGATCTTTCAGAAATATTAACTCTTTACTTTGGGTAGACAGTACCAACCTACATCCCCTACATCTGCTAGTCTACCACTGAAAGAGGTCATGCAACATACTCAACTATGCTAGAGCCCATAATAGCTTGTGGCTGCACACGGAAGTGTCTAGCATGAATAATCTTATGATCCCTTTGAGCCTGGGTGGTGAACCAAAGGAGAATACTGGTATATCCCCAGGTGCCTGGGCAAGCCACTGGTAAATCCCCAGGGTGCCCCAACCAATACACCCAGATGTGTACTAAAGTAGCCACCTTAAGTTCCCTTAGATAATATTACTCTCGCAACTTTCATGAATTCTCTCAAACCAATCCTTATCTACAAGCATAGCATAGCAGTATAAGCATACAATAGAAGTAACTCCCATGGGTTTGATATAAAAAGGGCAATAGGTTCTACCTCATCATCTACTTCCCAAAAACCCACATATTAATCAAATCCTACACATGCAATGTTTGAGGGTGAAACTAATGCATAAAAACTAGGTATGATCAAAGTGTGAACTTGCCTTGTACTATTGATGAAGATGATTCGCACTCATTCTCCTGATAGTTCTACTCGTCACACTCCATTCAATCTATCGTAAGCAAGCAATTGCATACATAAGCACTCATGCAAAAGAATCGAAGAAAAGATCTCGAAAAACTTCGAAAACAAGCAAACAACTCTTGCAACAGAAAACTTCTGACAGTACCAAAATTGGGTGGACTTGGCCTTATCATAAAGGTTAGGTCAAGAGCTTCGATTTGCAAAAAGAATCAACTAAATCGGAGTTATAAAACTCAGGTTATCAACAAAAGAAGTTTGAATTCAAATCTGTTTGAAATCAAATTTAAAACTTTCAAAAACATGTTCAAGTTGATTATCTGGATAGATGAGATCATAACGAAGAAGTGGGTATTGGTTCCGTTGGATTTGGACCAACGAGCAAAAAGTTGTGATCGTTTTAAGATCAGGGACTAATTTGTAAATAAAATATTCACGGACGGGTCCCTGGCTGAAATTAAAAAGAAAAAGAAAAACTCTACCGAACGAACGTGCGCTGCCGAACGCTAACTAAGAAAATATGTTCACTGCTGAACCTAATCTAATGAATGTTCGCTAATTAGATCTAACAAAAAAATGATCTAAAAGAAAATAAACTGAACTAATTAAATAAACCGGGCGGGTAACGGATTATACCGGTTCACCAAAAAATCGGCGACGGCGGTGGTTACTCTGGCGAGGCGGGACGGTGACACGCCGGCTCCGGCGGGGTGCGGCAGGCGGCGGCGGAGGGTGGTGGCGTGCAGCGTGCAGCGGCAGCGAGCGGCGTGGGCGGCGGCGCTTGCGGCGGCAGCGGCAGCGGGCGGAGGCGAGGGCGGTGAGATGTGGCAGCGGCGACGGCGGCGAAGTCGGCGTCGGCGGCTACGGGCGATAGGGAGGAGGGAGAGGTCCGGGCCCGCATTTTAAAGGCTAGGGGCGGCGGACGGCTTGCGGAAGGGTGCGCCGAGGCCGTGGTGGCGCCGGACTCCGGGAGTAATCCCGGTCGGACACGGGGACAAAGACGGCGGTGGATTGGGCCGGCTGGGCTTCGGCCCAGTTCGGTCCGAGAGTTTTTTGAAAAAAAAACAATTTTATAGACAAGGAAAAATAAAATAAACCATACAAACTAAAAATATACTATAGGCGTATTATATATCACAATTTTCAGAAAAATATTTTCTATAACATGAACATTTTACTAACGTCAAATAAAATCCACAAGAATTTAAATAAAGAAAACAGTGTTACTGGTGCAATAAAATCCCATAAAAATCATTTTAAAAATACCAAAATGATTTCAAATTTATTTATCTCCAATTTTCTAATGTAGGGAATCATGTTACCCTATTTTCCATATATTTTATTTTTGGAGAAAAATAATTTGAATAAAAGCCAAATAACTCCAAATTGAAAATAATTTCCTAAAAGACTTTAAATTTGATCCTTTTAAACTTCCAACTCATATTTCATATGTTTTGAAGAAGTCATTTTATCTTCTGTCATGAAAATCATTGAGTTGCTTAAAGTTTCTGAATTTGAAATATTTCCAAATGGAATTCAAATATTTTCAAAAACCCTTTTTCATTTAATTAAATGGAAGAAGTCATATCATCTTCTCTCTAGGATTTTGTATTTGAAAAGATTTTGAATCCATGGAGATCATAAATGCAAAAATGGAAGTTTGGGAAAATCCTTTTATTCCCTCTCATTTAACTTTCAAAAGTTTCAAATTTCACTCACTTTCAGTCAATCAATCACACAACAATCAAACAAACAATCAAAACTATTTATTTATTATAACATTCCAAAATTTAGAATTTTGGGATGTTACACAATGTTCTTTCCGTCAATACGTTCAAGACGCTCCAGGTGGCCTATGATCAGCTCATGCCCACCAAGCCATTCTCTGGGGTGACCGATGGCTCGACCGTCCCCCTGGGGTAGGTGCGCCTCCCTGTCACCTTCGACAAGCGGGAAAACTATCACCTCGAGCTCATCAACTTTGATGTCGCCCACATTAGCCTCCCGTACAACGCCATCCTGGGGTACCCTGCCCTTGCCAAGTCCATGGTGGTTGTCCATCATGGCTAAAATGTCCTCAAGATGCTAGGGTGCAATGACATTATCACGGTCGCCAGTGATGAGAAGGATGCGGTCTGCTCTCTTGAGCGAGCCTACCGAGTTGCATCAGCCGAAAACTCTGACGATGAGGGCGGCATCCTGCCTCTCGAGGCCACCCCCACGAAGAAGAAGCAGCTCCTCCCCAAGAGCCGTCAGGAGGCAGAGATGCCTGCTAGCGGTGCCTCAGGCCCCGTGCCCTCTGCTGGGGGCGCTCCTTCCTCGCGCATTGGAAGGCATGCCCGACGCCTCCCTCAGGACGGGCTCAGGGGCTTCCGTCTGGAGAGCCTCCGACCTGACTGGTGTGACAAGGGAGGTGTTCGGGCACCACTTGGAGGCGTGCCTCAGCGCGCGCCCCTACAGCCAGAAGTATGGCGTGAGGCCCCATGCACGCGAGAGTTCATCGCCAAGGCGATCGAGGAGCTTCAGGAGGCGCAGGCCATGCACGGCGAATGCCTCCCCGCACGGACTGCCAGTGCAGCTGTCGCCGCTGACGTGGGTGGTGAGATGCGTGTCTGCATCAACATTCCGGGCCTCAACAGGGCCGCTTCGTTGGACCTCTTCTGGACGTTGTGCGTCAGCCGGAGTGGGGGCTACCCCTGCAACTACGTCTGCATGTCGTTCGGCCTGCTGAACATGGGAGCCTCGTACCAGCACCTCGTGCAGCATGCCATGATTCTCATGAGGCCAGGCGCTCGGTGGTCGCGTCTCAAGAGGCCTCGGATCCTTGCAAGCCCCCTGGGCATCGTGAGTTCCCCAGGCCTCCGGAGCCGCCTAGCTCATGAGGAGCAGTCTCCACGGCATGCTTCCCCAGCTACCTCACCGGTGCCAGGTGAATTTTTGGTTTTTTCAATTGAGGGCGCCCCCCGGCTGCATTATCATCAAGCTGTCTGGTCCCGACCCTGCAGCCATATCACTTCGTTCTTGTACCTTGAACCAATTATGCGTTCAAGAGCCATTGTGGATGTTAACTATGCGTCTAATGATATACTACCTTGGAAGTCACCTCAATGGGCTTCGCATGTTGACGGATCTCCCCTTGAACGTCCCATGAGAGGGCGCTACCGGCACGGTGCTTGTGCTTGGGTCCGTCCCTGTAGCGCTGATAAATCTAAGAGACTGAGCTCTGGCTCGCGGGCGGTGATATGTCTCCAACGTATCTATAATTTTTGCTTGTTCCATGTTGTTATATTATCAATCTTGGATGTTTTATAATCATTTTATAGTCATTTTATATCATTTTTTGGTACAAACCTATTGACATAGTGCCAAGTGCCAGTTGTTATTTTCTGCATGTTTTTACATCACACGAAATCAATATCAAACGGAGTCCAAACGCAACGAAACTTTACGGAGATTTTTTTGGACCAAAAGGAACATAATGGGCCCTGGCTACGCCTGGGGGGTTCCTCGAGGAGGCCACAACCCACCAGGGCGCGCCAGGAGGCCCAGGTGCGCCCCCGTGGGTTGTGCCCACCTCGGGTGCCCCCCGGACCACCTCTTTGCTCTATAAATACCCCAATATTCCCAGAACCCTAGGGGAGTCAACGAAATATTCATCCAGCCGCCGCAGAGTCCAGAACCACCAGATCAAATCTAGACACCATCTAGGATGGGGTTCACCACCTCCATTGGTACCTCTCCGATGATGCGTGAGTAGTTCTTTGTAGACCTTCGGGTTCGTAGTTAGTAGCAAGATGGCTTCATCTCTCTCTCTCTCTCTCTCTCTCTGAATCCTCAATACAATGGTCTCTTGGAGATCCATATGATGTAACTCTTTTGCGGTGTGTTTGTTGGGATCGATGAACTTCGAGTTTATGATCAGATCTATCTTTTTATATCCATGAAAGTATTTGAGTTTCTTTGATCTATTTTATGAATGATATCTTATAGCCTCGTATTTCTTCTCTGATATTTGGGTTTTGTTTGGCCAACTTGATCTATTTATCTTGCAATGGGAAGAGGTGCTTTGTAGTGGGTTCGATCTTACGGTGCTTGATCCCAGTGACAGAAAGGGAACCGACACGTATGTATCGTTGCTACTAAGGATAAAATGATGGGGTCTATATCTACATAAATGGATCTTGTCTACATCATGTCATTGTTCTTATTGCATTACTCTCTTTTTCCATGAACTTAATACACTAGATGTATGTTGGATAGCAGTCGATGTGTGGAGTAATAATAGTAGATGCAGGCAGGAGTCGGTCTACTAATCTTGGACATGATGCCTATATAATGATCATTGCCTGGATATCGTCATGAGTATTTGAATTTCTATCAATTGCCCAACAGTACTTTGTTCACCTACCGTTTGCTATTTTTCTCGAGAGAAGCCACTAGTGAAACCTACGGCCCCCGGGTCTCTTTCTCATATATTTGCCTCTGCGATCTACTTTTTCCTTGCATTTATTTTTAGATCTGTTAAACTAAATATACAAAAATACCTTGCTGAAATTTATTCTTATTTATTTTATTTGGCGTTTGATCTATCAATTTACTACAAATTTATCTCACATCTGTTTGCCTACTTGAGGCGCCGTACCCCGGAAGGGATTGACAACACCTTTAACACGTCGGGTTGCGAGGATTTGTTATCTGTGCAGGGGTTGTTTACATTGTGTTGCTTGGTTCTCCTACTGGTTCAATAACCTTGGTTTCATATCTGAGGGAAATACCTACCACCGTTGTGCTGCATCATCCCTTCCTCTTTAGGGAAATACCAACGTAGCTTCAAGCAACATCAAAAGGAATTTCTGGCGCCGTTGCTGGGGAGGATCTTCAACACATACCAGGTTCCTAATCAGAAACCTCATCTCCTTGCAATTTACAGTATTTGCCATTTGCCTCTCATTTTCCTCTCCCCCACTTCACAAAAATTTGTCGTTTTATTCGACTCTTTTTTCGTTCGTCGTTTTCTTGCCGGATCTGTTTTTGAGTGCAATCTTGTTGTGTAGTCATCATGACTCAAGAAAACACCAACTTATGTGATTTATCAAATACCAACAACAATGATTTTATTGGCACTCCAATTGCTCCTCCCACCACTAGTGCGGAGTCTTGTGATATTAATACTGCTTTGCTGAATCTTGTTATGAAAGATCAATTTTCCGGTACTCCTAATGAGGATGCCACGTCCCATCTTAATACCTTCGTGGAATTATGCGATATGCAAAAGAAAAAAAGATATGGATAATGATGTGGTGAAGATGAAATTATTTCCGTTTTCTTTGCGTGATTCTGCAAAAACTTGGTTCTCTTCTGTGCCTCGCAATTGTACCGATTCTTTGAATAAGTGCAAAGATGCTTTTATCACTAAGTATTTTCCTCCCGCAAAAATTATTTCCCTTAGAACCCAGATCATGATTTAAAGCAACTTGAACATGAGCATGTTGCACAATCTTGGGAAAGGATGAAAATGATGCTAAGGAATTGCCCAACTCATGGGTTAAATCTTTGGATGATCTTACAAAATTTATATGCGGGTTTGAATTTTGTTTCTCATAATCTTTAAGATTCCGCCACAGGTGGTAATTTTCTGGAAATTACTATGGGTCAAGCCACCAAATTGCTTGATAATATTATGGCAAATTATTCACGATGGCATACCGAAAGAGCTCCTACCAGTAAAAAAGTTAATTTAGTTTAAGAAATTTCTTCTTTGAGTGAAAAAGTTGATGCTCTTATGAAATTGGTTGCTAGTAAAAGTGCTCCTATTGATTTTAATGATATTCCTTTGTCTACTTTGATTGAGCAAAATAGTTATGCCATAGATGTGAATTTTATCTCTCAAAATAATTTCAATAATAATGCTTAAGAGGTAATTTTAATCCTAAGCCTTTTCCTAGTAATTCCTCTAATAATTATGGTAATTCCTATGGAAATCAATCCTATAATAATAATAGGAACAACTCTGATCTTGAGAAAAATATTAAAAAAATTATCAACACGCAAAAAGTTTTCAACACTTCCATAGAAGAAAAGTTGAGTAAGATTGATGGTTTGTCTAGAAGTGTTGATAGAATTGCTCATGATGTGGAAAATCTCAAGATGAAAATTTTGTGCCTAAAGTAGATGAATCAATTAAAGCTCTTTATGTTTCTATGGATGAAAGTAACGAGCTAAAAGATAATTTTTAGAAAAAGCGTTTTCTAGTGATTTCTTTCGCAAAAGTGATGAAGATCTTAAAATGATTGGTGTTTCTTCTATCGATTCCTTGTTTAGTAAATTTAAGATTGATGAAAAAGGGACTGGAGAAGAGTCAACTTTAGGTAGAAGCCGTCCCAATATTTCAGAGGGTAAAAATCTTGTTGAGAAAATTGATGAAAGTGGGTTTGAAGAGGTCAAAACTGTAACTAGTGATGTGCCCACTCTTTTGGATTACAAAGACTTTAGTTATGATAGTTGCTCTTTGATTGATTGTATTTCGTTGTTGCAATCCATGATAAATTCACACCATGCTTATGAACAAAATAAAGCTTTTACTAAACATATTGTTGATGCTATGATGAAAGCTTTTGAAGAAAAATTGGAATTGGAAGTTTCAATTCCTAGAAAATTACATGATGAGTGGGAACCTACTATCATAGTTAAGACTAAAAATTATGAATGTTTTTCTTTCTGTGACTTGGGGCTAGTGTTTCTACAATTTCGAATCTTTATGTGATGTGCTTGGTTTTACCGATCTTGAAGATTGTTCTTTGAATTTGCACTTGGCGGATTCTACTATTGAAAAGCCTATGGGAAGAATTAATGGTGTTCTTATTCTTGCAAATAGGAATTATGTGCCCATAGATTTTATTGTTCTGATATTGATTGCAATCCGTCTTGTCCTATTATTCTTGGTAGACCATTTCTACGCACTATCGGTGCCGTGATTGATATGAAAGAAGGCAATATTAAGTTCCAATTTCCTTTGAGGAAGGGTATGGAACACTTCCCTAGAACAATAATTAGGCCACCTTATGAATCAATCATGAGGGCATCTTATGGATCTCGAACCAAAGATGACAAAACTTAGATCCTTGCTTTATGCCTAGCTAAGGGCATAAAACTATAGCGCTTGTTGGGAGGCAACCCAATCAATAAAATTTATTTTTGATTTTTTCTTTCTGTTCTTGAGTGTTAGCACAATTATGCTACTGTTATGATTGTTTTTTTCTATTCTAGTTAGTGTTTGTGCCAAGTAGAACTGATAGGATCTTCTTGGGTGATAGTTGTTTGATCTTGCTGAAAAACAGAAACTTTTGCACTCACGAAAACAATTCTTATTTTTTACCAGAGCATGATAAAATGGCAATTCTTTATGCAGAAGATTAGTATACAATTGCTCAGGTCGTCCTATTTTTTCAGAATTTTTAGAGTTCCAAAAGTTTTCAAAATAGTCAGATTGCTACAGATTGTTCTGTTTTGACAGATTCTGTTTTCTTTGCGTTGTGTGCTTATTTTGATGGCTCTATGGTTTTCTTTGATGAGTTTTTGCCATAGAAAAGTTGGAATACAATAGATATAATGCAAAAACAAAATATGAATTGGTTTGGTACAGTACTTATAGTAGTGATTTGCTTTCTTTTACTAACGGATCTCACAAAGGTTTTGTTGAGTTTTGTGTGATTGAAGTTTTCAAGTTTTGGGTTATCTTACAATGGATGAAGGAATAAAGGATAGAAGATTCTAAGCTTGGGGATGCCCCGGCATCCCAAGCTATTATCCAAAAATGAGCAACCAACTAAGCTTGGGGATGCCCCCGAGTGGCATCCCCTCTTTCTTCTAACGACCATCGGTATTTTACTCGAAGCTATATTTTTATTCATCACATAATATGTGTATTGCTTGGAGCGTCTTGTACGATATGATTCTTTTCTTTATTTATTTTGTGTTTTAAGTCTTGATCCCTTGCTGGACACACCTATTTGGGAGAGCCAAAATTATGTCATGACTTGCTAGAATTGCTCTCTATGCTTCACTTAAATTTTTATGAGCAATGGACTTGCTCTAGTGCTTCACTTATATCTTTTTGAGCACGGTGTGCTTAGTATTTTTTAAGAAATGCTCTCTTGCTTCACTTAGATTTATTTGAGAGTTAGTAAAATTTTCAAGAAATTATCTCTTGCTTCACTTAAATTAATTTGAGAGAAAGAAAGAAATTTTATTCTCATGATCTTCACTTATATTTGTTTGAGATTATGAAAAGCAACACATGAAAATTAGTCCCAATGTGATAGATATTCAAGAGGGATATAATAAAAAAGTTCATGAAGATCATTGGACAAAATAAACTTGATTCTTAGTAATAGTTTTGAGATATGATCATGTGATATGTGAGTTATGTTAATGAGTAATTATGCTTTAGTAAGAATATTGGTGTTAAGGTTTGTGATTCACTATGCAAGTACGAAAGACAATAGTCATGCAACCAAATTATATCCTACTTGTGATGCATTATTCGGTGTTTTATGCTTTATGCTTGCTTATGAGATTATTCGTTTCTTGGTTGGTCGCTTATCAATATTTTGCTAGCCTTCATTTTGCACTAAGTATGATCTCTACTTGTGCATCCAAAAACCTTTAAACCAGTTTGCCATACTATATCTATCTATATGCGGTATTCTTTTGCCGTTCTAAGAAAATTTGTATGTGCCATCTCTAATTTTCAAAATAAACTTCTCTTTTGTGTGTTTGTTTCGCTTGCGGAGCGGTGAGGGGTGGCTAATATTTTCCATGCTAGATGTGTTATTCTCAAGATGAGTGTTTATTCACTTGTGATTGCACGAGAGTAAGGAAAAGGTATTAGGGATGCCCAGTCCCGAAATGAAAAATGAATTTAGTTCATGTTGTCAAATAATAAATTCCTTGGAAAGATTTGGTATGGAGGCAACCGTGGATACAGCTAGCCATGGAAAGTGAAAATATGGTTGAAAAGGAATAAACTTTATTTTTTGTTTGGGAACCGCCTATGATATATCTAACATGGAAAGTGTTGGGAACTCTAAGTCATTTTCGTTAGTGGGATGCATACACCTCCCAAAATGTTTTTATCTCTAAGTTTTTTGCTTTGAACTCTGGCACCTCTACAAATCCCTACTTCCCTCTGCGAAGGGCCTTTCTTTTACTTTATGCAATTTTTATTTTTGACTTTTAGTCTCCATCTTCTCTTACAAAAGCACCAACTAGGAGGTAATATGATCGTACTTAAGTATTGGGTGTAACTAATATGCGAGTGTGTTTCATGAATGGATCAATGGTTGAGCATGATGGGCTAGGGATAACTTATTTTAGCGTTGATATTTTGAAATACATGGTTGCTTATTGATATGATTGAGTATTTAAATTATCATGTCAAAACTAGACTATTGCTTTGAACAATATAAAATTCCAAATGTCCATGCTATAAAGAAAAGAATATGATATGACATGTTAGGCAGCATTCCACATCAAAAATTCTGTTTTTATCACTTCCCTACCCGAGGACGAGTAGGAGTTAAGCTTGGGGATGCTAATACGCCTCCAACGTATCTATAATTTTTGCTTGTTCCATGATGTTATATTATCAATCTTGGATGTTTTATAATCATTTTATAGTCATTTTATATCATTTTTTGGTACTAACCTATTGACATAGTGCCAACTGCCAGTTGTTTTCTGCATGTTTCTACATCGCAGGAAATCAATATGAGAGGGAGTCCAAATGCAACGAAAATTAACGGAGATTTTTTTGGACCAGAAGGAACGTAATGGGCCCTGGCTACTCCTTGGGGTGCCTCGAGGAGGCCACAACCCACCAGGGTGTGCCAGGAGGCCCAGGTGCGCACTGGTGGGTTGTGCCCACCTCGGGTACCCCCCGGACCGCCTCTTTGATCTATAAATACCCCAATATTCCCAAAACCCTAGGGGAGTCGACGAAATATTCATCCAGCCGCCGCGGAGTCCAGAACCACCAGATCCAATCTAGACACCATCTCGGATGGGGTTCACCACCTCCATTGGTGCCTCTTCGATGATGCGTGAGTAGTTCTTTGTAGACCTTCGGGTCCGTAGTTAGTAGGTAGATGTCTTCATCTCTCTCTCTCTCTCTCTCTCTCTCTCTCTCTCTCTCTAAATTCTCAATACAATAGTCTCTTGGAGATCCATATGATGTAACTCTTTTGCTGCATGTTTGTTGGGATCGATGAACCTTGAGTTTATGATCAGATCTATCTTTTTATTTCCATGAAAGTATTTGAGTTTCTTTGATATCTTTTATGCATGATCTCTTATAGCCTTGTATTTCTTCTCCAATATTTGGGTTTTGTTTGGCCAACTTCATCTATTTATCTTGCAATGGGAAGAGGTGCTTTGTAGTGGGTTCGATCTTATGGTGCTTGATCCCAGTGACAGAAAGGGAACCGACACGTATGTATCGTTGCTACTAAGGATAAAACGATGGGGTTTATCTCTACATAGATAGACCTTGTCTACATCATGTCATCGTTCTTATTGAATTACTCCGTTTTTTCATGAACTTAATACACTAGATGCATGCTGGATAGTGGTCGATGTGTGGAGTAATAGTAGTAGATGCAGGCAGGAGTCGGTCTACTAATCTTGGACGTGATGCCTATATAATGATCATTGCCTGGATATCGTCATGAGTATTTGATGTTCTATCAATTGCCCAACAGTAATTTGTTCACCCACCGTTTGCTATTTTTCTCGACAGAAGCCACTAGTAAAACCTACGCCCCCCGGGTCTCTTTCTCATATATTTGCCTTTGCGATCTACTTTTTCCTTGCATTTATTTTTGGATCTATTAAACTAAAAATACAAAAATACATTGCTGCAATTTATTATTATTTATTTTATTTGGTGTTTGATCTATCAATTTACTACAAATTTATCTCACGTCCATTTGCCTACTTGAGGCGTAGTACCCCGGAAGGGATTGACAACCCCTTTAACACGTCGGGTTACGAGGATTTGTTATGTGTGTGCAAGGGTTGTTTATGTTGTGTTGCTTGGTTCTCCTACCGGCTCGATAACCATGGTTTCATATCTGAGGGAAATACCTACCGCCAATGTGCTGCATCATCCCTTCTTCTTTGGGTAAATACCGACGTAGCTTCAAGCGACATCAGCCGACCTCGTATACGTCACCTCACCAAGTCCTTAGTGCCTTCGTCTTCTCACGAAACGATCGCGAGCAGATCGGCAAGCGCGCGCCGCCCCTTGTATTTCGTAGCTAACTAATACGCAGGAACCTAGGAGGTGGGGCTTCGAGCGGACTCGTCGACGCCTTGTCACCCGAGGAGGGCCTACCACGACCAAGCAGCAGTCTGATTCACAAAATGCTAAGTTAAACCACCTCGTATGTCGCGCGCTGCTGGATAAAGCCCTCCCTAGGTGCCTTCGCGGGGTGAACCACTCCTTCTTCGCGCAAACCGCTTGCATGTTAAAAGGCGAGCTCTTGAGCATCGTGCCTCGGGAGCCCCTACTGGCTCTGGAGCCCTCACCCCTGGCCTTGTCCCAGGCATTGCGACCTGATATACCAGCGACGGCTGAGCTCGCCCGAGGGCCGGGCCCTGAGAACGTAGATCACCTTGGTAAGAAAGAAGAGGAGGGGTAAACCCCGCCTAGGAGTATGGGAAGTAGGGTGTGGTCTGGTCGCGCAAGCATCGTTCGGAACGCTAAGGATGTACCGGGCTTTTCATGCACCCCTAGTCGGGTTTACTTTGATGTGTTTTAGGATGGAAAGGGAGAACCAGACTCAAGGGAAACGCGCCGTCACAATGCGGAGACACCTCGCGGATCATGAACACCCAGAGCTAAGTCATCTTCTCCGCACCAAATGCAAGCTTTACTATCGACACCACACTTCTATTTCTGTGACCCCGTTTAAGCGAAAACCCTTTTCCATCCGAAAGCCGCATGCGCATCAAGGGGGACCTCCTGAGCATCGCGCCTCAGGAGCTCTTACCGGACCTTGGGGCGCTTGTCGGTTGTATATCCCACATATCTCATAGTAGGGGTCTTAAGTTAGGCGTCTTGGAGTGATGGTAACATGAACACGTGATTTTACCCAGGTTTGGGCCGTCTTGATGGAGGTAAAACTCTACGTCCTGCTTTTGTTTGTATTCATATGGGGTGTAGTACATAGTACATGTATCTACCACGAGATTGTTCTAATGAATCTTAGATTATCTATTGACTAGCCTGGCCTCAGTTTATATAACACACCGGAGGCCTAGGTTTTAGAGGAGTCCTTGTCTTGGGCGTCAAGTCTTGTGGAATCCTCCTTGTGTGTGGCATGGGCTGCCCGAAATGGCCCATAAGTAAACCGCCATGGGGGTCCTCGGCCCGATCCAGCTGGTCGGGAGAAGACGTGATGAGTACCCCCTAGTCCAGGACACCGTTAGTAGCCCCCTGAACCGGTCTTCAAGTTGGGGACGCTCCTCGATTCTTTCGAACTATTCTTCATCTTCGGTCATCATTCTTGAAAAATAGTTCAACAAATCTTCTCATCTTCGATCTTGAGGATCACCGAAGTGAATCCGAAGAGTTTACACATCGGGTATCCGAGGAGCCCCTTTAAGTTTTCGGCCTTTAGCAATGCCTTGTTATTTTTTACACCACACCTCGGGTTTGAAGTGGTTCCCACGTGGTGGTGTCCTCTTGCATCCGAGCTCCAAGGCCGGATTGCTTCTGAGGTATCTTTTGCAACCGAACACCAACGTCGGACCGCTTCCGAGCTCCAACGCCGGAATGTATCCAAGCTCCAATGCCGGAATGTATCCGAAATTTCATAGATTACCTCGTGTTTGAAATTTTTTGAAGGAAGTTACCCGAGCTTAATGCTGAAAAAGTTCTCTATGGAGCCAGCCGCTTGCAACCGAGTTTTATGCCGGACTGCTTCCAAGGTGATGCACCACCTCGGGCTTGGGCTGATTGTTTGCAGATTTTATTTCCGATTGATACAATTTATTTACTGATGAGAATATAGCCAGTAGCCCTCGAGGTGTGTGTCGGCCTAAAATCCGAGATGCACATTAGAGGAAATAGTGATCGGCAGATGGGCCCTTGAGAGAGGGTCTTGAGAAGTCGACGTAATATATTAGCTTGATGCCGGAAGTCCCTGATGGTACATATTGTTGTCTGAAGACGCGTTTGCCCATAGTTCGGTCAAGCTGAACACTGAGCACTTTGAATTTTCTGTATTGAATAGGCAATGCAGTAGGCCCCGAGACACTGGTCGGGTGGCAACACCAGATCAGGGGATCGATGTGCCCCTTTAATATTAGTAAATGATAAGCCCGAAGCCCAGTAGCCCCCGAGCCTTAATGTGGGCACGGGTGGCCAAATTAAGGATCGATATCTGGAGTAAAATCACAAATTATGTGTAATGATTCTATGTATCCAAGTACTCTATATTATTAATGCTCGGATCCGCATTGTACAAAACTCTGATGACCGACCATCGGCTTCAACCTCATCGGCCAGTAGTCGGAGAGTGTTTTGTCCTACTTTATAAAGCCTTTATAAGGGCAAAGATTTATGACAAACAAGGCAATCCGGCCATATAGTTTTATAAATAAAGGTACACGGAGAGATAGGTTATATTACTTTCTAAAGTAAGAAACATCTTCCGAAGAAAATAGTCCCGCTATCGGTTCTTTTCTTTGGGTTTGTCATGCTGACCATGATCATGAAACCTCACCTCCGATCGATGTGGGAGGAAAATACCGAGGATTTAGTGTGGGGAAGGTTCCCGAACTCTATGGTCTTAATGAATCGAAATTTTCACTTTTGTCATTGCCGACCAATTATATTCTTAAGATAGCTAGCTTTCGGTTCACCCAGTCTGATGTACTAATTCGTATGACCCGATAGTAGCAATCACAGAGGTGCTCCCTTTACCCCCTAGCCAAACAATCGGGAACGTAGGGTTAAACACAGGAGCCAGACAACCCAGCTTGGCCAAAATCTTAAGTCAAATTTGATGCATATTTATGGCTTTATAACGATAATTACGGAAGGCAGTGCTTGTATATTGAATACAAACACTGATGATATATGTTTATTTTGACTCTGTTGCGACCGTTTATCAGTTGAAAGTGGCCCATCATCAGCTTATACCCCTTTGTAGATACTACGCATGGTGTTTCCGTAGTCTCGGTGCCCGGAGGCGGTTGTGTTAGCGGAAACCCGGCAATCAGATATGCAGGCTTTATAACTTTCACTTAGTCATAGGAGCTTTAAACTGGGGAAGCTAGCTACGAGCCCCCGGTTAGTGTCCGGCACCGACCGAAGTCTAGCCATTAACACTTCAGGAAATGTTATGAAAGGCCCATCGTTTAACACAGGGTAATCAGTATCAATCTATAGTTTGACACCGTCATCGGATCGCTAACCAGTTTACGCCCATTGTGACAGTCAGTTTTTGGCTTTCTCCACTGAGGTGCTTAACCATTTGAGCTGAAAGCACAATCGCAGTGGTTCTCCCTTTGCACACCTAGTTGAACAAAACGAAACATAGGAGGCAAGCACAAGAGTCGGGCAACCCAACTATTGACCGAAGACACAATTTGAAACCGATGCATATATAGTAATATCCGAGAATGTTTTT
Organism: Aegilops umbellulata; assembly: GCA_032464435.1. NCBI lineage: Eukaryota > Viridiplantae > Streptophyta > Magnoliopsida > Poales > Poaceae > Aegilops > Aegilops umbellulata. The sequence goes on from CP136056.1 coordinate 375,118,049, forward strand.
GCTGAATCTCTAAAGGTGTCCGGCATTGCACTGCGAGACTTATGCTGGAAACAAACAAATAGTTTAAAAGTGCCATAGGCTTGGAAAACCAAAAGACTTCAGTAAAAACTTTAAGTCCGAACTAAATCAAGTTTTTGTGCCAATCCGAAATTGGTATTAAAATATACTTTTTTCCGCTGTCGTGCTTTAACATGACACATCCGATCTCTCAACTTCAAGCAAGTCAGCCCTTGGCTTCAACCTCCATATCCCGAAGGTGGAGTACTTCTCGAGGCCAATTTAGCGAACTAAACTTGAGCGGCTTTAAAGAGAAGCCAGGCTATCCAGCTATTGACCATACACTCGAGTTGAAAAAGGAGTGATAGAAAAAGGCTTTGCAACGACTAAGAAGAAAACAATTATTATAGAACGGCTCATATAAATTTAAGAGCCCCCAGTTAACTTGAGTAAGAGAAGGTTGTTTTTAGCAGACACCATTTTAGACAAACATGTCTTTCTTTAAATACAAATATAATGCTTGGTCGAACCGAACAGAAATTAAAAAAATTGAAAAAGTTGAGCATTAGAGCGACTTAGCTGGTTAATGTGTTCGATGTCGATGACGTGGGCCGAGCTTACGGCGGGACGAGGTCCCAGCCCCCAAAACAGTCCCGAGGTGGCCGAACAAAGAGCTCGGCACTCCGAAGTGGCGACACAACACGGTCGCTGTGGAGAGGTGAAGCCCCCGGTCCAGCCGAGGAGAGAAAGTAGTTCGGCGGGGTGACAATACAACTTGGTCGACAAAGGCGGGACAACGACGTCGGCACGCCGAGGTGACCGTGTGACACTGCCGAAGTCGACTACCTGCACACATAAAATAGTGCAATCCAAGAGAAAAGAAAATCTTCTACTTAATTAACATAAGTGAAGTAAATAATTTAAATGAATTTGGCCTGTGTGCCGGAGGCCCGATGAGCTGGAGTTCTCTCGGCGATGCCTAAGTCCCCGAGGCAACCAAACATGTCGATATGGCAATTTGACCAGCAAGGTGAACATGCGAGCCGATATACGCCAATTGGGATGACGACGTTGGCTTGCCGAGGTGGCAGCATAGCATGACCATAGTTAACTTTCATGTATACATAAAGAAGCGCAAGATGGAAAATAAAAAATCCCTTTGTATAATTTATATATGCAAAATAAATAATTTAAGAAATATAGCCTATTGGGGGGACGACAACGTCAGTTCACCGAGATGGCGATGTAGACCAGCCGAAGTTGGTTCACCTGTGCACATAAAATAGTGCCAAATAAAAGTAATAACAAGTAATGATAATAATAATATACCTTTAAAAATGCTCTTCTACATAATTAACTTAAGCGAAGTTAATAATTAAAGGAATATGGCTTGAGCACTGAGGTCGGCCCGGCCGAGTGCCAAGGTCCATGTGCCGCATCCAAGGCTACCCCACGACTTGGTCGGCGGAGGAGGGACGATGACGTCAGCTTGCCAGCGGCGTGGCATAGTCGAGGTTGATTATCTGCATGCATGAAGTAACACAAGCCAGATAATAATAAAAATAAAGAAAAAATTATTTACAAAATTCTTTGTGAAATAAATTATTAAAAGAGATTTGGCCTGGCGCGAGGCCGGTGTCGACACAGGGCGTCGGCACCACGAGGTGAAAAAATCCGAATTCGCAGGGCCACCCGAGTTATGGACACGATGTGCGCGGGACAACGACGGCATATCGGATCGCCCTAAAATGACGGCCTCTATGTAGACCAGACTGCAACACCAAAAATCATTGATGAGCAGAAAATACTCTTTGAAATATTATTAATAGGCACATGATGAATAACTAGAACAATTGCACCTCGTGATTTATTCGACAACATCCGAACTGATGTTAGATAAGGTGATTATGGACGAGGGACATCCTGGCCGGAGTGCCTCCAGACTATGTTGGGCCGACCAATATACGGCACGGCTGACCCGAACAGGAAGGTTGGTCTCACGAAGGTTCCGACACGTAGGTCGGCTTGTCAGATTGACGCAGACGGAAAACTCATGTATATGCGTCAACAAAAATACCTCTGCAAAAAAATGCAGTACAGACGGACAGAAAATATTCCGTGTGTAACAGTTTTACGTGTTAAACGGATAATTAGGAAGAACAGAACATGTTTGATTGCGATGACTGTAGCAGTCCAGAGCTCATGTTGCCGCCGCTGCAAAATGCTGCCATCAATAAGAGTTCTTGTCAGCGCACTGCTCTGCCTGGTCTTTTCGGATGGATCATCAGCCGGCCAGATTGCGTCTTTTTTTCACGTTGATCCATGCAACGAATTCGCTCCCCTAGGTTGCTGCGTGCAAGTTGCAGATCGCCGCAGCGCGGTCCGGATTCATCGTACAGCCACGCGGCCGGCGCCGCCGTCGTCAAAAAATTCCTCGGCCCTGATCTGATAGGAAACAAAATAGCACGATGCGGCAGCGACATGCCGCATGATTTTGTGAAAGAAATAATTTACGTGGAAAAGATGTAGCTGAAAAATATCACATGATTATCCCACTGAACCGTGACGATCACCTAGCAGGCTCTCAATGAAAGCACCAATGTCGGTTCTATATCCGGCATATCTCGTAGTAGGGGTCTTAAGCTAGGCGTCTTGGAGCGATGGTAACATGGACACGGGATTTACCCAGGTTCGGGCCCTCTTGATGGAGGTAAAACCCTACGTCCTGCTTTTGATTGTATTCATATGGGGTGTAGTACATAGTACATGTATCTACCACGAGATTGTTCTACTGAATTTTAGATTACCTATTGACTAGCCTGGCCTCGGTTTATATAACACACCAGAGCCTAGGGTTTAGAGGAGTCCTTGTATTGGGCGCCAAGTCTTGTGGAATCCTCCTTGTATGCGGCATGGGCTGCCCGAAGTGGCCCATAAGTGAACCGCCATGGGGGTCCTCGGCCCGATCCAGCTGGTCGGGAGAAGACGTGGTGAGTACCCCTAGTCCAGGACACCGTCGGCGCTTCCCTCCTGGGCTTGCACACGGCATCGCGACCTGGCATACCGACGATGGCAGAAGCTTACCTGGGGACTGGGTCCAGGCGACGTAGGGCACTAAGCTATCGCGAGGGAAAAGGGCTTAAGTTTAAACAAGAGGCGCCAACGCAACTTAGGAACACGAATAAGACATTACGATAATAGGCTCGAGCAGCGCAGTTCCTCTCATGCCCCCACGGGACCCTTCATGATTTCTGGTGCAGGAAATAGAGACAAAAGAAACGACCTCCATAGGGCCGCAGCTCAGGAGGCGCTGACCCCAGCGCCGTGGCGACTAGTCGGAGTCATACTCCTCCTTAATCGAGGCAAAGTAAAAAGCAAGCAAGATTAAAGTGATGGAGATTAATATGATGAGAATAGACCCGGGGGCCATAGGTTTCACTAGTGGCTTCTCTCAAGAGCATAAGTATTCTACGGTGGGTGAACAAATTACTGTTGAGCAATTGACAGAATTGAGCATATTTATGAGAATATCTAGGTATGATCATGTATATAGGCATCACGTCCGAGACAAGTAGACCGACTCCTGCCTGCATCTACTACTATTACTCCACTCATCGACCGCTATCCAGCATGCATCTAGAGTATTAAGTTTAAAATAGAGTAACACCTTAAGCAAGATGACATGATGTAGAGGGATAGTTTCATGAAATATGATAAAAACCCCATCTTGTTATCCTCGATGGCAACAATGCAATATGTGCCTTGCTACCCCTTCTGTCACTGGGAAAGGACACCGCAAGATTGAACCCAAAGCTAAGCACTTCTCCCATGGCAAGAAAAACCAATCTAGTAGACCAAACCAAACTGATAATTCGAAGAGACTTGCAAACATAACCAATCATACATAAAAGAATTCAGAGAAGATTCAAATATTATTCATAGATAGACTTGATCATAAACCCACAATTCATCGATCTCAACAAACACACCGCAAAAAGAAGATTACAACGAATAGATTCCACGAGAGAGGGGGAGAACATTGTATTGAGATCCAAAAAGAGAGAAGAAGCCATCTAGCTAATAACTATGGACCCGTAGGTCTGAGGTGAACTACTCACACTTCATCGGAGGGGCTAGGATGATGTAGAAGCTCTCCGTGATGATGGCCCTCTCCGGCGGAGCTCCGGAACAGGCCCCAAGATGGGATCTCGTGGGTACAGAAGGTTGCGGTGGTGGAATTAGGTTTTTGGCTCCGTATCTGATCGTTTGGGGGTACGTAGGTATATATAGGAGGAAGAAGTACGTCGGTGGAACTCCGAGGGGCCCACGAGGCAGGGGCGCGCCCTAGAAGGGTGGGCGCGCCCCCCACCCTCGTGACCGCCTCGTGGTTTTCTTGACGGAGGGTCCAAGTCTCCTGGGTCTTAACTGATGAGAAAATCACGTTCCCGAAGGTTTCATTCCGTTTGATATTATGTTTCTCCGAAACTCTAAAATAGGCAAAAAACAGCAATTCTGGGTTGGGCCTCCGGTTAATAGGTTAGTACCAAAAATAATATAAAAGTGGAAAATAAAGCCCAATATAGTCCAAAACAGTAGATAATATAACATGAAGACGTATCAGGCTTCCACGGCCGCTCCTGCGGGAAGGACCCTTCACTACAAAAAAATACACTTCCGTGATGATACGTGTTTCTCATAGTAGGTCATGTTTTTTGTCATGCATGTACATCCATGAAAATTTTATGACAGAATCAAGATAGTCATACCTGTGGTGTCGTAGAAGTGTTCCATGACATTACCAAAATTATCATCACGGAAGTGTCCACTTCCCTGACGATAAATCGCGCGTCACAGAAGTGCTTTCGTCAAGGGTGACCGACACGTGGCATCCACCGTAACAGAACGTCGTTAAGCTATCGGGTCGGGTTTTGGATCCGATAACCCGTTAACAGCCCCGACCAATGGGGATTTTCCACGTGTAAAATCATCATTGGCTGGAGGAAACACGTGTCGGCTCATCATTGGGACAGATGTCAACCACTCATTGGACGGAAGGCGCCTATGATACATCGACACGTGGCACGGCCCAACAGAGGCCCATTCATGTGAAAAGGCCAGGCCGTTTGACTTGGTCAAAAGCTGGCGGGCCGGCCCATGGAAAGCCTGTTAACGGCCTGTTCAAATATAGCCCATTTACAGCCCGCTAACCCAAGGCTCGTTACACCCTATCGGAATTAGGCCCAGTAGCGTCATCTGGGCCATCCAATATGATTCTAGCCCGTTTTCACTTCTGGCCCATGTATGTCCCATGACGTCTTTCGGCCCATATGAGGCCCTATGTAACTCTTGGCCTATTAATGGCCCGTGGTGAAACTGGCCCGTAATGAACAGTGTATCACTTTACACCCATTAACGGCCCGTGGTGAAACTGGACCGTAATGAACAGGGTATAACTTTATACCCATTAACGGCTCGTTATTCCGTTGGGCCGTTTCTAGCCCATGTTATCTTTCGGCCTTCTCAGAGCCTGTTTATTCTTGGGCTCATTTCCAGCATTCGTTTACTTACGGCCTGTTACTGTCATTTTCCGCTTGTGGGCCAAATTCAGCCCGTGGTTACAGTCGGCCCGTTTGTGGTCCGTTAATTCGTTGGGCCATTTTCATAACGTCATCAAATACGACCTATTAACGATGGCCCGTTATGGTCGGCCCATGAACGGACAATTCCAACTCTAGCCCGTTTACGGCCATAATGCGGCCTGTTATTGGCCCATGTTTGGCCAATCGATCATACGGCCCGTATAAGGCCCATTGATGATACGGCCCGTAGAAGGCCCATTGTTTCTATGGCCCCGTAGAAGGCCCATTGTTTCTATGGCCCGTAGAAGGCCTACTGTTTCTACGGCCCGTAGAAGGCCCACTATTTCTACGGCCCGTAGGAGGCCCAGTGTCACTACAGTAAATATTAGCCCATGGTTATTGTGGCCTAGTTTTAAAAAAAAAGGTTATTGCAGCCACTAGCAAACCGCGAAAAAAGAACTGCACTGACTACAAGCAAACAAATAAACAAGACAACAAGGAAATAAATAAGCAAGCAACTTATGCTAGGCTATCACGGCTATTACACATATTACATCCACTGGGCATCAAAGTTCGCCACCAGTGCAAATATAGGGAACACAACAGCATATAAACGACGCAGCAAAACAAGTCCAAAACTGAAACCACTTCAGAAGAGCTCAAGAAACAATATCCTGGGTACCCATAATGCTGGCAAGATGCTTAGCAAGCTTATTAACTTTCTCTTGTTTGGCGCTTAAATCCTCCAGCGCTTGCTGTTGCACAAGAAAGTACGCATCTGAATTCTGCAGGGACTTCCTCAGTCCTTCGGCTTCTTGCCGCAGCACAGCTGACTGATGCCTTTCAGCTTATAGCTGAGACTGAAGAAGCCGAAGTGATTCAGGCAGTGAGTTCGAAGAGCTTGTGCCAGCGGTACTGGCCAGTAACTCGAACACTACATCAACGCAGGACTGTGGGGTTTTCTCACTGTCTACAAGATCGTTTTTATCACCTTTCTTGGAGACTAACAGGGTTGTCTCACTATCTTGAACCTTATCTGCATTACTTTCTCTACCATTGCCTGGTGGGGTGCTCTTCTCCAATATTCTGTTTGCATACTACAAGAGAAACAAGCAGACACGTCACAGGTTTAGCTTGTAGTATACGAAACTCATTTTGGTAAACCGGTTCAGTAGTAAGGTGGACAGGATAACAGCATTAAACAAACATATATCTATGTACTATGGTCACTGTATTGTCCATATCATTCTAGTTTATGTTCCCTAATCAAGATAGAGACACGGTTCAACTCATATATTTTTAAGACACAGCAGCATAGACAGAATATAAGTGTGAGAAACTACACAGCATTGGCAGCACTTGTAATGTGCATCACATGAGAACATAACGGTTTATGCAACTTAAACTGAAATCAACATAGAGCAAGAAGTTAGAACAGCAATCCAGTTAAAGAAATAGGTTTAAAACATACCTGTTGCGCCATTGGAGTTTCAATTGGATCCTTCAAATTCGAAAGTAGTTGGTATGAGTAAATACAATGATGCAACAGCAAAGGAGTATGGACAATAGCTACGGAATCTGACTTGAGAACAGTTGCTCTTTTGCTTTAAACGTGGAGTTTGGGTTAGCTGTGGTGGTCTTCGTGCTTTGGGCACTGCAGTAGCTTTACAAACTGCTCGTGTGGGGGTACTCTGTGGTGGACATGGTTCTTTGTCAACTATAAGTGGGTTACTATCCGCTGGGGTTGCGGTTAGATGGGTTGTAGTTGGTTCTCTGCCCAAAGGTGTAAGTGTGCAATCTGGAAGAGTCTCGATTATGTGTGGTGGGGCTAGTTTGTGGGCAAGTACAACCATGGTTCTATCTGCATCAACGGGTAGCACTGTCTTTTGTGAAGAACGGGTTTTTGCTCCCTTAGATACTGCCATCACCCCCTCCAATTCAAATGGCTGATAAACAAGAAAATAAATTGAACGTACAGACATTGTATGATAGGCAGATGTGGTAATTCACATGTATGTTGTCTAACCGAACAGGACAGCATGACACAATTTCACATATATGATGCCTAACTAAACAGGATAGCATGACACAGTTTCAGATATATGATGGATAACTTAACAGGATATAATGGCATAATTCAACATATGATGAGTACCTAAACAGGATGACATGACAAAACTATATGATGTCTTTCTAAAATAGGTTGGGATGAAATAATTCGCATACATGTTGTCTAAGTATACAGGATAGCATGATATAATTGACATAATTGATTCATATACTAAGCAGCTGGCACTCGCATGTATGATCTCTAAAGTAAGCAGATAGAATTCAATAGTGTGCATATGATGTCTAAACTAAGCAATGCAAGACACCATATGCATCATATGATAAATATAAACATTACAACTTAGAGCATACACCTCAGGTGGGATATAGGACTGGTCATCTGTCTCTGAATCCACCTCTAAGGAGCTCCCTGTAAACATCGAGATATATGCTTCAACAGGTACCATTGCCTGCTCTGAAGACCTTGTTTTCACTCTAGATTTTTCCATAACCGGCTCAAATGGCTGATACACATGAAGAGTAGTTCAATATACACAGATTGTCGACAAATGGAATACGTAATGAAAAAAAAGATGGCATGAGATAATTCACATATATGATGCCTGGCTCCATGGCGGTGCATAATTCACATATATGATAACTGGCTGAAAAACATGGCATTGCATAATTCACATATCTGATATAGAAAGCAAACAGGAGGCATTCACACAAAGCATGTCTAATCTAAGCAGATGGCATGGAATGCAAGATATGCAAGATATGAGCAATATAACCCAGCCAAGTTAGAGCATGCACCTCGGGGGGGGGAATACGACTGGTCATCTCTCTCTGAATCCTCCTCTGAGGAGCTATCTGTAACCAGCAAGAAATCTGCATCGACAGGTAGCACTGACTGCTTAGAAGACCTTGTTTTCATTCCAGATTTTTCCATGACCGACTCAAATGGCTGATGCATAGGAAGAGTAGATGAATGTATAAACATTGTTGAAAAATGGAATACATTATGGAAAAAATATGGCACGATACAATTCACATATACGATGACTGGCTAAACAGGATGGCATTGCATGATTCACGTATATGATGCCTGGATAAAGAAGATGGCATTGCATAATTCCCATAGACTCCCTCCATTCCTAAATATTTGTCTTTTTAGAGATTTCAAATGGACTACCACATACGGATGTATAAAGACATATTTTAGAGTGTAGATTCACTCATTTTGTTCCGTATGTAGTCACTTGTTGAAATCTCTAAAAAGACAAATATTTAGGAATGGTGGGAGTATGATATAGAAACCAAACAGGTGGCATTCACACAAAGCAAATCTAAACTAAGCTGATGACATATAAGATGTATAATGTAAGCAATGCAAGGCGCCATATGCATGATATGACCAACATCAGCATGCCAGGTTAGAGCAAACACCTCAGGTGGTAAACAGACGTGGTCGGCTCCTTCTGAATCTCCACCTGAACAGTTATCTTCCGCTGGAATACAATCTGGAAATGCAGGAGGGGGGGCACTTCACCCACCATGGAGCGGCGTCTGCATGACATTATATTCGCACGTAACGGTCTTCTCTTTTTCTCTACATGTTCAGTACGATTGTGTACAATATCTGACATGCATAATAAAAAAATAGTTAGATTTTGTAAGGCCTAAGGGGTGCATGCAAAAATCAAGACTGATGGTAGCAAACGAGTGGATGGATCCAAAACTAATGATAACAGGTAGATTATAGCTTCAGTTTAAAAAGATAGACAATGGATCATCTATTGTTTGTTTCCCACCCAACATGAAGCACATAGAAGACCCCAGATGAACCAAATAGTAAACAGATACTATTCGATGCTGGCTCGATATGAGACCCATGGGAAATTCAAAACTCAAGATTGAACGATAAAGTAGCAGGTAATAATAACCGATGTATAACGTAAGCAAACACGAAAGACTGCGACCTCTCTTCCGGAACTGTGTAGTCCTCGGGTTCATCTGCTCAGTCGGTGATGGTAATGCAGTTGGCGTGGCTGCCGGCAACGGGGAAGATGATCTGAGGCGGCGAAAGGAAGTCTGCAGGGGGGATCTCTGCTGCAGTGAACGCTTATGTTGATGGTGCACCTCAGGTGGGGTGGATGACGGCACGACAGGAGCAGGACATAACACACAGAGTTTTCTTTGACGCCTATCTGAAAATGAAGTAAATCTGTAAGGGCTCCTTAGAATTGGAGGATTCTATAAACGCAGGGACAGGAAAAACACAGGAATAGGATAGGAATGCACGTGCAAAACAGAGCATTTGAAAACAAAGGATTTCAGTCAACCTGTGTGTTTGGTTCACATGAATTGGAAGAACAGAGGAATGGAGAAACAAAGTGATGCGACGAGTGTACAACCTCTTTGGCATAGCCTTGTGTACCTCAGCATCATTGTGTTGGACGTGGAGGATGGTGATGATGCTGGTGTGACTGTCGGAGGCGGGGAAGAAGATCCGAGGCCTCTGGAAACAGCGCCGAGGGTACTGCTCTGCTGTGATGGACGGTTCCGTCGTTGGAGCAGCTCCGCTAAGGTGTACGGCAACGAGGCTGAAGCATAACAAGACAAACAACGTTAATCTGAAGTGGGACCCTAATATCATCTGCAATAGATGATGTAAAATACATCACCAAAAAGTGCTAGATGTAAAACGCAACAGCCACGCCACGGCCGCTCCGACAGATGCTGTAAGTACTGTTCACTCTGAACTTAACTGAACAAAATGAACTTCACAGTCGAAACTGAATTTTACTGTCGAAACTAATTGAACTAGTAACAGAGCATTGCAATAGATGTTTAGGGCGTTCGAGCACTAGTAGCAGAGAAGCAGTGATCTACATCAGCAGACGCTCGAGTTGGGAACGCACTAGCAGAGAGCAAGTCGTGCAGTAGCACCGCGAGCGAGTGCTAAAGCAGCAACTCCTGTAGCTGCCGGAGGTCGTGCAGCAGCAGCAGCGCAAGCGAGAGCAGAGCAGCAGCATGAACGAAAGCAGAAGCGCGACTGACAGTAAGAACAGAGCCGCAGCGCGAGCGAGAGCCGGAGCAGCTGGAGCTAGTGCCATTGTGGAAGTCGCCGCCGAGCAAGCAACGACATGGGGGAGAGACGCCGTGGATGATGTGGCTGGCGACGGCACCATCGATGGAGACACGCCATGTCTGCTCGGTATCGAGCACCGGCAGCCCCGTGAGATCGAATAAAAGTTAAACTGCAGCGGTGAGTGCAGAACCTCCTTGGTGGCGCCGAGTTGGCCTTGGCTTCATCGGAGGAATTGGTGAGGGTGTTGCGGTTCCGGTGGGGCAGGTCAAGACGGCGCTGTGGGGATTGAGGTGGCGCGATAGATGAGGCGAATGTCGGGGCAGCTGATCCGGCGGGACGGACGAGATCGACAACGGATCCTCATCCGGTGCGTTGGATGAGGGATGGCGACCTGTTGCGGTGGACGACGTAGTCGGGGAAGAGTCTCCAGGTGGGCGGCGGTCGGGAGGCCGACGGAGGAGCGTGGGGTTTCGCGGGTTTTGGCGGCCACGGTGTACGAAAGGGGGGGTGAAGGGGGAGGGGGAGCCAAGCTTAGGGACGCGCTTGTCCGAAATGTAGGGTAAGTTACCAGCGTACCCCCACCGGTCTTGACACTGCGACGTGGAGCTTAATTTTCGGCTGAGGGGTAGAAGGGGGATTTCGCGTGTCCGGGCTGCGGGAGCGATTTCGGATGAGGAGGGAGTTCTCACGCGCGTCCAAATTTCGGGATAACAAGGCGCGGCGCGGGTTGAAGAAGCGGGAGTTTCAAAGTCGGTGAGACAAAAGATACTCGAGCTTGAAAATTTCGGGATAACAAGGTGCGGATTCCTTGTTTGGCAGAACAAACTTAACGTGTAAAAAAACAGTTCATACAAGACACAAGAGAGTCATGTCCCCTTTTACTATATTGCTATAGATGCCATTGAAAAAACTACAAGAAAAATGTAAAAAAAATCGGGAGAACAAGATTACCCTGCACAGTACCAAATCGGTTCGCACTTCCCTCAACAACAACAAAAAACAAATCAATTCCCACCAAAGAAAGAGTAATGTCCCTTTTTATATGATTACAGATGCCATGATCTTGAATTTCAATTTTTGAATCCACGTTATGTTGAATTCGAATATATCGTTAGGTGACCTTGCGGTTTATAATTGATGTAGTCGTACATTTTGATCTTCCATCATATATGAACATTTTACTCCACCGTGTGAACATATATATTGTCGTCTACCACATGGACTAAATTTGAATCAATTTTCCTTATTTGAATATGGTTGTTGTCAAGTTATACAATAATTTAAATATTATCTTGATAACAAAAAACATACATATAGCAGTAATCATATTTCACTATGAACTACATGTACCATACGCTCTCCAATTCAAATATTTGTATCCATTTTATGTTGAATTCAAATCATAGTACATTATTGGTATAGGTAGCGAGATGTTTGGGATAATCTAAACCCTGTTTTCATACGTATAATTTTTGGCTGAATTGGGACAAGTTTTGGTATAAGCCTCTTGCAAAACCGGAGATTCTCTCAACAAGCCTCGTGGTTCCGAGAGGGAACGTGTCACCTTTGTGTGCGAAACGATATACGCTGCCTCCCCCCTGATTTTATTTATAGAGGCAACATAGTACTATATGAGTGCCCTGTTAAATTTTGAAATTATTTCAGGTTCATTTGGCCTTTTTATACATTAATTGAGTTTCTGGACTTTTAATGTGCATAATCTAAATATGATTTGCATGCACATGCTCCGGTGCACCAAAGTGGGTTGAAAAATCACATGTGTGTCCTTGGTTGAATCTCTAGGTCCCATGGAAGAAATGAGAATGAAATTCAAACATCTGGGCGTCATGACTCGGCCGAGAACATCGAGAAACTTTGATTTTAAATTCATGTAAATCCAAAACTCGCCGGAAAATCATGAAACTTGGCATGGTGTCATGTCATGGCACTAACATGTTGTGGTAAAAAATTGGGCCGATTTGGAAGCTCGTGGTTCTAAGAGGGAACGTGCCACCTTTGAGTGTGAAACGATATACGCTGCCCCCCCTGAGTTTCTTAACAAATGCAACATAGAACTACATTAGTGCCCTATTAAATTTTGGAATTATTCCGGGTTCGTTTGTCGTTTTTTATACATTAATTGAGTTTCTGGTCATTTAATGTGCATAAATCAAATTTGAACTACAAGCACATGCTCTCGTGCACCAAAGTTGGTTGAAAAATCACATTTGTGTCCTCGGGTGAATTTCTAGGTCCCATGCAAGAAATGAGAATAAAATTAAAAAATCTGAGCATCGTGGCTCGGCCAAGAACATTGAGAAACATGGTTTTAAAATTCTTGTAAATCCAAAACACGTCTGTAAATCATGAAACTTGGCATGGATGTCATGTCATGGTACTACCATGTTGTGGTAAAAAAATTGGCCGAATAGGAACAGATTTTGGTATAAGCTTCTTGCAAACCCAAGCTTCTCTCAAGAAGGCTCGTGGTTCTGAGAGGGAACGTGCCACCTTTGAGTGCGAAACGATATACGTTGTCCCTCTTGAGTTTATTTACAAAGGCAACATAGAACTACATGAGTGCCCTGTTAAATTTTGGAATTATTCCGGCTTTGTTTGGCCTTATTTACACATTAATTGAGTTTTTGGTCATTTAATGTGCATAATTCAAATTTGAACTACAAGCACATGCTCCCGTGCACCAAAGTTGGTTGAAAAATCACATTTGTGTCCTCGGGTGAATTTCTACTCCCTCCTTCCATCTATATAGGTCCTAATGCGTTTTTCGAAGCTAACTTTGACCAAGCGTTAGAGCAATAATATATGACATGCAACTTACACAAAGCATACCTTCTAATTTGTATGTCAAAGGAGCTTCCAATAATATAATTTTCATAGTATACATCTCATGTGCTATTAATCTTGTCAATAGTCAAAGGCTGTCTTGAAAAACACATTAGGCCCTATATAGATGGAAGGAGGGAGTACGTCCCATGCAAAAAATGAGAATAAAATTCAAACAACTAGGCATCGTGGCTCGGTCGAGAACATTGAGAAAATTGGTTTAAAATCATGAAACTTGGCATGGTGTCATGTCATGGTAGTACCATGCCGTGGTAAAAAAAATTGGCCAAATAGGAACAAATTTTGGTATAAGCTTCTTGCAAATCGGAGCTTCTCTCAAGAAGGCCCGTGGTTCTGGGAGGGAACATTTCACCTTTGTGTGCATAATTCAAATTTGAAATACAAGCACATGTTCCAGTGCACCAAAGTTGGTTGAAAAATCACATGTGTGTCCTCGGGTAAATTTCTAGGTTACATGCAAGAAATGGGAATGAAATTCAAAATTCTGGGCGTCGTGGCTGGGTTGGAAACATTGAGAAACTTAGTTTTTTAATTCCTGTAAATCCAAAACATGCATGAAAATAATGAAACTTGGCTTGGTGCCATGACATGGCACCAACATGCTATGGTAAATTTGCAATCTGATTTGCGAAGGCGCACACATTAACAATCAACAAAGTCATTTTGGAACAAGTGTTGTCATGTTACAATCGGAAACACAAGTATTGTTGAAACTGTGGGCGTTCTACTTACTAGTACCATTTATGTGCCGCCACGCGTCCCCATTTTTTATTAGCTAGGAGGCGCCGTGTAGGGTAGCTATTTGAGTACGAGAGGCGTGCGATCAGACCCCTGCGCGTGCTTATCAAGAGGAGAGCCCTTTGACCTCCATCTGTCGTCCACCTCTCTCCCAAGGTCTCCATTAATGGCGCCCGAGCCTCTGTTTGATGGCGTGGCTATGTCTCACTCGACTGGGATTTAAGAGAGAAAAAAGAAAATCTGAAAGCACGGATCTTGATGTAAGATCCGACGGACCTATATAGCATCTACTGCGACTATAGCAAGACTGATGAATATATAAGGACGATTAATTTTTTTTATCAAAGAAGGGCTTGTCCCTTCCGATTTTCATTACTGAAAACCACCACAATTCACAAGAAGTTCAGCACAACTCCAGCCTAACACGAAGGACTAAAAGCTACCAGATTGAAATCGCAACATCCCAAGAGGCCAACAAAGGCCAAACATCCGCGCTAGAACCCAACATTTCACAACCGACGACACAATCTACATCCTAAACCGATTATTACATCAAAAGAAACCAGGAAACTGAAGGAAGCCCAGCAGCAACTAGAAGAACAGCAATGCCAGGGTCGCCACAGCAAGAGTTTTCTTCATTCCAGACTCGCAACATTGATCTTCCACAGAAAGATAAGGACGATTAATTGTCTTACATAATTAGAAAGATAATTAAAAAGCCACATGCGGCTACGCCCGAAATGCACAAGGGCAAAAGAAGAAGGAAGACAAGGATCTGGCTCGCTGATCTCTACTTTCTTGATGCGTTGCTGCAGGCCGCGGGAACTAGTCTCCACGGCAAGCGGCGATGAGCTCTTTTGTGTCCTCAAGATGCTGCTTGAGAACATCCACGGATTCCTCCACCAGCCTTTGGCGCTCGTTGCGGAGCATGTCATTCTCGTCCATAAGTTTCTTGACGATGACGCCGGTCCTCTTCAACAAGGCACTGGTCTCTCCTGCTGGTCTGCACTTCGGACGATCTTCTCCCTCAGCAGGTCGCGCTTGGACCGGAGCATCTCATTGCCCTCCCTTAGTACGTCGATAGCCTGCTCAAACGAGGCTTTCATGTCGTCCTGCAACCTCGCCCAGCCGGAGATCTGCTCCATCTGGCTATGGACGATCGCATGTATGCGCCTGTAACAGTCGTCGCCTACCCGTGAGAAATTTTCCCAGGCCGCCGCGGCGCGGCGGGACATCTCTGCTGCTTCCACGGCGCGGCCGGACCAGTCTGCTGCATCGACGGCGCGGCAGGACCTCTGTGCTGCTTCAGCGGCGCGGCGGGACCTCTGTGCTGCTACTTCCGTGCGGCGGGACATGTCGGCTGCTCTCGCAGTGAGGCGGGACATCTCTCGTGCTTCCGCTTCCATGCTCGCCTCTCCCTGGTGGCAATCTCTCGACCCAGAACTCACGTTGGCCATGGCAGACGCAAGGGAAGGATGCTGAATGGCTTGTTTGTTTTTGTGGATGAGGAGTTGAGGAGGAATGCGCAGTCATCTTGGCATACTAGTATTTATAACCGAGTACTAATACGCTCCTACGTGGGAAACCGTTTAGGTTGTGATCGGTGTGAACAGGTTTGCAATTCAATATAGCGTGGAGTAATTTGGAATGTGACGAGACGCAAGCTCAAAATTTATTGACGGTTCAAGTTTCGAAGTGCGGCACTATTCCCGGATGGAGTACTTCTTTTTCTACTCTCTCATTTCCGATTTTATAGGGCTTATCTCAAAATTTTAGTTTTTCCATTTTATAAGGCTCAATTTGGTTGTTCCCCAACACATGTTCAGGTTCCAAGGTGCATTAAATCATTGCATGCAAGTATTAAGAGAAAATTGACCAATGCATGTACTTTATGCATGCATGCATTGCAATTAATGCATTGATAAACATAATTTTTATCGCCACCAAAACCCACCATTTCTTAAGCTAAAGTAAACCAAGGTAATCCCTATATTAGCATATTACTAAGATAAACATAAGGCACTGTAGAAACATTTAGGACGTGAGCTTGTCAATCTGAATGTGGAGGGACACAAGCTTAGCCCCGACCAGCAGCTTGGGCGGAACTGTCAAGAAGTTCAACTCCTGCACGTCGACGCCGCCGAGATCCTTGCTGCTTGTAACCTCCACTTCCACCTTGACGGCATCGGTCGTGCCTTTGGGCTCCCCCGGCAGGCCGTTCACCTTGGCCACGTAGTGCGGCAGTGGGGACGCCCCCGCTCTGACGCAGACGACCGACACGGCGATAGGCGCGCCGATGTCGAGCATGCCACCGACCAATAAAAACATGCGGCGGTCCTCCTCCGCGAACAGCAAGAGCCGTGGCTCCGACAGTGGCACTTGCAGCTGGAGCACCTTGCCGTACTGGATCATGTGCACGGGCATGGGATGCGCAGTGCTGATGTGGTGGTAGAGTGCCGGCGGCGGGCCTTCATAGCCGCAGACGGGCACAGGGCATTTGCAGGGCGCGAGCGGACACACGCTCTGGTGATCGGCGAGCTTGTGGTAAGTGACGTAGAGCCCACAGCCTTCATGCGGGCACTCCACCCTCACCGACGAAAGGACGGAGTCCACCGCCGTGTTCCGCACGTCGCAGCCACCGCCGCGCTCGCACTTCTGGCACTGCCGCTGGTTCCCAGGGCGCTCGACGCGGCAGTCCGGGCAGGCCAGTGCCCTCCCTTGCACTGCAGAAATCAATCGAACAGCACATCAATCAAGAAACCTGCACCTTGCTCAATCAGCCAAACGGACGAGGTGTATTCGAACCTCATACACTAGAGGCGTCAAGGGGCGGAGGCACAAGGGGCAGGGGAGCACGGTGAGGTCCATCGAGACCTTAGAGAGCTCCATCGCCGGGTCCTGTTCGGTCTGCATGATCTTGCCCTCCTCGTGCACAACCATCTCTCGACTTGGGCCGGGGTATTACAAAGCTTTACCGTCACATATTTTATACTACTTCAAGGTGCATTAAATCAACACATGCAAGTATCAAAAGGAGAGTCACGGCATGCATGCATGCATTGTAATTAATGCATCGGTAAACGCAAATTATTGAAATATATCGAGTGCAGTGCTTTGATGTGTCGCGTCAACTCGTACATCAATGATAAGTTTGATTATCCTCTCCCTCGCGGACTTAACTGCACCTGCCTTTGGCTGTATGACAGGTTGGCCACACACCTGTCGGGCCCACCTGTCATACACGCAAAGGAAGGAGTGTCCCTCCCTCGCCCATGAGCATGGTGGTTGGCAAGACTAGGAGAAGCTTTCGCTACACGCTCTCCCTCCCGCACGCGGTGGACATGCAGCAGTTCAATCGGTGTCAGATGGCCAGAAGCATACTGTAGTACTCCTCCAGTGCAGTAGTACTCCATCATTGTTCGACTTCCCGAAGAGCCGAAGAGCCAAGCGCAGCCCGGACGCTCGTGTGGCAGTTTCATGTGTAGAGTAGTCTAGGATAGCGTGTACCGTTCCTGTAAGCTTAAAATCGTTGGGGTGGGCTCCATGTTATGTGGTCGTCTCAAAGTTTTTAAAAAAAATTAAAATAGTCTTCTGGCCCTACATGACACCCTGGTGATTATAGTTTGCACGCTCATCTGGTCAAGACAGGAATATATATTTTAATTTGTTTTTTTTTGAAAGGGGGGGACTCCCCGGCCTCTGCATCAGAACGATGCATACGGCCACATATATTTTAATTTGTGGTGGGTAAATGTTAGAGGTTGGAGCAAATATATTGTACAATGCGGGTCTTTCAGCCAAGTTTAGAGGCAAGCATGTGGGGCCAGTGCTATGATGTGTCGCGTCAACTCGTACAACGAGGAGAAGCTTGATTTTACTACATGACTTCTCCCTCCGTTCCCAAATATAAGTCTTTCTAAAGATTCCAGCAAGTGACTACTACATACGGAGCAAAATGAGTGAATCTACACTCTAAACTATGTCTACATACATCTGTATGTTGTATTCCATTTGAAATAGTATCTAAAAAGGCTTATATTTATGAACGGAGGGAGTATATGGCATTTTTATTCAAGTCGTAACGTTTTCACTATGAGGTGGGGCTGCAGTCGAGCAAACCCACCCCGCCCACCGGGCGTCGGCCGAGTTTAGAATTAGAAGAGAGAAACGAGGGAGGAGAGCTAGCTGTAGCACGGACGCTGTTGTCACACGGGACTCGTGTTTATAGAATAGGAGTACTGAGCACTCATGCCTCTTTTTTTCTTTTTTGAGGGAAAAATTAGTCATATGTCTAGTACCACTAGTTGGGTGCGTGCGACCTATAGCTGTCATCACTTTAGGTCTCCTTTTTGAACCACGGCTATGCTTCACGGTACATATTATTTCACACATTTATCCTCCTATATGTACTCCTAGGCTATTTCCACGTGCTCCCATTCGCCGACATGTGGGACATAGAGCATCTGGGTCGTAGTGCATGCACGACTCGGAGCATATGCCGGGGTACTTTACATTTCAAACCTCGCGAATTTCATGCAAACCCCCTGCAGAAGAATAAATAAATGAATGAATTACTACATGAAACCGGATTATTTTCATGGAAACCGGAGCACGTTCATTAAATTTTGGACATAACACGTTTATAAAAAATGACCGGACCGAAACCAGTTTAAGGGCCTCTTTGATTTTTCCCGCAAAAAAAGGGCCTCTTTGATTCGCAGGATACTGAAAACACAGGAATGGGGAAAGTATGATGGCGATGAACCGAGATGAGGAGAACTCTAACTCAGTTAGAGGTTAGAGTTAGATTATAACCCTGAACTAACTCTAAACCAAAGAGGTGTATGGATGGCAGGGTTAGATTGACAATAAATGCTCTATCTCAATCATTTGACTACTTTGGACCCTATTTCCTGCCGGATTTGGAGGGTGCTTGGATACGTTTTAGTTCCATGACTAAAAGTAGTGAGACTAAAACTTGCTAGCCTCACCCATGCTTGGATCCAAATACTAAAGAGAGTAAAATCAAGTTAATGAGCATTTATTATCCTCCAAACCCTCCAATCCAGAACTCGTCTGTGTTAAAGGAGAGGAGTTAAATGAGGAAAGAGATGACTAATCCACATTTTAGTAGGGGTACCCCTGACTAAAATTTTTTAGTCTCAAGACTAGTTTTAGCCCCTCTTTAGTCAGGGGTGCTTGGATCTTTTAGCCTCTTAAAGAGACTATTTTTAGTCAGACTAAAATAAGTCCCTTGGATCCAAGCACCCTCTTGGTGTGGCCGGCTCTTCTGTGGCCTCCTCCCGCTCACAATTGACATAAACGAACCATCTATACAAATCAAGCATGCAAAACATGATAATTTTTACTTTGTCCATACAAATGAGATATCCCACTTAAACATACAAGTCGTCAATCAAGCTTCACAAAATAAAAAAACACTTCATGAAACAAAGAATGAGCTAACTCATCACGGAAGTCATTCATGATAGGGAGGGAGCCCGGAGCCCCTCACGCAGCGAGGGAGGAGCTCTCCATTGTCGCTTTGGAGGAAGGCTCTGTAGAGCCCAAGCCCCGGGAACCCCTCCGACGTCGGCCCTTGCGAGTTGAGGTCGACACCGGCATGGGTAGCAGGGCCGCTTGCCGCTGACTGGGAACTTTATCTTTGGGCCTCTAGAAATAATACAAGCCTGTAACTAAAATACCTAGAAAGGTGAACTGAATCTTTGGGCCTCTAGAAATAATGCAAGCCTGAAATTGAAATACCTAGAAAGGTGAACTGAATCTTTGGGCCTCTAGAAATAATGCAAGCCTGAAATTGAAATACCTAGAAAGGTGAACTGAATCTTTGGGCCTCTAGAAATAATGCACGCCTGAAATTGAAATACCTAGAAAGGTGACCTGAATCTTTGGGCCTCTAGAAAGATTTATTACCTCCTCAAGCAGCATCAAACAATTCCATGCGTGCACCACAAATCTATACCATGTTTGATCAGGATCTACTTTTCCAAATCAGAATTAGCGCTAGAGCAAGCAAGATCACTGATATAGCCGTGAGACAGAGAAGGAACGAACAAACTCACCCCTCTCGCGACCTCCCTAGTAGATGCATCGCCGCCGCGCATGAAAGAGGGAAAAAAACGACTGGTGAAGGGGGAGCGGGGCGACCTTCGAAGGCCGGAGGGAGAGGGCGGTCGGAGTAGGGCGGCGGAGGCCGGAAGGAGAGGGCGGCCGGAGGAGAGAGAGGGCGAGCGACCCTATGGGGAACAGAGAAGAGTCGTGTGATAGGTGGGGGGAGCGATCTGGTGCGGGCAGGGGAGATTTTTTAGTTCTCTTCTAGTGGGCCCGAGGATAACTAACCCAATTAGAACCTCTCCACCGGGCTAGTTTTTTTAGTTGGATTAGAGCAAACTAGCTCAAACTAACCCCTCTTGTTTCGATAATTTGAGGCTATTACAACCCAAACTAGCTCTAACTCAGGGATCCAAACAAAGAGGAGTGTTACTGTACTTGCTACAGTGTGGACCATAGCACATTGTTTTTTATGGCCATATCACCACATTGTTTTCTACTGCTGGTTCACTGGGCTACCGTGGTTCGCACTGCTGGTTCACTAGGCTACGTGGTTCGCACTCCTCCGACCTGAGTAGTACTCCCTCCGTTCCTAAATATAAGTCTTCGTAGATATTTCACTGTGGACCACATACGGATGTATATAGATGCATTTTATGTGTAGATTCACTCATTTTTCTCCGTATGTGGTCCATAGTGAAATCTCTCCAAAGACTTATATTTAGGAACGGAGGGAGTAGTATAGTACTAGTATATACCGCATCATTCTTTTCTCCTTCTTACTACTCCGACATGTGGGAGAGTCAGCATCCGGGTCGACGTGTCATGCACCAGATTAGAGGACGGAACGGAAGGGGGGCATCACCCCGGTCGGAGCGCCAATAATTCATGACTATAGTGAGTGGTCATATCACAAGTCTTTCCAGCAGTAATGCGTCGTCAAATCACACAGCCCCACTCGCTCACCCTCCTCGCCTCTCTGTTAAACCGCCTACCCGAAAACTGCCGCGCGTACTGCCCAGGAAAACCCCACCCTCAACTTTTAACTACGCGAAAATAGTTCAAGCTTGTTCGTTCTATATAAATACAGTAAGTAATGTATGTTTATTCACCCCTGGGGTTGTTCAATGAATGGAGGGGCGGGGAGCACAAGTGAACAATATTGTAGTACTACTAGTAGTAAGTAGGAGTCGTACAGTAGTCACCTTAAATAGAGAGTTTCTTTTCTTTAATGCCACGTACACAAATTGAAACGCTTGTTGTGGAGAGAAAAAAGATAATCACTCCACTATATATGGACGCAGGGGCCTGAGCGCTTGCTTTACTAGGGTTGCTCTCTTCATTCTCTCATCCTCTGCAGATATAAACAAGACAACGGTAGCGACATTTTCTCTCTGCTCACCGCTGGTCACAGATCTGGCCGGATCCCATCGGCCGGTGTGTGTAGAGGACTAAAAGGCGCATCGTTCACGCGGTCATCACCGCCAAGGGAGGAAACTCACAGCTGTCGGAGGGGCCCGATCCTCTTCCCGTGCCATTCTCTCCGACACAGCGCCAGCTCGGGAGGTCCTCCGACCCTTCTTCCTCCCTGCCGTATTGTCCGCAGATCCGACCTGCCGCCACCGACATCCCGGCGACCCTCAGGTATAAGTTCTTAGAAAGCGGCCTTGCTCTACTGCCCCAGCTCCCCACGTGTCTGCATGTGCATCTTTTTCTACTCCCATCAGCTCTTCCAAAGCCACCTAAATTTTTAGTATTATTAGAGGTAAAGGTACTTCATGCATTCGAATCTAGGGCTTTGTTCAAACAACGAAGAAAGGGGGGAAAGTTGTGGCATGAATATAGGACTTGATTCAAAGAGGAAATAATATGGTGAAATTAGTAAAGACCGGATACCCAACCGGTCTCTTGGTTGAAAAGGTAAATAATGGGAAAACACAGAACAAACTGGATAAGGAACAGATCTATTATTGGTTGAAAAAAGGATAGAAAGTGGTGGCTGGTGGACAAGTCAACAGAGTATGTCCAGGATTAGATTTGCTGCCATCACATAGTAAAAGGTCTCCAGGATTAGATTTGTTGCCCTCACATAGTAAAAGGTCTCAGGATTAGATTTGCTGCCCTCACATAGTAAAAGGTCTCAGGATTAGATTTGCTGCCCTCACATAGTAAAAGGTCTCCAGGATTAGATTTGCTGCCCTGACATAGTAAAAGGTCTCCAGGATTAGATTTGTTGCCCTGACATAGTAAAAGGTCTCCAGGATTAGATTTGTTGCCCTCACATAGTACAAGGTCTCCAGGATTAGGTTTGCTGCCCTCACATAGCATGAACAAACTCGGCATCACCACTTTATGCCTCCTTGTAGGTACATTGTGTTGATGCGTCCACTGTCGCATGTCCTTATATCAACCTTTTGCTATTGTTAATGTAAGGGCGCATGTAAAATGAAGCGATCGCATTGTTACCTTAGGGACATGTCTAACCAGTGTTATTGTTAATATAATGCCTCCAGTGATAAGATGCAATTAAACTGTGTTACAAATGGCACTCCTGCTGTCCAGTATGATAAGTAAGTTGCTCCTTTACGCTGCTGAGTGTGCTGGTGTCCCCACGGTCCCATGCCCTTAAACCAACTCTTTAGCTGCTGTTGATTTATTGTGTCTGGTAAAAAAGCAATGCCACCATTAACGTAATCCCATATTTGAGGAATCTCATTGTTGATTGTAATGCTTCTGGTAACATGAAGCATTGCTAACGTTTCAAAATTTCTACTGTCCTTGCGTGATTGCCATGAACATAATTAAGATGCTTATTTTCATTTTGTATATGTTTCGTATATTCTTATTGACCAGCAACTGTTTACTTTCTATCTTTTTGTTAAGATAGGGATATCCATTTCACCTTGTTGCTATTGTGACCTTTTGGTGAACTGCACAAAACACTATTTTTTGGAATGAGTGTCTTGTGCAGTTCAACTAAAATGTCACGTGGGCAACATCTCTCAATTTTGGTGGAACTGCACAAAATGGTGATTGGAGTTTCCAAAATCTCCGTCAAGTTCTGCTGGTAATCTCGTGCAACATTTTATTAGCCTTTGCAAGATGAGCAGTCACTGTCACCACAATGGCACTTTATTTTAGTGGAACTGCACAAAAGGATAACAAAATTATAGTTGCACCTTACATGAGTCGGACAGCCAACCTTAATGTCCCTCAATTTTAGTGCAACTACTAAAGAAGAACCTGCCAGCTCACGAGAGCAAGTACTTCTTGCTAGCTGAATGATGCAATCTTTGCTTCATTTCAGGTGAACTGCAGAAAAAGGTGCATGAATTGAATCATGGAACTCAGGCAGGCTTCATCCCAGTGGAGGTGCAGGTTGAGTAAAGGAGGCCACTATTAAAGTGAAATCATGCTCTCCTAGTTTGTACTATGCAAACAGGAATACTCAACTACAGATGTTGTGACGGTCAAGAGCATTCGCCAAGTTCTTCGAATGTATGACATGGCTGGCCAAGATGGATTTAATCCCGATATTCACTTTATCAAAAGGCTCTAATGGGTTGGTTCTGAATCTTGCAAGATGGGAATCAGTGAGATGTGTAGGCATCTTTGTTGTACTTATTATTTGAATCTTATTTGCTGGTTCTGAATCTTGCAAGCTGGGAATCAATGAGATGTGTAGGCATCTTTGTTTACTTATTATTTGCATCTTATTTGTTGGTTCTGAATCTTGCAAGCTGGGAAACACGGCATGATGATGCAGAGGACAACAACCATAACAAACAGTTCAAACTTGGTAGTATTATCTTTGTGAAAGTGCGACAAATGTGTTGATCGTGTGCGTCTTGAGAATAATAATTCTAATTGTTGTGCATGTTGATCCTGTGGCACTGATAGAACGAGCGAATGCATTGCTTGTTTTAAGTATAAATTTTTATTAAAGCTAATTAAATTTAAGTAAAGTGACCACTAACTCCTGTTATTACAGTACCAATACAGACCCGCTCGTGAACCGACGTGTGGCCGAGGGTGCATCTTCTGTCGGGCGTGCAGCGGACGAGGGAGGGGTAGTAACTGTTGTCGCCTGTACACACTCAGCTTACTATTGAATCCAGTTCCCCAGGAGCTGAAAAACGAACTGCTGCCACCGCCTACACACTCGTTCACTCGAAGAGACTCCAATGGCGATCCGAGGGGTGAGCCTGCTGGATATGGACTTCAGCAAGGAGTTCCCCTTTGAGTTTGCTGTTCAGTCCTATGGCTGCACCAAGTTGAATGTGATGTACACCAACGATACAGACTCGGTGAAGCTCTGCCTCGCCTCAGTCCTATGGCTGCACCAGGTTCTGGAGCATTCGCCCGTTTCATCGGCAGCGCCGACTGCACCTTCGCTACGGTGGAGAGAAGGAAGAACGTAGCGATTCGGCCATCTGGTACAACAAGCTTGTCGACATCCAGAAGCAATACAAGATCACCAGCAATGGGCAGGGGAAGGACTCCGTGGTTGACCTCGCTGAGACCATCATCGACCCCTGATACACCAACATGAAAGAAGACGACCTGAACACGTGGGAGGTACCTTTGAATCTAGCCTACATAACTTACGTCGGCCAAGGACGCATACGCATGCTACGACATGTACAGGCAGATCTTGGACATAAGGGCGTGTCTGCTTCCCGTAACCGACGAGTACACGGACAGCCACAGCGTCATGATCAAGCGTGCCAGGAAGGTCTAGATGTTGTTACTTTATCTGTTTATAAGCACCTTTATCATCTGAGTGTTTCATGCATTAGCCTATGTGTCGTAATCATCTGTTTTGTCCGAAATATTTCTTTTAAGAACCCATTAACATGATTGCTTTTTTAGTGGCTATTTGCTTATGTATGTAAACTAGTTCACTTGTCCGTAAAAAAAACTAGTTCACTCGGTTGCCTTGCTTTGAATCTCCTTCCTCCCAACATATTCCCCTCCTTAGGTGGACCCAGCAGGTCTCTGAATTTTCTCCCACTTTCTTTTTCGATGTAAACTGAGTTTTCTCTCAGTACTTTCCCCTATAACCAACTCAACTGTCCCACGTCTAGCCTAAAAAATAATAATACCCCACGTACTATTAACTCACCAAATTAAAATAATATTTTATTTCGTAAGTTGAAAGTTCTTACAAAACAATAATAATAATTGTTTCTATATAACTTGGCAAGTTAACTCCTAGTGATTGCGTACATAAGCTTGCAAAGATTTTACTGACGTGCAATCATGTGTTTATGTTTTTATAACATTTCTCCGTCTAGCCCAACATGATATTTTCACCTAGCCCAGCAAGTCCGCGGATTTCGAGAAAAATGCAAATGGGATTTAAACGGGCTGCATAGATGCTACATCATTGTTTCACCCAGCTCACCAAATGGACTAAAAAATGTTCCCCCCGCTGACAGGTCGGACCCACTAGCTATATCTTCGCACGCAAGGAAGTGTCTCCTTATTACGCACCAAAAAATGAATACCCCCTGCTAGCTGGGACCAACCATAGTGGGTGGCTGACTTGTGGGCCTACTAAGTTGACGAGGACGGAGGGCTTTGTCAACTTAATCAATATGAACGATTCTAACTCCAGTGATCCTACGATGTCCATCCAACGGCCATAGTGCTTCTTCAACCTCTGGTCTTCTTGCTCCAACCGCCCAAAGCTGCGCCCGTCGTGCCGCATGCTCCTGTCTCTCGTGGCCGGCTGTGATGCCGCGGAGGCCTCACCGCCCCCTACTACTCCCACCGCTGGCCCATGCTATCCCTCTACTCACTCACACCCCCTGTTATTCTACGGCGACGGCAGCCTCACGCCGCAGCCGAACCAGTGAACCCTCGTACTCCTCTCCGCGTGGGCATCCACTGCCGCGTCTTTCCCGGCTCCGCGTCGTCCCCTTCCTAGGCCTCGCCGTCGTCCACTGCCTTGGTGCTCTCGGCACGGCGTGGTCAATGTGGTCAACGACCGACTTCCATCGGAAGAGTACTGTATGTGGAGAGGCTGACAGTTGGGTCCACGGCCACAGCCCAGTTTTTTTGTGATTTGCCAAGTAAGTCGCTTTGTCAGGCCTGTTGGGCTGCAAATCTTTCAAGACGAGGAGAGCTTCATTCGGCTGGCCGAGAAAATGGCCCATCAGTAATGAGAAATGGGTTGTACATTTTTAAAACACATCAAACCGGCAATTAGTTTAAAATATCTTTTTTTTATTTCAAGATTTTAAATTACATTAATTTTTATGCGTGGAGAATTTTTTGGATTTTATATTGATATACATTTATTTTTAAAATCAGTTTGAATGTGAGTCGAAATTTCGGGATTAAAAACAGTTCGAACCGCACCGAAATAGTCAAAATTTCATTAATTTTTTAACCGTGGCCATAATATTGGCTGTAATGCTAACAAAAAGAATATGGCCTCCAAAAAAACCTTAAGAATTAGCAAATGCGTTGTAAATTATTAGAAATAATGGCAGATGGGATGTATGTTGTTTTCCACATATTTGAGGCTTTCCTAAAAAAAGATTGACGCACAAGCAGTGACTATTGGATGTCCATCGAACGGCCGTCGTGCTTCTTCAATCTCTGCTCTTCCTGCTCCAGTCGCTCAAACAAGCATCGGCGGGACTGCCTGCTCCCTCCTCCTTGCGGCCGGCTGTGCTGCCGCGCAGGCCTCACCGCCCCACCGTAATCCCATCGCTGGCCTAGCCATCCCTCTACTCACCCACACCTGTTGTTATTCTCCGGCGATGGCAGATGAACCAGTAAACCTTCATACAGTCGTACTCCCCTCCGCGTGGGAAACAATTGCCGAGTCTTCCCTGCCTCCATGTCGTTCCCTTCCTAGGCCTCGCCGTCGTCCACTGCCCTGGTGCTCTCGGTGCGGCCTGGTCAACGTGATCAACGACCGACATGCATCTGAAGTGGACTGTACGTGGAGAGGTCGACAGCTGGGTCCACGGCCGCACGCAAGGAAATGCCTCCTTATTACGCGCAAAATAATGATTCCTCAACCTGACATCAGGGACCCACCGAAAGGGCCTCTGTATTTCGCGAAAAAAAGTTACCGCCGCTGACAGCTCGGACCCACCAGCTATATCTTCGCATGCAAGGAAGTGCCTCCTTATTACGCACAAAAAAATGAATACTCCCCCTGCTAGCTGGGACCCAGTATAGTGGGAGGCTGACTTGTGGGCCTACTAAGTTGACGGGGACGGAGGGCTTTGTCAACTTAGTCAATATGCACGATTCTAGTTCCAGTGACCGTACGATGTCCATCCAATGGCCGTAGTGCTTCTTCAATCTCTGGTCTTCTTGCTCCAGCCGCCCAAAGCAGCGCCGGTCGTGCCTCGTGCTCCTGCCTCCCGTGGCCGGCTGCGATGAGGCGGAGGCCTCACCGCCCCCTACTACTCCCACCACTGGCCAGGCCATCCCTCTACTCACCCACACCCCATGTTATTCTGCGGCGACGGCAGCCTCACACCGCAGCGAACCAGTGAACCCTCGTACTCCTCTACGCGTGGGCATCCACTGCCGCGTCTTCCCCGACTCTGCGTCGTCCCCTTCCTAGGCCTCGCCGTCGTCCACCGCCCTGGTGCTCTCGGCGCGGCGTGGTCAACGTGGTCAAGGAACGGCTTCCATCGGACGTGGACTGTACGTGGAGAGGCTGACAGCTGGGTCCACGGCCGCAGCAAGGAAGTGCCTCCTTATTACGTGCAAAATAATTATTCCTCCACCTGACAGTGGGGACCCACCGGACGGGCCATCGTATTTCACGAAAAAAACATTTGCCCCTGACAGCTGGGACCCACCAGCTACATCTTCGCAGGCAAGGAAGTGCCTGACAGTCGGGACCCACCTGGTCGAAGCGTACGTAGCGTTGTCATTCTGGTCGCGAACGTGTACGTACATACTGGTCGATGTAGAGGCGCGCACGTGTCGTAGTAGAGGCGCGCACGTGTCGTAGTAGAGGCGCGCACGTAGCATGTACACGTACGTACAGCAGCCAGGGTGCAATAAAGAAAATACGGCCACGTATGTGTACATACGGGCGGGGTCTCGAAAGCCTACTCGCGCATACGTACGGCCAGGGCTCGTGTACATGGCTGGGTCGGAACGGAGAAACAGTGTCGTCGTGTTCATGGGGAGGCAACGGAAATCGTCGTGTTCATGGGGAGGCAACGGAATGCGTCGTGTTCATGGGGAGGTAACAGAATGCGTCGTGTTCATCGGGAGGGCTTGGACGGAACAGGCGATGGAAACGAGGCCTGACATACCGCAGAACGGAGGAAACGACCTTGTGTTCGACCGGCCACGTTCGAAACGGGATCCTGTTCATCGGGAGGGGTCTGGCGTACCGCAAAACGGAGGAAACAGACCTCCTACGGTCGAAACGGGGGTCCTGTTTATCGGGAGGGGTGTGGCGTACCGCAAAACGGACGAAACGGACTTGTGTTGGAGCGCTACGGTCGAAACGGGGGTCTTGTTCATCGCGAGGGGTGTGGCGTACCGCAAAACGGGACTCCACGAGATACTGTTCATCTCCACCGTCGACCTCCCCCAGCCTCCACGGGCTCCTGTTCATCCAGTCTCCACGGGCTCCTGTTCATCCAGCCTCCACGGGCTCCTGTTCATCCAGCCTCCACCGCGCGCTACTCCACCAGCTACTGTTCAACCCCCCCTCCACCGTCTACTGTTCATCCAGCCCTCCACACCACGGGGTCCTGTTCAACCACCTCTCCACGGGCACCCCTCCACCGTCTACTGTTCATCCAGCCCTCCACACCACGGGGTCCTGTTCATCCAGAGGCAACGCCACCGCTCACTGTTCATCCAA
This sequence comes from Aegilops umbellulata, assembly GCA_032464435.1. NCBI lineage: Eukaryota > Viridiplantae > Streptophyta > Magnoliopsida > Poales > Poaceae > Aegilops > Aegilops umbellulata. The sequence continues at coordinate 375,147,303 of CP136056.1, forward strand.
CCCCCCCCCCCCACACACACACACACACACAACGCCCACTGTTCATCCAGTCGATCGGCTTCAGTTAGCAGCAGTAGCGAAGGAATCACTCAATCGGGTTCAGTTAATAGCCATTGATCGATCCCTCGGGTTCAGTAATGCGTAGCCTGCAGTGCAATCGCTCGGGTTCAGTTAGAGCCCAACGCCTCGCTCGGGTTCAGTTAGAGCCAACGCCTCGCACACACGCGCGTACATGTACGAGAGAAACGCGCATCGCTCGGCCCCCGACCTCCCACCGTAACCGGGAACTCCCCGAAATTTTCCTCGCCCTTGCTTCTACCACGGTTTTTTCCGTCATGGATGGCCCAAAGAATGTCATGCAGCTGCGTCTCCGGCCCGCCCAGGACGAAAAGCCCATTTTCTGTCATGATTTTTTGTCATAGAAGTAGGAGCCCACCACATCTATGATGATACCGGGTTTTGTTATAATTGTCGTCATAGAAGTGTCATATGTATGACAGAAAAAAATTTCGTTCGGCCCAAAATGTCACGGATGTGTCTTTTTTTTGTAGTGGTTCCCGCGACTGCAGGAGCCCGTGCGGACCCCCAGCGGAGCACGCTCGCGCCGGAGAGGGGCTGTCGCAGGCGTCGCGGTGGCCTTGCGAGGGCGGCCGCACCCTCTCTTCGGCGGGGCCAGCTCCGGCTCCTCCCGTGGCGCCTTCCCCTTCTCAGCGGCGAAAAACCTTCTCACTGGCGCCATGGCTACTTTGGCGGAGGTGTGGAATGGAGGAGCAAGAAGACGGAGATGGGTTTGGGCTCCGCTCACTTCACTTTCTTGTAGGCGATCGGAGAGAGCCAACGGCGTCCCTTCGCATTTGGGCAATGATGGCCCTGCGGCGCACGCCAGTCTTTGGTTAGTCTGGACAGTTGCCGATGCGACGTGGGGAAGTGAAGGCGTCAACGTCTCGTCGTGCGCCATGCGCCATGCGTCAAGCCTGGCCCGCGGGCGATTGGGGCTCGCTCGCTTCGCCCTTGCTCCTTGGCTTCGCCTCGAAGCCATCCCGAGCGCGCCTTGGGTACGGGTGTTGGGGAACGTTGCAGAAAACAAAAAATTTCCTACGGTTTCACCAAGATCCATCTATGAGTTCATCTAGCAACGTGTGATCGGATGCATCTACATACCTTTGTAGATCGCGATCGGAAGCGTTCAAAAGAACGGGGATGAAGTAGTCGTACACGACATGATCCAAATCACCGGAGATCCTAGCACCGAACGGACAGCACCTCCGCGTTCAACACACGTACGGTCAGCGTAACGTCTCCTCCTTCTTGATCCAGCAAGGGGAGAGGAGAGGTTGAGGAAGATGGCTCCAGCAGCAGCACGACGGCGTGGTGGTGATGGAGCTGCAGTACTCCGGCAGGGCTTCGCCGAGCTCTATGGAGGAGGAGGATGTGTTGGAGAGGGAGAGGGAGGCGCCAAGGCAAAGGGTGCGGCTGCCCCCCTCACCTCCCCCTTTATATAGGCCCCTGGGGGGGCGCCGTCCCTGGGAGATTGAATCTCCCAAGGGGGGGCGGCGGCCAAAGGGGGTGGAGTGCCCCCCAAGGCAAGTGGGCGCCCCCCCACCCTAGGGTTCCAACCCTAGGCGCAGGGGGTGGGCCTTGGGGGGCGCACCAGCCCACTAAGGGCTGGCCCCCCCTTCCCACTTCAGCCCATGGGGCCCTCCGGGATGGGTGGCCCTACCCGGTGGACCCCCGGGACCCATCTGGTGGTCCCGGTACAATACCGGTGACCCCCAGATCATTCCCGATGGCCGAAACTGCACTTCCTATATATAATTCTTCACCTCCGGACCAATCCGTAACTCCTCGTGACGTCCGGGATCTCATCCGGGACTCTGAACAACATTCGGGTTACTGCATATACATATCTTCACAACCCTAGCGTCACCGAACCTTAAGTGTGTAGACCCTACGGGTTCGGGAGACATGCAGACATGACCGAGACGGCTCTCGGGCAATAACCAACAGCGGGATCTGGATACCCATGTTGGCTCCCACATGCTCCACGATGATCTCATCGGATGAACCACGATGTCAAGGATTCAATTAATCCCGTATACGATTCCCTTTGTCAATCGGTATTTTACTTGCCCAAGATTCGATCGTGGTATCCCAATACCTCGTTCAATCTCGTTACCGGCAAGTCACTTTACTCGTACCGTAATGCATGATCCCGTGATCAAACACTTTGATCACATTGAGCTCATTATGATGATGCATTACTGAGTGGGCCCGGTGATACCTCTCCGTCAAGCGGAGTGACAAATCCCAGTCTCGACCCGTGTCAACCCAACAGACACTTTCGGAGATACCCGTAGTATACCTTTATAGTCACCCAGTTACGTTGTGACGTTTGGCACACCCAAAGCACTCCTACGGTATCTGGGAGTTACACGATCTCATGGTCTAAGGAAAGTATACTTGACACTGGAAAACTCTAGCAAACGAACTATACGATCTTGTGCTATGTTTAGGATTGGGTCTTGTCCATCACATCATTCTCCTAATGATGTGATCTCGTTATCAATGACATCCAATGTCCATAGTCAGGAAACCATGACTATCTGTTGATCAACGAGCTAGTCAACTAGAGGCTCACTAGGGACATGTTGGTGTCTATCATTCACACATGTATTACGATTTCCGGATAACACAATTATAGCATGAATAAAGACAATTATCATGAACAAGGAAATATAATAATAATGCTTTTATTATTGCCTCTAGGGCATATTTCCAACAGTCTCCCACTTGCACTAGAGTCAATAATCTAGTTACATTGTGATGAATCGAACACCCATAGAGTTCTGGTGCTGATCATGTTTTGCCTTAGGGAGAGGTTTAGTCAACGAATCTGCGACATTCAGATCCGTGTGCACTTTAAAAATTTCTATGTCTCCATCTTGAACATTTTCACGAACAGAGTTGAAGCGACGCTTGATGTGCCTGGTCTTCTTGTGAAACCTGGGCTCCTTGGCAAGTGCAATAGCTCCAGTGTTGTCACAGAAGAGTTTGATTGGCCCCGACGCATTGGGTATGACTCCGAGGTCGGTGATGAACTCCTTCACCCAAATTGCTTCATGTGCTGCCTCCGAGGCTGCCATGTACTCCGCTTCACATGTAGATCCCGCCACGACGCTCTGCTTGCAACTGCACCAGCTTACTGCCCCACCATTCAAAATATACACGTATCCGGTTTGTGATTTAGAGTGATCCAGATCTGTGTCGAAGCTAGCGTCGACGTAACCCTTTACGACGAGCTCTTCGTCACCTCCATAAACGAGAAACATTTCCTTAGTCCTTTTCAGGTACTTCAGGATATTCTTGACCGCTGTCCAGTGTTCCTTGCCGGGATTACTTTGGTACCTTCCTACCAAACTTATGGCAAGGTTTACATAAGGTCTGGTACACAGCATGGCATACATAATAGAACCTATGGTTGAGGCATAGGGGATGACACTCATCTCTTCTATATCTTCTGCCGTGGTCGGACATTGAGCTGAGCTCAATTTCACACCTTGTAACACAGGTAAGAACCCCTTCTTAGATTGATCCATATTGAACTTCTTCAATATCTTATCAAGGTATGTGCTTTGTGAAAGACCTATGAGGCGTCTCGATCTATCTCTATAGATCTTGATGCCTAATATATAAGCAGCTTCTCCAAGGTCCTTCATTGAAAAACTCTTATTCAAGTAGGCCTTAATGCTGTCCAAGAGTTCTATATCATTTCCCATCAAAAGTATGTCGTCTACATATAATATGAGAAATGCTACAGAGCTCCCACTCACTTTCTTGTAAACGCAGGCTTCTCCATAAGTCTGCGTAAACCCAAACGCTTTGATCATCTCATCAAAGCGAATGTTCCAACTCCGAGATGCTTGCACCAGCCCATAAATCGAGCGTTGGAGCTTGCACACTTTGTCAGCATTCTTAGGATCGACAAAACCTTCCGGCTGCATCATATACAATTCTTCCTTAAGGAAACCATTAAGGAATGCCGTTTTGACGTCCATTTGCCATATTTCATAATCGTAGAATGCGGCAATTGCTAACATGATTCGGACGGACTTCAGCTTCGCTACCGGTGAGAAAGTCTCATCATAGTCAACCCCTTGAACTTGTCGATAACCCTTAGCGACAAGCCGAGCTTTATAGATGGTCACATTACCATCCGCGTCTGTCTTCTTCTTAAAGATCCATTTATTTTCTATGGCTCGCCGTTCAACGGGCAAGTCAGTCAAAGTCCATACTTTGTTTTCATACATGGATGCTATCTCGGATTTCATGGCTTCTAGCCATTTGTCGGAATCCGGGCCCACCATCGCTTCTTCATAGTTCGAAGGTTCACCGTTGTCTAACAACATGATTTCCAAGACAGGGTTGCCGTACCACTCTGGTGCGGAACGTGTCCTTGTGGACCTACGAATTTCAGTAGGAGCTTGATCAGAAGCATCTTGATCATCATCATTAATTTCCTCTCTAGCCGGTGCAGGCACCTCAGGAACGTTTTCTTGAGTTGCGCCATTTTCCGGTTCAAGAGGTAACACTTCATCAAGTTCTACTTTCCTCCCACTTACTTCTTTCGAGAGAAACTCCTTCTCTAGAAAGGATCCATTCTTGGCAACAAAGATCTTGCCTTCGGATCTGAGGTAGAAGGTATACCCAATAGTTTCTTTAGGGTATCCTATGAAGAAGCATTTTTCCGACTTGGGTTCGAGCTTTTCAGGTTGAAGTTTCTTGACATGAGCATCGCATCCCCGAACTTTTAGAAACGACAGCTTAGGTTTCTTCCCAAACCATAATTCATACGGTGTCGTCTCAACGGATTTCGACGGAGCCCTATTTAAAGTGAATGCGGCAGTCTCTAAAGCATAGCCCCAAAAAGATAGCGGTAAATCGGTAAGAGACATCATAGATCGCACCATATCTAATAGAGTGCGATTACGACGTTCGGACACACCATTACGCTGAGGTGTTCCAGGCGGCGTGAGTTGTGAAACTATTCCACATTTTCTTAAGTGTGTGCCAACTTCGTGACTCAAGTATTCTCCTCCACGATCTGATCGTAGAAACTTGATTTTTCTGTCACGTTGATTTTCAACCTCACTCTGAAATTCCTTGAACTTTTCAAAGGTCTCAGACTTGTGTTTCATTAAGTAGATATACCCATATCTACTCAGGTCATCAGTGAGGGTGAGAACATAACGATAGCCACCGCGAGCCTCAACACTCATTGGACCGCACACATCGGTATGTATGATTTCCAATAAGTTGGTTGCTCGCTCCATTGTTCCTGAGAACGGAGTCTTGGTCATTTTACCCATGAGGCATGGTTCGCACGTGTCAAATGATTCATAATCAAGAAACTCTAAAAGTCCATCTGCATGGAGCTTCTTCATGCGTTTGACACCTATGTGACCAAGGCGGCAGTGCCACAAATATGTGGGACTATTGTTATCAACTTTAACTCTTTTGGTATTCACACTATGAATATGTGTATCATCACGCACGAGATTCGTTAAGAATAAACCATTAACCATTGGAGCATGACCATAAAACATATCTCTCATATAAATAGAACAACCATTATTCTCGGATTTAAATGAGTAACCATCTCGAATTAAACGAGATCCAGACACAATGTTCATGCTCAAACTTGGCACTAAATAACAATTATTGAGGTTTAAAACTAATCCCGTAGGTAAATGTAGAGGTAGCGTGCTGATGGCGATCACATCGACCTTGGAACCATTCCCGACGCGCATCGTCACCTCGTCCTTCGCCAGTCTCCGTTTATTCCGCAGCTCCTGCTTTGAGTTACAAATGTGAGCAACTGCACCGGTATCAAATACCCAAGAGCTACTACGAGTACTGGTAAGGTACACATCAATTACATGTATATCACATATACCTTTTGTTTTGCCGGCCTTCTTGTCCGCTAAGTATTTGGGGCAGTTCCGCTTCCAGTGACCACTTCCCTTGCAATAAAAACAATCAGTCTCGGGCTTGGGTCCATTCTTTGGCTTCTTCCCGGCAACTTGCTTACCGGGCGCGGCAACTTCCTTGCCGTCCTTCTTGAAGTTCTTTTTACCCTTGACCTTCTTGAACTTAGTGGTTTTATTCACCATCAACACTTGATGTTCCTTCTTGTTTTCTACCTCTGCTGATTTCAGCATAGCATATACCTCAGGAATGGTCTTTACCATCCCCTGCATGTTGTAGTTCATCACAAAGCTCTTGTAGCTAGGTGGAAGCGACTGGAGGATTCTGTCAATGACCGCTTCATCCGGGCGATTAACTTCCAGTTGATTCAAGCGGTTGTGCAACCCAGACATCTTGAGTATGTGTTCACTGACAGAGCTATTTTCCTCCATCTTATAGCTAAAGAATTTGTCGGAGACTTCATATCTCTCGACCTGGGCATGAGCTTGGAAAACCATTTTCAGCTCTTCGAACATCTCATATGCTCCATGTCTCTCAAAACGCTTTTGGAGCCCCGGCTCTAAGCTGTAAAGCATGCCGCACTGAACGAGAGAGTAATCATCGGAACATGACTGCCAAGCGTTCATAACGTCTTGTTCTGCAGGGAGAACAGGTGCGTCACCCAGCGGTGCTCGTAGGACATAATCTTTCTTGGCAGCTATGAGGATGATCCTCAAGTTCCGGACCCAGTCCGTATAGTTGCTGCCATCGTCTTTCAGCTTGGTTTTCTCTAGGAACGCGTTGAAGTTGAGGACTACGTTGGCCATTTGATCTACAAGACATATTGTAAATATTTTAGACTAAGTTCATGATAATAAAGTTCATCTAATCAAATTATTTAATGGACTCCCACTTAGATAGACATCCCTCTTCTAGTCATCTAAGTATAACATGATCCGAGTCAACTAGGCCGTGTCCGATCATCACGTGAGACGGACTAGTCAACATCGGTGAACATCTTCATGTTGATCGTGTCTTCTATACGACTCATGCTCGACCTTTCGGTCTTCTGTGTTCCGAGGACATGTCTGTACATGCTAGGCTCGTCAAGTAAACCTAAGTGTTTGCATGTGTAAATCTGTCTTACACCCGTTGTATGTGAACGTTAGAATCTATCACACCCGATCATCACGTGGTGCTTCGAAACAACGAATTGTCGCAACGGTGCACAGTTAGGGGGAACACTTCTTGAAATTATTATGAGGGATCATCTTATTTACTACCGTCGTTCTAAGTAAACAAGATGCAAAACATGATAAACATCACATGCAATCAAATAATAAACGTGACATGATATGGCCAATATCACATAGCTCCTTTTGATCTCCATCTTGGGGCTCCATGATCATCTTGTCACCGGCTTGACACCATGATCTCCATCATCATGATCTCCATCATCGTGTCTCCATGAAGTTGCTCGCCAACTATTACTTCTACTACTATGGCTAACGCGTTTAGCAATAAAGTAAAGTAATTTACATGGCGTTTCTCAATGACACGCAGGTCATACAAAAATAAAGACAACTCCTATGGCTCCTGCCGGTTGTCATACTCATTGACATGCAAGTCGTGATTCCTATTACAATAGCATGAACATCTCATACATCACATATAGATCATTCATCATTCATCACAACTTTGGCCATGTCATATCACAAAGCACTTGCTGCAAAAACAAGTTAGACGTCCTCTAATTGTTGTTGCAAGTTTTACGTGGCTGAATTAGGGTTCTAGCAAGAACGTTTTCTTACCTACGTAAAAGCCACAACGTGATTTGTCACTTCTATTTACCCTTCATAAGGACCCTTTTCATCGAATCCGCTCCAACTAAAGTGGGAGAGACAGACACCCGCCAGCCACCTTATGCAACTAGTGCATGTTAGTCGGTGGAACCGGTCTCACGTAAGCGTACGTGTAAGGTTGGTCCGGGCCGCTTCATCCCACAATACCGCTGAAGCAAGATAAGACTAGTAGCGGCAAGAAAGTTGACAACATCTACGCCCACAACAAATTGTGTTCTACTCGTGCAATAAAGAACTACGCATAGACCTAGCTCATGATGCCACTGTTGGGGAACGTTGCAGAAAACAAAATTTTTCCTACGGTTTCACCAAGATCCATCTACAAGTTCATCTAGCAACGAGTGATCGGATGCATCTACATACCTTTGTAGATCGCGAGCGGAAGCCTTCAAAAGAACGGGGATGAAGTAGTCGTACACGACGTGATCCAAATCACCGGAGATCCTAGCACCGAACGGACGGCACCTCCGCATTCAACACACGTACGGTCAGCGTAACGTCTCCTCCTTCTTGATCCAGCAAGAGGAGAGGAGAGGTTGAGGAAGATGGCTCCAGCAGCAGCACGACGGCGTGGTGGTGATGGAGCTGCAGTACTCCGGCAGGGCTTCGCCGAGCTCTATGGAGGAGGAGGAGGTGTTGGAGAGGGAGAGGGAGGCGCCAAGGCAAAGGGTGCGGCTGCCCCCCTCCCCTCCCCCCTTTATATAGGCCCCTGGGGGGCGCCGGCCCTGGGAGATTGAATCTCCCAAGGGGGGCGGCGGCCAAAGGGGGGTGGAGTGCCCCCCAAGGCAAGTGGGCGCCCCCCTAGGGTTCCAACCCTAGGCGCAGGGGGTGGGCCTTGGGGGGCGCACCAGCCCACTAAGGGCTGGCCCCCCTTCCCACTTCAGCCCATGGGGCCCTCCGGGATGGGTGGCCCTACCCGGTGGACCCCCGGGACCCATCTGGTGGTCCCGGTACAATACCGGTGACCCCCAGATCATTCCCGATGGCCGAAACTGCACTTCCTATATATAATTCTTCACCTCCGGACCAATCCGTAACTCCCCGTGACGTCCGGGATCTCATCCGGGACTCCGAACAACATTCGGGTTACTGCATATACATATCTTCACAACCCTAGCGTCACTGAACCTTAAGTGTGTAGACCCTACGGGTTCGGGAGACATGCAGACATGACCGAGACGGCTCTCGGGCAATAACCAACAGCGGGATCTGGATACCCATGTTGGCTCCCACATGCTCCACGATGATCTCATCGGATGAACCACGATGTCGAGGATTCAATTAATCCCGTATACGATTCCCTTTGTCAATCGGTATTTTACTTGCCCGAGATTCGATCGTCGGTATCCCAATACCTCGTTCAATCTCGTTACCGGCAAGTCACTTTACTCGTACCGTAATGCATGATCCCGTGATCAAACACTTTGATCACATTGAGCTCATTATGATGATGCATTACTGAGTGGGCCCGGTGATACCTCTCCGTCAAGCGGAGTGACAAATCCCAGTCTCGATCCGTGTCAACCCAACAGACACTTTCGGAGATACCCGTAGTATACCTTTATAGTCACCCAGATACGTTGTGACGTTTGGCACACCCAAAGCACTCCTACGGTATCCGGGAGTTACACGATCTCATGGTCTAAGGAAAGGATACTTGACACTGGAAAACTCTAGCAAACGAACTATACGATCTTGTGCTATGTTTAGGATTGGGTCTTGTCCATCACATCATTCTCCTAATGATGTGATCTCGTTATCAATGACATCCAATGTCCATAGTCAGGAAACCATGACTATCTGTTGATCAACGAGCTAGTCAACTAGAGGCTCACTAGGGACATGTTGGTGTCTATCATTCACACATGTATTACGATTTCCGGATAACACAATTATAGCATGAATAAAGACAATTATCATGAACAAGGAAATATAATAATAATGCTTTTATTATTGCCTCTAGGGCATATTTCCAACAACGGGGGCTACTGTCGGCGTTCTGGGATCAGGGGTAGCCAGACTTGCCTGCCTACGGCCCAGCACGCGGCCTCATCGACGGCCCGGTACGGCCCAGCCACAAGACCACCAAGACAAGACCTTCGCGAGGGCCTCCGGTCTCGCGAGGCGGACGACGTCAAGACCTCCCGAGGGGCAGCTCCTCGAGTCTGCCTCCCGAGGAGCGGAGACTTCTATGCAGGTATCTAGCCTCATGAGGCCCCCGATGACGTAAGCCATGACGACCAAGGCTAGGCGGGCGCCGAGGAGGACAGTTTTCTCTTTGGTGCTAAGGAGGCAAGGACGTACGTGGGTTCCCAAGGAATCCCCTAAAGGTTTCCATTCCTGTGCAACAAGACCGAGACCACGAGCTCGGCATGACAGATGTCATCGCCGAGCCCACCTTTGCGTCACAACCAGAAGCTTTGCAGGAAAAGATCACCTTTCGTCAGGATAAGATGTACTACTTGTCCCATTTCAAATTGATCGTTGTGGGATCACTTCCCGCCTAAGCTATGAGTGAAGAGGACCAAGGCCACTATAAGTATAGGCTAGTCTCCGCCGAGAGAGGGATGGGATCCATTCCACCTTTGCTTCCAGAGCCCTCGCGAGACAGCTCATCCACTATACTAGTTCATCCACAACCTTCTCGTGAGGCAAATTCATCACAAAGCAGGAGTAGGATTTTACACCGCAAGGTGGCCCGAACATGGGTAAACTGCCATGTTCTTCCTTTCCCGCTCGGACGAACTCGACGAGACCAAGACCGTGGGGCGATGAGCTTGAGGCTGGAGCTGATTTAGATCTCCGCGGAGCCCCGATTCCGACAGGCGGCCCGCTCGGGCATTTGAGCAGGGTCTAGGATGGCCTCCGGGTGTAGATGCTCTCGTAACACCAAAATCGGCCTCCGACGCCATCAAACGGTGTAGCCCGTCTCAAAAGCCTACCGGCGCCGCCCTGTTCCCATCAGCAGCTAGACTAGATAGACTATGAGATAGGCTGACACTCCTCGGCGGTCCGTCAGCAGGAAGCACGCCGCGACCAGTGCCCGCCCCCGCCGAGCAGATTAGAACAGAACGCATTGCATGCTCCACGGCCCACGCGTCCAGCATGCGCAAGCACGCGCGGCTCCTTCGCCCATGCGGCGCCACGCCCTACGCGATCAAACCAAACGACGCGCGCCGCGCGCCGCGCGATGCGAGCGACACCGGGCCATGCGGACCTGGCGCCACCCCCAGAGCGCGTCGCGCCACCGGCGCGCCGTTCGCGGCGCCGGGGCGAAAGCGACGGGAAACGGAAGGCGATAGACTAACCGCTCCTCTCGTCTCGCAGTTCCCGTCCGCCCCATTTCCTCCGCTCTTCAGGATTCCAATCCAAGGAATTATGAATAAACTAGTGCTACTATATAAAAAAGAACGGATCAGACTAGAGAGCGCACACATGCAAGTACACAAGAAACTAGTTACGGATACATATATACTGTACTGTATTGGACAGGAGTAGTAGGAGGAACTTCAACTTAGAACACAAGCATGCAGTTTGTGCAGGCAGGTGATATAATGGCAGAGAAACAACGATACTAATATCTAGAAATCCAGAATAGACAGATTATTCAGACTGTGTACACTTAAGTTGGTGCGGCAAAGCAAGCTAGTTGAGGAATGGCGAGCCTGTCATGGGTTTGAGCCGGAGGGGGCGGTTGTCGCTGCGGCTGCGCGCGGCAGACGCGCGTTCTGGGCGCCCTCCTCCTTCCGGCGGCTCCAGTCGCGCACCGCGAGGTGCAGCTGCTTGGCTGCCATCAGCATCTCCACCGCCTGCCGCGGCGTCAGGATCTCCGTGGCCAGCGCCTTGGCCGTCGACATGCGCAGCTCGTCCGCTTCCTCCAGGAGCCTGGCCAGCCCGGCCGAGTAGCTCTCCATCGCCGCGTCCACCTCGGCGGCGAGTCCTCCTGACGATTCTGCTGCCACGAGCCGTCCGGGAATGGCGTCGCGGTTAGCGCACCGGTCCTGGCCGGATAATGCTGCCGCCGCCGCGGCGCGCTCCCGGACGATCGGAAGCAGCGGCCGGTCGGCGATGTTCTCCTGCAGACTTGCGAGACGCTCCGTCAGGTAACCCTCGTCGCGCAGCGTGCAGCCGTGGAGGTCGTTGATTTGTTGCAGCTGCGTGGCCGTGATCCCGACGAGGCCCATACCCTCCGCGAGGCCGCGCCCGCGGCCTCTGACGAACTCCTCGATGTCCTCCTCCAAGCCCTCGCCGGAGATTGAGTAGAGAAGCCGGATGGCCAGCGACGGCCGGCAGCCCCCGAGCCAGAGCACGGAGTTCTCAAACGCCGTGCACCACGTTGGGGCGACGAAGGCCGCGCCGTTCTCGCGCGCCATGGCACGCCGGCTGGCGGCGTACTCCTGGTACCCGCGCATGCACCTCTCCACCACGGCCCTCAGCTCTGCGTCCGTGGCGCGCCCGGCGGCGGCATTGGCTGCCGCCTCCGCGAGCTCGCCGAGGCCCGCCTGCTGGCCCGCGATCCACTGCTGGTGGAACGCGACGTAGCGTGCCATGTCCATGGCGATCTGGTCTCTCGCGCGCGACAGGGAGTGACGGGACTGACTTGTGAGTAAGCAAGGCTGGCCTACGCCAGTGTGACTCCTCCTATGTATACGTCCTTCTCCTCGCACCAGTTTTGTCTTCTCCTATGCTCTGAATCTCCAGATTCTTCTACTCCCTCCGTCCCATAATGTAAGACATTTTTTAACACTATAATAGAGTCAAAAAGCGTCTTACATTATGGAACAGAAGGAGTATATGGTTCCTGTGGTTCGTTTATTTCTTGTAGTACTACTAGGCAGGAGGTGAACCTGGTGTGGCAAACCCTTCGAGAAGTAAGAAAATAAAAATTAAATTAATGAAGTTTTCTAAGAAATATTAAACACTTTAAGAAGAAAGAAAATAAAAAGAAAAAACTTCAAAAACTTGCCACAACATTGCAATAAAATTGCGCTTTTTGAAATATGCCAAGAATAAGCATATGACAGTGCAATTTTCACATTCTACTATAGTTTACACACATATTATTTAGAACTTGCATTATTACTTGCACAAGCAAAAATAAGAAAAATATGTTTCTAAGAAGGCATTGATATAACCTTTTAAGCAAACAAAAGGTGAAAACAACAAAATAAAATAATTATAAAATTTGCGCGTAATTAACACAAAAGTTACATTTTTTATAATATGCAAACATAAGCATATAATAGTGAAATTTTGCAAAAAAGATGTTTACTACTTCCTCCGTCCCATAATGTAAGACATTTATTAACACTACACTAGTGTTAAAAAAGTCTTACATTATGAGACGGAGGGAGTAAGAAGTAATGAATTAGTGACATACTAACATTGGAATTACCCTTTAAGAAGACAGAAAATGAAAAATAATACTTAAAATAGTTAAATTTTCTAAGGAAGAATGAATTAGTGGCATTGGTGTTACCATTTAAGAGGAAAGGAAATGATAAACAAAATCTAAAGAAAACAGTGACAAAATTTGCACAAAATATACATAAAAACTATGCTTTTTAAAATATGCGAGAATAAGCATATACAAGTGATATTTTGCAAAAGAAATATCTAAGAAGGAATGAAATTAGTGACATTGGTATCACCCTTAAAGTATAATGAAAATGAAATAAAACTAAATCAATATCAAAACAATGAAGTTTTCTAAAAAAATACCATATTAGTGGCGTTGGTATTTCCTCTAAAAATAAAAACTTGCACCCAGATTGCACTTTTTGTAATATATAAAGAAAAATCATATAATGGTGAAATTTTGGCACATATTATGTGATATTTGTATGTATATATTTACAGCCACCAAACAGCCCAAAGATACCCACAAAATAAAAAAATAAAACCAACTAATAAAGAAAAGGGGAAAACAAAATAAAAAATGCATGAAAATAGAAAAAACAAAGGAGAAAGAAGAAGGCTATATCCCCGAAATCGCTAATTAAGAAGTACTCGTTGCAAAAAACATTCCGCTTTTCCAGGTCGCGACAATTGAGGCACATGCAGCGCGCCACCTGTCGCAACCTGGGAGTTTTCCCTTTTTTCGTAGATCCGTTTATTCAAAATGTTTTATCTCTTAAACCGTGCGTCCAAATCTCGAACCGTTTTCACCATTGGATTCCTCGCATCGAGATCTTCAAAACTAGATCCCATATTGATAGGTTTTGACGAACTTTTTTTTCATGAAAAAACCGGGTGAAAAAACCGAACCGGGAGCACGGTTTTTTTCCCTTTCCGAAAGAGGCACGCCCGTGCCTCTCACGAAATCACAACCGTGCCTCTCGTGGAAGCAAAACCGTGACTCTCGTGAAAGGAAAATAAAACAGAAAACGCGTTTTTTTTCATTTCCGAGAGGCACAGCCGTGACTCTCGCGAAAAGCACAACCGTGCCTCTCGCAAAAGCAAAACCGTGACTCTCGCAAAATAAAAAAAATAAAAAACGCGTATTTTTCCCTTTTCGAGAGGCACGGCCGTGATTTTCGCGTAAGCACAACCGTGCCTCTCGCGGAAGCAAAACCATGACTCTCACAAAAGAAAAAAAAACAGAAAATGCGTTCTGTTTTTCCCTTTCCAAGAGGCACGGCTGTGACTCTCGCGAAAGCACAACTGTGCCTCTCGCGGAAGGAAAACCGTGACTCTCGCGAAAGAAAAAAAGACAAAAAACACATTTTTTTTCGTTTCCGAAAGGCACGGCCGTGACTCTCGATAAAGCACAACCGTGCCTGTCGCGGAAGAAAAACCATGACTTTTGCAAAAGGGGAAAAACGCGTTTTTTCGTGCAAAAAAAATTCGAAATTTTTTTTGATCGAAAAGCTAAGAAAGACAGGGGAAAAACCAAAACGTCGAAAAAACCTGAAAAAAAACCGTTCAAAAATCCGAAAAAGGCGTGCGGAAAAATAAAAAAATCCGAAGGGAGCGTTCAGAGCACGACATGTGGCGAATGGCTGAGAACGCGCCAAGTGGCGCTGATCGTTGCGAGGCTCCCGAAGGAGCGCTCGTTAACTAGTTGCTCCCCTATGTCCCACTGGAATGGGCTTCGGGCCGTTAGAGAATTGACTGGCCCAAATATGGGGTCAGCCAGAAAAAAGCCCAAGACAACACATAGACTAACCTAGAAAAAAAGGTACAAGAATCTTAAAGCAGAATTCGTTGACCCAAAATTCGACTGAGCCAAAATTAATTTTTAGGCGACTTACATATGGCTAAAGTGGGAAGATTTCTTCAGTCTATGCGGATTTTCATGTGTTTGTGGCTCACACCTGACATGCACCGTCATCCGTGCATGGCTTTTTGTTGGCTTGTTTATCTGAGATCAAGTTTTTGTTTTGTTTTTCATTTTTTTCGAGTATGTGGTTTTTTCGGTGTGCGTGATAACTTGTACTGGTCCTACGTGCTTGACATTCTAAATTACCGAGAAGGAAACATCACCTCAACTACAATTATGTAGAAATACGGAGTATTGCTGATGTGGTATAATGCGGGGAGACCTACACATAGTCTTGGAAGCCGTTCAATTATCTGTACAAAAAATTGTGATTGAACTACTCTTTGAATTGAGTTTGCTCATAAGTTGTATAAAAACAATCAAACTCTTTCTTCAAAGTATCCAAATTAGGTTCAACTTTATTATTTGGGTTGTTCTCCAACCGGTGGATATTTTGTAGATTGACCTACTTATCTAGCATGTACGAGGAACATTCAAATTGGCTCTTCTTTACATGCATATTTATGAAATATTGAATGGACAAATTGATGTTTGAGTGCACCACTTAAAAATATACGTTTGAATGTTGTTTGATAGTGTTTCGTTCGCCTAAAAAAACTGTGGAGATTTGTTGCCAGTCATTTTATAACATCTCAACCAATTCAGTCCATCGTCCTTATTTCCCACAAAAAAATATGATTATACTGATTTACTTTTCCATATGAGATGGTTGTGCGAGATCGAACCAGGAAATAGGATATAGTGGCTACAGTGCAAGGTGCTTCTAGATGAGTGTTTAAATATAGAATACATTGTCTCCGTCAGAAGTTTGTAATGCTTGCCTAAACATCATTAAGGAAAATATTGTTTGCCATGTCTTGTTCCTTTTATATCATCTCAAGTGACAATATTCAACCAATGCACTCATTTACCCTCTGTGAGATGACTGTGCCAAACTGGAGCAAAAAATTGGATATGTTGTGTACAATACAAGATGCTTCTAGATAAGCCATTAAAGAAATAAACTATTTACTTCCACCAAAAGTTTGTAACGTTTGCGTAAACATCATTATAAAAATTGTCGGTATCCCTTTTATTTTCCTTTATCATCTCAACCGGTGACACTCCAAGCAATGTACTCATTTAACCCTCTGAATGATATGGTTGTGCCACATCGGACCAAGAAAATGGATATGCATGGACAATGCGTGATGCTTCTAGATGGGTGTTTAAGAGAGGAACATTTATTTCCACTGAAAATCATTATCAACATTGTTGTTAATAATGAGAGTTTAAACTATTGATATTGCGTCATTGCGTGCATGAATCTCTATTGGATGGTGGCTGCGTAATTTCGGTCCAGCGTGAACATACGAGAAATGGTGGAGGTCCGTCTCCCGCAGGGAGAGTTTCAATCAAGTGCGGACTTTCACGTGTATGTGGTCATCTGTGTGTCTTTTCTGTTTGGCTTTTTATCTGGCTCCATATATCTTTTGTTTTCCATTTTCTCAAACAGTGTGTTTTCTCGGAGTGCATGGAAACATGTGGTCTGATCCTATGTGCTTGATAGTTTGGAGAAAGTACTTGCAAGATCAGCAGTATATTACCATGGAGAACACCTCAATTACAATCACATTAAAAGGGGGGTACTCCAGACGCTATATGATGCAGGGAGACAAACAAATTTGGAAGTTGTTCAATTACTTGCAAATAAACACATATTGATGTTTTGTGCAATTTGTAACCACTCTTAACTACTCTTTAAATTGATCTTGCTTATAAGTTGTACCAAAAAATTCAACTTACTTTTTCAAAGTATATCTGAATTAGGCTTCAACTTGAGTATTTTAATTCTTCTTCAACATGTGGATATGTTGCCGATTTCCTAACATATCTTGCATGTACAAGGGACATTCAGATAGAAATTTTCTTTTCATGCATGTTTATGAAGTATCGAACGGACATGTAAACATGAAATTGGTGTTTGAATGCACCCACTGAAAAATACCTTTGAATGTTGTTTGAGAATAGCATTTCGTTCAATCAAACTTGATTGTGGAAAAAAATTATAGCCATTTTTCGTTCATTTTACATCATCATAACCCATGACGTCGAGTTCATTGTACTCACGTAACTCCAACGGCGTTAAGATTATTGTACTAATTTACCTCTCCGTATGAGATGGTTGTGCAAGGCGCTTCTAGATGAGTGTTTAAATACATAATACATTCCCCCATTGAAACAAAAATATAAGCATTTAAAGAGAGACCACATTTATTTCGACCAAAATTTGTACTCCCTGCGGCCCAGCGTCTACTCGAACAACTGGCCATACATCCAGATCCCAAATGACGGTTTGCTCTGCAACAAGGCGTCATTCACTTCAGAGGGTGCATCTGGCTGGGTGGGTCGATGGCACTGCAACAGCAGATCATTGGGGCTTTCCACGATAGCTCTCTGGGGGGGGGGGCACTCGGGTTACCCAGTAACATACCGCAAGGTTCGCCGTCTTTTCGCCTGGCCTAAAATGAAGTCCAACGTGCAACAGTACGTGCAATGCTGCCCAGTCTGCCAACAAGCAAAGCCAAATAGAGCAGCTTCTCCGGGCCTCTTACAACCACTGCCAATTCCAAAAGAATTGTGGGATCTTATCACTATGGATTTTGTTGATGGGCTGCCACAATCTGGGAAGCACAATTGTCTCTGGGTGATCGTGGATAAGCACGCTAGATATGCACATTTCTTGCCCTTAGCACATCCATATACAATATCAAAGGTGGCACAACTCTACATGACTCAGATCTACAAGATACATGGGTTGCCAGGAGCAATTGTCTCCGGCAGAGATCCGGTATTCATCAGTCACTTTTGGCAAGAGTTGTTCAAGTATGCAGGCACGGAGCTTCGGATGAGCACAGCAAACCATCCTCAAACAGATGGACAGACGGAACGTGTGAACCAGTGTGTGGAAACCTTCTTGCATTGCTTCACGCACGCATGCCCACGTCGCTGGAGTTTCTGGATCCCACTGGCCCAATTTTGGTACAATTCATCACACCACTCGACGATAGGAATGTCACCCTTCAAGGCCATGTTTGGCCACGAGCCCAAACACTGGGGCATATCTGTTGGAAATATGCCCTAGAGGCAATAATAAAATGATTATTATTATATTTCCTCATTCATGATAATTGTCTATTGTTCATGCTATAATTGTGTTATCCGGAAATCGTAATACATGTGTGAATACATAGACCACAACATGTCCCTAGTGAGCCTCTAGTTGACTAGCTCATTGATCAACAGATGGTCATGGTTTCCTGACTATGGACATTGGATGTCATTGATAACGGGATCACATCATTAGGAGAATGATGTGATGGACAAGACCCAATCCTAAGCATAGCACAAGATCGCGTAGTTCGTCTGCTAGAGCTTTTCTAATGTCAAGTATCATTTCCTTAGACCATGAGAATTTGCAACTCCCGGATACCGTAGGAGTGCTTTGGGTGTGCCAAACGTCACAACGTAACTAGGTGGCTATAAAGGTGCACTACAGGTATCTCTGAAAGTGTCTGTTGGGTTGGCACGAATCGAGATTGGGATTTGTCACTCCGTATGACGGAGAGGTATCTCTGGGCCCACTCGGTAATGCATCATCATAATGAGCTCAATGTGACCAAGTGGTTGATCATGGGATCATGCATTACGGTACGAGTAAAGTGACTTGCCGGTAACGAGATTGAACGAGGTATTGGGATACCGACGATTGAATCTCGGGCAAGTAACATACCGATTGACAAAGGGAATTGTATACGGGATTGCCTGAATCCTCGACATCGTGGTTCATCCGATGAGATAATCGTGGAACATGTGGGAGCCAACATGGGTATCCAGATCCCGATATCGGTTATTGGCCGAAGAGTTGTCTCGGTCATGTCTGCATGGTTCCCGAACCCGTAGGGTCTACACACTTAAGGTTCGATGACGCCAGGGTTATTAGGAAGACTTGTATGTGATTACCGAATGTTGTTCAGAGTCCCGGATGAGATCCCGGACGTCACGAGGAGTTCCGGAATGGTCCGGAGGTAAATATTTATATATGGGAAGTTGTCATACGGTCACCAGAAAGGTTCGGGGGCATATCGGTATTGTACCGGGGGAGGGGTTTCGGGGGTCCACCGGGAGGGGCCACCTCTCTCGGAGGGCCTTATGGGCTGTAGGAGGAAGGGAACCAGCCTCAAGTGGGATGGGCGCATCCCCCCCTTGGGCCCATGCGCCTAGGGTTGGGGGGGAACCCTAGAGGGGGCGCCCCCTTGCTTGGGGGGCAAGCCCCCTCCCCTTAGCCGCCGCCCCCCCTCTAGATCTCATCTAGAGGGGGCCGGCCCCCTTCCCCCTTCCCCTATAAATAGAGGGGCGAGGGGAGGGCTGCACAACACATCCAAGGCGCAGCCCCTCCCCTCCCCAACACCTCTCCTCCTCCGTTGAGAGCTTGGCGAAGCCCTGCCGGAGTACTGCTGCTCCACACCACCATGTCGTCGTGCTGCTGTTGGAGTCCTCTTCCTCAACCTCTCCCTCTTCCTTGCTGGATCAAGGTGCGGGAGACGTCTCCGCTCCGTACGTGTGTTGAACGCGGAGGTGACGTCCGTTCGGTGCTAGGACCATCGGTGATTTGGATCACGATGAGTACGACTCCATCAACCCCGTTCACTTGAACACTTCCGCTCGCGATCTACAAGGGTATGTAGATGCACTCCTCTCCCTCTCGTAGCTAGATAATTCCATAGATTGATCTTGGTGATGCGTAGAAAATTTTAAATTTCTGCTACGATCCCCAACAATATCTGCCTCCCCCTCATGCTTAGTGCCCTCTTTGTCGGCCTGGCTGGAAGAGCGCGCAGTCATGCAGATTTGGTGCAGCAACATCTTCACAGAGCCAAGAACTGCATGAAGATGCACGCGGACCAGAAGCATTCATCTAGGGAGTTTGAGGTGGGTGACCGGGTTTATCTGAAACTTCAACCTTACATTCAGACATCCATTGCTCCCCGGGCGAACCACAAACTCTCCTTCAAATTCTACGGGCCGTTCCCCATCGTTGAGAGATCAATACAGTGACTCACAAGTTGCAGCTACACCCACAGGCCACGGTGCACCCGGTGTTTCACGTGTCCCGGCCTCGCCGAGCCTTATCATCGGGTATGACAGTCCAGTCTGAACTTCCTTACAACACTAACAATTTGGCTGTGCCCAGTGAGATCTTACAGTCCAAATGGCGTCGCAAGAATGGGAACATGATCGAACAAGTCAAGGTCGGATGGACCGGTGCCTCCAACCTAGACGGCACCGGGGAAGATCGCCAAGCATTACAGGCTCGCTTCCCATACGCAGCGGCTTGGGGGCAAGCCGCCACTCAAGGAGAAGGGGATGTTAGTGACCCTAGCAGTGCGGGGCCGCTGGTCAGCAAGCAACACCAAGATGAGGCACGGCCCAGCCGCGCCAGGAAGCCCAACCTGCGGTATACAGGCCCCGAATGGGCCACGGGAAGGCAACGCTCTATTTAACCCTGGAGCGACGACAGGAGTGGCATCCAGTGGATCAAGGCGAACGGCTCGACGACACCTACCAATTCCCCTTTCCTCCCTCGCATGAACCCTAGCCCCAATTCTTGTAATCCCCCGTGTAATCACCACTGAATTCATATGTGAGGAAGAGATTGTTGCTACACATATTATTCCCCTAGCTCGTACCTATCAAGGATCTCTCGGACAAGTGTCCCATGAGTACAAATTATGTAGATAAGGGGACCGAGAAGAATACACTGCAGTTTTCAGTGCCCTCTCACAATAGATCGACAGGAGGCAGAGAAACTCAACACCCCGAGCTCGCTGGCTCTAGATAATAAGTTAGGCACAATGACACGAGCATTTGAAATGCTGATTGTTGAATTTCCATGGCCGGGTATGGCTGCTTCGGTGAAGAAATTCCTACTAATCACTCTTCAGTTGCGACAGTCACAGTACTTCCTTCAGTTTGGAAAACTTGATGATGTTTTTTCGTTTCACTACCTACCACCCACCTATGTCATCATTACAAACGTTTGCTATCTGCCTCACTAGTTAGGGCACAAAGCTGGCCTGTACATGGTATCTTTGATCTTTTGAAAAATATAAAATCAACAAAAGAAAAATATATTCTGAGAAGAGACTGATATGAATCTTAAAGTTTTCTTTATTAGGCGGTGGTATGTTTACTACCTTAAGCAGTGTCACCACATCATTGTAGATTGCTCTGTATGTAGGAAATAAGGTAATGTGTTTGGAATTTTCATACCTCGGACAGCAGAATTGATTCGTGAATTTGTTTTCAGGATAAGGAGACAATGGCCGCCAACCACAAGTTCAAAATACTGAAGTTCAAGAAAAAGGTTCTGGGTTTTGAAGTACGTATTTGGGGAAAAAGAGCTCCGGTGACCTGACCTCTCCTCCCTCTCCCCACGCCCGTTGCCACTCCGGCACCAGCGTCCACCCCACCTTCCTCCCACCGGCGACCTCTCCGGTCCCGGCAGCTCCGTCCCGGCGGATCTCTCTCCCTTTTGCTTCCTATGGCTTCTGGATCTCACAGCCCCCCTTCGGTCTCGTCGGCGTTCGAGCGGGAGTGGCCTATCGTTTCGGGGTTGGTGCTTTCGGGGTCGCCTGGCTCGGCGCACTCCTCTTTGGCCGCTGGTGGTCAGGCTGCTGGCCCCGTGCCGACGCAAGCGGAGGGCTGGCGACGGCCGGGCCCCTCCTGCAAGGCCATGTGGCGGCGGCGTCGTGTGCTCAGGAGACAGTACAGGGCTGGTGTCGGGGCCGGCCGCGATGCGTCGCCGTCCTCCTCGGAGCGGCGTCAGATCCCGCCGGACCTGTACGGCCTTTGCTTCAGGTGCTTCGAGGACGGTCACCAGCGTCAAGACTGCACCAACGAGCCTTTGTGCATCCGCTGCGGCCACGTTGGGCATGTCTCCTCCCAGTGCCTGGAGCCACGCAGCCCCATCTCTGCGGAGGAGCTGCGCTGCGCGGTGATCGCCAAGGTCACTCGCAGGTCAGAGGCACCCGGACAGGTACCGTCCATTCGGCGGAGGTTGTTGGAGCCTAGGCAGAGCGGGCCGGTGGCGCCGCTCTCGCCAGTTGCGCCCAGCCTCCACCCTGTGCTGCCGAGAGCGGCCTTGCCGGTGGTGCCGTCTGAGATTTGTGTGCTGCCACGCTCGGAGGGGCTGGACGACCTCGAGCGCCGGCTACAGCTTGCGATGGTGATGTATGTTGGCGAGGCTAGGACGGCCGTGTCCTGCGATGACGCGGCGGTCGCGATCTCCACGCAGCTGGGGATTCCAAGGTTTCTTTTTCTATCCATAAGTACCACCAAAAGATTTCCTGGTCATGTTCTCGGCGCATGAGTTCAGGAACAGGGCACTGACTGTCCCAGCGATTGAGCATCTCGAAGTCAAGTTCTTCATCAAGCCATGGCTCAGGTAGGCGCAGGCTGCATCGAGGCTGATGCGGGTTCAGGTTGATGTCATGATCAAGGGTGTCCCGTCCCATGTGTGGGCTCAAGAGACGGCGGCAAAGCTGCTTGGGAGTGCATGTTTGATCAAGAGCTTGGCACCGGAGATGGCCAGCAGGGAAGACTTGTCATTGTTCAAGTTGAGAGCTTGGTGTGTGGATCCTGATACTTCTCCAACGTATCTATAAATTTTGATTGCTCCATGCTATATTATCTACTGTTTTGGACCATATTGGGCTTTATTTTCCACTTTTATATTACTTTTGGGACTAACCTATTAACCGAAGGCCGAGCCCAGAATTGTTGTTTTTTGCCTATTTCGGTGTTTCGAAGAAACGGAATATCAAACGGAGTCCAAACGGAATGAAACCTTCGGGAACGTGATTTTCTCACCAAATATGATCCGGGAGACTTGGACCCCACGTCAAGAAAGAAGGGAGGTGGCCACGAGGGTGGGGGGCGCGCCCACCCCCCTAGGGCGCGCCTCCCCTGCCTCGTGGGGCCCCCTTTGCTCCACCGACGTACTCCTTCCTCCTATATATACCTACGTACCCCCAAACGATCAGAGACGGAGACAAAAAACTAATTCCACCGCCGCATCCTTCTGTACCCACGAGATCTCATCTTGGGGCCTGTTCCGGAGCTCCGCCGGAGAGGGCATCCACCACAGAGAGCTTCTACATCATCATAGCCCCTCCGATGAAGTGTGAGTAGTTTACCTCAGACCTTCGGGTCCATAGTTAGTAGCTAGATGGCTTGTTCTCTCTTTTTGGATCTCAATACAATGTTCTCCCCCTCTCTCGTGGAGATCTATTCGATGTAATCTTCTTTTTGCGGTGTGTTTGTTGAAACCGATGAATTGTGGGTTTATGATCAAGTCTATCTATGAACAATATTTGAATCTTCTCTGAATTCTTTTATGTATGATTGGTTATCTTTGCAAGTTTCTTCGAATTATCAGTTTGGTTTGGCCTACTAGATTGGTTTTTCTTGCAATGGGAGAAGTGCTTAGCTTTGGGTTCAATCTTGTGGTGTCCTTTCCCAGTGACAGTAGGGGCAGCAACGCACGTATTGTATTGTTGCCATCGAGGATAACAAGATGGGGTATTTATCATATTGCATGAAACTGTCCCTCTACATCATGTCATCTTGCTTAAGGCGTTACTCTGTTTTTAACTTAATACTCTGGATGCATGCTGGATAGCGGTCGATGAGTGGAGTAATAGTAGTAGATGCAGGCAGGAGTCGGTCTACTTGTCTCGGACATGATGCCTATATACATGATCATACCTAGATATTCTCATAACTATGCTCAATTCTGTCAATTGCTCAACAGTAATTTGTTCACCCACCGTAGAAAACTTATGCTCTTGAGAGAAGCCACTAGTGAAATCTATGGCCCGCGGGTCTATCTTTATCATAATTATCTTCCATCACTTTATTATTGCTTTGCTTTTTTACTTTGCCTTTTATTTTACTTTGCATCTCTATACCAAAAATACCAAAAATATTATCTATCATCTCTATCAGATCTCACTCACGTAAGTGACCGTGAAGGGATTGACAACCCCTATTCGCGTTGGTTGCGAGAAGTTATTTGCTTTGTGTAGGTACGAGGGACTCGCGCGTATCCTCCTACTGGATTGATACCTTGGTTCTCAAAAACTGGGGGAAATACTTACGCTACTTTGCTGCATCACCCTTTCCTCTTCGGGGAAATCCAACGCAGTGCTCAAGAGGTAGCAAGAAGAATTTCTGGCGCCGTTGCCGGGGAGTCTACGCAAAAGTCAACATACCAAGTACCCATCACAATCCCTTATCTCTCGCATTACATTATTTGCCATTTGCCTCTCGTTTTCCTCTCCCCCACTTCACCCTTACCATTTTATTCGCCCTCTCTTTTCCGTTTGCCTTTTTCTCGCTTGCTTTTCGTTTGCTCGTGTGTTGGATTGCTTGTCTATCACGATGGCTCAAGATAATACCAAAATGTGTGACTTTACCAATACCAACAATATTGATTTCCTCAGCACTCCGATTGCTCCTCTTACCAACACTGAATCTTGTGAAATCAATACTGCTTTGTTGAATCTTGTTATGAAAGATCAATTCGCCGGCCTTCCTAGTGAAGATGCCGCTACTCATCTAAATAGCTTCGTTGATTTGTGTGATATGCAAAAGAAGAAAGATGTTGATAATGATATTGTTAAATTGAAGCTATTTCCTTTTTTGCTTAGAGATCGTGCTAAAGCTTGGTTTTCGTCTTTGCCTAAAAATAGTATTGTTTCTTGAAACAAGTGCAAAGATGCTTTTATCTCTAAGTATTTTCCTCCTGCTAAGATCATCTCTCTTAGAAACGATATTATAAATTTTAAGCAACTTGATCATGAACATGTTGCACAAGTTTGGGAGAGAATGAAATTAATGATACGTAATTGCCCTACTCATGGTTTGAACTTGTGGATGGTTATACAAAAAATTATGCCGGATTGAATTTTGCTTCCAGAAATCTTTTGGATTCGGCCGCGGGAGGCACTTTTATGGAAATCACTTTAGGAGATGCTACCAAACTCCTAGATAATATTATGGTTAATTATTCTCAATGGCACACTGAAAGATCTACTAACAAAAAAGTGCATGCGATAGAAGAAATTAATGTTTTGAGTGAAAAGATGGATGAACTTATGAAATTATTTGCTACTAAGAGTGTTTCTTCTGATCCCAACGATATGCCTTTGTCTACTTTGATTGAGAATAATAATGAATCTATGGGTGTGAATTTTGTTGGTAGGAATAATTTTGGTAACAACGCGTATAGAGGGAATTTTAATCCTAGGCCTTATCCTAGTAATCCTTCTAATAATTATGGAAATTCCTGCAACAACTCTTGTGGAAATTTTAATAAGATGCCCTCCAAATTTGAGAATAGTGTTAAAGAGTTTATGGATTCACAAAAGAATTTTAATGCTTTGCTTGAAGAAAAATTGCTTAAAGTTGATGATTTGGCTAGGAACATTGATAGAATTTCTCTTGAGGTTGATTCTTTAAAGCTTAGATCTATTCCTCCTAAGCATGATATCAATGAGTCTCTCAAAGCCATGAGAATTTCCATTGATGAGTGCAAGGAAAGAACTGCTAGGATGCGTGCTACGAAAGATGCCTTTATTAAAGCGTGTTCTTCCAATTTCCATGAAAATAAAGATGAAGACATAAAAGTTATTGATGTGTCCCCTATTAAATCTTTGTTTTGCAATATGAATCTTGATAATGATGGGATTGAATATGATCCACCTTTACCTAGAAGGCGTTCCAAAAATTCGGAGTTTTTAGATCTTGATGATAAAATTGATAAAAGTGGGAAAACCCTAAATGTTGCTAAACCCACTATTTTGGATTTCAAGGAATTTAATTATGAAAATTGCTCTTTATTTGATTGTATTTCCTTGTTGCAATCCGTGCTAAATTATCCTCATGCTTATAGTCAAAATAAAGTCTTTACCGAACATATCGTTGATGCCTTGATGCAATCTTATGAAGAAAAACTTGAGTTGAAAGTTTCTATCCCTAGAAAACTTTATGATGAGTGGGAACCAACTATTAAAATTAAAATTAAAGATCGTGAGTTTTATGCTTTGTGTGATTTGGTTGCTAGTGTTTCCACTATTCCCAAAACTTTGTGTGATTTGCTAGAATTCCGTGATTTTGATGATTGCTCTCTAAACTTGCACCTTTCGGATTCCACTATTAAGAAAACTATGGGAAGAATTAATGATGTTCTTATTGTTGCAAATAGGAATTATGTGCCCGTATATTTTATCGTTCTTGATATAGATTGCAATCCTTCATGCCCTATTATTCTTGGTAGACCTTTCCTTAGAACGGTTGGTGCAATTATTGATATGAAGGAAAGGAATATTAGATTCCCATTTCCATTAAAGAAAGGCATGTAACACTTCCCTAGAAAGAAAATAAAATTACCATATGAATCTATCATGAGAGCCACTTATGGATTGCCTACCAAAGATGGCAATACCTAGATCTATACTTGCTTTTATGCCTAGCTAGGGGCGTTAAACGATAGCACTTGTTGGGAGGCAACCCAATTTTTTTTAATTTTTTTTTGCTTTTGCTTCTGTTTAGGAATAAATCTTTGATCTAGCCTCTGGTTAGATGTGTTTTTATGTTTTAATTAGTATTTGTGCCAAGTTATACCTATAGGGTCTTCTTGGATGATAGTTATTTGATCTTGTTGTAATTTCCAGAAACTTTCTGTTCACGAAAACAATTATTAAAAATCACCAGAACGTGATAAAATACTAATTACAATTGATGCTGATCAATAAACAAATTGTCTAGGTCGTCCTATTTTGGTAGATTTTTTGGAGTTCCAGAATTTTGCGTTAGTTACAGATTACTACACACTGTTCTGATTTTGACAGATTCTGTTTTTCGTGTGATGTTTGCTTATTTTGATGAATCTATGGCTAGTAAAATAGTTTATAAACCATACAGAAGTTGGAATACAGTAGGTTTAACACCAATATAAATAAAGAATGAGTTCATTACAGTACCTTGAAGTGGTCTTTTGTTTTCTTTCGCTAACGGAGCTCACGAGATTTCTGTTGAGTTTCGTGTTGTGAAGTTTTCAAGTTTTGGGTGAAATCTTTTGATGGATTATGGAACAAGGAGTGGCAAGAGCCTAAGCTTGGGGATTCCCATGGCACCCCCAAGATAATCTAAGGACACCAAAAAGTCAAAGCTTGGGGATGCCCCGAAAGGCATCCCCTCTTTCGTCTTCGTTCAGTGGTAACTTTACTTGGAGCTATATTTTTATTCACCACATGATATGTGTTTTGCTTGGAGCGTATTGTATGATTTGAGTCTTTGTTTGCTAGTTTACCACAATCATCCTTGCTGTACACACCTTTTGAGAGAGCCATATATGAATTGGAATTTGATAGAATACTCTATGTGCTTCACTTATATCTTTTGAGCTATGTAGTTTTGCTCTAGTGCTTCACTTATATCTTTTAGAGCACGGTGGTGTATTTGTTTTATAGAAACTATTGATCTCTCATGCTTCACTTAGATTATTTTGAGAGTCTCAAATAGCATGGTAATTTTCTTAATAATTTTAATATGCTTGGTATTCAAGATTTGTAAAACTTTCTTTTGAGTGCGTTGAATACTAAGAAAAGTTTGATGCTTGATAATTGTTTTGAGATATGAAGATGGTGATATTAGAGTCATGCTAGTTGAGTAGTTGTGAATTTGAGAAATACTTGTGTTAAAGTTTGTGATTCCCGTAGCATGCACGTATGGTGTCGTGGGTTTGTCACGGCAGATGTCCTAGCGAAAGGACTTAGTCGTGGAGCCATCGCAATGGGTTAACTCGAAGGGGTTAAAGCGGACAAGGGACACAGGGAGTTTATACTAGTTCGGCCCCTTCGATGAAGGTAAAAGCCTACGTCTAGTTTGTGATGGAATTGATGGGGTTTCGATGACTAGGGAGCAAACAAGCTTCGCCTAGGCCTCGAGTTATGGTTGTCTGTCCTGAACCGCTATCGGGTTGTCCCCTTATATACACGGGCGACACCCGTCGGTTCATAGAGTCCCAATCTCCGATTTATATTCGTATCCGGGTTGGTCTCTCCCTATTCCTAACTTATAATACAAGTTTATATACACGCCGGTTTACAGCTACAGATACTGAACCGACTACGGCCTTGGGCCTTTGTCTAGCCTCTGGGCTTTAGCACCTTTAGACTACTGATGAAGTCAACCCGGCCCACTTAGGCCGGTTTACGCCCAGCAGTAATATCCCCAACATTAGGCCCCAGATTGATTTGAACAGGTTCATGTCAATCCTTAGCCAAAATCTTTGTCTTCATCATCTTCCTGTATCTGTTGAACCGTCGTGTCGTCATCTTCTTTGGTTGCTGTAAACCGGCATGACGTCATCCTGAAGCTAGCCTTTATAACGCCTTCTTTGTTTAATAGATCCGCACTAATCGAGGCGACAACTCCGAAAATTGTGGCTCCTGGATTCGCGCGCCTGACACATGTCCTTTGCTTCATAAATAGGGCCGAGGGGTCATTTATTTTCTCTCCTTCATCCCCTTTCTCTTCGTCTTCTCCGCGCCGCCAGCCTCGGAGCTCCGCCGCCGCTGCTGATCTCTGCATCGTCTTGGGCCGCTGCATCGACCTGATCATACCAGAAAACCGCGGCGTCCTTCCGCATCTCCCCCAGCTCCGGTAAGATCTCTGTTTTTACCCATCTGGATCCACACTAGGGTTTCATGTTCTTGCCGTGTTCTTGCTTACTGTTTGTATTCCTGCTCATACCTCTGGATAGATCCAAGGAAACCCTTCTGTGAGTTACCAATGGGCCTTTAGCATTCATCTTGTAGATTCATGTTTCAGTTCATGGATCCAAATAACCTTTCTGCTCTTTGAACCAATATTGTTCCGCCTTAAGCTTTTAAATATTTTCCTTTTTCTGGACTGGCTTTAGATCCATCGCTGTAGAGAAGTCTTGTGAAATCTGTTTCTGTATTTATACACCCTCACTTGCCTTCAATGCTCAGATCCGGCGGTTTAACTTTGGCATAGAAAATGTAAAGGACCAGTATATATCATTAGTCCCCCTGTTTGAACCGCCAGACGTTGCCACCTTGCATAACTCCGGTTTAGATAGGACTGTCTTCGGTTTAAATAGATATGCCTCCGGTTTAATTCAAACATATACTTGAACCGGAACTGCTTGTCTTGTAGATTTCCTCATGGCCAAGCAAATATATGAATGCAACTGGGTTCCTTCCCGTGTTACGGAAACACAGCTGAACAACTTAGTTCTCACTGGCGCTTTAAGCAGTAAAAACACCGTCCACTGGAGAGTCACAGGCATAGAATGTCCTCCCACCCATGAAGAGGGAGAGGTTGTTGTTTTTGCGGATCACCTAGCCCGGGGCTTTAGCCCGCCCGGTTCAAAGTTTTATCGGGATGTCTTAGCCAATTTCCAACTGCGCCCACAAGATATCGGTCCCAACTCTGTTACTAATATATGCCACTTCCAAGTGCTTTGTGAAGTGTACTTCCAAGAGGAACCCACAGTGGAATTGTTCCGAGACTTCTTTCACTTGAACCGTCGCACAGAGTTTACTGATGGCCCAAATATGGAACTAGGTGGTATGGCGATTCAGAAAAGGAAAGAAGTCACTTATCCTCATGCGAAACTGCACAGTCATCCCCAGGAGTGGAATAATTCCTGGTTCTATTGCAAAGACACCTCCCCTGCCGAAGAGAATCCATTGCCTGGTCTCCGTCCGGAACGGCTTAGCAACACTCACCCCTTTCCTCAGAGGTTAACTGGCAAAGAGAGGAGTAAGTACGCTCCCCAATTGTCCAAGCTCAGAGCTTTCCTAGCCAACAGTTTAACTGGAGTTGATCTTGCCCGTTGTTGGATATCCTGGAGTATGCTGCCCCTCAGCCGACGCTCCGGTTTGATGTGTGAATATACAGGCAGTGTTGACGATCCGCTGCGGCATGTAAACATCCAGCTTACTGATGAAGAAGTCACAGAAGCTGTAAAGAAAATTTTGAACGAACCGGAGCACGTCTGCGCTCGTACCGGCTTGCTTCCTTTTTGCGCCACAAACAAACCGCCAGCCGTAAGTCTGCATTTTTCCTTTGTACTAGCTTTGATGCTATTGTACTTGTCCATTATTGATGCCGATATCTGTTTGATGCAGGGTAATGATCCGTTTTGGAGCAAGAAAATCACACAAGAGAAAACTGATAAACCGGACAAACCAATCCAGCCTAAGACCAAGGTCATTAAGAAGTCTGCTCATAAAAGGAGAACCACCGCTTCTTCTGATCCGCCCGCTGATGACGATGTGGGTAATCCGGACCTTGAGGTAGAACTTGATTCCCTCGGTTTACTTTTTATACACCTTATTGATGATGATATTTGTCAGGATGATGCCGAAGCTAGCCATGCTGACGATGTAGAGGTAATTGTTCTTTCCTCTGACTCAAGCCTTCCGCCTTCACATAAAATCCGTCAGGCAAACCGCAAAGTTAAATTTTCTCATCCTCTTGCTTATTTGGATCCCAACTTTCTTATGAAGACCCACCAGCATGAGGTGCGCCGCACAACTCGACACAGTTGTCAGGTAGTTACCTCCGCCGGTTTACCGAACAATCCGGTTCGGAGACGTCGTTCAGAGGTCTCTAATTTGCTTGTCAAATTTTGTCCTAAAGTGGGCTGTTTTCGTCAACCGCTTAATCCGTCTGACTCCGATTATCAGGTCACCTCGCACTCATCTTCTGGCGAGTCAACTGGCACCCAGCTGCCTCCACTTAAAACCGTGCTTGGGTAAGCTTGTACTTATCATAACGTTGTTGATTTTTGTAGCTTTCAATATGCACTGTCTTTGATTTTGCTGCTTCTTTTTAGGGCCAAACCGAGGCCAAGTAAGAAAGCTCGCCTGGATAAGGCAGCCGAGGAAGACGCTGCTCCTGAACCGGATGCTACCCCAAATGTTGAAGCGGTCATCTATGAAGATGTGGTTAATGACCCGCTAGTGCAAAATGAAGTTGTTTCTGCTGAAGAGGGTTTTGTTAACACCTCCGGTCCTGCTGACCAGCCAGCCAGTCCCATCCGGATTGAGAAAACCACCAGTCCCTCCAAACCTGCCGATAAACCGACTGCGCCAGTTCAGACCGACGAGTCTAAGGATGATGAAGTCATAATCACTGGCATTGGTCGTTCTGAACCGGAAAATCCCGTCGCTTTAGCCAAGCATACTGCCAAAGAAGAATTTTCTGCCATGAACAAAGGCAAATGGGATGTTGAACCTATACTGCTCTCAGCGCCCAAGATATTCATTCTGGTTATTTAAACCGCCTATATACTAGCCGTGATTATGAAGCCAATCTGGTAAAGATGATGAAGGAAAAATTTGAGGTAACCTCCATGTACTTGTTCTTGTTTATCACCACTGTAGCCCCCAAGGGCCGGTCCAACTTTAGTATAATTGAATCGGGTCTTGTCATAAAACTCAATACTTCAAAGTTCGCTGATGTAGCCCCCAAGGGTCGGTCCAACTTAATATAGTTAGAACCGAGACTTTAATCTTCAAACAGTAGCATCCGAAATATCGTCAGAGCAAATGGCCATTAGCCCCCAAGTGCCAAGTTGAATACTTGTTTTGAGCTTCGGACTTTGATAATTAACTGATAGCTGTAAATCAAATAGGCATTAGCCCCCAAGTACAAAGCGCATAACTTGTTATGTGGTTGGTACTTCATTGGTTAAACCGTATAACTGTCGGATTGCAGGCTGAACTGAAGGTCAAAGAGAACCAAGTCGCCCACCTTCAAGAGAACTTGAAGTCGCAGCAAGCTGAAACCTCCAAGGCCAAGGAGGAGTTAACCAGCGCTTTAGGCACCATGGAGCAGCTGAAAGAGGGCTTCAAGAAGGAACGGGCTGACTGGGCCACAGAAAAGGCCGCTTTAACCAAGAAGATTGAAGATGCGGAGGCTGCCCTTAAACCGGTAACTGATGAATTAACCAGCGTCAAGCGACAAGTGCACGCAATGACTGCCACCATCTTTGGTAAGCTTCTTGTGACTTGTATAATAATCGTGATCCTCTTATAAACAGCCCAGTTTGTAAACTACTGATCATGTTACAGGCACTCGCATTAACCACTTGGGGTCAGATGTGCGGATGAAACTGAAAGCTGCCTACACCTTAATCGAGCAGCTGTACACTGGAGCGCAGCGGATTATCTCAACCGCGTCACACAATAATCCAGCACCCACTTTGATCCAAGATACACTGAAGAGACTGTCAATGCTCCCTACTCGGATTGATGAGCTAAAAAAGTCTGCTGCTCGAACCGGAGCCATCAATGCCTTAATCCGGGCCAAAGCATGGGTGCCCGATTTTGATCCTGTTGAAGCGGCTCAAGGCTATCCCAGCTTGAAGGAGGATGGCTCAGAATTCAGCGGAGAGGATTTAAGAGAGATAAACCGGGCGGTGCGCCCTCTCGCCTGCCAATTGGTACAGGAAGCAAATTTGTCGCATTATCAAGCTCAGTATAATGACCAGAACAAAAGAGTGGCTGCACCAATCCCTGAAGCGGAAAACCTGATTCCTCCAATCCGTAAGCATACTTACGCCCCTGATATTGAACCGTCTTCCCTGATCCATGAAGAGGCTGTCTTTCAAGCATTAATGGGAATCGACTGGACCACTGTTGACTTCCAGCCGCTGGGTAGAGACGAGGAAGCTGAAGCGGCGCAGGATGATCCAGAACAATCAAACCGGGGTGACCAGCAGGCGTGAACCGAAGGCAGCTTTAACTAGCTTCCTTGTTATATCTTGTCAAGAAAACAATAATCTCATTTGGGCACCAAGCTGCCTTGTAATAGGATAGACAATACTTTTTGCTTCTTGAGATGCCTTCGTGCATATGTGCTGATACCTTTATTTGGAAGGTCAATATTGCCAACTTATATCTCCTGCAATCATAAAATCTTAAACTACCAGGGCGGTCGTACCGCCATCTGGTTTTATGAATCTTTATGTAGATACGCAAGGAGACTTGCAAATATGATCAAATTTTGTGATACGAAATGCCTGCCATTTATTGGGCACGAAGTAGGCGTGTAGCCAATCTTGAAACGGGGGTTTGATAACCCTAAACCGTCATTGGAGAAAGCAGCTCCTGTATATATAACACCGGCTTACTGTGTAAACCGTGCTTTGATCATAATAGCCTTTTGTTACTCCAAAAAAGGATGTGAACAGAAAAAATCAAACCGGGCAAATAATATTCGGTTTAAAAATGGACCGTGTTCCGCCAATTTGGTTGTTTGAACCGGTACAAAGCACTGTCGGTTTAAAAAACGCAACTAAGATAAAATAGCAATTCCTTAAGAAAGGCTATTTAAAGCAAAAGCAAAGATAAAACTTTTTGCAAAAAGAGAGGCTTTACTGAGCCGATCAGATGGTGTTACCATGGTCAGACGCAACCAAGCTCCCCAAAGGTGTAGCTATGGTGCCAGTCGGCCAGGTCCCCAAATGACTCGTGGCATTACACCGGCCAAGTGGCATGGCAATGGTTCGGGTTCGACCAAGCCCCCAAGTGACTCTAAGGCCTGTAGGCCGACCAAGAGGCGTGATCGGTTCAGACTTGACCGTATCCCCAAGTGATCTGGTGGCTTTCGCCGACCAAGAGGTGTTGCATCGGTTCGGACACGACCGAGCCCCCAAGTGATCTGATGGCTTTCGCCTATCAAAAGGTGTTGCATCGGTTCAGATATGACCGAGCCCCCAGGTGATATTGATAATTTTTGCAAGGGGTAAACCGGAGGTCATTTTAAAACAGAACAACTCCATGTAACCACACATGATAGAAACGAACAGATACCCCGCTTTAGCTGAGGATCCGGTTTATTATATTGATAATATATACATTGTCATAATATGTACATAAGCAGAGCCAATGGCTCAGGTGTAGTAAGGCCGAAGATGAGCTATGTTCCATGGCCTGCTGGTCTCCTCCTCTGACTTACGTGAGTCCTTATGCTCTCGAATATCAATCAGATAGTATGACCCGTTGTGCAGATTTTTGCTGACCACGAACGGTCCTTCCCAAGGTGGAGATAACTTATGCATATCGGTTTGATCTTGAATGAGTCGAAGCACCAAATCTCCTTCTTGAAAGGTTCTGGTTCTAACCCAACGACTGTGATAGCGACGAAGATCTTGTTGATAAACCGCCGAGCGGGCAGCTGCTGTGTCTCGTTCTTCATCCAACCGGTCCAAAGCGTCTTGTCGGGCCGTCTCGTTGTCCGCTTCAACATAAGCCGCAACCCGAGGTGAATCGTGACGGATATCACTAGGGAGAACCGCCTCTGCACCATAAACCATGAAGAATGGCGTGTATCCAGTTGATCTGTTGGGCATGGTATTGATGCTCCATAACACAGAGGGTAATTCTTCGACCCAACAACCCGGCGTCCTCTGCAAGGGAACCATAAGCCGGGGTTTGATGACCCTCAAGATCTCCTGATTAGCTCTTTCTGCTTGACCATTGGACTGCGGGTGTGCCACTGATAAAACGTCAAGGCGGATGTGCTCTCTTCGCAGAACTCTCTCATGGCACCCTTAGATAAATTGGTACCATTATCTGTGATGATACTGTGTGGAAAGCCAAACCGGAAAATCACCTTTTTAATGAACTGAACCGCAGTGGCTGCATCACACTTGCTAACGGGCTCTGCCTCCACCCATTTTGTAAATTTATCAACCGCCACCAGGAGGTGGGTCTTCTTGTCTTTGGACCTTTTGAAAGGCCCAACCATATCCAGCCCCCAGGTTGCAAACGGTCAAGTAATTGGAATCATCCTCAATTCTTGAGCCGGAACATGAGCGCGTCTTGAGAATTTTTGGCAACCATCACATCGCCTGACCAGATCCTCCGCATCAGCATGGGCAGTCAGCCAATAGAAACCGTGGCGAAACGCCTTAGCCACCAAAGACTTTGAACCAGCGTGGTGACCACAATCCCCTTCATGGATCTCACGCAAAATTTCACAGCCTTCCTCAGGAGACACACAGCGTTGAAATGCTCCTGATACACTGCAATGATGCAACTCGCCATTGATGATTGTCATGGACTTGGACCGCCGTATTATTTGTCTGGCCAGAGTCTCATCCTCTGGTAACTCGCCCCGGTTCATGTACGCCAGGTAGGGAAGTGTCCAATCCGGAATGACGTGGAGTGCCGCTACCAACTGAGCCTCCGGATCAGGAACAGCCAAATCTGCTTCTCCAGGTAGCTGAACCGATGGGTTGTGTAGTATGTCGAGAAAGACATTGGGCGGGACCGGTTTACGCTGTGAGCCTAGCCGGCTCAAAGCGTCCGCTGCTTCATTCTTCCGACGGTCCACGTGGTCCACCTGATAACCCTTGAAATGACCAACAACAGCATCAACCTCACGACGATATGCAGCCATGAGTGGGTCTTTAGAATCCCAAGTACCAGACACCTGTTGAGCTACCAGGTCCGAGTCACCGAAGCACTTAACCCGTCTTAAGTTCATCTCTTTAGCCATCCGGAGACCATGGAGAAAGGCTTCGTACTCAGCTGCATTGTTAGTACAAGGGAACATTAAGCGGAGAACATAACAAAACTTGTCACCTCGTGGGGAAGTTAATACGACTCCAGCCCCCGAGCCCTCCAATTGTCGTGATCCGTCGAAATGGATGGTTCAATATGTGTGATCCGGATTCTCTTCAGGGGCCTGCAGCTCTGTCCAGTCATTGATGAAATCGACAAGTGCTTGGGACTTCACCGCCGTCTGAGGCACGTATTTCAAACCATGTGGCCCAAGCTCTATGGCCCACTTGGCAATCCGACCTGTTGCTTCACGGTTCTGGATGATATCACCCAAAGGGGCAGAGCTGACCACTGTGATGGGATGCCCTCGGAAATACTGCTTCAGCTTCCGGCTTGCCATGAAAACTCCATATACCAGCTTCTGCCAATGCGGATATCTTTGTTTAGACTCAATAAGCACTTCGCTGATATAATAAACCGGACGCTGAACTGGGTACTCTTTGCCCGCCTCCTTCCGCTCCACCACTATAGCTACACTGACCGCACGAGCATTAGCAGCGACATACAGCAATAATGGTTCTTTGTCAACGGGGGCGGCGAGTACAGGCGGATTGGCCAATTGCCGCTTTAAATCCTACAAAGCCTGATCAGCGGCAGAACTCCAGACGAACTGATCCGTTTTCTTCAACATCTGATACAACGGGATCGCCTTCTCACCGAGGCGGCTGATAAACCGGCTCAACGCGGCAATCCGGCCAGCCAAACTTTGAACATCATTAATACATTTCGGTTTAGCCAGAGAAGTGATAGCCGTGATCTTCTCCGGATTAGCCTCAATTCCCCTGTTGGACACCAGAAAACCCAATAGCTTGCCTACTGGTACACCAAAGACACATTTGGCCGGATTGAGCATCATCTTGTACGTCCTCAGGTTATCAAAGGTTTCCTTCAAGTCATCGACCAAAGTCTCCTTATTCCTTGATTTAACAACGATATCATCCACATAAGCATGCACATTACGGCCAATCTGTTTGTGGAGACAATTTTGCACACACCGTTGATAGGTTGCCTGGGCACTTTTGAGCCCAAAAGGCATAGACACATAGCAGAAGGCTCCAAAATGAGTTATGAACGCCGTCTTCTCCTGGTCCTTAACTGCCATTTTGATCTGATGATAGCCGGAATACGCATCCAGGAAACATAAGCGCTCGCAACCCGCCGTAGCATCAATAATCTGATCAATACGGGGGAGGGCAAAAGGATCCGCGGGACAGGCTTTATTAAGATCAGTATAATCCACACACATGCGCCAGGTGCCATTTTTCTTAAGGACGAGCACCGGATTAGCAAGCCACTCAGGGTGGAAAACTTCGACAATGAAACCAGCTGCTAAGAGCCAGGCCACCTCTTCTCCAATAGCTTTTCGCCTCTCCTCGTTGAACCGACGGAGGAACTGTTTCACCGGTTTGTATTTAGGATCCACGTTAAGAGTGTGCTCAGCGAGTCGCCTCGGTACACTAGGCATGTCAGAAGGCTTCCACGCAAAGATGTCCCGATTCTCACGGATGAACTCGATGAGCGCGCTTTCCTATTTCGGATCCAGATTGGCACTGATACTGAACTGCTTGGACGAATCGCCAGGTACGAAGTCAACAAGCTTAGTCTCAGCGGCTGACGTAAACTTCAGAGCCGGATCATGCTCCGTGGTAGGCTTCTTTAAAGGAGCCATATCCGTCGGATCAACATTGTATTTGTAATACTTGAGTTCCTCGGTACTACAAACCGACTCTGCATGAGCTGCATCTCCTTCTTCGCATTCCAAAGCGATCTTGCGGCTTCCGTGAACCGTGATGGTCCCCTTATGACCTGGCATCTTGAGTTGCAAGTAGACATAACAGGGTCGTGCCATGAATTTCGCATAGGCCGGTCTACCGAACAGGGCGTGATACGGGCTTTCGATTTTTACCACCTCGAATGTCAGCGTCTCAGACCGGGAATCGTGATCATCTCCGAAAGCCACTTCTAATGCTATCTTTCCAACTGGGTATGCTGACTTGCCAGGTACCACACCATGAAAAACCGTATTTGAAGGCCGGAGTTCCTTATCTGTTAGCCCCATTCGACGAAAAGTCTCATAGTACAGGATGTTAATGCTGCTACCTCCATCCATGAGTACCTTGGTGAACTTATAACCTCCAACCTGAGGTGCCACCACTAAAGCCAGCTGACCCGGATTGTCAACCCGGGGAGGGTGATCCTCTCTACTCCATATGATTGGTTGCTCTGACCAACGCAGATACCGGGGCACG
Source organism: Aegilops umbellulata (assembly GCA_032464435.1). NCBI lineage: Eukaryota > Viridiplantae > Streptophyta > Magnoliopsida > Poales > Poaceae > Aegilops > Aegilops umbellulata. The sequence goes on from CP136056.1 coordinate 375,185,374, forward strand.
GCCGGTTCAACAGAATTAACCGCCCGCTTCTGGACCTTCCTATCCCGCTTGTCCAAGCTAGTGGTGAATACATGATACTGCCCATTATTTAGCTGCTTTGGATTGCTCTGGTAACCCGACTGCTGCTGTTGCTGATTGTTACCACCCTGGCTATTCTGATTATGCTGGTTGTTATGCCCGCCCAGGTTACCATTAAATCCTGAACCGGAATTTCCACCACCGTGACTCGGTCCGGATCCAGAACCACCACCAGAGCCGGGGTCATACCGGAAGGCATTGGAATTCTTGAATTCTTGCATGATATAACAATCTTTCCAAAGGTGGTTTGCCGGTTCCTCCCTTGTTCCATGCTTTGGACAGGGCTGGTTTAACAGATAGTTCAGGCGTTCCGGATTAGGACTAGGCCCTCCACTACGGTTTTTACCCTTCCGTCGCTGGCCTCCGTTCTGCACGTTAGTATTGGCCACAAAATCCATGTTGCCATCCGCTTTACGCTTGCCTCCACCACCGTTTCCTGCTGAGTGATGGTGCTGACCCCTGAAGTTGCCGTTCTTCTTTCCCTTCCCTGTCTTTTCATCATCAGACTCGGGATCCTTGGTACCATCAGAATCAGCGTACTTTACCAAAGCGCCCATGAGGGTTCCCATGTCAGTACAATGGCGTTTCATTCGTCCTAACTTCAGCTTCAAAGGTCCAAACCGGCAATTGCCTTCCAAGGTTATAACTGCGGTGTCCGCATTGATGCGGTCTGAAGAGTGCAGAACTCGTGAGACCCTGCGCACCCAATGAGTTGTTGATTCTCCTTCCTCCTGGACACAGGCAGCTAAATCCACTATTGACATGGGCTGCTTACATGTGTCTTTGAAATTATTGATGAACCGGTCTCGCAGCTGGGCCCATGAACTGATAGAATTGGGCGGTAGGCTTTTTAACCAAGTGCGGGTTGTCCCTTCAAGCATCATGGTAAAATATTTTGCACACGCCGCCTCATCAACATCAAGCATCTCCATGGCCATCTCATAACTCTCCACCCATGTCTCTGGGGGTTGATCCGCCGTGTAGTTCGGCCCCTTGCACGGGCCTTTAAAATCCTTGGGCAGGCGCACATTGCGTAAAGCGGGGACAAGACAAGGCACTCCCAAAGCGCTAGAAGTGAGCCCCGGTTCAACCGAAGTGGTGGGACGAACCGGCGTGAACTGATGAGTCTGATACTGCGCTGCTAACTCAGCTTCCCTGCGCGCCCAGGCCCGGTCTACCACCTCCTGGGCATCGGGAGCCGGATTGTTGCCACGGGGTACTTCACGCCGCGCGTTACTTGACACAGCTGGTTCCTCCATACGCCTGCTATAACTCTGGGCCGGACGTGGGGTAGAATGAATCTGGTCGCGGCTGTATGAGTATGCTTCCTGTTGGATCAAGGCCGTCCTGAGGAGCTCCTTAACCCGGCGCGTTTCGATCGCCTGTAATGAATCACCCTCAACTGGAATAGCCTCCAGCCGTGCCGCAGCTGCCACGAGGTTATCCATCGGATTGGAGTAGTGACCCGGAGGTGTAGGCACGGCTTGCGGTACACCAGCATTATGACGAGGCAGATCTATTAAATGGGGCTGAACCGGCGCTCCTGTCGCAGGTGCCTCCGCCCGGTTTACTACCGGCGGATTATTGACTCCCGCTTCAGGGGTGTTGAAAAGGTTCCTTCCTTCAAAAACTGAGGGCAAATGAGATCGGTATTTCCTCCTCATGAATTCCTGTGAGGCGTTCTGGTCCAGCATGAGTTTATAAGCTTGGGCATCCAAAGCGGCCCGCTCCGTGGTCATCCTGACCTCTTCTGCTGCTAGATCCGCTTTGGCCTGGGTAATCTGCTCTCTCACCTTTGCGATCTCCGCGTTATGAGCATCCTGATCCACCAGATTAGCCTCCGCCATGAGTGCAGCCAATGCGTCGAATAGATCTGATAACACTTGAACCGGCGGGCGCACCGAGCCTCCTGCTTCGGCAGCCGTTGCTGTCGCTGAGCCGGAAATCATCGCCGCGGCTGTCGATGAGTGAGGTGCTGCTAGTGTACCGGCCATGAATATCCCAACCCGGTTGGGCAGATCGGAGGGGTCCGGAATACTGTCGCCATCGGAACAGCCCCCAATCCGGCCATCTTGTAACTGATACAATGACTCAGTCTCTCTGGTCGATGACTCGTCGCCAGAGTAAACGACGGTTTCACCACCAGATCCTGATCCGTCCTCATAGCTTCCTCCATGGATGACTCCCACGAAGGCACGCTTCACGGCGGGTTTAACCCAGGCAGGTCGTGCACGCTGAGCTGTCTCGACGAGGTCGGTGCAGATGTCCAGCTCAGGGCCCGGTTCACCGATCTTGCCGATGAAGACATGTATGCCACCAAAGGGGACCCGGTACCCGTACTCAATTGAGCCGGCGTCGGGGCCCCAGCCTGCGTCGTCGATGTAGATCTTCCCGCGACGACTCTTGGTCATCTGGCCCACGGCGTATCCCTCGAGTCCTTCAAAGCGGCCCTCCAAGAACTTGAAACCATCATGCGATAGCCCCACGGTGGGCGCCAACTGTCGTGGGTTTGTCACGGCAGATGTCCTAGCGAAAGGACTTAGGCGTGGAGCCATCGCAACGGGTTAACTCGAAGGGGTTAAAGCGGACAAGGGACACAGGGAGTTTATACTAGTTCGGCCCCTTCGATGAAGGTAAAAGCCTACGTCTAGTTTGTGATGGAATTGATGGGGTTTCGATGACTAGGGAGCAAACAAGCTTCGCCTAGGCCTCGAGTTATGGTTGTCTGTCCTGAACCGCTATCGGGTTGTCCCCTTATATACACGGGCGACACCCGTCGGTTCATAGAGTCCCAATCTCCGGTTTATATTCGTATCCGGGTTGGTCTCTCCCTATTCCTAACTTATAATACAAGTTTATATACACACCGGTTTACAGCTACAGATACTGAACCGACTACGGCCTTGGGCCTTTGTCTAGCCTCTGGGCTTTAGCACCTTTAGACTACTGATGAAGTCAACCCGGCCCACTTAGGCCGGTTTACGCCCAGCAGTAATATCCCCAACATATGGTGAACCGTTATGTGATGAAGTCGGAGCATGATTTATTTATTGATTGTCTTCCTTAGGAGTGGCGGTCGGGGACGAGCGATGGTCTTTTCCTACCAATCTACCCCCCTAGGAGCATGCGCGTAATACTTTGCTTTGATAACTTGTAGATTTTTGCAATAAGTATATGAGTTCTTTATGACTAATGTTGAGTCCATGGATTGTACGCACTTTCCTTCCTTCCACCATTGCTAGCCTCTCTAATACCGCGCACCTTTCGCCGGTATCATAAACCCACCATATACCTTCCTCAAAACAGCCACCATACCTACCTATCATGGAATTTCCATAGCCATTCCGAGAGATATTGCCATGCAACTTTCCACCGTTCTGTTTATTATGACACGCTCCATCATTGTCATATTGCTAGCATGATCATGTAGTTGACATCGTATTTGTGGCAAAGCCACCATTCATAATTATTTCATACATGTCACTCTTGATTCATTGCATATCCCGGTACACCGCCGGAGGCATTCATATAGAGTCATATTTTGTTCTAAGTATCGAGTTGTAATTGTTGAGTTGTAACAAAAAATAAAAGTGTGATGATCATCATTTTTAGAGCATTGTCCCAAGTGAGGAAAGGATGATGGAGACTATGATGCCCCCACAAGTCGGGATGAGACTCCGGACGAAAAAAAAGAGGCCATAAAAAAAGAGAAAGGGCTCAAATAAAAAAATGAGAGAAAAAGAGAGAAGGGACAATGTTACTATCCTCTTACCACACTTGTGCTTCAAAGTAGCACCATGATCTTCATGATAGAGAGTCTCTCATTTTGTCACTTTCATATACTAGTGGGAGTTTTTCATTATAGAAATTGGCTTGTATATTCCAATGATGGGCTTCCTCAAAATGCCCTAGGTCTTTGTGAGCAAGCGAGTTGGATGCACACCCACTTAGTTTCTTTTGTTGAGCTTTCATATACTTATAGCTCTAGTGCATCCGTTGCATGGCAATCCCTACTCACTCACATTGATATATATATTGATGGGCATCTCCATAGCCCGTTGATACGCCTAGTTGATGTGAGACTATGTTCTCCCTTTTTGTCTTCTCCACAACCACCATTCTATTCCACATATAGTGCTATATCCATGGCTCACGCTCATGTATTGCGTGAAGATTGAAAAAGTTTTGAGAATGTCAAAAGTATGAAACAATTGCTCGGCTTGTCATCGGGGTTGTGCATGATTTAAATACTTTGTGTGGTGAAGATAGAGCATAGCCAGACTATATGATTTTGTAGGGATAACTTTCTTGGCCATGTTATTTTGAGAAGACATGATTGCTTTGTTAGTATGCTTGAAGTATTATTATTTTTATGTCAATATAAACTTTTGTCTTGAATCTTTCGGATCTGAATATTCATACCACAATTAAGAAGAGTTACATTGAAATTATGCCAAGTAGCACTCCGCATCAAAAATTCTTTTTTATCATTTACCTACTCGAGGACGAGCAAGAATTAAGCTTGGGGATGCCTGATACGTCTCCAACGTATCTATAATTTTTGATTGCTCCATGCTATATTATCTACTGTTTTGGACCATATTGGGCTTTATTTTCCACTTCTATATTACTTTTGGGACTAACCTATTAACCGGAGGCCCAGCCCAGAATTGCTGTTTTTTTGCCTATTTTAGTGTTTTGAAGAAACAGAATGAAACCTTCGGGAACGTGATTTTCTCACCAAATATGATCCGGGAGACTTGGACCCCACGTCAAGAAAGAAGGGAGGTGGCCATGAGGGTGGGGGCGCGCCCCCTGCCTCGTGGGCCCCCCTTTGCTCCACCGACGTACTCCTTCCTCCTATATATACCTACATACCCCAAAACGATCAGAGACGGAGCCAAAAACCTAATTCCACCACCGCAACCTTCTGTAGCCACGAGATCTCATCTTGGGGCCTGTTCCGGAGCTCCGCAGGAGAGGGCTTCTACATCATCATAGCCCCTCCGATGAAGTGTGAGTAGTTTACCTCAGACCTTCGGGTCCATAGTTAGTAGCTAGATGGCTTCTTCTCTCTTTTTGGATCTCAATACAATGTTCCCCCCCTCTCTCATGGAGATCTATTCGATGTAATCTTCTTTTTGCGGTGTGTTTGTTGAGACCGATGAATTGTGGGTTTATGATCAAGTCTATCTATGAACAATATTTGAATCTTCTCTGAATTCTTTTATGTATGATTGGTTATCTTTGCAAGTCTCTTCGAATTATCAGTTTGGTTTGGCCTACTAGATTGGTTTTTCTTGCAATGGGAGAAGTGCTTAGCTTTGGGTTCAATCTTGCGGTGTCCTTTCCCAGTGACAGTAGGGGCAGCAAGGCACATATTGTATTGTTTCCGTCAAGGATAATAAGATGGGGTTTTTATCATATTGCATGAAACTATCCCTCTACATCATGTCATCTTGCTTAAGGCGTTACTCTGTTTTTAACTTAATACTCTAGATGCATGCTGGATAGCGGTCGATGAGTGGAGTAATAGTAGTAGGTGCAGGCAGGAGTCGGTCTACTTGTCTCGGATGTGATGCCTATATACATGATCATACCTAGATATTCTCATAACTATGCTCAATTCTGTCAATTGCTCAACAGTAATTTGTTCACCCACCGTAGAAAACTTATGCTCTTGAGAGAAGCCACTAGTGAAATCTATGGCCCCCGGGTCTATCTTTATCATAATTATCTTCCATCACTTTATTATTGCTTTGCTTTTTACTTTGCCTTTTATTTTACTTTGCATCTCTATACCAAAAATACCAAAAATATTATCTATCATCTCTATCAGATCTCACTCTCGTAAGTGGCCGTGAAGGGATTGACAACCCCTATTCGCGTTGGCTGCGAGGAGTTATTTGCTTTGTGTAGGTACGAGGGACTCGCGTGTAGCCTCCTACTGGATTGATACCTTGGTTCTCAAAAACTAAGGGAAATACTTACGCTACTTTGCTGCATCATCCTTTCCTCTTGGGAAATCCAACACAGTGCTCAAGAGGTAGCAGATCCTGAGGAAGTGCCGGTGTTTCAGAGGCTGTGGGTGCCGGAGCCGCCAGAGGTGGTCTTTGACCCGGCGGCAAGGCCAGCGTCAATTCGCCAGCTCCTGGAGTATCCGGTGTTCATTCACATCGGCAAGCTGAGGAATTTTTCGCCGCTAGAGATGTGGAGACGTGCATCGGGATCTGACGGCGGAAGCGGGCAGAGTGGTTTGCCGGACAGCTTGAATGGTTTGTTCCAGGGAGGTGATTGGGTGGTCCAGCCATGGGCGCACGACATTCATGATGACCATGGTGCCGGCCGGCGGTACAACGGCGGCGGTGGTGGTGGCGGTGGTACGCAGGGCAGATCTTATCGGGCGGCGCTGGAAGGTAGGGTGGGGCCTTCTTCTTGGAGGCTTCCACCTATCGGACCGGTCTCGTTGACGGTCAAGCCAGCTGCGGTGTCGCAGAGCCACGCGACCGCGGTGGGTCAGGTTCTTTCAAACGAGCCAATCCGGATGGGGGAAGTGCTGCCCACAGTGGTGGAGACAGCTGGAGAGTTGGCATTGGCAGCACAGATCAGCCCTGCGAGGGCCGAGCCAGTGGAGCAAGCGCAGGTGATGACAGGCTCGGGACCCGAAGTGGTCAGTCAGATGGATGATAGGACGGAGGATGTGGTGGTGCGGTTGGTGCTGGCCAATGAGAGGACTGCAGATGTGGACAAGGGCGCGGGAGCTGATCCTAGACCAGTCGTGGTAGGGCCTCTGTAGCCCGACCAGACAGTGCCAATCGTTGCAGATGGGGAAGTGGGGGGCGATCCAAAGCAGACCGTGGTGGAGCCACAACTTTTGGTCTAGGCGGTGTCTTTTGCCGCAAAGGATCCGGTGCGGCTTGTCGGACCAGATGCTGCAGGATATTCATCGCGGGGCGGGCAGGAACCGGAGTAGGATATCCCAGCATCCGAAGATGCCCCGGCGCTGCTTTTGGAAGGATGGGCCCCGGTTTCGGAATTGATTGGCGATGCTGCTCGGGGGCTGCACCTACCTCCTCTCGGGCCAGAATCCACATCGGAGCTCGCACAGGGGGACCAGGTCTCTCCGGCAGCCAGGGATGCATGTGATGGGACTACGTATAATGGCCATGCAGATAACGCTTTTTTGCATGGTGGAGAGCTAGTTGTGCATGAGGAGGCACGGGACGTGTGTGCCACGGAGGATAGCCTATATGCCAAGGAAAGGGCAGCACTTGGCAACATCAAATCCTTTTGCGCTAGTCAAGTGGACTCCCAAGACTACTTCAAGTTCCACTTCATCAAGTACGACTACAACTCCAAGGATTCCCATCAAGATGGTGTGGATCCAAAAGAAGAAGAACTAGAAAGTTCTTGAGGGTGACTCCGCCAACATACTTCACTCTTATAATTTTGGCAAGAATAAGTGCAATCAACTTCCACATCTTGCACTAGTTCAAGGAGTCACAAACCCTCTTGTTGGTAAGTCAAGGGACAAGGTAACCTAAAAGCTTTCATGGACATCATCTTGTGTGTGCATCACTCTATGTCTATGGATATCCTTGTTTGTTCCTTGTGGGACTAACCCATGTAGGTATTTGTCGGGGGAAATCGGCCTCCACGAGCACCTATGGGGACGGAGCCCCTTTTCGGTTCGGCGGGGGGCGGAGGTTGCGCAAAGAGCAGATCGAGGCGACACACACACACAACGATTTTACCCAGCTTCGGGCCGCACGGATGCGTAAAACCCTACTGCTGCTTGTCTGGTTGATTCGAGTTCTTGCTCTGGAGCGCAAGAAGCTACAGTAAGTTGGAGCTGGACGTAGACGAGGGTCTACTGGGCGTCCTCCTTCCGGGTTCCCCCCTACGTGCGCATGGGCCTCCTTTTATATGCTAGGGGGTTTCCCACAGGTAGCGACGCAGGTGAGGGTAAAAATGGCAAGGAACTGTGCGAACAGTGGCCGCACAGTGCTATCGCACCTAACTCTGACGGCGGGGGACAAAGGCATTAAATGCCCGTCTGGATCGCCCGAACAGTACCGAGGCGGACCGTTGGGGGCGCCTCCGCTTGCCACAGGGGCGACTCTGCCAACGTCACATGCCACCGCGCGCCTCAGGTTGCGCGGCGCCCCGCCACGTGCCTCTGGGGAAGCTCCAGAGTGACGCGTGGTCAGGTGAGATGGAGCGCAGGCCTGAGGTGGTGGTTTGCCGCGGCAAGTGGCTTGCCGCAGTGGTTGTCTTGCCGCACCTGAAAGCTTGCCGCTCGTCAGGCCTTGCCGGGGCGCGCGGCGCGCCGCGGCGGGCTTTTCTTGGGGTGCCTTGGCTTGGCCGTCCCGGCGAGCTCCTCCCGCCGGGGCCTTGGTGCTTCGGCTTAGTCGTCCCGGCAAGCTCCTCTTGCCGGGGTCTTGTCGCCTTGGCCCGGCAAGCTCCTCTTGCCGGACCTCGCCTCCTTGGCCCGGCAAGCTCCTCTTGCCGGGGCCTGGTCTTCTAGGCTCGATCACTTGGCCTTCGTCCGGCCCAGAAAGGGCCGTGGAGACTCTTGTCGCTCCCCTGGCAAGCCTTGCCGCGGGACGCTACTACTGCCCGTGCACAAGTTCGGGGTACTAAGGTACCCCTACTTTAGTACACCGACAGGAGCCCCCGGGTCTGGGCCATACACGGTGCCGAGCGTTGTTGGGCCAGGCCCTAACAGTGCACGGGCACGCGTGGCCTAGGTTGCGCTGCTCCTTAACTCTGTGCCCGTCGCGCCCTCCCCAAGTGGCGCGCGCTTATCGCGGCGTCGTGGGGGGCGAGGCGTGTGAGGCGTGCGTGACGTGGGTGGCGTGCGCGGGGCTTGGGGCCCGCAGGCATGCGTCACGTCGGGCACGATTCCTTTATTTGGAAAGGCGAAACGTCCGCCCCCACTTTCAAGTGGGGGGAGACGTGGAGGCGCGGCTTGGTGAACGAACGGGGTCGAGGCGCGGCTCTCGGGGCGCCCGCCCCCACGACCACGGGGTGGGGAGAGGTCGCCTCACCTGTCGCCTCGGCCCTGCTCGCCCGCCACGCGTCCTCCATGCGCTTGGGGTTGCGGTGGTGGAGGCAGGAAACCGGGCCGACGCGGGTCGAAGTAGAGGGTCGGCCCCGTCGCCTGCCCTTCCTCTGCTTTGATTGGTTGGGCGGGGCGGCCGAGCCCCCACTCCGCCCCTTTATAAGGAGCGGAAGGGGGTGATGAGGGTCCGCACTCCTTCCTTCTTTCTTCTCTTAGATCCCTGGTCCCCTCTCCCCAACTGTCATGGAGAAAGGGAACCCTGGTCCTTCTTCGGTGGCGGCAAGGGTTGCCGCCAGGCAGCGCGCCCCTCCTCCCCTTGCACCCGTGGTGACGGAGCCAACCGTAAGGGGAAGGGGGAGGGGGCGAGGTCGTGGACGAGGCCGTGGACGGGGCCGAGGCGCTCGAGGCGGGCGGGGCGGCGCGCCGGCCTCGCCTCCGCCGGCGGCTCTATTTCTCCCAGCGGTTCATCTCGGGGACGACCCCTGCGAGTTCATCATCAGGCTGCGCCGGGCGCCTCGCCGTCGCCTCCGCCTCCCGGCTCCCTTCGTGGACGCCCTGGAAGCGGAGCAACACGAGACGCTGAGACTGCGCATGAGGGGCTGCGGGATCAGTGGTACGCGAGTCCACGTCGAATCCCGAGCCCCCGGCGTGATGTATCTTGGCCGAGGGTGGAAGTCGTTCGTCCGGATCCACAGCTTGATGGAGGGGTTCACCCTCCATTTTAAGCTGATGGAGGGTGATCTCCTCTCCGTCAAGGTCTTCGGGGACCTCGGCACCCGGGCCCGGTGCTGCGTGGATAGCTCCTCCGACAGCGAAGGCTCCTCCTCGAGCGAGAGTGACGAGGAGGGGAGCGACAGCGACGACGAGGGGAGCGGTCACCGGGATGACGGGTCCGACTAGGTGCCGGTCGCAGCTCCGCGTGGCACCGGCGACCCCCATCGTCCGCGTCGCTGGCGCCGTGAACTCCCCGGGGTCGTCTCCTTGGGCGGCTGGCGTAGGGAGGCTGCGGAAGAGGAAGAGGGCGGGTGGCAAGGCCACTGCCTCGTCTTCCAGCTTCGCCCCAGACGCCGTCACCACCCCTGCTCGCGGCGACGACCACCGGGGTCTTCTCTCCGGCCCGGCAAGCTCCTCTTGCCGGGGCTTCGTCTTCTCGGGCGGCCGGAGTGGCGAGGCTGCGGAAGAGGCCGGCGGCAAGGCCGTCAACTCGGAGTACGAGGGCTAGATGCCCTCGACAGCGTGTTGATGTCCCGCAGCCTCCTTTTCGAGCTCCGCTTCCGGCGTCGCCGTCTCCATCCGGCCTCCGGAGCCCCCGGGCGGAGCCCCGGATGCTCTCTTGGCGTCTTCTGCCACCCGTAGCTCGTCTAGGCGCCCCTTTTTCCCTTCTCGCCTCCTTGCCCTACCTCCTGAGGAGAGAGACAAGAAAGGGATCACGGGCACCTTATCTCTTTTTATCTTGTAAGCCCTCGGGCCTTAATTGTGTTTAAATCTTGTAATCCCATCTTTCATGTTTTTCATTCTCTCTGAGCTGTACCTGAGTGGAATGTTTTTAATGAAAAGGGAGTGTTTGCCGGACCATTTGTCTCGCGGGTACATCCCGCGGCAAGGAGCGAACCCTTTGCATCGTTAAGATAGACATTTCCCCGCCCGGCAACGGACCCTGCCGTCTCCCCGCGCCCCTTGGCCCTCCTCACGCTCTTGGCGGAGGCAGGGAGAAGGCGGGTTCTGGCCCTTCGCTTCCTCCTCTTGCCGCCGCGGCTACTATCAGAAGCGGGCCCCGGGAACGCGCTCCGGGGTTTGTCGCTTAAGAGAGCACGGCAGCTTTTAGGAGGAAGCAAGGTTTTCGCATTCCGCAGCTCACGAGAGAATGCATGATAAGGGATGTAAAGACTTATCTGAGGTTGCAACCCCCGGCAACTCTGGCTTGCCGGGGCGCGGGTGCTGGCTCGCCCTTCTCCCCTTCTTCGTCCTTGAGCGGCTCGGCAAGGGTATGCAATTCCTGCGAGCCAAAGGGGAAGGACGGGAAAAAGACGCGGACTCGACCTCTAAGTTAGGGGTTAGCGACTGTTAGGCACTACCAAACCTAACCAAGGACGAGACTCGACTCAGCATGCATGCTAAAACTTGGGGGCGCCAGCGCTTCATTATCTGCTGCCAGGGTCTGCGCCTGGCTTTGTACAAAGGATTACATGCAACTGCGGCAAGACTTTTGTACAAAGAGTTGGTTGCCGGACGGGGTCCGACAACCGCGCCTTACGGGTAAAACTTGCGAAGATGCTCAATGTTCCAGGAATTGCTCACCGGAGTACCATCTTCGGTCTCGAGGCAGACGGCGCCGGGCCTCGTGACTCGTTTCACCCGGTAAGGGCCTTCCCACTTCGGCGTCAACTTGTTGTGTATCTTGGCCGACTGAACGCGCCGAAGAACAAGGTCGCCTTCCTCGAGGCTCCTGGCTTTAACTTTGCGGCTATGATAGCGACGCAGAGCTTGCTGGTAGCGAGCGGATCGCACAGCAGCCTGGAGACGATCCTCCTCGAGCAGCAGTGCGTCATCTTCACGCGACCGCTCTTGCTCAATCTCATCATAAGCGAGCACTCGAGGTGACCCGTATACGAGTTCCGTGGGGGTAACTGCTTCTGCTCCATAGACTAGAGCAAATGGTGTCTGGCCGGTGGCTCGATTTGGCGTCGTTCTGACCGACCAAAGAACCGCCGGCAGCTCCTCGATCCAGTTCCGTCCGCGCTTGAGCAGCCTGTCAAAACTTTTGGTCTTGAGCCCGCGCAGTACCTCGGTGTTGGCTCTTTCTACTTGACCGTTGCTCCGGGGATGAGCAACAAAAGCGAAGCAGACCTTGGTGCCGAGGTCTTGGGTGTACTGCATGAAAGCGTGGCTTGTGAACTGCGTACCGTTGTCGGTGATGATCCTGTTGGGGACCCCGAAGCGGCAAACAATCGACCTGAAGAATTTGATCGCGGACTGGGCTGTCACCTTCCTCACCGGTTCCACTTCTGGCCACTTTGTGAACTTGTCGATGGCAACGAACAAGTACTCAAAGCCCCCGACGGCTCGGGGGAAGGGGCCGAGGATATCGAGCCCCCAGACCGAGAAGGGCCAGGACAAAGGGACCGTCTGGAGAGCTTGAGATGGCTGGTGTATCTTCTTGGAATGGAACTGGCACGCTTCACACTTGGTTACTTGTGCAGTTGCATCCTGGAGGGCTGTTGGCCAGAAGAAACCTTGCCGGAACGCTTTGCCGGCAAGTGCTCTGGCGCCAATGTGGTGTCCACATATGCCTCCGTGTATCTCCGCCAACAGCTCCTGTCCGTCTTCCCGGTGAATGCACTTCAATTTCACCCCATTGCGTCCTCTTCTGTACAGTGCGCCGTCGACGAACTGGTACATACTGGACTGCCGGGCTACTCTTTCCGCTTCTTCTTGTTCTTCGGGAAGTTCTCCTGTCTGGAGGAAACGGACGATCTGCTGTGCCCACGTCGGAGCCTGTGGCTCGACGACGAGGACTAAAGGCATGTCGGCGGCTGCGGGAACATCAGCTTCTACGGCGAGGACTTGGGGCTCAGCCGGAGCTTGACGTTCCCCGGCAAGCTTGCCGGGGCATGGCTTGCCGGGAGCGCCTGCTTCGTCGGGACAAACCCTGGGGCTCGCCGGAGCAGGCAGCTCCTCAGCACTCTTGGCGTCGATCTTGGGGACTCTCTTGGCGGCGGCTTCGGGAAGCTCTGCCGGGAGATAGTCACCGGAGACCGATTTTCTCTTCTTGCTTGGCCCAGTCGATGGTGTCACGGATGGCTGAGTCAGCTTGAGCACAAAAGTCCCTGGTTCCACAGGTAGCTTTAGTGCGGCGCATTTTGACAGGCCGTCGGCGATGTCGTTCTCTGCTCTTGGAACGTATTCCATTTGCAGGCCGTCAAAGCGCTCTTCCAGCTTCCTCACTTCACCAATGTAAGCCTCCATCAACGGGCACTGGTAATCCTTGTTCACTTGGCGGACGACGAGCTGCGAGTCACCCCTGACAATGAGCTTCTTGATCCCAAGTTCCGCCACGATCCTGAGACCGGCGAGCAAACCTTCATACTCTGCCGTATTGTTGGTTGCTTGCTCCTTGGGAAAGTGCATCTGGACGATGTACTTGAGGTGCTCTCCGGTGGGCGCGATGAGCAGCACGCCGGCACCGGCGCCTTCTAGCGAAAAGGCACCATCAAAGTACATCAGCCACTCTTTGGTTGCTTCCTTGCCGGGGATGCTCGTCTCTGGAATTTCTTCGTCCGTCGGTGTCCACTCTGCTATGAACTCTGCCAATGCTCTGCTCTGGATGGTCGATGTGCTCTCGAACTTGAGGCCAAAGCTTGACAGTTCTAGTGCCCACTCGACAATCTTGCCTGTTGCTTCGGGATTCTGCAGTATCCTCTTAAGCGGAAAGCGAGTGACCACTGTGATCTCGTGTGCTTGGAAGTAATGGCGCAGCTTCCTCGAGGCCATGAGGAGGCCGAAGAGCAATTTCTGCACACCAGAGTACCTCGACCTAGCCCCCTGCAGGAGGGAACTGACGAAGTAAACTGGGCGCTGCACCATCCTCTTCTTCTGCACTTCCCCTTGCGCTTGCGCGGATTCGCCCTTGCTGGGGCCAGAGCTTGTCGGGGAAGCCCCCTGTTCGTCGTCGGACGCGCTTGCCGTGGTTGCTGGCTTGTCATCGGCTTCCCTCTCCGCTACTAACGCAGCACTAACCACTTGATTGGTTGCCGCTAGGTAGAGCATCAACTTCTCTTGCGGTCTAGGCGCGACAAGTATAGGAGCGGAGGACAGGTATTTCTTCAAGTCTTGCAGCGCAGCCTCCGCTTCCGGAGTCCATTTTACTGGACCTGCCTTTTTCAAGATTTTGAAAAACGGCAGGGCGCGTTCCGCAGACCTGGAAATAAACCTGCTGAGAGCCGCCACGCAGCCGGCAAGTCTTCGCACGTCCTTGACACGCGTTGGTGCTTCAATCTGCTCGATGGCCTTGATCTTGTCGGGGTTGGCTTCGATCCCACGCTGAGACACGAAGAACCCGAGAAGCTTGCCGGAGGGGACTCCGAACACGCACTTCTCGGGGTTGAGCTTGAGGCTGATCTTGCGCAAGTTCGCAAAGGTCTCTTCCAAGTCTTGAACCAAGGTTGCCTTGTCTCTGCTCTTGACCACAATGTCGTCCATGTAGGCCTCCACATTTCTGTGGATCTGTGGCTCGAAAGCAGTGTGGACAACCCTCGCAAACGTCAAGCCTGCGTTCTTCAGTCCAAAAGGCATCCGCACAAAACAGTACGTGCCGCATGGAGTGATGAACGCAGTCTTCTCTTCATCTTCTTTAGTCATGAAAATCTGGTGGTACCCGGAGTAGGCGTCGAGGAACGAAAGCAGGCCACATCCGGCCGTGGAGTCAACAATCTGGTCGATGCGCGGCAAGGGAAATGGATCTTTAGGGCAAGCTCTGTTGACATCGGTGAAATCGATGCAAAGCCTCCACTTCCCGTTTGCTTTGCGCACGATAACAGGATTGGCCAACCACGTCGGATGGAGCACGCCTCTGACGAGGCCTGCCGCTTCCAACTTCCTGATCTCCTCCGCGATAAACTCTTGGCGCTCCACCGCTTGTTTCCTAACTTTTTGCTTGACGGGCCGCGCATGAGGACAGACAGCAAGGTGGTGCTCAATCACTTCCTTGGGAACGCCGGGGATGTCAGATGGTTGCCAGGCAAACACATCGACATTCGCCCGCAGGAAAGCAACGAGCGCGCTTTCCTATTTGGGGTCGAGAGTGGCACCGATGGTGAAGGTACCACCAGTGCCGTCCTCCTTGGCGGGCACCTTCTTGGTCGCTGGTGGAGCAGCCGTCGTCTTCTTGTGTTTACCGGCGGGGCTCGATGGCGCGTCCTCAACGGCAGCGCAGCGCTCCGAAGAGGCGCGCTTGCCGGAGTGGGCGCCAGAGCATTCGCCGGGCTTGGCTTTCTTGCCGGGAGAGCTCGATGGCACGTCCTCGACGGCAGCGCAGCACTCCGAGGAGGCGCGCTCGCCGGAGTGGGCGCCAGAGCACTTGCCGGGCTTGGTCTTCTTGCCGGCGGGGCTCGATGGCACGTCCTCGACGGCAGCGCAGCACTCCGAAGAGGCGCGCTTGCCGGAGTGGGCGCCAGAGCACTTGCCGGGCTTGGTCTTCTTGCCGGCGGGGCTCGATGGCACGTCCTCGACGGCAGCGCAGCACTCCGAAGAGGCGCGCTTGCCGGAGTGGGCTCCAGAGCACTTGCCGGGCTTGGTCTTCTTGCCGGCGGGGCTCGATGGCATGTCCTCGACGGCAGCGCAGCACTCTAAAGAGACGCGCTTGCCGGAGTGGGCGCCAGAGCACTTGCCGGACTTCTTCTTTCCCCCGGAAGCTCCAGCGGCAAGTGGGCCGCGGGCCGTTGCTGCTGTTGCATCCTGGTATATTTGGTCAGCGCAGATAAGGGCATCCTTCTTGTCGCCGGGGACAGAAATGACGCTTATCGGGCCAGGCATCTTGAGCATGTTATACGCGTAGTGAGAGGCCGCCATGAACTTGGCGAGCGCTGGTCGGCCGAGGATCCCGTTGTAAGGAAACGGAACGTCGGCGACGTCAAAGGTGACCTTCTCAGTCCTGAAATTCAGCTCGCTGCCAAATTTTACCGGCAGCGTGATCTTTCCCTTCGGCTTGCTCCTTCCCGGGTTGATTCCTTGGAATGTGCCGGTTTCTTCGAGCTCGCTGTCGGGAACTTGGAGTCTCCGGAGAACAGCAGAGGAGATCAGATTCAAGCCGGCCCCGCCGTCAACTAGCATCTTAGTGACCTTGAGGTTGCGGACCGTTGGGGAAACCAACATCGGCAAGCACCCGACCGCGGTTGTGCGATCAGGGTGGTCCTCAATGTCGAAGATGATAGGCGTGCTGGACCATCTCAGGGGTCTGCGTGACTCGACGGGTGGCTCCGCTGCATTGACCTCCCGCACCCACCGTTTAAGCTGGTGGTGGGAAGCGTGCAGGGAGGCACCGCCGTCCACACACAAGACCTCAGTGGCTTTCTGAAACTCCTGCTCGCTGGTCTCCGGGTCTTCCATGTCTTCGTCGTCGTCATCGTCTTCGTCCTTGTCGCGTCCCCGGGGAGGTCTGTCTGCTTGCCGCTGCTTGTCCTTGCCGTGGCGCTCCCCCGGGCCGGGACGCTTCGTGCCGGATCCCCCGCCGCCTGCTTGGGCTCTCTCCTTGTCGCGTCGTGCGTACTCGGCCTTCTGCAGCTCGACGAGCTGCTCGACTTGCTTGCAACTCTGGAGGTCGTGGCCCCTGGTACGGTGGATCTTGCAGTACTTCTTGTCGGTACCGTCCCGCTTATCGGCAGCAGCCACCGCCCGGCAGTTGGCGCACCTGACAACCTCCTTGCCGGGGCCTCCCGCCTGGGCTTTCTTGGCGGAGCCCTCGCTGCCGGACTTCTCGACAACCAGCACCTCTGGGTTTTTCTTCTTTTTGCCGTTCCGCCGCCGGCCTCTCCTTGCCGGGGAGGTACCTTCACTGTCGGATTCTCCTTCTCCAACACTTTCTTCGGGGAGCTTCCTCCCCTCCTCAGCGCGTGCACACTTGTCGGCCAGGGCATAAAGCTCGCTGACCTCCTTGATTTTGCACATCGCCATCTCCTCCCGCATCCTGCGGTTGCGCATGTTCTGGTGGAATGCGCCGATCACCGCGGCGGGGTGGACGTCTGGGATGTTGTAGTGCACACGGCTGAACCTCTGGATGAACTTGCGCAAAGGCTCCCCCTCCTTCTGAACAAGCAGATGAAGGTCGCTTGCCTGGCCATGGGGTTTGTGGCCGCCCGTGAAGGCGCCAACGAACTGATTTCATAGATCTGGCCAGGAGGAGACGGAGCCGTCCGGCAAGTGCATGAGCCAGGATCTGACGTTGGGCTTGAGTACCAGCGGGAAGTAGTTGGCAAGGATCTTGTCGTCCCGTCCCCCGGCAGCCTGCACCGCAATGGTGTAGATGCTGAGGAACTCCGACGGGTGCGACTTGCCGTCGTACTTCTCGGGCACGTCGGGCTTGAAGTTCTTCGTGCTGGGCCACTGGACTTGCCGCAGCTCGTGGGTGAACGCGGGGCAGCCTACCGAATACGGCAGTTCTCCTAGTTCCCCCGGTGCGTGCATGTTTCCAGAGGGCTCAACGCGCTGGTCTGATTGACGCCGCGCCTCTCTTCTGCGCTCGATGCGGGTTCGAGCGTCTTCTTCCCTTCGTTCGTGAAGGACTTGGCGTTGGTCGCGGCGAGTTCGCGGGTTCGACGACGCGGTGGAGTCGTTGTCGAGGTGAGCCCGGCGAGTCGGCGACCGCGGCTTCTGGGGCGGGGAGTGCACGGTGGTCGCACCCCCGCCATTCTTGGCGCCATCGGTTCTCGCCTGGGTGACTGGCCGCGGCTGCGACGCGCTGTGCTGCCGCGGAGTGTCGCCGTTGGCGAAACCGATGAGGCTCTGGATGGTTGCCCTCCAGTCGTCGAGCTTGTCCGCCGTCGGAGGGTAGTCTAGGAGTAGCTGAGCTCGCGCGAGAGCTTCCGCTGGGGTGGCGGGCAGAGGCGGCGAACGGCGCGAGGAGCGGGATGTGCTCGAACTCCTAACTATGTTAGAAGGAGCAGCACCCGGTCCAGGCAGCCGCGCGACGCTCGTTCCGGCACGCTGGATCGCATGCTGGTCCTGAGCGCCTTGGGACCCACCAGCACGGTCTGGGTCCAGCGAGCGTATGGTACCATGGGTACCATGACGCTGCTGGTTTCGCGCCTCCTGAGAGGGGCGCGGGGCGAGCTCGGACGTCGCGGGACCAAGAACTGGTTCGACGGCGCCCGTTCCTCCGCCGGCGTCCTCCCCACCACCCGTCTGCTCCATGGGCGGTGGGTTCGACGCCGACGGACCGGTCACCTCCGGAGCTTTCTTCTTCGGCGCCATGCCGGCGCAAACAATGAGAGTCTGGCTCGCGCGGACGCCGGATCTGGTTCACACAACCTCGACGCACCCCCTACCTGGCGCGCCAAAGATGTCGGGGGAAATTGGCCTCCACGAGCACCTATGGGGACGGAGCCCCTTTTCGGTTCGGCGGGGGGCGGAGGTTGCGCAAAGAGCAGATCGAGGCGACACACACACAACAATTTTACCCAGCTTCGGGCCGCACGGATGCGTAAAACCCTACTGCTGCTTGTCTGGTTGATTCGAGTTCTTGCTCTGGAGCGCAAGAAGCTACAGTAAGTTGGAGCTGGACGTAGACGAGGGTCTACTGGGCGCCCTCCTTCCGGGTTCCCCCCTACGTGCGCATGGGCCTCCTTTTATATGCTAAGGGGTTTCCCACAGGTAGCGACGCAGGTGAGGGTAAAAATGGCAAGGAACTGTGCGAACAGTGGCCGCACAGTGCTATCGCACCTAACTCTAACGGCGGGGGACAAAGGCATTAAATGCCCGTCTGGATCGCCCGAACAGTACCAAGGTGGACCGTTGGGGGCGCCTCCGCTTGCCACGGGGGCGACTCTGCCAACGTCGCATGCCACCGCGCGCCTCAGGTTGCGCGGCGCCCCGCCACGTGCCTCTGGGGAAGCTCCAGAGTGACGCGTGGTCAGGTGAGATGGAGCGCAGGCCTGAGGTGGTGGTTTGTCGCGGCAAGTGGCTTGCCGCGGTGGTTGTCTTGCCGCACCTGAAAGCTTGCCGCTCGTCAGGCCTTGCCGGGGCGCGCGGCGCGCCGCGGCGGGCTTTTCTTGGGGTGCCTTGGCTTGGCCGTCCCGGCGAGCTCCTCCCGCCGGGGCCTTGGTGCTTCGGCTTAGTCGTCCCGGCAAGCTTCTCTTGCCGGGGTCTTGTCGCCTTGGCCCGGCAAGCTCCTCTTGCCGGACCTTGCCTCCTTGGCCCGGCAAGCTCCTCTTGCCGGGGCCTGGTCTTCTAGGCTCGATCACTTGGCCTTCGTCCGGCCCAGAAAGGGCCGTGGAGACTCTTGTCGCTCCCCTGGCAAGCCTTGCCGCGGGACGCTACTACTGCCCGTGCACAAGTTCGGGGTACTAAGGTACCCCTACTTTAGTACACCGACAGTATTGAAAGTGCAATTCACTCAAATGGATAGCTCCAAGTGATCTACATCAGCATTGAGCATCCACATCTTCAACATCTACATGAAGTCATCATCGACAAAACCCAAGGTTAGTTCATCCCTCTTAGGGGGGATATCACATCTAGGGGGGAGCTTTACTCTAAGACTTGAGCTAAAGCAACTCTAATGACGTGAACACAACAATGCTTTATGTAAAAGTGGTAACCCCACTTGAGCTTAAACGATGAGTATGACCTATGATCAAATGTTCTCATTTGGCTCCTAAGTCAATATACTCATATATAGATGACCTAGTCATCGCCAATTGCTTGATAGATGCTAGAATTGGTTGTGCATGCCTTGTCACATATTTCAATTGCCATTTTATTGTGTGAGCATGTTGGTTGCATATTTTACCCATTCGAGGACATCCACTTGTTGTTTTGATTGTTTGGTTTTGTTTTCTTTTGCCAAGTGGATGGACAAGAATGCCTAAGAACCTTCTCTAGCTATCTATGCTTTTCTCGTCTCAAACTCTATTCATGCTACATCACAAAATTTGATCAAGTCAGATTCGAACCACTCTGTGTGAGGAGCACTCGGAGTCCCCGATTCGTCATAGACTTAAACTTCCAAAACTTCTTTGTGATTCTCGGTCTGACCGATATCTCCCTTTCGGTCCTACCGAGATCATTAAGTCGATCTATGTTTTCGATCTCGGTGCAACCGATTTGAACCATTCGGTCACACCGAGTTGCAATAACTGTATACAGTTTTGCATCTCGGCGCCACCGAGTTGTTCCACTCGGTCACACCGACAGGGTCGGGCTATATATAGACACGAGCAAAAATTTGGAAACTTCACAGAACTCTTTCGCCCGCGCGATATCTCACTCTGCCTACGTGGTCTCCGGATCGTCTCCTCGCCGCCAGCCGCCTCCAGTCGCTGGTCTCTGTCGCCGTCAACGGGATTCAACCCCGTCGTTGCCGCCGTAGCGAGTCTCCGCCGAACTAGGGTATGGACTCGATCTTTGTGCTATTCCCCAATCTGATTCCTAGCACATTGTGATCATATTGATTCTAGCCACGTTTGAAACACTCCTATCCAATCAATGCTTTCGTAGAATAGGCTTGATTCAAAAAATTTAGGGTTAGGTTTCCGCCGAAACCATCTCGGACCCACCGAGTTGAAAAACTCGGTCCCATCGATTTGGCTCATGCCATTGCACAAGTGAGACTCGGTCTGACCGAGAATTACTAATCGGTGTGACCGATTTTGGAACTTTGTGAAACCCTAGCAGTCTCGGTGCCACCGAACTGTGACTCGGTCTGACCGAGTTCACTAGTTTAGGTTCCAAAAACTTCTTCTGTATCACCGAGTTTAAAAATCGGTAGATCCGAAATGATTTCAGTGGGAAACTAAAACTAAGATTTTGAATCATTCTTTTGCAAAAATCTCTGCATTTTGTGATGCTCATCCACTCTACCTCATCTATAAACTATTCACAGGGTCAGCAGTCAGCTTGTTCATCATGTCAGATCAGAGTGACAGCCAGAATGTGTCAGAACAGCAAGTGCATATGAGTGAGGGCACTAGTCCCTCCAGTTTTTCAGATGAAGGCAGCAGGAGCACCCCCAGTAACTTGCCAAAAGCTGCCACCAGACACAGGAAGAAAAGAACCTCAGAATCAGAGGATGAGGACTATGTGGCAGAAGAGGAAGCCACTTCCAAGAGAGTTGTGCTTAAGAAGGAGTATGGCTCAACTGCAGCCATCAAGCCAGGGATGAAAATCAAAAGGTCAGCAGGTAGGCAGCCTATGCCAAAGGCCAGAGCCTCAACTCAGATTCCTGATAAGCCTGCACCCAACGGGCCAGTTGCTGCTGAAGGAAAGAAGGAAAGAAAGAGGAGGCATCTGAGTATTTCTTGAAAACCAAGCAAGAGCAGCTTAGTTACTTGATTGCATCCACACTGAGGATTGAGAAAGGACTCGCCACCCTCACTCAGAATCAGGAGAGCTTAGAGAGAATCGTAGAACAAAAGTTCTATGACTTGGATGTCAAAGTAACAGAGATTCAGTCTGCAGTGGAGCAACTTCAAGATGACATGCAGGAGAGGAAAGGGAAGACTACAACTGATGCATTTGCCAGAGTGCCACGAGCTCAGAGGTCGTCTGCAGTGCCAGTTCCTGACACCAGAGTCAACACCTCAGCTCCAGCCACAGCACCAGCCCAACCAGCTCCAGCATCTACTTCAGCTCCAGCTCCAACCACGTCTACAGAAGCCTTCGTCCTTGGAGTGATCCAGACTCCACCACCACCAGAAGATCAAGCCTGGGTGTCGATCTAGCACTATGCATTTTCTAGGAACTTTTTGGTAACTTGTTGCCAAAGGGGGAGAAAAATGTATAGATCGTAGGCTTCGAAAGAGAGTGTTGCTTTTATTCTCTCTTGCTTTATTTGGTGGTTTTTCAAACTTTGTTTGCTTTTGGTTGAGATACTATGTTATGCTTGTGAGACATTGATGATCATGTGTTTGATCATAAGCTACACTTATGCATGCTTGATATATCTTATCTATCTTATGTGATCATTCACTTTTCTTGGTGATGAGTGCATGTATTTCATTCTTATCATTTTGAGCGCTCCACCAAGATGTATGTGACATGGAAGAGTAACCCATGATTCTAACTCTTTGTGCATTTGCAGTCCAAAGCAAATTTTAAATATGCACAAATTTAGAGGGAGCTCTTACTTATCACATACTTCTCAAAGCGACGATATATATCATTCTTATTATCATTTGTCGAAGCTTTGATCTATATGTTGTCATCAATTACCAAAAAGGGGGAGATTGAAAGTGCAACTATCCCTAGGTGGTTTTGGTAATTCATAACAACATATAGCTCATTGAGCTAATGCTATTCCAAGATGATTATTTCAGGAAAGCTCAATGATTGGCATGGCATGGATGGTGAAAGTGGAACCCTCAAAATGCTAAGGACAAAGGATTGGCTCAAGCTCAAAAGCTCAAGACTCTTCATTTTACATTTTAGTGATCCAAGATCACATTGAGTCCATAGGAAAAGCCAATACTATCAAGGAGGGATGAGGTGTTGCTTAATGAGCCCTTTGCTTCATGTGCTTAATGATATGCTCCAAAATCCTCAGCTACTTTCTCATATCCACTCTTGACCTAAACTCAAAGCCAAACTCGGTCCTACCGATTCTTCCTATCCGGCGCCACCGAGTTTCACATGTCATAAGCCACTGTCAAACCCTAGCAAATCGGTTCTACCAATAGGGATCTCGGTCTCACCGAGATGGGATTGCAATTTCTCTGTTTCCTTTTCGTAAATTTTTGGTCTCACCGAAAGAGCGGATCGGTCCCACCGAGATTGCAATGCAAACTCTCTGTTTCCTTTTTGTAACTTTTCGGTCTCACCGAAAGAGCAAATCGGTCCCACCGAGTTTGCCTGACCAACTCTCTGGTTAGCTTATTACCAAATCGGTCTCACCGAGTTTGTGTAATCGGTCTCACCGAGATTACGTTATGCCCTAACCCTAACCATATCGGTCCTACCGAGTTGCATATCAGTCCCACCGAAAATCTCTAACGGTCACTAGGTTTACTATTTCGGTCCGACCGAGTTTGTTGATTTGGTCCCACCGAGATTGGTAAATTGTGTGTAACGGTTGGATTTTGTGTGGAGGCTATATATACCCCTCCACCTCCTCTTCACTCGTGGAGAGAGCCATCAGAACACATCTACACTTCCAACTCATATGTTCTGAGAGAGAACCACCTACCCTTGTGTTGAGGCCAAGATATTCCATTCCTACCATATGAATCTTGATCTCTAGCCTTCCCCAAGTTGCTTTCCACTCAAATCTTCTTTCCACCAAATCCAAATCCTGTGAGAGAGAGTTGAGTGTTGGCGAGACTATCATTTGAAGCACAAGAGCAAGGAGTTCATCATCAACACAACATTTGTTACTTCTTGGAGAGTGGTGTCTCCTAGATTGGCTAGGTGTCACTTGGGAGCCTCCGACAAGATTGTGGAGTTGAACCAAGGAGTTTGTAAGGGCAAGGAGATCGTCTACTTCGTGAAGATCTACCGCTAGTGAGACAAGTCCTTCGTGGGCTATGGCCATGATGGGATAGACAAGGTTGCTTCTTCGTGGACCCTTCGTGGGCGGAGCCCTCCATGGACTCGCGCAACTGTTACCCTCCGTGGGTTGAAGTCTCCATCAACATGGATATAGGATAGCACCACCTATCCGAACCACGACAAAAACATCCTTGTCTCCAATTGCGTTTGAATTCTCCAAACCCTTCCCTTTACATTCTTGCAAGTTGCATGCTTTACTTTCCGCTGCCTATATACTCTTTGCATGCTTGCTTGAATTGTGTGATGATTGCTTGACTTGTCCTAAAGTAGCTAAAATCTGCCAAGAACTAAAATTGGGAAAAGGTTAAGTTTTTATTTGGTCAAGTAGTCTAATCACCCCCCCCCCTCTAGACATACTTCCGATCCTACAATATGGGCCACATTAGGACGAGTAGAAGATCATCTGCCTTGAGAAGCTTGCGGAGAGAAGAATCATCTGCCCGGGACCATGGCTGGTGATTGGAGATTTAAACATGATTCTTAACGCAGCGGACAAGAGCGACAACCGGCTGGATCGCAGGATGATGGGCAAATTCAAACGGTTTGTCGATGACAATGGTATCAAGGAGCTTTTCTTGCATGGGCGGAAATTTACATGGAGCAACGAGCGTGAGGTGCCCACGCTTACAAAAATTGATAGAGGTTTTGTTTCGGTGGATTGGGAGTTAGATCACCCAGATTGCTTGCTACAAGCCCTGTCTACATCGACCTCAAATCACTGCCCACTATATCTATCGCTGGAGGAACATATACAGCCACGAAAGCGCTTCAGATTCGAGCTTTTCTGGGTCAAACTTGACGGATTCTTGGACGCGATGAGGGAAGCTTGGGTATGTGACGAGGCGATCTCGGATCCCTTCCATAGATTGGACATACTGCTGCGTAACACGGCGAAGTACCTCACTGCTTGGGGTCAACGAAAGGTGGGCAATATCAAACTGCAAATTGCTTGCGCAAACTTGGTCATTCTGTGACTAGACTGCGCACAGGAGATTCGGCTTCTTACGGAGGGGGGAGATGGTTGCGGGCCACTCTGAAGCATTTGGTGTTGGGGCTTGCATCCTTGGAGAGAACCATAGCAAGGCAAAGATCACGCATCAAATGGCTTCAAGAAGGAGACGCGAGCACTAAACTGTTTCATCCGATCGTGAACGGAAGAAAAGCAAAAAATTTCATCCCTGCAATACAGAAACACGGTGTAACGATAAAGGATCAAAAAGGGAAGGAGGAGGCATTCTTCGATGCGTTCTCGGCTATCATGGGGAGAGATTCGGCGCGCGAGCACACAGTGGATTTGGAGTACCTGAACATTGCTGCCCTGGATCTCTCCGAGTAGGATTTGATCTTCCAGGAGGAGGAGGTATGGAAGGTTATCAAGGAAATGCCTTCGGATAGGGCGCCGGGGCCAGATGGATTCAACGGGATCTCCTTCCAAAAGGCTTGGAGCGTGGTCAAGGGAGATGTCATGGCTGCTTTGCACAAATTATTCCTGGACAATGGCCGCGGCTTCGGAAGACTAAATCAAGCCCTAATCTTGCTCACTCCGAAAGCGCCACATGCCTGCATAGTCAAAGACTTCCGCCCCATCTGCTTGGTTCACATCATCCCAAAGCTTGCTTCCAAGCTCCTTGCAAATAGATTGTGCCGACGTATGCCTGAGCTAGTCAATGTCAACCAATATGCATTCATAAAGGGCCATAGTATCCATGATAATTTCCTTCTGGTCAGACAAATGGCGAGACAGTTGCATAAGAGGAAGGCAAAAGGGGTATTGTTGAAGCTCGACATACCGAAGGCGTTTGATTCGCTTTCCTGGTCGTTCCTCTTCGAAGTGCTGTGGGCCAAGGGGTTCTCGGACAGGTGGATGTGCTCTATCGTAACCCTTCTGTCTACTACCAGCTCCCGGATTGTGGTAAATGGTTGTGCTGGAGAAAAATTTAGGCATGCTTGCGGTCTAAGGCAGGGCGAATCTCTCTCACCTCTGTTGTTCGTTATTGCCATGGATGTTCTAACGGCGATCATCGTCAAGGCACATGACTCGTAGATACTAGGGAAGTTAAATGGGTGTGGACCTCTGCAGCGATTGTCACTTTATGCAGATGATGTGGTCTTATTCATCAAGCCGACCTTAGCAGACATGTCCTTTGTTGTTGAGGCATTGAGGATTTTTGGAGAAGCATCCAGCCTCAAAGTAAACTTCACCAAGTCGTCTGCCATACTCATCAGGAGCAACGAAGAGGAAGAGGCCCTGGTTCGCAGCATGGTGCCATGGCAGATCGCCGAGTTTCCATGCAAATACTTGGGTTTGCAGCTTAGCATCAAACAACTGTCCAGGTCCAACTGGCAGCCTATTGTTGACGCGGCATTGAAGATTTTACCGGGATGGCAGAGGTTTGGTGACACGCCCTGGTAGGCTGATCCTTGTGAACCAGGTCATGCGCGCGAGACCCACACACCACTTGATCGTGGCTGAGGCGCCAAAGTGGGCTCTGGAAAAGGTGGACAAAGGATGCCGAGCATTTTTTTTGGGCTGGCTCCGATCACATCCACGGAGGAAAGTGCGCGGTTGCGTGGCAAAGGGTGTGCAGGCCGAAACAGATGGGAGGATTGGGAGTGATTGATCTTCATCGGCACGGTATTGCCCTTAGGATGAGGTGGGAGTGGCTGAAGAGATCTGATGACAACAGACCGTGGCAAGGCCTCAACTCTCTCGTGGACAAGGATGTAAGCTCGGCCTTCTCGAGTCTGGTCCATTGGCAGGTAGGAGATGGCACTAAGGCTCTCTTCTGGAAGGATAGATGGGTGAGGGGATCGACAGTGAAGGAGTTGGCACCCAGGTTGGTGGCCAAGGTAAAAACTCTGGTTATCAACGGACGGTCGGTTAAGGATGGATTGTATCTACAGGCCTGGATGAACGACATAGGTGGAGAGCTGGACACGGAGGGGCTCGCCCAGTTCATCAGGCTTTGCGAGGCAATTATGAACTTTGAGCTGCGCATGGGAGAGGAGGATAGAATGATCTGGAGGTGGAACACCGTGGGCACCTATTCGGCTGTTTCGGCATACGCGATGATGTGTGAAGGAGGAGTAAAATTCCAGCTTGCGGCTGCGATTTGGAAGAGCGGGGCTCCTCTCTCCTGCAAGCTCTTTATGTGGCTGGCCGTCCAATATAGGATTTGGACTTCGGATAGACGAGTACGGCACGGATTGCAGGACACGATATCTCCATGTTTTTTGTGTGAGCAGGAGGAGGACACGGTGGATCGCATCCTCACACATTGTGTCTATGCAAGGCAGGTATGGTTTCAATGCTTCACCAAGGTTGAGATCCCGTTGGAGTTGATGCCAAATGGACATGAAAGGGTGGAAGACTGGTGGGTAGCTTCGAGGAAGAGGGTGCCCAGTTGCACAGCGGAAGGACTTCGATTCCTTTGTCATGTTGATTTGTTGGAGTTTATGGAAGCAGAGGAATGGTAGGGTTTTTGGTAGGAACAATTTGTGTAATGAGCTAGAGTTGGTCAGGAACATTTTCAAGGAACACCAATTATGGGCGCTAGCGAGACGGAGTGGAGTGCTACACTTTTGCGAGTAGTCTCTTAGGAGGTGGTCGAGGAGAATGTAGGCACGCCTTTGATGATGCTTGCGGCTTGTAATATCTTGTAAATATTTGTCTCCCCTTCTATAAAGCTAAGGCAAGCCTTTCGCGTGCTCTCGAAAAAAGAAAAAGGTTCAGACTACTTAAGTTCAAAATAAAATATCAGACTACTTCTCAGCAGTTAGACTCGATGGATTTCTATTCATAGATATTTACTTTCGTTTCCTTCAAACTCAAAATCAATACACACCGGGAATCAACAACTGAAATACGATGCACTGCAAATCAGAAACTTTTAGGGAGTGGCTAGTTTCCAGTCGTGTGTTTTTCAATTCGTTTTAGGTTGGATTTTTTTTTATTTTTTTGCCTAGTCACGTCATGGCACGTGTCTCAGTATTTTCAGCCTGGGCTTGCCACGAAAAATGGACTGTTTTCATTTTAATTTCAGGTCGGATTCCCACCTCACCTCTTGGATCTTCAAACGAGTGTTTCCGCCAGCGTGTCCTTAACGGGCTGGCTTGTAAACCCGTTACCGCTCAACACAGACAAACAAAAGTACAGCATCCAGCCCTACCCCTTCCCCTGCAGACTACAAACTGAATCCTGGAAAAGGCCGAGGAAAA
This sequence comes from Aegilops umbellulata, assembly GCA_032464435.1. Taxonomy (NCBI): domain Eukaryota; kingdom Viridiplantae; phylum Streptophyta; class Magnoliopsida; order Poales; family Poaceae; genus Aegilops; species Aegilops umbellulata. Next base: position 375,212,987 of record CP136056.1, read on the forward strand.
CTACCATTGAGCTTAACCAGACTAATACATCAACAGAACTAACTAGTACGTACATCAACAAATAAATAACTTCTCTAATTCAGACACACAAGCAGATTCTCTAATTCAGTCACACAAGCAGATTCTTTCGAATTCAGTCACACAAGCAGCTTTTGCACATTATTCTGTTAGACTGTTACATTATGCCTGCAATGAATCCCAAAAATGATGAGAGGACTACACGAAACAGAGAGATGATTGTTGCTATTGACCATAGCTACAAGACAGAATGAGATAACTACATGACTGAGACCTGACAAAGCAGATTGCCTCTGGTCACATCGTTGAACGACTTCTTTGCATTGCATGGGACGATCCATGCAGCAAAAAAAGGAAACGGGTAGAAAATACACACACAAAATTATGAGATACGAAAAGGAGGGAAAAAAGAGAAGAAATGAGTATTTGGGCGAGATTGTTACCACTGATATTTCAAAGTCCCCTGCTAGAAAACCCCCAAATGATGCGCCCATAGATTAGCAGTTTGCGCAATAAGACATGACTTGGCACTCCATCTGTTGGGCATGATGAAAAAAATGAGATTTGCCAGTCGTACACAAAAAGCAAGAATGTTTTCGTGGGGTAGAACATAAGAAGTTTGCTGCTACCGACAACTAAAAAAATGAACAAACAGAGGTGGCTTGCCATTCCCCCAAAAAAAACTAGACTGCATATACATAACCTAGGTTGATCATACTCTATCTAAAAGAAATATGATTGCTGGGTATACCACAAAAAATGTGAACCGAAGCATATCTAAAAAATCTGTCTCCACACACTAAGAATACAACACTAGAACATGATGGTTAACAATAATTGAGTATGATCAAGAAAGGATGACTGACCAAAATTATAAAACATGATAAAAATGATAATCTAGATTGACTATGGAACAAGAATAAAAAAGAAAAAGGGTTACAACTTGGCTGCTAGTAGCACTTCTGATACTGAGTATAAAAAACAATAACAAGATGTTTAGTTTTTATGATCATCTTCTTGCTTGTATGTGTAGGTTGCTTCACCGTAAAAAAATATAAGATGATGCTAAAAAACACTTGAGTAACACAACTAGAAGATAAAGATGTACTAATAAATTTACGGAGCCATCATTTAGAAACAAAACGGATGAAGACTCATTTGCTGCTGCACATGAGATATAAAATATGAGGTGCCTAAGAAGAAGCAAGAAGTAGAGAGTGGAAAATAACAAAAACTAAGCGAACAGGGAAGGACCTACTGGACACAGTTTATGCCTTTGGGTACTGAAAACAAGATCAAAATAAGAGACTGGGAAGAGAAGCGGGTGACATGCTAAACAAGACTGAGAAAACTAAAGAGAGATTAGATAAGAAAAAAATGAAGAATGAAACTAGGAACCTAAGAGACTAAGAGAGACTGAACAAAATGATGGGAAAATAAAGAAGAGCAAACTGATGAAACTGAGAACCAGAGAAAACAGAAAAAAGAGTGAGATCCTTAGGGAATTGGAAAAACTGAAACACTGAAAGAATGATGAACTAAAAACTGATAAAACACTTATCAAATACTAGTGACAAAGACCTATAAGAAACAGAACCGATGAAGTATGCGAATCATGCCACTCCCTGTTTACAGAAACCTGACTGATGACTGATACAGAAATGAAAACATGGAGACTGGTACTGAGAACTAAACCCACATGCACATATAGACTGACTGAACATGGAGTGAAATAAATTAAACAGAAAATAAACTATAATAAGAAAAAATTAGAGACTGAAAACTGAAAATTGATACAAAGAACTAAACCTAAATGGCAAAGGCTAAGTGAAAAACTAAAACTGAAATAAGCAAGGCAACATCACTAAGACTGAAACAAAAACTAAGAAACTGAAGTAAATCTAAAGAAAATGAAGAAAGTGAATGACTAATAAAACTAAGAAACTAAATAATGATGGACTGATCAAAACAAAAACAAAATCCTTATTAAACAATGCATGATAAGAAGTTGCACAAACATGAGCCTGAACCCATAAGGCCAGAGCGCTCTGCCTGAGGTACAACATGCTCATGAGGAGACTGCTCCACATGGCTTCGAAGGGATCGACGAGTAAAATGAAGTATGAATACATACTAGGAGCAATTGATAGTGCTGAGGAATGGAAAGCAAAATCAAAACGAAGAAACAGAGGAAAATATGTAGCAAGCCAGCTCAGTTATGATAGTTGCAAAAAGTTAGAGTTGAGGGTAACAACGGCCCGATGATAATATTTTACAGTGGCAAATGCTCGATGAATAATCAAATGATGGAACAAATTAAGGTACAAGATAAAGTGATTTACAGAACCCATTTTACGCCTTTGACGGCCCTGAGAAGAACAATGAATGATCCAATAAAAGAGAAGAAAATAAGATAAACTGATACAAATGAAATACTCCGGTACAAAGAAAGAAAATAAGAGGGAGTACACACTGAACGCATCCCTGCCTGCCCCCTGAGTATATCCGCATGCTGAGTAATACACCAGTAACACCACACACATCATGAAGTAGGAGGTAAAAAGATGGCAGCGATAGAAAACTGCAAGTAGACAGAAAGTAGTTGAAGCATTACGGACCAAAGAGCGCTAAAAGGGCGTCATTACAGTGGGCAAAACAAGTTTCAGTCTAGAGATTTGGCTGTAATCCCCCCCCCCCCCAACTACACCCCTGTACATCTGCGTTCAGAGTCTAAACAAATTGATCCGAACGAATGAAAATCACTGGGGAATATCTAAGACTAAAATATTACTGAATAAAACAAGGTGAAAACATGATATGCTGACTAATTGCCTATTTGGCAGCTAAACTGAAAATAAAATGGAGAAAATACAGAAAAGTAAAGATGATGGGCTACACAAAACTAAGGAAAAACTAAAACTACACTGATAATCAGTTCACAATTAGTTATGCCACAAAAAAACTGATTATCCCACTCTATTATCCCAAAAACTGATTGCTAAACCTACAAAAACTAATTGCCCCATAATATAATCCCAAACTTATTTTGCATAAGATAAAATTATACAAACAACATCCCCAACGAGTATAAAACCTGATTCCCTGAACCTACAAAAGTGATTATCCCATACTACTATCCCTGACTTATCCTGCATAAGATCTCGCTGCAGAAACAAAGAACTAAAATGAAGAAAACTAAACTGACACATCCATCAGGGCCTGCAGTTTTACAAAAAAATAGGATGCTCTAATGCAAAGAAGCGCTGATTAACAGCGTGTCATTATCGCATTTAAGGAGCGCTGCAGTTTCAGCTGCCTTACAGTTTTTACTAACATACGATGGCTCTAAAAAATGAAAACAAATCTGGTTAACAGTACCACACACAGCTGATTACATCAGTACAAAAGCTTTTAGTGCTTTAACAAACAGTAGTTCTAGCAATAAAAATGATTTGGAAGCATGACTGATAGCTAGTTAGATCAGTAAAAACGCAATTCGCAGCAACAGGAGCAACACATATATGGAAAATATAAGAAATCGGCCCCTTCTCCCCAATCAGACGCGTTGAACACGCAGAATTTCAGAAACGATTTGCCAAGCACTATTCCTGTGCTATGCTATCGCATGAAAATTGCTAGCCCACCGCAGATGACAACGGCTGGAACTGAGATCTGAGTAAACACAATGCACGCATAGACGAAGAAAAAGTAAAGAGGAAAAATTAGCTACTGGGCACAAATTAGACAGAGGAAGGCGAAGGGGCAAATCAGGCAATACCTTCCGTCCGACCGGAGACCACGACTGCTACCCCACGCCCACACCCACCCACTCACTGACGGCGGCAGAGCTCCAGCGAACTACTGTCCAAACCAACACCCCTCTTGCCTCCCGCCGTTCCCGGAAAGCGCACCTCCCTCCTACAAGTGCTGCTCGTCGGCAGCTCACCGCAGTCCATGGCCGCTAGCCAACTCCTACCACTGATTCACGAGCGAGACGCCGCTTCCTCCCTGTTTCCGCAACCCAGCCCCATTCCAGTCCCCTCCTCAGCTAAGCAAAATCCAGAAAAAAAATGAGCAGGCAGCGCGGGACGACGGGCCGGACCCAAAATGAGCGACCCGCAAATCCGGAAACGAAAAGAAGCCCAACAACAACAAACAAAGCCCCAGACTCGCACGCACGGGACACAGAGCAGCACTGAGATTCGTACGGAACGAATGGCCCAAAAAACGACCTGAAGCGAAATTTCAAACAGACGGCTGAAAAATAGTAAAACTGAACTTTTAATACAGCTTTAGATGTTAAAAACAAGCATCAACAATACCAGAGCATCGAACTAGATTAGACACAGACGTTGACAATAACCATCCAGGTTATCGATACATCAAACCAGATCACATGTATTTCTAAGCTTTCTGAGCAAGAAAGAATCTCTAACTTAGCACGCAGAGCAAAATTAGGCCACCTCCATTTCTGCACTTTCAGAATCATCCAAGTGCTCAGCTTGATCACAAGCGCCATCGTTGTCACAATCTACCTGCATTTCTTACGATTGCAACAAAACATTCAGCAATGTGATAGACAATTAGACATGATACTAAGCAACATTTTGATAGGAACCAGGTAACAAGTTTACCGGAAAGGGCGTTGTCCGAGCAGGCAGCCAAGGGCGTCGGCGTGCTGCACCAGCGCCGCGCAGCCGGCGAACCGCATGCCCGCCTTGGCGCCAATCCCCTCGCACACTAGGCACAGGAACCACCCCGTCTCCCTCGCTCCGCCTCGTAGAATCCCCTCAGGCTCAGAGCCCGCGTCCCTAGGCCCTGTCGGCGGAGGGTTCCGCTGGAGGGCCCCAGATCCAGGAGGCGGAGGGCGCGGCGCCCGCGGGCGAGGACGGGTCACGCGGCCCGGGCCTGTCTTCGGGGGCGGAGGCGGCAGCCGGGCCAGCTGGGGCACCGAGGGGCTCCCACTGGGCGAGCGCGAGGGCGAGGGTGTCCTCCCGCTTGCGCTGCCGCTTGCGCTCGCGCTTCTCCTCCTTGTGCTTGCGGCGCTCGCGCTTCTCCTCCTTGCGCTTGCGGCGCTCCCGCTTCTCCTCCTTGCGCTTGCGGCGCTCCCGCTTCTGCTCCTTGCGCTGCTCCTTGCGCTCCCGCTTCTGCTCCTTGCGCTGCCGCTTGAACTCCCGCTTCTGCTCCTTGCGCTTGTGGCGCTCCTCGCGCTTGAAGGCCGTGGACTTGGTTGCCCGGAGGCAGGGTCTATGGCTAGGGTTCGGGGCGGGGGGCAGGACGGAGACGTCGGGGTCGGGGTCGGGCTCAGACACCATTGCCCTGGCGGCGGCACGCGAGATCTGTGTAAGCGTGTGGATGGGTGCAGGATGAACGAACCACCGCCCGCGATTTTGATTGCTTCCGCCAAACCGCCCGTGCTTCGCCGGCCGGTCGAGAAAGGGATCTCCTATTCAGCGCGCTGGGCGCTTGGAGTCGGAGATCTCCACAAACAAAATATCTCTCTCCTGGCTAAATGGTGGTGGAAGTGATACGGGGGATGGCCTCTGGCAAGAGGTTACTCTTTCGATGGTTAGAGCAAGTCCAACGTTTTTTTTTTTAGCATCACAAACTTTATTCATCATATGATGGCGACACTAACGGACACGCACTTTGTTCATTTTTTGTTTGTTTGGGTCGACCAGACGGACGTGTGTGTCCACATTCTCAAATGAATCGGCTTAACCGTTCAACGGAAGGCTGACCCAAATGTGCCGGCATGGAAAAAAAATCAGCTCGCACAAAATAAATATAAGTAAATATAATTAAACATAAGTGGCCGGTCAACCGCCAGCCAAAGTCCACTTAAACCTAATTAAACATTAATTAAAACATAAAAAAGTCTGCGCCGCCCCGCACGCTGCCCTAGACGTCGTCAGCCTTGCCCTTGCTCTTGACATCGACGCCGTCGTCGCCATCGCCGCCGATGAGGTTGATGAAGACGGGAGCAGGGCCAGCCCACCCGAACGCTGCCAGGCCAGTCTACTCCGGCGTCTGATGGGGCAGCGGCATTGCGGCTAGCCGCGCGCGCTCCTCCTCCTCCTCGAGCCGGAGCTCCTCCACGTCGCGTTGGAGCATCGCCTCGTAGCGCATCTGTCGCTTGTCGTCAGCCTGCTCCTGGCGGAGCCAGTGCACCTTCCAGCGCTCAACGTGGCTCGCCTCCTGCATCGGCGTCGCGGTGAAGTGGACAGGAGGCGCGCTCACCCACTCGCGGTACTGACCCGTCAACGTGTAGGCCTCCTCCGGACAAGTGGGTGAAGGCGGGGAGCGCTTCCGCGTCGGCTCCAGCTTGGGCTCGACGGGCGGCGGCCGTGGCGGTGGCGGCACGAAGAGCGGGGTGTGGACGGAGTCGCTTGCCGCCGACAGGGCAAGGGCTTGCTCCAGCCCATCCCAGTGTGCGTCCTCCTCGAGGCGGTAGCCTCCAGCGCGTGCTGCAGGGCCTCCTCGAGGGTGGCTTGGTACTCCGCCTCCGCCTCCATTTCCTCTGGCTCTACCCGCGGGGGCGGCAGTGGGAACGGCGGCCTGACGACGTCGACGCCTATGTCTGTGTCAAAACCGGCGGATCTCGGGTAGGGGTCCCGAACTGTGCGTCTAGGATCGATGATATCAGGAGACGGGGGACACGATGTTTTACCTAGGTTCGGGCCCTCTCTATGGAGGTAATACCCTACTTCCTGCTTGATTGATCTTGATGAATATGAGTATTACAAGAGTTGATCTACCACGAGATCGTAATGGCTAAACCCTAGAAGCCTAGCCTGTATGACTATGGTAATGAATATATGCTTTCCAGACTAACTCCTCCGGTTTATATAGACACCGGGGAAATCTAGGGTTTACATAGAGTCGGTTACATAAGAAGGAATCTTCATAGTCGGTCGCCAAGCTTGCCTCCTACGCCAAGTAGAGTCCAATCCGGACACGGGTACAGTCTTCGGCCTTCATGTCTTCACAGCCCATCAGTCCGGCCCATGATAACAGGCCAGACGTCCGAGGACGCCTTAGTCCAGGACTCTGTAACGCCCCGGATTCGATGCGCCAGGTGCCTCCCAGTTATTCGCCGTCATTGCCATGTCATTTGCTTGCGTTGCACTTTGCCATGTCATCATCTGCATTTCATCAGCATGTTTTCAAAACTTGCATCCGTTCGGGTCCTGCCGGTTCTCTCCATTGTCCGTTCGGAGCCCAACCACACTCGCACGCGCCCGCGGCACCTCCGAATATTATTTTATAAGTGGCACAAAAATGTTCCCGGGATGGGATGAAACTTGTCGAGCGGTCTTATTATAGTGTAGACAGAGCGCCTGTCAAGTTTCGTCGCATTCGGAGCTCGTTTGATAGCCCAACCGTTAAACATATAGCGGCACCGTTGCCGGTATTCTTGCCGGACGTTTCGGTATCCGGAACAGTCGTCGGGCCTCACTTCTCTTCTCTTCTCTCAGCCCGAGGCCTCTCTTCACAGCCCACCTAGTCCCGCCTCTGTCCGGAGCCGCACGATCGCGATCGTAAGGCACCAAACCCCCAAAAACCCTAGCTATGTGCTATAAATGGACACCCCTTGTCCATTTTGGGCAGTCTAACCCCCTCCACCTACCTCTAGCCTCCCCCTCCTCAGATTCCGTGCCGCCAGCCACCTCCCACCTCTCCCTCGGATCGCGCACCGCCGCCTCCTCCTCGAAATCCGGCGCAGGCCACCTCGCCTCCGCCACTTGGCGCGCCCCGATTGGCCAGCCGCCGCTCCTCCCGCGCCCGCAGACAACGGGAGGCTGCCATGTCGCTCCCCCGTCGCCACCTCGCCTCCCCCGCGCGCCTCCTCCACCACAGGCCCGCAGGGCCCGGTTCCAGCCCTCCCGGGCCCAAGCGCCGCCGCCGCAGCCCGTGGCCGGGCCCGAGCCGTCCGCGCCCCCGCGCCCGAGTGCTCCGCTCGATCTGGATCGGGGGTAGCCCGATCCCGAGCGCCGTCGACCCCGCCTCCGCCTGAGCTTCCGCCGGAGCTCGTCGGCCTCCTCCCGCCGGCCACCACGACCACCCAGGCCGGACCTCACCTCCCTTGCTCCTCCTTCCCCTACCTTCTCCTTCCTCTCTCTCACCCTCTCTCCCGCAGGAGCTCTGCCATGGCGCCACCGCCTGAGCTCGGGAGCCGCCTCCGCCCTGGAAGCTCGTCGCCGGATCCGGGGGCCCCACGCCCCGATCTGCCCATTTCCGGCCTCCCCGACGTCTACCGGAGTCCCACGACGCCCCACCATCGCAGTTGACTTCCGCCGAAGCCGTCCAGTAAGAGGGATGAAGATGGCCCAATCTAGATGCAGTTTTCACGAGGGTAAATTCTTTCAAGTCCCCGAAACCTCATGTTATGGTGCCTTGTTCATCTCATCATATCTCCCAGCATACTGCTCCGTTTTGCGTGTATGATATATCGAAATATGCACCTCGTTGTGCTCTTCATTTTGTTCCATTGTGCCATGTTCATTAGAGTACATCTTGATGCCCTAATCATCGTTGCAAGAGTGCTATATAATGTTGTCTGCTGTAGTTTATCAGAACATGCTCATTTGTTATTTTTGCATCTTTTTGTGTGATTTTCTTTTGAGCATGAAGTCTACACGTGTTATGTGCTACAACATGCCATATTTGCTGTGGTGCAATCCATTCTTCATGATATGCCATGTATTGATTGTTTCAAGCTTGCAAAGTAGCCTCTGTGATGTTGCTGATTTCAGTGACTTCGATTTTCACCAGTCTTCCCCTGCTGTTATTTTCATGCCATGTATTCATGTTGCTACAGTGAGGTCCGTGCCTCTTTTGAGTATGTTCAGTAAGGATGTTTTGGACATATGGTTATTATCTATCCATCCATGCCTCTGTTTGTATTTATGGAGTGCTCTAGCATGTCTTAATCTTGCTCTACTTTTGCTATAAAATGTTCCTGGCAGATTGTTTACTTGTTATTCAATTTTGCCATGGTTGTTGTTAGTGATCCATGCATGCTATGAACTTGCTCTTGCCATGGTCAGCTTCATGATCATGTCTTCTTGCTAATGCTATGCTTATCTTGTCATGCCATGCTTTTTGATGAGTGAGTCGAGCTCGTAAATTTGCCTTCATGCTGCTGTTTATGCCATGCCCTGCTATTTCCACCAAGTCTGAATCTGTATAGAAACTTGCTATGTTTACATGGGTGCCATCGTATTTTCTGTGCCCTTTTGGCTCATGGTCAGTAAGAAACATTTGTTCTATGCAATTAGTAGATTCATGCCATGCCTTTTGTTGGGGATATAACTATTTGTGTAAGCCGCCCAGGAGGGGCCGGGTTACGCAAAGAGGATTCATCATATGAAGCCCAAGACCAAGCGTGAAGATGGCGGTTCAACAAAGGGCCTAAAGCCCACAGGCGGCTTAAAGCCCGTAGTGATAAACCGCCGCAATGGCATAACTTGTGTTGTAAGGCAGGATTAACTAGCCACCGAGCCGGACACTGTCTATGAGCCGGCCGGGACTCTGTAGGCCGCAGGGCGTCAACCCGTGTATATAAGGGGACGACCCGCCGGCGGCTTAGGGAAAGAAACAATCCATCGAGAGCCGGGCATAGCGTATCTCGCTCCCTGGTCATCGAAACATCAAGCAATACCAACCCAACTAGACGTAGGCCTTACCTTCACCGTAAGGGGCCGAACTAGTATAAACCTCTCGTGTCCTTTGTCCCGATTAACCCCTTTAAGCTTCCTAGTTGCGATGGCTCCATGACTAAGTCCTTTCGAGAGGACATCTGCCGTGACAATTCCACGACAGTTGGCGCCCACTGTGGGGCCAGCGCACGGTGGATTTGAGTTCTTGAAGGGCAGCTTCGAAGGGCTCAAGGGATATGCAGTTGGCCGGATGACCAAGAGTCGTCGCGGTAAGATCTACATCGACGACGAAGGCTGGGGCCCCGACGCCGGCTCAATTGAGTACAGGTACCGGGTCCTCTTTGGTGGAATTCATGTCTTCATCGGCCGGATTGGTGAGCCGGGCCCTGAGCCGGAAAACTGCACTGACCTCATCGAGACGGCTCAGCGTGCGAGACCCGCCCGAGCTCAACCCGTCGTGAAGCGTGCCTTCGTGTGTTGCGTCCACGGAGGTGAACTTCCTGAAGAATCCGAAGGTAATGATGAGCCGGCCGTCCTCTCCAATGGCGATTCATCTGCCGGCTCAACGGATTCGCTGTACCAAGTTCAAGATGGTGTGCTTGGGGGCTGTTCCGATGGCAGCACTATTCCGGACCCCTCAGAGTCGCCAAACTGGGCAGGAGTCTTCATGGCCGGCACTCAACCCGGCCAAAATTCTACGGCTTCAGCGGCGATAACGTCCGAGTTAGGAGCAGCCGGGGCAGGAGGCCCTGTGCGCTCACCGGCTCAGGTGCTGATGGATCTCATGGATAAACTTATGGCCTTGTTAACCGCTACAGTCATCCCTGTGAACCAATCTGAGCATGAGGAAGAGGTGGCACAGGTTCGTGAGGAGATCGCCAATGCCAAGGAAACCTTAGCAGCTGAGGATACTAGACTGGCGACAGAGCGGGCGGCTTTGGATGCATGGGCACAACAGCTTCAGGCAGAGGCTTTTCAGCTCACGATGAGTCTGAACGCATCTAATGAGGTAATGAGGAGGAGACATCAGAAAACTCAGTCCCGTTTACCTCCGACTTATGACCCTCGGAACCTCTTCGCTACACCCAGAGCTGGCCCAAGTAACCCGCCAGGTGCAAATCAGTTTATGACATCCAGAGCAGTGGGCCCGGTTCAGCCTCAGGTGACGGCGCCTCTTCGCGGCAATATGGCACCGCCCCGTTACGTACCGATACCACCGGGTCACTTCTCCAACCCCATGGAGAATTTAATCACAGCATCAACACGTTTGTCGGCTTTCCCAGTGGATGGCGATGATCCGACAGCAGTAGAGACTCGGAGGATCAGAGAACTTGTCCAGAAGGCTCTGGCCCAGCAAGAGACTTATTCTTATAGCCGGGACAGGATTCATTCAACTCCTCCACCCTGGTTAGCTCCGCCTCGTCAAAACCGAAGCCCGAGTTACAGCAGACACATGGAGTCAGAGGCCCTGTCAAGCAACGCTCAGCGCCGGAACCAGCCCGGTGGATATAACCTGGTGCAGGATCGAATACGTCAGGAAGACGAACGGGCGGCTCAGCTAGCAGATCAGCAGGACTTACCGGCTTATCCGACGACTTCTGTTGAGGCGGGAGTTGCTACTAGAACCGGAGGAGTTCCCTGTCCAGTACCGGCTCTACGTAATGTACGTTTACCCAAGGATTTCAAGGGGCCTCGAAAGGTGCCGAATTATACAGCCGACTTACAGCCTGGGGCGTGGATCGAGAGTTATGATATGGCCATGGAGCTGCGAGAGGTTAGTGACGCAGCGATGGCTAAATACTTCACCATGATGTTGGACGGAACGGCCCGTTCTTGGTTAAAGGGTTTGCCACCCAACTCCATTAGTTCATGGGCAGAGCTGAAAGCCCGCTTCATTCAGAATTTCAAGGACACTTGCAAGTAGTCTATGTCGATTGTGGACTTGACAAATTGTAAGCAGGAGGAAGGTGAATCCACAACTCATTGGGTACACCGGGTCAAAGATATAATACATTCATCTGACAAGATGGATGCCGGCTCAGCCGTTCTCATGCTAGAAAAGAATTGCCGCTTTGAACCTCTGAGACAGAAGCTGGGGCGCCTTAAGTGTGATTGCAATGATATGGGGACGCTGATGGCGGCTTTAGTCAAATATGCCGATTCTGATAGTACCAAGGATCCCGCGTCTGATGAAGAAAAGACAGGGAAGGGAAAGAAGAGTGGTAATGGAAAGGGCCAGCAGCATAACCCGATGAATCAAGGAGGCAATAAGCGTAAGGCGGACGGTAACCCGGAATTTGTGGCCAATGCACAGGGCAACAGTCAGAAACGCAAGGGAAAACCACCTCGGTTTGGCGGGTCAGGTCCATCTCTTGAACAGTTACTCAATGAGCCTTGTCCAAAACACGGCACCCGGGAACGGCCGGCAACTCACTTATGGAAGGATTGCGCAATCATGAAGGCATTCAAGAATTCTAATACGTTTGATGGCAATCAAGGCCCAGGCAGCGGCTCAGGAGGTGGCAGCTTTCATGGCCCGGGCGGCGGTTCAGGGTCCGGCTTTCAGGGAAACCAGGGTGGTTATAACCCGCAACAGTCCGGTCAAGGAGGTCAACAGCAGCAGCAGTCGGGTTATCAGAGCCATCCAAAGCAGCTAAATAGTGGGCAGTATCACATGTTCACCACCAGTTTGTGTAAGCGTGATCAGAAAATTCACAAGAGGGCTGTGAACTCTGTTGAACCGGCGGTCCCTCGTTACTTAAGATGGTCGGAACAACCCATTATCTGGAGTAGGGAGGATCACCCTCCCCGGGTTGATAATCCGGGTCAATTGGCACTAGTGGTGGCACCACAGGTCGGTGGTTATAAATTCACTAAGGTGCTGATGGATGGAGGTAGCAGCATCAACATCCTCTATTACGAGACCTTTCGGCGCATGGGATTAACCGACAAGAATTTAAAGACATCCAATACCGTATTCCATGGAGTGGTGCCTGGTAAGTCGGCTTACCCCGTCGGTAAGATTGAGCTGGAGGTGGCCTTTGGAGACGAGCACGATTCTAGGGCGGAAAAGTTAACCTTTGAGGTGGTTAAAATTAAGAGCCCGTATCACGCTTTGTTTGGACGGCTGGCTTATGCCAAGTTTATGGCGCGGCCGTGTTACGTTTACTTGCAGCTCAAGATGCCGGGTTACAAGGGCACTGTCACTTTGCATGGAAGTCGTAAGGTGGCCTTGGAATGCGAAGAAGGCGATGCGGCTTATGCCGAGTCTGTCTGTGCAGCAGAGGAGCTCAAGTTTTATCAGGATAACGTTGATCCGGCCGACATGACCTCCCTCAAGAAGCCGACTATGGAACATGACCCGGCCATGAAGTTTAAGTCGGCTGCAGAGACTAAGCTTGTTGATTTTACTCCAGACGATTCGCCTAAGCAATTCAGCATCAGTGCCAACTTGGATCCTAAATAGGAAAGCACACTCATCGAGTTCATCCGTGAGAACCGGGACATCTTTGCATGGAAGCCTTCTGACATGCCGGGTGTACCGAGAGGACTCGCTGAGCACACTCTTAATATTGATCCGAAGTATAAGCCGGTCAGGCAGTTTCTGTGGCGATTCAATGAGGAGCGACGAAAAGCTATAGGAGAGGAGGTCGCCCGGCTCTTGGCAGTTGGGTTCATTGTTCAAGTTTTTCACCCGGAGTGGTTGGCTAACCCGGTGCTCGTGCTCAAGAAAAACGGCACATGGCGGATGTGTGTGGATTACACAGACTTAAATAAGGCTTGTCCGGCTGATCCTTTTGCTCTCCCCCGCATCGATCAAATCATTGATGCTACGGCGGGTTGTGCGCGTTTGAGCTTTTTGGATGCTTACTCTGGTTATCATCAGATCAAGATGGCAGTTAAGGACCAGGAGAAGACGGCTTTCATCACTCCGTTTGGAGCCTTCTGCTATGTGTTTATGCCTTTTGGGCTCAAGAGTGCCCAGGCGACTTATCAGCGGTGCGTACAGAATTGTCTCCACAATCAGATTGGGCGTAATGTTCATGCTTATGTGGATGACATAGTGGTGAAGTCCTGAGAGACGGAAACCTTGATATCTGATCTCAGAGAAACCTTTGATAACCTCCGAGTTTACAAGATGATGCTTAACCCGGAGAAGTGTGTATTTGGTGTACCTGCAGGCAAGCTTTTGGGATTCTTGGTCTCAAACAGGGGCATTGAAGCTAATCCGGAGAAGATCAAAGCGATCACTTCTTTGGCTAAACCGGTTTGTATCAATGATGTTCAATGATTGGTGGGTCGTGTTGCTGCTTTAAGCTGGTTCATAAGCCGGCTAGGTGAGAAGGCCCTACCGCTGTACCAACTGATGAAGAAGGCAGACACTTTTGTCTGGAGTAATGCTGCTGATGCTGCCTTTGAGGATTTGAAGAGGCAGTTATCTGAGCCGCCGGTTCTTGCACCTCCCATCGACAAAGAGCCCTTGCTGTTATATGTGGCTGCTAATTCACGAGCCGTCAGTGTTGCAATCGTAGTAGAGCGCAAGGAGGCTGGTAAGGAACATCTGGTTCAACGGCCGGTTTATTATGTCAGTGAGGTGCTCATCGAGTCAAAGCAAAGATATCCTCATTGGCAGAAACTTGTTTACGGGGTGTTGGGGATATAACTATTTGAGTAAGCCGGCCAGGAGGGGCCGGGTTACGCAAAGAGTACTCATCGTGAAGGAAGCCCAAGACCCAGCATGAGAATGGCGGTTCATAGGGTTTAAAGCCCATGGGCGACTTAAGGCCCATAGTGATAAACCGCCATAATGGCATGAATTGTAACATAAGGTAGAGGTAACCAGTCACCGAGCCGGACACTGTTTATGAGCCGGCCGGGACTCTGTAGGCCGCAGGGCGTCAACCCATGTATATAAGGGGACGACCCGCCGACGGCTTAGGAAAAGAAAACAACACATCGAGAACCGGGCATAGCGTATCTCGCTCCCTGGTCATCGAAACCTCAAGCAATACCAAACCAACTAGACGTAGGCCTTCCTTCACCGCAAGGGGCTGAACTAGTATAAACCTCTCGTGTCCTTTGTCCCGATTAACCCCTTTAAGCTTCCTAGTTGCAATGGCTCCACGACTAAGTCCTTGCATGAGGACATCTGCCGTGACAATTCCACGACAGTTGGCGCCCACCGTGGGGCCAACGCATGGTGGATTTGAGTTCTTGAAGGGCAGCTTCGAAGGGCTCAAGGGATATGCAGTGGGCCGGATGACCAAGGGTCGTCGCGGCAAGATCTACATCGACGATGAAGGCTAGGGCCCCGATGCCGGCTCAATTGAGTACGGGTACCGGGTCCCCTTCGGCAGAATTCACGTCTTCATCGGCCGGATCGGTGAGCCGGGCCCTGAGCCGGACAACTGCACCGACCTCGTCGAGACGGCTCAGCGTGCGAGACCCACCCGAGCTCAACCCGTCGTGAAGCGTGCCTTTGTGGGTTGCATCCACGGAGGTGAACTTTCTGAAGGATCTGAAGAAGCTGGTGAGCCGGCCGTCCTCTCGGATGGTGATTCGTCCGCCGGTTCAACGGATTCGCTGTATCAAGTCCAAGATGGTATGCTTGGGGGCTGTTTCGATGGCAACATTATTCCGGACCCCTCTGGGTCACCAAATTGGGCAGGAGTCTTCATGGATGGTACTCAACCCGGCCAAAATTCTACGGCTTCAGCATCAATAACGACCGGGTTAGGAGCAGCCGGGGCGGGAGGCCCTGTGCGCTCACCAGCTCAGGTGTTGATGGATCTTATGGATAGGCTTACAGCCTTGTTGACTGTTACGGTCATCCCTGCGAATCAAGATGAGCATAACGCAGAGGTGGCACGGGTTCGTGAAGAGATCGCTCAGGCCAAGGAAACTTTATCAGCCGAAGATACTAGATTGGCCACAGAGCGAGCGGCTTTGGACGCACGGGCGCAACAGCTTCAGTCAGAGGCTTTTCAGCTCATGTTGAGCCTGAACGCATCTAATGAGGTGATGAGGAGGAGACATCAGAAGACTCAGTCACGCTTATTTCAGATTTACGATCCCCGGAATCTCTTTGCTACACCCGGAGCCGGCCCAAGTAACCCGCCAGGTGCAGATCAGTTTATGACATCCGGAGCAGGAGTCCCGGTTCAGCCTCAGGTGACAGCACCTCGTCATGGCAATATGGCACCGCCCCGTTACATACCAATACCACCGGGTCACTTCTCCAACCCCATGGAGAACTTAATTGCAGCATCAGCACGTTTGGCGGCTCTTCTAGTAGATGGTGATGATCCGACTGCGGTGGAAACCGGAGGATTAGGGAACTTGTCCAAACAGCGCTGGCTCAGCAAGAGACCTACTCCTACAGCCGAGATAGGATTCACTCAACTCCTCCGCCCTGGTTAGCTCCGCCTCGTCAAAACCGGAGCCCGAGTTACAGCAGACGCATGGAGTCGGAGGCCCTGTCAAGCAACGCTCAGCGACGGAACCAGCCCGGTGGATATAACCCGGTGCAGGATCGTATACGTCAGGAGGATGAACGGGCGGCTCAGCTAGCAGATCAGCAGGACATACCGGCTTATCCGACGACTTCGGTGGAGGCGGGAGTTGCTACTAGAACCGGAGGCGTTCCTTGTTTGGTACCGGCTCTACGCAATGTACGTCTGCCCAAGGATTTCAAGGGAGCTCGAAAGGTGCCGAATTATACGGCCGACTTACAGCCTGGGGCGTGAATTGAAAGTTACGAGATGGCCATGGAGCTGCTGGAGGTTAGTGATGAAGCAATGGCTAAATACTTCACCATGTTGTTGGACAGAACGGCCCGTTCTTGGCTAAAGGGTTTACCACCCAATTCCATTAGTTCATGGGCAGAGCTCAAGGCCCGCTTCATTCAGAACTTCAAAGTTACTTGCAAGCAGTCTATGTCGATTGTGGACTTGACAAACTGTAAGCAGGAGGAAGGTGAATCCACGACTCATTGGGTGCGCCGGGTCAAAGATATAATACATTCGTCTGACAAGATGGATGCCGGCTCAGCAGTTCTCATGCTGGAGAAGAATTGTCGCTTTGAGCCTCTGAGACAGAAACTGGGGCGCCTTAAGCATGATTGCAACGATAAGGGGACGACCCGCCGGCAGCTTAGGGAAAGAAAACAACATATCGAGAACCGGGCATAGCGTATCTCGCTCCCTGGTCATCGAAACCTCAAGCAATAAAACCAACTAGACGTAGGCCTTCCTTCACCGCAAGGGGCTGAACTAGTATAGACCTCTCGTGTCCTTTGTCCCGATTAACCACTTTAAGCTTCCTAGTTGTGATGGCTCCACGACTAAGTCCTTGCATGAGAGGACATCTGCCGTGACAATTCCACGACAGTTGGCGCCCACCATGGTGAATCACAACCCTCCGGGTGAATATTGGTTACTCCGGGTTACTAAATACCAGGTGAACTTTTATCTATAGCAATCATCAGGAGTTAAATTTACTTTCAGAGGTAAACATAAGCATCACAAGCATATCATTATGTTTACGTGTGCTATGTTCAATCATAAGTTGGTTTTTCCCGTAATACTCCGGGTTATCAGAAGCTTATGTAAACTCTCAATGCGGTAAGTCGCCAAGGGATTTTGTTTATCTTCTATGCAGGGCAATGCAAGACATTTCTGCAATAATATAACAGATTCACATAAACTATGAAGTGCATAACAATGGCGGCTTATGCAAGTCTTAAGGGCCATAAGCATGCGCGAAGGCATGACAAACTCAGAGTGTTTTCGACCCTATTACAAGACTCCCCGAGCCTGAATGATGAGGCATTGTTTTTACAACACATACGCAGGTGACGCCTTGCAATTTACTCTTGGGGTTGACCTGAAGCTTCCGGGTTATCCTTCTTCGCCTCTTCGCCAGTTGCCTTGTCCTAGAAGGATGATGATGCCTAGTCAATGCCACTCAAGGCTTCAAACTCAGCTTCATCATCTATTAAACCGGTTGGGTCTACTTCAGGGGCAAAGGTATGCTTACGAATTGGAGGGATCAGGCTGACATCATCGTAATACGGTGTGGGGATTCTCAGATTTTCTTTGTCATAACCCGGTTGATACTTGGAGAGGTCAGTGCCATTCCCAATTTGAGTGGCCACAGGGCGTATGTCCCTCACGTAGCTGGTGAAGTATTTTTGATCAAATGCTGCGCCATCCTCCTTCAAACTTGGATACCCAAGAGCGATGTCGGCCGGGTCTAGCTCTAGTAACCAGGCCTTGGCCCGACTCAAGGCAGCTATTGCTCCGGCTCTTGCTTGGGCCCGTCTCAACTCTTGAATCCGCTGGGGAAGCACAACAAGCCAACGTAATACATCTTGCAAGAGGTGGGGCACGTCATTTGATAAGGCCACAACAGCCAAAGCACGTTGTGACCCGGTGTATAATTGTTCCACCAGTGTATAGACGGCTTTCATCTTGACTACCATGTTCTGCTGGAGGGTTTTACTTCTGGGGCCTGTGTTGTTAAACAAAGAGTAAGCCGGAAGTGATAATTAACTTGGTCATCAAAGGAAGGATAACAGTATTTGAGGTTCATAGAAAGAAACATACCTAAGATCGCTGAGACCATTCGAGATATCTGACGCTTCAAGCCGGACAACTCGGTGTTTACCTTTGCAAGGGATGTTTCGGCTGCCTCGGCCCGGGTCACCAGAGAGGCCTTCTCATCAGCCCAGGATTTCTTCTCCGACTCAAAGTTCTTCTTCAACTTCTCTTGTTCAGAGACGCTGAGTTCAAACTTGGAGTTGGCATTTTGAGTTTCAAGTTCCTGGGCTGATAGGTGGCTTTTAAGGTCAGCGATCTCCGATTCAAATTGACTTATGGTAGCCTGCGTTATCCCGGGTTACAGTTAGCATCATAATAAATAATTTCAAAAGTCTCAAGCATTTTGCAAGCAAATATACTTGACACTTGGGGGCTAATGTGTACCGAAGCTTTCTACATAATTAAGCCGGTCCTGAATATTAAAGTCCCAAGCACTTTGCAAGCAAAGATGCTTGGCACTTGGGGGCTAATGTGTATTGCAAGTTAAAGGTATTATGTTACATCCGGTTTAAGTATATTTTCTTTAAGCCGGACAAGTAATTCTCACAGTTTTTCTAAGTCTACGGCATATTTCCTAATAAGCAGTAGACTTGGGGGCTGGTACAGTAAGTACGATTGAAAGTAAGGAAGCATAAGTCGTACCTCAGATTTTTGTTGTATTTGCTTCACCATGTCAATTTCCAGGTCACGACTGCTATGCACCTGGTTAATATAACCCGAACAAGCTCTCCAATACTTAAATGAGTATAGTCAGTGAGGGCTGACTTGGCTTTGCGATGTTCCAATAACTCCTCCTTAGCAGAACATCTGGCAAGAACTGTGGGCCGGCCCGGCTCGACAAACTGTGTCTTGAGTATTTCCACTTCTGGATCAATTGTCTTGGCCGGGCTAGGTGCTTCCGGATTAACAGAACCAACCAAAATATCTTCAGCGGACGGATCAGAGGTTGGTACTACAGTATCCTGAGCCGGATCAAGTGGCGATTGATGTGTGGGAGAGCCAGGGGCAGCTGTGCTCAGTTCCTGTTCAGTTACCACAGGTTCTTCCGCCGGATTATCTTTCTTCGTTTTCTTCCTAGGCTTAACTTGCATGCTATGGACAAAGCAGAAGAATGAATACAGAAACATGAGGAAGAACAAACATAAGATAAATAAATTGATATTACCCAGGAGCAGTCTTAAAAGCCGGCATGTTTGACTGCATGGACTCGCCGGATGAAGGAGAGGTATCCTGAGAATTGGAGTCAGAGGAATTGAGAGATTGACGGATTTGACCCGCCAAAGGTAAAAAAGGGTATAAGTCGGAGATAACCTCAGACCGACCTCTTCCTCATTATCATCAGAATCATCGAGTTGGAACATCTTTGAAGCACTTGGTTTTCTCTTCTTTGAAGTAGAAGGTCTGGTGGTTCTCTTTTCGGCCCTCTTTGCCGCCCGGGCCTGTTTGGCCGCCTCATGGTCATACGGGACTTTCCAGAACTTGTCATTTGCTTGTAAAGAGTTGTGAAAGGGTATGAGTAAGTCGGAGGGTAATATATTAAAAGATGATCATTGAGACTGATGACTTACTGCGGGGGCCGGGTTATTCTTGCAGATGGGGAGTAAGCTGAAGGTATTGTTCACCACAGTCCCCTCTTTCAACAGTGACTGGATCATAGCCTCGACCGTGTCATCTGGTAAATCATCAGAGCTGTGATGTAGTGGGTCATCCTTTTCCCCCGAGTAAGTACACATCAAGCCGGGTCGGCGGCTTAACGGAACCACCCGCCAAGTAATCCAGGTCCGAACCAAATCAATGCCGTTCAAACCATTTCCCAACAGAGCCTTAATCTTCTTTATGGTGGGGGCAAGTGGAATGCGTTCAGCCGGAGGTAATTTGTCGGCCAATGGGTGATTGGACTCCAAGCGCAGGGCATGGAAGCCGCGTAGTGAATTCTCACCAGTTGGAGAGGTATCTTGGCAATAGAACCATGTCTGGTTCCACTCTTTCGGATGACTTGGCAGCTCTGCATAAGGAAATAGGCAGTCTCTTCGCCGTTGGATGGAGATGCCACCGAGTTCCAGACTGGGCCCATTGGCCCGTTCATTTTGCCGGTTCAAATAAAACAGCTCTCTAAACAAAGTTAAATTTGGCTCTTCTCCAAGATATACCTCGCAAAACTCTTGGAAGTTGCGAAGGTTCGACACGGAGTTGGGCCCGATGTCTTGAGGTCTGAGGTCAAAGAAATGTAGAACATCTCTGAAGAATTTTGACCCGGGTGGGGCAAAGCCCCGGGTCATGTGATCTGTAAACACAATTACCTCCCCTTCCTTGGGTTGAGGTTTCTCCTCTGATGGGTGAGGAGCACGATAGGACATAATTTCCTTTCGGGGCAGATGGCCGAATTTCACAAACCCAGCTAGAGAACTCTCTGTAACAGTGGATTTGACCCAGTTGCAAGTCACCGGAGGTTTGACAGCTTTAGGTGCCATTGTGTAAACCAACGCCTACAACAAGATAAAGGAATGTTTCCGGTTTAATTATAACCCGGAGGAAAACGCTGTGGATTTACTCAAAGATGGCGGCTTAAGAAGGGGCCTAATGACGTACAGGTAACTATGTGATAATGTTTAACAGCTTGCTGTAAATTAAGGATGACTAAGGTTTTCTTAAGTCGCCAGAAGCAAGCGGTGCTGACGGCTGGTATTATCTTGAACCGGGTACACGAACTGCTATGGCTGAAGCAGAGTCAACCGATGCAATTTTTGGCTAAGTGTGGGATAAACAAGTTTCACAGTTTGCAACTATTATTTTGGATCAAACGATGCTTTGGAAAAGAAAAATTTCTAGACCTAAAACAATATAGAGAAGGCCATATACTCGAGGAAAGTTTCCAGAACAAGGGAGATGAGATATGTTTCTATGCAAAATAAGTACAAAACAATCACCGCAGCAATTCTACGCCATTTTACGATCTAAACAGGGCATTCGAGGCAAAAACTATCAAGGGTTTGCAGCGGGCGGCAATGAACACCAACGAACTCGACAAAGCCTCAATGCAGATCTAAGAAGGAGAAGAGAGGAACTCACAGAAGCGGACAAGCTGCAGAGATTCGCTGTCGATTTCTGGTCAGAGTCAGGTCGATGCAGCGGCCTGAGTTGGTGGAGACGAAGGGCTCGACGGCGGCGGCGGCGGAGCTCGAGAGGAAGCAAGAGGAAGAAGACGACTGAAAGAGGGAAGAATGGAAGACCTAGGTCGCTCTATTTATAAGGAAAAACTGACTGAGACGACGCGAGAAACGAGGAGATTAAACATTGTTATCCAGCGGCCCCGACGCCCCGATTCTCGGGATGGTCAGTAAAGGCAGAGATCCGTTGAAGTTGTGGCGGATTAAAATATGAATTTATTGAAGATGACATCATGGTGATTTAACCTGGATCCAGATGATGACATCACGGCGGATTACAATTTTCACACAAGACAGAAGACTAAAGGCCAATTCATAAGGTTTTAAAAGATTGACATGAACCGGTTCAAATCAATCTAGGGCCTAATGTTGGGGATATAACTATTTGAGTAAGCCGGCCAGGAGGGGCCGGGTTACGCAAAGAGTACTCATCATGAAGGAAGCCCAAGACCCAGCATGAGAATGGCGGTTCATAGGGTTTAAAGCCCACGGGCGACTTAAGGCCCATAGTGATAAACCGCCATAATGGCATGACTTGTAACATAAGGTAAGGGTAACTAGTCACCGAGCCAAACACTGTTTATGAGCCGGCCGGGACTCTGTAGGCCGCAGGGCGTCAACCCGTGTATATAAGGGGACGACCCGCCGACGGCTTAGGAAAAGAAAACAACACATCGAGAATCGGGCATAGCGTATCTCGCTCCCTGGTCATCGAAACCTCAAGCAATACCAAACCAACTAGATGTAGGCCTTCCTTCACCGCAAGGGGCTGAACTAGTATAAACCTCTCGTGTCCTTTGTCCCGATTAACCCCTTTAAGCTTCCTAGTTGCGATGGCTCCACGACTAAGTCCTTGCATGAGGACATCTGCAGTGACAATTCCACGACACGGGGTGTTTATGGCAAGCCGGAAGCTGAAGCAATACTTCCAAGGTCATCCTATCACTGTGGTGAGTTCTGCCCCCTTGGGAGACATTATTCAGAATAGAGAGGCTACAGGACGAGTCGCCAAGTGGGGTATCGAGCTCGGGCCTCATGGTCTGAAGTACGTACCACACACTGCCATTAAATCTCAAGCCTTGGTGGATTTCATCAATGACTGGACAGAGCTACAGGCACCTGAGGAGAAACCCGATAACACATATTGGACTTTTCACTTTGACGGGTCCAGACAGTTGGAAGGCTCGGGGGCTGGAGTTGTGTTAACTTCCACTCGAGGTGCAGACTAAGGCATAGCCTAGTGGTAGGAAGGGGCTGATGCCTTCCCACCCACCCAGGTTCAAGGCACGGTACTTGCAATTTGGGTTTGTTGCACCAATTATACTGTAGGGGGTTCCCTTACAGTCTTTCTGTCAAAAAAAACTTCCCCTCGAGGTGACAAATTCTGTTATGTGCTCCGGCTTATGTTTCCTTGTACTAACAATGCAGCTGAGTACGAGGCCTTACTCCATGGTCTCCGGATGGCCAAAGAGATGAACTTGAGCCGGGTGAGATGTCTAGGAGACTCAGACCTGGTGGCTCAACAGGTGTTAGGCAAGTGGGACTCTAAAGATCTCCTTATGGCGGCTTACCGTCGTGAAGTTGATGCTGTGGCTGGACATTTCAAGGGTTATGTGGTGGAACACATTGATCGAAGGAAGAATGAGGCGGCTGATGCCTTAAGCCGTCTGGGATCTCAGCGTAAGCCGGTGCCGCCTAACACCTTTCTTGATGTTTTGCATAATCCTTCTGTCAAGTTACCTACAGAGGAAGATCTGGCAATACCAGACCCGGAGGCACAGCTGGTGGCGGCTCTCCATGTTATCCCGGATTGGACAGTGCCTTATTTGGCTTACATGACCCGGGGAGAGTTGCCTGAAGATGAGACATTGGCAAGGCAAATCGTCCGGCGGTCCAAGTCCATGACAATTGTTAATGGCGAGTTACATCACTGTAGCGTCACTGGAGCGTTTCAACGTTGCGTGTCACCTGCGGAGGGCCAGGAGATCCTTCGTGAGATTCATGAAGGCGATTGTGGTCATCATGCCGGTTCAAAGTCTCTGGTGGCCAAAGCTTTCCGTCATGGGTTTTATTGGCTGACGGCTCATGCTGATGCAGAAGATCTAGTCAGTAAATGTGACGGATGTCAGAAGTTCTCACGACGAGCCCATGTGCCGGCTCAACAATTGCGGATGATCCCAATTACTTGGCCATTTGCAGTCTGGGGGCTTGATATGGTCGGGCCTTTCAAAAGTTCTAAGGACAAAAAGACGCACCTCTTGGTGGCGGTTGACAAGTTTACAAAATGGGTTGAGGCAGAGCCGGTCAGTAAGTGTGATGCAGCCACGGCGGTCCAGTTTATGAAAAAGGTGATTTTTCGCTTTGGTTTTCCACACAACATCATAACTGATAATGGCACTAACCTTTCTAAAGGAGCTATGGAAGAGTACTGTCAACAAGAACATATCCGGCTTGACGTTTCGGCTGTGGCTCATCCTCAATCCAATGGTCAAGCAGAACGAGCTAACCAAGAAATCTTGAAGGGCATCAAGCCCCGGCTCTTGGTCCCTTTGCAGCGGACGCCGGG
This sequence comes from Aegilops umbellulata, assembly GCA_032464435.1. Taxonomy (NCBI): domain Eukaryota; kingdom Viridiplantae; phylum Streptophyta; class Magnoliopsida; order Poales; family Poaceae; genus Aegilops; species Aegilops umbellulata. The sequence continues at coordinate 375,237,000 of CP136056.1, forward strand.
TTGTTGGGTGGAGGAGTTACCTTCTGTACTTTGGAGCATCAATACTACACCTAACAGGTCTACGGGTTACACGCCTTTCTTTATGGTGTATGGAGCAGAGGCGGTCCTGCCAAGTGACATCCGTCATGACTCACCCCGTGTGGCGACTTATGTTGAGGCGGACAATCAAAAGGCTCGTCAAGATGCACTTGACCTGTTGGATGAAGAGCGAGACTTGGCAATAGCCCGCTCGGCGATTTATCAACAAGACCTGCGCCGCTACCACAGCCGCCGGGTTAGGTCCAGGACCTTTCAAGAAGGCGACTTAGTGCTCCGACTCATCCAGGATCAGTCTGACATGCACAAGCTATCCCCTCCTTGGGAAGGACCCTTTGTGGTCAGTCGGAATCTGAACAACGGGTCATATTACCTTATCGATGTTCGAGAGCATAAAGGCTCACGTAAATCGGAGGAAGAGACCCGTCGGCCGTGGAATATCGCTCATCTTCGCCTTACTATACTTGAGCCACCGGCTCTAATGTGTGTATATATATATATATATATTACATAAAGCAATAAAGGAGGACCTCTGTCCTTTTTTCCACCCTAAAAAAAGGTTTTATGTGTTTTCTTTGTCAGGTGGTGGAAATAACCAAGAGGGAGCGGATCACATCTGATTCCGGCTTTACTTTGGTCCGGCTTATGATCATATCTGAATCTAGACATGATCACTTGGGGGCTTCCTGTTCAAACATAGGTCGTATACGAACCAAAGAGAACATAGCTGTCGATACCCACTTGATCGGCATACTGCCAAACTCATTTGGGGGCTTCTTGGTCATATTTGAATCATAGCTTAACCCCTTTGGGTCTGACGTGGATCGTATTCGAATCAGCGTCATTAAACAACTCTTATAGTCACTTGGGGGCTTCCTGTTCAAACATAGGTCATATTTGAACCAAAGAGAACATAGCTGTCGATACCCACTTGATTGGCATCGCCATAGCCACTAGGGGCTATATGATCGCATCCGAATCTTAGCTTAACCCCTTTGGAATGGTTCACTGGTCGTATTCGAATCAGAAGCCTTTGAAATTTTGTTTATTATTCATCATATTTTATAAGTATCAATATTTGGTTATATTGAGATCCTCCTCAAAATACCATAGTGTGGATCACAACCTTCCGGGTGAATATTGATCCCTCTAGGTTATTAAGTACTAGGTGGACGTTTATATGTCAATTTTCAGGAGTGACATTTACTCTCAGAAGTAACCATAAGCATCACAGGTATATCATTATGATTACATCTACTAAGTTTAATCATAAGTTAATTTTCCTGTAACATTCCGGGTTATCAGAAGCTTATGTAACTCTCAATGCGATAAGTCGCCAAGGGACTTTGTTTTGTCTTCTGTGCAGGGCAATGCAAGACATTTCGGCAAGGACATAACAAATTCATATAAACTACGAAATGCATAATAACGATGGCTTATGCAAGTCTTAAAGGCCATAAGCATGCGCGAAGGCATGACAAAACTCAAAGTATTTTCTACTCTATTAAAAGACTCCCCGAGTCTGAAGGATGAGGCATTGTTTTTTCTACAAGACATACGTAGACGACGCCTTGCAATTTACTCTTGGGGTTGACCTGAAGCTTCCGGGTTATCCTTCTCCGCCTCTTCGCCAGTTGCCTTGCCCTGGAAGGATGATGGTGCCCAGTCAATGCCACTCAAGGCTTCAAACTCAGCTTCGTCATCTATTAAACCGGTTGGGTCTACTTCAGGGGCAAAGGTGTGCTTATGAATTGGAGGGATCAGGCTGACATCATCATAATGCGACGTGGGGATTCTCAGATTCTCCTTGTCATAACCCGGCTGGTACTTGGAGAGGACAGTGTCGTTCCCAATTTGAGTGGCCACAGGGCGTATATCCCTTATGCAGCTGGTGAAGTCTTTTTGATCAAATGGAGTGCCATCCTCCTTTAAACTGGGATACCCAAGAGCGATGTCAGCCGGGTCTAGCTCTGGTAGCCAGGCTTTGGCCCGACTCAAAGCGGCTATAGCTCCGGCTCTTGCTTGGGCCCGTCTCAACTCTTGAATCCGCCGAGGAAGTACAGCAAGCCGTCATAGCACATCTTGCAAGAGGTGGGGCACATCATTTGATAAGGCCACAACGGCCAAAGCACGTTGTGACCCGGTGTACAATTGTTCCACCAAAGTATAAACTGCTTTCAATTTGACTACCATGTCCTGCTTGAGGGTTGTGCTCCTGGGGCCTGTGTTGTTAAACAAAGGATAAGCCAGGAGCAATAATTAGTTTCATCATCAAAGGAAGGATGTCAATATTTGAGGTTCATATAAAGAAACTTACCGAAGATTGCCGAGACCATTCGAGATATCTGACGCTTCAAGCCAGACAGCTCGGTGTTTGCTTTTGCAAGGGATGCTTCGGCTGTCTCGGCCCGAGTCACCAGAGAGGCCTTCTCATCAGCCCAGGTTTTCTTCTCCGACTCAAAATTTTTCTTCAACTTCTCTTGTTCAGAGACGCTGAGTTCAAACTTGGAGTTGGCCTTTTGTATTTCAAGTTCCTGGGCTGCCAGGCGGCTCTTCAGGCAATTTCTGACTCAAATTGACTTATGGTGGCCTGCATCGCACCAGATAAAAGTCAAGGTTATGGTAAACAATGTTAAGTCCCAAGCACTTTCCAAGCAAAGATACTTGGCACTTGGGGGCTAATGTATACCGAAGCTTTCTGGATTATTAAGCCGGTCCTGGATATTAAGTCCCAAACACTTTGCAAGCAAAGACACTTGGCACTTGGGGGCTAATGTGTATTGTAAGTTAAAGGTATTGTGTTACGTCCGGTTTAAATACTTTACTCTTTAAGCCGGGCAAGTAGTTCTAACAATGTTTTTAAAGTCTACAGCATATTCACTAATAGGCAATAGACTTGGGGGCTGGTACAGTAAGTATGATTGAAAATAAGAAAGCATAAGTCGTACCTCAGATTTTTGCTGTATTTGTTTTACCATGTCAATTTCCAGGTCACGGCTGCTTTGCACCTGGTTGATGTAGCCCGAGACGATTTCTCCTATACTCAGATGAGTATAATCGGTGATATCCATCTTGGCCTAACGGCGTTCTAGCAGCTCCTCTTTAGCCGAACATTTGGCAAGAACGGTGGGTCGGGCCGGTTCAACAAATTGGGCCTTGAGAAATTCCACTTCTGGATCAGCCGCCTTGACCGGGCTAGGCGCCTCCGGGTTAGCAGAACTATCAAGAATATCTTCAGAAGGTGGATTAGAAGTTGGTGCTGCAATATCTTGAGCTGGTTCAAGTGGTATGGAAGAGTCGGGAGCAGTTACACCCTGTTCCGGTTCAGTCATCACAGGATTTTGAGCCGGCTCCGCCTTCTTGGTTTTCTTCCTGGGCTTAACTCGCATGCTGTGGGCAAGGTGGAGAAACGAGTAAAGGAACATGAAGAAGGAAAAACATAAGGTGAATAAATTGATATTACCCAGGGGCAGTCTTAAAGCCGGCATGTTTGACTGCATAGACTCGTAGGATGAAGGAGATGTGTCCTGATAATTGGAGTCAGATGAATTGAGAGGTTGACGGATTAGACCCGCCAAAGGTAAAGGAGGGGATAAATCGGAGATAACCTCAGTCCAACGCTCCCGGGTTACGTTAGGCAAGCCGGAGGAGAGCTCTGCGTCCTTGCTGGTCCAGGTCTGCCTCCGGCTTTCAAATTGCTGTTGCTTTAAAAGAAAGTCAGGGTCTTGGTAAGCCAAAGGATGAGAAAATCTTACTTTCCGGGTTACTCTTCGAGTTTTTTGACGCGGCAGAGGCTCGGAGTTGGAGGAGATTATAGTTACCTCTTCTTCGACGGGTTGGCTGTTTCCCGTGTCCTCCTGAAAGAGAAATCATGTCAGTGAAATGATGATAAATGGTCAGGGAAGTTTAAAAGTTACCTCTTCTTCATTATCATCAGAGTCGTCAAGTTGAAGCATCTCCGAGGCGCTTGTTTTTCTTTTCCTGGAGGTGGTAGGTTTGGCGGCTTTTCTATCGGCTTTCCTCGCAGCCCTGGCTTGTTTGGCCGCTTCATGGTCATAATGAACCTTCCAGAAGCTGTCTTTCGCCTGAAGAGAAATTGTGAAAGGTTGTAAGTAAAAGGAAGGTATAAGCATAGTCAAAGGTAAAGACTGGGACTTACTGTAGGGGCCGGGTTTTGTTTGCAGAAAGGCAGTAACCCAAAGGTGTTGCTGGTTACCGTGCCCTCCTTTAACAAAGACTAAGTGATAGCCTCCACTACGTCATCTGGTAAGTCGTCAGGGCTATGACGCTGAGGGTCATCTTTCTCGCCTGAGTAATCACACATTAATCCGGGGCGGCGGCTTAAGGGAATTATTCTCCAAGCAACCCAGACTCGGACCAGGTCACCACCATCCAAGCCGTTCCCTAAGAGAGCTTTAATCTTCTTGATCTTGGGGGTGAGTGGCAAACGTTCAACAACAGTCAGTTTATCCGGCAGTGGGTGAGTAGATTCAAGGCGTAATGCACGGAAGCCGGGCAGTGGGTTTTCGCCAGCCGGAGAAGAATCCTGGCAGTAGAACCACGTCTGGTTCCAGTCCTTTGGATGACTCGACAATTCAGCATAAGGGAACAGGCAGTCTCTCCGCCTTTGAATCGATATGCCACCAAGTTCCAAGCTAGGCCCGTTGGCGCGCTCATTCTGCCGGTTCAGATAGAACAATTCCCTGAAAAACGTAGGCTGGGCTCTTCTCCAAGATAGACCTCACAGAAAACTTGGAAGTTGCAGATGTTTGACACGGAATTGGGCCCGATATCTTGAGGCCTTAAGTCAAAGAAATGCAAAACGTCTCTAAAGAATTTCGAACCGGGTGGAGCAAAGCCCCGGCTCATATGATCTGTAAAGACTACTACCTCCCCTTCTTTGGGATGATGTTTCTCCTCGGACGGGTCAGGAGCACGATAAGACATGACCTCCTTCTTGGGCAGATATCCAGACTTTGCAAAATCGGACAATTTGCTTTCCGTGACAATGGATGGGATCCAATTACAGGTCACCGGAGGTTTTGGAGCTTTGAGTGCCATTGTGTAAATCGGAGCCTACAACAAGATAAAGAAATTTTCCGGCTCAACTATAACCCGGAGAAAAGCATTATTGAGTTACTCAGGATGGCGATTTAAGAAGGGGCCTAATGACACATAGGTGATCATGAAAACAGGTTTTCTCAAATCATTGCGAGTATGAAAGACAATTGATGTTTTCTTAAGTCGCCAGAAGCAAGCGGTGTTAACAGCCGGCATTATTTTGAGCCAGTCATATGAACTACTATGGCTGAAACAGAGTCAACATACACAATTTTTGGCTAAGTGTGGAACCAACAGGTTTCACAAGTTGAAATTATTATTTTGGATCAAACGGTCGTTAAGAAAAGAAAGTATTCTAGACCTAAAACCAGTACAGATGAGTTCATAAGTTTTAACTAAGCCTCTGTACAAAGGAAAGGGATCTACTTGCATGTGAAATGGGTGCGAAACAGCTACCGCATCAGTTTTATACTACCTTAAGATCAAAAGAAGGCGGTGGTGGTGAAATCTACGAAGGGTTCATGATGAACACCGAGGAACTCGAAAATCTTAATGTGGATCTGAGGTAAAAGGAGGAAGAAACTTACAAATGCAGACTTGCTGCGGAGGTTCGTCGCGGTTTTCTGGTCGATTCAGGTCGATGCAGCGGCCACGGTTGACGAAGATGCGGTGCTCTACTGTGGCGGTGGGGCGGCGGAACTCGAGCAGCAGGGGAGTAGCGAGAGGAAGAAGACGCCAGAAGGGGGAGAATGGAAAATACCTAGGGGTCGTGCCTATTTATAAGGGAATACTGACCAAGAAAGCGCCAGAAACAAGGAGGCCAGGCGTAATTATCCAGCTACTCCGACGCCTCGATTTCCGAAGTGGTCAATAAAGATAAGGATCCGTTGAGATATGACAGAGTAAAATATGAATTTAATGGAAGATGACATCACGGCGGGTTATCGAGAATCTAGAAGATGACGTCACGGCGGGTTATAATCTTTGCACAGACAGAAGACAAAAGGCTTTTTCTTAAGGCATTCAGGATTGACATGAGCCGGCTCAAGTCAATCTGGGGCCTAATGTTGGGGATATAACTATTTGTGTAAGCCGCCCAGGAGGGGCCGGGTTACGCAAAGAGGATTCATCATATGAAGCCCAAGACCAAGCGTGAAGATGGCGGTTCAACAAAGGGCCTAAAGCCCACAGGCGGCTTAAAGCCCGTAGTAATAAACCGCCGCAATGGCATAACTTGTGTTGTAAGGCAGGATTAACTAGTCATCGAGCCGGACACTGTCTATGAGCCGGCCGGGACTCTGTAGGCCGCAGGGCGCCAACCCGTGTATATAAGGGGACGACCCGCCGGCGGCTTAGGGCAAGAAACAACCCATCGAGAGCTGGGCATAGCGTATCTTGCTCCCTGGTCATCGAAACATCAAGCAATACCAACCCAACTAGACGTAGGCCTTACCTTCACCGTAAGGGGCCGAACTAGTATAAACCTCTCGTGTCCTTTGTCCCGATTAACCCCTTTAAGCTTCCTAGTTGCGATGGCTCCACGACTAAGTCCTTCCGAGAGGACATCTGCTGTGACAATTCCATGACACCTTTGATTGCCATTATAAGTTCCCGTAGCATGCTGTTTGATAGCTCTAAACATTGCAACCTGATGTTATTTCTGCCATGTCTAGTAATTTCTGCTAAGTTTGTGAAGCTGATATTATTTGCAATCTTGCCATGTCCTTTTGAGTATGTTCTAGTAGTTTCTGGGATTAACTCAGTGTTCATGTTTTGTAATGCTTTACCTGTACATCATGTCCATGCCTTTTGTTTTCATGTTGAGATCCTGTAGCATGTTGTTTGGTGCTTGCAATATGCCCAGTTGCTGTTTTGGACAGCTTGCCCTTTAAACTTGTTTGGTGTGTATGTGTTGAACCGTTGCTCCGTTTTGAGTGTGCTCTATATGAAACTTGCTTAGTTTTGCATGTAGTTTATTGTTACCTTGTTGCATCCATGTTTCAAGTGTGTTTGCTTGATGTTTGTATGCATTTTGCATCAATGCCATGTTTGACTTGTTTTGCTCATATCTTCTAGGCCATAGCTCCGAATCTAATGAACTTTATATGTAACTTGTCTAGAATTTCATGTAGATAATCATGGTGCATCTTAACTTGCTGTTTAACAACTTGAGCATAAGGCTTATTCAGATCTGGACCAATTTCGAAATTTGCATATGAGGACTTACCAGAGTTGTTTTATGTTGTTTCCGGCCTCATTTCAACTTGCTTTAATGTGTTGCTCCTGTATGCATCATCTCTTGCCATGAGTAGCTACATGTAGCCTTGTCATGCATCATACTTGGTTGAGCATCATGCCTTGTTCATGTGTGGTGTGTTTACCGTGTTGTGTGCTTCTTCTCGATAGTTCCCGTTTCGTTGCGATCGTGAGGATTCGTTCGTCTTCGCTTGGTTCGTCTCCGTGGCTTCATCTTCTTCATGGACTCGTTATTCTTCCTTGCGGGATTTCAAGCAAGATGAACGTCACCTTGGATCTCACTACTATCATTGCTATGCTAGTTGATTCGTTCTATCACTATGCTGCGTTACCTACCACTTGCTTATCAAGCCTCCCAAATTGCCATGAACCTCTAACCTTTGTCACCCTTCCTAGCAAACCGTTGTTTGGCTATGTTACCGCTTTTGCTCAGCCCCTCTTATAGCGTTGCTAGTTGCAGGTGAAGATGAAGATTGCTCCATGTTGGATTATATTTATGTTGGGATATCACAATATCTCTTATATTATTAATGAATCTATATGCTTGGTAAAGGGTGGAAGGATCGGCCTTATGCCTGGTGTTTTGTTCCACTCTTGCCGCCCTAGTTTCCGTCATATCGGTATTATGTTCCCGGATTTTGCGTCCCTAATGCGGTTGGGTGATTTATGGGACCCCCTTGACAGTTCGCCTTGAATAAGACTCTTCCGGCAAGGCCCAACCTTGGTTTTACATTTGCCTAACAACCTGTCACCCCTTCCCTTGGGTCGGCCAACCCGAGGGTCATCTTTATTTATCCCCCCAGGCCAGTGCTTCTCTAAGTGCTGGTCCAAACCGAGTAGACTGCGGGGCCACCTTGGGGAAACTTGAGGATTGGTTTTACTCGTAGGATGTCTCATCCGGATGTGCCCTGAGAAAGAGATATGTGCAGCTCCTATCGCGATTTGTCGGCACATCCGGGCGGCTTTGCTGGACTTGTTTTACCATTGTCGAAATGTCTTGTAAATGGGATTCTGAGACTGATCGGGTCTTCCGAGAAGAAGGAATATCCTTCGTTGATCGCAAGAGCTTATCATGGGCTAAGTTGGGACACCCCTGCAGGGTTTGAACTTTCGAAAGCCATGCCCGCTGTTGGGGATATAACTATTTGTGTAAACCGGCCAGAAGGGGCCGGGTTACGCAAAGAGAGGTTCATCAGAAGCCCAAGACCAAGGCATGAAGATGGCAGTTCACTAAAGGGCCTAAAGGCCCACTGGCGACTCTGAAGCCCATGGAGATAAACCGCCATGATGGTATAACTTGTATTGTAAGGCAGGATTAACTAGTCACCGAGCCGGACACTGTTTATGAGCCGGCCGGGACCCTGTAGGCCGCAGGGCGTCAACCCGTGTATATAAGGGGACGACCCGCCGGCGGCTTAGGGCAAGAAACAACTCCTCGAGAGCCAGGCATAGCGTATCTTGCTCCCTGGTCATCGAAACCTCAAGCAATACCAACCCAACTAGACGTAGGCCTTCCTTCACCGCAAGGGGCTGAACTAGTATAAACCTCGCGTGTCCTTTGTCCCGATTAACCCCTTTAAGCTTCCTAGTTGCGATGGCTCCACGACTAAGTCCTTCCAAGAGGACATCTGCCGTGACAATTCCACGACAGTTGGCGCCCACCGTGGGGCCAGCGCACGGTGGATTTGAGTTCTTGAAGGGCAGCTTCGAAGGGCTCAAGGGATACGCAGTTGGCCGGATGACCAAGAGTCGTCGCGGCAAGATCTACATCAACGACGAAGGCTGGGGGCCCGACGCCGGCTCAATTGAGTACGGGTTCCGGGTCCCCTTTGGCGGAATTCACGTCTTCATCGGCCGGATTGGTGAGCCGGGCCCTGAGCCGGACAACTGCACCGACCTCGTCGAGACGGCTCAGCGTGCGAGACCCGCCCGAGCTCAACCCGTCATGAAGCGTGCCTTTGTGGGTTGCATCCACGGAGGTGAACTTTCTAAAGGATCTAAAGATGATGGTGAGCCGCCCGTCCTCTCTGACGGTGATTCGTCCGCCGGCTCAACAGATTCGATGTATCAAGTTCAAGATGGTGTGCTTGGGGGCTGTTCCGATGGCAGCACTATTCCGGACCCCTCAGAGTCGCCAAACTGGGCAGGAGTCTTCATGGCTGGCACTCAACCCGGCCAAAATTCTATGGCCTCAGCGGCGATAACATCCGGGTTAGGAGCAGCCGGGGCAGGAGGCCCTGTGCGCTCACCGGCTCAGGTGCTGATGGATCTCATGGATAAAATTACGTCCCTGTTAACTGCTACAGTCATCCCCGTGAGCCAATCTGAGCATGAGGCAGAGGTGGCACGGGTTCGTGAGGAGATCGCCCAGGCCAAAGAAACCTTAGCAGCTGAAGATACTAGATTAGCCACAGAGCGGGCGGCTTTGGACGTACGGGCGCAGCAACTTCAGGCAGAGGCTTTTCAGCTCACGATGAGCCTGAACGCATCTAATGAGGTAATGAGGAGGAGGCATCAGAAAACTCAGTCCCGTCTACCTCAGATTTATGATCCTCGGAATCTCTTTGCTACACCCGGAGCCGGCCCAAGTAACTCGCCGGGTGCAAATCAGTTCATGACATCCAGAGTAGGAGGCCCGGTCCAGCCTCAGGTGACGGCGCCTCGTCATGGCAATATGGCACCGCCCCGTTACGTACCGATACCACCGGGTCACTTCTCCAACCCCATGGAGAATTTAATCGCAGCATCAGCATGATTGGCGGCTCTCCCAGTGGATGGTGATGATCCGACAGCAGTGGAGACCCGGAGGATCAGAGAACTTGTCCAGACGGCTCTGGCCCAGCAAGAGACTTATTCTTACAGCCGGGACAGGATTCATTCAACTCCTCCACCCTGGTTAGCTCCGCCTCGTCAAAACCGGAGGCCGAGTTACAACAGACACATGGAGTCGGAGGCCCTGTCAAGCAACGCACAGCGACGGAACCAGCCCGGTGGATATAACCCGGTGCAGGATCGGATACGTCAGGAGGACGAACGGGTGGCTCAGCTAGCAGATCAGCAGGACTTGCCGGCTTATCCGACGACTTCTGTGGAGGCGGGAGTTGCTACTAGAACCGGAGGAGTTCCTTGTCTGGTACCGGCTCTATGTAATGTACGTCTGCCCAAGGATTTCAAGGGACCTCGAAAGGTGCCGAATTATACGGCCGATTTACAGCCTGGGGCGTGGATTGAAAGTTACGAGATGGCCATGGAGCTGCTGGAGGTTAGTGATGAAGCGATGGCAAAATACTTCACCATGATGTTGGATGGAACGGCCCGTTCTTGGTTAAAGGGTTTCCAGCCAATTCCATTAGTTCATGGGCAGAGCTAAAGGCCCGCTTCATCCAGAACTTCAAAGACACTTGCAAGCAATCTATGTCGATTGTGGACTTGACAAATTGTAAGCAGGAGGAAGGTGAATCTACGACTCATTGGGTGCGCCGGGTCAAAGATATAATACATTCGTCTGACAAGATGGATGCCTGCTCAGCAGTCCTCATGCTGGAGAAGAATTGCTGCTTTGAACCTCTGAGACAGAAGCTGGGGCGCCTTAAGCATGATTGCGATGATATGGTGACGCTGATGGCGGCTTTAGTCAAGTATGCCGATTCTGATAGTACCAAGGATCCCGCGTCTGATGAGGAAAAGACAGGGAAGGGAAAGAAGAACGGTAATGGAAAGGGTCAGCAGCATAACCCGGCAAATCAAGGAGGCAATAAGCGTAAGGCGGATGGTAACCCGGAATTTGTGGCAAATGCACAGGGTAACAATCAGAAGCGCAAGGGAAAGCCACCCCCTCGGTTTGGTGGGTCAGGTCCATCTCTTGAGCAATTACTCAATGAGCCCTGCCCAAAACAGGGCACCCGGGAACGGCCAGTGACTCATTTATGGAAGGATTGCACAATCATGAAGGCTTTCAAAAATTCTAATATGTTTGATGGCAATCAAGGCCCGGGTGGCGGCTCAGGAGCCGGCGGCTTTCATGGCCCGGGCGGCGGTTCAGGTTCCGGTTTTCAGGGAAACCAGGGCGGTTATAACCAACAACAGTCTGGTCAAGGAGGACAGCAGCAGCAGCAATCGGGTTACCAGAGCCATCCAAAGCAGCTAAATAGTGGGCAGTATCACGTGTTCACTACTAGTTTGTGCAAACGTGATCGGAAAATCCATAAGAGGGCTGTGAATTCTGTTGAGCCGGCAGTCCCTCGTTACCTAAGATGGCCAGAACAGCCCATTGTGTGGAGTAGGGAGGATCATCCTCTCCGGGTTGATAATCCGGGTCAATTAGCCTTGGTGGTGGCACCGCAGGTCGGTGGCTATAAATTCACTAAGGTGCTCATGGATGGAGGTAGCAGCATCAACATCCTCTACTACGAGACCTTTCGGCGCATGGTCTTAACTGACAAGAATTTAAAGACTTCCAACACCGTCTTCCATGGAGTGGTGCCTGGTAAGTCGGCGTATCCTGTGGGTAAGATTGAGCTAGAGGTGGCTTTTGGAGACGAGCACGATTCTAGGGCTAAGAAGTTAACTTTTGAGGTGGTCAAAATCAAGAGTCCGTATCACGCGTTGTTCGGACGGCCGACTTATGCCAAGTTCTTAGCGCGGCCATATTATGTTTACTTACAGCTCAAGATGCCGGGTTATAAGGGTACCATCACTGTGCATGGAAGTCGAAAGGTGGCCCTAGAATGCGAAGAAGGCGATGCAGCTTATGCTGAGTCTGTCTGTGCAGCAGAGGAGCTCAAACTTTACCAAGATAACGTTGAGCCGGCAGATATGACCTCCCTCAAGAAGCCGACTACAGAACATGACCCGACCATGAAGTTTAAGTCGGTTGCAGAGACTAAGCTTGTTGATTTTACTCCAGGCGACTCGTCTAAGCAATTCAGCATCAGTGCCAACTTGGATCCTAAATAGGAAAGCGCGCTCATCGAGTTCATCCGTGAGAACCGGGACATCTTTGCATGGAAGCCTTCTGACATGCCGGGTGTACCGAGAGGACTCGCTGAGCACACTCTTAATATTGATCCGAAGTATAAGCCGGTCAGGCAGTTTCTGCGGCGATTCAATGAGGAACGACGAAAAGCTATAGGAGAGGAGGTCGCCTGGCTCTTGGTAGCTGGGTTCATTGTCGAAGTTTTTCACCCGGAGTGGTTGGCTAACCCGGTGCTCATGCTCAAGAAAAACGGCACTTGGCGGATGTGTGTGGATTACACGGACTTAAATAAGGCTTGTCCGGCTGATCCTTTCGCTCTCCCCGTATTGATCAAATCATTGATGCTACGGGGGGTTGTGCGCGTTTGAGTTTTTTGGATGCCTACTCTGGTTATCATCAGATCAAGATGGCAGTTAAGGACCAGGAGAAGATGGCTTTCATCACTCCGTTTGGAGCCTTCTGCTATGTATCTATGCCTTTTGGGCTCAAGAGTGCCCAGGCGACTTATCAACGGTGTGTACAGAATTGTCTCCACAATCAGATTGGGCGCAATGTTCATGCTTATGTGGATGACATAGTGGTGAAGTCCAGAGAGACGGAAACCTTGATACCTGATCTCAGAGAAACCTTCGACAACCTCCGGGTTTACAAGATGATGCTTAACCCGGAGAAGTGTGTGTTTGGTGTGCCTGCAGGCAAGCTTTTGGGATTCTTGGTCTCAAACAGGGGCATTGAAGCTAATCCGGAGAAGATAAAGGCAATCACTTCTTTGGCTAAACCGGCTTGTATCAATGATGTTCAGCGACTGGCGGGTCGTGTTGCTGCTCTAAGTCGCTTCATAAGCCGGTTAGGTGAGAAGGCCCTATCACTGTACCAACTGATGAAGAAGGCAGACACCTTTGTCTGGAGTAATGCTGCTAATGCTGCTTTTGAGGATTTGAAGAGGCAGCTATCTGAGCCGCCGGTTCTTGCAGCTCCCATTGACAAAGAGCCTTTACTGTTATATGTGGCTGCTAATTCACGAGCCGTCAGTGTGGCAATTGTGGTAGAGCGCAAGGAGGCTGGTAAGGAACATCCGGTTCAACGGCCGGTTTATTATGTCAGTGAGGCACTCATCGAGTCAAAACAAAGATATCCTCATTGGCAGAAACTTGTTTACGGGGTGTTCATGGAAAGCCGGAAGCTGAAGCAATACTTCCAAGGTCACCCTTTCACTGTGGTCAATTCTGCCCCCTTGGGAGACATTATTCAGAACAGAGAGGCTACAGGACGAGTCGCCAAGTGGGCCATCGAGCTCGGGCCTCATGGTCTGAAGTACGTGCCACGCACGGCCATTAAGTCTCAAGCTTTGGTGGATTTCATCAATGACTGGGCAGAGCTACAGGCACCTGAGGAGAAGCCCGATAACACCTATTGGACTATTCACTTTGATGGGTCCAGACAGTTGGAAGGCTCGGGGGCTGGAGTGGTGTTAACTTCCCCTCGAGGTGACAAATTTTTTTATGTGCTCCGGCTTATGTTTCCTTGTACTAACAACGCAGCTGAGTACGAGGCCCTACTCCATGGTCTCCGGATGGCCAAAAAGATGAACTTAAGCCAGGTAAGATGCTTAGGAGACTCAGACCTTGTGGCCCAACAGGTGTCGGGCAAGTGGGACTCTAAAGATCCCCTTATGGCGGCTTACCGTCGATAAGTTGATGCTGTGGCTGGACACTTCAAAGGTTATGTGGTGGAACACATTGATAGAAGGAAGAATGAGGCGGCCGATGCCGTAAGCCGGCTGGGATCTCAGCGTAAGCCGGTGCCGCCTAACACTTTTCTTGATGTTTTGCATAATCCTTCTGTTAAGTTACCTACAGAGGAAGATCTGGCAATACCAGACCTGGAGGCACAGCTAGTGGCGGCTCTCCATGTTATCCCGGATTGGACAGTACCTTATTTGGTTACATGACCCAGGGAGAGTTGCCTGAAGATGAGACCTTGGCAAGACAAATCGTCCGGCGGTCCAAGTCCATGACAATTATCAATGGCGAGTTACATCACTGCAGCGTCACTGGAGCGTTTCAACGTTGCGTGTCACCTACAGAGGGTCAGGAGATCCTTCGTGAGATTCATGAAGGCGATTGTGGTCATCACGCCGGCTCAAAATCTCCTGTGGCCAAAGCATTCCGTCATGGGTTTTATTGGATGACGGCTCATGCTGATGCAGAAGATTTGGTCAGTAAATGTGACGGATGTCAGAAGTTCTCAGGACGAGCCCATGTGCCGGCTCAAGAATTGAGGATGATTCCAATTACTTGGCCGTTTGCAGTCTGGGGGCTTGATATGGTCGGGCCTTTGAAAAGGTCTAAGGATAAAAAGACGCACCTCTTGGTAGCGGTTGACAAGTTTACAAAGTGGGTTGAGGCGGAGCCAGTCAGTAAGTGTGATGTAGCCACGGCGGTCCAGTTCATGAAAAAGGTGATTTTTCGCTTTGGTTTTCCACATAGCATCATAACTGATAATGGCACTAACCTTTCCAAAGGAGCTATGGAAGAGTTCTGTCAACGAGAGCATATCCGGCTTGACATTTCGGCTGTGGCTCATCCTCAATCCAATGGTCAAGCAGAACGAGCTAATCAAGAGATCTTGAAGGGTATCAAGCCCCAGCTCTTGGTCCCCTTACAGCGGACGCCGGGTTGTTGGGTGGAGGAGTTACCTTCTGTACTTTGAAGCATCAATACCACACCTAACAGATCTACGGGTTACACGCCTTTCTTTATGGTGTATGGAGCAGAGGCGGTCCTGCCAAGTGACATCCGTCATGATTCACCCCGTGTGGCGGCTTATGTTGAGGCGGACAACGAAAAAGCTCGGCAAGATGCACTGGACCTGTTGGATGAAGTGCGAGACTTGGCAATAGCCCGCTCGGCGATTTACCAGCAAGACCTACGCCGCTACCACAGCCGCCGGGTTAAGTCCTGAACCTTTCAGGAAGGCGACTTAGTACTCCGGCTCATCCAGGATCAATCTGACATGCACAAGCTATCCCCTCCTTGGGAAGGACCCTTTGTGGTCAGCAAGAATCTGAACAACGGGTCATACTACCTTATCGATGTTCAAGAGCACAAAGACTCACGTAAGTCGGAGGAAGAGACCCGTCGGCCGTGGAATATCGCTCATCTTCGGCCTTATTATACTTGAGCCACCGGCTCTAATATGTGTATATTTATCCTATGTATAAATCAATAAAGTAGGACCTCTGTCCTTTTTTCCATCCCAAAAAAGGTTTTATGTGTTTCCTTTGTCAGGTGGTGGAAATAACCAAGAGGAAGCGGGTCACATCTGAATCCGGCTTTCCTTTGGTCCAGCTTATGATCATATCTGACTCTAGCCATGATCACTTGGGGGCTTCCTGTTCAAACATAGGTCGTATGCGAACCAAAGAGAACATAACTGTCGATACCCACTTGATCGGCATACTGCCAAACCCACTTGGGGGCTTCCTGATCATATTTGAATCATAGCTTAACCCCTTTGGGTCTGACGTGGATCGTATTCGAATCAGCGTCATTAAACAACTCTTATGGTCACTTGGGGGCTTCCTGCTCAAACATAGGTCATATTCGAACCAAAGAGAACATAGCTGTCGATACCCATTTGATCGGCATCGCCACAGCCACCGGGGGCTATATGATCGCATCCGAATCTTAGCTTAACCCCTTTGGAATGGTTCACTGATCGTATTCGAATCAGAAGCCTTTGAAATTTGTTTATTATTCATCATACTTTATAGGTATCACTATTTGGTTATATTGAGATCCTCTTCAAAATACCATAGAGTGAATCACAACCCTCCGGGTGAATATTGGTTACTCCGGGTTACTAAATACCAGGTGAACCTTTATATATCAATCATCAGGAGTTAAATTTACTTTCAGAAGTAACCATAAGCATCATAGGTATATCATTATGATTACATCTACTAAGTTCAATCATAAGTTGGTTTTCCTGTAACACTCTGGGTTATCTGAAGCTTATGTAACTCTCGATGAGATAAGTCGCCAAGGGATTTTGTTTATCTTCTGTGCAGGGCAATGCAAGACATTTCTGCAAGGATATAACAGATTCATATAAACTATGAAGTGCATAATAATGGCGGCTTATGCAAGTCTTAAGGGCCATAAGCATGCGCGAAGGCATGACAAACTTAGAGTGTTTTTGGCTCTATTACAAGACTCCCCGAGTCTGAATGATGAGGCATTGTTTTTCTACAAGACATATGCAGGTGATGCCTTGCAATTTACTCTTGGGGTTGACCTGATGCTTCCGGGTTATCCTTCTCCGCCTCTTCGCCAGTTGCCTTGTCCTGGAAGGATGATGATGCCCAGTCAATGCCACTCAAGGCTTCAAACTTAGCTTCGTCATCTATTAAACCGGTTGGGTCTACTTCAGGGGCAAAGGTATGCTTACCAATTGGAGGGATCAGGCTGACATCATCGTAATGCGGCGTGGGGATTCTCAAATTCTCCTTATCATAACCCGGCTGATACTTGGAGAGGTCAGTATCGTTCCCAATTTGAGTGGCCACAGGGCGTATGTCCCTCAAGCAGCTGGTGAAGTCTTTTTGATCAAATGGAGTGCCATCCTCCTTTAAACTTGGATACCCAAGAGCGATGTCGGCCGGGTCTAGCTCTGGTAACCAGGCTTTGGCCCGGCTCAAGGCGGCTATAGCTCCGGCTCTTGCTTGGGCCCGTCTCAACTCTTGAATCCACTGGGGGAGTACAGCAAGCTGTCGTAACACATCTTGCAAGAGGTGGGGCACATCATTTGATAAGGCCACAACAGCCAAAGCACGTTGTGACCCGGTGTACAGTTGTTCCACCAGAGTATAGACGGCTTTCAGTTTGATTACCATGTCCTGCTTGAGAGTTGTGCTCCTAGGGCCTGTGTTGTTAAACAATAGGTAAGCCGGAAGCAAGAATTAGCTTAGTCATCAAAGAAAGGATGACAGTATTTGAGGTTCATACAAAGAAACGTACCGAAGATTGCTGAGACCATTCGAGATATCTGACGCTTCAAGCTGGACAACTCGGTGTTTGCCTTTGCAAGGGATGTTTCGGCTGTCTCGGCCCGGGTCACCAGAGAGGCTTTCTCATCAGCCCAGGTTTTCTTCTCCGACTCAAAGTTCTTCTTCAACTTCTCTTGTTCAGAGACGCTCAGTTCAAACTTGGAGTTGGCATTTTGAATTTCAAGTTCCTGGGCTGACAGGCGGCTCTTAATGTCAGCAATCTCCAATTCAAATTGACTTATGGTAGCCTGCATTATCCCGGGTTACAGTCGGCATCATGATAAATAATTTCAAAAGTCTCAAGCACTTTGCAAGCAAACATACTTGACACTTGGGGGCTAATGCGTACCGAAGCTTTCTACATTATTAAGCCGGTCCTGGATATTAAAGTCCAAGCACTTTGCAAGCAAAGATGCTTGGCACTTGGGGGCTAATGTGTATCGCAAGTTAAAGGTATTGTGTTACATCCGGTTTAAGTATTTTTTCTTTAAAGCCGGACAAGCAGTTCTAACAGTTTTTCTAAGTCTACAACATATTTCCTAATAAGCAATAGACTTGGGGGCTGGTACAGTAAGTATGATTGAAAGTAAGGAAGCGTAAGTCATACCTCAGTTTTTTGTTGTATTAGTTTCACCATGTCAATTTCCAGGTCACGGCTATTATGCACCTGGTTGATATAACCCGAGACGATCTCTCCAATACTCAAAGGAGTATAGTTAGTGATGTCCGTTTTGGCTTTACGACGTTCCAATAACTCCTCTTTTGCAGAACATCTGGCAAGAACTGTGGGCCGGGCCGGTTTAACAAACTGAGTCTTGAGTATTTCCACTTCTGGGTCAATCGTCCTGGTCGGGCTAGGTGCTTCCGGGTTAACAGAACCGACCAGAATATCTTCAGTAGGCGGATTAGAAGTTGGTACCGCAGTATCCTGAGCTGGTTCAGGCGGTGGCTGATGTGTGGGAGAGCCAGGAGCAGCTGTGCCCAGTTCCGGTTCAGTTACCACAGGGTCTTGGGCCGGATGGTCTTTCTTCGTTTTCTTCCTGGGCTTAACTTGCATGCTATGGACAAAGCAGAAGAATGACTACAGAAACATGAGGAAGAAAAAACATAAGGTAAATAAATTGATATTACCCAGGAGCAGTCTTAAAAGCCGGCATGTTTGACTGCATGGACTCGCCGGATGAAGGAGAGGTATCCTGATAATTGGAGTAAGAGGAATTGAGAAGTTGACGGATTAGACCCGCCAAAGGTAAAAAAGGGTATAAGTCGGAGATAACCTCAGACCGACGCTTCCGGGTTGCATCAGGCAAGCCGGAGGAGAGCTCTGCATCCCTGCTGGTCCGGGTCTGCCTCCGGCTTTCAAATTGCTGTTGCTTCAAAATAAAGTCAGGATCTTGGTAAGCCAAAGGGTGTGAAAATCTTACTTTCCGGGTTACTCTTCGAATTTTCTGACGCGGTCGAAGCTCGGAGTCGGAGGAGATGATGGTGACCTCTTCCTCGACGGGTTGGTTGTTCCCCGTGTCTTCCTGAAAAAGGAGAAAAATGTCAGTAAGGTAATGATAGAAGATTAAGGGAAGTTGAAAGGTTACCTCTTCCTCATTATCATCAGAATCATCGAGCTGGAACATCTCTGAAGCACTTGGTTTTCTCTTCTTTGAAGTAGAAGGTCTGGTAGTTCTTTTTTCGGCCCTCTTTGCCGCCCGGGCTTGTTTGGCCGCCTCATGATCATACGGGACTTTCCAGAACTTGTCGTTTGCCTGTAAAGAGTTGTGAGGGGGTATGAGTAAAAGTAAGGTAAATATAATAAAAGTTGACCATTGAGGCTGATGACCTACTGCGGGGGCTGGGTTATTCTTACAGAAGGGGAGTAAGATGAAGGTATTGTTCACCACAGTCCCCTCTTTCAACAGTGACTGGATCATAGCCTCGACCGTGTCATCTGGTAAATCGTCAGAGCTGTGACGCAGCGGGTCATCCTTTTCCCCTGAGTAAGTACACATTAAGCCGGGTCGACGGCTTAACGGAATCACCCGCCAGGTAATCCAGGTCCGGACCAAATCAGTGCCGTCCAAACCATTGCCCAAAAGAGCCTTAATCTTCTTTATGGTGGGGGCAAGTGGAATACGTTCAGCGGGCGATAGTTTATCAGCCAATGGGTGCTTGGACTCCAAGCGCAAAGCACGGAAACCGGGTAGCGAATTCTCACCAGCCGGAGAGGTATCCTGGCAATAGAACCATGTCTGATTCCACTCTTTCGGATGGCTTGGAAGCTCTGCATAAGGAAAAAGGCAGTCTCTTCGCCGCTGGATTGAGATGCCTCCGAGTTCCAGACTGGGCCCATTGGCACGTTCATTTTGCCATTTCAAATAAAACAGCTCTTAAACAAGGTCAAATTTGGCTCTTCTCCAAGGTACACCTCGCAAAACACTTGGAAGTTGCAGAGATTCGACACGGAGTTGGGCCCGATGTCTTGAGGTCTGAGGTCAAAGAAATGCAGAACATCTCTGAAGAATTTTGACCCGGGTGGAGCAAAGCCCCGGTTCATATGATCCATAAACACAATTACCTCCCCTTCCTTGGGTTGAGGTTTCTCCTCTGATGGGTTAGGAGCACGATTGGACATAATTTCCTTTCGGGGCAGATGGCCGGATTTCACAAACCCAGCTAAAGAACTCTCCGTAACGGTGGATTTGACCCAGTTGCAAGTCACCGGAGGTTTGACAGCTTTGGGCGCCATTGCGTAAATCGATGCCTACATCAAGATAAAGGAATTTTTCCGGTTTAATTATAACCCGGAGGAAAACGCTGTCGGTTTATTCAAGATGGCGGCTTAAGAAGGGGCCTAATGACATATAGGTAACTATGTGATAATGTTTAAAAAGCTGCAGGTATTAAAGATGATTAAGGTTTTCTTAAGTCGCCAGAAGCAAGCGGTGTTGACAGCCGGTATTATCTTAAACCGGTTACACGAACTACTATGGCTGAAACTGAGTTAACAGACGCAGTTTTTGGCTAAGTCTGGGGCAAACAGGTTTCACAGACTGCAATTATTATTTTGGATCAAACGATGCTCTGGAAAGGAGATTTTTCTAGACCTAAAACAGTGCAGAGAAGTTCGTACACTCGAAGGAAGCCTCTAAACAAAAGAAAAGAGATTTGTTTGTATTCGATATAAGCATGAAACAGTCACCGCAGCAGTTATATGCTATTCAACGATCTGAACAGGTCATCGGAGGTGAAATACATCAAGGGTTCGCCGCGGGCGGCGATGAACATCGACGAACTCGATGAACACTATAATGCAGATCTAAGACAGAAAGAGGAAGGGACTTACAGATGCGGAGCTGCAGCTGAGGTTCATCGCGTTTCTCTGGTCAGATTCAGGTCGATGCAGCGGCCTGAGTTGGTGAAGACAGGGAGCTCGACGGCGGTGACGGCGGCGGAGCTCGAGTCACAGAGAGGCAGGGAGAGGATGAAGACGACTGAGGGAGAAAATGAAAAGGACCTAGGTCGAGCCTATTTATAAGGAAGGGCTGACTGGGACGGTGCGAGAAACGGGGAGACCAAGACATCATTATCCAGCGGCCCCGACGCCTCGATTTTTGGGAGGGTCAGTAAAGGCAGAGATCCGTTGAAGATATGACGAATTAAAATATAAGTTTTAGTGAAGATGACGTCATGATGATTTAACCTGGATCCAGATGATGATGTCACGGCGGGTTACAATTTTCACACAAGACAGGAGACTAAAGGCCAGTTCATAAGGTTTTTAAAGATTGACATGAACCGGTTCAAATCAATCTAGGGCCTAATGTTGGGGATATAACTATTTGTGTAAGCCGGCCAGAAGGGGCCGGGTTACGCAAAGAGAGGTTCATCAGAAGCCCAAGACCAAGGCATGAAGATGGCGGTTCGCTAAAGGGCCTAAAGGCCCACTGGCGACTCTAAAGCCCGTGGAGATAAACCGCCATGATGGTATAACTTGTATTGTAAGGCAGGATTAACTAGTCACCGAGCCGGACACTGTTTATGAGCCGGCCGGGACCCTGTAGGCCGCAGGGCGTCAACCCGTGTATATAAGGGGACGACCCGCCGACGGCTTAGGGTAAGAAACAACTCCTCGAGAGCCAGGCATAGCGTATCTCGCTCCCTGGTCATCGAAACCTCAAGCAATACCAACCCAACTAGACGTAGGCCTTCCTTCCCCGCAAGGGGCTGAACTAGTATAAACCTCGCGTGTCCTTTGTCCCAATTAACCCCTTTAAGCTTCCTAGTTGCGATGGTTCCACGACTAAGTCCTTCCAAGAGGACATCTGCCGTGACCATTCCACGACACCCGCGGTTATGAGGCAGATGGGAATTTGTTAATATCCGGTTGTAGTAAACTTGAAGCAAACTCTTCTAAAATACACCAACCGTGTGCATAACTGTGATGGTCTCTTTTCGGGGTTGATCGAGAGGAGAACACGGTTTCTGGGTTATGCCTAACGTAAGTAGGAGTTCAGGATCACTTCTTGATCATTACTAGTTGACGACCGCTTGCTTTGCTTCTCTCTCGCTCTTACTTGCGTAAGTTAGCCACCATACATGCTTAGTCGCTGCTGCAATCTCACCACTTTACCCCTTCCTTACCCATTAAGCTTTGCTAGTCTTGATACCCATGGTAATGGGATTGCTGAGTCCTCGTGGCTCACAGATTACTACACCAACAGTTGCAGGTACAGGTTATGCGATGATCAGGACGTGAGAGCGATGTTTACTTGTTTTGGAGTTCTTCTTCTTCTGCTGCTTCTTCTTCGATCAGGGGATAGGTTCCAGGTCGGCAGCCTGGGCTAGCAGGGTGGATGTCGTTTGAGTTTCTATTTATGTTTCGTCCGTAGTCGGATGTTGATCTTGTATATGATGTATTGTTGTGTTCATGTGACATTGTATGTCTTGGTTGTATCCCCACTATTATGTAATGTTGATGTAATGATATCCACCTTGCAAAAGCTTCTTCAAGATGCACTTCTATCCTTGGTGGGACCTTCGAGTTCCTTTAGGATAGGGTCGCATCTTGGGCATGACAAGTTGGTATTAGAGCCTCGACCGACCTTAGGAGCCCCCTTGTTTGATCGTGTAGTTTGGCCGCTGTCGAGTCTAGAAAAAAAATCTTTTTCGGAGTCTAGTTATATCGGAGAGTAGGAATTCTTTTTACTCCTCAGCCCCTTCGTCGCTCTGGTTAGAAATCTTGACGTAGGTGTTTTGAACTACTCCTCTTCCCTTCAAATTTTTCTTTAGGATCACGCGGTTAGTTTCGTGAGTTGTCCATCCTCTTTTGTCCGGTGTATTTCTCGTCAAGTCGACTCGAACTTCTTTGTCTTTCGCGAGATCAATCCTCAGTTCTTCCTCCGACGTCGTTGTTTCCCTGACCGAAGTTGTCCTTGTTTTTCCCACCCAGCCACCCTTCTTCTTCTTGAAATCGGAGTCTGTAATCGAGTATCCATCCTACTCGTGCGAAGCCTTTGCATTCTCCCCTCAACCATTCAACCGGTGCTTTTCTCTTCAAGTTACTCGTCGATTCCTGTTCAAGTTGCTTGTGGTTTTTCCCCCCGTCCTCCCACCCATTTTCTTCCCGGAGTCTGAGCCTCTATTCGAGCAATCAATTTCATTCATGCGGGGTATCTTTAGTCTTTTCTCAATTGTCTCAACCGGTGAAGTCTCGTCTAGTTCATCATTGTTCGTCGCATTTTCTTTCCGGTTAATCGAATTCAAGTTTTTCGTTGTCGATCGTATTCTTTCCCTCAACTCAAATATTCCCATTTTCTCGTTCGCCTCTCGCCATTCTATTATCCCGGAGTGTTGAAGACATCTCAGAAGATTCGTGTTTGCATTCAATTATTTTGAGGTTGTCACCTCATTCGAATCTTTCAATCGTTCTGGTGCATCATTTCTCATTCGACAATCCTTTCCAATGATGTTTCTTTCAGTGGGCCCTAACCCACAGGTCTTTTTCCAGGATCTTACATGACTCTTCTAATTTTCCCGGAGTCATTCTCAAATTCTTTTCGGAGTTTGACGTAAGTATGGATTTCATCAGTCAGATGCTTTTCCAAAGGTCGATTTCAAATCATTTTCATTGTTGGCTCAACCTCTTCGCTTTTCATTCTCCCAGAGTATCTCAACAATTTTACTGGTGTTCCTCGTCGTCATTCCCAACATTTGAAGATCGAAGAAGATTTTCTCTTAAATATTATCCGTTCTCCCGGAGATTCGCGGTGCTAGCTCGAAGGAGTTGTTTTTTTTGTTTCGATCATCCGGAGGCCATCTTTTCGGAATATTTCTTCGTTCTAAGCTTTTGAATTCGCTCTTCAATTAATCTATACCCGTGCCCCTTCGTTCATCTCAATATTCTTCCGGTGCTTTGTTCAAGTAATCTGTAATCACTTCGAGACCTCTTCATTCCGTCGTATCGAAGTCCCTCAAGTAACTTGGTGCTTTTCTAATTCTTCCCGGTGATTCCATTCCCTTTTGCCATTCAATTTTGAATTCTTCTGGTGGTTCGTTCAAGATTTCTTTTCTGTTGTTATCGTATCAATTCATTTGTTTCTTTCCAATCCTACCGGTGGTTCATGAAGACCTCCCCAAGTTTTTGCGCTATATCTCCCAGTAGTCTCCTTCAACGAGAATAAGTAGTATGCAAATCCATTGTTTCTCATCAATTTAGTTGATGGAGCATAAGCATAACATAATTATTATTCTCATTTCATCGTGGTCAAGTCGATTAATTCTTCTCTTCGGAGATTGTTCATGTTGAATAATTTCTCGGTTCTAAGTTGTTCGTCTTTTCTTTTCCGGAGTTCCAAGTCTTCTCGCTTGTCTCGTCGCGAAGCTCCATCTGAATCATCGCAAGGTTTTAATCTTATTATTTTCATACCTCAATTTTATCTCGTCATCCTTTTGTTACCAGAGTTCTTCATGGTGGTTCATCAGTATTTAATTCGTTCTTCAAGTGTTCATCAAGATTCTTGTTGAAGAAGCTCAAGCATCTTTTTCTTCTTGCATCTCGAAGTGCAATTAATTCTCTGTATTCTTTTGATGTGGAGTTTTGCATTTCTTCGTTCTTCTCATCTATTCAATCATTTCCGTTTGTGGTCGGCAATCACCTCATAGTTTTGAGATGTTATCCATAAGCCCACGACAAGTTTATTCTTTTCGTTGTTGATTTTCTCAACAACTCCGTTCAATCCTTTCTTCTAAGGTCGCTTTCTATTTCATTCATGGTAGAAGTTGTCGTCTTCTTCTTCGTTCTTTTCTTTCAACTCTTTCAAGTCTTCCGGAGGTTTTGTGTTGTTCCTCAAGTCAAGTACCGCTCCATCTTCTCAAGATCATGTTCTAATCTTTCCATGTTCAACCGGAATGCTGCCTAAATTCTTCCGTTCTTATTCCATTCTTATTTTGTTCTAACCGGAGTGGTTTCAGAGTCTATCTCGGTCCTCGAGCTTTGGGTTCTCGTCATAATCATCATTCCTCTTTTCTACTCGAGTGTTCTTGACTTTGTTCACCCTCTCTCTTCTGTTCTTATTTCACTTCATCCCTTTTCCTCCCCGTCTCGGTCCTAAGATCTCGGGACGAGATCTCTTGTTAGTAGAGGAGAGTTGTAACGCCTTGGATTTGATGCGCCAGGTGCCTCCCATTTATTCGCCGTCGTTGCCATGTCATTTGCTTGCGTTGCACTTTGCCATGTCATCATCTGCATTTCATCAGCATGTTTTTCAAAACTTGCATCCGTTCGGGTCCTCCCGGTTCTCTCCGTTGTCCGTTTGGAGCCCAACCACACTCGCACGCGCCCGCGGCACCTCCGAATATTATTTTATAAGTGGCATAAAAATGTTCTCTGAATGGGATGAAACTTGTCGAGCAGTCTTATTATAGTGTAGACAGAGCGCCTGTCAAGTTTCGTCGCATTCGGAGCTCGTTTGATAGCCCAACCGTTAAACATATAGCGGCACCGTTGCCGGTATTCTTGCCGGACGTTTCGGTATCCGGAATAGTCGCCGAGCCTCACCTCTCTTCTCTCCTCTCAGCCCGAGGCCTCTCTTCACAGCCCACATAGTCCCCCTCCGTCCGGAGCCGCACGATCGCGATCGTAAGGCCCCGAAACCCCCAAAAACCCTAGCTATGTGCTATAAATGGACACCCCTTGTCCATTTTGGGCAGTCTAACCCCCTCCACCTACCTCTAGCCTCCCCCTTCTCAGATTCCGCGCCGCCAGCCACCTCCCACCTCTCCCTCGGATCACGCGCCGTCGCCTCCTCCTCGAAATCCGGCGTAGGCCACCTCGCCTCCGCCACTTGGCGCGCCCCGATTGGCCAGCCGCCGCTCCTCCCGCGCCCGCAGCCAACGGGAGGCTGCCACGTCGCTCCCCCGTCGCCCCCTCGCCACCGCCGCGCGCCTCCTCCACCACAGGCCTGCAGGGCCCGGTTCCAGCCTTCCCGGGCCCAAGCGCTGCCGCCGCAGCCCGCGGCCAGGCCCGAGCCGTCCGCGCCCCCGCGCCCGAGTGCTCCGCTCGATCTGGATCGGGGGAGGCCCGATCCCGAGTGCCCGTCGACACCGCCTCCGCCCAAGCGTCCGCCGGAGCTCGCCGGCCTCCTCCCGCCGGCCACCACGACCACCCAGGCCGGACCTCACCTCCCCTGCTCCTCCTTCCCCTACCTTCTCCTTCGTCTCTCTCACCCTCTCTCCCGCAGGAGCTCTGCCATGGCGCCACCGCCCGAGCTCGGGAGTCGCCTCCGCCCTGGAAGCTCGTCGCCGGCCTCCTCGGTCTTGCCCGTCGCTGGATCCGGGGGCCCCATGCCCGGATCTGCCCATTCCCGGCCTCCCCGACGTCTACTGGAGTCCCACGACGCCCCACCATCGCAGTTGACTTCCGCCGAAGCCGTCCAGTAAGAGGGATGAAGATGGCCCGATCTAGATGCAGTTTTCGCGACGGTAAATTCTTCTAAGACCCCGAAACCTCATGTTCTGGTGCCCTGTTCATCTCATCATATCTCCTAGCATACTGCACCGTTTTGCGTGTATGATATATCGAAATATTCAACTCGTTGTGCTCCTCATTTTGTTCCATTGTTCCATGTTCATTAGAGTTCATCTTGATGCCTTAATCATTGTTGCAAGAGTGCTATATAATGTTGTCTGCTGTAGTTTATCAGAACATGCTCATTTGTTATTTTTGCTTCTTTTTGTGTGATTTTCTTTTGAGCATGAAGTCTACACGTGTTATGTGCTACAACATGCCATGTTTACTGTGGTGCAATCCGTTCTTCATGATATTTCATGTATCGATTGTTTCAAGCTTGCAAAGTAGCCTCTGTGATGTTATGTGCTACAACATGCCATGTTTACAGTGAGGTCCGTGCCTCTTTTGTGTATGTTCAAAAAGGATGTTTTGGACATACGGTTATTATCTATCCGTCCGTGCCTCTGTTTGCATTTATGGAGTGCTCTAGCATGTCTTAATCTTGCTCTACTTTTGCTATAAAATATTCCTGGCAGATTGTTTACTTATTCAATTTTGCCGTGGTTGTTGTTAGTGATCCATGCATGTTATGAACTTGCTCTTGCCATGGTTAGCTTCATGATCATGTCTTCTTGCGGATGCTATGCTTATATTGTCATGCAATGCTTTGTGATGAGTGAGTCGAGCTCGTAAAGTTGCCTTCATGCTGCTGTTTATGCCATGCTCTGCTATTTCCACCAAGTCCGAATCTGTAAAGAAACTTACAATGGTTACATGGGTGCCATCGTATTTTCTGTGCCCTATTGGCTCATGGTCACTAAGAGACATGTGTTCTATGCAATTGGCAGATTCATTCCATTCCTTTGACTGCCATTATTAGTTCCCGTAGCATGCTGTTTGATAGCTCTAAACATTGCAACCTGATGTTATTTCTGTCATGTCTAGTAATTTCTGCTAAGTCTGTGAAGCTGATATTATTTGCAATCTTGCCATGTCCTTTTGAGTATGTTCTAATAGTTTCTGGGATTAGCTCAGTGTTCATGTTTTGTAATGCTTTACCTGTACATCATGTCCATGCCTTTTGTTTTCATGTTGAGATCCTGTAGCATGTTGTTTGGTGCTTGCAATATGCCTAGTTGCTGTTTTGGACAGCTTGCCCTTTAAACTTGTTTGGTGTGTATGTGTTGAACCGTTGCTCCGTTTTGAGTGTGCTCTATATGAAACTTGCTTAGTTTTGCATGTAGTTTCTTGTTACCTTGTTGCATACATGTTTCGAGTGTGTTTGCTTGATGTTTGTATGCATTTTGCATCAATGTCATGTTTGACTTGTTTTGCTCATATCTTCTAGGCCGTAGCTCCGAATCTAATGAACTTTATATGTAACTTGTATAGAATTTCGTGTAGATCATCATGGTGCATCTTAACTTGCTGTTTAACAACTTGAACATAAGGCTTATTCAGATCTGGACCAATTTCGAAATTTGCATATGAGGACTTACCAGAGTTGTTCTATGTTGGTTCCGGCCTCATTTAAACTTGCTTTGATGTGTTGCTCCTGTATGCATCATCTCTTGCCATGAGTAGCTTCATGTAGCCTTGTCATGCATCATACTTGGTTGAGCATCATGCCTTGTTCATGTGTGGTGTGTTTACCGTGTTGTGTGCTTCTTCTCGATAGTTCCCGTTTCGTTGCGATCGTGAGGATTCGTTCGTCTTCGCTTGGTTTGTCTCCGTGGCTTCATCTTCTTCATGGACTCGTTCTTCTTCCTTGCGGGATTTCAGGCAAGATGACCGTCACCTTGGATCTCACTACTATCATTGCTATGCTAGTTGCTTCATTCTATCGCTATGCTGCGTTACCTACCACTTGCTTATCAAGCCTCCCAAATTGCCATGAACCTCTAACCTTTGTCACCCTTCCTAGCAAACCGTTGTTTGGCTATGTTCCCGCTGTTGCCCAGCCCCTCTTATAGCATTGCTAGTTGCAGGTGAAGATGAAGATTGCTCCATGTTGGATTATGTTTATGTTGGGATATCACTATATCTCTTATATTATTAATGCATCTATATACTTGGTAAAGGGTGGAAGGCTCGGCCTTATGCCTGGTGTTTTGTTCCACTCTTTCCGCCCTAGTTTCCGTCATATCGGTATTATGTTCCCGG
This sequence comes from Aegilops umbellulata, assembly GCA_032464435.1. NCBI lineage: Eukaryota > Viridiplantae > Streptophyta > Magnoliopsida > Poales > Poaceae > Aegilops > Aegilops umbellulata. Next base: position 375,265,539 of record CP136056.1, read on the forward strand.
ATTTTGCGTCCCTAACGCGGTTGGGTGATTTATGGGACCCCCTTGACAGTTTGCCTTGAATAAGACTCTTCCGGCAAGGCCCAACCTTGGTTTTACATTTGCCTAACAACCTGTCACCCCTTCCCTTGGGTCGGCCAACCCGAGGGTCATCTTTATTTAGCCCCCCCCGGGCCAGTGCTTCTCTAAGTGCTGGTCCGAACCGAGTAGACTGCGGGGCCACCTTGGGGAAACTTGAGGATTGGTTTTACTCGTAGGATGTCTCATCCGGATGTGCCCTGAGAAAGAGATATGTGTAGCTCCTATCAGGATTTGTCGGCACATTCGGGAGGCTTTGCTGGACTTGTTTTACCATTGTCGAAATGTCTTGTAAACGGGATTTCGAGACTGATCGGGTCTTCCTGGAAGAAGGAATATCCTTCGTTGATCGCGAGAGCTTATCATGGGCTAAGTTGGGACACCCCTGCAGGGTTTGAACTTTTGAAAGCCGTGCCCGCGGTTATGAGGCAGATGGGAATTTGTTAATATCCGGTTGTAGTAAACTTGAAGCAAACTCTTCTAAAATACACCAACCGTGTGCGTAACCGTGATGGTCTCTTTTTGGGGTTGATCGAGAGGAGAACACGGTTTCTGGGTTATGTCTGACGTAAGTAGGAGTTCAGGATCACTTCTTGATCATTACTTGTTGACGACCGCTTGCTTTGCTTCTCTTCTCGCTCTTATTTGCGTAAGTTAGCCACCATACATGCTTAGTCGCTGCTGCAATCTCACCACTTTACCCCTTCCTTACCCATTAAGCTTTGCTAGTCTTGATACCCATGGTAATGGGATTGCTGAGTCCTCGTGGCTCACAGATTACTACACCAACAGTTGCAGGTACAGGTTATGCGATGATCAGGACATGAGAGCGATGTTTACTTGTTTTGGAGTTCTTCTTCTGCTTCTTCTTCGATCAGGGGATAGGTTCCAGGTCGGCAGCCTGGGCTAGCAGGGTGGATGTCGTTTGAGTTTCTTTTTATGTTTCATTCATAGTCGGATGTTGATCTTGTATATGATGTATTGTTGTATTCATGTGACATTGTATGTCTTGGCTGTATCCCCACTATTATGTAATGTTGATGTAATGATATCCACCTTGCAAAAGTGTCTTCAAGATGCATTTCTATCCTTGGTGGGACCTTCAAGTTCCTTTAGGATAGGGTCGCATCTTGGGCGTGACAGACTCCCTCAGTAGCCCCTGAACCTGGCTTCAATGACGAGGATTCCGACGCGCAGATTATCTTCGGCATTGCAAGGCCAGTTCCCCTTTTCCCGGACTCCAAGATAGTCTTCGGATGCGATGTTAGTATCCGGACCTGTCACACACACCATACACAACCGCAGAGAGAATATATTTTTACACGAGTTCCACCCGCCAACAACTATTTTGCCGCACGACATCACGTCTGACCGGTCTTAATTCCGAACCGCTTTTGTGTTTGACGTTCCACATCCCAAGATGCGGTTGCCACTGGCACGTCTTGTCAAAGTAGAGATCATGTCCCCTTATCGCGGGATTCTCATCAATGCGGGTATGGGTAATCCAACTGTGCTGTTTATACGATCCTTGGAAATAGGTGAATCCTAAGGCGGGTGAGGAGGCCCTTGATATTCAGGGCCTTTATAAGGGAATAAGGATTCCCTTTTCCCCTCTTACACCTTCTCTCTATCTCCGCCCTTCCGATCTCGAGCTCCAGCACCCAAGTTCTCATCTCCTTTCCACTCAAGCAACCATGTCCGGATCCGGAGGCCAGGGCAAGTGGATGGTCTCCTCCGTCAAGGAGGAGGACATTACTGAGTTTCGGGTGACCGGTTATCTAGCGAAGGAGATCGCCCACTGTCTGTCGGCCGAGGGACAGGTTGTCCCCACGCCGAAGCCCACAAAGAGGGTAGTATTCATCCCCCATTTCTTCCGCGGGCTAGGGTTTTCGCTCCACCCCTTTTTCTGCGGGTTGATGTAATATTATGGGATAGATTTCCATGATATGTCCCTGAATTCCTTCTTCAACATCTCGACATTCATAGTCGTGTGTGAGGCCTTCTTTCGTATCCATCCCCACTTTGGGCTGTGGCTCAAAGTCTTCAATGTGAAGCCGAAGGTGGTGGATGGCGAGCACGCGGAGTGCGAGGAGCCATGGTGAGCAAGCTACCCAACATCTCCTGCCCGAAAGGCACTTTTTTGGAGACAGTAAAGGAGTGGCAGAGACAATGCTTCTACATCACAGAACCCCGCGGCACCACCTGGGCCACGGCTGCCGAATTCCGCCCCGGTGCTCCCATGCGACTCACTTCCTGGGTCGAGGAGAGTCCGGATTGGTGCTCGCCCGATGAGCTGATAGCGTTGTAGACGCGCGTCCAGAGCAGAAGTCACCCTCTATGGGATTTTAATCTGAAGAAGCATCAAACCCTAGTGAGGCTCTTCGAAACCACCCATGAAGATGCCTGGAAGTTGCTTTTTAAGGGCAACGAGAAGCCACCGGACTAGAGAATTGCCTTGAGAGGCTGCTTTGTACTTCCGCTGCGAGAGCCGCCGTATGCTCCTCCGTACAGAGAGAGCGTTTGGTGTTTCCATTGACCGTAATGACTCCTCGAGGGCCTGGCATCTTGAGCTTGAGGTATGCGTAGTGCGGTACCGCATTAAATTTGGAAAATGCGGTTCGCCCGAGTAGTGCGTGATAACCACTGCAGAACGGGACTATGTCGAAGATTAACTCCTCGCTTCGGAAATTATCCGGAGATCCGAAGACCACTTCAAGTGTGACTGAGCCTGTACAGTTGACCTCTACACCTGGTATGACACCTTTAAAGGTCATTTTAGTGGGTTTAATCCTCGAACGATCGATGCCCGTTTTCCGCACCGTGTCCTGATAAAGCAGGTTCAGGCTGCTGCCGCCGTCCATGAGGACTCTAGTGAGGTGAAATCCGTCAACAATTGGGTCTTAGAACCAGTGCGGCGAATCCTCCGTGACGAATGCTAGTGGGGTGGTCCCTTCGATCAAAAGCAAGAGGACCATGGGTTGAACTTCGGGGCGACTGGCTCCATCGCGTATACGTCCCTTAACGCACGCTTCCGCTCCCTCTTGGGGATGTGGGTCGCGTATATCATGTTCACCATCCGCACTTGTGGGGGGGAATCCCTTCTGTCCACTACTGTTCGGCGGCCGGGGCTCCTCCTCGTCATCGCTATGTAGCCCCTGGTCTCTGTTTTTGGCATTTAATTTGCCGGCCTGCTTGAACACCCAACAATCCCTGTTGGTGTGATTGGCTGGCTTTTCGGGGGTGCCATGTATCTGGCATGAGCGGTCGAGTATTCGGTCCAAACTGGACGGGCCCGGACTATTTATCTTGAATGGTTTTTCCGCTGACCGGGTTTAGAGCCTCTGAATCCGGCATTAACTGCCGTATCCTCAGCATTGTCGCCGTTAATGCGGCGCTTGTGCTTGTTGCGACGCGACCTAGCACTGTTGTCCTTGGTATCCGGATTACCAGGGCTCTTGGTTATGTTATTGCTACAAGCCAGCCAGCTGTCTTCTCCCGCATAGAAGCGGGTCATGAGTGTCGTGAGGGCTGCCATAGATTTCGGCTTCTCCTATCCAAGGTGCCGGGCAAGCCACTTGTCGCGGATATTATGCTTGAAGCTGCTAGGGCCTCTGCATCCGGACAGTCGACGATTTGATTTTTCTTTGTTAGGAACCGAGTCCAGAATTGCCTGGCCGATTCCTGTGGCTGTTGAATTATGTGGCTTAGGTCGTCGGCGTCTGGTGGTCGCACATAACTGCCCTGGAAATTGTCGAGGAATGCGGCTTCCAGGTCCTCCCAACAACCAATTGATTCTGCTGGCAAGCTATTAAGCCAATGCCGAGCTGGTCCTTTAAGCTTGAGTGGGAGGTATTTGATGGCGTGTAAGTCATCACCACGGGCCATGTGGATGTGGAGGAGATAATCGTCGATCCATACCGCAGGATCTATTGTGACGTCATATGATTTGATGTTTACGGGTTTGAAACCCTGTGGGATTTGATGACCCATTACTTCATCTGTGAAGCATAGTGGGTGTGCGGCACCTCTGTATTGGGCTATATCCCGACGTAGCTCAAACGAGCTTTGTCTACTGTGTTCGGCCCGGCCGGATTTACTATATCCGGCGTGATGATTATCGTCTCGTGCCATGGGGCGCCCACGCGATCCGTAGATCGACCTTGTTTGCTTTGCCTTGTCCTCCAATATATCTCGCAGGTCTGGCGCATTCCCTCGTGCCTTGGTATTTTTAAAGCGGCGCCGGGGTGCGACTTGAGTGGAGGGCCGAGAGGCCTCTCTGTCACGGCCACGTGGTGGCCGGTCGGCCGCATCATGCGCTGGTGGTGTAGGTGCTTCTTCCTCTAATCGGGGTAGCAACCTGCGCTTTGGGTAGCTCTTGGAGGGGCGTTCGAGTTCATACTCTTCGGCCGCTAGGACTTCCGTCCATTTGTCGGCTAGCAAGTCTTGATCAGCTCTAAGCTGTAGCTGTTTTTTCTTGAGGCTGCTCGCCGTGGCTATAAGCCTGTGCTTGAAGCGCTCTTGTTCGACGGGATCTTCAGGTATGACAAATTTGTCGTCGTCGAGGCTTGCCTCGTCTTTGGAGGGAGGCATGTAATTATCGTCCTCGACCTCTTTGTCTTCCGCTCCTTCATGAGGGCTGGATTCCCCATCCTCTTGTGCTGAGTTTTGCTGGAGGGGGTTTTCTTCGGCACTGTCCGGAGTGTTATTATCTCCCGTGCCGGAATCACCGTTTTTTGCTTTGGCGGGATTTAGAGCGGCGCCGCTGACGCCGGCGCTTAGGCTGTTTCTTGGAGGGGTCATCGCCCTCTTTTGGGGTGTCCACCATGTATATGTCAGATGACGAGGTGGCTTTCCAGTGCCCTATAGGCGCTGACTCCTGATCGTCTCCTGCATCGGCGTCCATACCGTCGATGTCTTCGGAGTCGTAGTCGAGCACGTCGGTTAAATCATCGACAGTGGCTACAAAGTGGGTGGTGGGTGGGTTTTGAATTTCTTCATCATCCACATCCCATCCTTGCTGCCCGTAGTCCGGCCAGGGCTCTCCTGATAAAGAGAGAGACTTTAGTGAATTCAGAATATCGCCGAAGGGCGAGTGCTGAAAGATGTCCGCGGCGGTGAACTCCATAATCCGCGCCCAATCGGATTTGATCGGCAGGGGCGCGGGGGGCTCGGAGTCCGGAGGGGAGTCCAACACCTTAGAGTCACAGGCTTCGCAAAGGACAAAGCTGGTGTTCGGCTCGATCGCCATAGAGATTTCGGCCTCCGAGGCGGTGTCCAACCACCCGTCCTCGATCGGCGTGATCGGCTCCGAACTAAGGGTCGGGGCCGATGCGGGCGCGGCCTCCAGAGCACCGTTCGGCGGCAGAGCTAAATCGTGCCCTTCGTGACAGTGCAGCGCGCTCGGCTGTGGCTCGAATCCGTCGAAGATCAAATCCCCGCGGATGTCAACCGTGTAGTTAAGACTTCCAAATCTGACCTGATGGCCAGGGGCGTAGCTTTCGATCTACTCCAGATGGCCAAGCGAATTGGCCCACAGTGCAAAGCCGCCGAATATGAAGATCTGTCCGGGGAGAAAAGTCTCACCCTGGACCGTATCGCTGTTGATGATCGGAGGAGCCATCGGGCCTAAAAGTGACGACACAGAGGAACTCTCAATGAAAGAACCAATGTCGGTGTCAAAACCGGCGGATCTCGGGTAGGGGGTCCCGAACTGCGAGTCTAGGCGGATGGTAACAGGAGACAAGGGACACGATGCTTTTACCCAGGTTCGGGCCCTCCCGATGGAGGTAAAACCCTACTCCTGCTTGATTAATATTGATGATATGGGTAGTACAAGAGTAGATCTACCACGAGATCAAGGAGGCTAAACCCTAGAAGCTACCCTATGGTATGATTGTAGTTCTGTTGTTCGTCCTACGGACTAAAACCCTCCGGTTTATATAGACATCGGAGAGGGCTAGGGTTACACAGAGTCGGTTACAATGGTAGGAGATCTACATATCCGTATCGCCAAGCTTGCCTTCCACACCAAGGAAAGTCCCTTCCGGACACGGGACGAAGTCTTCAATCTTGTATCTTCATAGTCCAGGAGTCCGGCCGAAAGTATAGTCAGGCTATCCGAACACCCCCTAATCCAGGACTCCCTCAGTAGGGATAACTTTCTTTGGCCATGTTATTTTGAGAAGACATGATTGCTTAGTTAGTATGCTTGAAGTATTATTATTTTTATGTCAATATGAACTTTTGTCTTGAAACTTTCGGATCTGAATATTCATACCACAATTAAGAAGAGTTACATTGAAATTATGCCAAGTAGCACTCCGCATCAAAAATTCTTTTTTATCATCTACCTACTCGAGGACGAGCAGGAATTAAGCTTGGGGATGCCTGATACGTCTCCAACGTATATATAATTTTTGATTGCTCCATACTATATTATCTACTTTTTTGGACCATATTGGGCTTTATTTTCCACTTTTATATTACTTTTTGGATAACCTATTAACCGGAGGCCCAGCCCAGAATTGCTATTTTTTTTGCCTATTTCAGTGTTTTGAAGAAACGAAATATCAAACGGAGTCCAAACGGAATGAAACCTTCGGGAACGTGATTTTCTCACCGAACATGATCGGGGAGACTTGGACCCCACGTCAAGAAAGAAGGGAGGTGGCCACGAGGGTGGGGGGCGCGCCCCTGCCTCGTGGGCCCCCCGTTGCTTCACCGATGTACTCCTTCCTCCTATATATACCTACGTACCCCCAAACGATCAGATATAGAGACAAAAACCTAATTCCACCGCCGCAACCTTCTGTACCCACGAGATCCTGTCTTGGGGCCTGTTCCGGAGCTCCGCGTAGAGGGCATCCACCACGGAGGGCTTCTACATCATCATAGCCCCTCTGATGAAGTGTGAGTAGTTTACCTCAAACCTTCGGGTCCATAGTTAGTAGCTAGATGGCTTCTTCTCTATTTTTGGATCTCAATACAATGTTCTCCCCCTCTCTCGTGGAGATCTATTTGATGTAATCTTCTTTTTGCAGTGTGTTTGTTGAGACCGATGAATTGTGGGTTTATGATAAAGTCTATCTATGAACAATATTTGAATCTTCTCTGAATTCTTTTACGTATGATTGGTTATCTTTGCAAGTCTCTTCGAATTATCAGTTTGGTTTGGCCTACTAGATTGGTTTTTCTTGCAATGGGAGAAGTGCTTAGCTTTGGGTTCAATCTTGCGGTGTCCTTTTCCAGTGACAGTAGGGGCAGCAAGGCATGTATTGTATTTTTGCCATCGAGGATAACAAGATGGGTTTTTTATCATATTGCATGAAACTATCGCTCTACATCATGTCATCTTGCTTAAGGCGTTACTCTATTTTTAACTTAATACTCTAGATGCATGCTGGATAGCGGTCGATGAGTGGAGTAATAGTAGTAGATGCAGGCAGGAGTCGGTCTACTTGTCTCGGACGTGATGCCTATATACATGATCATACCTAGATATTCTCATAACTATGCGCAATTCTGTCAATTGCTCAACAGTAATTTGTTCACCCACCGTAGAATACTTATGCTCTTGAGAGAAGCCACTAGTGAAATCTATGGCCACCGGGTCTATCTTTATCATATAAATCTTCCATCACTTTATTATTGCTTTGCTTTTTTACTTTACCTTTTATTTTACTTTGCATCTCTATACCAAAAATACCAAAAATATTATCTATCATATCTATCAGATCTCACTCTCGTAAGTGACCGTGAAGGGATTGACAACCCCTATTCGCGTTGGTTGCGAGGAGTTATTTTCTTTGTGTAGGTACGAGCGACTTGCGGGTAGCCTCCTACTGGATTGATACCTTGGTTCTCAAAAACTGAGGGAAATACTTATGCTACTTTGCTGCATTATCCTTTCCTCTTTGGGGAAATCCAACGCAGTGCTCAAGAGGTAGCACCGGGCAACCCAACTATTGACTAAAGACATGATTCAGAGTCAATGCATATAATGCTAAATTCGGGGTGCCGAACTTATCTTTAAGGATTGTTCAGACTTTGTTGCCGTATCGTGGGTGATTGGCAGCCCTTGGCAAATATGAAACGTACCAGAGTGTACGGTTGCTAGGAAATAAGTAATTTAAAGGAAAACAGAGGGAGAACAGAGATTGAATCTGGGCCCCTTGAACTTGGATCATGAACTGTTTCCATTATAGTTGGGTTAATGCGTCCGAGCACATTGGTACAAAATAATGCAATAAGCAACCAGCTATTTGATATGCCACAACCGAAGGCGAGCTGCGCGTGGGTCCCGAAAATGGTTAGCCTCTAGGGCTTCCCATGTACGCCTGTGCTCCGTGTCAATCCGATGTGCCTATCCTTTGATAGGACCATTAATCAGGCCGTGGAAGGAGGCCCGCATAAGAGAAACCTGAAACCAGGGAAAAGGAGATAGTAAAGTTATATGTGTGTCCGGGATCGGTTTAACCGAACTATAGATCCCGGGCTAGCTTGTGCCTCCGTCGATGCCCATGGAATTTTGAGTGCGTAATTATGCACGCGTGGTATGAATGCCACTACCTCTTCAGGATTGGGACGGAGGGCGAATTGCTAATCAAGCTCTTGACGAGCCACGCTGTCCTGTTGCAGTGTAGTCCGGACCCTCTTAATGATGTCCATGGGCTCGGCAGCCAGACTATGGTAATGCTTGAGAAGGCCGCTTTGTACCTCTGCTGCTAGGGCGGCGGTGTGCTCCTCTGTCCGGAGGGAGCGTTTTGTTTTTCCGTTGACTTTTATTACACCGCGTGGACCGGGCATCTTGAGCTTGAGGTAAGCATAATGTGGCACCGCGTTGAAACTAGCAAACGCGGTTCTCCCGAGCAGCGTGTGGTAGCTGCTGCGGAAGGGGACGATATCGAAGATTAACTCTTCGCTTCGGAAATTGTCCGAGGAAGCGAAGACCACCTCCAGCGTGATTGAGCCCGTGCAATGGGCCTCTACACCTGGTATGACTCCCTTAAAGGTAGTCTTTGTGGGTTTGATTCGTGAGGTATTAATGCCATCTTTCGTATTGTATCCTGATAGAGCAGGTTGAGGCTGCTGCCACCGTCCATTAGGACTCGTGTTAGGTGGAATCCGTCAATGATTGGGTCGAGGACCAGTGCGGCTGAACTGCCATGCCGGATACTAGTTGGATGATCTCGACGGTCGAAGGTGATCGGGAATGACGACCACGGATCAAATTTTGGGGCGACTGGCTCTACCGCATAGACGTCCCTGAGTGAGCGCTTGCGCTCCCTTTTGGGGATGTGTGTAGTGTATATCATGTTCATCGTTTTGACTTCAGGGGGAAATTTCTTCTGCCCCCGGTGTTCGGCTGCCGGGGCTCTTCGTCCTCGTCCTCACTTTGTGATCCCTTTTCTTTGTTCTCAACATTTAACTTGCCAGCCTGTTTGAAAACCCAACAATCTCTGTTGGTGTGATTGGCTTGTTTGTTTGGGGTGCCGTGTATCTGGCACGGGCGGTCGAGTATGCGGTCCAGGCTGGAAGGCCCCTCATTGTTCCTTTTGTAGGGCTTCTTCCGCTGGCCGGACTTGGAGCCGCTGAATCCGGCGTTAACTGTGGTGTCATCGGTGTTATCGCCATTGCTTCGGCGTTTGTGTCTACTGCGCCGGAGCTTGCCGGTGCTGTTCTTGGCCTCAGAGGGGCCTACCTCGCTGGCTGTGTTTTTGCTATGAGCCAGCCACCTGTCTTCACCCGCACAAAAGCGGGTCATGAGCGCCGTAAGGGCTGCCATAGACTTCAGCTTTTCTTGGCCGAGGTGGCGCGCTAGCCATTCGTCACGGATGCTGTGTTTGAAGGCCGCTAGGGCCTTGGCATCTGGATAGTCAACGATCTGGTTCTTTTTGCTTAGGAACCTAGTCCAGAATTTTCTGGCTGATTCTCCAGGTTGTGGAACTATGTGGCTTAAGTCATCGGCATCTCATGGCCGGACATAAGTTCCTTGGAAGTTATCAAGGAAAGCCTCTTCCAAGTCCTCCCAGCTGCCGATGGAATTTTCAGGCAGACTATTTAGCCAGTGTCTAGCCGGCCCGTTGAATTTAGTGGGAGGTATTTGATGGCATGGAGATCATCTCCTCAGGCCATGTGGATGTGGAGAATAAAATCTTCGATCCACACTGCGGGATCGGTTGTTCCGTCGTATGATTCAATATTGACGTGCTTGAACCCCTCGGGGAATTCGTGATCCAGCACCTTATCTGTGAAGTAGAGAGGGTGTGAGGCGCCTCTATAGTGGGCACCGTCACGGTGCACCTCCGATGAAGTCCGTCTACGGTTATCGGCCCGGGTGTGACTAGGTTTGTCAGGTCCGAATAGGTAGCCGTCATCCCGAGTAGGGAAGCGTTCTCGCGATCTGTAGATCGATCTGGTGTGTCCTGCTCTGCTGTCCAATTCCTACCGAAGGTCATATGTATGGTCCCGAGCTGTTCTGTCCCTGTGTTTACGAGGCGGTGGGGCGGGCTGTTGTTCGGCCTGAGTTGTTGTTTTATCCTGACTGCGGGGTGGTCGGTCCGCCGCACTGTCCCGACCTCGTGGTGGTCGTTCCGCATTACGCGAGGGATCTGGTGCCTCCTCGTCAAACTGAGGTAGCAGTCTGCGCGTTGGGTAACTATTGGTTGGACGCTTGAGGCTGTATTCTTTGGCTGCCAGGACATCGGTCCATCTATCGATGAGTAGGTCTTGATCGGCTTGGAGCTGCTGCTGCTTTTTCTTTAGGCTTCTTGCCGTAGCTATGAGCTGGCGCTTAAAGCGCTCCTGTTCGAGGGGTGCCTCAAGCACGATGAAGTCCTCATTGCCGAGGCTCTCATCATCCTTGGAGGGTGGATGGTGACTATCGTACTCCAGGTCACTTGGCCTGGCCTGTTTATCAGGGTTAACTTGCTCGTTGTCTTGTTCCTCTTGTTCAGATGTTGCTCCAACAAGATCTTCATTGTTTTCGGCGTCGTCAGTGTCGGATCACGGGTTCCAGCAAAACCATTAAGGTTCAAACACTGGGGTGCGTGCGAAGGTTTCCTCCCTACCGATCCACGCCCTAGCTCTCTAAGATCTCGCGGACGAACTCGATGAACTCGCAACACAGAAAGACACAAGATTTAGACTAGTTCGGGCCACCGTTGTGGTGTAATACCCTACTCCAGTGTGGTGGTGGTGGATTGCCTCTTGGGCTGATGAGTAACAGTACAAGGGGACGAACAACCTCCGGCGGTTGAGGAGTTCTTGTGCTTGGCGAACTTGTGTGGGTGAGGATTCGATGCCTTCTACGGTGGTGGCTAGCTCTACTTATATAGGCCCTGGTCCTCTCCCCAAATATCGAGCGGGAAGGGAGCCAACAACTGCCAATTTGAAAGGGGATAGCTAGTACAGCTTATCCTGACAAAAGTGGTCTTCGCCTGCCAAAGGCTCTGGTGGTAACGCCGCCTTGGGCTCCATGGTGACCTCCGTCTTGCCGTCCTTCGGGTCCCGATCTCGTTTCACCAATATAGAGACACTTGCTTGATGCCTCGGTACTCCGCGCCTGCACTTGCCTCCTTAGCACCAAAGAGGAAACAAGGACGCTGTGCGCGCTGGTACCCGCCTGGTGTCGATCGTCATGCCTCACGTCACGAGAGCCTCGCGAGGTTTGCCTTGCCTTGATCTCTCCGGTCCTCGTGAAACTGCGTGGCGAGGCCGCTCCTGAGGGGGCCTTGAGTCATCTGCCTCGCGAGGGTCTTGAACGTCTTGCTGATGAAGATGGGTCATATGGGCCTGCTAGCTCAGCCACGCTGTGGGCCGCAGGCAGGCAAGTCTGGGGACCCCCGTTCCCAGAACGCCGACAGTAGCCCCCGGGCCCAAGGCTCGCTCGGGCTTGGCTTCGAGGCGAAGCCAAGGGTCAAGCGCGGAGCACCGCAGAACCCAAAAGCCCGCGGCCTCGGTTGACGCTGTCGGCGTTCTGGGAACGGGGGTCCCCAGACTTGCCTGCCTGCGGCCTGCGGCGTGGCTCAAATGGGGGCCCAGCGTGGCCCATCTTCATCAACACAAGGCTCAAGACCCTCGCGAGGGGCCAAGCCTCGCGAGGCGGACGACACGGCGCTTCCTCAAGCACGACCTCCTTAGGCTGGCTCGCGAGGAGGCGGAGAGATCATGGCGGGTACCTCACAAGGTGCCCATGACGCAAGCCATGACGACCAAGGGTGCCAGAAGGGCGCCAGCCCGCGCAACGTCTCCCTTTCCTCTTTGGTGCAAAGGGGGCAAGCGCAGGCGAGAGGATCAAGCAAAGGCACCCGTTTCGGTGCAACAAGACCAAGACCGGTCCAACGGCGGGAAGGAGGTCACCATGGAGCCCAGGACGGCGTCACCACAGGGCCTTTGGCAGGCGAAGACCAACTTTAGTCAGGATAAGTGTACCAGATGTTCCCCTTCGAATTGGCCAATTGTTGGCGCCCTTCCCGCTCAATATTTGGGAAGAGGCCCAGGGCCTTTGCCTATAAATAGGACTAGCCACCCCCAGGGTAGAGGCATCTGATCGGATCTGATCGGATCAGATCGAGTACCAAGAAGCCAGAGAAGAGGCATCTAGAGAGAGAGAGAGAGAAGGCGATCGAACTCCCCCTAGCAGTTCATCCCCTAGCCAAGAACAGACCCTCGCGAGGCTGTTCTTCCTTGTACTGTTCTTCCTCATCAGCCCAAGAGGCAATCCACCCACCACACTGGAGTAGGGTATTACACCACATCGGTGGCCCGAACCAGTATAACCCTGTGTCTCTTGTGTTGTTCTGGCAGTAGTTAGATCCTTTCAAGACGGAGAGGTAGAGGGCACGATCTCCGCGCGCACCCCAGAGTTCGAACGTTAAGGGTCTGCCGGAACCCGTGATCCGACATTTGGCGCGCCAGGTAGGGGTGCGCCGGAATCTGCCTTCCCATTGCTTCGTCTCTTGTTGCATCGTCGTCACCATGTACGGCGACCAGGCGGGCAACCAAGGCCCATGGGCAGCGTGGCCCATCTGCGCGGAGCCTCCCGCTCCGGGCGACCCCGCGCCACAGGCAGCTCGCGGTCCGCAGGGCGCTGCGGGCCGTGGGCGACGCGGGGAAGCTTCTGCGACCCTCACACCGCGACAGGCGCAGTAGGCAGCGAGGGCCTCCAATCACGCCGCAACTACGACACCGTACACCCGCCGGGAACAGGCGAACTCGAGGGCCGCGCTCACAGTAGCACGGGAGCTGCTGCAGTGCAGGCTACTGGAGGGTGGCCGCGACGTGCTGCTGGAATGGGTCGACGAGCTCCTGGGCTTCGCCGCTTCGGGGGCTCACCCCTTCTGCACTCGGCTTCCGCCTCCAGCTCAGGACGACGCACGAGGAGGCCCCGCGTGCCCCCGTGGGCCTGAGGACTACCCCGGCACCAGCGAATCCGTCGGCGCTGGACTGGCGGTGGCGCTACCCCCGCCCCCGGCGCTAGAAGGAGAAGGGCTCAGCGCGGCCCACGGCGCGTGCGGGCAACCGCGCTACCACCCCACGGTGGGCACGGCGAGCAACGCCGCGTGGCGCATGGAGCACTACAGCACAACATTCGGGGTGGCGACGCCAGAGGAATACGTGCCACACATGATGGACCAAGGGCACGCTCACGAGGGCGAACAGGGCTCACTCTTCAGCCCCAGCTGGGGGGACGAGACGCCAGAGGCCGAGCCCTTCCAGGAACCCCAGGACGGCTCCGTCGGTCACACTGGAGGCAACGACTATCGGGTACCGTTAATTCCTCAAGAGCAGGCATACGCTAATCATGGGTCACAGGAGGTGCAGGTCGCCGCAGCAAGCAGCTGCCCCGCTCCCGCGGCCTCCTACCCCTCGGGAGGAGGACGCAGGGGGCTGCCGGAAAGGGGTAGGGATCCTACATCACCACCGCGGTGTTCGGAGCAAGGCGTTCTTAGAAGGTAGGCCCTCCGCTGGGGAGGCGCCTGAGGGCCTGCCCCTGGCGGAGGACCCGTGGTCGTCGGGGGAACCGCTGGCGACCACTCTACCCCACTGGCGGCGTCCTGGTTTCCGGTCGTCGTTGGTGGCACTAGAGTGTGGCGCAAGGCGGGGCCCTCGTCTGGCGATATGAAGCAAGGCTGGTTCCTGTGAAGAAGGCCCAGTGCCTGTGAAGCTCGCCGCCCCGTGACACTCTCACGTAATAATGAGTGGGGCTGTACATGCCCCGGAGTCTCAGGGGTGCCGGCCTCAGGCCCTGGGGCTCCCTCCCACGCCCAGTGGACATCACTTAGCTCCGCGCTGGTGAGAAGACGTCGAAGACTAGATTAGGTGCCGGACGCGGCCTTTTTGTTTGCTTTCATTGCCTTCTTCCTTTGGTTGTAACCTTTTTCCCCCGCTGGATTTAAGTTGAATTCGAATTTGAGCTTTGCGTGCGTTCGGGGAAGGGGTGCTTGGTCTTGTTTGAATCGTTTCCCGCGTTCTGCTCACCATCTCACCACAGCTGCCTCCCCTCGCGAGCCCCTCACGAGCCGGGCCAGGCCTAGCTTGAGCACGGCCCAGACTGCCGCTGTCGCTCCCTCGCGAGGTGACCTTTGGTGCTTGCGGAGATCGTTTTCTCATGAAAGGCCCGGAGCCTGTGAAGAAGGCGAACGCCTGTGAAGCCATCCCGCTCGGGAGAAGGCCCTGAGCCTGTGAAGAAGGCGAACGCCTGTGAAGCCATCCCGCTCGGGAGAAGGCCCTGAGCCTGTGAAGAAGGCGAACGCCTGTGAAGCCATCCCGCTCGGGAGAAGGCCCTGAGCCTATGAAGAAGGCGAACACCTGTGAAGCCATCCCGCTCGGGAGAAGGCCCTGAGCCTGTGAAGAAGGCGAACGCCTGTGAAGCCATCCCGCTCGGGAGAAGGCCCTGAGCCTGTGAAGAAGGCGAACGCCTGTGAAGCCATCTCGCTCGGAAGAAGGCCCTGAGCCTGTGAAGAAGGCAAACGCCTGTGAAGATTTCCCGCTCGGAAAAAGGCCCGGAGCCTGTGAAGAGGGCGAACGCCTGTGAAGACGTCTCGCTCGAGAAAAGGCCCTGAGCCTGCGAAGACGGCCCACGCCTGTGGGGTTTCCTGTCAACAACGACCCCGCCTCCCGAGGTTTCAACTGGAAAGCACCCAAGGCGCGGCGCCATCCAGCAGGCGGCTTTGGAGCCAAGGAGGAACAAGGGTGGACCAGCCTACCGTTGGACACGCGTACGATTTAATCACTTCAGATACATTAGATACGAGTTCATACATGAGGGGCTTCCCCTCCCAAAATGCTCTCACAACCGTCGGGCCAAACACCTGAGTTCTATCTATGCAGGGTAAAAAGACGAGGATAGTACATGGTCAATCTGACAAATCCCCCAATGCATCCTCGGGGGCGCCTCCCGAGCTATCGCTGGCGTCGCTGGACTCGCCTTCGTCGTCTGCGCCACCATCAATGGCGTTGGGGTCATCCACCACGCCACCTTCGTCGGCGGCCACGATCACGTCGTCATCATCCGAAGTGAAGGCCCGGACGAGAGCATCTATGTTGCTCTCCACCCATTCAGCCAGGTCACCTCGAACGGCTTGGGGAACTGGGGCGATGGCGGCGTCGAAGTCGAAGTGGGGATTCATGTTTCGAAGATGGCTGAAGACGCGGGAAAAGGCGCGCCCGAGCAGGGCGCGGCTCCTCTCCTCCACCAACCCATCGGCTTTGACCGACCGTGCCTCCAGCTGTGTCACCACGGTGGTGAAGAACTGCAGGTTGCCGGCGTAGTTAATCGTGTGCGGCTCGCCCACGGCAGCCTCACAGATGTTGCCCAGGGCAATGTTAGCCCTCTCCCTGAGCTTGGTGAGCATGGGGCCGTGCTCGTGCTCCAGGACTTGCCGCTGGCGTATCTCGACGGCATTCTGACGCTCGACGGCCACAGCCTCTTCCACACGTTGGCGAAGGCGGAGCACCTCAGCCTGGGAGGTGGCCAGCTCCTTCTGCGCTGCCTCAAGAGCGACCCGGGAGGCGTCCGCTCGTCGCGTCGCCTCATCCCGTTGGGCCCTCAAGGCGGCGGTTCTACCCTCAGCTTCGACTCGGATCATCCCCAGTTTCCCCTCGAACTCACACTCGAGGCCTTGGCGCGCTGTCGCCACCCGACAGCAAACCTCCTCCAGGACACGCGTTTCCCGTGCGGCGACATCATCTTCCGCCTGCGTCACTAGGCGCTCCCTCATCTCCAGCTGCTCGTGCTCACGAGCGCGTTCGGCGGCCTCCAGCACCAACGCTTCCTCGCGCTTCCGAAGCTCAGCCGGGTCGCCAGAAGCCACCTCCATCGATGCAAGGGCTGCCTCGCGCAGCTCCGCTTGCTCCTCCAATGAGCGACACCGGGCCAAGAGCTCCCGAGCCTGTTCTTCTGCTGCTTCTCGCCGTCGGTCTGCTTCTCGGGCCTCCTCAACGGCCTGAGACCGAGCCGCCAGGGAAGCCTCCAGCGACGCCTTGGCTCCTTCGTCATCAAGGTCGCGCCGACGACGCGCGAGGGCAACGGCGGCGTCCAGCTCGCGTCGCTCTGCGGCCAGGCGCAGGCCCTCAGCTTCCAGGCGCGCGTCTTCCTCAGCGAGCTCCTGCCCAAGCAGGTCTACGGCGCCACTCGCCCTTCGGAGGAACTCATGGCGCCAGGCACGACGCCCCCGAGCATGCTCAAGCACATCTGCCACGCCATCATCCACCCCAAGCAGGCGTCGAGGACCTTGGACCATCGCTCCAGCCCCGGGAAGGGGGCTGGGGGCTGGCGCCCGCACCACGGCTGGCCGCGCCGCATCAGAAGCCCGGCCTGCCCTCAGGAGGAGGGCCCGAGGGGAGCCTCTGCCAGTCGCAGCCCGCGACCCAACGGGAAGCCCACGGCAGGCTGCCTATGTCAAGGGAAGGCCCGCGGAAGGAGATCGCGGGAACAGAGGAGTCACCACGTGTTGTGTGACGGTCCGCGCCGTCGCTCGCCCAAACCACAAGGGCAGTGCAGCTCGAGGCACCAAGGGGTGGCGGAGGAGGCGAAGTCAAGGAAGGTGTCGACTCGGCGGCTTCATTGAGCTCAGTAGGGAGAGGCCTGCAGAGCAAGAATCAGCGGATGCGGCAAGCAGGATAGGGAACAGAAAAGGAGAAGACTTACTCATCGACAGCAAAGTACTTCCGGCGCTTCAGCAAGCGGCAAGGGAAGTCGTCGCCCAGGGCCTCCCTTTTTCTCCGGAGGGCCTCAAAGTCCACACGGAAACGGCCTAGGAGAGATGCACAGGAATCAGCCTGCGAAGAGGACGGAGTACCAAGGCCACTTGCGTCGAGGACACATGCCTGATGCGCACGGGCAGTTGCTTCGCCAGAGATCACGGCCGGGGGCTCAGGAGCCTCGGCCTCAAGCGTCGGAAGCGGCAGCGCCTCACCCGCAGCCTCAGCAGCACGGGCCTCATGAGCTGCCCCATCAAGAGCATCACCAGATGCGGTCACATCATCAGCGGCCCTCTCGGCCCCCGCTGTCTCCCGCCTCCCTGCACCATCACTCGAGGAGGATTCGCCCGGGCCGACCGGAGGGGTAATCACCGCCACAGGGTTCTCGCGAGGCCCTCGGAAGCCAGCAGGGCGCAACCCCCACTCATCGAAGGGGGGCATCTGCCTCACAAAGTCATCCCTGTTCTGGCAGAGGTACAACAGAGCTCCACCCTGACGGATGCCGCCAGGGTTGGGATCGCCTGTCAGGACCAAGAGCACCTTCCTCAGCGCCTCGGGCGTCAAGTCTTCTTCCTGAAGCCTCATGCGGTCGCCACAGCCGCTGAAGGCCCACATTCGACAAGAATGGCGCTGGAGAGGGGCAATGCGGCGCAATAGGAACTCCTTCACCACCTTGGGCGCCGTTACGCCAAGCTTTTTCAAGGACATAAAGCGGTGCCAGACGAAGGTGAGCCGGGGGCTCACGAGTGTCTCCTGACCCCAGCCCGAGTTGGGCACAGCAGGCAATGTCGGCTTCACGAGCCAGGGGCTGGGCACCCCGACATCAACATACAACCACCGCTCGCGGAACCCGGCTGAAGGCAGAGGGAGGTTGAAGTCGATACCAGAGGCTGCGGTCTCGGGCGAAGCTACAAAGCTCACGCATGCCGAGCATTGCGTGGGGTCGGTAAGATGCAGGGAGAAGAAGTGGCGCAGCAAGGTAACAGAAGGAGGTATGCCTACCATCGCCTCACAAACAAAAGCGAAGACTGAAAGGAGGGCAATGGACTCAGGACCCAGATGCATCATGTGGATCTGATAATGATTGAGGATG
The DNA here is from genome assembly GCA_032464435.1 of Aegilops umbellulata. Taxonomy (NCBI): domain Eukaryota; kingdom Viridiplantae; phylum Streptophyta; class Magnoliopsida; order Poales; family Poaceae; genus Aegilops; species Aegilops umbellulata. The sequence continues at coordinate 375,283,912 of CP136056.1, forward strand.
GCGTTGAAGAAATTGGAGAAGGGAGGCACCAAACCTGCCCACAAGGCGTCGGCGAAGTAATGGACCTCGGTGATTATCCTATCGGTGGGGAAGTGATACGTAGGCCAAGCCGTCGTCCTCCCACACTCGTTGAAGGCGGTGGCCAGAGCCAGACTGAGCTTGCCCAGGCATTCCAGGTTGAGTATGATTGAGCGGCCGACAGCAGGCGCCACCGGCGGCGGCGGGCGAGATGGAGCCACAGGCTTCTTTCCCTTCACTTTCTTTGGAGCCATGGCGGTGGGCGGAAGAGAGGAGATGCGAGATGGGATTGGAAGCAAGGGTCAGAGTTCAGGGGGAGGAAGAGCAGGAGACGGTCAAGCAACAGGAAAAGGGGGCGGCTGTTTACAACTGTGGGGCAACCTAGCGCGGTGCAGAATAAGGGAGCGTGGGTAAACAGTGCCGCCCACGTCCAATCAACCGCCACGCAGCGCCCGAGGCCGCAGGCTGTTAGGGCCCGTGGCGCTTCGCCCTTGCCCTTTCACCTCTCGGCACGGCCAAGTCCACGCGCGCCTTGGTCCCGGGGGCTACTGTCGGCGTTCTGGGAACGGGGGTCCCCAGACTTGCCTGCCTGCGGCCTGCGGCGTGGCTCAAATGGGGGCCCAGCGTGGCCCATCTTCATCAACACAAGGCTCAAGACCCTCGCGAGGGGCCAAGCCTCGCGAGGCGGACGACACGGCGCTTCCTCAAGCACGGCCTCCTTAGGCTGGCTTGCGAGGAGGCGGAGAGATCAAGGCGGGTACCTCACGAGGTGCCCATGACGCAAGCCATGACGACCAAGGGTGCCAGGCGGGCGCCAGCCCGTGCGGCGTCTCCCTTTCCTCTTTGGTGCAAAGGGGGCAAGCGCAGGCGAGAGGATCAAGCAAAGGCACCCGTTTCGGTGCAACAAGACCAAGACCAGTCCAACGGCGGGAAGGAGGTCACCATGGAGCCCAGGACGGCGTCACCACAGGGCCTTTGGCAGGCGAAGACCAACTTTAGTCAGGATAAGTGTACCAGATGTTCCCCTTCGAATTGGCCAATTGTTAGCGCCCTTCCCGCTCAATATTTGGGAAGAGGCCTAGGGCCTTTGCCTATAAATAGGACTAGCCACCCCCAGGGTAGAGGCATCTGATCGGATCTGATCGGATCAGATCAGATCGGATCGAGTACCAAGAAGCCAGAGAAGAGGCATCTAGAGAGAGAGAGAGAGAGAGAGAGAAGGGCGATCGAACTCCCCCTAGCAGTTCATACCCTAGCCAAGAACAGACCCTCGCGAGGTTGTTCTTCCTTGTACTGTTCTTCCTCATCAGCCCAAGAGGCAATCCACCCACCACACTGGAGTAGGGTATTACACCACATCGGTGGCCCGAACCAGTATAACCCTGTGTCTCTTGTGTTGTTCTGGCAGTAGTTAGATCCTTTCGAGACGGAGAGGTAGAGGGCACGATCTCCGCGCGCACCCCAGAGTTCGAACCTTAAGGGTCTGCCGGAACCCGTGATCCGACAGACGCGTGGCGGTTGATTGGACGTGGGCGTCTCTGCTTCCCCATGCTGCCTTGTAATCCGCCTTGCTATGTGGCCCTTGCTGCCTACACAGTTATTCTTCCATTGCCCGTGCCTTGTTTCTCTAGTCCCTCTGCTTCCTCGAGACTCTGCTCCTCCTTTCCAATCTGACATGCGCTCCACCTGCTTCATCGCCATGGCGCCAAAACAAGCAGACAAGGGGAAGAAGCCTCTGTCTTCGCCAAGTGCGCCTCTAGCCGTCGAGCCTGCAGTCGGCCGATCCTTGGTGCTCAACGACGAGGCCATGGACAAGGTGCGTCCCATGCTCGCCACTGGTTTCAACGAGTGGGGGAAGACGGTGGCCTGGCCTGCGTCCCGCACTCGCATTGCTCGGGCGGCCACCAAGGTCCCAATCTTCATCGATGCCCTTTGGGCGGGCCTGATCCCGCTTTCTCCGCCTTCTTCAATGCGGTGCTCGAACATTACCAAATCCATATGCGGCATCTCGACCCCCAATCCGCGACCCTCCTCGCCGTCTGCGCCTTTGTGTGTGAAGCCATGGTGGGCATCGCTCCTTGTGTGGTCCTTCTCCGCCGTTTATTCTAATTGCATCTGACTGATCCCCGACAAAGCTCGGGGTGTGTGAGCTTCCAGGCCGTAGCCGCGACGGCTGGTGTGGGGATTGACTTCGAGCTTCCTCCATCTACGCGCGAGTTTCGGACATGGTGGGTGTTTGTCGACGCCGGTGTGCTCAGCCCTCTGCTCCACTCCCCGTCAGTGCCCGCTGTCCCCAACTCCAGTTGGGGACACGAGAGGCTCACGAGCCCCCGTCTTGTCCCCGTCTGTCTCAGGCTAAGGAGGCTGAAGGACCGCGGCATGACCGCACAGATGGTGGTGAAGGAGTTCATCAAGCGACGGGTCGCTCCACTTCAGCGCCATTCCCGTCCGATGTGGACCTTGCTCAGCAGCCAGGATCATATGAGGTTTGAGGAGTCCGGGCTTCCCCTTGGGACGCGACAAACGGTGCTCGAGGTCCTGACAGGTGTACCGCTACAAGAACAAGGCTGAATTTGCAGAAAGCATGCCCCCTTTGACGAGTGGTGGCTGCGCCCAGATGTTCTGGTGGGGTCCTGCGAGAACCCTGTCAGCGTGGTTTCCCTCTTTGCCGCCGGCGCCGAGCTCGTCCCGAACGTGGGTGCAGGGGGGACAAGCGCCGCCAGAGGCTGGTGGCACGAGTGCTGATGTGCGGGCGCCGCCTGGGGCTCCTGGGGCGTCGTCCGCAGGATCCCGCGATTCTGGGACGTCAGTCGCTGGGGCGAGGCAGCACGCGGCTCCCGAGACCGAAACTCTAGAGGCCTCGGGAGGTCACGGTAGGATGGCACCCGACTGGTCTCCGCAGCCAGGCACCCCTGAAGTTGTTCCCTCAAGCGCTTCTCCGGCCGCACCCCGTACCGGCCGCCACGTTCAGCGCTTCGGCCGGCTTTGCATGGACTTCGACGAGCTTCGCAAGAGGAAGGGCCTCCGAGTGGCAGCGGTATCTTCGGGCCGTTAAAGCGACGAAAGTACATCGCCGTTGACGGGTAAGTACTGCACCTTGTGATTTTTTGATTGCTGCTTCCTTCCCTGACGCTGGCTCCTCATGACCCCTTCCGCCAGGTCCGTTGGGTCCCTCGAGAAGCAACCTCCGTCCTCCTCGACTCCCGCGTTGTCCTTGAGCGTCTCGGGCCTGCCCGTCGTGCCCAGGGCAGGGCCGGCCGAGGAGGGGCGCTCGTCCTTATGGTGCTTTGACCCTGCGGCTCTATCGTCCTTCCCCCTCGGCCTAGCTTGGAGCCTAGCGGGCATGCCCAGGAACCCACCTCTAGTCATGGACAGTAGCTGGCTGGCCTCAATCTTCAGTTCCTCTTCAAGCAGCGGGCCCCGACCGGCCGGGGCCTCTCGCGAGGCCTGGAGTGGCACCAGCCCCCAGACCCTGCTGAAAGAGGGTGCGCCGCTTCACGTCCCGCCCGCAGCCACCACGGCGGAGGACGAGGCGGGCCGCGTGCTGGAGTTCGAGCGCGGGCGGAGCGTCGTTCGTCATGAGCTCTTCCAGGAGGCGATGGGCGCGATGAGTTGGCTTGTCGAAGAACTCTCGGGTGTCGACGCGCGCCTGGAGGCTGAGGGTCTTCGGCTGGTGGAGGAACGACACAACCTAAAGGTGGCCATCAACCTTGGAGGTTATCAGCGTGACCTTGATAACGCGAAGGTTGAGGTGGCCCTCAAGGTTTCCCGCGAAGCTTGTTCCCGAGCCCTGGAAGAGGCTCGCGAGGCCGACCGTCGTCGCGAGGCTACGGTGGAGCGCGCGCGGGAGCGCCACGCCTAGAGCGCATCCCTTGAGCGGCAGGTGGAAGCGCACAAACTTGCCCTTGCGTTGTTGAGGGGGCGCCTGCTGAGGAGGAAGAGATCCGGAGGCACTGACGTTGGAGCTGTGGAACGCAACCTTGAGCTGGAGCGCCTGTAGACGAGGGAACGACAAGTCGCCCAGGCGGAGGATGCCGTCAATGCGCGCGAAGCCAGGGCCCAAGAGGAGGCCGATCACCAGGTGGCCGACGCTCGTGCGGATCTTGAGGGTACGCACAACCTGAAGTTGCAACTTGCAGGGACGGAGGCTGCAGGCAGGGCTGCTGCCCTCAGGCCCAGGCTCACTGCTGCAAAGAGGCGTGAGGAGGCCACGGCCGCCGCCCTGGCCACGGCGCAGGCGGAGCTGGCCTCTGCCCGCGCCGAGCTGCTCTCCCTCCAGAGGCGGGATGATGATGTCACGGCTGTTGCACGGCAGAGTCGGGAGGAAGTGCTGGAGAGGCGGACACTGGAGCGCGTTCATGCTCCCATGCTTCAGGATCTTTGGAACAGGGCCAACACCGCCCTGGGCCATATCTGTCACGCGAACGCCCCCCATCCTCAAGTGAATGACTACGCCAGTCACCTCCACTTCTTCACCGACGTGGTGACGCGCCTGGAGGCCCGATCTGTCAAAGCTCGCAGGCTCATGGAGGAGAGGAGTCACGGCCTGCTCGAGCACACTTTCTCTCGTGTCTTCAGTCATCTCCTAAACATCGACCCCAACTTCGACTTCTATGCCGCCATTGCCTCCGTACCCACGGTCGTTCGGGACAACCTGGCGCGGTGGGTAGAGGACAACGTGGATGCACTGGTCAGGGCCTTTACTTCAGAGGACGACGCGGTGGTGGTTGCCGCAGACGAAGGCGACATGGTCAATGGTGGTGACGCTGGAGCAGGGGATGGTGGCGACGACGCCAACGACGGTGACAGCGACGCAAGCGGCGTGTCCGAAGACAACGTGGAGGACGCGGCGAGCGACATATCCGGCTCATTCCTCGTCCCTTGACTGTTTCACGCCGTATGCAAAAAATGGGGCATGGCCCCTAAAGATTGTGAGAGCATTTTGGGAGGGGGAGCCCCTCATGTAAACAAATCACCATTTTTACTTCTTTATACCGAACCGAGGGTGCGTCTTGGTCGGTCATGAGTCTGGCGGCAAGTTTTGCCGCTGCGGCTTACCTCAGCTGGGTGATAACCCACAAGTATAGGGGATCGCAACAGTTTTCGAGGGTAGAGTATTCAACCCAAATTTATTGGTTCGACACAAGGGCAGCCAAAGAATATCCTCAAGTATTAGCAGCCGAGTTGTCAATTTAACCACACCTGGATAACTTAGTATCTGCAGCAAAGTATTTAGTAGCAAAGTAATATGGAAGTAACGGTAACGATAGCAAAAGTAATATTTTTGGGTTTTGTAGTGATTGTAACAGTAGCAACGGAAAAGTAAATAAGCGAAGAACAATATGTGAAAAGCTCGTAGGCATTGGATTGGTGATGGAGAATTATGTCGGATGCGGTTCATCATTTAATAGTCATAACATAGGGTGACACAGAACTAGCTCCAATTCATCAATATAATGTAGGCATGTATTCCGAATATAGTCATACGTGCTTATGGAAAAGAACTTCCATGACATCTTTTGTCCTACCCTCCCGTGGCAGCGGGGTCCTAATGGAAACTAAGGGATATTAAGGCCTCCTTTTAATAGAGTACCGGAACAAAGCATTAACACATAGTGAATACATGAACTCCTCAAACTATGGTCATCACCGGGAGTGGTTCCGATTATTGTCACTTCGGGGTTGCCGGATCATAACACATAGTAGGTGACTATAGACTTGTAACATAGGATCAAGAACTCACATATATTCATGAAAACATAATAGGTTCAGATCTGAAATCATGGCACTCGAGCCTTAGTGACAAGCATTAAGCACAACAAATTCATAGCAACATCAATCTATGAACATAGTGGATACTAGGGATCAAACCCTAACAAAACTAACTCGATTACATGATAGATCTCATCCAACCCATCACCGTCCAGCAAGCCTACGATGGAATTACTCACGCACGACGGTGAGCATCATGAAATTGGTGATGGAGGATGGTTGAAGATGACGACGGCGACGGATTCACCTCTCCGGCGGCGGCTCTGTATCGTAAAACGCGATGAATCCATCTCTCTGATTTTTTCTCCCGAAAGTGAATATCTGGAGTTGGAGTTGAGGTCGGTGGAGCGTCAGGGGGCCCACGAGGTAGGGGAGCGCGCCCCCACCCTCGTGGACAGGGTGTGGGCCCCCTGACGTGGATTTTTCTTCCAGTATTTTTTATATTTTCCAAAAAGATGTTCCATGGAGTTTTAGGCCATTCCGAGAACTTTTGTTTCTGCACATAAATAACACCATGGAAAGTTTGCTGAAAACAGCGTCAGTCCGGGTTAGTTCCATTCAAATCATGCAAGTTAGAGTCCAAAACAAGGGCAAAAGTGTTTGGAAAAGTAGATACGACGGAGACGTATCAACTCTCCCAAGCTTAAACCTTTTCTTGTCCTCAAGCAATTCAGTTGACAAACTGAAAGTGATAAAGAAAAACTTTTACAAACTCTATTTGCTCTTGTTGTTTTAAATATGTAAAGCCAGCATTCAAGTTTTCAGCAAAGATTATGACTAACCATATTCACAATAACATTTAGGTCTCATGTTTACTCATGTCAATGGCATAATCAACTAGCGAGCAATAATAATAAATCTCGGATGATAACACTTTCTCAAAACAATCATAATATGATATAACAAGATGGTATCTCACTAGCCCTTTCTGAGACCACAAAACATAAATGCAGAGCACCTTTAAAGATCAAGGACTGACTAGACATTATAATTCATGGTAAAAGAGATCCAATCATAGTCATACCCAATATAAATTAATAATAATGGATGTAAATGACAGCTGTGCTCTCCAGCTAGTGCTTTTTAATAAGAGGGTGATGGCTCAACATGAAACTAAATTGATAGGCCCTTCGCAGAGGGAAGCAAAGATTTGTAGAGGTGCCAGAGCTCGGTTTTAAAGCAGATATAAATAATATTTTGAGTGGCATACTTTCATTGTCAACATAACAACCAAGAGATGGCGATATCTTCCATGCTACACACATTATAGGCGGTTCCCAAACAGAATGGTAAAGTTTATACTCCCCCTCCACCAACAAGCATCAATCCATGGCTTGCTCGAAACAACGAGTGCCTCCAACTAGCAACACCCCCGGGGGAGTTTTGTTTGCAATTAATTTGATTTGATTTGCATAAAGCATGGGACTAGGCATCCCGGTGACCAGCCATTTTCTCGTGAGTGAGGAGCGGAGGCCGCTCCTCTTGAGAATAACCCGCCTAGCATGGAAGATACGGACAACCCTAGTTGATACATGAGCTATTCGAGCATACAAAACATAATTTCATTTGAAGGTTTGGAGTTTGGCACATACAAATTTACTTGGAACGGTAGGTAGATACCGCATATAGGAAGGTATCTTGGACTAATATGGAATAACTTTGGTGTTTAAGGGATTGGATGCACAAGCAGTATTCCCGCTTAGTACAAGTGAAGGCTAGCAAAAGACTGGGAAGAGACCAACTAGAGAGCGACAACAGTCATGAACATGCATTTGAATTAACAGACATTGAGTACGAGCATGAGTAGGATATAATCCACCATGAACATAAATATCATGAAGGCTATGTTGATTTGTTTCAACTACATGTGTGAACATGTGCCAAGTCGAGTCACTTAAATCATTCAAAGGAGGATACCACCCCACTACCACATCACAACCATTTTAATAGCATGTTGGCATGCAAGGTAAACCATTATAACTCATAGCTAATCAAGCATGGCACGAGTAACTATGATCTCTAATTGTCATTGCAAACATGTTTATTTATAATAGGCTGAATCAGGAACGATTAACTAATCATATTTACAAAAACAAGAGAGGTCGAGTTCATACCAGCTTTTCTCATCTCAGTCAGTCCATCATATTTCTTCATAATTGCCTTTCACTTGCACGACCGAACGATGTGAATAATATTAAGAGTGCACGTGCATTGGACTAAGCTGGAATCTGCGACATTCAATAAACAGGGGAAGACAAGGCAATATGGGCTCTTGGTTAAATCAACAATAACGCATATAAGAGCCACTTCAACAATTTAATTGTGGTCTTCTCCTATCGACCCCCAAAGAAAAGAAAAGAAATAAAACTATTTACACAGGAAAGCTCCCATCAAGCAAAAGAAGAACGGGAAATATTTTTGGGTTTTCTTGCTAATTATTACTACTACAACAAGAAAAGTAAACTAGCTAAAGCTATTACTATTTTTTTGTTTTTCTTAAGGTTTATTAAACACACAAGAAGAAAGCAAGAAAAAGAAAATAAACTAGCATGGATATTATAGTGAAAGAGTATGAGCACCGACATCTAGCAATGAGTGTGTGAACATAAATGTAATGTCGGTGGGAAATACGTACTCCCCCAAGCTTAGGCTTTTGGCCTAAGTTGGTTTATTGCCAGGGATGGCTTGGCGGATATCCATAGTTGTAGCCGGGTGTCGGATGTGGGGTTCCGGCAAACCCTTAAGGTTCGAACACTGGGGTGCGCGCGAAGTCTCTCCCCCCTACCAATCTACGCTCTAGCTCGCTAAGATCTCGCAGACGAACTCGACGAACTCGCAACACAAAAAGACACCAGATTTATACTAGTTCGGGCCACCATTGTGGTGTAATACCCTACTCCAGTGTGGTGGTGGTCGATTGCCTCTTGGGCTAACGATGAACAGTACAAGGGAAGAACAACCTCCTGAGGTTGAGGTGTTCTTGTGCCTGGCTAACTTATGTGGGTGAGAGCTGGATGAACTGCTCGGTGCCCCTTCTGTGGTGACTAGCTCTACTTATATAGGCCCTGGTCCTCTTCCCAAATGTTGAGCAGGAAGGGAGCCAACAATGGCGGGCGAATTTGAATGGGGACAGCTAGTACAAGTTGTCCTGACAAAAGCGGTCTTCGCCTGCGAAAAGCTCTAGGGTGACGCCGTCTCAAGCTCCACGATGACCTCCGCCTTGCCGTCCTCCTGGTCTTGGTCTCATTGTACCATTATGGCAACCTTTGCCTGATGCCTCGGTACTCTTCGCCTGCGCTGGCCTCCTTAGCACCAAAGAGGAAATAAGGATGCTGCGCGTATTGGCGCCCGCCTGGTACCGTTCGTCATGGCTCACGTCATGAGAGCCTCGTGAGGTTTGCCTCGCCTTGATATCTCGGCTCCTCGTGAGACTGCCTGGCTAGGCCACTCCAGAGGAGGTCTTGTGTTGTCCACCTCGCGAGGCTTGGACCCTTGCGAAGGTCTTGGGAGCCTAGTTGACGAAGATGGGCCGTACGGCCTGCTGCTTGGCCACGCTGTGGGCCGCAGGCAGGCAAGTATAGGGACCCCCGTTCCCAGAACGCCGACAGTAGCCCCCGGGCCCAAGGTGCGCTCGGCCTTGGCTTCACGGCAAAGACAAGGGTCAAGTTCGGAGCACTGCGGGCCCCAAGAGCCTGTGGCCTCGGTCGACGCGTGGCGGTTGATTGGACGTGGGCGTCTCCGCTTCCCCACACTGCCTCGGCAACTGCACGACTTGACAAGTCCATGCGCCATGCAAGGAAAACCATCATTACCTGCGATCGTGGGAGACGCCGGTTGGCCTTCTCTTGCTATAAATGGGGTGGGGGCGGAATCCCCGTTGCCCATCTCTTTCTGGCTTGCTTGCTTCTCTGCTCCATTGCTTGCAGTGCCATCGATGGCGCCACGAAAGAAGTTCTTTGCCGTCGAGAAAGGAAAGGCCCCTCGCGAGGGCCCCGGTTCCCCGGCGCCCAAGCGCAGCCGCGGCCGTCCGCGCAATCATGTCGTGACCCCCGCTGTGGCCCACCGTGAGGTGGCGCCGCGACACACCGAGGGGATCATCCCATCCATGGTGGTTCAGCCGATGAGGGGAGGCGCGCGATGGTGGCGCGACCCCCCTGCCTGCGCTTCCATTCGGCTGAGGTGTCGCCGGAGTTCGTTGTCTGGTCGGAGAGCCCGACTGGCAACTGGCTCCAACTTCCGCGCTTCTTCGCTGGCGAACTGCCGGCCTCTGGTCCGGGCGGGCTCTGGCTGCAGGCGGACGACTGCTGCAACAGGGCCTCTTGGGTTGCGGTCGAGACTTCCGCCATGGGCAACATAGCCCTGGCCCGCGGCTGGCAGACGTTCGCCCACGCGCGCAACCTGGGCAGGCGGTGCACCCTCCACTTCAGGTACGATGGTAAATCGACCCTCTATGTGAGGGTGTTCGGGGAAGATGGTCGCCGCACCGGGTACTGCCCCGAGACGAACGATGGTGAGGAGGTGCTCGGCCTTGGCGATGGTCACGATGAGGACGAGGGCGAGCCTGCCCTCGGTGGCGACTGCATCTCCTCTAGCTATGGCGGCTCTTCCTCCGGTGACACCTCCAGCAGCGGTGGTTACGACCAGCCGCCGCGCCTGCTTCGAAGGAGGCAGCAGGTCATGTCGTCGTCGGCCTCCGTGAATCGCGAGGAGGGGTCTCGCTAGGCTCTCGGCGTCGCCAAGGGCCTGCCTCTGCGTATGGCTGCAACGCTGCTTTGCTTAGCTTTTTCTTTCTTTCCTGCATCGGAAAACGAAACCAGTATGGGCCCAGAGGGGCGTGTATCGAACCGTGGTTCTTTGGTTAATGCACTGTGCGTGCCGTTCCCATGCCGTGTTGTTATTTTGCGCAAAGATAACTTAACCTGGTGTGTTTGGGACGCCCTTTCCCTCTCGTGGTGTCTGCGTTGCTCGGAAACTGCAAAAAAATCGTTAGGGGTGCACTAAAGTATTTGCTGTCCACCCAAGCCTTACTTGGCGCCTTGTATCGCGATACCTGTCGGGGATATACCCCGCGGTGTAAACCGGCCGGAAGTTAACCCGGCCGGACTTGGTGGTTTATCTGAAGACCCCGCTGACACTTGGCGAGTTACTGGCGACCCGCCCTGACCTGGCGGTTTACAAGCAACCCACCTGGTCATTAGTACTCACTGGTGATCCGGCGTGCGGGACAGACGGATGACAGGGCCCAAGGCCCAGAAGGCCGGTTCACGTTTAATGGTGGGCCGGTTTAAGAGGAAAGGCATGAGGAATATTTGTCTGACAAGGAGTTAAGACCTGGACTTATATCCGGTTTGTATTAGAGATAGACTAGTCCTAATCCTAATAGGACTCCACATGTAAACCGCCCCTTCAACATATATAAGGAGGGGCAGGGCTCCCCAAGAGAGGGACTGACAACAATCAATAATCTCTAGGTCTAGACACAACTAGAGGAGAGCCGGATTACGGCGACTCCCTCGTGATGATAACGAGACCTAGCCTCAAACAACATGTAGGGTTTTTACCGGATGATGTTTCCCGGGGCCCGAAGCTGTCTAAATCCCTGTCTTGTGTTGCGTCTCTCGATTCCGCTCAACCCCTCTCAAGCTACCACATAGATGCGTTGGCTTCACTACTAAGTCCTCACCCTAGGACATCTGCCGTGACAATTCCACAACAGTACCCGAGGGGCACGGATTTAGGAGAGATGTGCCAGCTTCCAGGCTCGAACGAGGGTGGCTCGCGAGAAGGCAAAGAGAAGAGAAATGCTCGCGAGGGCACCTGCGTAGCCCCCTCGCGAGGTATGCGAGAGAGAGAACATTAGAAAACTAGAGCCGAAAAAAGCAGTAAAGGGCCAGGGAACCAAATCTGCAACGAACACCAAAAGCAACTCTGATTAAGGAAAAACGAGCCAACTACGGAAAGCAAATGAAAAGCCGCGTCCGGCACCTAATCTAATCTTCAAGTATTCTCACCAGTGTGGAGCTAAGTGCTGTCCACTAGGCGTGGGAGGGAGCCCCAGGGCCTGAGGCCGGCGCTCCTGAGACTCCGGGGCGTGTACAGCCCCACTCATTATTACGTGAGAGTGTCACGGGCGGCGATTCTTCACAGGCACCGGGCCTTCTTCACACGCTCTGGGCCTTTCTTCTCAGGCTCTGGGCCTTGCTTCATGGATAGAACTTCCGGAGGTGCTGGATGTTCCAGGCGTTCTGGATGGGTATCCCGTCCCGCGTCTCCAGGCGCGCTGCACCCGGCCTGGATACATGGACGACCCTGAACGGGCCCTCTCACATGGGCGAAAGCTTGTGCAGTCCTTCCCTAGAAAGGACCCGCCTCAGGACGAGGTCACCCACCTCGAGCGTCCTGGAGCGGATGTTGCGGCAGTGGTACCACCGCAGCGCTTGTTGGTACCTTGCCGCCCTCAATGCGGCTTCACGTCGGCGTTCCTCCCCCAGTACGAGATCCATCCCCCGCATGGCGTACTGCTACGTTTCGTCGAACGCCAGGACCCGCGTGGAGCGATGCTTGACCTCGTGAGGGAGGACTGCTTTGGCTCCGTAGACGAGGAAGAACGGAGTCTCGCCCGTTGGCTTGGTAGCGGTGGTACGGATGGACCACAACATGGACTGGAGTTCGTTGTGCCAGCCCTTGCCTCAGGCCTCCAGCTTCTTCTTGAAGGTCCTGGTCTTGAGACCCCTCAGGACCTCAGCGTTGACGCGTTCGGCCTGACCATTGCTCCTGGGGTGGGCCACCGAAGCGTAGCAGATCCGCGTTCCAAGGTTAGCACAGTAGGTTTTGAAGAGGTTACTAGTAAACTACGAGCTGTTATCTATGATGATGCGGTTGGGGACCCCGAAGTGGCTCACGAGGCCCTTGATGAATTTGATAGCAGAGCCGGCTGGAATGGTACGGACGGCTTCCACTTCCGCCCACTTGGTGAACTTGTCGATGGCGTCATAGACATAACGGTATCCCCCTGGCGCTCGTGGGAACGGGCCTAAGATGTCCAACCCTCAGACTGCGAACGGCCACATGAGCGGAATGGTTTGGAGGCCCTGAGCGGGCTGATGGATTTGCTTGGCGTGGAGTTGGCAAGCTTCGCAGGACTTCACCAGCTCGGCTGCATCGTTGAGTGTCGTAGGCCAATAGAATCCGCTGTGGAAGGCCTTGCCGACGAGGGTCGTTGGCGATGAGTGATGCCCATAGTCCCCGCCGTGTATGTCAATCAGCAGCTCCCTTCCTTGATCGCTGGAGATGCAGCGTAGCGTGACGTTGTTCGTCCGTCTCCTGTACAACTCGCCGTCTTGAATGCAGTATGCCGTGGCCTGTCGGGCCACGTGCTCCGCGTCCTCTTCCTTCTCTGGCAGCGTCCCGTGCATCATGTACTCCTTGAATTCCTTGGTCCAGCACTCCTCCTGGGGCTCGAGCGCCAAGAGCAGCCGAGCTCCTGAGGTTGGGCCGCAAGCTGGGGCTCCCGTGGCCGGGGGCTGTGGGAGCTCCTCCTGAGGCTGAGTTGTGCTTGAAAGAGGTCGCGTAGCTGATGGCTTGAAGAGCCGCTCTTCGAAGACGCTGGGCTCTTACGGTTGCCGCTTGGATGCTCTCTTGGCAATGTCGTCGGCTTCCTTGTTGGTGCCCCGGGGCACGTGCTGCAGCTCCAGGCCTGAGAACTACTTTTCCATCTTGCGCACCTCCGCAAGGTAGGCCACCATGTGCTCATCCTTCGGCTCATACACTTTGTTGGAGAAGTTGACGAGGAGCTGCGAGTCACCCTTGACGGTAAGGCGCCTCACCCTCAGAGCCGCCGCAGCCTTCAGGCCTGCTATGAGGCCTTCGTATTTTGCGATATTGTTGGATACCTTCTCACCGTGCTGGAAGCAGAGTTGCACGGCATAGTAAAGCTAGTCCTAAGTGGGTGAGATGAGCACTGCTCCAGCCCCCTCGCCCTGGTGCGCAAAGGCGCCATCGAAATGCATGACCCAGCCGTCTGGTGCCTCACTTCCAGGGGAGGTGGACCGGTCTTCTCCTTCCTCAAGAGCCGGGGCATCTTTCCATTCTGCCACAAAATCAGTGAGCGCGGCTCCCTTGATGACCCTGGTAGTGCTGAACTCTAGCTGGAATGCTTGCAGCTCGATGTTCCATTCAACGACCCTTTCGGCTGAGTTTGGGCTCCTGAGTACCCTCTCCAATGGGTAAGATGAGACGACCTTGATGGGGTGGCCCTGGAAGTAGTGTCGCAGCTTGCACGAGGCCACCAAGAGTGCGAGCAGGAGCTTTTGCGACATGGGGTAGCGTGCCCTCGCGTCCCGCAGTACAGTGCTGACGAAGTACACCGGGTGCTCGACGAGGCTGGCACACTGTTGAGGCTCGGGTCCCGCGGAGATTGTGGCATATCCTGAGGCGGAGGGTTTCCTCAGAGCTGACCGTCCTCAGGAGCTTCTGCGATGTTGCCCTGCTGAGCTTGGTCTTCCGCCGCTGATGGCTCTGCTGCGCCTTCCTGACCCTGCGCTGCGTTGGCTCTGGCTTGGCGCGGCACACCCTTGTCTTGGCGCTCCTCCCGAACCGCCACCAGCGCCGCACTGGCGGAGAACAGGCGTGGAGGCAAGGTAGAGTACCAGAGGCTCGAGAGGCCGTGGTGCCACCATCACCGGGGGGTTGGTGAAGTATTTCTTGAGGTCTTGGAAGGCCCGTTCGGCCTCCGAGGTCCACTTGAAGGGGCCCTTCTTCTTCATGAGCTTAAAGAAGGGTAAGGCGCGCTCGCCTAGCTTGGAAATGAAACGCCCTAACGCGGTCAACCGCCCTGCCAGCTTTTGCATCTCCTTGAGGGTCTGTGGTGGGCTCATGTCTTCGATGGTCTTGATCTTCTTCGGGTTCGCCTCGATCCCTCTGTGGGATACGAGGAACCCTAGTAGCTTGCCGGAGGGGACGCCAAACACGCACTTCTCCGGGTTAAGCCTCAAGTTCACCCGGCGCAAGCTCTCAAAGGTCTCCTCCAAGTCTTGAATCAACGTCCTCGCCTTGCAAGATTTGACCACTATGTCATCGACGTAGGCCTCTGTGTTCCTGCCGAGCTGCCGCCCCAAGGAGATGTGCATCAGCCGCCGAAAGATTGCGCCCGTGTTGCGAAGGCCGAAGGGCATGCAGGTGTAGCAGTACACCCCACATGGTGTCAGGAAGGCCGTCTTCTCCACATCCTCCACCGCCATCTTGATTTGATGGTATCCAGAGAACACATCTAGGAAACATAGCAAGTCGCACTCGGTCGTAGAGTCGATGATTTGATCGAAGCGCGGAAGGGGGAACGGATCTTGGGGGGCAAGCTTTGTTAAGGTTGGTGAAGTCGACGCACATCCGTTCCTTCCCACCTTTCTTCGGTACTACGACGGGGTTCGCCAGCCAATCAGGGTATCGAACTTCTCGAATGGTACCAGCCACCTCCAGCTTGCGCGTCTCTTGGACGATGAAGGCCTGCTTCTCAGTGGACTACCGTCTCGCCCGCTGCTTCACGGGGCGCATGTTGGGGCACACCCTTAGATGATGCTAGATCACCTCTCTCGGGACCCCTACCAGCTGATTGGGCTCCCACGCGAATATCTCCTTG
The DNA here is from genome assembly GCA_032464435.1 of Aegilops umbellulata. NCBI lineage: Eukaryota > Viridiplantae > Streptophyta > Magnoliopsida > Poales > Poaceae > Aegilops > Aegilops umbellulata. The sequence continues at coordinate 375,299,336 of CP136056.1, forward strand.
TTTGCGCGCAAAAACCTCACCAAAGCTTCCTCTTGTCCCCGGTCTAGGCTAGTTCCTATGGTAAAGGTGGCTCCTGAAGACCCGTCCTCATCAATCGGCACCTGCTTGGTCTCCGCCTTGTCTTGGGTGAACAACTGCTTCTTCTTGGCGGGCGCGGTCTCCTTGGCCTCGGGCGTACTGGCGCCAGCTGGATGCGCTGCTGTCGCGGTCTTGAAGGCGAGCCTAAGCGCCATCACTGCCTCCTTAGTGTCCCCCTTGATGGTGAGGACACCCTTGCTCCATGGCATCTTCATGAGGTTGTAGGCCGGGTGAGTCGCCACCAAGAACTGAGCAAGAGCCGGGTACCCAAGTATGGCATTGTACGGGAGACCGATGCGGGCGATGTCGAAGTCCACGTAGTTCTCGCGCGTGCCGAAGGTGACGGGGAGGCGGATCTGCCCCAGAGAGTGAGCAGCTCCACCACCCACTCCCGAAAAAGGTTTGCTGAGGTTGAGCTGCTCGGGCAGCACGTGGAGGAGGCTGAAGGCTTCTACGGAGAGCAAGTTGAGGCCGGCACCGCCGTCGATGAGGGTCTTGGTGATGGACACTTTGCATATGGTAGGCATGCAGAGCATTGGGAGCATGCCAGAGCCGGCGGTGGAGCCGGGGTGGTCTTCTGAATCGAAGGCGAGGTCGGCCTCCGGCGTAGCCCAACCCGGCGGAGCCCCCAGGCGCTTGGAGGCTGCCCCAATCTGACGGAAGAAAGGCTTGATGTGGCAATCTGAAGGCAGTGCTTGAGAGCCACCTAGCAGCGTCGCGACTGCGAGGTGCGCCCGCACCGCGTAGCGCACGGTGAAGAGGCTGCGGAGTTCCTCCCAGGACGCCACCGTGGATCTCGGGAGGTTGAGCAGCCAGGCGTGTGGCTCGCTGGCGAGGGCCATGGTGAACCAGTTGGCCATGATCTTGCCGTCGCCTCCGGCATCGAGGACGGCCTCCTCGTACGGCTGCCGGAATGGCGCCGGGTCTGCCGCGCCGTCGTAACGCGACGGCATCTCTAGCTTGAACTTGGCTGGCCACTGCACTTGCCGCAGGGCGGGGGCCAGGGCTCGGTACCCAGACTCCCTGCTGCTAGTGTCGGTCGCAGAGGCGGGTGGCGGCGCACCTGCCATGGGAGCGAAGCGTGGCGGCATGGGGCGCAGGTTGGTGGAGAGGAGTTTTGGTGCACCCCTACCTGGCGCGCCAAATGTCAGAGGTGGGGTTCCGGCAAACCCTTAAAGTTCAAACACTTGGGTGCGCGCGAAGTCTCTCCCTCCTACCGATCTACACTCTAGCTCGCTAAGATCTCGCAGACGAACTCGACGAACTCGCAACACAAAAAGACATGAGGTTTATACTGGTTCGAGCCACCGTTGTGGTGTAATACCCTACTCTAGTGTGGTGGTGGTCGATTGCCTCTTGGGCTGACGGTGAACAGTACAAGGGAAGAACAGCCTCCTGAGGTTGAGGTGTTCTTGTGCCTGGCTAACTTGTGTGGGTGAGAGCTGGATGAACTACTCGGCGCCCCTTCTGTGGTGTCTAGCTCTACTTATATAGGCCCTGGTCCTCTTCCCAAATGTTGAGTGGGAAGGGATCCAACAATGGCGGGCAAATTTGAAGGGGGACAGCTAGTACAAGCTATCCTGACAAAAGCGGTCTTCACCTGCGAAAAGCTCTGGGGTGATGCCGTACCGAGATCCACGATGACCTCCGCCTTGCCGTCCTCCTGGTCTTTGTCTCGTTGCACCATTATGGCAACCTTTGCCTGATGCCTCGGTACTCTTCGCCTGCACTGGCCTCCTTAGCACCAAAGAGGAAATAAGGACGCTGCACGTACCGGCACCCGCCTGGTATCGTTCGTCATGGCTCACGTCATGAGAGCCTCGTGAGGTTTGCCTCGCCTTGATATCTCTGCTCCTCGTGAGCCTGCCTGGCTAGGCCACTCCAGAGGAGGTCTTGCGTCGTCCGCCTCGCGAGGGTCTTGGGTGCCTAGTTGACGAATATGGCTCGTACGCTTGCTGCTTGGCCATGATGTGGGCCGCAGGCAGGCAAGTCTGGGGACCCCCGTTCCCAGAACGCCAACACCAGGATTGTACTACGATGCGGCGGCTATTGCCTCCTGAGCTACAGCGTCACGGCGAGCTGCCTCCGCCCTTCTCGCGTACTCATCTGCATCCTCTCTCGTAATAAAATGTCTTCCTTTTGCCTGATAATCAAAGAAGGCAGGAGCAGGGAGAATAGTACGGACATCACAACGTCTGTCAAAGATTAGTCGATACTAGAGAGGTGATTCATTCCTCTCGACAATCTGGTGGTGAACCATAGCATTAAAGTCTAAATAAGTAGGAGGTAATTCAATATCATCATTACGTATGGTTACACCAAGGAAATCAACTAAGCGGGTTGCATAAATTCCACCAAAGAAATCTCCATTAAATATATTGTGATGCAACCTACGTGCAACAATGGCTCCCAAATTATAAGATCTATCTCCTAACACAGCACTCCTAAGAATATTGAGGTCAGAGACACACATATGACATGCTTCATCTTTACCATTTATGCACCTACCTATGAAGAGAGCAAAATAATGTATAGCAGGAAAATGAATGCTCCCTATGGTAGCTTGTGCTATATCTCTAGATTCCCCCACAGTTATACTAGTAAGAAAATTTCTAAATTCAGATTTGCGAGGTTCACTAGCACTACCCCATTGTGGAAGTTTGCAAGCAGTGGTAAAATCCTCTAAGTCCATAGTATAAGATTTTTCATAAAGATCAATCAGGACAGTTGGAGAATTGCATGAAGATGAAAATTCAAACCTCCTCACAAAGGAACTAGTGAGATAGTGGTACTGGCGACACTTTTCTTCCTCGAAGCTCACAAGATCAGCGTTACGCAAATATGCGTTAAATTCTTCCTTGACTCCCGCTCGATCCATAAAGTTTTCTGAAGGCCATTCACAAGGCCGCACTGGAGCGTCCATTGGTGGATCATCGTCAGCATCACGCATTGCAAGCCTAGGTCCTTGCTTTCTTGAAGAACCACCTTGGTACATTTTCCTAAGCATATTTCTTCCTCTGAAAAATTTCTGAAATTTTTAGTAACTTCAAATAAAAGTGAACCAAGCTCAAAAAAATTGATATCAACAACTCCTACAAGTGCCTAGAGCCTATATCATGCATTAGAACTACTTAGAACCATAAATTTGACATGCAAGCTCAAGAACATGGTCACCTAGGCAGCACAATTTTGCAATGAACAGAGCACTAGAACAAAAACTAATTGGACCAATGGAGGAGTCACATACCAAGGAACAATCCCCCCAAGCAGTTTTGTGAGAAGTGCTTTGAGCAAGGAGATCGAAAATCGCAGCAAAATGAGCTAGAACTCGGGCTTGAGATGGATGGTAATTTTTTTGGGAGGAAGGAGTGTGTGGGTGCAGGAATAGGTGGAGGGGAGCCACCGTGAGCCCATGAGGCAGGGGGCGCGCCCTGTAGGGGTGGGCGCGCCCTAGACCCTCGTGGCCAGGTGCTTGCTCCCCTGTTGTGTTCTTAGTTCCAGATATTCTCAAATATTCCGGAAAAAATCATATTAAATTGGCAGGGCATTTGGAGAACGTTTATTTTCAGGGTATTTTTATATTGCACGGATAAATCAGAAAACAGACAGGAAAATACTATTTTTACTTTATTTAAACTAAATAATAGAAAGTAGAGAGAGGGTACAGAAGGTTGTGCCTTCTAGTTTCATCCATCTCATGCTCATCAAAAGGAATCCACTAACAAGGTTGATCAAGTCTTGTTAACAAACTCATTCCGAATAACATGGAACCGGAGAAATTTCGAATAACACCATGTTACCTCAACAGGGATATGCACATCCCCAATAATAAGAATATCATATTTATACTTGAAAGTAGGAAGTGGAAATTCAAAACCTCCAATAATAATCGATGGAATTTTTCCAATAGAATTGATACTGTGGACTTGAGGTTGTTTCCTCGGAAAGTGTACCGTATGCTCATTACCATTAACATGAAAAGTGACATTGCCTTTGTTGCAATCAATAATAGCCCCTGCAGTATTAGAAAAAGGTCTTCCAAGAATAATAGACATACTATCATCCTCGGGAATACCAAGAATAACAAAGTCCGTTAAAATAGTAACGTTACTACAACAGGCACATCCTCACAAATACCGACAGGTATAGCAGTTGATTTATCAGCCATTTGCAAAGATATTTCAGTAGGTGTCAACTTATTCAAATCAAGTCTACGATATAAAGAGAGAGGCATAACACTAGCACCGGCTCCAAGATCACATAATGCAGTTTTAACATAATTTCTTTTAATGGAGCATGGTATAGTTGGTACTCCTGGATCTCCAAGTTTCTTTGGTATTCCACCCTTAAAAGTATAATTAGCAAGCATGGTGGAAATTTCAGCTTCCGATATCTTTCTTTTATTTGTAACAATATCTTTCATATACTTAGCATAAGGATTCATTTTGAGCATATCAGTTAATCGGATACGCAAGAAAATAGGTCTAATCATTTCAGCAAAGCGCTCAAAATCCTCATCATCCTTTTTCTTGGATGGTTTGGAAGGAAAAGGCATGGGTTTCTGAACCCATGGTTCTCTTTCTTTACCATGTTTCCTAGCAACAAAGTCTCTCTTATCATAACGTTGATTCTTTGATTGTGGGTTATCAAGATCAACATCAGGTTCAATTTCTACATCATTATCATTACTAGGTTGAGCATCATCATGAACATCATCATTAACATTTTCATTAGGTTCATGTTCATTATCAGATTGTATTTCAGCATCAGAAATAGAAATATCATTTGGATTCTCAGGTGTTTCAGCAATAGGTTCACTAGAAGCATGCAAAGTCCTATCATTTTTCTTTTTCTTCTTTTTAGAAGGACTAGGTGCATCAATATTATTTCACTCAGAATCTTGTTCAATTATCTTAGGGTGGCCTTCAGGACACAAAGGTTCCTGAGTCATTCTACCAGTTCTAGTAGCCACTCAAACAGCATAATCATTTTTCTTACTATTCAATTCATTGAGCAAATCATTTTGAGCCTTAAGTACTTGTTCTACTTGAGTGGTAACCATAGAAGCGTGTTTACTAATGAGTTTAAGTTCACCTTTAACTCTAGACATATAATCGCCCAAGTGTTCAAGCATATTTGAATTGTATTTCAATTGTCTACCAAAATAAGCATTAAAGTTTTCTTGTTTGACAATAAAATTATCAAACTCTTCTAAGCATTGTCTAGCAGACTTATAGTGAGGAATATCACCTTCATCAAATCTACAGAGAGAATTTACCTTTACTCCCTGTGTCGGGTTATCAAGACCATGACTTTCTTCAATAGGTGATGGATTAAGATCATATGTCTCTTCAACAGGCGGTAAATTAAGACCGTGTATTTCTTCAATAGGAGGTAAATTCTTAACATCTTCAACTTTAATACATTTTTCTTTCATAGATTTCTTTGCCTCTTGCATATCTTCAGGACTGAGAAATAGAACACCTGTTTTCTTCGGAGTTGGTTTAGGAATAGGATCGGGAATTGGCTCAGCAAGTGTCCAATTATTTTCATTTGTCAACATATTATTCAATAGGATTTCAGCTTCATCCGGTGTTCTTTCCCTAAAAACAGAACCAGCACAACTATCCAGGTAATCTCTGGAAGCATCGGTTAGTCCATTATAAAAGATATCAATTATTTCATTTTTCTTGAGAGGATCATTAGGCAAAGCATTAAGTAATTGGAGAAGGCTCCCCCAAGATTGTGGGAGACTCTCTTCTTCAATTTGCACAAAATTATATATATCCCTTAAAGCAGCTTGTTTCTTATGAGCAGGGAAATATTTAGCAGAGAAGTAATAAATCATATCCTGGGGACTACGCACACAACCAGGATCAAGAGAATTAAACCATATCTTAGCATCACCCCTTAATGAGAACGGAAATATTTTAGGGATATATAGGAAACGAGATTTCTCATCATTAGTGAAAAGGGTGGCTATATCATTTAATTTAGTAAGATGTGCCATAACAGTTTCAGATTCATAGCCATGAAAAGGATCAGATTCAACCAAAGTAATTACATCAGGATCAACAGAGAATTCATAATCCTTATCAGTAACACAGATAGGTGAAGTAGCAAAAGCAGGGTCAGGTTCATTCTAGCATTAAGAGATTGCTGCTTCCATTTAGCTAATAACCTCTTGAGCTCGTATCTATCTTTGCAAGCTAAAATAGCTATAGCAGCTTCTTTTTCCAAAACATAACCCTCAGGAACAACAGGAAATTCATATTTATTAGGGGGAGAGTCTTCATTATCACTTTCTTCAATATCATCAATAATTTCATTGTCTCTAGCCCTAGCAAGTTGTTCATCAAGAAATTCACCAAGTGGCACAGTAGTATCAAGCGTAGATGTAGTTTCATCATAAGTATCATGCATAGCAGAAGTGGCATCATCAATAACATGCGACATATCAGAATGAATAGCAGAAGCAGGTTTAGGTGTCGCAAGCTTACTCAAAACAGAAGGTGAATCAAGTGCAGAGCTAGATGGCAGTTCCTTACCTCCCCTCGTAGTTGAGGGATAAATTGTTGTTTTCGCGTCTTTCAAGTTCTTCATAGTGACCAGCAGATATAAATCCCAAGTGACTCAAAGAATAGAGCTGTGCTCCCCGGCAACGGCACCAGAAAATAGTCTTGATAACCCACAAGTATAGGGGATCACAATAGTTTTCGGGGGTAGAGTATTCAACCCAAATTTATTGGTTCGACACAAGGGGAGCCAAAGAATATTCTCAAGTATTAGCAGCTGAGTTGTCAATTCAACCACACCTAGATAACTTAGTATCTGCAACAAAGTATGTAGTAGCAAAGTAATATGGAAGTAATGGTAACGATAGCAAAAGTAATATTTTTGGGTTTTGTAGTGATTGTAACAGTAGCAACGGAAAAGTAAATAAGCGATGAACAATATGTGAAAAGCTCGTAGGCATTGGATCGGTGATGGAGAATTATGCTGTATGCGGTTCATCATGTAACAGTCATAACATAGGGTGACACAGAACTAGCTCCAATTCATCAATATAATCTAGGCATGTATTCCGAATATAGTCATACGTGCTTATGGAAAAGAACTTGCATGACATCTTTTATCCTGCCCTCCCGTGGCAGCGGGGTCCTAATGGAAACTAAGGGATATTAAGGCCTCCTTTTAATAGAGTACCGGAACAAAGCATTAACACATAGTGAATACATGAACTCCTCAAACTATGGTCATCACCAGGAGTGGTCCCGATTATTATCACTTCGGGGTTGCCGGATCATAACACATAGTAGGTGACTATATACTTGCAAGATAGGATCAAGAACTCACATATATTCATGAAAACATAATAGGTTTAGATCTGAAATCATGGCACTCGGGCCCTAGTGACAAGCATTAAGCATAGCAAAGTCATAGCAACATCAATCTCAGAACACAGTGGATACTAGGGATCAAACCCTAACAAAACTAACTCGATTACATGATAGATCTCATCCAACCCATCACCGTCCAGCAAGCCTACGATGGAATTACTCATGCACGGCGGTGAGCATCATGAAATTGGTGATGGAGGATGGTTGATGATGACGACGACGACGGAGGATTCCCCTCTCCGGAGCCCCAAACAGACTCCAGATCAGCCCTCCTGAGAGGTTTTAGGGCTTGGCGGCGGCTCCATATCATAAAACGCGATGAATCCTTCTCTCTAATTTTTTTCTCCCCGAAACTGAATATATGAAGTTGGAGTTGAGGTCGGTGGAGCGTCAGGGGGCCCACGAGGTAGGGGGCGCGCCCAGGGGGGCAGGCCCGCCCCCACCCTCGTGGATAGGGTGTGGGCCCCCTGACGTGGATTTTTCTTCCAGTATTTTTTGTATTTTCCAAAAAGATGTTCCGTGGAGTTTCAGGTCATCCCGAGAAATTTTGTTTCTGCACATAAATAACACCATGGAAAGTCTTCTGAAAACAACGTCCGTCCGGGTTAGTTCCATTCAGATCATGCAAGTTAGAGTCCAAAACAAGGGCAAAAGTGTTTGGAAAAGTAGATACGACGGAGACGTATCACTGGGGCGGACCCTGAATCGGACTGTAAGGTCGAGAGTCGCCACGGGGCTCCTGAAGGGTTTCCTGATCCGCCCGAGAGGGCCTCGCGAGGTTCCTGCGCCGATCGGCGTGAGTGGTGCGCGCCCTGTGCCCAGCCCCGCTCACAAGGGGCCCGCAAGGGGGAGGTGGCGAGTGTGAGCTCCAGAACAAGGCAAGAACCAGATGGCAAGAAATCGCTTGAATGAGAAAATGCACCCCCCCCCCCCGCGCATCGATAAAACCTTGACTTCAACTTAAATCCAAATCCAAGAGGCAAGGCTACGAAAAAGAGATCCAAAGCAAATGGCCACGTCCGGCACCTAGTCTAGTCTTCTTGTCTTCAAGTCTTCTCACCAGCACGGAGCTAAGTGCTGCCACTAGGCGTGGGAGGGAGCCCACGAGGCCCGAGGGCGGCTCTTCGAAGACTCCGGGGCATGTACAGCCCCACTCACTATTACGTGAGAGTGTCATGGGCGGTGATCTTCACAGGCACTGGGCCTTCTTCATAGGTACCAGCCTTGCTTCATATCGCCAGGCGAGGGCCCCGCCTTGCGCTGCCCTCGACCACCTTTGAGCCGACCGGCAACCAGGACGACACAAAGGAGGGAAAGGGGACACCAGCGGTGCCCTCGGCGACCACGGGTCCTCTGCCGGGGGTAGGCTTTTCAGCACCTCCCCAGCAAAGGGCCTACCTCCGGGGGGACCTTGCTCCGTGCGGTGCGGCGAGGGATCTGGCTCTCGGCTTCTCTCCTGCTGCCCCCAGCGCGATCCCCCTGGCGGGAGGGAGGTCGTCGAGCTGGGGGCGCCAGCCGCCGTGGTGACCTGATTCTCCTGCGACCCATGGTTAACATAAGCTTGCTCCTGAGGGATTAGTGGTACCCTGTATCTGTTGTCGATGGCACGGTTGGCGGGGCTCTCCAGCGGCTCATGGAAGGCTTCAGCTCCTAGCGCCTCCTCCTCCCAGCCTGGCCCGAAGAACGAGCCAGGGTCGTCCTCCAGCGTGAACTCCTGGTCCATCATGCGGGGCACATAGGCTTTCGGGGCTGCCACCCCAAACACCTCGATGTAGTGCCCCACACTCCACGTTGCCCGGCCCAGCGCGGCATCCTGAGGATGATAGAGCGACGCCTTGCTAGGGCCATGGGGGGCGACGCTCGTGCCCGTGCTCATCGGAGGCGGCGCGCGGGGCAGTGGGGCCCCCGGCGCCGTCGGCCGTCCTGGTGTTGATGAAGCCCCCAGGCGCACCCGAGGGCACGTGGTTGTGACGACGCCCGCCGTGAGATCCGGTGGCGGCCCGGGAAGGGAGCAGATAGCAGAAAGGCGGTGCTCCTGACGCTGCCGCATCTAGCAACTCGGCGACACATTCCAGTAGTGCGTCTCGGCCGATCTCCATCAGCCGGCACCGTAGCAATTCCCGCGCCACCGTGAGCGCGGCTCGCATGTTCGCCTGCTCCTGCCGGGTATGTGGCACTATTGCCGCGGCATGGCTTGCAGCCCTTGCAGCGGCTCGCGCTTGTCGTGGAGTGAGGGTGGACGACGCCTGGCCGCGCCGCCCGCGCCCCGCAGCGTTAGATGGCGCTCGTGCCGCCTGGAGCGCGGGGTTGAGGTCTTCATGGGCAGGTGACACCGCCCGGGCTGGTCAGGCTGCCCAGCGGTCGGAGTCGACCCTTGGATTGCCGGATATCGGGGCCGCGGAGCGTCGGTGGGCCGATTGGCAGGGAAGTGGCTCCGGCGCACCCCTACCTGGCGCGCCAAATGTCGGATCACGGGTTCCGGCAAAACCGTTAAGGTTCAAACACTAGGGTGGGCGCGAAGGTTTCCTCCCTACCGATCCACACCCTAGCTCTCTAAGATCTCGCGGATGAACTCGACGAACTCGCAACACAGAAAGACACAAGATTTATACTGGTTTGGGCCACTGTTGTGGTGTAATACCCTACTCCAGTGTGGTGGTGGTGGATTGCCTCTTGGGCTGATGAGTAATAGTACAAGGGGAAGAACAGCCTCCGGAGGTTGAGGAGTTCTTGTGCTTGGCGAACTTGTGTGGGTGAGGATTCGATGCTTCAAAGGTGGTGGCTAGCTCTACTTATATAGGCCCTGGTCCTCTCCCCAAATATCGAGCGAGAAGGAAGCCAACAACGGCCAATTTGAAAGGGGACATCTAGTATAGCTTATCCTGACAAAAGTGGTCTTCGCCTACCAAAGGCTCTGGTGGTGACGCCGCCTTGGGCTCTATGGTGACCTCCGTCTTGCCGTCCTTCGGGTCCCGGTCTCGTTGCACCAATATGGAGACCTTTGCTTGATGCCTCAGTACTCCGCGCCTGCGCTTGCCTCCTTAGCACCAAAGAGGAAACAAGGACGCTGCCCGCGCTGGCGCCCGCCTGGTGTCGATCGTCATGGATCACATCATGAGAGCCTCGCGAGGTTTGCCTTGCCTTGATCTCTCCGCTCCTCGTGAAACTGCCCGACGAGGCCGCTCCTGAGGGGGCCTTGAGTCATCCGCCTCGCGAGGCTTGGCCCCTCGCGAGGGTCTTGAACGTCTTGCTGATGAAGATGGGTCATACGGGCCTACTAGCTCAGCCACGCCATGGGCCGCAGGCAGGCAAGTCTGGGGACCCCCGTTCCCAGAACACCGACAGTCAGGAGTACTATTTTCTCCGGTGCCAGTGTTGTTGTATTTTGAGCGACGTGACTTAGAGCGGTGTTTAGGGCGTCGGCACCTGGACTGCGTCTTAGAGGGTTTATCTGCATCTGGCTCTTCTTTGTCATCGCCGTCATATCCTTCAGGTGTGTCAACCATGTACACGTCGTACGAAGAGGTGGTCGTCCAACGCCCAGTGAATGACGAGTCTTGGCCTTGCTCCTTGTCGGCGTCGTTGTTCATACCGTCGACGTCTTCAGAGCCACAATCAAGCACGTCGGTTAAGTCGTCGACAGTGGCTACGAAGTGGGTGGCGGGTGGGAAGCAAAATTCCCCATCATCAGCCTCTAACTCGAACCGAACATAGTTCGGCTGTGAGTCCTTTCTCCAAGGACAAACTCTTTAACGAGTTTAGCACATCGCCCAAAGGTGAGTGTTGGAAGATGTCTACGGTGCTAAATTCATAAATTTACAACCGATCCAGCTCGGTGTCCGCAGGCGCCCCCGGTCCGGAACTTATAGCCGGAGACGAGCCAGGAGTTCCATCGATGCAAATATTGCGGGGTGTCGAGTCTGTGTGCGGCTCCAACGCCACGGACTCTGTGGCCTCGGATGGCATGATCTACTTCGATTCTAAGGCCGTTGCAGCAACATGAACCATCTCCTGGAAGTGATCCGATGACAGATTTAAGTCATGTTCATCGGGGCGAAGGGGAGCGATCGCTGCGGTCTCAAATCCATTGAAGATCAAGTCTCCACGGATGTCCGCGACGTAGTTCAAGTTTCCAAATCTGACCTGATGGCCAGGGGCGTAGCTATCGACCTGCTCCAGATGGCCAAGCGAGTTGGCCCGCAGTACAAAGCCGCCGAACATGAGAATCTGTCCGGAGAGGAAAGTTCCTCCTTGGACAGCGTTACTATAGACGATTGAAGGGGCCATCGAACCTTTCGTCGACGGCATAGTGGAACTCTCAATGAAAGCACCAATGTTGGTGTCAAAACCGGCGGATCTAGGGTAGGGGGTCGAGAACTGTGTGTCTAGGATCGATGGTAGCAGGAGACGGGGGACACGATGTTTTTCCCAGGTTCGGGCCCTCTCTATGGAGGTAATACCCTACTTCCTGCTTGATTGATCTTGATGAATATGAGTATTACAAGAGTTGATCTACCACGAGATCGTAATGGCTAAACCCTAGAAGCCTAGCCTGTATGACTATGGTAATGAATATATGCTTTCTGGACTAACCCCTCCGGTTTATATAGACACCGGGGGAATCTAGGGTTTACATAGAGTCCGTTGCATAAGAAGGAATCTTCATAGTCGGTCGCCAAGCTTGCCTCCTATGCCAAGTAGAGTCCAATCCAGACATGGGTACAATATTCAGCCTTCATGTCTTCACAGCCCATCAGTCCGGCCCATGGATAACAGGCCGGATGTCCGAGGACACCTTAGTCCAAAACTCCCTCAGTAGCCCCTGAACCTGGCTTCAATTACGAGGAGTCCGACACGCGGATTGTCTTCGACATTGCAAGGCGGTTTCCCCTTTTTCCGAACACCAAGATAGTCTTTGGATGTGATGATAGTATCCGGACCTGTCACACACACCATACACAACCGCAGAGAGAATATATTTTTACACGAGTTCCATCCGCCAACAACTATTTTGCCGCACGACATCACGTCTGACCGGTCTTAATTCTGAACTGCTTTTGTGTTTGATGTTCCACGTCCCGTACACGGTTGCCATTGGCACGTCTTGTCAAAGCAGAGATCGTGTCCCCTTATCGCGAGATTCTCATCAATGCGTGTCGGAGGTGCCATTTATACGTTCCTTGGGACCAGGCAAATCCTAAGGCAAGTGAGGAGGTGCTTGATATTCAAGGCCTTTATAAGGGAATAAGGATTCCCTCTTCCCCTCTCACACCTTCTCTCTGTCTCCGCCCTTCCGATCTCGAGCTCCAGCACCCAAGTTCTCATCTCCTTTCCACTCAAGCAACCATGTCCGGATCCGGAGGCCAGGGCAAGTGGATGGTCTCCTCCGTCAAGGAGGAGGACATTACCGAGCTTCGGGCGACCGGTTATCTAGCGAAGGAGATCGCCCACCATCTGCCGGCCGAGGGACAGGTCGTCCCCACGCCGAAGCCCACCGAGAGGGTAGTATTCATCCCCCATTTTTTCCGTGGGCTAGGGTTTCCGCTCCACCCCTTTGTCCGCGGGTTGATGTATTATTATGGGATAGATTTCCATGATCTGTCCCCGAATTCCTTCCTCAACATCTCGGCGTTCATAGTCGTGTGTGAGGCCTTCCTTCATATCCATTCCCACTTCGGGTTGTGGCTCAAAGTCTTCAATGTGAAGCTGAAGGTGGTGGATGGCCAGCACGCGGAGTGCGGAGGAGCCATGGTGAGCAAGCTACCCAACGTCTCCTGGCCGAAAGGCACTTTTATGGAGACAGTAAAGGAGTGGCAGAGATAATGGTTCTACATCACAGAACCCCGTGGCACCACCTGGGCCGCGGCTGCCGAATTCCGCCCAGGTGCTCCCATGCGACTCACCTCCTGGGTCGAGAAGAGTCCGGACTGGTGCTCACCCGATGAGCTGATAGCGCTGCAGACGCGCGTCTAGAGCATGATAGCCAAGGATGTCAAGCTCGTCGATGTAATTCAGGTGATGCTAGTTCGCCGGATTCTCCCCTACCAGCGGAGAAGTCGCCCTCTATGGGATTTTAATCCGAAGAAGCATCAAACCCTGGTGAGGCTCTTCGAAACCACCCATGAAGATGCCTGGAAGTTGCTTTTTAAGGGCAATGAGAAGCCACCGGCCACGTATTCAGGCCGTGGTCACGATTGCAAACACCTTGCCAGCGTGGTATGTTATTTCTGACGTATCCCCAACTTAATTGTTTCGAAGATGATGTCTGAGTTTATCATTGCTTTTTCAGGACTGGATGGAGAGGGTGAAGCGTATCCAGTGTCCGGCTCCGCTGCCTAAAGAACCTGTCATCCTGCGTCTAGCGAAGCGGATCAAGTATAGGGGATCTATCATAGCGCTTTTGATAAATAAGAGTGTCGAACCCAACGAGGAGCAAAAGGAAATGACAAGCGGTTTTCAGCAAGGTATTCTCTACAAGCACTGAAATTATCAGTAACAGATAGTTTTGTGATAAGATAAATCGTAACAGGTGACAAGTAAATAAAATAACTAAGGTGCAGCAAGGTGGCCCAATCCTTTTTGTAGCAAAGGACAAGCCTGGAAAAACTCTTATATAAAGCAAAGCGCTCCCGAGGACACATGGGAATTGTTGTCAAGCTAGTTTTCATCATGCTCATATGATTCGCGTTTGTTACTTTGATAATTTGATATGTGGGTGGACCGGTGCTTGGGTGCTGCCCTTCCTTGGACAAGCCTCCCACTTATGATTAACCCCTCTTGCAAGCATCCGCAACTACGAAAGAAGAATTAAGGTAAACCTAACCATAGCATGAAACATATGGATCCAAATCAGCCCCTTATGAAGCAACGCATAAACTAGGGTTTAAGCTTCTGTCACTCTAGCAACCCATCATCTACTTATTACTTCCTAGTGCCTTCCCTTAGGCCCAAACAATTGTGAAGTGTCATGTAGTCAACATTCACATAACACCACTAGAGGAAAGACAACATACATCTCATCAAAATATCGAACGATACCAAATTCACATGATTACTTGTAACAAGACTTCTCCCATGTCCTCAGGAACAAACTTAACTACTCACAGAGAATATTCATAATCATAATCAGAGGAGTATTAATTATCATTAAGGATCTGAAAATATAATCTTCCACCGGATAAACCAACTAGCATCACCTACAAGGAGTAATCAACACTACTAGCAACCCACAGGTACCAATCTGAGGTTTTGGGACCAACATCGAATACAAGAGATGAACTAGGGTTTGAGAGGATATGGTGCTGGTGAAGATGTTGATGGAGATTGACCCCCTCTCGATGAGAGGATCAATGGTGATGACGATGGTGACGATTTCGCCCTCCGGAGCCCTAGATTGGTTCTGGCCAGGTTCCGCCTCGAGAGGCAGCGCTTCGTCCTGAAAGCTTCTTCTTGATTTTTTTCCAGGGTAAAAGACACCATATAGCCAACGATGGGCACCGGAGGCCTGTCAGGGGGCCCACAAGGTCGGGGGCACGCCCTCCACCCTTCTGGCCGGCTGGTGGCTCCCCTCTAGTACTTTCTTCGCCCAATATATTTTATATATTCCAAAAATAAGCTCCATGAAATTTCAGGACTTTTGGAGTTGTGCAGAATAGGTCCCTAATATTTGCTCCTTTTCCAGTCCAGAATTCCAGCTGCCAGCATTCTCCCTCTTCATGTAAACCTTGTAAAATAAGAGAGAATAGGCATAAGTATTGTGATATAATGTGTAATAACAGCCCATAATGCATTGAATATCAAATAAAAGCATGATGCAAAATGGGTGTATCAAATCCCCCAAGCATAGACCTCGCTTGTTCTCAAGCGGAAGCCGATATCGATAAATATGTCCACATGTTTAGAGATAGAGGTGTCGATAAAATAGAATACGGACATGAGGGCATCATGATCATCTTTAGAACAGCAACATATAATGCCATATAATTTCTTATGCTAAAGTAACAATTCTTTCACAAGGTAAAGTACAAATCAGAAACTTTATTGACAACTAACAGACTATGATCTCAGTCATTGAAGCAATTGCAATTTATCATCAATATAAGAGCTTTTCAGCAAGGCCACATACTCAACTATTATATAATCTTTCACAATTTCTAACACTCACGCGATACTTATGGGTACAAAGTTTCAACCAGACACAAAGAAAGATAGGGGCTTATAGTTTCTCCTTCCAACCTTTTACCTCAAGGGTAATGTCAACAATAATACTTTATGAAAACCTACATCCGAGTGGATATATATATATATATCCGGATCTCTCCAACACACAGAGCTTGACAAAGGAAAAAAGTATAAAAAGGAACGGTGATGATCACCGTGACTCTCATATAAGGGTAAGAGATAAAAGTAAAAGATAGACCCTTCGCAGAGGGAAGCAGAGGTTGCCATGCGCTTTTATGGTTAGATGCACAAAATCTTAATGCAAAATAACGTCACTTTATATTGCCGCTTGTGATAGGGACCTTTATTATGCAGTCGGTCGCTTTTATTTCTTCTATATCAGAAGTTCGTATAAAGCTTATTTTCTTCACACTAATAGATCATACATATTTAGAGAGCATTTCTTATTGATTGCACCGATGACAACTTACTTGAAGGATCTTACTCAATCCATAGGTAGGTATGGTGGACTCTCATGGCAAAAGTGGGTTTAGGGATGTTTGGAAGCACAAGTAGTATCACTACTTGGTGCAAAGAATTTGGCTAGCATGAGAGGGAAAGGCAAGCTCAACATGTTGGACAATCCAAAACAATATAACTTCCATTCGGATATAGAAAAACATAACTCATTATGTTGTCTTCCTTGTCCAACATCAACTTATTAGCATGTTATATTTTAATGAGTGCTCACAATTACAAAAGATGTCCAAGATAGTATATTTATATGTGAAGCATCTCTTTCTTATCACTTCCTATTAATTGCAACAATGACCAAAACTATGTTTGTCAACTCTCAACAATTTTTATTCATCATACTCTTTTTATGTGAAGTCGTTACTCTCCATAAGATCAATATATGATCTTTTTATTTCCTTCTATTCTTTCTTTTATTTAATTCCCTCAAGATCATAGCAAGAAAGCAAAGCCCTTATCTCAAAACTACTCTTTATTATATATCTCACGGACTCGATTACATAGAGGGAACATAAAGCATAACTCAAAGCTAGATCAAACTAAAACTTTACTCTACTAGATCAAGATATAACCAAAAGGATCGAACTAAGAAAAATAATAAATATAAAGATGTGATGGTGATACGATACCGGGGCACTCCCCCAAGCTTGGCAGTTGCCATGGGGAGTGCCCATACCCATGTATTTAGATCTCTTTCTTTGGAGGTGGTGATGAAGGAGTTGTTGATGAAGTCGTGTCACACATCGAGCATAGGAGATTCTCCAATTTGCGAATAATGCCCTTGAGTGCGGTGATATATTCTTGCAACAAAATATTTTCACAAGTGAGATACTTGTTTTGCACCCGAACTATTTCAATCATCTTGAAAGCTTCTATTTCAGTAGGGGTAAGATGGTTGTAGTAAGGTTGAAGGATGTCTTCTTCTTTTGCTGTCGGAACTTGATCCTCCGTGGCCTTCTTGATCTTATCACCCTTGTTGATCTCCCGAAGTTCTTCTCTCTTCATCTCTATCTTCAATAGCCAAGCATCGTCGCCCATGTTGTTGGAAGAGGGGGACGACATGATGCATGGCCTTGAAAACTCTGGCAGAAAACAGCTCGAAACAAAAACAGGAGATATTTGCGTGGTACGATGGTCAAAACCTACGGGAGATTATATAATGAATTTTTACCGAGCAAAAAGTATTGTGCAAGAAAACGGAGTCCGGAAGGCACACGAGGTGGCCACAAGGACGGGGGCGTGCCCAAGGGGGTAGGGCGCGCCCTCCACCCTTGTGGTGGCCTCGTGTCTCTTTTGGACTACTTCTAATTTTCCTAATTTTTTAAATATTCCAAAACGGACAAAATTTATCGTTGGAAACATTTTGGAGTCGGTTTACTTACCGTACCACATATCTATTCCTTTACGGAGTCTGAAACGTTCTGGAAAGTGTCCCGTATGTACTCCTACAGTGTTACGGTATTAATTATATTGGTCTCAACGTTTATGGGAGTACCTGAAATATAATGTTTGATTCTTTGACCGTTTACCACCTTCGTATTTGTGCCTTCGGCGTTGTTGATTTTTATGGCACCGGAGCGATAGACCTCCTCGATAATATAAGGACCTTCCCATTTGGAGAGAAGGTTTCCTACAAAAAATCTTAAACGAGAGTTGTATAGCAAAACATAATCACCTACATTAAACTCATGCTTTTGTATCCTTCTATGATGCCATCTTTTAATTTTTTATTTAAACAACTTGGCATTCTCATAGGCTTGGGTTCTCCATTCATCAGCGAGCTAATGTCAAATAACATCTTTTCCCAGCAAGTCTAGAATCATAATTGAGCTCTCTAATAGCCCAATATGTGATACGTCTCCAATGTATCTATAATTTTTGATTGTTCCATGCTGTTATATTATCAATATTGGATGTTTTATAATCATTTTCTAGTCATTTTTTGGTACTAACCTATTAACATAGTGCCAAGTGCCAGTTGCTGTTTTTCCATGTTTTTTACATCGCATAAAATCAATACCAGACGGAGTCCAAATGCCATGAAACTCCATAGAGATTTTTTATGGGCCAGAAGGAACACAACGGGCCCTGGCTACGCCTGGGGGGGTGCCCCGAGGGGGGCACAACCCACAAGGGTGCGCCAGGAGACCCAGGCGCGCCCTGGTGGGTTGTGCCCACCTCGGGTGCCCCCTGGACCGCCTCTTTGCTCTATAAATACCCCAATATTCCAGAAACCCTAAAGGCATCGACAAAATATTCATGCAGCCGCCGCAGAGTCTAGAACCACCAGATCCAATCTAGACACCATCTTGGATGGGGTTCACCACCTCCATTGGTGCCTCTCCAATGATGCATGAGTAGTTCTTTGTAGACCTTCAGGTCCGTAGTTAGTAGCTAGATGGCTTCCTCTCTCTCGCTGGATTCTCAATACAATGGTCTCTTGGAGATCCATATGATGTAACTCTTTTGCGGTGTGTTTGTTTGGATCAATGAACTTTGAGTTTATGATCAGATCTATCTTTTTATATCCATGAAATTTATTTGAGTTTCTTTGATCTCTTATATGCATGATTGCTTATAGCCTTGTATTTCTTATCCGATATTTGGGTTTTGTTTGGCCAACTTGATCTATTTATCTTGTAATGGGAAGAGGTGCTTTGTAGTGGGTTCGATCTTACGGTGCTTGATCCCAGTGACAGAAGGGAAACGACATGTATGTATCATTGCTACTAGGGATAAAACGATGGGGTCTGTCTCTACATAGATAGATCTTGTCTACATCATGTCATCGTTCTTATTGCATTACTCCGCTTTTTCATGAACTTAATACACTAGATGCATGCTGGCGGTTGATGTGTGGAATAATAGTAGTAGATGCAGGCAGGAGCCGGTCTACTAATCTTGGACGTGATGCCTATATAATGATCATCGTCTGGATACCGTCATGATTATTCGAAGTTCAATCAATTGCCCAACAATAATTTGTTTACCCATCGTTTGCTATTTTCTCGAGAGAAGCCACTAGTGAAACCTACGGCCCCCGTGTCCTCCTTCTCATATATTTGCATTTGCGATCTTCTTTTCTCTTGCATTTATTTTCAGATCTATTAAACCAAAAATACAAAAATACCTTGGCGTGTTTTATTTCTATTTATTTTATTTGCGATCTATCTTTCAATGTACTACAAATTTATCTCACGTTTGTTTGCCTATCTTGAGGTGCCGTACCAAGAAAGGGATTGACAACCCCTTTAACACGTCGGGTTGCGAGGATTTGTTATCTGTGTGCAGGGGCTGTTTACGTTGTGTTGCTTGGTTCTCGTACTGTTTTGATAACCTTTGGTTTCATATCTGAGGGAAATAACTACCGCCGTTGTGCTGCATCATCCCTTCCTCTTTGGGGAAATACCGACGTAGCTTCAAGCGACATCAAAAGGAAATTTTGGCGCCGTTGCCGTGGAGGATCTTCAACACATACCAGGTTCCTAATCGCAAATCTCATCTCCTTGCAATTTACATTATTTTCCATTTGCCACTCATTTTCATCTCCCCCACTTCACAAAAATTTGCCGTTTTATTCGCCTCTATTTTTCTGTTTGCCGTTTTCTTGCCGGATCTGTTTTTGAGTGCAATCTTGTTCCGTGGTCATCATGACTCAAGAGAACACCAAGTTATGTGATTTCTCAAATACCAACAACAATGATTTTATTGGCACTCTGATTGCTCCTCCCGCCACTAGTGCAGAGTCTTGTGATATTAATACTGCTTTGTTGAATCTTGTTATGAAAGATCAATTTTTCGGTACTCCTAATGAGGATGCCGAATCCCATCTTAATTCCTTTGTGGGATTATGTGATATGCAAAAGCAAAAAGATGTGGACAATTATGTGGTGAAGATGAAATTATTTCCATTTTCTTTGTGTGATTCTGCAAAAACTTGGTTCTCTTCTTTGCCTCGCAAAAGTATCGATTCTTTGAACAGGTGCAAAGATGCTTTTATCACAAAGTATTTTCCTCCCGCAAAAATTATTTCCCTTAGAACCCATATCATGCATTTCAAGCAACTTGAACATGAGCATGTCGCACAATCTTGGGAAAGGATGAAAATGATGCTAAGAAATTGCCCAACTCATAGGTTAAATCTTTGGATGATCATACAAAAAATTAATGCGGGTTTGAATTTTGTTTCTCGCAATATTTTAGATTCCACCGTGGGTGGTACTTTTATGGAAAGTACTTTGGGTGAAGCCACCAAATTGCTTGATAATATCATGACAAATTATTCACAATGGCATACCGAAAGAGCTCCTACTAGTAAAACGGTTAATTCGGTTGAAGAAATTTCTTGTTTGAGTGAAAAAGTTGATGGTCTTATGAAATTGGTTGCTAGTAAAAGTTCTCCTATTGATTTTAATGAATTGCCTTTGTCTACTTTGATTTAGCAAAATAGTGATGCCACAGATGTGAATTTTATCTCTCGAAATAATTTCAATAACGATGCTTATAGAGGTAATTTTCATCCTATGCCTTTTCCTAGTAATTCCTCTAATAATTATGGTAATTCCTATGGAAATCAAATTTTATAATAATAATAGGAACACCTCTGGTCTTGAGAATAATATTAAAGAATTTATCAACACACAAAAAGTTTTCAACACTTCCATAGAAGAAAAGTTGAGTAAGATTGATGATTTGTCTACAAGTGTTGATAGAATTGCTCATGATGTGGAAAATCTCAAGATGAAAACTTTTGTGCCTAAGGTAGATGAATCAATTAAATCTCTTTATGTTTCTATGGGTGAAAGTAAGAAAACAACCACTATGCTTAGAGCTAAAAGAGAATTTTTGGAAAAAAGCGTTTTCTAGTGATTTCTTTTGCAAAAGTGATGAAGATCTTAAAATGATTGGTGTTTCTTCTATTGATTCCTTGTTTAGTAAACTTAAGATTGATGAAAAAGGGATTGGAGAAGAGTCAACTTTAGGTAGAAGGCATCCCAATATTTCGGAGGGTGAAAATCTTGTTGAGAAAATTGATGAAAGTGGGTTTGAAGAGGTCAACACTTTAATTAGTGATGTGCCCACTCTTTTGGATTACAAAGACTTTAACTATGATAGTTTCTCTTTGATTGATTGTATTTCCTTGTTGCAATCCATGATAAATTCACCCCATGCTTATGAACAAAATAAAGCTTTTGCTAAACATATTGTTGATGCTATGATGAAAGCTTTCGAAAAAATTGGAATTGGAAGTTTCAATTCCTAGAAAATTGCATGATGAATGGGAACCTACTATCAAAGTCAAGATTAAAAATTATGAGTGTTTTGCTTTGTGTGACTTGGGTGCTAGTGTTTCTACAACTCCGAAATCTTTATGTGATGTGCTTGGTCTTACTAATCTTGAAGAGTGTTCTTTGAATTTGCACTTGGCGGATTCTACTATTAAAAGCCTATGGGAAGAATTAATGATGTTCTTATTCTTACAAATAGGAATTATGTGCCCATAGATTTTACTGTTTTTGATATTGATTGCAACCTGTCTTGCCCAATTATTCTTGGTTGACCGTTTTTACGCACTATCGGTGTCATGACTGATATGAAAGAAGGCAATATTAAGTTCCAATTTCCTTTGAGGAAGGGTATGTAACACTTTCCTAGAACAAGAATTAAGCCACCTTATGAATCAATCATGAGGGCATCTTATGGATCTCGAACCAAAGATGACAAAACTTAGATCCTTGCTTTATGCCTAGCTAAGTGCGTAAAACTATAGCGCTTGTTGGGTGGCAACCCAATGAATAAATTTTATTTTTGCTTTTTTCTTTCTGTTCTTGAGTGTTTAACAATTATGCTACTGTTATGATTATGTTTTTTGTGTTTTAATTAGTGTTTGTGCCAAGTAGAACCGATAGGATCTTCTTGGGTGATAGTTGTTTGATCTTGTTGAAAAAGACAGAAACTTTGCGCTCATGAAAACAATTCACATTTTTTATCAGAAAGAGATTTTGCCCTGATTCTTTTTGTAGAAGATTGATATACAAATTACCCAGGTTGTCCTATTTTTTTCAGAATATTTGGAGTTCCAGAAGTTTTCGAAGAAGTCAGATTTCTACAGACTGTTCTATTTTGACAGATTCTGTTTTCTTTGTGTTGTGTGCTTATTTTGATGGCTCTATGGTTTCCTTTGATATGTTTTTGCCATAGAAAAGTTGTAATGTAGTTGATATAATAGAAATACAAAATATTAATTGGTTTGATACAATACTTATAGTAGTGGTTTGCTTTCTTATACTACCGGATCTCACGGAGGTTTTGTTTAGTTTTGTGTGATTGAAGTTTTCAAGTTCTGGGTTATCTTATGATGGATGAAGGAAGGATGGAAGAGCCTAAGCTTGGGGATGCCCCGACATCCCAAGCTATTATCCAAAAATGAGCAACCAACTAAGCTTGGTGATACCCCCGAGTGGCATCCCCCTTTTCTTCCAACGACCATTGGTATTTTACTCGAAACTATATTTTTATTCATCACATGATATGTGTTTTGCTTGGAGCGTCTTCTATGATATGAGTCTTTGCTTATTTTATTTTGTGTTTTAAGTCTTGATCCCTTGCTGGACACACCTATTTGAGAGAGCCAAAATCATGTCATGACTTGTTAGAATTGCTCTCTATGCTTCACTTAAATTTTTATGAGCTATGGACTTGCTCTAGTGCTTCACTTATATCTTTTTGAGCACGGTGTGCTTAGTATTTTTGAAGAAATGCTCTCTTGCTTCACTTAGATTTATTTGGGAGTTAGTATTTTTTTAAGAAATTCTTTGTTGCTTCACTTAAATTATTTTTGAGAGAAAGGAAAAGAATTATGCTCTTGATCTTCACTTATATTTGTTTGAGCTTACGAAAAGCAACACATGAAAATTAGCCCCAAAGTTATAGATATCCAAGAAGGATATAATAAAAACTTTCATGAAGATCATTGGACGGAATAAACTTGATTCTTAATAATAGTTTTGAGATATAATGATATGATATGTGAGTTTTGTTGATGAGTAATTATGCTTTAGTAAGAATATTGGTGTTAAGGTTTGTGATTCCCTATGCAAGTACGAAAGTCAATAGTCATGCAATGAAATTATATCCTACTTGTGGTCCATTATTAGGTGTTATTTATGCTTAATGCTTGCTTATGAGATTATTCATTTCTTGGTTGGTCGCTTCTCAATCATTTTGCTAGCCTTCATTTTGCACCAAGTATGATCTCTACTTGTGCATCCAAAATCCTTTGAACTAGTGTTGCCACATGAGTCCACTATATCTACCTATATGTGGTATTCTTTTGCCGTTCTAAGCAAATTTGCATCTGCCATATCTAATTTTCAAAACAAACTTCTCTTTTGTGTGTTTGTTTCGCTCGCGGAGCGGTGAGGGGTGGCTGACATTTTCTGAAGGAAATATGCCCTATAGGCAAAAGTAAAGTTATTATTTATTTCCTTACTTCATGATAAATGTTTATTATTCATGCTAGAATTGTATTGACCGGAAACTTAGTACATGTGTGAATACATAGACAAAACAAAGTGTCCCTAGTATGCCTCTACTTGACTAGCTTGTTTATCAAAGATGGTTATGTTTTCTAACCAAAGACATGTGTTGTCATTTGATGAACGGGATCACATCATTAGGAGAATGATGTGATGGACAAGACCCATTCGTTAGCTTAGCATTATGATCGTTGCAGTTTCATTGCTACTGCTTTCTTCATGACTTATACATGCTCCTCAGACTATGAGATTATGCAACTCCCGAATACCGGAGGAACACCTTGTGTGCTATCAAACGTCATAACATAACTGGGTGATTATAAAGATGCTCTACAGGTGTCTTCGATGGTGTTTGTTGAGTTGGCATAGATCGAGATTAGGATTTGTCACTTTGTGTATCGGAGAGGTATCTCTGGGCCCTCTCGGTAATGCACATCACTATAAGCCTTGCAACCATTGTGACTAATGAGTTAGTTGTAGGATGATGCATTACGGAACGAGTAAAGAGACTTGCCGGTAACGAGATTGAACTAGGCATGAGGATACCAGCGATCGAATCTCGAGCAAGTAACATACCGATGACAAAGGGAACAACATATGTTGTTATGCGGTTTGACCAATAAAGATCTTCGTAGAATATGTGGGATCCAATATGCACATCCAGGTTCCGCTATTGGTTATTGACCGGAGACGTGTCTCGGTCATGTCTACATAGTTCTCGAACCCGTAGGGTCCGCATGCTTAACGTTTGGTGATGATCGGTATTATGAGTTTATGTGTTTTGATGTACCGAAGATAGTTTAGAGTCCCGGATGTGATCACTTACATGATGAGGAGTCTCGAAATGGTCGATACATAAAGATTGATATATTGGACTGCTATATTCGGACACCAGAAGTGTTCCGGGTGATTTTGAAGAAAACCGGAGTGCCGGAGGGTTACACTACAGGAATCAGCTAATTTGCCGTCCGCCAAGGCAGACGGCAAAGGCATAGAAGGCGGACGGCAAAGGCCTTTGCCGTCTGCCACGGACAGTAAAAGTGTAACATCCCAAATTTTCAATTTGGAATGTTATACATAGATCATTCTTGCATAACATACTTTAATGCATTTCGTTTTGTGATCCTCGAAATCCTAAGCAACTCAAGGACCCTCGGAGAGAGTTGGGGATTTTCCGATTTTCATATTTGATTTTTAATCAAATATTGAAACGAGGATTTTGGTTTTAATTATTTTTCTCTCCGAAAATATTTCACATAAAAATATATGAGAGGAGATAATATGACTTCTCCAAAATAATTGAGATATTGGAAGAAAAATATTAAAATCAAATACTTGATTTTATTCGGATTTTATTGCAATGTTATTTGCATTAGAAAAATTGCACATTTTCAAAATTGCATTTTAGGGCCAAGAAAATGTTCATCTCGTTCTAAATATTTTATTTAGACGGTGAAAATTTGTTTTGGCATTTTTAGATTTATATTTTATTTTCTAGGATTTATTTTCTGTTCGGCGGAATTGTTTAAAAAAAAACTTCGGTCGCCGAGTGGGCCGAAACCCAGCCGGGCCGGCCCATCTCCCTCGCGGCGCCGTCCCGCGCCAGGACGCGCGCGTGCCGCCGCCGCCGACTTGGACCGGAGTCTGAGCCGGACTCCTCCGCTGCCTTGCCCCCTCCCCCAAGCCACCCCTCCCCCTTTATATGCCACCCGAGCCCCGCCACCACCACCCAATGCCACCGCCGCCGCCTCCCGAGTCGAGCCGCGCCGCCGCCTCTAGCGCCTCGCCTCGCCGCCGCTGACCCTCGCGCCGTGCCACCTCGCCCTGCCGCCCCGCAAGGCGCCGCCCCGCTGCCGAATCCCCGCTGCCGAAGTCCCGTGCCTCGCCGGATCCGACGAGGTAGCCGCCGCCGCCAGTTTTCTCTAGAAAACTGATTCGGTTTTTCTTTAGAAAAGCCTAGTTCGTTTTTTTATTAGATTGGTTCGCTGGTTTTTCTTGTTTATCTATTTAGCGGACGTTCGTACGTACGTTCGTTTTAACGAACGGTTTTTGCTCGTTAGTTACAGACAACGAACGCTCGTTCGTTAACCTGTTCGTCAGTTTTCTTTTTATCGGATTTTTCCGCGATTATTTTCGACCGCGATTTCTGATCCGATCTTCGTTTCTGTTTATCTTTTCGCTTGTTTATCGGAATCAGGCGATTCAAGCGCCTAGATCTTCGTCTTGAAACCCTCTTTCTGTTTAATCAACTTGAACAAGATTTTGGCACAGTAAAACTTGACTTTAGTTCAGATTAGTAAACGGATCTTGTTTCTTTCGCCGCTTGAGTTTCGTTGCTCCGTTTGATTTGATTCTTTTTGCAAACCGGAGTTCTTAAGTTGAACTTTCTGGTCAATCTCTCTTATTTGAGTTTTGCTCGTGCATCTTCGCTTGTTTGGTTATGTATGCTGTTGTTTGTTTGCGATAGAATTCCCGGAGTGCGAAGCGTGCTATTTGGAGTCCCTAGGTTTTGCGGATCGTCAGCAAGGCAAGTAACACATTTATCCTACTCTTTCCATACCCAGTTTTTATGCATTAGTTTCAACCCTCAAACATTGCATGACTAGGATGTCATTAACATGTGGGTTGGGAAGTAGTTGATGAGGTAGAACCTATTGCCCTGTTACATTCAAACCTCGGGAGTTACTTCTACGCGTTGCTTATATTGCTATGCTATGCTCGTAGACGTGGTTTTGGTGAGTGAAATCCATGACAGATGTGAGATTGTTAATCAATGGTTCAACTTAAGGTGGCAGCTTGAATACACATCTGGGTGGACTGAGGCACCTGGAGAATCCAGTGTTGCCTGTATTTTTGGAGATCCCGGGGTTCTGTGTGATTTTCCTATGGATCGCCACCCAGGCTCAAAGGGAATTGAGATGATTCATGCTAGAAACTTCCGTGTGCAGCCACAAGCTATTATGGGCTCTAGCATAGTTGAGTAAGTTACGTGAAGCTCTCGAAGAGGTGGATCAACAGGTAGAGGGATGTAGGTTTGGTATGGTCTGCCCGGAGTAGATAGTTAATGTTTCTGAAAGACTGTGTCTCGGTCATCCGTTTCTCAAACACCATGTAGTGCGAGAAATCCAACGGAGGCGATCGAGTCTTGTGGGGAAAAGTGCGCAAACCTCTGCAGAGTGTACAATCTAATCATGGTTAGCCGTGTCCCCGGTTATGGACAATCTTGAGTATCTAGTACTTGGAGTGTCTTAAGTATCTCATCACTCTTAAATTAATATTGTTGGGTTGATAATTACTTTATTTGGGATTTATTTGGAGGAACCTTCTAAATGAAGTTTCAACTACCATGATAGTTAAATTAAAATCTATTCCTTTGTTGTAGGCAAAAATTGGCTTTTCGCAAAACTATAACCATAGAGCTTTCCACCAGTCAAATATGCATGTAGTGATAGCATTATTCTATTCTTGCTCTATTGTGTTATATTGCCAGCATATTCCATGTGCTGACCCGTTTTCGGGCTGCAACGTATTATGTTGCAGACTTTTCAGACGAGGAGTAAAGGTTCGTTAGGTCATTGTCGTGCAGCTCAGCTATGCCATTGGAGTTGATGGACTCACTTTATCTTCCAAGCCTTCCGCCGTTATCGTATTAGATGGCCTTAAGCGATATTTATTGTAATATGTTCTCTTTTGAGACATTCGATATAATAAGTGTGTGATTGCTACTCTGTTATAAATCCTTCGAGTACTGTGTGTGTCAGCATTTCCGATCCAGGGATGACACTGAAGCACAGAGACTTGACCATCTGAGGTCGGGTCGCTACAAGATGGTATCAGAGCAGACGCTGAGTGTAGGGCACGACCACTAAGATAAAGCCATAGGTCACTCTTCTCTACTCATTTCTGACTCCTCTCCATTTTCTACTCTTTAGGATGGCAGAGTTGAAGAACAAGTTTACACACCCGGATGAAGACACACCCTTTGGATGCCACTTGAAGGAAGTCACTAGGTACTTGAACATTGGAATACCAAGCTTCACCGGGACGTACAACGCCACCTTACCAGAAGAGGAGCGCTGGATGATTCAAGTACAAGTTCCAGGAAGGACGTTCTCGCCAACCTCCGGAGTTACTTCTACGCGTTGCTTATATGGCAGCCCACATTACCATGGGATGCATTGGAGAAGTCTACAACAAGGATCTTAAGGACACTATCTACCAGATATGTGGGCGCCGATACGAGCAATGGGAGATGATCAGCACCAAGAAGGACAGATCCATTGCAGCTTTCATCCAGGAGTTAAACTAGCACATTCGACGCCAGGAGAATCAGATGTGCGCAGACATGATAGATCTAAAGAAGGCGAAGACTAGGATCATCGAGCTGGAAGAAGAACTCAAGTCTACACGCCATGGATACGAGGAGGAAATTGTGACACTATTGGAGAAGAATGACGACCTGATTAAGAAGATCGGAGTATTCATGGGAGATCCTGCACCGGGAAGAGAAGACGACGATTCCACTTGCCCGGAGAACTACATCATCATCGACG